>OX387284.1:9560200-11960200 GCA_947562105.1 Shargacucullia verbasci | reverse complement strand
TAAAAGATAAATGGTGCCCCGTTCTTATGCGACCCCATTTTAAACGTTTTGCGATACATATTAAGTATATATTCTTTTTCATAAACAGTTTATGATAAATTATGGCTGTCCGTTTAATTTTAATAATGGGCCGACGTGCTTGCTTGCAATGTTTACTCTTTTTAAAATGTGGTTGCGGATAAACGCAATTTTCTTTTCTTGTTAAAAACTTTATCCCTTGGAATAATTCATGTGTCGTGGGCGCGTTTTACAAACACATATATTCACATACACAAAGACCCAGACCCGAAAAAGCAATCTGTTGATCATACAAATATTTGTTCCGTGCGGGAATGAAACCCGCGCCACGTAGCGCAGCAGACGACCTCTCAACCGTACCGTCAACCAACAGAAATTATCAGCTACTTACCTTACCTAGAGTGGGGCAGAGATTAAAAAAAACTAAATTGAACATAAACATCCAAGTTAATCCACATGAATGACTTAGTGAACCTGCCTAGAAAACTCGTACAAATTGTTAAATTAAAAATAATAGATACCTGTAGCTATACGCTTGAATATAGTTTGATTTTTTTTATGTACGAACTAGTAACCGATATAAGGAAGATGAATTATTGATACAAGTGTATTGCTTTGACTAGTTTGAGTCTCTTTCACTGGCAAACTAAAAGGGGACTAGGGTATTGTCTTATAACACTTATGTACACTAAGTATTAATCACGCTCCAAGACGGATCTCAAGAATCCAATTAAACTTAACTGCCATTGTTTTCTGTTTACGTCTAGAAGATAATCCTTACTTTGACAATAATGGACTTTACGTGTAATCCGGACTTAGCATGGGACTAATCTAAGAAAACTTTCGCCAAAGTGTCAGCCACTCGGAGAAATATTAGAAAAATATCCATCGATCTTGTGATTGAAAACAGTATCACAAATACTATTTTCAATCTGAAGATGGATGGCTCTAAAGACAATTGGCTGATGAAAATAGACGCTTATAAATTGTAAATAAGGATGGTTCTTTTGTGTCGCAAAATAAATACTGAACGCTTTGGGAACTGGGCGTAACAATAAATAAGCAATAAACAAACTTAAATCTATTTTCTATCGGTTCGCAACCGAAATTAGACCGAAAGTTAATTGATGTCGAGAACATTTGTCTCCTTATCCGATATCATTTGAGAACCGTTACCAGTTGGCTAATTAATTGCTCACCTTAATTGAATAATCAGTTGGTGTAATGTATCGGTTTACATATCGCAATCGTACAGTACTAAACACAGCTTCATTCGGCATCATACGAAAACGTGATTAGTTAAAAGATCACGGTTTCTATTACGAGATTCTATTTAATATTTAGATTCAAAAATTCCTACTTTAAAAGTATTATGGTTATTAATACATACTTATACAATAAATAAATAACACCAGTCCCTTTGGTAGATACTGTCTCACCGGACGCGGGCCTTTTCTCAGAATGAGAATGGTTAGGCCTTGGTCCACCACATTAAATCGGTGCAGGTTGGTAGACTACACAAACCGTCGAGATTTTTATAGAACCGTCAGCATCATTTCACGGTATTTTGCTGTCACCGTTAAGGCACATGATAATCATATACTGATTCATACCTGAATTCATAAAGACAGAGGTCCGAGCCAGTTTCGAACACGGATTTCACTATAGTGAAAAAACTGTTATGTCTTATATAACAAAAAGTTAGACTACTGGTTACCCAAAAAAAGTGACAACATAACTACTGCTATTTTTAGTCAAACCCGGTTATGTTAACAGTATAACAAAACTATTTTATTATATATTAACAAACGATATTTGTTGCATTTTACAAAACAATTTATTACCATTTAAGTTAATGGAATGTTTGTTAACAGCAAAATAATGTTGTTCCTGATAGGCTACATCTTCTGTTATTAACTGTAAAACAGTTTGATTATATGTAGTCAGAAGTTTCTGTAGCTTTACGATATACCTTGTGGTTAATTTTACTGAACAGTTTTGTTGCTATTAAACATTATTTACTTATTATTAGCTCAACTTCTTCAGTAATTAGTAACAAATTATTTGTTTAAACGCAACCTCACTGAGATGTTATTTGTAACGTGATGTATTTTGTTATTTATAACTTGAATTATTTTGTCAATTGTAGCATGATGTATTTTGTTAGTTGTGACGTGATTATTTTGTTAATTATAACATGATGTATTTTGTTATTAGTAACTTAACTAACTTTGTTACTCATAACTTTACTGTTATGTTATTATAGGATGTTCAGGGATCACTAGTTTGTAACCAAAATTATGAAATAAAAACAGTTTTGTTGTAATAGTATTTATACTCGATCCAAAAGATACTAATTGTATAGACAGTTTTATAAAAATTTATTTGTGTCACTAATGTTTTGGATCGGGTATGAATACCATTACAACAAAACTGTTTATATTTCATAATTTTGGTTACAAACTAGAAGAGTAATCATTAAAACTATTGGATTTAACGAAGAAAATATAGGTTTTATTCATTTAATTGAATTACAATTGAACTCTGTGTTACATACATTTTACCGTTACGAGCAATATTTACGTGATTAGGTACATGTGATAATAAAGAATCATGAAACATATGTATAGTTTCTTTGACTTCTGGATATTCTACTTGAAAACAATTCAAATGATAATCAAAATCAACAGTCGACAACATTGTACATTCTAAAATAATTCTGTTTTCGTTATACACAAACACTTGACTAACAGTTTTAAAAATAACATCACCAAAATCATAACAGTGTCCACTAACATCGTGGATAAGAATAGTTCCGGGTTTGTAAAGTGTGCCTTTTACTTTTACCCATGAAACGGGTACCAAAGACAATGCAGGGTCTAGATTTAAATTAATTATAACAATAATAATATATCTTGCCGTAATTAAGTTTTTGGATGGTCCAACTACCATAATAAACGGCTGCAATTGAAGACCCATGCTCATTAGCTTATTCCTCCTTCTAGTGATGGTTTCTGCTATCTCAGCTGGACTGTTTACTTGTGTAATAAAGCCTTCTAAAACTTCTTGCTTTGAAGGCCGCCATTGTTGTTTTTGTTAACGTAACATTTGATGTGTTCAACAAAAATGGTAGACTGGTCATAGCAATCATATCTAGTCCTTCTTCATTAGATTCTGAAAACGAAAATTGAATTAAATAACAATATCTAGTAATTTCGTTTTTAAAGTGTCAAAAAAAAAAGAAACACGGAAGTGGTCTCGTCATATTAACAAAACGGTCACCCATCCATGGACTCAATTTACTCAGTGAGAGAAGATACAGAGAAGTAGGTCCACTTACCATCAATGTCTTCTATAAACTCCTTCTTTTTAATCATGTCAATGATTTTGGACCTTATTAATAGCCAATTTTCATCTAATTCCCCAGACAGTGGATACATTGCATTAAAATCTTTTAACATCTGCAAATTAAAATATTTATCTATTTAGTACATTGGTTTAATTGTAGATCATTCACTCATAATCTTCATCCCAACCTCAAGTTATTTACGCGTGATAAAAGGGTGTTTCACGCGAGTCTATACAGCATTATTTTAAGTATACATATACTAAACTTGAAAGTAGTTTGTTCAGAATCAGTAACAGAACCGATTGTAATAATTTTTATACCATGTAATCCGCGCGTGCTATCGGCGCATGGCTAAACACGTGATACATGCGCATTCGCACTCACCCCGCTACCCCACGCCGACCGGAAACTAGGGATGACCACGTTTATGGGAGGACAACGAGACAATATAACAAGCTTGAAACTTTGTGAGTTTCCATTATACAGTTTTGATTATTTTTATGCACAGCATGTTTATCTTTTAAAGTTGGCTCACTATAACCTTTTTTATCGAAATCAAATTTGTTCTTAATAATGTATTATTTGCGAAGGTGTTTTTAAACATGATATTAATTCTTATCCAAATAAATACGTTATTCATCACAGGTATCTAATTTTGAACAAAAATTGTGCTTGGCACATTTTGATTTCAATGAATATCTTAGGAGATATCATAGTTTTAAAATAACTCCGCAACAAAATAATGATGAAGTACCACGCGCGTATTTATGATGTGCAAGGCGGGCGGTCATAAAGACCGATTTCGACGGGATTTTCACTGACAGATAGCTGATGTTATAAGGAGTAAAGTAGACTACTTTTATTTCAGAAAAAGAATTAGGCTCCACGCCAAAAAATTCACGAATTCGTAATCCACGCAGGCGAAGCCGCGGGTGGAATCTAGTGTTGTATAAGGAGAAAACCAGATTCTTGGTACCTACCAAGTATATTCCGCCCTGTTGATTTACAGGCTTATACTTAAAAAAATATTCATCGATTGTCATATCTTTAGATGCCAAATTGCTTAATCTTTTTTTTGTGATCAGTTGCCAGTACAATTCTACAGTGCTCCAAGGATCACAATTATTATGAAGCCATGTTAGTTTATCCTCAATATCAGTATCAGCTTCAGTGTTGTCTTTCAGGTAACTGATCGCCTCTTGTACCCTACTTGTACTAGGGAGTGGAGAAACTAGCCCACTGGAGTAATTTGAAGATGTCGAAGAACATCTTTTTTCCTTTAATTTAATAATGCCTGACTTAATAAAGTCTCTGCGGCGTTGTCTATAATGGTCAAGAAGTTTTCCTTTAGCAGAAACTTTTTGTAGTGGGCTGAAGCTGGCAAATGGTATAAAATACACTGAAAAACTCTCTTGCTTAAATATTTTACTGATTTCATAAGCCAATTGGTAAAACCTAGAGCTCAATATTTTTTTTTCAGGGTCATTCTTTAATTCATTGTCTATTATTATGTGGCACAGCCTTCTTCGAGCTGCATTATTCAACAGTCCTTTTTCTTCATATTGCAGCAAAAGTCCTTTGCCTTCATTACAAGAATTTAGAATGTTATACAATTCCTACAAAGAAAACATTATAGGTATTAATTATAAACCTAAGAAATATTGTGCTATAACTTTAAAGTGTTATTATGTTTTACTTTGTCAATGTTGGTTAGCTCATAATTGGGGAATATATAAGACCGAGGCCATTTCTGTTTAAGATACTTATGATATATTGTATACACAAGCTGTAGGTAAATCTATATTTTCTTCTTATTTAAGAGCCTTGCTCTTGTCGGTGTAGCTGATGAAGTTCTTAATAAATTAAATTTATAAACCGGTAAAGTTGGTAATTGAAACACTTGTAATTACAATTAAATAACCAAATCAATTAGTGTATTATGTGTGTAGATCATAAACTTTTTGGCTGTTTTAAGTTTAGTAATTACCCCCAAACTGGAGTTATTTAATGGTAAATAAACATTAATACTTACTTATTTCATAAGTTGTCTTTGTTGTGTACAGTCAACTTTATGTCAGTGTTAGTGGTAATACTTTCATCTTGACATCACTCTTATTACTGAACCATAGCACATATCTGTATACTGCAGGAATACTATCCGAAGTCCATTTTTATTGGATTTAAAATGGTATACCACAGAGTAAATCGTAAAATGGTTATTTCAATGACATCACAAAGTGAATTATAAAAATAATGGACTTAGGATAGTTTACCTCCAGTATATAGATATATAATATGTAGTGTGAGTGATACCACTGACATTAGATTGACTGTACCTACCTACCTAGTTAATAGTATGTAATTGTAAGAAACTCACAGAATGTTCTTTATACTCATCATCAGATGCAGCAGGAAGGAACAAAGTCTTTGTAACTGCTGGATCAGGCAGCGGTTCAGTATCATTTACTCCTTGGAGTGTATATTCATACAAAGTTACACTAGTATCATCCAAAATTGTAGACTGAAAGCAACAGGCAATGTCAATAATATAAACATCCATAATTACTTTTTAAGTGACATAATTTGTTTATTATATTAATTTAAGAAATATAATCATGGGTGGCCACAATTGATTTTCCATTGTTTGGTTTTCATTCTTTGAGGGATTAATTTTAACATTAATCAGTAAACAATGGACATACTCAGAGCAGAAAAATAATAATTAAAAAATTCTGCTGCTCATCATAATAAGGATAAAGTACATGTATAACTCATTTTTTGACTATTTATTATGCATGTAAATTTTTTAAACAAAATTAATTAGACAATAAATTCATTAAAGCTACTATAGAACCAATGAATGCTACTAATAATTTAGTCCTTGTAGCAAATTTTTGGGCTGAGACTGTCTAGACTGTAATTGACTTTATAATAAGAGGTAGGTAATCAAACCATACTTACTTGATTTGCATTTGATTGCTTTGTAAAGGCATTTGACATTATTTGGTTTAGTAATTTAATTTGTGTGGCAAGTTTTGCACGGTGTCCTATTACAGGCACTAAATCTCTTAGGTCAGCATCTGACAACATCTGAAGTGTTTCCAAATCAATGGAGTGTTCTGAAAATAATAAATATATGTACATACCTTCTTAATTACAATAATAAGTATGTATTTCTACATTGGTAGAGTATGGTTGATGGATCTTGGCCAGCCTGAACTTCATGTGCAGTGCAGATAGATGTTTTTACATTAAATATATTTATGTATTTATCAGGAACAATTTATATTGTGTTTGATACATTACATACCTACATCATTTTTAATAATATTAAATATAGATTCTAAAAGTGAACATGCAGCAATAATATAAACCTTATTACTAAAAACAATAATAATAAATAGCATTTTTTTTAAATAGAAGTTTGGGTGAATCATTTTAACATGACTATAGATCTTAGTAGACAGGTACCTACTGTTCTGTATTGAATTCACCAGTTCACAATATATTTAATAACTATTTTGTAATCAGAGTATACTTTATAGCATGTTTGAAATTCAGAGACTATTATCAGACCAGCCAAGATCCATTGCCCATGCTGTACAATTTGACTTTGCTTTTCTAAGCAGTAGGAACCGAAGGAATGCCCAAGAATACTCGCCACTGCAGAGCACGCTACCCTACATACATTTTTTTCATTTATAGTATAAACCAAAACAGTTGATAGAGTGTTTAAGATTTTGTTTGAAAGCATGGACGTGTGTTACCTGGCGCGCAGCGTCCGTCTGCGGCCTCGGCAAAGAATACTATATGATAGTCGGCATGGGTGCGGCTGCGCCAGTGCCTACGTGCTGCGGCCGGTACTTAAAAACGCTTGGGGAATCCCGGGGCGGTGAATCGTCGGGTGGATCGTCTTCGCGATAGGCGCGAAGCGCGGTAAATTTTTGATGTCTATATAAATCCGAATTTGGGATTTTGATTACCTATATAGTACCTACACCTACTTTCTCACGGATTCAAATATAATTATAACAGGTTTCTATCAGGTTGGTGTTAATATTATTATTTCAAAACGTACTCACCTATAAACTTCTCAATATAAGTATCAAGGCCCCATGACTAGATAGTCGGCGATAGTCAGCTTCGCAGCTGTTTCCTCGGGTGGCTCCATGAGTTTTTTATATTTTTTCACATTATCATTTAACAAAAACATTTAAATCGAATCGGGGGCAAAACAAAATGTATGCCCCATGCAAGATCCAACCGAATAATTCAATATATAAAAGGAGTACAACCAGATTAACTTGGATTATTTTTAACAAACTCCGTGTCATACGTCTTCAGACAGCGGTGAAAACACGGTGAAAAGAAAACTTGCGCGAGCGCTAGCGGGTGAGGCCGGGCGGGGCGGTACGGAAAACGGAAGGGAAACATCCAAACATTAGCAAATACGTTTCGTTACACGCAACAAAATTTTGTATAAATGACTGTCCGAAAGTTTGTTAAATTCAGCATTTTAGAATTTGTTTGTGACAACAAACTATTTTAGATATGAAATAACTTCGAGGATAGCACTAAACTATAAAACTGTAAAGTTATAACTAAACTTGTAAAAGACTGCTAATAACTTAAATATTGGTAAAAAAGATTGGTTGCTCGTAAAACAAACTGTCGTGTAAATAATTAACAAAAGTTTGTTAAATTTTAACTTACCCCAGTTGAGTTAATACCTACCTAAATAGTAATTGATAACCAATAACTTAAAGTTTTGTAAAAAGTAGCATGACTCAAATAACAAAACCTGGTTTTACAAGATGTAACTGAAGCACATGGGTTGCATTTAAACTAAGTTTGCTTGTGAGTTATCAAAGTTTAGCTATTTTCACAATAGCTCAACTGTTTTTGTTATTTAGTTTTTTCAGTGAGTACTACATATATTTTATTAAAGCTACTTTTGCACTCAGACACACCTCTTGTCACAAGTAATCTATGACGTCACAGTGGTGCAGCAACCGAAATCCTTGAACCCGCAAATTTAATAAAAGTGGACGTGCGCCGAGCGTTTCGGCTCGAGCACACAGCGCTGTTGTTGAGCGAACACAAATCCGACCTGTCTTCCCAAGCAATATGCTCTTTACCGCGTTTTATTAAAGACTTATAAAAGCTTGAAAACCTATTATACTATCAACTGCGAGGATATCATACCTTTATTGAGTCCAGTGTGATAGGGGCTGAGCCTATTGCCATCTACCGGACACAGTTCCAAACTCGATGTTACTACTGAGAATTTCCAAACAAAAAAATCCAATAGCACTTTGTCCGAAAATCGAACCCAGGTCTTCACGCTCAGCAGTCGCGCTTAGGAGCACTAGACCAGTGAGACAGTTGGTCCAAATTGTGTTTTCTATCTTTCATTAACCCGTCAACCGAGACCATAGAAAACGCAGTAAACACAGTAGAAAACCAATTGTCTGCGGTACCACGATTCTGACAATCACCCTGTTTATTTTTTTGCTATAATCAGTCAATGTTCCTACAGCAGCACTGCTGGGACTTGGATCTCTTTGAGAAGGGAACTAGACGACCCTTTATTTCGCAAAATTTTAATTTTCTTGTATCGGATTCGAACCCTCGACTCGTATGTTAGAACAAATCGAAAAGATTAAGACCTGTATGTTCTATTTGTCCTTTTTTAATTTTTTATACTAACTGCCTCTTTAGTCTAAGTAATGATCGCATGCGCAACTGCTAAGCGTAACTTCCTGGGTTCGATTCCCGGGTCGGGCAAAGTGATCCTTATTGGGTTTTTTTGTATAGAAATTTCCAGTAGCAGCACATAGTTTGGAACTGTGCCCGATTGATTGCAATAGGCTCGCCCCCTATTACATGGGACTTATAACAACATCGGCGAAATGTGAATGCACAATAGTACACCTCTGCCTAGCCTTCCGGAGATACAGGCGTGATGCTATGTTATGTTACTTAGTTAATATGAAAATGAAGATCGTGTACCTACGTTATCATCATGTTATAACCATTTCATAAGTAAATAATGTTACCCATATCCGTGATATTATCCGTTAGTACCGCGTTACGACACCCATGGGAACTAATGTGCCGTACGCATAACCAAAAACCACATAAAGGTTAATATTCACTTGTTATGTTCTATATTAGGAAGATATACATTCCTCTCCAGCTTGCATTTTCTTGTTTAACAATAAACTTCGTCTACATGCAGTGGCGTAGCTAGGTACTAAAAAATAAACTAGGGCCCCAACTAAAATATTTAAAATCATTTGTTCCGTATTCGTCGTGTTCCGAATTCGACGTACCTCCAAATTTGTCGTAGTCGAGATTCGTCATAATACAGTAGACTCCATAATAAAATTAAAAACGAAATATAAATTGTAACTTATTTTAATGAACTAATAAAAACTATTTATGAAAATAAAAGAAAATATCTACCTGTTCCCGTTCAAAATATACAGTCCTGTGACAGACACACAGACAGCGGAGGCACGTTAATAGGGTCCCGTTGAGCACCCTTTGGGTACCAAGTTTCAAACTAAGATGTTCAAGACTTGTTGGAAATTCTCCTGTATTTTTTCAAATAAGTTGCTATTATTAAAGTCGCCTTCCTGGAATCTGGTTTATTTATATTCCTAATGTGGGAGAAATTTTCACTAATTCATTTTATAGTTTGTAAGTCAGAGTCCGAGGGGCCCCCTGAGCATGGGGGCTCCGGGGCACTGCCCCGTCTAGCCCTCCAATAGCTACGCCACTGTCTACATGCAATCTTATAAATAAACAGTTTTCAATATAATATAGCATCACGCTTGTATTTCCCAAACTTTTGGATGCCGTTATTGAGTCCTATGTAATAGGGAGCGACCCTACCTACCTACAGTTCCAGACTCCGTGCTGCTAAGTAATGAATTTCCATACAGAAAAACCCAATAACACTTTGCCTGACCCGGGAATCGGCCCCAGGACCTCACGCTCAGCAGTTACGCTTGCAATCACTAAGCGTTGTTGAAGTTATCAATTGACTTCATAATCAATAATCCAAACACGTGTTTACAACTGAAACTTTGTCGTAGAACGCGCCTAGAATAAATGACGTCACTGCTACGAGCAACGGTAGCACGAGCTACGGCAATAAACTTTCCATAAATAGAAATCTCCATCAAAAATAATGCTTCTTTTGAGACAAGAATAGACTGGTGTCTTATGTATATAGATTGGTGTTTACGCGAAAGGTTTGTTTACATAGAAGGAGAGCAGCCTTTCCACTCTAAGCTTCTATAAGTATTGAGAGATAAATATAAAATACAAAGGAAATAATAAATCGAAAGACTCCAACATTTTGCGTGCGGAATTATCAACCAGCGTCGTGTAGGATACAGTCGAGAAACGTACTCAAGCAGTGAAAAAAAAGAAGCTGTATAATAATTTTCAACACACTCAAAGCTATGTGCCCCAACCAAAGTAAAAGAACCTCCCGTAATTGCGTTTATAACAGTATTCTAATATTATTTGAATTCAACAAAAGGGTAACATAAGTATCATTTTCATGCACATTTTGCCCATTAAAATGTGCTGCAATTCTCTAAACAAAGAGAAATATAAACCGCGATATTAACCAAAACACTGCACAGATTTCCGACAATTCGTGTTCATTTTCCTACATAGCGAACAACACTTCAAGCGGTACAACACTAATTGGTGCGCTCAAAACAACTTAACTGAAAACAACTACTTATGTCTATCTATCTCTATCATATAGGTAAATCTATTGTGTTTTTGTTCTATACAAAAGAGAGATAGATGTAACCCTATGGCGCTGAAATAACGTTGATACTTCAGTGTCTTATCGAACCTGCGAGGCTGCGACCTTCTGGTTCAGTACACCTATCTTGATCTCTGCTTGCTATGACGAATCCTTCTATATATATGTGTTATTTAGATAGCCGTTATATGGTGACGAAAATGTATGTTGAATCAGGATTTAGGAAGAAGGAAAGACTACGATTTTTCTTTTTAATTTATGACTTTTGAATCCGCTTCACAGCCGTTATGGCTTTATAGAATCAATTTAGTATTTTATTTCCTCAACCGAAATTACCACTTTTTGTGACCTACAAAAAGTATTTTATGTGTCTCACTTTTTACCCCATATCGGTAACAACAACAACAACAGGACAACAACCCAGTGGCTAAGGCTTCCCTACTAAAGGTTGTGAGTTCAATCCAGTCCTATCATAACCATATATCCTATACGAGCATTATTTATACATATATATTTGTTTGTAAATCGCTTTCTTGCAAACGGCCGTAACGATTTCGATAAAATTTACACTAGGCAAATATCTACCATAAATATGAAATAAGAACCTACTATTACTAGTAATAGGTATATTATATTCTCATCCTTGAAATATGGAAGTGAGTCTTAAGATTAACAGGAAAATTACTGTACTCATAAAATATCTGACAGAACTCACGTTATTATTAGATACTATAATTATTATGAAGTTGTGTCACTAACTTGAAAAATAATTAAAAGACTTTTTTTTAATCCGTTGTCCCTCACTAGCATTTCTCCTATATCGTGGGTACAGTTTACAAACACACATGTGACATGCACACACAACCAGACCCGAAACAACTATCTGTAGATCATACAAATATTTGTGTGACACGTAGCGCAGAAAGCTAATAGCTTAGCCACTGCACCAACCGTGTCGTCAAATTGCTAATGCTATTTAATTAGTGGGATTATGTAATTTCTACAACTATCCACCGGACTTTATTAAAGAGCAGTCGAAGCGATCAGTGTGCGTCCAATCCTACTCATTATCTCCTTGTCACCATAGTGCGCACTCATCAATTCGCTGTCAAGCCATCCGCTGCGTCAGCCGCTCAGCTCGCCGTCATCCCGGCGTCGACCGCCAATCAATCTAATTTAACGCCCCGGCAGTACGTTACCATCCATCAATACGATTTCAAAGAAGACCTATTTGAATTTGGAAGTGTAAATAATTAAAAAAACATGTTGACTGTATCGCTGACTTGGTGTATAAGAGGCCAGGTCAAATCGCTTGCACAACCTTAATATCTTTTCTAGGTTTGCCCGCGACTTTACTCGCGTGGTTTTTGATTCCTCGTGAAAATTATAAAAATATTAGAGACAGACCCAGACAGGGCAACATTGAAACTCATATCAAAACTGGTCCACTGGTTTTTAAGTTATAAGTGTTCAGACAAACAGACAAACAAACAAGTTTAAAGTTTATTAATAATATACAAGGTAAAGAGATGATGTATGGGCAAAAAGCGAACGATGCTATTACTAACCATTGAGAGAGCTCAGAGGGCGATTCTCAAAGTGTCTACTTTCCGACCTTTCCTTTTTCCCACTAACCTCCTATACAAATATTGTGAAGTATTAACAGTTAGACAGCTATTTATAATGGGCATTGTATTAAAACAACACGCAGCTCTACCATACAGCACTGAACATACTAATAAAAGACGTAAAGATCTAGTCTGTCCTCAAAATCAAACAAAACATGCTTTTACATCAAAATTTTACATGTTCCTGGGTCCTCTCCTCTATAATAGATTAAACTCTATAGCGAATATTTATTCCCTGAATCACACTAATTGTAAGAGAATTCTCAAGGATTCTCTTCAAAGTATGTCCTACGAAGATACAGAGAATCTACTAGTTGTGCCGCAGTAAATATATTTAAGTATACAAATTTTCACCTACACTAAGCATTTAGTTAATTTAGGAACTAAAAATTAGCCTATTTAAAATTATAATCTGTATAATGTAGGATTATTTTTTTTTTTTGAACATTATGTAATAACTCTTTGATTATTTATTAATTACTTTAGACTGTTTTAGCTCTTCTTGCCTGAAACACAGGATTTACCTAGTTCAGGCACGTAAGAATTAGGAATATAATTAAAATTTAAGCACCTCTGTATAATTTTATCTTGTAATGATTTTTGAATAAATTATTATTATTATTATTATTACCACGTAGACGAATTCACTGGCAAAAGCTATTATTAAACTATACTACTAAAAACCCAATGTTACTAACAAACAACAAACCATAGGGGACCACAAACGAACATAATGAACTAAATACACCGGACACGGAGCTCGGACGCACCGCGTATATAGGTAAGATATATATATATATATGTAATAGGTAAGACCACCTTTGACCAACGCAAAAAATGGCCTGCGGTAACTTTGATGTCTATATATAATTTAAAGTAATGTAAATTTGTAATACACACTTTTATAAATGCAAAAGGAGCTCTGTCTGTCTGTTTGTTACCTCATCATGACTAAACCACTGAACTGATCTTAATGAAATTTCACAAAGAGGTATCGTGGGATCTGTAAAAGGACATAGGCGTATTGTTATCATCGCAGAAAAACACGAATTAGATAATAAATACAAAAAACAAGCAGACGAAATCGCGGTCAAAAACATAAATACGATAGTTTAATATTATATGGTGATTATATATTTAATTCGGCAAGTATCTCAAATTTTTATCATATAAGTGTACTCCATATTCGTATTTTACTGTCAGTACAAACAAAAAAAGAAAAAAGGACAAAATTTTACCCAGTTAACATCACTGGAATTAACAAGAAATTAGCTCTAACAAACATATTTTGCCATAGGTATTGGAAGACTAAGAAGTTAATAGAACATTACGTTAAAAATGTCACAAACAAAACTCCAATTATATACTTTGTAACTGAGCAATAACAAGATCATAAGACTCGCCGCAAATTATATTTTATGTTCGTACAACTTCAAGGTATACTCTATAAATGGAAAACCTTTCAGCAATATTTAATATCTTCACTTGGAATGATATCGGATAGACACAAACAGAAATGCATCTTATATACCATGCCATGCTAAATAATATAGATTTATATAAGTCGAAATTTAAATCATCGAATTCTAGACCAAGAGAAATAATTTCACTGGAAAATAAATATTTATTTTAAATGGGGTCACTCATTCTTTTATTAGTGAACGGAAATGTGTAATATGTAGTTTGTGATTACTGAATAATCATAACGATTGAGTCCGTGGTTTGGCAGAGTAGTACGAGCTTCAACTGATATGCGAAACGATCCAGGTTGGAGCTCCCAGTAATGATGAATCAGCAGATATCCATTGACCTTCAGTATGAAACAAACGACAGACGTAGATCTGAACCATCGCCCCATTTTAAAATACAAAAAGAAATACTTTCATAAAATCAGTAGTGTCAGTATACTTTTATATAACCCCATAAATTTAAATTTCTACTTTAAACTTAGCGATCATTCCTGATCAAACAAAATACAATGTATTGTCGGCTTTCTGCCCCTGGCAGTTCGCTCGTTCGTCGCACCCGAGCGTGCGTGAGTAGATTTTTAATGTCTCCACTATTCGCCCACAATGAGCTTAAGTAAAATAAACATTATTTAAGCACATAAAATAAAGTTATTTTTTAAATATTCTGGTTGTGATGTTTGAGGGTGTGGGATATTCCTGTCATATGTTATATATTTCGTATTTTCACGTTTGCTCCATTTCAAATCATAAATTTGAATGAGTGCGAGAAAATACTCGAATCAGCAGCTTTTACAATGATCATTTCTCTCTTTCGAATCGCACAGTCGTGAACAAAAATTTAATTTCGTTGGCTCGCGGCGCTAATATTAAATTCAGGGTAATATAGCAATACACACTATAAATATACTTTCTGATATTGGACAAAATATTGTTATTGGATTGCAAACATAAATAGCAGGTTGAATCACATAACATAACATAGCATCACGCCTATATTCCCCGAAGGTTTAGTCAGAGGTGTACTTATTGTACACCCACATTTCGCCGATGCCGTTATTGAGTGGCATGTGTTAGAAGGTCCATTGCCATCTACCGGGTACAATTCCAAATTCTGAGTTTCTACTGAGAATATTCATATAAAAAACCTACTATTGGCCTGGGAATCGAACCCGAATGGATTCTTTTTGGTCAATTAGTCACAAGCACGACTGCCGAGCATAACAGGGCATCACACCACTAGACCAAAGAGAAGGTTGTTTTTATAAATTTTTCATATTTTGAATTAAAATAATGGTCGACAGTGCTGAATATAAAATAAGATGCCTTTTTCAACAAACACTCTTTTCTCAATAATACTTTTATAGCATGTTTCACTTTCATTGGCGCAGTGGTTGAGCGAGCGATTGCTGCGCTATGTGTCGCGGGTTCGATTCCCACACGGACCAAATATTTGTATGATATACAAATAGTTGTTTCGGGTCTGGGTTTATGTCCATGTGAATAATTTGTGTTTGTAAATCCACCCACGATACATGAACGACACCTCGTGTGGGGCAAAGTTGAAAAAATAAAAGAAAGAAAGAAAATGATAATCCATTTAAAAATCGAAGCTTGTTATTCACCCTGGTTGCTCATTTACATTTTGAAACTACTGCAAGCTGCATTAGCTTTATAATCCTGTGCAATGAGGTCGCGACCTCTTGCACTTAGCAGATTACAAAATTGATCAGCATACTCTTTTCAAAAACGTTCCTTTTATGAAAATTAAATAAAAAGTCGTTATTGGCGTCGTCAAAATACTTTACGAGTTTGCCACTTATAATAAATTGCATACCACTTTATGATACCATTTGAAATTTTATGACGCGGATCTATCAAATAACGACATCAGTATACCAGTATTTTAAACTGTATTAGCGGTTTTACATATCGTGGGTAGTTACTTAATAAGAATAAGTTACTTAAAAAAGACGTGTAAAAGTGATTGAAAAATCCTAATTGCAAAAATATGTTCTATATAATAAAAATAATTTCATTTCATTTCATTTCATAAGTCCCATGTAATATACTATTTTTAACTGATCGCCAATTAAATGCCACAATTCCGAAATCGGTGCAATCACAATTTGTCCGAACTCAAATCGAACCCAAGATCCCACGTTCAGCAGATGTTCACCATTAGACCAATGAGACAATTGAATTATAGATTTGAAAATTTAAAACAAAATTTTATTGGGTTTAACTGTATGGAAATTAAAAAACAAGACAAACAAAAATAATACAAAAATGGAAAATAAATAAAGATGTAAACAATAATCTCTGCCCAACCCTTCGGGGAATACAAGCGTAATGCTATGCGAGTTGCTTTCACTATGTACTACAAGCGAAGATAGCAATTACTGGCTTTACAATATTCATAGATCTATGCAGCGAATTGTTACTGGTAATAATCATAAGCTTATGTTATTAAACACGGCACAAAGCCGCGAGCGAAAGCTTGTTCGAACAGAATACTAAATCAGGGCTCAAAAAGGATTTAATAAATTAGTAAGGTTTAACTACATAGCATGGCAACACTCCCGAGACTACAATGAATTATTTGGTGTGGCAATAATAGCAATTAGTGTTTATGTTCTAGACTACATGAATAATGAAGGCTTTTTATAATACGGCAGATGACTACTAGTCATCTGCGTTACTTTTTATGAACTGTCAAAAACACTGACATTTTGTTCTAAAAATGTTTGGAATACAAAAGCGTGACGTCATAGTTTTGCACTGCCATTGACATACTTATTGTGTGAATTTTAAACATTGATAACACCAACAATAAGCACGTAATAAAGTTTTACTGAGTTTTTAGAAGGAAAACTATTTACCAAACAAGATTTCAGAATTTATTTTATCCTATTATAATACCCAGTCAATTAAAGTTGCTGCATTTGATAATTGTGAATATAAACCCTGTATTATGAATACATAAACATAACACCTGTCAAAACACTGACACTAAAATTAAATAAATAAAATTAAAATAAAATTAAAAATAGAATTAAAGTTTCATATATATATATGAAACTTTAGTGTATGGCTTTACTGAAAAATATATAGGTATTTTATGTTATATTCAGACTTTTCTGTGAAACTATTTAAGAACTGAAATTGCTTTTTACATGATATAGATGTGTATCTCATAGTTTAGCCAGTATTTGTCACAAAACGTTTGTCATTGACATTAATAACTACATATATCTCATTAAATGTATAATAAAAAATATAATATACAGCCTATAACCTTCTAGTAAATTTAAGCGATGATAAGGTATAATTTATTTGTTACTGTGATTGATAAATTAACATGAATCACGAAAAAACGAGACGGATCAATATTGTGTATTTGTTTACACTCTGCTTCGATAGATGGCGTTGTGCCTTCTTCTGAATCGCGCTATGGTTTCGTTACACGAATTTAATAGGGGTTCTCGAGCAAGATTGTTCTTTCTCTAACGATGAAGGAAAAACATCAAGTATTTTTTGATAATCTCTGGCGTAATAACCATGAGATTTTATAAAATAATTAAAAATGTTAATAAAAGTAATTAATAATGTCGATAATTATGGTAAAAAAAATATCGGTATTAAATAGCGGTGGGTAGTAGCATCTTTTTTGGATAACGAAACGCAACTGTCTATCGGATATCAATAGCGGTTGTTAAAACGCGCTATCCTGCTATTGGTCGCTATTTGTCATATCATGAGCAACACGTAGTATCATAGTGAGGTTTTGATGACCCTTTTTTGTTTTTTCTTTTAGCTTACCTATTTACTTTGAAACGGCTCCGTGAAGTTTTGATGACCTTTTTTTTTTTTTTTTTTTTTAGCTTTCACTGATGTTAAAAATGCAAATTGTCGGTTGCTCCACCATAAGCGCAAGAATTAATGGTTTTTGGTGGCCCCCTAAGATTTTGATGACCTTTTTTTTTTTTTTTTAGCTTCCCTATTTATCCAAAATTCATTGACGACTGACGACTCCGTGAACTTTTGACGAGCTTTTTTTTTTTTTAGCTTCTTTGATGCACTTCCATTTCATCTATCGGATTCTTTGGATGTTAGCTACTTTAACGTTACCATGTTAGCACGTTATTCAAATAACCTGCTAACCGTTATTATGGCTCATTTCAATAACGTGTTTAAGTTGCGCAACGACCACCGCTATTAGCTACTTTAGCGTTACCATGTTAGCAGGTTAGCAGGTTTTTCAAATAACCTGCTAACCGTTATTATGACGATAGCTCGTTTCAATAACGTTTAAGTTGCGCAACGACCACCGCTAGTATTAAACCACATGTATTTCGAATTTTCGATTTACAAAGTAAAATTTATGAAAAAAAATATGTTTGCTTGTTTATTGCTGTTCAAATATTCCTACAAAAATAAAACAACGTCATTCTTAATAGTTTTAAGGTAATAAAAAACCATTTGATATTGTTAAGCGTTTTAGTTCCATTTTTAGAACTAGATGGCGTTAGTAGAACATATTGCACTGCACTCTTCTCGTCGCCGCAATCGTTTTAATAATGTCCTATTCTTATGAGCATGATTATTTGCATATTAATAATGTACGAATCCCTTGGACAACATTACGCGCTCCAAGCTCACTCGCACTTGAACGGTTAAATAAATATCTACGTACTCGTCTATTAAATCTACACAAATCATATTGCTTGAATCGATAAACTGTTTAAACATTGTGGATCGGTTGATTGTTTGCTTAACAAGACTTTTTGATTCTCATACTTACTTAGAAGTCATGTGACCTTCGAAGGGACAGAAAATACATACCTAGTTAGCAGCCGCGTGCACAGAGTTTTTAGACAGGGTAGGCAGAAAATTTTAAAAGCTTACTTAACAAAAATACCTACTGCATGTTGGTATTGGTTCGTCGTCTTGTCGGTTAAATAATGATGTATGTGATTCGCCACCTCAAATATCTTATAATAAATATTTATCTGAGTTATGTAGGGTAGGCAGTGTCTTTTTGTCTTTATGAACCGCACGCCACTGCTAGTTAGAGCTGACGCTTCTTACCGTATCTTAAAGGTATGCAGTGGCTCAACTCGGCGATGACGTCGCAACGCCTGAACCTATGATTTTGTGGAGTTTATCTAGATCTCTGTTCGTGGCTGGTGGCGATAAAATCTCGATACAGAATACTCGTGTAAACTAATCTTCAGAGGATTTTTTCTAGCTGCAAGTTTCTAATTACAATTAATCAAGTTGTTATCTTTAGATACAGACAGTTGCAATATCAATATTCAAATACAAGCCAGTCTATCACAACCGGGGACTAATTGATAAAGCTTTACCGTACCCGTCTCCCTTGATCACACAGTACACACATATACTTTTTTGTACAATAAGGAATAATAGATAGACACTTAATTCGACTCGGGCCGACACTAATCGGCACTAATCGGACCTAACGCAGTGGCGAAGTGTGGCGGCCTGGCGTGGTAGGCAGGGGCGACCCACCCCTGACGGCACTTTTAGGGGGCGGCAAAATTTCACAATAAATAAAAATAATATATGTATATTATAAGTAAATATTTGAACCATTGCATTTCATATTTATGTTGCACCTACAATTCTAACCGAATAAAGTGATTATGGAAAAAAATATTTCCTATTCTGCGACAAAACTGGGGAAATATCTGATATTAAGAGCGCAATTAACTGATATTATTGCTGGCGGACGATACATCCGTCATTTTTTAAATAAGTAGAAAAGATAGCGAAGTCATACACGCTAACAATAGCTTAATTATTCTTTCGAAATGGTTCGCAGCAAATAATTAAGTATTACTAAGCGCTACTAAAACAAAATGTCTTAAGTTCTCCCGGTCAAATGTACCCCAAGTAAGCTTACAAGTATTTTTTTCAATTCCTAATAGCTTGTCTATTAGTAACTGATGTGTTCTGTACCGGTTATATCGATGTAATATTTTTTGTAATAAATGTGTTTATTATATTGTTAAACATATATACATGACTTATAGTTATATAGTTTGTAACCTGTAAAATAGACAATAATGATGATTGTTCTTGCCGAAAAGTTCTTTAGGATTACTGTATATTTTAGTCATTGAATTTAAACACCTAAATAAGGGGGCGGCGAAATTTGCCTGCGCCCCGGGCGGCTAAAACCCACGCTACGCCACTGACCTAGCGCTCGTGGGGGTTAATAGGTTCAATTAATTCAATAACATATTTGAGGGCTATTATTTTTCCACTCTGTATAATATAAGTAGTATTCGGCCACAGCCACAGCGTAAAAAATTGGAACACGGCCCCAATGTACCTATCTACCATTATTTCTATAAAACGACAGTGTAGGAATGTAATGTTAGAATCAAATGGATACATATGATTACTCTTCTCATGTTTAGTCATGGATAATGCTGATACATTGCGGAAATAAAAAGGTACTGCGACCAAATAGTATCATTAAAAACTTTTTACTCTATGTGCTGTGGTTAAAGCCACCCCTTTTACCCACGCCCTGTGTAATTAGCGCACTGAATTTATTAGGCTAAGTGCTTGAAATCATCCTCTCTTAAGTGACGTGATACGGAACTCGTAATTACACCCACGTCTAGTAAATCTCACCATCCATCATGGCGGGTTGTATTTATTAAGTATCCTAACGAGGATAGCTGACTTCACAACTTTTTAAATTACGTACCCAACTACAAATTTGCTAGGTTAATATTCAATTTTCATCACTACCAAATAGTCTACTTATGAACATATCGCACCCTCAGAACGAAAGTGACCTAATACAAAATGCATTTTGTGGGAAATGATCAAGAAAGTCTTCAAAAAAGTATACTTTTTAAGGTCAATTTAGCAAAATGAGAATTTTGAGTTAGGTCACTTTCATTCTAGGGTGCGATATATTGGGCGCCTAATGACATAACATACATAGCCTGTATCCATGCCTGTGTTTCTCGAAGATTTAGGGAGGTGCGCTTCGTACACACATATGTATTTCGGCAATGCCGGTTCGAGATGCTAACGAAAATTGTCTAACAGAAAACCTCAATAACACTTTGCCCGATCTGGAAATTGAACCCAAAACAACATTCTAAGCAGCACGGTTTACATACATTCCATTTGAACGTTCTAAATAATGTCATAAAATTTTGTTTTAATATAAGCATCGCCATGAAATTATAACAAGAACGAAGTAGAATACGCATATACCATTATTATTTAATTAAATATCGTACTATTACGAAAACATTTCATAAACCAATCATTGCAACGAAACTCGACACCGCAATCACAACAAATAAATTATGCTCATTCATAAATTAAACACCATTTATTTGCATCAGTGTTCCAAATTAAATGTATGACAGCGAACATAATATTTATTCACTGAAATTGAAATTTTATGTATAATAACTAAGTACACAAGTCACAAGTTTATCTAAGAAGTTTAACGTGTAACTAACTAAAGCTAACTTAACGTTCGGTCTGCAAGGCCAAAGCGTTTTAAATAACAATTTTAGATTAAATATTTACTGAGCGCTGTTTTCATTCTATTTTGTTTTAGAATTAGAAAAAAAACATACAATTCAGCTTGTATTCATAATTCTGCGCTACGAAAGTCAAATGAAAAACGAATTGTGTGCTGAAAAACCAAACCCGCCGCCGCCGCTCGACTCTGCGTTTGTACTATGACGTTGAATGAAAAAAACAACAAATAACTGCCTTATGCTATATGTTCTTGCGGTCGGGAGAGCAGCTGCTTTGCGTGAGGTCTCAGAATACATCCCTTGATCGAGTAAAAGATTTTTTTTTTTGTTTTTTTTTTACTGAGTAACTGGTAGCTGGCCGGCTTTTGTAATTATGCCAGATTGAAGGCATTACTTTGTCTTCGGATAAATGTGAATGTAAATATTTAATTTGGCCCAACGATATACCTACTTTTTTTTTATGGCATAGGCCGCAAACGAACAGACGCATCGCCTGATGGTAAGCGATTAATGTCGCCCATGGACACCCGCAACACCGGAAGAGTCACAAGTGCCTTGCATAGTTAGCATAATTTAAATATACAGAAATTGGTTAACCAGTCAGAAAGCACAATCACTGCGACAAAACTTCTGGCACAACCGTTATGTAGGCGAATGTGTGAGAGAAATAGAAGAAAACAGCAATGAATTTAGAAATCTACAAGAAAGTTTGTAAAGTTCAACTTTCAAGCCAAATCCACCATATACATTAACAAAACAGGCGTTTAATACAAAACTTTTCTCATTACGAACATTCCTTGTTTTCATAGTCTCGTACATAGTTTTACTGCTTCACATGGGCCCGCATCCCAAGAGTAAAAAAAAAAGCAAACAAACAAGCGGCAGCGGGGCTTTGATTATTTTCATGTCAGTCCTGGCGTAGTCGAAAATGTCGGGAGCTACCCGACCCTGCTGTGCAACGCAAGTACTCAATTTATTTAATTTATCGTCTATAGTATTGACTCTATACAACACGTTCAGTGTTGTTCGTCTATCAATAAAGTTATATTAGTTTCAATTTATAAAGATAAATTGGTACCTATAGCTTCATTATACAAGTATATGGAATTACAGTACATTGACTCTTATTAATTTAATCACATTACATTTCAAAGAATTAATGAAATCAACTTAAAAAACTAAACGTATTTATTATCAGTAAAATGCACAAGCATTTCACGTGGCATTACCTATTTAATTTAAAAATTTGAATATTGAACAACTGCTATTTTTTTCGATAGATATTTTCCGTTTTACTTACTGAATATGATCTTAATTTTTTTCTGGCAATTAAAAAATAGGAGTGCATTGGTATTTCATAATTTACTTACACCAAATATATTACGTCGCCTTCTTTGTCGGCGTGGTTACAAACTAAAAACTATAAGTAACAAAATAATTAATCTCTGTAAGCGGAAATATTCATCAGTAACATCAAATTCTTTAAAACTATTTACAAAATCATTTTAATTTAAATGAAGTATATAAATTCAGTATAAAAATTTAATTCCAGTAATGTCTATGACTACCATTGATCTCACTGAACAAGATTCCTTGTCTAACATTAGTCACAGTCATAATTTTAAAAGTAGCCATAATAAAATTAAGAAATACATAAAAATTAATAAAATTATAAAGAAATGTAACTTTTTAAAGAAAAACAAAAAACAATTCTTTAAAAATACTATATTAAGGAAAGAACGTGTTGACTTAATTAATAAACTCAAAAATTGTCAAATAAAATTAGAGGATAGTAAAAATATATATGAAATTGACACTCAGCGCTTACAGTCTGATATCCATATCCTAGAGGAGTCGCTTAATTCTATTTATATTAAATATATATCCTCACAAAAACAAATTGAGGAACATATCCTTGCTGCGGACAGGCTTGTTGATATGTGTAATTACAATGCTGATAGAGTAGACTCTTTGACTTACAACAGCACCTTTTTATGTAAATGTATGAATGAATCGAAGAATAATGATTCTGAGCCAAGGATCTTGGAAGGTCCTCAGACTGAGAGTCAGTGTGATATTGGTAATGCTGAAACGTCTCAGAGTACCAATATAAAAATATCTGCTAAATCCTGTTATCGGTCAGTCATGTACTCTGATAATACAGGAAAAGGTTTTGGTGGATTATTAAGCAACAGCCTGGATCATTCCTCACAAAATAATTGTTTACCTGGGACATCCTATAAACAGATTATATCATCACTTATGGCTAATAAATGTTACAATTCATATACTAATATAACTTTATTGATTGGTAATAGTTTAAATGTTACAAAAAAAGATATCACCAATAGTGTTGCCTTAATGTTAAATTTGAACTGTAATAAAATAATTCTGTGTGCATTTCCATACCTAGACCACTTAACAGATACACAAAATAAGTATATTCATATGCTTAATATGCACATGCACTTTTTAGTAGGTCAATATAGTGACCAGTTTATTTTCTTTGACACCAACAGTTTTGTTGGCAAATTAAAACTGACAGGAGATACTGTGTATCTGCCATTTAATCTTAAGCGACATATTGCTACTTTGATAGCTTATAATATTAATGCAGTCATAAGTAGTATGACGAAGTCTTCATTTACCTCCACAGTAGTTAGTAATAGTACTAATGTTCAGGTGGTCAACACTAACAATAATTTAAACATTCTTGTTTGACAACAGAGGAGGATAGTCGTTATTTAATACTGACTCATCAAAATATTAATCGCTTCTCTGGCAAAATCCTAGATGTAGAATTATTTGTCGAAAAATATAATGTAGATATCGTATGCCTTACGGAAACATGGCTGCAAGCCGATTTGATGTCGTTTAATGTAAATAATTTTAAAGTAGCCAGTTCGTTCCATAGAGTGTCAGCAGTAGGCGGAGGAACCTTGATTATGGTAAAACAGAATCAAAAATGTAAAGAGCGATTAGATATTCGCGACCTCTCTGTAGAACGAGTATGTGAGCTCGCATGTGCAGAAATGGATGAGTATGTGGTTTTATGTGTCTATCGGCCTCCGTCCTCTAACACCTCCCAGTTTCTAGTAACGATGGAGGATGCCTTACGTAAGATAAAATTAAACAAGAAAATACTAGTATGTGGCGATTTTAATATTGACATTCTGACGGATACTACAAACAAACGTAATCTCTTATCCTTATTTAAATCATTTAACTTGAACTGTGTGTTTTCAGAGCCAACTAGAGTAACACCCACATCAGCCACATGTATAGATAATATTATGACCAATTTCAAAATAGTAGAAAAGTGCCTTATAACTGGGATTAGATCTGACCATAAATGTCAGCTGGTTAAATTAAATTGTACTACAGTCATAGGTCAAAAAACTATGCAATGCAGGACCTTAACTAAAAAATCTCTAGATAAATTTAGTAATAACTTGGAATATGAACTATCTACACTGGAGCAACAATGTAATGACCCCAATAAAATGTATCGTTCTTTATTTAATGCTATTTGTAATGAGTTCAATAAAGCCTGTAAAGTAAAAAAAGTAATAATAAAAGATAAAGTAATGTTTAGTGTTTGGGCAACCAAAGGTATAAGACGAAGTAGGGATGTCTTATATGAACTGTATGACAAAAAGTCATACACTTCCAATATTAATTTTCATAATTATGTCAGAAGATATTCTAAAGTGTTTAAAAAAGTTTGTATTCAAGCCAAGGTCGCCTACATAAGTGATCAATTAAAAAATTCTAAGAATAAAATTAAGACGACCTGGAAAATAATAAATACTGAAACTGGCAAAAGTAAATTATCTGATAGTTCCATTAACTTAGAAATAGATGATAAGATAGTTTCAGACCAGACTAGTCGCAAATTACTTCGAACACTTTTTCACGAATATTCCTATTGAGACCACAAAATACCTTCCATCGTCACATGTTGCAGCAGAGTCATTTTTAATTAATAATGTAAATCAAACCGCACCTAATTTCAATTTTAGATATGTTACTCATATAGATATAATAAAAGTCTTTAAAACAATAGCAATTAAAAGAACAGAAGATTTATGGGGATTGTCAGTCAAAGCAGTTTCATCAATAATAGTTAGTATCGCTCCTATTCTGTCAGATATCTTTAACACTTGTATAAAAGAAGGGATATTTCCCGACCTAATAAAAATAAGTAAAATTGTACCCATTTACAAATCAGGCTGCACAAAAAATGCATCAAATTATAGACCCATATCTGTACTGCCAGCCCTAAGCAAAATTTTTGAAAAAATAATTTTAAACCAAATGCTAGAGCACTTCAACGAAAATGGGTTATTACATGACAAACAGTTCGGATTTACAAAGGGAAGATCAACAGAAGATGCTGGATCTACTTTAATGAAAGCTGTCTTTGGGGCCTGGGAAGAGGCACATGATGCTCTGGGAGTGTTTTGTGACCTATCTAAGGCCTTTGACAGCGTAGACCACCGCACTCTTATTCTTAAATTAAAATATTACGGGATTCAAGGTAAATCTATTGATCTTGTAAAATCATATCTTTCAAAGCGGGAGCAGAGGGTGGCTGTTGATAACGTTACTTCTTTAGGCTCCTCAGTTAAAATAGGAGTTCCTCAAGGATCAATATTAGGCCCTTTTTTGTTCTTGGTCTATATCAATGATCTTCCATATATGTTAAATGATAATAATATGTCCAATATTATCCTATTTGCTGATGATACATCACTTATATTTAAAGTAAACAGGAAAGATAGTGATCTTGTTGAACCTAATAAGATACTCGATTTGATTTCTGATTGGTTTTCTGCTAATAACCTTCTCCTAAATGCAGGGAAAACCAAATGTGTTAAATTTTTATTACCAAATGTCCCCCGTATAAAAACAAATGTTAAACTGGACGGAAAACTATTAGATCTGGTTCCCTCGACTATCTTCTTGGGCATTGCCGTCGACTCTGGGCTACAATGGGGACCTCACATAGGAATTCTTGCAGGCAAACTGAGTTCCGCTGCATATGCCGTTAGAAAGATAAGACACCTAACAGATGTGGCTACGGCTAGATTAGTATATTTTGCCTACTTCCACAGTATCATGTCCTACGGTGTTTTACTGTGGGGATCGGCTGCTGATGTTGAGACAATTTTCATATTACAAAAAAGAGCAGTCAGAGCTATTTATAATCTAGGTTCTCGTGTGTCGCTCCGTGAACTATTTAAGGAAATTAATATACTTACCCTGCCGGCCCTTTATATCTTCCAGAACATTATGTACGTCCGTAAGAATATAACCAGTTTTAGCAAGATAAGTGACATGCATAGTTTGAATACTAGAAATAAAAACAAACTTGCAGTCCCCGGTTTTAGACTCAGCAAGACTGGAAAATCATTTATGGGTAACTGTGTTAGGTTCTATAATAAAATTCCTGATAGCCTAACGAATTTACCAGATATTAAGTTCAAACCACTAATAAAACGCATTTTGATGTCCAGAGCTTATTATAGTATAAATCAGTATATTGAGGATAAAAATGTCTGGCATACGATTCCATCCTGCACATAGCGACCCGCTGGCACTTTAAATCATTGTTTATAAAAATTGACTTATTTTTTATTTCTATTGAATGTACCAGATGTGTTATTCTTCTTTTTTTTTTTTTGTTGACATTGTATTAATTTAATTATTCTATTTTTATTTTTATTTTATTTTTTATACATTTTGACATTATTCACTTCATCTACAATGTTTTATTAACGGGATTGTCATCCATCGTGAGACCGTATTGGTACTTGTTTTATATAATGATAAAATAACTTATAATTTGTTATTATGTGAGAATCGTGTAGCCATAATTATATATTAATAGACATGATAGCTGTCTGGCGGTTTGAGCTTGTCATGCTCACTCAAATGTCTTGCTGATGGTGGCGGTGTGTGTCGGGTCATTTGGTTCCCTGCAATATGGTTGAGTTGAGTGACGCTGACACATACGTCATACTCGTGCACGGGTGCTGTCTGCTGGGACTGGTCAGCTCATAACCGTCATGGCAGTACTGTCAGAAATTTTCAGTTATCAGTTTGTTTCATGTTTGTTTAGTCTAGACCTACCTACTACATTTTCCTCACATAATTTTGAGGAAAAAATGTATTTATCAATATATTGAATGTTAAATAATCAGAATTTAAAAGAGTAACCATGGAGTTTCTTGCCCGTTCTTCTCCATAGGAAAACAACACTTTGGAACGTGGCAACTAGAGTCTGACTATTCATAAGTGCCTTTAACTGGTCTACATGAATAAAAATTTATTTTATTATTATTTTATTTATTTAAAAAAGGCCACCAAAACTCTTCTTTGTCCAGTCAGGTAGAAACGTCTTAGGATCACTGAGGACTCAAGTAGGTATTTGAAGTTTTTTGTTACAAAAAAACTAACTTTCTAGAGAGCCTTTTCTGTTCAGTGATCGCAAACGAATGGCGAGGCCCGAGGGCCCGAACGGGATGTACGAAATTAAGTATTTAATCTAACACGGAGCATTGGGACAATACCGTCTTAGCTTTTGAACCTCTCGACAAGTTTTCGCGCTGCTAAGAAACATTACGGCCGATAGAAAAATTACCTTATGCTGTATATATAGCAGTTACTTTCTCATAAGTAATAACGAAACGTGATTAGATTACTGAATCTGCTTTGTTGTTTGTTGAATTCTATCAATCATGCACCTTAAGAGTATCGTTTAGCTGGCGGCTTCTGACAAAATTGCTTTGAAATACCCGCAAAATAGGTGTATGGGCCTTAACATTTCTTACATCGTAATCTTAACGAATTAATTCGATTTTTGTCTCTATGGTTTTTTCAGATAATAAACTAGACCGACAAGTAGTGATGTTTCTTTTTTTAATTTTGATTAATTTAATCACTATCTCGAGATAAGTATAAGGAAGATCTTTAGTTAAAAAATCGCATTTTTAGGGTTAATTATTTCGCAATCTATAAACAATATCAAAAAAAAAAAACAAAAATGCCACGACCTAGTTTTTACCTGTGTCTATAACATATAAAAAAGTCGGCAAAATCAGCTCATGTTTAGTGGGGTAAAAACGTTAACGCATTTTGTGTGAAAACTTTTAGCTAAACTATAGTCTTAACTGCCAGTCCCATAAAGCAACAAAACCAGACATTTAGAAACAAGTGCTACAGAATTAAATTATAATTCGTAACCATAAGAAACTTTTAGATATTACTATTGTGTTTTTTTATTAAGGCAACACCGCTTTTTACATCTGGCAACTAAAGATATTGTATCGATGTTGCCATTGTGAGGTACTACAGTTCATCGAATGTTAAGAGTAAGGCAAAGTTCATTTAGTGGGGTAATAACAAAATACCAGGAAACGTTGCTCTACAAAAAATATTCCTGTATATACCATTACACCATTACACGATGGCACAACTTATCGTTATTAACTTTTCGCTAGATTAACACAAAGAGGCGGTTATTGAGTACCATGCTTGTTTTGCTACGTTTTTTCGTTTTGTCTCAAAGGCATTCTTTTGTTTCATCAAAGCCGCTAATAAAAGGACGAACATGTCGCTAACGCTCAAACGTTAAATGGATAAAAATAATGAAATTTTGAAAGTTCTAATCATGATCGGAATTCGTTGTACACAGATTGTAAATACTCAGTAGCAGCATGGAGTCTGGTACTGTGCCCGGTGGATGGCAATAGGCTTGCCCCCTATTACATGGGACTCAATAACAGCGTCAGCGAAATGTGGATGAATAATAGTACACCTTTGCCTAAACCTTCGGGGAATACAGGCGTGATGATATGTTATGTTATGTCCAATAAGTTGTCAGTTAATAATCTTACAGAACGCCCATAAATACTTAATTAACTTCCATTTATTTAATACCTGTTATAATTAAGATTTTATCAACACCAACATGTTATTTATGTTATTATAATAATAGTATTATGGTAATAGTCATTAAATTGTCTCTTGCAAAATAAGCCTACGAAGCGTAGCCGTCGTAGCCCGTAGCGGCGGCGTAGCGAGTCTACGTTATTCAATTTAGTGTAGACGCCAAATTGTTTGAATCGATTTAACACTTCGACTCTGCCAGTGATCGGCGAGATTTAACCCCCAGTTCTGATGTATACCCGTTTTATTCGTTTTACTTTGTGCTGAGAAGAAATCTTTTATGTTTATGAGCCGTTTTTTTTTTTCGTAAACAACCTTTGTACATGTAGAAGATTCTAGCTTTTTACAATGCATTTCTAGTTTGGAAAGTTTTGAGTGGTGAATATGCTTGTAATGGGAAATAACTTTGGTTCAACTAATTCTGGACGAAGAGAATAAGAAAAATTAAATTGAAAGCAGCCTGTCGCGTTTGTTAGGGACAATGTTTTATTCTTCAAAAGAGTTGTGGATGGAAGCGAGTTGTTTGTTTTAGCAACATCAAACATTTTTGGAATACCGAAAATAACAGCAACAATACTATGTTCTAGTTGGACAAAGGCCTTATACATAACACAATTCCAATTAACCACAGTTCATTATTGCCTAACGTGGTTTTGAATAATTTAATTACGTGCTTTGGTATTCTAATTGGGGCTTGATTGCTCATAATGTTCTACTATGGTGCTATAAACGCTAGACGTATATCTAGTTGTCGTCTGAATATGTTTGATTTTTAGGTCGAGCCAAGTGTTGAATATTGAGATTTCCTGAAATTCTCAGTTTTTTCACCCCAAGTATATTAGTTACCAAATATATACCTTATCTAAAATTAAGGAGGTTTCCATAGTGAATGAAATATTAACATACATATATCCAGTAAATTTCGAAATGCGTACAAGAAATAAAGTATTCCCTTTTTCAAGTCGAATCAAATGATCTTTCAGATGAAATATGAACATACGTATTAAGTAAATACCAGACCATTATTATTCTTCAACGCTGAATGGACGAACGAACTGACAGAACGACGTACGCCTGTTATTCTTCTGACGTGTTTCATATGAAATAATGAATATTTATGTCGCCCAGTCTCACGGACGAAACACCCATAATTGTACTCCAATAGAATTAACTAAATAACATTTCAAATAGGCTTGCCAATTTTCATTGCGTTTTTTTTATAATTTTGTATCGCAAAACGAGTGAATGGAAAAATATATTTCAATGGATGGAGTGAAGTAATTATTGACCGTATTTTCCTGATTATGGGAACTTTATGGGAACCTTTCAAGGAAGTATTATATCAGCGTAATAATGTAATAATTTGTCTCTTGTATTGAGAACTAATTGGTTTATGACAGAAATTAAAATATTGTACCAGGATTAACTTCGATATAATGAAATAACTAAGCGAAATTCTAAGTCTATGGAGATAACAGCAGAATACGTTTTACTTCGGTAGTCATGGCAACACAAGAGAGAGAACAGACATGCGACCCGTCAAAAATGTATTTATATTTTACTAGCTTTTTCCCGCGACTTCTTCCGCGTGACCTATATATATACAATTTATATCCTTTAACACTCAGAGATAATGTAGCTATCTACCAGTGAAAGAATTATTGAAATCGGATGAGTAGTTTCGGAAATTACCCCCTACATACAAACTTACAAACAAATTTTACCTCTTTATTATATATCTCTCTCTCCTCCTGACTGAATTTCGGTCACGGCGGCCAATCTCACCGGAGATTAGCCAACTACGCAGGAGATATTATAGAACACGTGTGTGCGCAAACACAGGTGCTCTCTCTATTCCTTCAGTCTCATAGTCCGATGGGACGGTAATCCGACACGACTGGAGAGAGATCAGGCGCAGGACCAACGGCTTTACGTGCTTTCCGAGGCACGGAACCTCTTTATAATATTAGTATGGATCAACAGGAACACCATGGTGGTGGAGCAAGGCCTCAAGTGTAAATGTCAATATTTTGAAAATTCGTTAGTGCAGGCCTGGTATAAACTCGGACTGTTCTGCATGGAAGAAAGGTTCCGCTGTATTGTTATCGGGGGAAAAGGCTACCTCTTTTCTAGATATTAAGAGTGTCGTTTAGTTGCCTACTTCTGACAAAATTGGCTTGAAATACACACAGAATAGATGTTTCGGCATTAACGTTTCTTACATCTAAATCTTAACGAATTAATTTGATTTTGGTATCTATCGTTTTGACAGATTATAAACTAGATCGACATGAATCGTTTTTTTTTTAAATTTTGATTAATTTAAGAATTACCACGACATAAGTATAAGGAAGATATTTAATTAAAAAAACGCATTTTCAGTGTTTATTATTTCGCAATCTATAAACAATATCAATAAAACAAAAACGTGACGACCTAGTTCATCAAAATCAGCTCATGTTTAGTGGGGTAAAAACGTTAACGCATTTTGTATGGAAACTTTTAGCTAAACTACAGTCTTAAGTCCATACGAGTAAATATTTGCTTACGACAGTTTACTGCAGTAGCATATAGAGAGATGGAAGACATTCACGAGAAGACTAGACAGATTCATGATGACAAGACGTTATAATTTCGTTTTGCCTAAAAAAGTTTCATCTACTTCATAAATATATTAAATCCAAAGCCTTTAACAATATAAATTACGATTAAATAATAATGTATGATTTTTTTTAAGTTGTGATTAAATGATTTCGTAAGTAGCTGAAACTTCAACGGTCTCGAAAGTTTACGATTATTTGTATAACGAAGTTCAAGTGAAAGAATATCATTTCGCTGGAATACAGAAAAGTTATTAAATTGCTTTAATTAATTATGATTATACTTGTCTTAACTTCTTTGGTAAAAGTTAGGTAGAAGACACACAATTCGGCTTCACGTTCCGCGAAATTTGTCTGGGACTATGATTGACATTCAATCACATGTATCTTGAAGCAATGGTACGTAATATATAAGTACGTATATCACTATGTAGATAATCTTATTTTTTTTACGTTTTTTACATTAGGAATAATTCCCGTATTGTAGGTGTGTTTACAAACACAAATATTCACATGCACAAATAGCCAGACCGGACCCAGAACTTTTATACGTCATTCAAATGTTTGTTCCGTGCAGGAATCGAACACACGACACGTAGTGCTGCAATCGATCGATCAACCACAGCGCCATTAGCGTAAGCGAAATTCTAAGTCTATGGCGCCAACCGCCATCAAATAATCAGTGGTCACTAAACTTAAACAAGTAACTATCACCATCGAACTAGCTTAGTTTAATTAAACTTGACTAAAAATATGATCCATGTTTCTTTAAAAGTTTCAAGTCCGATTGATTGTCTGTCCTAATAACAGTGCGCTGCGCAATTCGGTAATTGAAATGCAGTTCTGCGCCGAATGTCCCGAATAAACCATATTTAATGGCACCGCATTGCGCACTGCATCATCTCCCGCTCTCTGACGCCAGAATATCTGCAAACACATTACCTCTAGTTACCTCTGAACATAAAAGCACGGTCTACAAAAAGAGTTATAAAGTCATATAGAAAGACCACTGCGTAAAGCTTCCTCAGCGGAAAATGCACACATGAAAAGCTATCTCCAGCAGGTAAATAAAATAAAGCTTATCATTTGACAGAAGCCTGCTGAGAACCCATTCTTGTTCGTTCAAAGGCATTGTTACAAATAAATAGAAAGAAAGAAAATCTGTTTATTTCCGCCATGATACTAAATGTAGATATGAAATGAATCATAAATGGTTCTTCTCGTCGTCAGTAGCGGCGACAAAATTATAATGTCGATTGTCTGAATTATCTCTTGAGTAACCAGAATGCCTACTCGAAGTAATTAAAGTCAGATATATATCGTGACCCGGGTACGTCCTAAAATTGCGGCCAGACACCGGAGGACGGGCAGCAGCGTCCTCTCACTAATCGGTGACCCACTGCGATCCCCAAGCCGCCTGCCAAGCGTGGGGATTATGGCAAACCCCCCCCTCGGGGGAGGCCTTCGTTCAGCAGTGGACGTCCTCTGGCTGATGATGAGTATATCGGGGGAAATATTAGACTTTGTTAGCACGTAACTCCTAAGATACTAAACATGTACGTTTAAAAGGTTTAGAAAACTTATAAACCAACTTAAACATTAAGTTACGTGTGAATATATATACGTGTATGTATACAATACATTATACATACATTAAGTGTGTATTAACAAACATAATTTATTTTTATACATTGCCCCAACTTACAATAATTCCTATATCGTGGGTGCGTTTACAAAAACAAATATTCACATGGTCATCCAAACCCAAAACAACTATGTATTTGTAGGTTATACAAATATTTATTGTGTGCGGGAATCGAACCCGCGACCAGTAGCGCAGCAGTCGATCTCTCAACCACTTTGCCAACCGTGTTGTCATTATACGTAAGTAATGTTTTAAATATATTATTTGATGCACGTTAAGAAACTCTAAGAGGGACGAAACCTGAGATCGTCTGGCGCACTCTTGGCAGTGAGCCTCGATTGTTGATTGACTAAGCTTTCCACAATGGCATGACTGATTCCCATCTAATAGCTCTTCCAGAAGTACATATATTCTACCTATATCCATATTTTTGTCCTGGATCAGATGTGAGATATTATCGATATCATCATATTCATTACAAATCATTATTTTCATTTAAGCCATGATTTTTTTTTTTTGTAAGAATCGATCACAATTTCCTTTAGATGATAAAAACATAAATACAACTATTGAACACTAATATAATATAATAAAAGATAGTCAAATCTTATGGGAAATATTATTTGAAATGCTTCCGCAACAAGTATGGAGAACAGTTTATAGGGACAGAATAACTACAACAGTTTACGAAGTAAGTCAGTCAACAAATATGTCCGTTGACAATCCAACATCAATTTATATTCAACTATGCGGACTATTTGATCTCCAGGGGCGTTCATATTCACCGTTACTAACCTATAAATGTAAGTTAAGCTTTGGATATTGTTACTTATAGTTTCAGATATAATTTATATGTTTACATGACAATAGGCAATCTTATAGTAATTTATTCAGGTTAATTCTTATATATTTAAGTGGACTGCCTTGGTCTAATGGTCGAAATCGCGACCGCTGAGTGTGAGGTACTGGGTTAAGTTCCTAATCTAACCATAATGTTATTGGGCTCTTATATGGAAATTTTCAGTAGTAGTTTGGATTTTGGAATTGTCTCTGATCGGCTCGCCTTCTTTGAAACGTGGGCGTACAGATTGTATATCACTCCCTAATCCTTCAAGGAATTCAGGTGTGATGCTTGTTATAATAAATTATGAAACTTAAAATCTATTACTGTTTTCTTCGTGTCTTTTCTAAACTGTTCCAAACAATAGTCATCTATGGGTAACTTATTCTATTGATGCATGAGCTAAGTGTACATTTCATCAGCAATATACACAAGTTATCGTCTTCCACTGCCGAATATGAGCCTCTTCTAGAGATGAGTAATCACCCTGCTGGACTTAGTGACTGCTTATAGGACTCTGGTATGTGTACCTATATACTTGGAATACTTTGCTATAAACTTCCCCTAAAATAAATACGCTTTACCTAAGCATAGTTTTTGAATTCTTACGCTCCTAACTAGTTTCAAAGTCAAATAACACTTTTTGGTAAAATAATTTTTCAAAACATATGGAACGCTGAACATCGTATTTCAAGCTATCTGACATGAAAAAAGTAGGGCACGGAGAGATAAACCTTCAAAATGACCTCGGTTGACCTCCCACACGTTCATACCTAGCTTACAACTATAGTGATATGACATGATAGACGCAGTTGTCACGCGCCGCAGCTCTGTCAACATTGAGTTACGGCATCCCAGCTATTTCGACAACACCACAGAATCAGATACAGAAGACCAGCCTCTTACAAGATGCATTTTTCAATCGATTAATACGAGCGGGAAAATTTATGCGTTTGACATTTACGGTACATGTGGTTTTTTTTTTTTGTTTTGATTTAATTGACGTTGCCACTAGGAATAATTCATGTATTGTGCACCCAGATCCGAAAAAACTATTTGTAGTATCATAGAAATATTTGCTCCGTGCGGGAACCACCAATCAAACACCAGTCGTGTCTTCAACAGTTTATGTCAATTAAGTTCATCTTTCTGGCGTTTTTATCATCTGGCAATTGTATCTACATAGGTTATAGGTTCATATGAAAATGATATTTCTTTTCCACGCTTAGTTGGTCTTTTAGCGTAAGCGGAATTCTAAGTCTATGGGTACAGATTCCACAAAAAAAACGGGGATAATTTATTCACAATTTTGCCAAACTTACGTTATTTTATTTTTTTAAAGAAAATTCTTCAATGTAGTTTTTATTTATGAACAACAGAGAAATGTATTTACACTTGAAATTACAGCTCATGGTCAGCAACCGCCGACCACTAGGCCAATGAGTTGATAGGATTAATGGAAAATATGGGTGTACAGTCAGCATCAAAAATATGTATACACGTAGCGTAATTCAAACGCTTATTCCTGGTAAACTATTCGTTAAAATCATAAAATTTAAATGACTATGTATTTTTATGTATCCGCAGAGACTATGTGTAAAATTGGTCAAAATTTCAATCAGTGTTTCCTCTAAAAATCGCTTTTGATTTTCATTATGTGACTTCTTGATGCCGTCTGAACACCGATCCTTCAATCTATGAAGCCTATGTTCAGTTGTAAGGTATGATGAAGTTAACCTTCTACGTTTATTTCAATACAACTATGTAATATTATGTGCTTTACGTGATGTGGCCGTGTTTGTACAGAAACTATCTGACAAACCTCATTAATATGAGATGGTATGCCTATGTATTGGTGTCGGTCCAATGTTTACTGACATCTAAATACTGTGATTAATCTACGAGCACTAACGGCTACAGGCCTTCTGGTAATACATAGATATTTCGAATAAATACATATGTACATACAAACCTATATACAAACAAATCCTATCCTACTAATATTATAAATGTGAAAGTTTGTGAGGATGTATGGATGTATGGATGAATATTTGCTACTCAATCACGCCAGAACGGCTGAATGGATCTGGATGAAATTTGGCACAGAAATAGATTATAGTCTGGGATAGCACATAGGCTTTTAATCTCTTTATCTCGGAAAAATGTACGGGTTCGTAAACCACGCGGGCGAAGTCGCGGGCGGAAGCTAGTTTATAGACAGTGACGTCATATTTTTTCATTGCCATTGACATACATATAGTGTGATTTTGATAAATTAAAAATTGAAAACACGAAAGATAAGCAAGAGATTAAGTTTAACTGAGTTTTTAGAAGGAAAACTATTTACCAAACAAGATTTCAGAATTTATTTTTGATGCAGTCATGTAGCCTATTATGGCTACGAGTATGTTGGACTAAATATCACGCAAATATCTTCTATACCTCTGATATTTCCTCAAGTATAAACCAAAACGGCTCACATCCATTCAAGTGTTTGACTCAAGAACGTAAATACCGGTCTTAACAATTTTCGATCCCCGGATTTCGAAACGCCTGAACTTCATTCGGAGATTCGACGTAGGTACTACAGGTTCCGTAGACGATTTAAAACCGATTTACGATCGGTCTGATGAATGAATATTCTTTAATTTTTTTTTTGTTATTTTGCTTCATATAAAACATTGTATATTTTAAATTATAAATAGTGTAGTACATTTTATCTGTAAAATTCTGATGTAATTGGATATACAGAGAAACTTAAATTCAATAAAAAAAAAATCATTGTAGCAGGCTTTTCCGATCTTATTACGTAAATAAAAGCACTATGTTTCAAATATAGTTCTTTTCAGCGGATCCCCGGGGTCTGTGAGCTTAGGTCTATTATATGGTTTAATATGGTTCTGTACGTATCTAAGAGAAAGTAGTGGTTTGTAACATGAAATGCAACGTTTTATTATTCAACGTGGCATGTAACGTAACTTGCTCCCTAATCCAGTTAATCCCAACGCCGCACGCTTGGCTCAAAGCCAGCATCTTGAGACAGTTAAAGCTTGAAACTCCCGATTACAATCTTTGTGCGACCATGATAAAATTTATTACAGAAAGGCAATCATTTTTCAGAAATAATATCGGAGTTAGATGTTTTTTTAAAGTTTTACAATTGTTTTATATTTGATCCATTTTTATATTTATAATTTTTTTTATATTTGTTTAAATGTAATTGTATAAAGATGAACAATATAGTAACTATATAGTAACAATATAGTAACTATATGAACATATAGTAACTATTATTTGATTGAATTATTTAACTTACTGACTGCCTCATTGGTCTAGTGATCGTATGAGTGGTTGCTGAGCAAGATGTCCTGGGTTCGATTCTCAGATCAGGCAGTGTTATTGGGATATTCGGAAATTCGCATTAGTAACCTGGAGTTTGGAATTGTGCCCGGTAGATGGCAATTGGCTCGCCCCATCGGTGATATGTGTACAAAAAGTACACTTCTGCCTAACCCTTCGGGGAATACAGGTGGAAAATACAGGTTAAAACAAAAAAAAAAAAATCTAGACGTTTGTTACAGTCAATGCAAAAAGAATACAAAAAAAAATCAAAACATAGAAATCGTAGTAAACTTCATTTCTTATCCTATCATAATACATGGATAAGGATAGAATCTCTTATAAATCTCTTACATAATCTCACTCTCACACACATCTACCCATTATGCAACTGTGGGCATTTCCAATTATAAACTCCTCTACTTATGAAGTGTTTAGCATAAACTATTTCCTTCTCAGAGCAGAAGGAAATTGCTTACTCCCCAGTAGAAACAGTACAGATACACTACCGAGGATAAGTCTGACGTAGACTACACTCAGGGAAGCTTTTTCGATGCACACTTATAATTGTTAGGCATATAAATGGTGCTTGTTCTCTGGGATTTTCTCTCTCCTTGTATGTGTTTACAGACAATTATCCCAAGTACACTATTTATACATCATAGACTTAATATTTTGTTCCATGCGCGATGCAAACTTGCGACAAATAGCTGAAAGCCAACCGCTCAGCAAAGCGCTCACTGGGCTGTATAATATAATAATACTAGTATATATTCGGTATGTTTATCTATACTTAGGCTGGCAGTATATGTTTCTTTATATAGCATAAATAAGCACACAATATAATATCCTTCATAATTAATCCTCAAACAAAAGTAACACGAATCATTTAGCAACATACAACGTTATTGTCAGGTCTTATCTGCTACATTATATTATTTTCTACGGAACGGTGTATTTAATGAGAATATGTGCTCGTTTTATTATTAGAGTCAAACAACAACTTTAACCTGCGGCGATGATTTATTACTTACAACTAATTTTATGTAAGTAGAATAGGTTACACTTATATGTATATATATAAATATAGCGCGCCTGTACCCTAGAATTGCCAGACGTGACATAAAAACGAAGGTATATGAAATCAAATCTAACTCACCTACGTAGTAATCTTACAAGGTTTGACCACAATTTGTAAAATATGGACAAAAGTACAAGTAGTTCAATAGAAAGTTTCGTGTAAAGACAAATCATATTATTATTACTAACTTAATTATACCGGCCTTTTCTCCACCAGGTTGGAGTCGGCTCCCAGTCTAACAAGGTACGGCTGAATATCAGTAAGTTTTTTAAAACGAGCAACAGTCATCGACTTTTGCCACCCAATTAAAAACACAAAGCTACTGCGCCAGGTGTGCCGTCTCCTTCATATGTCGAGTCGACACTAGCTCACAAAGGAATCGCTGTAGCTTAATTGCCGTAGAGGAAAGATAACCCAGTCAGCACCGATAGTATCGAGGCTGACTACTCAGGATATGCCAGGCGATCTCAGGTGTCGTCACTCCTGGCGACTCTTTCTTGCATCAGCGTGCCGTCACACACGAGCTCTAAGTTTGATTGTGCTGGAATACTCATAATTTGCTCATACGCGGGGATAAGGTCACGCGCCTTTACCAGTTTTATTGACTTAATACTAAAGTATTTATCCACCAAACAAAAAGAATACTAAAGAATGAATGAAACAGACTATATCTCAATAGATTCGCGTCGTAACGTCTATATTATTAACTAGATTTTGCCCACGACTTCGTACGCGTGGAATTTAGTATCTGATATTTTCCTGCGGTAAAATGGAGCCTATATTTTAAGTTAAACCTCTAGCAATACATCGGTGGAAACTGCATTCAATTCCATACAGTAGTTTTTACGTAATGCGTGTACAAACATAAAGACAGACAGGAAGGCCGACAAAAATTCTAAAAACTGTTGTTTTGGCTTCTATAGCTCTAATAAAGACTCCCCATATTAGTTTTTCTTCAATATCTATAATGTACAGACATCGGCCTGTTATAATTTTATTATATGAATAGATTGGCTATAAACAATTTATTAATAAGACTTTAATATAATGCAATGTATAGACAATCTGTGTACCAATTCAATAGCAGATATATGGGTAAATGTGTCCATTTATCACACCTGTATTTTCCCCGGGCACTGCGAGAGTAATGGTCGAATTATAGGTTTATTATTCCCAAGAGTACATTTGGTAAAATCAAATTAACTAGAGTACGCTCCAATTAAGGAAACACAAATAAGAATACGAATATAATGAAACTATTATTATTGTTTGTTGTTACATATTTTCGTCGGACTATTATCCCTCCTTTATCGTGGTTATACAAACATACATAGTACACACCCAGACCTCAAACAATTATAATTATGTGTAGGCCATAGAAATATTCTTTCTGGGCGAGGATCGAACCACTGTACCAATCGTGCCGTATAGGTACCATTAACCAGGGAGCATGTGCAGTTGTGTCCAGTCTTATTCTTGGTTTTTGATTGCAGGGCTATGACTAAGATTTTCATGAGTAATCCAAACTTATGACTTGTGCCCTGTGGACTACACCTGCAAACTTATTGCTATTGCACTGAAATGGTAATGAGTCGATTACTTACTAGACTAGATTCATCTCAATCATGTCCAACGACAGTTGCTGTAAGCCTCGAGCTTATTTTACAATTCCCTGATAAAATATAAATATTACTTACCGCCTTTTAATTTTTCATAAGGTGACATTAAAATGAAATATTTGTCTTTGCGCGTGCCACATTTTTGCGAGCCTAATTGTCAACTAAAATGGATCGCAGTTGGGCTGTTTATTTTAGTTTATTTTTTCCAGAACATTTTTCATAATGTTTGCTCTTAAATATGTCATATCATTCTATACTTAAAATGTGTACCGAAAGTTTAGTCAGAAGACTTTATTTTGCAAATTGAATAATTAAGAATCGAAAATTGAAAATAGTTACTTTGGCAACTGATTTTTTTTTATCCTTTTTTATTTTATACAATGGGAATGGAAACCTTAAAGGTTATTTTTGTAAAACTCTTAATGTTACCTTGGTATTATGATGAAAAGCAGTGTGTTTATCTTGAGTAAAAGTATCAACTTCGCCCCCAAACTACAGGCGACCTTGCTGCGTCGGGCGCGAAAATCTTGCGGAGAAATTAACTTTCATCCTTTGGTTAACAAACCTTCTATTATAGACAATACTGAATACCCTAAATGTTCATTATGCTCCAATTCATCTAACAGGATGAAATGAAATATTATTTAATTTGCAATTAAGATTTTTCAATCACTTTTACACGTCTTTTTTAAACTAGATGGCGTCGGCAATTCCTATGACTAGGTATCCCTGAGAAGAAACACCGAAACAAACTCAGGGATCAAGGTCTAATTTAAAGTCCAGATACGTAGATAGGTATTCAATCAATTTTATTGAATTTCAGGCATTATAACACGTCCATTCTCCCTGAAGCTATACAAAGAGCGGTTTGGGGGGGTGATGCCATAATCCGTCACCCGATAATCCCTTTCATCGCCAACCGCACCCACGGGAAGCTATAGAATTTCCAATATTTTTGAAACACGCAAATAAATACCAATGAAACAAACATCTGAAATCTAACAAAATATTTCGTAAGTTACACGAGTTTTGAGTTCTTATAGTTCTTATCATTTCAAAGAACTTATTACGTATTAATGTTCGAACTTACTTCATTGACTGTACGTCGTGTAAAAGCTTCGCCAATTGTAACACGTGCAGCTAGAGTGACTTTATTATGACACAACAAAAGCTTGCAATTTCTCAAGGCATAGATTTTCTTTAAGTAGATCTTTAGAAAGCGAAGAATTTCAGCTATTCCAATCGTGTCCATGTCACGTACGAACCTTAACTTCACAGTGCTGCCACCTTTCGCAGCAAACCATTAAATTGCCGAAGCTTGTTGCCCTGAGCTTCACTCTTATCCCTCGAGATGAGACTTACGTGAGAAAGCGAACGCTTGTATATTGAGAAAACACGATCGATTCTGTTTCAGGGTTGTCAATCAGAAGAAATCCATTTATTTTTACTTAGTCTTCTTTCTATAACTTCAGGTAATTCGAGAGTGCATTGGCATCCTTAATTTAAACTGTTTCAAAAGTAATACTAAAATATTCGTCTAATGTACAAGAATGACTTCACGACTACTACGACTTCGTAGCAGGCGTACCGGTTACATTATTACCAGCTACGCCGCGCCGTAGCAACGAAAAGCCTCTTCTCCGACTCCATTCCATCATAAATCAAGATAAGTTTATTTCAGTCAAATATTTTTCTTACTAAATTTAAAACACTAATTGTTCCTTTTACTCAACATACATTTTAACTAAACACACATAAATATAAACTTTTAGAAACCCACTGAACGTTTTTCAATGTTCGTTCTTCCAAAATGTTTACAACCCTAGTGCGACAGGTACCATGTTATTTACTTGTTACATTGCAATCTTTTACCATAACACGTAACAACACTTCGTACCACTGTAGTGTACTATGTATATTGATAGTGTTGGCCACATAAATTGCTAAGCGAATACGACCCTGCAATGAGATATTGTTCCAGATTGTTTACAGGTCTGTAAAACAGATAATGCCCATTAATCGTTGTCATGCGGGACAACGTTATTGGAGAAGGGTTCGGCCCGATTTAAACACCGGACTGGTGCTACCGGGAGGTGTCGGCGCCAAAATCCCGGCTGCAGTTCGGAAAGTACCGTGACCTAGTTACGTAACTAATGAAGACGGGAAAAAATTGCTATGGATATGAAATTTTATTTTTTGAATAAGGTCATTGTAATTTTCCTTATATATTGAAGTTCCAAAAGATTATAAGTATTCGTTGAACACATTGAATATTGATTGAATATAGATTGAACAAAGTTGGGTGATTTTTGCCGACGTTATTTTCTATATTTGGATCGAAGTCTCATATACAACGAGCTTGTTTAAATAACTTACGTAATAATATACTTCAAAGTATGATCATTGAACACGTGACTGAAGAAATTAAGAGATATACCTACAGAAACATATTTAATCAATGCATAAATTATGTAGGAGTTGGTCTGTATCGTCAATAGAACATAATATTTACATGTATTGTGTTATATTTTGATTTAAATATTTATTACACCATATCAAACAAACGAAACACCATAAACTATTCAATGTTTTAAGTATCATTTATCTTCTTTTTGCAGTATTTTCAATGTTTTTTCTTATATCTGGTGTTTCTATGTTCGACCTATTAGGCCTTCTCGTGTCCAAAATATTTGTATAACAAAACACCTCGCGTGTATAATATCTGGAATTTCCCTCATTTGACGAGTAACATAATACCGCACAATTTTTCGTCATTACTCCTTCCTTTGTTTCAAATTTGATAAGCAAACAGTGGAAGTAAAATATATTGTTATACCGTGTTACACTGTGGCTTAGAAACAACATGTTGGATATTACATAACACACGTGAGCTTTGCTAATGGAACCCTAAGAAATTACATTAAGGTATAACTTGGTATACACCATATAACTATGTGTTTATTACATTATAATGTTAGTTGATTTCGAAGTTATATTATATTGTCAGCAACACACCTATAGTTATTGGCACGGTTGGCGCAGTGTTTGAGAGATCGACTACTACGCTACATGTCACGGGTTCGATTCCCGCACGGCGAGCATAGTACCATTCAGCCCGTAGAATTCTCGTTTTTTGGAATAATCAGGAAAAAAATTGGATCATTTAAACGTAGTCAATAATTAAATTAATATTATTTTATAATCATAACGAAACCAACATCCATTATCTGTTTACATCCAGCTTTGACATTGATTCATTTCAAGTAAACTCTGTGGCGCGGTACTTCGTGATCAATTTTAATTGAAAATCGTTATCACGGAGACGCCAGTGCATTAATTAATTAATTATGGGATGGATCGTCTCCAATTCGGAGATTTTCTCAACTTAATTCATCTCTTATGAATACAAAACGTTTGTGTTTATATTTATATTAAAACTTAAATTCTAATTTCCGGACCAATACGACCTTCAAACCTTCAAGAAAAGAGCGTACTCCTTTTTAAAAGGCCGGCAACGCACTTGTGACTCCTCCAGTGTTGCGAGTGTCCATGGGCGACTTTAATCGCTTACCATCAGGCGATCCATCTGTTCGTATGCCGCCTATGCCATAAAAAAAAATCTCAAGATTAGGGCAAACAGTTGTCCTAAGTATTTTCTAACATTTATTGCGCCTATCATTTTACGCACATGATCGTTATTGTTTGCCCGATATTAGTAACTGTATGTATTTTTTTTGTCGTCATTAAGCATGAAAATCTCAGTAAGATTAGATTTTGGGAGTGGATCACTTAAAAAATGTAAATGTTATCTCATATTGTGCGATCGTTTGTACCCAAGTATTAAAAACAATACCCATCAAAGAGAATAATGTTAGCGTAACGGAGAATAGTGTTTTAAAATTCTATCAGGCTTTTTTGGACTCCTGTAATTATCTGTATCTACCTCTCAAGACTCTTAAAAGTGTGGAGTGCGAAACCAAGCAAGACTTAGAAAGGACCAATAAAGTTTTTACCGAACTCTTGTATACTTTCGGCTCATTCATTGAACGGTTAAGGGAAATTAAGAAGAATTCTAAATCCGACTGTGAGATTATAAATAAATAATAATAATATTTTGGATCACTAATGCTGTGTTAACATAATTTTAGTGATCAAAAATAGAGTATGTTAATGATTATAATAATAATGCTATATAATAAGTCTTAAATGGCCTTTACGTTTTGGCTTCGGCCCCATGCACTCCCGAAAGGAACTCTGTAGTATTTATACATAATAGTGGTTGCCTAGTGGCCGAAATTCGACCGTATCAATTTTTAAGCTGAACATTATTGAGGTTCTTTTGTCAAAGAACTTCAATAATGTTGTTGAGTTGTATACTTCTGTAGTGATTGCATATATTTTAATTTTGTACTATTACGTCAGTTGCGATGAACATTGATTTGACATTTGACATTGGCAGTATGAACGTTAAAATCTTTTATTGATATTTAATGAAAAGATTTCAAGGAAAAGATATTTAATGATAATATGTATAAATAATTATTTAAATACCAGGGAACAGTCATGCGGTAGGCGCAGAAGGAAATGGCGTGATGAGCTGGAATTATATCTAAAGGATAGGTCCCAAATTTCAATAGACCGGGAAAATTGGAATGAGAGATGGGAGGCCTTTCCCTGCAGTGGGATTCTACAGGACATTATAATAAAATAATTGATTGGCACGCTGTCTGTGTTTGTGTCAAGCTATTAACTCAGTCTATCATTGTTCGCCCAACACCACGTCGCAACATAACGAGCTACGTGAAATGCGATAGAAACAATAATGTTTTAAATTTACATTCATCATTATGCATAGATACAAGAGATGTTATGTTACAACTTTAAAAGAGAAATAACGATAAGACAACCAATATAAAACGTAGTTATTTATTGTGTTATGTTGGGAATATTAATTTTCTTTGTGAATAATAAAATATCTTGGAAATTAACAAAAAGGTTTATTAAATTGCTTGTTTTGCAAATAAAAGGACAAGAAAAAATAATGAACAACTTTTATATACGTATATAATATCATAGAAGAAATAGCGAAACAGCTCTTAAATTCTGTGGGTAATATCCAATATTCCCATACTGACATATATCTGGTGAACGTCAAGCATATTGACGTGAGATGTTCCAAATTCGTTTAACCTTTATCTCGCTCCGAAGGCCCGAGGCTTTTTCTGCTACATTAAGCTCTCTTAAAACTTCGTCATTTAGGCTCGAGTGCTCTTCTGAAATGACGGTTTCATTTATATTTGTTAGATGAATTAAATGCTATTTCACGCGACTCGCGGACTCGCTAATGACTTTAGTTGTCTTCGTCTACATCGAGTTACCAGGACACCGGACATTCTTCTTTATAATTGTTCTTTGGTACCTTCCTCTTGACTGTTGAGCATATTTTATTAAATCATTTTTGAAAGGTCGGCTTTAAATAATTCTTAGTTTAATTTCGTTATTTTATTTTAATCTTTGTTTATTTTATTCCTTTGTTTTATAATGTAGAAAAGCTTGAAACCTTTAATGGTATTTTACCCGTAGGTACTTACTATTACGCTTACTTAATTATCACGGGTTAAGTTTCAAGACAAGGTTACGACGATTGAGGTCACGGAGAAACCGTACTAGACCCCCGGACCGGTGGCCTGCAATATAGAGGAACTGTGGCGACTACTACTCGCAATATGGCAAAAATTTATATAGATATATGTCTGTGCTTGTGTGTCGTTTATTAATGTAATGTATTTCTAATACATATTCTATAAAAATATTAGCTTTCTGCACTCCTTCTCCATATAAAGTTTAATTGTGCCAAATTTCATTTCATTTCTTCCTCCGTTCGCATAATTTTCGTAAATAGGGGTACAAAGTTTTTGCTTCTCGTATTATAATAATGATATATATAATTATGAAATATCTGCACGGGGCCTTGAAAAGATATTTAATAATAATGAATAAATAATTATTTAAATATCAGGAAACAGTCATGCGGTTGGCCCAGAAGAAAATGACGTGATGAGCTGGAATTATATCTAAAGGATAGGTCCCAAATTACATTGACCGGGAAAATTGGAATGAGAGATGGAAGGCCTTTCCCTGCAGTGGGATTCTACAGGACATTATAATAAAATAATTGATTGGCACGCTGTCTGTGTGTGTGTCAAGCTATTAACTCAGTCTTTCATTGTTCGCCCAACACCACGTCGCAACATAACGAGCTACGTGAAATGCGATAGAAACAATAATGATTTAAATTTACATTCATCATTATGCATAGATACAAGAGATGTTATGTTACAACTTTAAAAGAGAAATAACGATAGGAAAACCAATATAAAACGTAGTTATCTATTTTGTGTTATGTTGGGAATATTAATTTTCTTTGTGAATAATAAAATATCTTGGAAATTAACAAAAAGGTTTATTAAATTGCTTGTTTTGTAAATAAAAGTTATTGTAATAATAATGGACAACTTTTATATACGGTAATATCATAGAAGAAATAGCGAAACAGCTCTTAAATTCTGTGGGTAATATCCAATATTCCCATACTGACATATATCTGGTGAACGTCAAGCATATTGACGTGAGATGTTCCAAATTCGTTTAACCTTTATCTCGCTCCGAAGGCCCGAGGCTTTTTCTGCTACATTAAGCTCTCTTAAAACTTCGTCATTTAGGCTCGAGTGCTCTTCTGAAATGACGGTTTCATTTATATTTGTTAGATGAATTAAATGCTATTTCACGCGACTCGCGGACTCGCTAATGACTTTAGTTGTCTTCGTCTACATCGAGTTACCAGGACACCGGACATTCTTCTTTATAATTGTTCTTTGGTACCTTCCTCTTGACTGTTGAGCATATTTTATTAAATCATTTTTGAAAGGTCGGCTTTAAATAATTCTTAGTTTAATTTCGTTATTTTATTTTAATCTTTGTTTATTTTATTCCTTTGTTTTATAATGTAGAAAAGCTTGAAACCTTTAATGGTATTTTACCCGTAGGTACTTACTATTACGCTTACTTAATTATCACGGGTTAAGTTTCAAGACAAGGTTACGACGATTGAGGTCACGGAGAAACCGTACTAGACCCCCGGACCGGTGGCCTGCAATATAGAGGAACTGTGGCGACTACTACTCGCAATATGGCAAAAATTTATATAGATATATGTCTGTGCTTGTGTGTCGTTTATTAATGTAATGTATTTCTAATACATATTCTATAAAAATATTAGCTTTCTGCACTCCTTCTCCATATAAAGTTTAATTGTGCCAAATTTCATTTCATTTCTTCCTCCGTTCGCATAATTTTCGTAAATAGGGGTACAAAGTTTTTGCTTCTCGTATTATAATAATGATATATATAATTATGAAATATCTGCACGGGGCCTTGAAAAGATATTTAATAATAATGAATAAATAATTATTTAAATATCAGGAAACAGTCATGCGGTTGGCCCAGAAGAAAATGACGTGATGAGCTGGAATTATATCTAAAGGATAGGTCCCAAATTACATTGACCGGGAAAATTGGAATGAGAGATGGAAGGCCTTTCCCTGCAGTGGGATTCTACAGGACATTATAATAAAATAATTGATTGGCACGCTGTCTGTGTGTGTGTCAAGCTATTAACTCAGTCTTTCATTGTTCGCCCAACACCACGTCGCAACATAACGAGCTACGTGAAATGCGATAGAAACAATAATGATTTAAATTTACATTCATCATTATGCATAGATACAAGAGATGTTATGTTACAACTTTAAAAGAGAAATAACGATAGGAAAACCAATATAAAACGTAGTTATCTATTTTGTGTTATGTTGGGAATATTAATTTTCTTTGTGAATAATAAAATATCTTGGAAATTAACAAAAAGGTTTATTAAATTGCTTGTTTTGTAAATAAAAGTTATTGTAATAATAATGGACAACTTTTATATACGGTAATATCATAGAAGAAATAGCGAAACAGCTCTTAAATTCTGTGGGTAATATCCAATATTCCCATACTGACATATATCTGGTGAACGTCAAGCATATTGACGTGAGATGTTCCAAATTCGTTTAACCTTTATCTCGCTCCGAAGGCCCGAGGCTTTTTCTGCTACATTAAGCTCTCTTAAAACTTCGTCATTTAGGCTCGAGTGCTCTTCTGAAATGACGGTTTCATTTATATTTGTTAGATGAATTAAATGCTATTTCACGCGACTCGCGGACTCGCTAATGACTTTGGTTGTCTTCGTCTACATCGAGTTACCAGGACACCGGACATTCTTCTTTATAATTGTTCTTTGGTACCTTCCTCTTGACTGTTGAGCATATTTTATTAAATCATTTTTGAAAGGTCGACGCTTTAAATAATTCTTAGTTTAATTTCGTTATTTTATTTTGATCTTTGTTTATTTTATTCCTTTGTTTTATAATGTCGAAAAGCTTGAAACCTTTAATGGTATTTTACCCGTAGGTACTTACTATTACGCTTATGTAATTATCACGGGTTAAGTTTCAAGACAAGGTTACGACGATTGAGGTCACGGAGAAACCGTACTAGGCCCCGGACCGGTGGCCTGCAATATAGAGGAACTGTGGCGACTACTACTCGCAATATGACAAAAAGTAAAGCGCCATCTAACGGAGTAAAGCTGCAACAGAAAATCCTGAATCGCACTATGAGAGTTTACAACGATTCTAACAGATATACGAATAACCAACATCAATCGTCGGGCTTCGGCCCGCCAGGCTAACCGCCTTGGCTGGTCAGAGGATCTTCCCTTTTCAATGGAGGAATACCATACCTCGTTTCTACACAGGACTATATTTTTTCAGTACATAGTTACTTTTGTCATTTAATATCTAAAGGTATTTGAGGCGCCCTTTAACGTCACTCCGAACCCTTGAAAAGAGGTCTGTGTTGCGAGAAAATGTATCATCAAGTAAAATAATATAATTACACTAGAACCATTTTTTTATCATTCCACTTCTTCTAAATATGAATTTTTCCCCGCATTTCTATATGAAATATTTGACTGCCCTCATTGTGAATAAAAGCCAGATAATAAATGTCAGAAAGAAAGACTTATAGCCATAGGGAACAATGGGGTTAAAAAGTAGAACAACGCGCGTCGCGGCGTCGAGCAGGTACAGCTACTTGGTTAATTTAATATTATTATTAGTGCTTAATCAGCACTTATATCCTTTAAAACTTATACCATGTCCTCAGCATAATTTGTTCATGTTTTAAATTATGCTAAAGTGGTTAAAATGACTAATGAATAAGGAATTTTGTAATCGTATTTTATAAAAGATAGTATTTTATTTATTAAATAACAATATTTCTACGCTTAACATAGACCGTAATACTTAATAAATTAGGAACAACTAGCTATTCCCCACAATATCGTCTGCGTGTATTTTGTACATAACAGGCCAAAATCTGACAACCAGTCTAAAAATAAATTAATCAGTGTCTCCCAGTAATTGGGTAGCGGAGGTCAGATGGCAGTTGCTCCGTGTAAAATACTGATATTCAGCCGCAACCGGTACGATTGGAAGCCGACCCCAATATAGTTGGGAAAGGGCTAAATCATAAATCATAAATAAATCATAAATCATTTATTTGTTCATTACATTTTGGGTAGTTAAATAAGGTCTTAAATAAAATGTGTTTCACCAAAATCTACCAATTGAGGCATATGAACAGAACACAGCACAGTCCACTAGTAAACTTAAATTAATTATTTGTCTAATTCATTACATTAATTATCATGAATCATTTAATTGGATTAAGAAACTATAATAAACAAAAAACTAATTGTAAAAACAAATACAAAATAAAATATAATATAATAAAAGTTGGTATATAAAATCATGTCAAACTGTCTTCAAGAAATTCTTCAATACTATAGTAACACTTGCTGGCCAAGAGTTTACTCATTTTAGTTTTAAATAATGTTTTATGGCAGGTCTTGTATTCATCCGGGACTTTATTATAAATTTTTGGTGCCAAACTTAAGAAACTTTTACCCATTAGACCCGTTTTTGACTTGTTAACACACAATTTATTATTATTATTGTATCGCCTATTACGCTTCACTACATCTGAGAGGCGCTGAAAGTAAGTAGGATTGCTGTGAACAAATAAGGCCACCTCAAGGATATATATGGAAGGAAGTGTCAGGATTCTGTGTCTGATAAAATAAGGTCTGCAGCTGTCTATGGTTTTGATACCAAATATGGCACGAATACAGCGCTTCTGTGCTTTAAATGCTATATTTTTGTTGGTGGAGTTTCCCCAAAAGATGATCCCGTATCTTAATACCGAAGCCACTATGCCGTGATAGGCAGTAATTGCAGTATCAATACTGGAAATAGGTACTATTTTAAGCAGAGCATAAGCTGAGCTATAAATTTTTTTGCATAGTTCTTCAATGTGTGCTTTCCAGTGAAGCTGCTTATCAATGGTTAGTCCTAAAAATTTTGCGGTGTCTACCTCGTGTATGGACTTATTATTGTAACTAACGTTAAGGTTATGTGACCGAGGTCTCTGGCTAAAGTGCATAATTACGGTTTTCGTCAAGTTTATTTTAAGGTTATTGTTATCTAACCACTGAACAATTGACGCTAAGCATTCATTTATATCGTCTTGATACTGCTCCTTTGATCTACATTGAATCGAAACAGTACTGTCATCTGCAAAAAGGGACATCGGATGGTTTACATATTTTGGCAGATCGTTTATGTAGATTATAAATAAAAGTGGACCCAAGACGCTACCTTGAGGTACACCAAATGTGATAGAACGCGGTTTGGATCGATGTGTGATCTCTTGTTTAGTGTTTATATTTATATTAGGCATTTATATTATGGCTAGGCAGATGATTGATGATTACTTAGCTTGGCGGCTCATCTAATATTGCAGATATTCTTTGCTTCTTATTGTAGTATTTAGTTTGTCTATGTATGTAAAATAAATAAAGTAGTTATTTGTCTACAACTGACGTATTATTACACTTATTTCCAAGAGGATTCGGCTGATAATGAATTTTACCGTAGATTTTTAGCGTAAGGGAAATTTTACACAAACTTATCTACTTTTGTTTTTAGTTTTTATATCGCGTATACCTACAAAGTTTTATAAGAACCTTAACCCTTTTATTGCTAGTGTACCCTGGGACGTAATAACTGTAAAAGCCGTACCTAAGTGCTAAAGCCGATAGACGCTGCGAACATAGTAACGATATGTGGTTACTTTGTGCACTACATATTGTGAAAAAGAGAAAAATCATTCTACCAAATATTTTTACAGCCCACTCGAATGGGTTCCTAACGATGATGAGAATGGAAGGCTCGTGGCCTAATGGCTAGCGTAGATCGATCTATATGGCGAGATGCGGGGTGGAGACAGTCAAATGAGATGGCAGCTCTTCATGCAAAATACTTATATGATTACTAATACGCAGCATGTAATTCTCCTTAAATTCCAAGTCAAGTTGTTTAAATCGCAAGGAAGCCACGAATACTATCTAACCAATGAAAAGCTCCACGAATAACTGCCTGTCTTTCTGTGTGGCTCACCCTAGACATTCAGCTTCTGACCTCCAGAAAACAAGCATTATAACTTTTTAGTTAAGTGCTTAAATAAGTACAGTCACGGACATAAGTGGATGAACAATAGTTCATCCAATGAAAAATCAATTCAAGTCAATTTTGAAATAATATATTTTCTGTCATTTCTTACCAACTTATACGTACTACGCTTGTCTCATAGTGACACTAGTCACATAATATCCTTATTTTAAAAAATCGTTGCCCCACACTCGGAGTAATTCCTGTATCGTGGGTGTGTTTACAAACACAATTATTCACACACACAAAGACCCAGACCCGAAACAACTATCTGTAGACCATACAAATATTTGTTCCGTCCGGGAATCGAACCCGCGACACGTAGCGCAGCAGCCGATCTCTCTACCACTGCGCCAACCGTGCAGACATTAAATCGTTTTATAATGATCAGCTACTTTTTTCGCCGATTGTACTACTCGAAACTACATATTGTTATTTGTGGTTGGTGTCTACACGTGTTTTTGTGACCGCACGAAGTTCTGTGGCCAAGTTCTGCGGGTTATTAAACAACGCTTTGTGTCGGTTTTCGTTGGAATTCTGTTAATAATTTTGTGTAACATTGTTGTTATTACTTTGTGAGATGAGCGATTTGTGTCATTAACCTGACTATCAGAATATTTACTCTTCTAAAGGTTGGTATCACGGCTCTCGCATATAAAACCAGTCACGCGTAAGTATATAAAGCTCTTTTACTGTACCTATCGCTCCATTTCATTTCTGACTTTACACATGCAAACATATGTGATGTTTATCTCAAATAAAAGAATAATATACGCACCCTCAAAGCCTGGTAATAACATACAAACAGCGAGTCAATCCGCCGCCACCTTCCTTTGTTATAGGATTGATCTTATCTCCGTTAAGGGAGTAAAGAATACCAAAACGCTCGACCTTACCCGTCGTACCAGAAAATGAAAATTAGGCAAATTTCATTGGAATCGTATACGGAGGATAGACAAGTGTGATACGTGATCGTATTTCGTGATCAATTGAATTAGGAGTTAGGTTTTGTTCTCTCTGAACTCATGACGCAACACATAACTTTAAAACTTTGAGTCGTGGTTGCGGTAGTTTCCCTAACTTGAAATATTGAAGTAAACACTAACAGAGTGAGTAGGTCCTAAGTCTAAATAGGTTATACGGATATGACCACTAAATTGCAATTACCAGAAAAATTAAGGCCTTACATAGAGTGGTTAACTTAACAAGTATATTAAATTATATTAAGTTACACATTTGTCCGCATTGGTTTTACTTACCACAAAAATTATTCTAAAATGGGTCTGAATGTTTTTCTAAAGTTATGTTATTTTTCAGTTACTATAAAAGCTTTAAAAACAAACTGGCAGTTAATAAATAAGGGTGTATATAAGCTTAAATTAGTTACCGTCACGATTGCACGTTAACTCCCCTACAATCCAATTAAATCCAATTCCTTCTTTAATAGAGATTGTTCATCTATTCCTTGGTTTCTAGGCATGTATCACCGAAACAGATAATGTGATAGAATTTACTAAATTCAAAGTAAATAGTAAGTAAACTTTCCTCCCCGCTTACGTAACGATTGTGAGAATATTGCTACGCCGTTACCGCAAGTTTACCCGAAATCTTATCAGTATAATGCAATCAGGATTATGGCCGACCGATATATTGCCTCGAGGCTTAATGTATTTGTTCTAAGCTTGTTGCCAGGAACTCATCTCGTATATCGAACAAGCCGGATGCTAGTAACTTATCCAAAACAAAAAATAAATTGAACACAAAAACGTTCTGAAACTAAAACCTACAACGGTTTCTACTTGAAACGATGGAAATAGACGGTTAACTTAGGTAATCTCATCCAATTTTCCAACGCTATAAATTTCGCGTCAAATGAAGGACGAAGAATTTTATTTATTTCTTTCTTCAGGATAAGATCGTTGAGCTGGCCACGTAAGCCTCCGGCCAATGAACTCTGTCCCTGGAAAACTTTAAGTAGGTTAAGTAAGTTTTCTTGTACATATCCGACTAAGCTCGGCTCACACATTTTATGCTTAGTATAAATTACTGATGCTTCGGCCAATTACCATCTGCGACACGGTGAATTTTTGTAGAATCCAAATCTCCCAAAATATTCACATGAGTAAGCTGTACTATAAATCATGAATATCTGTCATCAAAGTTATTATATAGAGAGATAATTTCATGGCCATTCTTGACGCTCAATGCCACTCTGAGATGGACTGAACATTTTCTAACAGAAGAACCAAATTAAACTCCCCAATCTAGGGTTCACGCCGAGCTGCGCCGCGACTAGCCCAATGAAGCGATTATATCTTTCATGAAGTCCGAATTATTTCAGTTGTTTTACTTCAAACCTTTGTTAACTCCAGCATCTGGCAACGTATTGATTCGACAGACGCGAACTTGCAAACTACAATAACTTTCCTAAGATCTGCTGTTATTATAACTGATTGTGGTTCGCCTAACTTTTGCTATTTATCAAAAAGGTTATTGATTTACGTACTGGTAAAAATGATTTACTTTGAACTACTAAATGTGTGCGGGCCTGGTGCCATGTGAAGTAAGCCTGGGTTAGCTGATAGGTCGCTAGTTTTTATAGACACAAATCTCGTACATGAACTGTGTATACATTAGGGAGTTGAATTCCCAACAGTAATCCCAAAAGGAAAACACTTAGCTATTGCGCCAATCGGGTTAAAAATCATAATTTTCCCCTTCATAACATTGCGGAACATAGTTGCGGAGGTCAGACGGCAGTCGCCTCGCCATTCTCCTAATAAGCACACTTCCCGTCCCCTTAACCAAACGGATCCTGGCAACTGTCCAAAACATGGCAGAATGATTAATGATTGACCGTCAAACATTTATCGTGGCTTCACTTACATCCTAGTGCACCATCAGTCACACAATAAACCCATAATGTAGAGGAATGGTGACGCAAGTGTTTGGGACTCGGCGGAATCGCCGGTGAACAGACGGTCGTCCGGCACCCATCCGGTGACGTCCGGCGACCATCCGACGTTTGTCGGAAATATACAGGGTTGTCACTGCTCGTGAAATATATGTTGGTTGGCATGCACTTCCGATACAAACGTAATGTGAAATGTGAAAGGTTTGTTTAGGTTTATTCAGCAGGGCGCCGCTTTATCGTTTCGTGAATAATGCAAATAAATAAAAGATGTAAAATAAACTTTTGTAACCTTTACATTTCAATTTCAAGTATTTTTTAACGTTCTAAGTTACGTAACTACTTCTCAAGTTCAGATATGAAGTGACGTAAAGTAGACACTATAAAAAATCGATTGTTTGACAGTCGCCGTGGTGAGACTAAATTCCTAGTGGGTAATAATATTATATAATAACAATTTATAGCCTTTGGAGGAAAGAAAGAGAACTTTGCCTTGATCATAGAGTCACTACGTAAACAATATTATGCAAAATATTTAAGTACTAATTTTAATGGTTTTCGATGAGTGCCATGTTCGGGGTTGAACATCTGTGGACTGACGTGATTATGATGATTTATATTATATTCGTGTGTCATCAATATAATATAAATTATGGAATCGTTAATTGGTGGTTTAAGTATCTGACGTAGATTATTCGGAAAGGTTTAGTTTTATACAAGGAGGCAACCACGTTACGATATTAAATGAACCAATGATGAATATATTACATGGTAGTGTCGCCGTCGCCACCCTGTATAACAAACAGTCCATTTTAAAAGGACTCCAAAATTCGGCTCTTGGAGATAATATCAAATTTCACAGAAACAAGTTATGCGAATCCTTCTTAATTAATTTTTGTTTTGGTTTACAAAACAACTGGCGAAGTTGGCGGGCTTCGTACGCGGCTTGATTATACTTAAGTAGAAACGAGAGCAGATTGATCATTTGAGTTCAAGATTATAATAATTCTGACTGCCTTATTGATCTAGTGGTCGCAAGCGCAACTGCTGAGCATGAGGTCCTGGGTTTGACAGAAAAACCCAGTAGCAGCACGGAGTTTTGAACTGTGTCCGGTTGATGGCAATAGGCTCGCCTCCTATTACATGGTACCTAATTACATCATCAGCAAAATATACTTACCATCAGGCGATCCGTCTGTTCGTTTGCCGCCTATAACATAAAAAAAAAAAAAAAAATGGGTGCACAATAGTACACCTCTGCCTAACCCTTCGGAGATAGAGGCTGAAGCTATTAAATTTTAAAAATAAAAATTCAGACATAAACCCATTTACATGGCCCGGCCAAACCCAAAACCTCACGCAAAGCAATCGCGTCGAATACATACATAGAGAACATTATATAATTCACGTAAGTACATAATATACTAATTTATATATTAAAGTAGGTACTGAAATTCTAACTGTCATGTCAGTTGTTTTGATATGTATCTCACAAGAGCCGCGTGTAGCTTTGAAAGATTTTTGCATTAATAATATCTTTGATAATACACAAGAGAAGATAATTGGAATGTCAAAACAAGATGAAACACTCAACATGATGTTTCAATAACAAACAATCAAGCGGCTATTTGTTGTTGAAACTACAAGGGGGGCGAATTTATTATGTTTTGTCCCTAGAAACAAAAAAAGAAGCTAGTAAAAAAAGACTAAACCATATCTATACATACATATAATAAAATTATAACAGGCCGATGTCTGTACATTATAGATATCGGATAAAAACTAATATTGGGGGTCTTTCTTAGAGCGACAGAAGCCAAATCAACAGTTTTTCAGAATTTTTGTCTGTCTGTCTGTCTATATGTTTGTACGCGCAACACGCAAAAACTACTGCATAAAATTGAATACAGTTTCCCCTTATGTATTGCTAGAGGTAACTTAAAATATAGGCTCCATTTTGCAGGAAAATATCAGATTCTAAATTCCACGCGTACGAAGTCGTGGGCAAAAGCTAGTTTCATATAACAATAGACAAATAAGATAACGCCCATTTGAAGCAACGTGTTTGACCAGCAGGGATTTATACGTTATAATCTATACAAATAATTAAAATTAAAGTGTTTGTAATGTCAAAATAACAGCTTTTTACTAAATGCATATGCATATACATAAAGTATGTGCCTATAAAAACAAAAAAAAAATTAAATTGTGTCTGTCTGTTTGTGCCGGCTAATCTCCGAAACGGACCGATTTTGACGGGACTTTCACTGGTAGATAGCTGATGTTATAACGAGTCACTAAAGCTACTTTTATTTTAGAAAAATAATAAGGGACCCGTGCAAAAAAATGTACGGTTTCGTAATCCACATGGGCGAAGGCGCGGACGGTAGCTAGTACTTTTAGAAAGCTGAAACTCTACTTAAAAGGAATGGTTCAAAAAGATATAGGTAATCGTGTCTTAGTAGGTCACTTTTATGTATATAAAATAAACGGGGAAACCGACTTAACTGCTCGTTATTTTAGTCTATTTTGCAATAACCTGCTTTATTACAATGGGGTGCAAGGCAAGCAAGCAAGCACTTTGAGATCGTCAGGCGCACTCTAGACAGTCAGCCTCGATACTAGTACACTTCAAATTTATAACAACCTTATTGTGGTGTACAGGCAGAGGTGTACACCCACATTTCGCCGATGCCGTTATTGAGACCCATTTAATAGGGGCGAGCTTATTGTATCTACCGGTCATAAATCCAGACTTCGTGCTGCTAATGAGAATTTTCTTACGGAAAAACCCAATAACACTGCCCGACCCGGGAATCGAACCCAGGACCTCACGCTTGGGAGCAGTCGCGCTTGGGACCACTAGACCTAAGGCACTTTGCCCTTAAGCTTATGATCGCTTACTACTGTTTAAATGTATAGTTTTTTAGGGTAGGTTTCAGAACATCACATGAATATGTATTAAATACATTGAAATATATTATATGTGTATCTTGTTTATTTAATAGACGGTAAATATTGAAAAGTTTGTACGTAACAATTTTAGATGAAAATATTTTGTATCGTGATTTTTCAGTAATCGGGTTTTCGGGGATTGTTGACCCGTCACACAACTATTATGTACTAGCTTCCGCCCGTGGCTTCGCCCTCGTAGTTTACGAACACGTACATTTTTCCGGGATAAAAAGTAGCCTATGTGCTATTCCAGACTAGAATCTATGTCTGTGCCAAATTTTATCCGGATCCGTTCAGCCGTTCTGGCGTGAAAGAGTAACAAATATCCATCCATCGATCCATCCTCACAAACTTTCGCATTTATAATATTAGTAGGATTAGTTGGATGGATGGATTAGTAGGATAGGATAGGATATATATGTCCAACTAAATTCATTAAGGTGTAATACATTGAGTTGTTTGATGTGTCACTGACATCCCCTTCTATAAAAATGTAGCTGTAGGTACAACATCTACAGAATTATTTTCTCCAATAAACATTATCTAAATGAATGGAATTGAAATTTTTACTTACAAACATTTCTATACAATTTAAAAGGTTTCGAAAAGAGCAGTTTTTTTCTTTCTATCATTGTATTGGAAATTCGCCATTGGAAACTATTCGTATGCATTTATGTAAATTGGATTGATATTGCAACGAAAACAGACGCCTTAAGATGAAACTCTATAAAGTCAATTTGTAAATAAGCGTGTATTTATCGACATCAAATAGAAAATGCAGTACAAATTTAATAGCGAAAGTTCATTACCTAAGTCAATCTTTCTTGATCTTCAATTTGCTATATATTAGGATGTAGAATTAAAAAGTTTTTATATCCCTGTTCACTTTACAATCTAATGGCGAAACTCGTAGGTGCACACACAGTCACAAAATGGACTCGAGATTATTTAAATTAGCAGTATCATAGTAACTAAAATTTTTACTCTTAAAACAATTGGGCATTCGATTCTCACATAAAAACACGAAGTTTAAAAAAAACCTGTAATATCGGACTGCTTGTGTCAAAGTTTTTTTTTTCTATTCGGGGTCATATCTTTTGGTACTACTTTCTCGTATATACCTATAGCTACCTTACGGAACTACTACATTCTTATAGTGATATGATTGACGAAGGTTTAGTGAAGTATTATGCCATGAACAGAGTGAACCCTTTCCTGCCGTACGTAAGTGCGTCAAGTCATTTATCATTCTCTTTTCGCTTCATTTCTTATTCTCTATATAATTTATGTAGGTACTTATAACGTCTATTCAATATGAATATATTGCAGACTAGCTTCCGCGCGCGGCTTCGCCCGCGTGGTTTACAAACCCGTATATTTTCCCGGATAAAAAGTTGCCTATGTGCTATTCCAGACTATAATTTATCTCTGTTTCAATTTTCATCCAGATCCGTTCTGCCGTTCTGGCGTGAAAGAGTAACAAAGATCCATCCATCCATCCTCACAAACTTTCATATTTATAATATTAGTAGGAAAGGATGTTAAATACTAGGTACTAAGTGAAAGTATTAGGGTCGTTGGGCCACAACTTGTGATTTCATTTAGATGGCAGTATGGAATTACCAAGCACCTAAAATAGCTATGAAAGAAACTTTAAGGGTGTGTCTCAGGACATGGTGGAGTGAAAACACTGCATAGACAATTTTGTAAGCTTCAACTCTATGAAACAGTTCACAAAGACGAGACGTGGCATCAACTCGTTAGCGCGATTTGGTCTGCGCTTGCACTAAACAAATGCGCACACCACCCAATTGCAAAAATGCTTGTGTACGCAAAAACCGACGTCCTTGCTTCTCCGAAAATGTGTGACGTCAGCATTGCGATACGACACGAGATTGCATCCGTAGTTTTACCAAATACGTAACCTTTCATACACCATGGAACAAAGGAACGTCGATAAAATTCTAGCTGTAAACTTTTTCATAGACTCGTTTTAAATTTAAATATAACCGCGTGCAAGGGATAAAAATAAATTTCACAGAATTGCGCAATTCGATTTTATTTTTTGGGGTAGTGAATACGCGATGAGGTGATTTCTAAACGAGGTCGTCAGTAATTTACATGTACCTGACGTAAAATTCGTTTTGCGATGAAGTTGAGTGTGCAATCTGATCCACTGAGCGGCAACAAATAGGTGATTCTTGGAATCGATTTTTAATATCGTTCCTAATACTTTTCATATTGAGCTCTGTGCTCTTTTATTGGTAGCCATGATATAAAAGATTGAGCAATAATGATGCTACGCCCGTTATTCATAATAACTTGACTTCAATAGCTTCTCAATAAATCTAGCGTACCTTTGTCGGTCCTTTTGAATAAAAAGAGACGCCTGAGATATTGGACGTTTTAGTAATAGAACTTGTGTGCGTAGTAGGTTATGAATAGGGTTGGATAAATTTTTGAATGGATGGAAAAGTAATCAGAATGAGAAATGGTATGAAAGACTCCACTGAGACAAAATATATATTTTTCTGAACACTTTCTATATGTATATATAATTTTTATTATGGGACCAACTTTGAAATCGGGCAGATAACCTAAACCTAAACTCGGCTATACTATACAAAAAATGATAGCTAAATGTATAGGATCAGATGGAGCAGTCGATTTTTTTACGATTAAAGTTTCACGACTAAGTGAGTTTAAAATACAGCCACATCTCTTATGTGTTATGGAGTGAAACTAAAATACATGGATGGCAATAAAGTTTTACTTCTAACCTATATACTTCAGACTTATAGTGGAGTATGAAAATTTACGAGCGTACAGCATTTTACGGCATTATTTGAAGTCTCATCGTCTATTCATTGCGGTGCCGCGGGCACAGGGCATTTGACTTGCTAATTCGACCCACCATTCCGACTGACCATTTGTACCGATCCAACGTTACAGTAAGTGGACGTACGTGGACAATTTAGATGTCAGTTGTTTCGGCTGAACTTGCTCTGCAAAATTGATTGTCAAAGGCTGGGTTCTGTATCACTGTAAAACAGTAGGCCTAGCACGAATATTTTGACTATAAAAACGTAAGCGTATCGTAAATTCAGTAAATTTTGAATCAAAAATACAACACACAACTTTTTTATAAGATTTTGTTTTAATTATATATATATGTGTTGCGCGCAATTTGTATCATACTAAGATATGATAAAATCTTTAATCCAAAAAATATAACTTTTGAAACAAATATTTTCAATTTAAAATTTACGGTAACGATACGCTTACAATACCAAAAGTCAAAACATTCGTGTTAGGGGTACATTCACTAGGTAGACTAATACTAGGGAATTTTTACCTATTTCTAGATGTGATCAATTACATTACTTTATAATTTTAAAGTAGATTGTGACTGCCTCATTGGTGTAGTGGTAGCAGCGCGGCTGCTGGGCATGAGCTTCTGCATTCAATCACCGGGTCTTACAAAATATTATTGGGTTTTTCTATTAGAAAATTTACAGTAGCCGCTCGTAGGTTAGCTATTAGTGTTAGCCGGCACATGGGCGAAATATCGATGTAAAATAATAACTCTGTCTCATCTTTTCACCTTCGCGGAAAACAGGCGTGATGTAATGTTAATTTTAGTTTTAGTTAGTCTTAGTCCACCGTGATTGAAAATAAAACACGTACCAAATCCCTTCAAATATGTATCGGCGTGATACAGCCATTCTGAATAAATATAATGAGCGTTAAAATAAGGTATCCAGTCCACATAAACTTAATTAAATATTCTCATAGGTCCACTGTAATACGTATTATTCCACTTTATCGTAGGGCTTTGTCCTCCATTTGTGCGTACACAAAGAAAATAATCAAAACGAAATTGAATAGGACAAATTGAAAACGAACATGTCCTACCCATTTATAGACACGCATGTAAAGCTTTGGTGAGCTGAAATTGGAATCAGTGGAAATAATTAAATTTTTGAAAAGCGAACAATCTACGTATTGACATATACGGTGGTATTGCCAGATATTCAATTATTTTATTTTAATCCCGTTTTGTTGCAAAATTCTAAATCTATGGTTTTACCAATTCATGTTATTTTTGACCCCCATATTCGTAGCGTTTAACTCATTATTTGTTGTAACTGTTTGCTGTCTGTGCTTATGAGCTACTGTTGCTGCTGGCGTGAGGTTCTGGGTCGATTCCCAGGTCGGACAAAGAGTCTAAAACTATGCCCGGTAGACGGCAATAGGCTCACCCCCTATCATATGGGACTCAATAACGACATCGGTCAAATGTGAATGTATAATAGTACACCTATGCCTAACCCTTCGGGAAATACAGGCGTGATGATATGTTTTCTTATGTTAGTAGTTATATGCCTACTTTAATTTACCATGGGATAATCACGTTCACAATTATTTACTATGCGTTAGTATGCGAGTTCGGATTCCAAACACAAATAAAATAAAGAGATTTTTTTTTTAATTTACCGATCTTTGTTACGTTTTTATTTTTAGATTTTTCGATAAAAATCCCTATAATAGATGCGTTCAATAGTATGTCCATGGATGCAATATAATTGAATATCTAGTATATTCATAGAAACAAAATCTCAGTAACTCGTAAACCTTCATACAACTTAATTTTTTTCTTCTTCTATGCTATCTGTAATACGTATAACGATAGGTTTGTATTTATAAAAACGTATCATTGTACAAGCATTTAATATAAATACGAAAAGACACCTACGTAGTTCGTCTACTTATCAGTACGAAAATATATCAAGATTTTTATTCAAGAAACTTCATTCAAGTATCAGTTTCCTTTCTCCATGCATTATATTTCCAAGAAAGTTTATATTTGGTACACAATAACAAATAATACATAATAACAATTTTCTTGCAGAGGAATGACGAGGCAGATGATGACTGATCTTTGCGTCATACTCGTGAACGGGTGTTGCTTGTGGTGACTGGTCGACTTGCTGGATGAGATTAATGAATTTATAATTTATTCACTTACATACATGCATTTGCCTTGCATTTAATGGATCCTAGTTCTGTATGCGTTAGCCGTAAAGCCCTAAAGCCCTAATGACTGCTATTCCAAAACGATTTCTCGTGTGGGCGGGTGCGCCCTTCACTTGGGTGTATGACATCTTTAGGACAATGGAGGCTATATTATCTTATACCTTTTGGTGAAATGGTGTGTACTAGCTCACATGTGGAAACGGAATAATTAAAGCTTAGCAGAAAGCTAAGCTATAATTATTGTAATAGCATTCTTTAAATATATTCTTTTTTCATTATTGTATAATGAAGTCATGGGAGTGCTGCTGGGGAGTTTATTGGGCCGTTTCTTCTCCCCAAGAATTAGTTCTGTCCATAATATGTTTGACGTTCAAAAAACACTAGTAGTATAGTCTATTTTGAATAAATGAATTTTGAATTTAAATTTGAATTTGAATGTAAATCGCTAATGTTGGTCTACTTGGAGTACTGTGTGAATTTAATTAATATTTATTTATTTATTTAAATTAAATTAAATTAAATATACGTAGCATCATGCCTTGGTTAAGCAGAGCTGTACTGTAGAAGGTATACTTGCATTTCATATATGCTGTTATTGAGTCTATTTGCCAGCTATCGACCAAACTCCGGGCTGCTACTGAAAATTTCCAAAAAGAAAATCCCCCATTAAAATACTCGACCCGGGAATCAAACTCAATAAGTACCTGACGCTCAGCAGTCGTGCTTGCGAATAACGAAAGTGGAAAAACTAAATAAATGCCTATCCATTTATTTAATTCTATAAGTGTTTGCTTCGATGGTCTGGTGATTGCAAACGTGGCTATTGAGCATAAAGCTGTCGAGTTTGATTCTCAGTTCAAGCAGCTCCGTAAATGATTTAAGGCTTTACCTCTAAAACAGGACGTAACGTAATCACAGCAGCGAATCATATGTCTAGGTAGACCTATGCTCAAACGAAAAATCCCTTCGCGAAATACAAGCGTTTTACTATACTATGTACAATTTTTGTCGCCTGTCCCCTTCTAATGGCAAGAGATACGGGCCGAAGGGCAGAACAGTCCTTAGCTTGTCTTTGGGGGTGTTGATGTGTACACAGAGCATTTTCATTTGGTTGCGTCACTTTCACAATTCCCGTTTTTATCTTCTTTATTGTTAACTTTTATAGTGTTTTGGCAGTTCATGTTTTTATCAGTCTTTGTCGTCTCTATTTTATCTGTAAACCTGAAAGAATGATTTTAACAAAAACATGGCATTATATGAATAGTTAGTAATCAGCGGCGTGCACAGTTTTTAGACAGGGCAGGCAGTTTTTTTTTAAAGGTTACTTGCCAATAATACCCACTGCATGTTGGTATTAGATAGAAGATAGATAGAAGATAGAATTGTTTTTATTTCAAATAAACCTAATACAGGCACTTATGAAACGTTATAGGACTCTAGTTGCACGGTTCCAAAAAGTTGGTCCTATGGAGAAGAACCGGCAAGAAACTCCATGGATACTCTTTTAAAGTCTCTTTTAACAATATTGCCATGAACATAATGTGGAAAAAGTATGGGAGAACAATGTAGGTTTCGTCAAATAAATACTAAATGCAACTTTAACATAAAGTCTGTTAATAAAAATAAAAGTATAAAGAATACCCCTACACTGTGCTCACATTTACAATGGATAGCCATCTGTAACAAGCGTAAGATTACATTATACATATTGGTTCGTTCGTTCGTCTTGTCGATTAAATAACGATGTATGTGTACCAGTACCAGAAATATAAATAAAGTAAACCTTAGACTGCCTCATTGGTGTAGTGCTTGTAAACGCAACTGCAGAGCGTGAGGTCCGGGGTTCGATTCCCGGGTCGGTCAAAGTGTTATTGGGTTTTTCTGTATGAAAATTCTCAGTCCGCACGGAGTCTGGATCTATGCCCGGTAGACGGCAATAGGACCTACCCGACCTACTCGACCCACTCGACTACTCGACCCGGCCTACTCGACCCGGCCTACTCGACCCCTATTACATGGGAGTCAATACACAGCATCGGCGAAATGTGGGTGTACAATAGTACACCTCTGCCTAACCCTTCGGGGAATACAGGCGTGATGCTATGTTATGTTATATGTTATGTAAACCTTCAAAACCTTAATAGACACTTTTTATAAACATCGCTACATAAAAATAATCTCACAGTAGGTACTTTTTTAATTAAAAATCCTGAAAGGATTTTCGAGAATTGGTTGATGGTACAAATATTACATTGTTATATTTGTATTAAAAGCCGATTGAATCGGAATTTCACAATCTATATTTCATAGAATAATCTAGAAGGCTTCCATGAATAAATATGGTGAATGAAAAAGGCTACAATTTTCAATTTCTATATCGGGTTTATATTAACCTACTTCGTTTGAATTATGTCGACGTTTTTTTCTAAGAAGTAAATAAGCACACCGAACATAAATTCTAAGAAGACAATATTTTAATTTCTACGTAATCTAGGTAAATTTTTTAGTATATTTTTGTAACTAATATATTAATTATATTTTGGAATTATTTATCTGTTTTATGTACACTCGTACATAGGTATACTAGGTACGGTACTAATCACCACATTGAAATATTAGTCACAGGCGTTATTGCCGAACGAGAGATCCTCGGATTCGAATCCAAAAATCGGAATCGCGATGAATATTATAAACTTGAAATTATCAAAATTCTATTCGAACTTTTAAAATTCCAGTCAAGTAAAGAATACTTAGTTGAGAAGTCGTTAAGTTAGGAATTCTTCCCAAACGTTGCAAACTGTTTGAGCGAAAACATTCAGAAGAATTGAAGTAAAAACCCCATTTGAACATTTTTATTTTATTGTTGTAACGTATATAAGAATTATGTCTGTAGTAAGTTGCCTCAAACCTAAACAAATAGCTACCTTAAGAGCGTTTACGCCGCGCGGTGGCGAGCGAAATTAGGTATTTACAGCGCTCGACCGCTCATCCGCTTGTGTGTGTGCGTGCGGACTGTGAGCAGGCAATGCTTAGAGCGCGCGCTGGCGATGTTGATCCTTTTTGCCTTTTTGGTATTTTTTAGTTTATTATAATTTATTTTGTATTGTAGTTTATAGTATTTGTTTATTCAGATGAGCTAATAATTATTAGTACCTAGATATTACGATATATTTTCATAATACGATAATATCGTCACCGAAAATATGAATTAATGTAAGGGACAAATTGTTAAAAATTTGTTAAATATACAGTTTTACTCAGAAAAATCTGCTCTATCGATTGGTATATTTATTTTAAATTTTTGAGATCTTAAAAAAAAATATAAATAATAAAGCAGTTGCATGGCATGATTATAAATACTCATGCAGAGATACAACAAAGTCACCCTTAAGTCCAAACAGCAAGCATCAAATTTGTATATTACATACGTTTAGCGTAACTCTAAAACCGAAATAAAATAGTTATACAAAGGTATTATACCCTAAATACAAAACTTAATAGCCTTTATTTACATTTTTAAACATGATTTAAAGATTTTTCTGATAATAAATTGGCTTAATCACTGATGAAAATAATTTTTCCCTTACAGTAATGGCTATATCTGAAACTAAAAGACTTATTGAAATCCTGTTTTATGGGAAAAATAGAGCGCAAAGATATAAGAATAATGGTATATTTACTATTATGATACCATTAAAGTCGAAAGAAATACATATTTTAAGTTTTTTTGCGATTTCCTAAAACTTGCATTTTGTCCCTTACAGTAATTCATATTTCCGGTGGCGAATTATTATATCAATAATCAAGATACATATTGTGTACATTACTTATTATTTTATTTATTTTCCCGATTAAAAAAAAGCTCTTTGTTTCCCAGACCTGATGAAATTAATACAAATTCCTAAACTCAAACACGGTGGATATAGTTTCTAAGAGCACCTCACAACCTCATCATCAGGTTATCGGCACTATACTAAATCAAACAAACCGAAAAACCGTAGTTCTACTGTAAACAATAACCGAGATCCTGTAATCACCTCCCATCATCATCAGGTCATCAGCATTAGTTAGGATAAAAGGACCTATCGAGACAAATGAAATAAGCCTAAACACGATGGTTCTACTATAAACAGTAACCGAGTTCTTGTAAACACCTCCCATCATCATCATCATCATCATCAGGTCATCGCTACTAGTTAGGATAAAAGTACCTACCCAGACAAATTAAACAAGTCTAAACACGGTGGTTCTACTATAAACAGTAACCGAGTTCCTGTAATCACCTTTCATCATCATCATCATTATCATCATTATCATCAGGTCATTAGCAATAGGATTAAAGTACCTATGGAGACAAATAAAACAAGCCTAAACACGATGGTTCTATTATAAACAGTAACCGAGTTCCTGTAAACACTTCTCATCATCATCAGCATCATCAGGGCATCAGCACTAGTTAGGATAAAAGTACCGATCGAGACAAATAAAACAAGCCTAAACACGGTGGTTCTACTATAAACAGTTACCGAGTTCCTGTAACCTTCAGGAACCATCATCAGGTCTTCGATGCCATCGGCTCCACCACCATGGCTCACCTCACCAAGAAGTATAAGAGGACTATGAACAATTATTGTACAAATTTTCATAAAAAGTCGTCAAAAATAATTCAACTGTTTACTTCTACCCAAAGTATCAATATGTTTTGGACTAGATTTATTCCAATTTATTGATTCAGAATCGTAATATTTTCTTCGAAAAACGGAGCGCAGAGCGACACGTCCCTACCCTAGAAAGCCTCGGCGGGCACTGATCTCGCGCCGAGTTGCGGGTCAGTTTATATGGTACTTTTAAAAAATCTTTTAAAAATAGTTTATTACATTTTTGAATAAATTTTTTTTTGCCTTATTGTTAAGGACATATTCTAGTAATGTAAAAAAAATATAATATGTAATTTAGCCATCATTAAGTTTGTCAAAATTGGCTTTGAAAATGCCTAAAAATATATAATTTACGCTATGTTGTTTCGTAATTTACTTTAGAATAATAATAATTATTTAAAATTTTGTCTACTAGATTTGGACAAGAGTATATATGTATTCTAAAAACCTTTATTTTTTGCTTTTATTTCATATAGTTTGCCAGGTATCGAAGGATGAAGTAGTCACGTTTCGTAAATTTTACGAAACATGGTGTCAAATAATAGCCCTAGTATACATAATTACTAAAAAAATTAAAAATGTTTTGTATTAGATTTGTTCTTTACAAAATTTCCTATTAAATGGACAGCAATTTTGATATATGATCTATACAATTTAACGAAGTAATTTCAGGATGAAAAATGCCAATAACGGACCGTACGGCGTAAAGGCTCTTAAGCTTAAAAAAAATATAGTGAAGACAATAATAAATATAATATAATGAAGCATATAACACATAAATGTATCATGCAACGTATAAATCACCAACGTAGCCCCATTTTCGACACAAAAAGGCAAATTACCTAACATCAAAGTCTCGATAAAAAATGTTACTATTTCTCCTCACGACGTCCAACAGTTCTGTCTCAAACATCCATTATGTTACTTCGCCGCTTTCCATCACCCACCGTTATTAGGGAATGTGCCAGAGCCATCGTTTATTTCAATATTATCCGGGTAATAAACGCAACAGCGGGCCATAAATTCGTTACGGTTTTGTTGTAGCTGGTTCCAACTTTTTTTTAAAATATTACTATCAATCTGCCTCATTTGTCTAGTGATTGCGAGAGCGGCTGCTAAGCGTGAGGTCCTGGTGTTATTGAAATTCTGTACAGAAATTCTCAGTAATAGCCCATAGTTTGCATTGTGCTCAGTAGATGATATAATAGGGTCTCCTATCACATGGGGCTCCATAACGACAAAATGTGAACGTACAACAGTAAACTTCTGCATAACCCTTCTGAGACTACAGGCGTGATAATATGTCATGTTACTAACATGTGTACTGTATTTGACTAGTACTCCCATTGACTTGAAAACTCACGACTCTCGGTCCGCAGTCCGATGCATTAGCCGCTTTTCAGCCTACCATTGAAGTGCAAGGAAAGAGCCTCCAAGTATAATGATACCTGAGATCATCTGCCCAGGACAGTCAGCCTGAGAACACCATTGCGAACTGGCTAAACTTTCCACTATTACCTACATGACAGAAGAGATCCTATCATTTATTTCAATATCGCTTTTATACATAGATTATCAGTGTAATAAACTGCACAGAATGGGCTATAAATTCGTTACAATATTTGGCTTCTAGCGTTAACCTTTTATTACGTCTGGTTAGGTTCACGACAGGTATAAATACTTCTTTAGGTAATATGACTGACGCCAATAATCCTCGTGACCGTCCCAAGTCAATAAGTAGTAAAGACATAACCTCTTTTAAGTCCGCTTAGGCCGCTTGTACACAACACGGATCGTATCGGATCGTATTATAGATCTCTGAACTCGCTCATATATAATCTTATACGAGAATTTCTCATGGTCTCAACACGTAGATTACATTTGTACTAAGCTTAGAATATTACTAGGGAAATTTTATCACCTAAGTTTTAAAGTACCAACTACTACATTAAAATGTTTATATAAATCGCTAGTGGAATCTATTATATCTTATGCTCTTGATTGCTATAGATCGACTTTTAAAACTTATATAGACAAAATTGAAACCTTACAAATTAGATTCCTAAAATTATTAGTAAACAATAAAACTAAGAACAGTTGCAAAGATAATTACAAAAAACTATTTAAAATTTGTAAAATTCTCCCACTTACTTCAAAATATAAATACTTATTATTAGCAAATCAACATGGCAATTACGAGCATAATTCATCACTTGTATCGCATACTCACAGTACCAGGTCGATAGCTAACAGTAAGTATGATGTACCTAGAGTTAATAATTATTATGGAGATAGGACATTAAGAAAACGTTTACCATATTTGTTAAATAGCTTGCCTGTGGACATCAGAAGAGAAACTAATAAAAACAGGTTTAAAAGATTATTAAAGGTACACCTATTGGATAGTATACACACACCATGAACTATAGTATACATAGTAAATTATGCATAATCACACACTATATTATTAAATTCCCAACCTAAAACTTAAAAGACTCACCTGAGTCCACAGACAAACTGTTTAGAACAGTTTTGTGGACCTATATATTACACTAAGGTTAAGCACTATTTTGTAATAATAATAAATAATAAATAAAAAAATAAATAAATAATCTTCTATATAAATAAAAATGAATCGTCAAATTTGTTGCTAAGCGCATAACTTCCGAACGGCTGCACTTATTTGGCTAATTCTTTTTTGTTGTGTTTGTAATTGTCAGGAGAAGGTTTTTATGTAAGATTTTTTTTTGGAAAATCCACCGGAAACGTCGCGAAATTTAAATGGTATTTTTGTAAGAAATTTTTGATTCTGTTCATTTGTAAATTGCACCTGTGCGAAACCGGGGCGGGTCGCTAGTAATAAATAAAAATAAACTCAACCCATTACTGTCCCACTGCTGGGCAAGGGTCTCTTCTCAGAATGAGATGAGTTAGGCTTTAATCCTCCACGCTGGCCCGATGTGGGTTGGTGGACTACACAAACCGTCAAGAACTTTATGGAGCCCTCTCAGGAGTGCAGGTTTCCTCACGATGTTTTCCTTCACCGTAAACGCAAGAAATAATCAAATTCTGATCCGATTCCGAAAAGTCACAGGTGCGGGCCGGGTTTGAACTCAGACTGTCCTGCATGGAAGGTAAGCGTTCAACCGCTAGGCTATAACTCATTCATACTCCACAATATTCACTAGAAACATACGCCTAATATGACCAAGTGGTGTTTGATATTCGAGCGTAATACTTCATTAATTAAAATAGTGCGCCAATTACACATACTAACAGAGGAGTATTGGCTTTTGTGACTGATCGGAATCGTAACATTTCACCTAACCTTTCGTGTCTAATATCACCAAAAATATATATGATTTTTACAAATATCGAAAAGGAAAGAAAGGCTGTCACTACCAAAATAAGTTTGGTTTATCGAAAAACCAATTTGTTTGTGTTCACCAAAGGTCGTTTCCGCAGTTATATAGTTACCGAATCTATATGTCAATATACAGAAATCACAATTATATAATAACACATTGACATAAATTCCGCGAAAAGTTTTGTGGAAACCTTAATCATAGTTTCGCAAACTTACATAAATAAGGCATTAGATATACATATTTACACACTTCACCTTTCAGGATCTTTAAACATAGATTCCTGTGTTGTGGGCGCATTTACTTTTACACTATCTGTAGACCATACAAAGCCTATACAAATATTTGTTTTTGGAAACCGAAACTGCGTCCCGTAGCGCAGCAGTCGCTCACTAAACCTTTCGACTGCCAGACTTAGAAATAAATGCGCCTCCTTCCACGCCAAGGAACTGTACCCCATAATTTCTGTCGTCTATTACCAACGTTGATGTTGTTCTGTCGGGTGTAAATAACTGTGTTCAAAAATACCACCGCGACACTTATGCCCTGGAATATATGTACAGTTAGAAATGCACAACAGTATCTGCTACGTCAACGTAGCAAGCGTAGCAGTGCTACGACGTAATCGCTTAACCGGAGCAAGCCGAGTAATCCTTTTTATTCTTAACTATTGAAACTTTTTACTATGGACGTTGGTTGTTAGAAATTCAAACTCTTTTTTATGTGATAGGTGAATCTGTAAATCTATACATATAAAAAGACTTACTCTGACTCTGACTGACTGATCTATCAACGCACAGCCTAACGTGCTGGGGCTAGAAATTTGCTTCCTTCGTTTTGTGACGTAGGCACTCACTGAGACAAGATTTTTGGACTACAACTAAGGGAAGAAATAAGGAATGGAAGCTTTTAGCAAAACAATAATTACGTCAATCGTTCCACAGATGTATGAAATGTGAATTTAACGCGAGTAAAGCCGCGCGCAAAACGAATTTTTAGTAAAAGGCTCAATTCATCTTATCCCCGAATTTATTTGAACTAAAGTTCCTAAACTGTGCCATTCCGTCTATTGCTAGGAACATTTTTATCACATCTGCGAACTAACCCAATGGGCAACGGTTTTTTGAAATCTTATGAAGTGATTTTGTAATGTAGCGATGTGGAAAAATATTTCACGTACAGGGTATTTTTTGTTATTGTTTTTTATTGTGCTCATACTGTCCCAGTGAGGAGCAAAGGCCTCCCCCGAATTCTTCCACATATTTCTTTTACGTCGTTACTGACTGATTTAAGTTTTATTTATATCTTATTTTTATTGGGTAAGGCCGAACACGACTCTCGCTCCGTGCCATACTGGTGTGTGGCATCTGGGACATTAAAGCGACTCTAACATGTAGTTGGGTACTGGCTGATGATTATTTGGAACACTTCTAAAATAACCAAGCTTTGAGTTTAAGACCAAGTAACCATAAACGATATTGTTTTTTTAATACAATCGTGATGATATTTGCATACATTAATCAAAGTCAAACCCAACTATTAGGTACAATATATTTGAATAGAGCAACAAATCCAATTAATCGTTGGCTTTAGGTACTTAGTAGATAATTTATGGATCAAGTTTGTAATAATAACGTTAACAAAATAAACAGCCTCGTGTATAATTACATTTCCAATTATAATAACGTAATTAAACTAGGTATAGTTTTGTGTTTTTCGGAAAATATTAACATAAATCCGTATAAAATTTATTTGCTCCAGATAATTATTCAATTATTCGTTTCCATTTCTGAATACCTATTCGTAAAATTGTATTTATTTCGCTAAGGTCGCACTTATTTAGTATAATTGAAGCTCAATTCAGAATTGCTATCAAAAATCAGTACATCAGTAAAATATTTAATGTTATATAACGACACTCATATATTGCTTTATCTCTGCCCAAAAGTGTACTTAAATAACATAAAATATTTATGCTTTAAATTAACAGCACAAAACTGCTATCTTATAGCCAGCCAGCCTTATTTATTCATTACTAGCTGTGCCCGCAACTTCGTTCGCGTGGATGTCGGAACTTAACAATGTATTTTTTAGTGAGACCAAATGCACTTAACCCTATTTTTTTCTAAAATAAAAGAATTTTTCTAAAATAAAAGTTTAAATTACATCAGCTACCTGCCAATAAAAGTCCCGTCAAAATCGGTCCAGCCATTTCAGAGATTAGCCTATACAGACAGACAGACAGACAGACAAAAATTGTAAAAAAAAATATTTTGGTGTATGTACCGTATATATATATATGCATGTAGTAAAAAACGGTTATTTCAATATTACAAACAGACACTCCAATTTTATTTATATGTATAGATCTATAGATGTATCTTGCCACGCTGATGTACTGGCTGACAATAAAGTTGGTATTAAAGAGTTTGACACTTGGCTTCCATATACCAAGTAAGTTGTACCAACTACTAACTAAACGCACTTCAGGCTTTTCGAATTCATTTGCCGATCAGAGGCCCTAGTGTAAGTTTCTTTCGACAAACTCGATTTACTACATCGCTCTCCGCGCTACGATTGGTCCGTTTCGTGCTCTCCACCTCGTGAATTTAATTATCACTTGCGGTGATGGTCATGGAAAATATCGTGACAAAACCTACACACGTGAGAGGGCTCCATAAAGTTCTCATGTAGTCGGCGACATCGCACCAAGCCGACGTGATGTACTAAGGTCTATCCTCCTCTTTTGAGGGGTTTTTCTATTTATTATTATCTAATATGACTAAATCCTAAATGCTCAGATTCATCGTCATCATCATCATCATCCACAGCCGGACTTCGCCCAATGCTGGGCAAAGAGAAGCCTTGAAAGTGCCAGTTTCTACGCTCCTGCGCCAGTCTCATCTATACTATTTGACCCCCAATGACAAGAATATCGTCTGCCCATTTCGCCGCGGGATTTACTAACATTTACTATGTAAGAATAGCCAAGTACATTTTTTTTTCGTCCCAGGGGTTCTCTATTCAGACCATGATAAAAAATAGCCTATGTTCTTTTCAGTGACGCCAGTTTTCTTTCAGAAAACTTTTAGGTCCCGTCGAGACATGATTGAACAGAAAATAAATATTTTGTGTACTTTAGCATCTAGAATACGAAAGTGTTACCAATATTTTATAGTTTTGTCCATATGAAATGTGGTATAAGCAGTTTTCATCATCGCAGGCAAGGATTAAACGAAAAGCTAATGGAATTTCGATACTATGATGTATCCCACGTCTTCGTAAGCTCATCTAGAGACTTAAGCGCTCGTAGGTTTCATAACTAAAAATCAGATGCAAACTATATAACAAAAACGTATTCAGTGTTGTAAAACGATTCGAAATTCTTGTATCGTGGGAACGCAGATACATTGATTATGCAGATGCAAATATGTCTGGTGAGATAATGGGATTTTATTTGTGTAACCTTGCATGCACACCACATTTCTGAATGCGTATCGTGGTTGAATAGAACCTGCCATCCGTAGCGTCAATCAAATTATTTGAACAAATAAAGTTGGTCATAAAAACCTGCACATCGTGTATAAGCACTGTAATTATATTAGTTCATTACCAACAGTCGTTTACCGAATGTTTGCCCAAGGCGAATACGCATAGGGGAGGCTGGCGCGTCCCGTGACATCATCGACCGTGACCCAGTCAGCCCATTTCTACCCCTAACACGAACAAAACACGTGCGGACGTCGAAGTTGTTTTGTGTATATTGAAAGACTAGCTTCCGCCCGCGGCTTCGCCCACGTGGTTTACGAACCCGTACATTTTCCCGGGATAAAATATAGCCTATGTGCTATTCCAGACTGTAATCTATCTCTGTGCTAAATTTCATCCAGATCCGTTCAGCCGTTCTGGCGTGAAAGAGTAACAAAGATCCATCCATCCATCCATCCTCACAAACTTTCACATTTATAATATTAAAAAGTGGAATTAAAGTATTAGAAGAATTTCTGGAAGACAAAAAACAAATATAAATATTATATATTATTTACTTTTTTCGACCATTCGAACAATATATTAATAAATGGGATGTGGTTGCGATCAGTATGCTCACATATCATTCTGTCATCCCAGTCGCAAACAAGTCGAATCGAACTCATTAAAGTCAAACGGTTGGGGAGATGAACGCAGCCTCAACATAAATGGGTCAAGGATGAAGGTACATTGTAGACATTTTACAATCAGCATTGCCGCCGTAAACCAGGAAACCAACGTTAAAATAATGGAGATTAGTGGAAATGGTAAGGATTTAACACTTTAAATTTAATGGGTAGGTGATATCGATTACCGAGTTTCGAATGGCATTTAATGACTAAGACGTTAAGAAAGTAAAAGCTATAACATTCTACAGTAGATACAAAGTTATTTATATAAACTTTTTTTTTTAAACAATGTTCACCTCTCACGGATTCTCTCCTGTGCCGTAGCTACAGTTTACAAAATACGTTTATATTTTGTTGATGAATGTTTATCTATCTTAGATGTACACATAGACCAGATGTCATGCTAGTTCTTAAGTTGGTCATTCTTAAGTTCTATGGTATTCCTAAACACCTCTTATCATCATAGGAACTGCGAAAATAAATCAAAAATTGATTAAGACATGATATTAAAAAAAGAGATGACATGAGATATGATTAGAACAAGACATTTAAGAAGAAATACGTTGCTTCACACTCTGTATATTTTTTATTGAGATTGCGTTTACAAACACATCGATTCACATGCACAAACACCGATGAGATACATCCGACGCACCCTGGACAGACAGCAACGGATAGTTAACAATCAATAATATAATCTGTACCGCGAGATTGAAAAACGAACTAACTCTTATAGTTCATGGACGTGATCTTTCGAAACAAAAGTTCGTTTATGAACTAAACAAGAACAATTAAAACAGCTTTTAAGAATCTCTCAGCCGTGATGAACTTGCCAAAGTAATTTCGTATTCAATTTAGGTTTGAGTGTCGAAGCGTGTAAATTAAACAATGTGGACAAACGAATCGTTTGACGAACGGTAAACGTAAACAGAACCTACAACAATAGAACACAAATTGTGTACCTACCCGTGTAACCAAATATATTTTTTTCGCTAGCTTTTATTGTATCTACTTTGCAGGCTCGTAATATTTTACGGCAAGCTAGAATTTATTCCACAAAGTCGGTTAAAAATTTAAAAATACTTTTGTAAGTAAAAAACGAACTAAAATTTTCATAAATTGTCTATTTTAAGGTTTGTCAATTTGACGTGTACGATTTTGTCATGACCTCTACGATTGCATGATGCAACTCTACTGAAGATCGAAGACGACCAATAATTAAAACATTATTTCGGGCTGGAGCTTGCGCATCACGATTCCTATTCTTATTCCTGACATTGATAATATCACTTTTTCAAACTCACCTTAGGATAAGCACGGGATTCATTTATCAACTCAGTCTATCGTTTATCAGCAGTTCACTCCTGGCTGCTATAGGCTCACCCCTATCAAATAGAACCCCATAGCCCGCCCGTGGATGACCTGGCAGGCTCCGTCCCATTGTGCAGCTAATCTATAGCTGCACGCCTGGGTGATACCTACACATCTTCAAGCCCCCATAATGTACTTATACACTTATTTGTGTAAATTCTAATTTATGAGTAACTAACACAAACCTACTTTTAACCTACAAAATGTAGATGCTTACGTAGCGTTTACAGTGCTCCGGGAAAATCCTCTTATTGCATGATTTAGAACGGCATCACACTATAAGGTGCGTCCGTCCGTAGTAGAGCTTATAGACATAGTATGGAATTGTAGTGAAGTATGGAGTATTAAATTAAGTACTTATATAGTTTTGCGGGGTATACTACAACTACCCTTTATTTAATTTCGAATATATTAATTAAAAGGATAGACACAGTAATACCCCGAACTTAGGTGGGACGGAGCAGTAACCGCGTCAGTCGAGTTCGCGTAATTCAGGATACAATTTCAACAAGCACACATTCCGTATATGGGTAATAAATAACATTAAATAAATTATAGCTAAGTGTCGATTCTGCGCGACACGTTCGAACATTCAAATTAGCTGAACAATAATGAGAGGGGAGTGAGTAATCGAGTTGTGTAGCACTCAAATAAAAGACGAATCGACGAGATTTGAAAATCGCGTAAGTCGGAGTAGCGTAAGTCGAAGTATTACTGTTTAGTACGCTTGAAATTCCGGCGCTTTTTTCTATTATCGTCCAATAAAGGAATCGAACTAGAAACCACAATTCGCATTAATTCTAACATACCTATTAAAAAAAAAAACCTTTTACAACTCTGGCCATAGACATTATGACGTAATTTTTTTTCTCACGTTGATGGAATCAACTTTTTTATGCTGTCAAAACGTTCTTGATAGATTTATCTATATATATTTTGATAAAGCTTTAATTTTATATGAATATATTTTTGACTAAGTATTACGATGAATCCTCTAAAACCAATACCTATCACATCAATAAAAACCGTCGCCTCATTAAAGTCGGAAAAGTCATATAAATCTTCAGATAATATATCTACCATTGAGACATTGGACTTTGCGGAGTATCTAATGGACACATGCAAGAAATATGAATGTCCAATACCTGTTGCTGTCGGGAAAGATTATCAACCAGGTAAAATCAAGTTGGTACCTACGCACTTGAACATTTCACATGGTCGCAATACTTTCAGTCAGCTTAAAAATATAGCTTCAATATATTTAGATTAAAAAAAATCCTATAACTTCTATTTTTCCCTGGGTAATAAAATCACTGGACCTCGCTTTACTCGCTTGCGTGCGCTATCTAGCAGTTGTCTGCTACTTTCGCTGTTACGTCTTTGCTGTAATAGCTGATTAACGCTAAGTTGCAGTCTATGATTATTCAGCCATTCACAAATCTAGGAAGTAAATACGTAATTTCTAAAACTGTTTTTTTCTTTTTAGATCCATTTCACAAAAATATAAAGAATGGTAAATCAAAAATTAAACACATGAGCGTCGTTGCGCCTATTCAAGCCACGAAAACATCTGAATCAGATGAGGACATAGATTTAATCGACCCACTCGCTAAAGACACTTTAGCAATAACAGCCATATACGACTATTCGAATCATTTCACAGAGATACTGATCAGTAAATACCATAGTCAGGCCATACCAAGGATTATACTACAACTTTTAGGTTTAGTCATCTCTCACTACGAACAACTAACTAGGTTAACGATAAAAAGGTGTTGCATAGACATTTACACCCTGCACGAACTTGGTAAGTTGCTGCCATTCTCTACAATCACCGATATCTGTCTAGACGAGTGCCCGCTACCCGATGGAAATTACGAAATAATTTTAAATAACTCATCGCGTCTTCAAAATCTTTCACTATGCAGGTGTGAAATAAATGATGCGGTTTGCGAAAAAATTGCTTCAAAGTTATGCTATTCAGAACCGGCGGAAGAACATTTGTTCACTTTAAATCTATCTTCAAATAATATAACGAACGTAGGTGCTAAACATTTAGCACTAGCACTCCGAAGTAATAGACATTTGCTTTATTTGAATTTAGCTGATAATCTTCTTAGTGACGAAGGTGCGAAACATATTTTTGACGTACTAAAAGAGTTCACTTTGACTCACGAGGAGACTATGGCGAAGCGACACCGATATATGTTATACTTAAAGAAAAAACACGCAATATACATTCAATGTCTTGAAAAATTTTATCACAAAGCAGCCAGTGAAAAGTCCCAGAGCATTGCGGAGCCTGTAATACATAAGAAAGCCGTAAAAGTGAAAAGTAAAACCAGTATAAAAAGACGAAGATCACACAGCCGCTCTTTTTCTTGTGAAGATATACCCCTGAAAGCAGATCTGATGGCCACAGAATTGGTGGGACCGTTTACTGATCCATTTTATTCATCCCGTGGGAGGTTTAAAGATGGTTACCCAAACAGTGACGGCAATTTGACCCTTTGTTACTTAAATATGGCATACAACGACTTGACGTACGCTAGTGTTAACAGGCTACTTTCAGTTCTGGAGTACCAACACAACCTTATAGGGAACACCTTTAATGGTCTTCTGAAAGTGGTATTGGATGGTAATTTAATACCTTTGTGTGAAGAGTTGGATACTATAAGTAATATGCTGTACAAACGCATTTTAAATAAGCATTCTAGAAAACCGGGAGTCGAGAAAAAAGTACCGCTATCTAAATAAGACTAGACTAGAATATTCTTCGAGCTGGATTCTTTGCGTCATTTTCGTGGCAAATTTATTTTTTATATATATATATTTTTTACAATTTCATTCATAAATTTTGAAGTTAGTTTTAAAATATAAATAATAAATTTGCCCCGCAAATAACGCAAAGCATCCTGCTCGAAGAACGACCAAATGTTAGATATGTCCAGCTTGAATTATTTCCTATACCTACCTACATTTATTAAAATAACACTGCATTTTTAATGGATAATAATTCATTGTATTTAATTTATACCTATTTATAGATCCCCCACAAGAAGAGAAAAATCGCTTGGTGTTTTGTAACGCGAATATACCTGATGCACTGCATAAGTAGTGCAGCCCCATCAACATTATTTATCTCGCTTATTTACAACGTGCAACACAACGTACGATGTGTCACATTCAAATACTTATATTTTCAATAATGGACTTAACTACATTAATATATACTAACTAGCTTCCGCCCGCGTGGTTTACGAACCCGTAATTTTTTCTGGGATAAAAACTAGGGATGTTACGGAGCTTCGACTCCGAATCCGATATGTCGGAACCTCCGATTAAAATTACACCTCCGAATCCGGCTCCGGTTCCGATATATCAAAACGGAGGTATACATCGGAGTTACAAGTTATGACTTGCTATCGCTGCAGCGCTACCGAGCGCTTTTTACGTGACACTGTCAACTGACGAAGTATATGTGTTCTGTACAACTGAAGAAACGAAGAGTGAACGAGTCGCGACAAGTTTCTTCTTTCTTATTTATTTACATTTTACATTCGTAGATTTGCTCCGACTCCGACTCCGATTTACCTCCGACTCCGCGGAGGTCACTACGAGAACCTCCGACTCCGATTCCGCCTCCGATAAATCTACCTCCGTAACATCCCTAATAAAAACCAGACTCTAATCTATCTTTGTGGCAAATTTCATCCAGTTCCGTTCAGCCGTTTTGGCGTGATTTAGGAACAAATATCCATCCATCCTTCCATCCTCACAAACTTTCACATTTATAATATTATGGAGGAACGAGGTATGGTGTTCCCAAAGACTACAATAGTATACTGGAAATAGACTGGCAACTCGAGCATTATCGATGCTTAAAGGAGTGGCGCTCTCTGGCCGCCAGATAGGGTAAACTTCTCGATGACATATAGCTATACGTAGGTATACAGCTATCTATAGAATGCTACATTTACGTAGCTATAGCTATACGACTATAGAATACTATCTTTACGTAGGTATTGCTATCTTTATATGATGTATGATCATATTATTTTATTGTTCTTTTGGCTCTAAAGTAAGAACATTTGTTACACATCTTATTAATAATGTAAATTAATGCATCTCAAAGTATAATTATATATGTAACGGAAGAATGTCTGTGCAGATAAAATAACACATTACTATAAATAAGAAACAGTAAATAATGTAACAAGTTCTTTGTTTTAACTAGAGGAAAATTCAGGACATCCTAAATAAATAACAAACTCAACATGTACATCCACATGCGAAACAATTTAAGCAAAACAAAACCGACACGAGTAGAAAACACTCGCGCGCAGCCATTTGCAATTAATTGATTTAGGGATGCCATTACGAAATTAGAATCTTATCATACTTTGAAAAGTCATCGGAATTAATAATAATAATAATAATAATAATATACTCTTTATTGTACACCAAAAGAATATAACAAAAGGAGTCATAATAGACAATGTACAAGGGGCGGCCTTATCGCTTAAAGCGATCTCTTCCAGGCAACCTAATGGAGTTGATGGAAGCAGGTTAAAAAGACAACGGGTTAATCAACGAATTCTTTATTTTAATGCAACTGAGCATATTCATAAGTTATAATAAATATATTTTTTTAATTTCTGATGTAGCTATTTAAGATTCAATGATTATAAAATTTATTGGTATAATTTCTTTTTGGGTAAAAATCCAGCATAGAAATAATATATTTTAGTATTGCAACACTTAACATTTTCACGATTTTGTTTTGGGTATCTGACGGCTCGATGGCGCTATTTTGATTTAAAAAGGGGTTTGTTCTAAGTTGCCATAGCATGGGTGTTCCTCCATTGAAAAAGGAGGATCCTCCGACCAGGCAAGGTGGTTAGACTGGCGGGCCGAAGCCCGACAGTTGATGTCGCATATTCGTATATATGTTAGAATCGTTGTAAACTTTCATAGTGCGATTCAGGATTTGTTGTTGTAGCTTCACTCTGACAGATGGCGCTTTACTTTTTGCCATGTTGCGAGTAGTAGTCACTACAATATTATAGTAGGACTTAGCCATATCACTAACATAAAGAGATTATTTTGCATTTTTTTTATTGCATATTCTATCTATAAATGATACATTATAATACAATATCTACAATAATTAGCTATATAACTAAGCTAAACCCTCCCTCTTTTTCCATTCATTTTTGAGTTGTGCCATTTTTTTCTTTTTATATTCGGATTTCTTGAATTTATTTCCCTCGAGTCGTTTCTTTTGAGCTGCTATGCTGTGTTCACCATTAAGGTCCTCATCTAACTTCGCAATCAACATCTCACGTGCCCTCTTCCTATTTTCGTCTTGACATCTACTTGTGTGACATTTTACCACTATACCTGTAATGTATAAAAGAATTTTCTATAAAAACTAAATGTGTAATTGTAAAGGTGTTTGATGTAAGCCTACTGTAATTTCCTATTTATTTTCTGTGGAATGAATTTAAGTCATATGTATGTGATAAGGACAAGATTTGTTACGGCAATGTGAGTCCTACCCAAACTATTCTCTTATAATTAATTAAAATGAAAACATTTTATTTCATATAAAATATTTACAGTAATAATTTACTGTTGGTCCGAAACAAGACTAGGCCTTGGACACCAAAAATATAGTATGAAATTATATTAATTGACTGACAGCAAGTCACCCATAATCATCCTGTTTACATCCATGAACACACAGTGGGTAGGTCCTACTAAACTGCTGTAATGATTAATTCTAAAAGTATATTGTCAACATATTCATATTTGCTTGAATTTGGTAATTATAATGAAGCAAATTCACAATTCAGTTACCTGTAGGAACATGTGTAAGAACAACACAATTAGCATTTTTGTTGACTGCTGAGCCTCCTGGCCCACCTCCTCTGACAAATTGTTCAGATAAATCACCCTCATTTATCTGAGGCACTCTTGAGAAGTCTATTGTGTGTTTGAGTGCAACACACATGCGGGAGAAAACTTCAGTATGTAGGCGGCTCAGACGGTTAAGTAACATGTTAGACAACAGACCCACGGCGCAGTAATGCTTCACCTTTCTGAAATTATAAAATAAATTGTGTATACTATATTTCAGTTACCATATTGGTTTGGACAAGTACCTCTCTCCCACCACAGTAACATCTGTAGCATGGTATCCAACAGATATCAGCAACACCCTGAGTAACCCAGTGATGGAAGCAACTAAAGAAAAAAAATAAGATTAATTACTTTAAGTTACCCTTGTTAGTCAAAAATAAGCCTCTAATAGGAATCCCAAGAACATTACTCGGGCCTAGAATTAACTGTGGGACTGATACGACAAGGTGAAGACTCGTTCAAATGGTTGTTTTTATTTAAATTCACATCATTAAACCTAACCAATCAATTTTAAAGTTATAAAATGAGGTGAATGACAATATTTATAGTACAGACCTGATACGCAAAAGTTATATCTTCAGATTTAGTCAAGGATTTGTTGTTTCTAAATTCGGTGGCGACTCTCCGTCTAAAGTACGCTGGATCAGTCAATGTCAGAGACTTCGAATACAATATAAGATGTCTGTAGAGTTTAAGGATCTCTGTTCTCGTAACTTGCATGTTAGGTATTTATAAGATATATTGCACTTCGCAAGCACTTTTCATTGATAATTAAATGAATTTAATCATTAAACAAACATAACCTAACACGGTTGACAGTTGTAAAATGGAATCGAATAATGATGGTCAACTCGACTTACTAACCCGAGTTAACTCGAGTTGCGCTTAGTTCGAGTTAATTCAAGTTGAATGCTCCAAACTCCAGTTTGGGCTGGCGGTACATGAACGAACCAAGCGGAAGATCGAGAGCGTGATTCGATTCGTTCGGTGTGTTAAGAGAGAAAATATTTTTCGTTTCTTGAGCATTTTCTTTTATTTATACAAAAAATACTTGATAAAAATACTTTTTACTAAGTGGTCTTGTTAATTAGGTAAATAATATTCTAATTTGAGTAGTATAATAATTAAATAAAAGTTCCTATTGCAACAAATTGGTCGAAGGCAACAAACGAACAAAGTCAACAAAGAGTATTAGCTACTACCAAAATAATTTGTTATTTAGATTTAAAAAGTTATGTAAGAACATTTTGACTATGATAATTAAACTATTAATAGCATAAGTACCTACATCATAAAGTTTTCTGATATTATTTTGTGAAGATTTATTTTTGTTGTTAAGTATAGGTACCTACTATAGTAAAAATAACTCAGACTAAAAACAAAAATTTATTAAAATCCTTCCTACTAAGTTTAGTAATGATAATTGTCCCAACATACGAGTTTGATGGAAAAACAAATATATAAAAAAGTAATTTGTTACAAATAATTTACTCAGCTTCATCCTGCTAACTCGAGTTGCGTAACTCGAGCTGAATTCGAGTTACGTGAATTTCAACTCGAGTTAACTCGAGTCGTGTTTTTCCCGAGTTGGCACATCTTTAGAATCGAATCGGTAGAATTGCCATAAAAATCTATAACATTGGACCCAAAATCGGTTTTTCTTAGTTATCTTATTTGTTTTTTTAGTTATCTTATGTTATACGTGTATTTATATATAATCCTGCATTATTACATGTTAATTAATATTTTTTATCATTACTACTATATATTACTACTATACTATACTATACTATACTATACTATACCACTATACTACTATACTATACTATACTACTACTTTACTACTATATTAATACAATTAACAACATCAATTTGGCAACTTCTATACACCATGACAAACAATTTTTGTTCTGCGGCTTTCATTTAAAGATTTGCTAAAGAAATCAGCTGTTTCATAAAGGTTCCATATAATTTTTCAGTTCTTCAAAACATAACATCTAGCAATACATATAACATGAAGTCCGTAAAATAACGAAACCAAGGTATTCCCCGTGTAACAAAACCAAATGAAAAAGGTTGCTATCACTCGGGAATGTAAAATAATAAAAATAAATCATAAAATTTGGCAGTGTTATTAGAAATCGTGGAAAACTCGTTCAATTTCTGCATCTCGGTAAGATAAAATTGCTAAAAGGAGGGTAGAAGTACCGAATAATCGGTAGGTTCGAGACCACTGACATTGACAGTTTGGCTGTTTGACACAGGACACAAGTAAGTAAATGATTATTTTCATAGACTTAGGATTTCGATTATTACACGACTGCCCAAAAAAGGAGTGTAATGTTTTTAGGGTTCATGGGCGTTAGCGAAATTCTCAGTCTATGGGTTCATGTATATATGTGAGTTTCTTTGTTTCACCATAACTTTTGAATGCCTGAACAGATTTGCAAAAAATCAATATGGCGGCAGTATGGCTCAATGATAAAAAGTGAAAAAAAAAACTTCATGTTTTACAATATGGGTGTCAAATTGAAGGCCTTGATGAGCACATTCCAAAACTATATATTACTTAATAGCGCTAAACAAAAACTTGTCACTAAAGTGTATAAAATAAAAATATTAATACAACTTAAATACCTAATACAACTTGTTTTTTTTTTTTACTTATTAGTTCGTTTTTTGGCAGGGCAGTTGCGTTTTACAATTATTTTAATTATTTTTTTATACTGTATTTCAACATATCTGACATTATAAAAAATATGAAAATAGTATTTCGTAGATTGAGTTATTGACCTTTGATCGAATTAACACTCCGTGCGAGACCAACCCGCATTGCCACAACATACAAGACTTTTATCTTTATGGGGAAAACTCTGCGAGTGTGACTAGGCACACCCTTATTCCTTATGTTGCTCATAGATAGTAATACTGATAGTTTTGCTTGGTCGCTTGTCGCTAAATCAGAACCCCGTGAGACCAAACGCAAATACGTTACTATAAAATTACGCAACACAGGCAGGATTGTGTATTCCATGGAAGTATGCTGTTCCTCCATTGAAAAGGGAGGATCCTCCGACCAGGCAAGTTGGTTAGCCTGGCATGGCGGGCCGAAGCCCAACAATTTATATTCATTTTCGACATTCGTGTGTTCGAATCGTTGTAAAGTTTCATAGTGCGATTCAGGGTTTGTTGTTGTAGCTTCACTCCGATAGATGGCGCTTTACTTTTTGCCATGTTGCGAGTAGTAGTCGCTACAATTCCATAAATTTGGTATACAATATTTTTGTTACAAAGATTTGATCCATTGATTAGTGCGATATATATACATTTTTCATATTTTTGTCGGTTCGACTTCCGGGACATGCGAGAGACTTCAAAAACGTTGGAATGTAGTTAGTTTTACAGATACAAAATATTAGTCGGCTAATTTTAGTCAGAGGATCCTCAGTAAAATTAGCCGACTTTAGTATTTAGGGTACTATTCCTCTAGGGCCCGGTTCAGTCAATGAAGATGTGCAATAAAGTGGATTCAAGGTCACATTTGCCTCATGCCGAAGGAGCTTTGGACACAAACAACCACACAATAGGTCCCAAATAGCAGAAAACGGTATTAAGAAGGAAATAGCGTAATGAGCTGGCCCATAGACTTAGAATTCCGCTTTACATTCTAAATCTATGAGCTGGCCTGATATTTAAAGGATTGTTCCCAATTTGCTATAGGACCAGGTAAAATCGAAGGAGGGAAGGAAGGCTTTGTCCTAAAGTAGGACATTACAGGTTTATAATATTAATAAAGCCAAGAAAACATGATTCTACCTTTACTGTCACGCACATCGGTAAAGCACTTCACTTTAATTTCGTATGCAAGTATACAACTATCAAAAATTGTTGCTTCTAAGCGTGAGGTGAGTAGGTAAGCTCCTAAGATCACTTATTCCATTATGTTTTTAATTATAAGTAGTCCCGACTTCCCGAGGTAACAAAAATCTATTAAATCTATGGTATTATACTCTGGGTGGGTGTGTCTGTATGGGACTAAGTTTTGTCTTAGGTATGGGAATCCCCTAACTGTCATGGCTGTCAATATGTCATTCAACCTCAGATAGAGGATAGTAGGTAGATAGATTATATTAAGCAAGAGCCGGAGACATATCACTATTTCCTTCGCAACACAAAAAAATGACATATAACAGAAAGAGATAGTGATAGTGGCTCAGGATATGCGAAACAAACGCAATGTCTCCATTTTGACTATACAATCCTAACTATATTTATACTGATCAATAGCGATGTTCATTTTTAAAGGATTTTTGTCGGTATCGATAAAAATCGTAAAGCCAATAACAAAAGATTAAATTACGTTCAGAAATTACGTATAATTTCAATAATAACTTCGGCCTGCGGTTTTGTTAGCACTTTAGTTAATGTCATCTAAATGAAATTTTGAGACCGGTTGATTCGTGATCGTGAGTCGGGTTAGTTCAATTTCGACTTCACAAATTGATTCTACAGATTGAATAGCCTGTAGCACGGATTAGAGTTCAAGCTATCAAGCTGCATCTATTTATGCAATTTATGTATTCAGTGAAATTCTTTTTTGAAAAGATACCATAAATTATAATTTTTTACCCAAAAAGTATAAGATACTGGGTAAAGAGAGCCCTCTTGCGGTATTTTTATGTAAACAAGCGCAGTGGCGCCGTCTACAATTTGTTTCCGAACTAATCAGCCTATATCTAGTTATAGATAGTGGTATTGGTGGTATATTTTAGGTACTGGATGGGACATTCATTGGTGCAACCGCATATCAAAGGTAACAAAACCATTTTCAGCGGACAGTGTTACAGAGGAAAGGATCTGCTTTTACTAGTTTTGTTACCATTGATATGAGGTTGACTTATACATGTAGGCTAGTCTTTCATAGAAATGTGAAATAAAACAAGCCAAATATGTTAATCACTTTTTATTTTAACTTAAAGCTCAACTCGACGCACTTTCTGGAAAATTTCACAACCGAAATACAAATGAGAAATGGAAAAGAGCTACCATTTTTAAATTTGAATTAACAACTCTTATTCTGACTGTCACCAGCTTAAAAATGACCAAAATAAATTTTATTTTATATAATCAAGAAAACATCCACTCTAACAAAATATTAAAATTATCGATAAATATTCTGATTCTGATTCACAACACTATAAAGTAGGTGAAATGTCATACATACATACCGAGTCAAACTTTTTAATGTTTTTTGTTAAACACTAACAGCTAGAATCATAATGAAACTGTGTACGCACTAAACACATGTATTACTTTTATTTTAAGTGAGAATAAAAAGCAAGATTTACAAGTTTGCTTCGTAAAGTTCAATAAACATGAATTCGACTTGCCTATGCAAAGATAATTTTGCATTATTTTCAGTCAATATACCCGCTCGGCTAATACAACCGGGAACATTACACGCCATAACTAATTTATAATATATCCACAGTAAGGAAAACTTCAAAATCGAAAAGAAAACCACTAAAAAGTCCGATTATCGTAACGACACATTGTTAACCAGCTGGTTAACAACAAATATGGCTGCCCACGGCTGGTGGCGCGCACTGATTCAAGACGTGCATAAACGGCTCCTGCTTTCTCTTTCTTTCACACATAAACTGATATTAGAACGAAGAGTGTTGAGTATGAATAAATTGTTCAACTTATTATGCTACATCTACCTACTATTCTCTATCTGAGCATTCAACTAAGTTTAGTGATGTATTCAAACTACTTTTTACAATCGATGAGATAATCGATTTAATAATAAATTTTGTACAATTACAATTAATACGATTAGTTGCTTAAGCAACTTTGTCGAAAAGAGCTAAGCTCTTAAATTAAAGAAGAAGAGTAAAAAGCAAATCTTTTCAACAAAATCTTCGACTGCAATCAAAGATTTTCTGTCAACGTAGTTTTCTTAAAATTTATGTAAGAAGCTATAATATTGAATTTCGTGCTTCTTCCTTCAAAAATGACGAAATTCCCATATATACTTTTAACCTCTAATTTAGTTCTTATGATTGATGATTCTTATGATTTTGGGGGTCATGATCCCTCTTCGGACCGCCACTGGCTACTGGCTGATGTTTTGGTCATTAATCATGCACAAATTTTAGTTTCAGACCTTTATTATCCACACAGGCGGAAAGTCAGAAAACAAATTATTAGTACCGCGTTATTACAAAATGTCGGTCGGAGCGTGCGCGGTTGTGAAATCGTGAGACTCGCTCGCCCGTTTCGTCACTCATGCGCATCCAGCGCTCTCTATCGTCCTTTTAGAGAGTTCCACACCTATAAGATCAATATTTATAGTAAACTTAAAGATAAAATGCAATCGAATGGAAATCGATTTACCTAATGATAGGAATACGGACCAACGCTAATATTTGGAGAGGTAAGACTACTATTGATTTGTACTGATCAATGTTGTTTCGAATGTTCAGTTTTCTATTTTCCTGTGTGCCTGCTATTTTGAAGTTAAAGTTTTAACGATGGAAATAACGCAGTCAGACTCCAAAGCACACGGAGTGGATGCAGAAACTATAATTGGTGACAGTTACATGATGAATATTGAAATGATGTCAGAGATCGAAAAAGAGCTACAGGACAATCCTTACGACATGATCTCTCTTGTGTTTCTTTTGTACGATGTACCAGATACTGCACTACAACGTCTGACTGTGTTCCAGCGTGTTTCCAGCGATGTCGGCACTTCTCTACTCAACATGTTACCCGAATGGTTTCGACATGCTAAGCATAATACGAACTGGAAACACGAATTTGTAGAGGCGCTCCTTATCTGTCAACTATACAGTATAGTCAGAAAACTTGGATTTAATGTACCAGCAGCTCGTAAGCATTATCAAACTGATAATATTCATGTTAATATGTACATAAACCCTATGAAAAAAGCCTTGTATAAGTTGTGTGAAAATATGAATTCAGACAATCTCATGAAATTAAAAAAAACTCTTCTAACATATGATATTAATACAGGTCATTATGACTCCTGTGAACTAATCTTCCTACAGCTCATGTGTGAAAAGTTTATAACAATACACAAATTTCAGTACAATAAAAAAGTCTTGGGCTTTAAAGTTCATGTAGACAAACTTCTTAAAATTGTTGAGAACTTACCTGGATTAAGGAAATTAGTTTTAGAAATCTACATATTGCAGCAGTCTATGAATGATGAACCTGGACCAGGCTTACCGGTTACTACAAGTACTCCAGTTGCTTCCATGAAGGTGGAATCAAGTCAAAATCAACCTGGTCAGCAGTGCCATAACATGGATTTTGATGATGTATATCAAATGCTTGGTGACTTACATCTAGATGACATGACACATGAAAATTTAAAATCGGATAGAAAACAGCTTGATAATGATAGCTATGAAATTAAGAGTGACAAGAGGGTTGGTATTTGTCTCATCATAAATCAAGAAAATTTCTATCCCTCAAAGTCCAGTATAGAGATAACTGGTCCGAATACTTCATTAGATAAGCGGATTGGCTCTGAAAAGGATAAGTTTCTTCTAGAAAAAACTATGTCATCATTAAATTTTGAAGTAATTAGTGCTACAGATTTGGACCATAAACAAATGATTAAATTTATTAAGGATAAAATACAAAATTATGTGAGTGAAAATGACAGCATTTTCATGTTGTGTATACTGTCTCATGGAGTAAGAGGACAGGTGTATGCAGCTGATTCTGTAAGAGTTAAAATGGATGATATTCAGAATATGTTAGACTCGGATGATGCTGTAAACATACATGATAAACCCAAGCTCTTGATAGTACAAGCGTGTCAGGTTGATGAAATTCCACATCCAGTTTTGGTTGCTGACAGCCCAAAGCATGGTTTTAACAAGAAATCAAATTTTCTCATCTACTATGCAACAGCACCCGATTTAGAAGCATACCGAAATGAAGAGAAAGGATCAATATTCATTCAGATCTTATGTAGAACAATTAGTAAGTGTGCTAAAGAGGAACATGTATTTGACATCTTCACAAAAGTTAACAAGTATGTTATAACACTTTGTAATAAAACAGGGTACAAACAAGTGCCAAAATTTGAGTCAACACTGATAAAAAAGCTTTATTTACAAGTTCCACAGTAAATTAATCTACGATAATAGTAAGTGTAAGATTTTACAAAATATCTGTATTCCCTAGTCTTCCTGCTGATGTTAAATGTTCTTTAATTAAACGAATAAGTAAATGGTGACCTGCTTTTTTGCCATGATATATTTCTCAAATCTTGATTTTCATGCAAAGAACCTTATCATAACAGTCAATGAACTAAATTCTAAGCCCTAATCAATTGTAATAATCTGTTTTCAGATAGTTTGTATATAAGATAGAAAATGTTATGTTATTTTGAAAATATTTGAAATCAAATGTTTAAAGTAGTTATATAGCTAATTTAGAATGCTCATATGTATCTAATTAGATAATAATGTGTTTATTGTATCATTGATGTTTACATATACATATTTAAATAAAATCTTTTAAAACATCATAATAAGTTGTTAATTTTTTTTATAAAAGCCTTCTATTTTTCTATAATAATTATGGTTTATAATCTTGATATTCTTAAAACTAGTTTCCATTGAAAATCCAATGGGAAGCAAAAGTACAAAAATGAATTAAGCAGACCAAAGGTTAAAACCATTGATTAAAAGAATCAAGATTACAATCAAAAATATTATTGTTATAGTGAATGACTATCAGTTGTAAATCTATAAACATTGTTTGCCATCATTACTAAAGATATTGGCTTCATTGTGATGGTTCTTGGACTTCAGATTCATTCAATCTTCAAGCCAGTCATGATTCTATGAACATGGCAATCATTTACTGTAAAAGCAACAGAGTCTATGCAATATTTTCTATATTTATGGCCACATCTGTTTTCGTAAAATCCAAGACAGCAGCTTCTAATTTTTGTCGGTCTTCATCTGTACGTAATTTCGACCACATTGAATCCAAATAGGCCCTCTGATGTTTTAGTATAAATTTAAAACTATGTTTCAGAGTGGCACCAACATGTAAAGTGTTCAGTTTAACATCCAATTTACCTATTTTATTAATAAATGGTAAACTACTAGTTACAAATCTATGTGGTCCATGTCTTGACCTAATGATTGCTATCCTGGTATTCTCATTACAATATTTTGTTAAAAATCCGTTGGATACAGCAGCAACACCGAAGTCACCATGTAACTGTTGAATTTTGCTCAGTAAAGTATCATGAAAAATTTTTGGCCTCAACTGCAATGGTTTATTTTCAGGCACAATTGGAGAGACGATTTCAACTGTAATGTACCTGTAAGACAAGAGTATTGAAATCTGTATTACAGAATAAAAATTTGCTAAAATATATATGTTGGTTAATGCAGTTAAATAATACGTCATCTGGTTTAAATCACTTGAAGATTTATTGCCTTTAAACAATTAATAAAGATAAACATATTTTCTTCCGAGGACAACCATTAATCAACAACGGTTAATAGGTTACAATATTAGTTAAAACTAAACCCATTCTACAGCCTGCACATTGTGCGATTACCATAAAGGTAATTACTATGAAGTTAGAACAACAATATACTTCAAGTCGGAGGCCTAGGTTAAACCGGCAGCTACTTATATTCTAACACGATTTAAGTCATTACCATAACCTAATACACACCTATTCTTAAAACGAACCATTGTTAGCGAGACCGTATTACAGTATCTTGATTTTAGTTATAATACCTTCCGAATCATACCTATGAAAATAAACAAACGCCAACGGCGTACAGCGTACACTCAAACACGCCGCGCAACAAAATAAAATAGTCGCTTTGACAGATAAAAAAAAAGTGACATTGACTCGCAGATGTCAAAATAACTTTTTCTGAAAATATAGTGCTTTGTTTACTCGGATACTCGGATAACATAATGCATCGACTTGTTCCCGTTGTACTCCGCTGCACGCGCATCGGACGGGCCACGTGACTATGTCCTATTAGTGGAAACAGTGGATATGACTATGACATTTTTTTTTAATATTATTTCACACTAAAAATTCTCCTGTATCGTGGGGCCATTTACAATGATAGATCTGACATGCACACACACCCAGACACGACACAACTATTTAGAGATTACACACATATTTGTTCCGAGTGGGAAACGAACCCACGACACATAGCACAAAGCTAATCGCTCAGCCGCTACACCACCAATCGTGTCGTCGAAGTTTGTTATTCATATTTGACCTTGACTTGACTGAAACGAGTGTCAGAAAGGGTACGAATAGTGTATTTATTTATTTTATTAATAGGTATTTGACTACAATGAAAATATAGATCAAACGGTCGTTAACTTAACAGCAAACATTTTTTTAAACCAATTTAGCCATCACATTATTTTAAAATAAGTATGATTATTAAAAGAAATCATTAATTAAATAATTAAATTTTCATGTCTGACCACGCGATTTAAAACGCACGGGATTGGCTGAATCTGGAGTGACGTCACCTGCTTGTTTACAGTAAATGCCAGTTGATGTTTTGTTCGGTATATCAGTGTTTTTCTTCGTTTTTACTAGTATTCGCGTCTATTAGAGAATAAAAGTGGGCAATTTTCTTAAATAATCATTTAAAGTACGATCTAATCTAAGATGTAGACCAACTTTGTTAAAGCTGATAGTGGAAACCTCCCTAGAATAGACGCGGTTATGGTTGGACTATTTTTCAAAAACAAACCTGATTTTTACGCTTCCGAATTAAAGAATGTGAAAACAGTGCTGTAAGTATTACCGTAATTTTTTTATAAAATATCCTTTAAAATAGTTAAATATATTAGAAAAAGCCGAAAAATGTTATTACTATAGTAAACATTTTAGGTTATGTTGACATATTACCCATTCGATGCTATAATTTACAACTCCTTTAAAGTTCATAAAAATTATATTTGAATGTACATGAATATATACTTATTCACCAAACTGTCATACACTATGATTATTTATGAATACCCTATAAGTTTGCTTACAAGCAGGTGACGTCATGACATGCATGTATGGCGCCTTTAGCGTTTTGGCGGCCTTTTCAGTCATTTCAACTTTGATGGCGATTTTCATAGAAAATAGAGAAAATCACAAAGAATTAGTCGAATTGCAAATGTATTATGCTATAATGAACAATTTGACATATTTTTCTAAAACCTGTCAAATACCCTATTATTTATCCTATGGCAACGCAAACGCTGAGTCGCTAACTGAGTGACATCTGACATGTGGACTGACGGGACTGACACCTTGAAGTTAGAAGACAAGACAAGCGGTAAAATTAAATTGCATGCACAGCACAATAGTGCGTTACTAAATCATTTAGCGTATTATCAAATATTTTTATCGATTGTCGATATCTGTTTAAACGAGGCAATAGGGAGATTTATTTTAAATAAAATGGAGGACTCAATATACTGTATTTGTAGAGACACTACCGTATTATATGATGCACAACTAGAAAAGTTCAAAGGACAGCAAGGTTATCTGAGACTTGGTTCCATTACTTGATATCTTATATTTACAACATCAAGGCCGTTTTATCTAGTTGTTTTTATTGTAGCAGAATACTAACGTTCACCCTGTTATTTTACAATCAGATTGAGGTGAGTTACGTATGTATTTCCAGAATCTTTGCTTTTTATATATTTTGTTAATTGTTTACTTATATGTAGTACCTGTTACTGTTTACATTACACACGATAATCCATTATTATTATTATATGATATAGTATATTATATGATATAGTATATTATATGATATAGTATATTATATGATATAGTGTACATTTTACTTTTTGAAATATTTATTTTTATTTTAGCTTCCAAATGAGCAAAGAGGTCTTTTTCATTGGTGTGGACGTGGGCTCAGGCAGCGTTCGAGCGGCTCTCGTAGATAATAAAGGCCATGTCTTGAATGCATCCATTAAGGAAATTCAGACATGGAAACCAAAAGTTGATTACTATGAACAGTCTTCTAATGATATCTGGGAATGCTGTATCTTTGTCATCAAGGTAAGTTTTATCTAGAGGTATATTTTTGAGTAAAACCTTATTATGAATATCCTTTGGAATTTCGCAATAACAGTCCTTCTATAACCATTTTCAAGTTTCTTTCAGTAATCTAAAATATTATGTCTATATTTTCAGAATGTGGTCACAAACATAAATCCAGCAAGCATTAAAGGTATTGGATTTGATGCTACATGTTCATTAGTAGCATTAGACAAAAATGGTAACCCAATGGCTGTCAGTACTAACAATAATGAGCAGAATGTAATAATGTGGATGGATCACCGAGCACAAGATGAAGCTGACTTTATAAACAAAACAAACCATGATATACTCAAATATGTAGGTGGAAAAGTGAGCTTAGAAATGGAAATGCCCAAACTGCTCTGGATAAAGAAACACCTTTCAAATAAATGGGCGGAATTTGGATATTTCTTTGATCTACCAGATTTCTTGACTTGGAAAGCAACAGGTTCACTAAGCCGTTCACTATGCTCATTAGTTTGTAAATGGAATTATGAATGTTCTATTGAAGGTAAACAAGGTTGGAATAGGAGCTTCCTCCATGATATTGGATTAGATGATTTAGCTGCAGATAACTTCAAAAAGATTGGCAATAAAGTCTTAATGCCTGGAGAGTTTTGTGGAGGATTGACAGCTGAAGTTGCAAATACTCTGGGGTTAAGACCTGGTACTCCGGTAGCTACTTCCATTATAGATGCCCATGCTGGTGGCTTAGGCATGATCGGTACACATGGTGAAGGTATAGGCAAAGACATGTCCTCCCGTCTTGGATTGATTTGTGGGACATCTACATGTCATATGGCTGTGAACAAGAAGGCTGTCTTAGTTCAAGGTGTTTGGGGTCCATATTACAGTGCAATGGTTCCAAGTATGTGGTTGAATGAAGCTGGACAAAGTGCATCAGGGATGTTATTGGATCACATAATATCAAGTCATCCTGCTGGCATGCAACTTCTACAGACCATGTCACCTGGAGAGTAAGTTTTGACTGACATACTTTATTACACCTCTCTTTCCATTTATCTATATCTATACAAATAAATAAAATTGAAGTGTATGTTTGTAATGTCAAAATAATAGCTTTTTACTAAATGCATAAATTAAAGTATATACAGCGCTTATAATAAAAAAAAATCAATTTTTAAGGTTTGGTTGTCTGTCTGTCAATTTGGTCCCGCTAATCTCTGAAACGGCTGGACCGATTTTTGAGGGACTTTCACTGACAGATAGCTGATGTTATAAGGAGTGATTTAGGTTACTTTTATTTAAAAAAAAAAGAATTAGGGATCGGCGAAAAAATGTACGGGTTCATAATCTACGCGGGAGAAACCGCGGGCGGAATCTACTAAAAAATAACTACTAACAATATATTTATTTCAGTACCCGAAACCATTTAAGGGGGTTATTAACAAAGATGGCAAGGCTGGAAGGTCACAATGACGTCAGTTTTCTAACGAGGGACGTTCACGTTTGGCCTGACTTCCACGGCAACCGGTCGCCGTTAGCGGACCCTTCATTGCGGGGCATGATCTGTGGGCTATCAATAAACAACAGTGAAAGCAATCTGGCGGTGCTATATCTGGCCACGTTACAGGCATTGTCTGTGAGTTTCTCACCTTGACTCACACTATCAGTATTAAAACACAGTAACATCATAAACGCTAATACCCTTATCTCATAAACATTGTTTATACGAAAGTGTTATATTTATAAATAAGTAGGTGATCATAAAACATAAGCGCCCCGCACGCATTATGCTACTGTTTAAAAGGGGCGGCATATTACATACAAACTGCCTATCAAGTGATGTTGATCCTCCCAAATCACTATCCATATAGCAGCAACTATATAATGTAAGGTAAGGGGTCCAGCAGACGACTGACTTGACTGGTCACCAACACAACAGTTTAGTCATTTTGTAAAACTTCGGAAATTTATTTGGGTGAATATTACTTTTAGTAAGTTTTGGTACCGCACTTTATTTTTAGTGAATACCAACAAAAATAAAAATGCGCCACCAAAACTTAAAAAAATATATGGGTGAATATATTTTGTAAGTTTATTATGTGTGTGTGTGTTTATTAAGTATTCATGTTGAATTATACCCTTACTAGCTTCGTTACATGGCATGTTACACAAGAGTGGACCCTCTGGAACTAGAATACAATTTTAGTTATTGTATACTAAGAGAAATACATTAATGCATCTTTTTTATTTTTACAGTACGGCACGCGGCATATTATTGACGCGTTAGTTTTGGCGGGATACGAGCCATTCAAAGCGTTGCTTATATGCGGCGGGATCACAAAAGATCCACTATTCGTTCAAATACAAGCCGACTCTGTAGGTCTGCCTATACTAAGACCCCATGAGAAGGACTCTGTTTTAGTTGGATCTGCTATACTGGGAGCTTGTGCTTCCCAGTACTTCAACAATGTCCAGGATGCTATAGAAAATATGGGTGGAACCGCTGACGTCATTCAGCCTAATATGACCACTAAAGCATATCATGATAAAAAGTACAGAGTTTTTCTACGAATGTTTCAAGATCAGTTGAAATATAAAACTATCATGAGTTCAAATCTTTAACCAAAACAGAATGTAATTTCTCCTGTTTATATTATACCTATTTGTTAAATATTGTTACATTGCATTAAAAATATGAATTTACTATGTGTTGATTTATTAATAAACTTGCCAAAACTAATTCAGTTTTAGTAGTGATGAAGAAATCAGTTCATCACCACTATGGTGGGTGTAGATGGTAAATAAATGACTACTTAAATTAGAAATGATCAACCAATGCTGGGGCTTACATGGTGGAAGCCTGAGATCTGTGGGATATCCTGGATATCCCCTCAACCCTTCTACTACCTGATGTGTGGTTTGATCACTTGTCCCACCGGAAGGTGACGTACCAGCACATGGCACCGCTTGATGCCCCAAAGGGTAAGGGCTTGTCCTACCTACTCAGCACGACTGGCGAGACGCGATATGTAAAGCAACGTGAAAATATATCCCATCCGCGTCTTTTGGGCATTAATCATCAATATCAAGCAACTCGAGGCGTTCCTATAAAGGAAATAGTTTATTTTTAGTTACTTTACACTTCGATTGCGGCGATATGCTACTGAAATAGGATAGGAAGTAATTATTTTAGCAGCATGACTATAAACATAATAATGGATAGGAATCCTTTTATGTTACCAGATGATACGATTCGACTATTAACGTCGATGAACTAAAGTAATTGTATCGATAGGCTATAATTATGTATGCAGATGCACATCACTAGTGCCTACTCGGACGGACGGAGACGTGCGGGACGAGTAGGTTGGCAATATTTCGGGCGGAGCTAGCATTTTTAGTTTGTTTTCTTCCGCTTTCGTTAGCAAAATGATATTTATTATAGATTGTTATAAACTTATGATTTCTCAGTTGATTGAGTACCTGAATTAAAACAACAATTCACCAGTGTCAATATTGACAAGCAGGTATGCATATTATCCAGCCAAAATAAAAAGAACACAGTAACCACATAATTACAGTCTTTATAACCTCTTTCTAATTTGACTGGGTTATATTGATCAATAGTTTTCGTAATAGGACTTCATACTTAATTTTAAGATTTGTGGATTTCACTTTTTCCTATGTTTTTAGGTCAATATGTCTAAACGTACGGCGGACGATGGTGGCAATGGCAGCAGCCAGCCGCCGATCAAGAAGGTTCACTTTGAACCCCATCTTATTGGCCCTGTGTCCACTTTGGAGGAAATGGACATAAAAGTTCTTCAGTTTCAGAATAAAAAGTTGGCCCAGGTACTACATTCTGAAGTATATAGCGTGTTTTGTTCCATTTTGTATATCTCTGTATGTTGTTTTACAGCCTCTATGAATGGGAAACATGTCACGATCAGCTGTTTATCAACACCTAATTACATAGCATTTATGTACAATGACAACAATGTTAGTTTGATGTTTTGATTCATTGAAGAGTTTTATGCTTATCCGTTGTAAAGTTAAGCTTGTTTTGACAGCATAAGCCACCAATTTAATAATATCTCATTGTTCAATTTCTTTTCTGTTCATAGTTTATGGAAAAATCATGACATTAGTGTAAAATGTATAGGTGCATTGTGGGAATAGATGTCATATCCCTTTGATCAATTACCAAGGTTATTTCCATAGAAAATTGTTGTAAGTCACAGCAATATACTTCAGGAAATATAACAGACAGCATTGAGATATTTCCTTGTACCAAAAAAAAAGAAAATTTGAATTGTACTTTAAATTACTTTCTTCTTTAATTTAAGAGCATAGCTCTTGTCGGTGGATCAATCGCTACTGCTCTCTATTTCCTGCCTTCATTTTGATTATATATTATTTTAAATTCATTGCTTTACTGATTTGTTTGATTTTATAAACATGAGAGTATTTTAACAGGAAATGCAATATTCAATTTACTGTCGACTAACTATAGTATTTAAAAACAATATAGACTTAACTATTATGCCATTCATTTTAGGAATTTGACCATTAGACACAGTTTTTCTTGCATTCTATATTTGATTACCCATGATTTTGAATGTCAGTTGGATGATTATTATGATCGTCGATACATTCAGTCTTAATCTCAGGTGCTTAGGTGCACAAAATGACGAAACCCTTGATCCTCATGTCTTCTAAATTATCTCCCCTGTCAAAGGTTGATATGTCAATAAATTAAACCAGGTAAAAATTACCAGCAGAACAATATAAAGGTCTGTCTTTTACCATTCCACAATAATTACTTATTGTCATTACTTCTTCTAGAGAATAGAGCAACGTCACAGATGCGAGGCAGAACTCCGAGCTCGGATTGAACAGCTTGAAAAAAGACAGACACAAGATGATGCTGTATTATGTGTTGTCAATCGGTACTGGAATTTACTCAATGAGGACATCAGAGTGCTTCTGCAACGTTTTGATGCTGAGACTGCAGATGAATCAGAAAATAAGAGTAAGTTGTAGTTATAATAAGCTCTTGCTTTGGTCATATCACATCCAAGAGATGTTCCTTTCCATTTCCATTGACGCGGTTGGCGCCCTGACTAAGCGATTAGCTTTCTGCGCAACGTGTCATAGGATCGTGATCTACAGATAGTTGTTTCAGGTCTGTTTGTATGTGCATGTATGTTTGTAAACTGTACTCGCGATACAGGAGAAATCCTAGTGTAGGGCAAAAATATCACAAAACTGCCACATATGCCTGTAATTGACAATTACAGATAGAAAGTCATTGTGACAAAAGTTATGTAATAGACCTTCTGATTAGGTAGGTAGGCAGGTAGGTATTAGGTAATTCTTATATCAGTAGTTAGTGTGATCTTGCGAAGGCAAGATAGCAGTGGCTACATGTAGAATACTCTATTATAGCTGCATATGGTTAAACCGGCGGCTGAACCATAAGTAATTATAGTTTTCGCTTTTAGTTTGGGATACGACTAGAGTTATGGCAATAATCATAATGCTGAAGTCATAGAGTTAGTCATGTTGCAGTCAACTGCCTCAGTGCATTTAACAGGTCACAAAGTTTAAAGAGGCGTGTGTGAGTGTGTGGATTGTAAATTAATAAGCAATATTGATCATCTATTAGTTAGAAGCTGTAGTTTACAAAACTAGGTGAAGGTTATTCTATATTGTCCTATGTTCTACTGTAACATAAGTTGTGAATATATGGAAATATTGGAGAGCTACATGTGCAGTCTACAATTGTAGGCCATACAAATATTTTGAACCATGCGGAACTCAAACTTGAAACATGTATTGCAGCACCCCAATTACTTAGCCACGGTGCCAATCATGATATCTGTCTTATTCTAAATTAAATGAAATAATAACTAAATAAAAAACGTATCTATATCAAGTCACAGCCCTGCTTTGGCCGTGAATCTCTCCTCGCTTCAGTCAAGGTTCCATACTACAATACATAAATTGATTTTGATTACTACGCCGTTTATAGGGCGATGATGCTTCTGTGTCGTGTTTTGCCTCTTATACAATTTATATTTATAAAGTGAATGAGTTTGATTGCTTCATGGTGCATGTATTAAGCTAATCAGCAATGTTCGTTATCACAGTAGCTTTTTTTCTGTACACCCTACAAAACAATTTGCCTCATCGTTACTAATGATCGCAAGCGCAATTATCGATTGTGTGAGGTCCTGGCTTTGATACTCGAGTTGGGCAAAGTGTAATTGGGTTTTCCTGTTAGAAAATTCTCAGGGCTTTGGATTGAATAACGTATTATTGAAATGTGGGGGGATACTGGGGGAATATAGGCGTGATACTGAAATAATTAACTTTTATAGATGAAAACGAAGCAACCACATCATTCCTCATGCAGCTGTCGACATGGGACAAGGAGGAGTTGGATGCTCAGCTCGCCAACCGCGTGCAAGTGAGCAAGCGAGCAGTTGCCAAGGTGTTGCAAGCGTTTGACAGACTGCAACAGAGGAATGATAAAATCTGGCGCGCTATCAAAGGGGAGAGCGAAGGTGAGCTCTATGGTTAGTTACGAATGCTAAGTATACTTTTGTTTTTTTTTTTTTTTATTATTTATTCTAAATTCGGTTCCATTTCAATGGAGAAGAAATGCCAGAGATAGGACGAGCTGGAAGTCCATAAAGGAGGCTTTTCCATTACGACAACCTGACCCTGATTACTGGTTTGGTTTAGGAAAATTATATTTTTTTTTTATTCCAATTACTGTGCTGTTATTATTTCATTCAAACTGGCAAAAAGATTGGTTTCGTCTGCCAAGATCCAGAAATACTTTGGTAGATCTAAAAATGATCAATAGCTTTTGGACCTCATTAGTGTGTAGGAATAATGTGTATTGCATCTTTCAGAAGCCGCTCCCGCCCCTTCACTGGACGAGGTCATCCGTGCGACCAACGAAGAAGTGACGGCAGAGAACCGACGGCTCCAAGCGTTATGCACGACTCTCCATGAAAGCCATCACGCCATGACACTGAGGGTTGCGCAACTACAGGACGCGGTTAACAGCAGGGACACTGAGAATGCTGAGCTTAAGAACCAGATTGATGACCTGCAGTATGAGCTGATGAAGGTTTGTTGTTACTAAGTATCATGTGATAGTGATATGACAGTCGTCACGCAATAACTCTGTGGCTGGTACGCCTTCAGATGTCGCCAGAATATTGAATCCTGTATAAATATTCATCGCATCCGCTGAATCCTAATCCTTAGGCTACCTTGAGCTAGACCTTTAATATTGTATGGGGCTTCTGCATCGATTACTGTGGGTGCACGCAGGTTCCAAAAGTGGTCAGGATTACACATCTTCGCGGATCAAATCTCGAAGACATTCAATGTCACAAAATGTACCAAAGAATAACGAAATATTCTCTTTTCCCACAGGTGCGATCCCGGAATGATAAACTCGAAAACCATCTGGCGGAAGCGATAGAAAAACTCAAGAGCTACCATCAATCGGGAGCCACCACCGTTCCGACTGTCCCGACCGCGGGTACCACCACCTCTACTCCGCACACCGGCGCCGCAGCTGCTAAGCTCGAGGATATCGCCGCCGAGCTGGAGGAGCAGAGGGAGCTGGCCAACAACCGGCTCGCGGAGCTAGACCGACTGCACCGACAACACCGCGACACGCTCAAGGAGGTCGAGAAGCTTAAAATGGACGTTAGTATCAACTGTTTACGCTGCTTTTTGTTTTATGAGATTATGGTGGTGTGTCCTTTGTGAAAATAGGAATAGTTTGCATCCAGTTGGTGTAGGAGCAAAGTCCTTCACGTGTGACGAATACCTAATATTACCTAATACCTAGCATACTCTGGGCAGTCAGTCTCGATGTCACTATTGCTAACTGGCTAATATTTTGACAACGCCATGAAGGATTCCCATGTGATATATGTATATGCTCGTGCCGACGCGGCAGAAAAAGGAAGAAGTGTCAGAACCTCAATATATCCTATCACCTTATTTATAATCTTGTTATAAACCTCTATATTATTATATTTATATCCCTGTCCTGTGCGTGTCCCATTGTTGGGCTAAGGCCTCTTCTTGAGACTTTTCACTGATCTCCAGTGTTAGCCCCTTATGGCCATGATTTGTTAAAGGCATCAAGTTCGTCTAAAAAATAACGGAATTGGCTTTTAACACATGTTGTCTTCTCTTTTCATTTATAAAAAGGTGACAATGACAGATTTAGTTTATCACGTGGTTATAGAACGTGTTTTAATAATTAAAAGGGTATGACTTTTGTCACCCTCTGCTGCATCTATAAATGTATTAAACCCCTATCTTGTCCAGATCCGCCAGCTGCCTGAATCGGTGATAGTGGAGACGACGGAGTACAAGTGTCTTCAGAGCCAGTTCTCGGTGCTGTACAACGAGTCCATGCAGATGAAGACCGCACTCGACGAGACGCGACTACAGCTGCAGAACGCTAAGAACTTGCACATGCGCCAGATTGAGATGATGGAGGTATGTTATTTCTTCCATTAATTCTTCTTATTTTTTCTTGACTTCTGACTTTCTTTCTTTTCTTCTTAGCTACCAGTACTTTACGTGGTATCGTATTTTGAATAATTCTTATTGCTGCACTGCTGGCTGGCCCTCATCTCTGTTAAAGGGATTGTGCCCTAAGTCTTCGAATTTGTGGTTCGCTGATTTCCTCAAGATGTATCTCTTACGAATAGGGGCAAGACTATTGCCATCAACTGGTCACAGGTTTAAACTCCGTGCTGCTACTGAGAATTTCTAAACAGACACACCCAATAACACTACCCGACCCGGGAATCGTACCCAGGACCGCACGATCACTGAGGCAGTTACCATTAAAACAGTTTTGGTGAATAATGCGCATTAGAAAATTCATAAATAAACAATAATTGTTTATAATTCATTTCAGAGTGAAGAACTATCACGACAAAAGACCTTACGAGCAGAGATGATACAACTCGAAGACGTGCTCGGCCAACTTCGGAAAGAGTACGAGATGTTACGTATAGAGTTCGAGCAGAACCTCGCCGCGAACGAGCAGACCGGGCCCATCAACCGCGAGATGAGACATCTCATCACGTCGCTGCAGAACCACAACCAACAGCTGAAGGGGGAGGTCCATCGATACAAGAGGAAGTATAAGGATACTAGTCAAGAGTTAAATAAGGTGCGTTTTTATTAGTTTATGATATGTTCTTATCTCGAATCGTCTGTTGGTGGATATGGACCTCTCCCACTTCTTTGTTTTCTGCATCTATTCTCTCTTTTCTGCGTCTGAAGATACTGCGCTACTTTTTTATCACTTTCCAAATTTTCACAGGGTGTTTTACCTATGAATATGAACAACTTTCACTATGAGAACAACTCGGAAATGACGAAAAAACGTAAACAGCTGTTTCATACAAAAGTTCAATACCTACTCGACCAAAATGTATGAAACAGCAACAGAAAAAATCGTCCTACATATTAGCTATTGTCATTTTTGCGTTTAGCATATATTTTAATGATTATGTTACCATTCATTGTGATTTATTATTAACTAGCTGTTGCCTGTGACTTCTTCCGCGTGTATTTTTTTATTATATACATAATTAGTTTCGCTACAATAGTAAAAATAGCATATGTCCCTCACAAGAACCCAAGCTACCTCTTTGTAAAATTTTATAACGATCGGTTCAGTGGTTTAGTCCTGATGAGGTAACAAACATACCAACAAAGTTACTTTCACGTGTGGTAGTATGGATTTTTGGTTATTATAGGCGACTAGAAAGTTTAGTAATTAAGTAAAAGGTTTAAAAAAGTTAGTCGTATGAATAAAAACAAGTGGTATACGCTCAATTTATCTACAGGGCAATTGATAATTTGACTTATGCCTTGTAAGGGGTTATATTAGAGCAGATTTGCAACAAGTTGTACTCCATAGAGCAGGTCTCTATTATGAGCGGTATCGGTGCTAACTGTAGTGGTGTGGTGCAGGTGCGCAAGGAGCTGGAGGAGGCGGGCGCGCGCCCCGCACTGTGCGCTGACGTCGCCGACGACAAGACGCACGCGCTCAAGAAGGAGGAACCTGACCCTGAGGTAACTGCCTTGTGTTGATACTCACTTATACATGTCTGGGAAATCGGTTAACGAACCCATTGATTAATGGATGTATAAAGGCGACAAGAAGAAAATAAAAATTTAAAAGACGTTTGGCTCTTCTCAATGAGTGATGAGTCAATGGCCTGAATAGTCCAAGCCCAGAAGCAAGCAAGGACAGTTGCGATTGCATTTGACTCGTGATAGAAGTCTTAATCGTTGTATTACCAATTTAGAACTTTTCTAATAAATAAAAATAAACACAAAGTAGCCTGAGTTAAAATGCTACTCCTTGTTGTTCTCCTGATATTTATAAAAGCAAAAGAAAGGCGGCATATTTTTCTTTTGATTTGTCTTAACTCTCGATATTAAAAATAAGTGCACTAAAACAGTAAACTGTAGGTTGTGGTGGTGTTGTGTCAGTATACCGCTATGTGTCGTAGGGCGAGGAGGGCGGCAGCGGCACCACCGAGGCCAAGCCCACGCCCAGCAAGGAGCACAGCCGCGCCAAGCTGCAGGAGCAAGAGCTCATCATCAAGGATCTCAAGCAACAGCTCAAGTTAGTTCCTTCCTTTTAGCTTTGTTAAAGTATTGCGGTGCACGGAAAGGACCTCCTCAAGTGTCGATACCCGAGTGAAACTGACCCTAAGCAGTCAGTGCCGTTACGTTACGTTTCGTTTGCGTTACGTTTACCTTTATGTTACGTTACGTTTTTGACTGACTAATCTTTGCGTGTGAAAGCTTAGTGTCCACGAAATTTGATTACGAGTGACTTTTATTGGAGACTTTCCTCTTCAAAGAAAACTTGTTTTAAGTACATATTGTGTACTCTTTTGAGGAAGTCTCACGAGCAAAACACTAATCATGAAACTCTTGGAGTCCCGAAACTGAATGATCACAAAGCACTATCGGTTCACGAACGCTATACAAGGTGGAAATACATTACGACAAATAATACCACGTATTCACTAACGAAAATACTAACATAATATTGCATTTTACAGAAAGGCAGTAAATGAGCAGAAAGAACTGAAGCTCCTATTAGACATGTACAAGGGCGTCAGTAAAGAACAACGCGATAAGGTGCAGCTGATGGCCGCGGAGCGTAAGGCACGACAGGAGCTAGAAGACCACCGACAGAAGGCTAAGATGGCGCAGGTAACTAGGATAGACTCTAAAGTGGTATATATGTTATTATAGCGTTGGTGTAGTTAGCAGTTGACTTGGCATGTCTCGACCAGGGAAGTACCATGCTGTCAAAGAAGAATATCGTTTATTATATAGAAGAACAATATAGTACGAGTATCCTACTAATATTATAAACGTGGAAGTTTGTGAGGATGGATGGATGGATTGATCTTTGTTACTCGTTTACGCCAGAACGACTGAACGGATCTGGATGAAATTTGGCACAGAGATAGATTATAGTGTGGAATAGCTAATATAGGCTATTTTTTATCCCGGGAAAATATGCGGGTTCGTAAAAGACGCGGGCGAAGCCGCGGGCGGAAGTTAGTAAGTATAATAAAGGTTTGGTCTTCCGGCACTTGTTACTGCACTGGTACTGGAAGAGCAAACCTTTTTCCGACATTTGGAATGAAGTTTTCTTGTGATGTAGCTAATGTTCAAAAACAATGGTTTAATTTCTGACCCTATCTGACAACCAAAAAATACATGGTGACCTACCATGAGATTTATTGAGATTTACCGGGTGAAGACGCGAGCGGAAGCTAGTTATATATAAAGACGAACACACGCACATTTTATATATAAAGATTAAAAACTTTACTCATGTACGTATTTTCTTGTTACCTAGGAAAGCAAACGCGAACGTCGGCTAGCAGACGAGGACGCTCTCCGCAAGATCAAGCAGTTAGAAGAGCAGAAGTACGAGCTGCAGAAGCAGCTGTCGTGTGCCCGGCCCAACGCAGACCCGCTGCACGGCTTCTCACGACCCTTCGCGGGCTCTCCGGTATGATGCACGCCACTTATACTATACATGTGTACTACAACACAACTACCAGCTACAGTGGACTTACTCCTGAACATAACTTGAATGTCGATCCAATGCCAATGTCTTTTAGTTCAGTGAATATCCGCTGAATTTTAAACAAAGTTGGCGCTAGTCTATATACGAATTATGTTCAGGAGTAAAGCCTCCGAGGGGCAATTCTTGAGCGGTTAGAGATAATATTGATATCGAGGTATAACGAAAAACAATCGCGGATATCACTCGTTTTCCTTTTTCCGAATTATTGTAATATCAAATTAGAGATATCTTTACCTTTGACTTGCAATTTATGGTATTCGACCATAAGTTGCAGTTGAGATATTACTGAGTTTCTCTAATAGCGATTTATGTCGAAGTCCGCGAGAATTGTCCCAAAGTGACCTTATGAGCAACCTTAAAAGTTGCAGGTTTGAGAAATATGATGAGAGTATGCGATAAAGGTGATCAACATAATTTAAGATACATTACAATATTGACAACACGTTTGGCGCAGTGGCTAAGTAATTAGCTTTCTGCGCTAGGTGTCGCGGGTTCGATTCCCGCACGGAACAAATATTTGTATGATCTACAGATAGTTGTTTCGGGTCTGGTTGTGTGTGCATGTGACATGTATGTTTGTAAACTGTACCCACGAGACAGGAGAAATCCTAGTGTGGGGCAATGTTTTTTAAAAACTAATAAAAAAAAGAAAGAAAGAAAGAAATATTTGTGACAAGTTTTATATAATTAATTATGCAGATAAGGTCTAAAGGTAAATTTAATATTAAACAAGAGTTCTAGTTTCTTTTTGGCGGCAACATGATTGTCGCATATAAGCTGTACGATGCTCTTATAAAGACTCTTAAAGAACAGCTGAGCCACTCGTTCGTTAGAGAGAGAACAATATAATCTGCCACCCACACTGATGTCTTCAAAGAAATCAGCGTGCGTGGCAGCTCGTATCGACTTGTGAGTGTCATTGTGAGGAAATTGATGATTTAATCTACTTATGTATGTGTATAGTATATATAGTGTATAATTTAATAAATTATTATTGTTGTGTTAATATTTCCACATTTTTTTCCTAGGTCTTGCTAAATCAGGAGCTATATAAAAAAATCGGATTGCTAATAAATTAATGTAGTATTTTTCCACTGCCCAGGAAGAAGAGGCTCTGCTCAACGAGATGGAGGTGACGGGGCAAGCGTTCGAGGACATGCAGGAGCAGAACTCGCGGCTCATACAGCAGCTGCGGGAGAAGGACGACGCCAACTTCAAGCTCATGTCGGAACGGATCAAGGCCAATTCCCTGCACAAGCTGCTCAGAGAAGAGAAGCAACTGCTGCAAGAACAGGTATGTTTAACCTATTTCAGTAGATTGTACAATTTCTTGATTGGTATATTGCCATGATCGCCACGCTTGGAGTATAATATTTGTATATAATCAGCGCATAGTCTTCTACTGTTCTCTTGAGGCAGACTAAGGTATCATCTCCCTTAGTCTGCCTTCACGATATCCACGAGAAGAGATGGGGGGTGAATACTTATGAAAACACATGGTTGATGGAAATATGACTTTTTTAAAATGGTAACTGACTGATTATTATAGCCATAAGGCTGACTTCAAATTCAAGACAAGTCAGTGCTGACTTGGTCCTGGTGCTAACATATAATCTCGTCAGACTTCAGAATTCTGGTTGTATATCTTGAAGACAGCTCGCTCTGCCGCCAGTATTGGCGTCAGAAACTGACAGAATGTAAATCTACCTTCATATCGGTGCACTTGTGACTCTTATATAAATTAAAAAAAAATAATCTTCAGTAAACATTCGCTCTAACATATTTTATTTTCCCCAGGTGTTGACCCGGGACCAGCAGATAGAATCCATGGGCGCAGTGGCACGACGGCTTGAAGAGAAGGAGCGTTTGCTACAGGCGACGCTATCAGCCGTTGAGAAAGAACTGTTGTTACGACAGCAAGCTATGGAGATGCATAAGCGAAAGGCTATTGAGTCTGCGCAGTCCGCAGCAGATTTGAAGCTGCATCTAGGTATGTAGCCTATATACTTTTACGTTTTTTTTTTTTTTTTTTTCACTTAAATCCTGCAATGCACTCACAATTTGGTAATAGAATACATACTGTATTCTCTTAACTGAATAAAATACTGAATTGTGATATACCGCTTATTCAAAATAGTGGTAAAAAGGTAGTCAAAAATTAAAACAAGCTTAATCATTAAACAGTCGAAACTGTTAGATATTCTATATAAAAACTTTATTTCCCAATCTGAGGGCCTTAAAAGGCCACATTGAGCTACGAATCAACAGAGTAACTATCAAATAGATGATTACTTAATGTGAAATTCAGGCATACTTAATGTGAAAACAGGACGACACGGTTGGCGTAGTGGCTAAGCGATTAGCTTTCTGCGCTAAGTGTCGCGGGTTCGATCCCCGCACGGAACAAATATTTGTATGATCTACAGATAATTGTTTCGGGTCTGGGCGTTTGTGTACGTGAATATATGTGTTTGTAAACGCACCCACGATACAGGAATTATTCCTAGTGTGGGGCAACGTTTTTAAAAAAAAAAAAAAAAAAAAAAAAAAAAAAAAAAAAAAAAAAAAAAAAAAATTATTTAGAGTCGTCAGAAAACTTGCCACCAATTTGCCCGAAATCTGGATAAATCTCATGCGGCCTTTTTAGAACTCCTGTAATATTGCACCTCGGGACATAGCTTCACCCATTCTACCTGCAACTACCGCAGTGTCGCTCGCGTCGAGTCACTGTTAAGTTGCATATATTCTTTTTTGGTTAGAATAAATTAAATTATAATCTTTCTATTGTTTACAGAGAAATACCACGCGCAAATGAAGGAGGCGCAACAAGTGGTGGCCGAGAAGACGAGTGCATTAGAAGCGGAAGCGTACAAAACAAAAAGACTACATGTAAGTTACAACATTTATAGTTAAATTACATACATAGTATCACGTATTCCCCCAAGGTTGAAGCAGAATGATCCTATTCCCATTTAATAGAGGCGAGTTTATTATATAAACAAAAACATTGGGATATTACACTCTCACCTGGAAACAAAATTCATGACCTCATTCTCGACAACCACCGTTGTGAACACTAAACTCATTAGGAAGTCTCTATAATCATATCTCGTGCGCGACTATCAATAATGCACTAGATGCGGCAAAATGTTCGGATAACAAAATTCGGAAACGTACATATCATCAACAAAGAAGCTCCATATAAAGTGGGGCAATACTTGAACAATGTATTTCAATAAACTAATGTAGTGACGTTTCGCAATCGACAGGAGGAGTTGGCGATACTGCGCCGCAAGGCGGAGCGGATGAAGAAGATGGAACAGGCCGGCAGCAGCATGGATGAAGTGCTGCTGGAGGAGATACGAGAGTATAAGGAGACGCTCACCTGCCCTTCGTGCAAGGTATGTGTTGTACATACATATCTTTTCAATATAGGCGACATTTATAGCGAGATCGAGACTGCAGCGCGCTCGACGCATCAAATCGTCATTCCATACTATTTTTGTCCTTGTACTAGCGTATACGGTGCGGTTGTAGAGCAGCTGCCGCGTTTTACCTCGCTACAATATTATGAAGGATTGAAAGCTTCAAACTGTTTTTTTATATTTATTCTTTTTGATTCTTACTACGTCGGTCATATTGAAATATAATAATTCCTCTCACAGGTAAAACGCAAAGACGCAGTCCTAACGAAATGTTTCCACGTATTCTGCTGGGATTGCCTGCGCACTCGCTACGAGACGCGCCAACGCAAGTGTCCCAAGTGCAACGCGGCCTTCGGAGCCAACGACTACCACCGCCTCTACCTATCCACCTAGACTATTATACACTTTATATTATCACCCTCGGGTTAGCAAACCTTATCGGTCATAAACTAGATCTTTATTATTTTCATCACATAGGCCCTGTTTGACAGTCGGCCTGATTTAGGTAAACGTGCAATTGTACCTCGCCAAAGGAGTGTGGTGACGAATCGGATGTAGACTCCCAGTTGGTGAGCGCTAGTAGTTCGTGATGAACCATTATGTATTGCAGCATTTTGTTGCGGATTGGTAAACACTGGATCACTCATTATGTGACTTAGAGAATTTTTGTCTTAATTCAAGATCTCTGTAACTTTAAATTTCGGATTTGGATCTAACACTTGCTACACTTTGAATTTTAAATTAAACAAATTTCTGGAAAGAGATCGGATATCGTTCTTGTTACGTTACGTAAGATTTAGCGCGTATGATGTTATAAATGATTATTACTTATATGTATTAGAAAAATATTTGCGAATAAAATATATATTATATTACAGCAGATAGTGTACAGTATATTTATTACTAATAATTGGATGGACATCTATATAATATTTTATATCGCATATTGTTATTGATATACAAAGCTTAGAATACATAATTCAGATACGTGAATCTAATATGAAAGTATATTGTACAAACAAGCCTATCGCAGTCCACTGCCGGACATAGGCCCCTCTTACAAAGAGATAGGTGTTCTTAAATGATCTCAGAGCTACTTCCGACGGCTGCTTTCCACGAATGTTGAGCAAAGTATGGCAAGTATTAGACGGGAGCAGTATTGAACAAAATGAATGTTTTGATTGAACATCGTTGGGTTATGAGTTGTACTGTAAAGTAACGCGAAGTCTTAGGCTGGCCATACACGTAATGATGAGTCTGTACTGTGACTCGTTTCATCTAATTTAATGAAACTATGTGTATGATATTTTACCTGTAGTATGTTTATGACGTGGTAAATTCGTGTAGAATATGGTTTGGCTTGTCTGTATTGCGTGTGTGACCACCTTTAGGCTTACGACCGTAGCGGAGCGGATACGAGGATAATAGTCCTATAGAATAAAGTTACTTCAAGGAATATTAATATTATTAACTTATCGACCATTGTTTCTCATCTCTGCTCCGCTGTGATGCAGCCAGCGTTTACGCCCACACCCTGTATGTGTGTTATCAAATGTATAACAGTGTCAGGCTTGTTTCAGCTTGCAATATCTGGTCTGTGAAAAAATTTTGAATTGACGCCGATGCAAGTATTTTGTTATTAACTTTTATTGTGTGTCAAAGGAAACGCTATGTGTATAGAGGGATATTTTGAGGTTTTTATATATGTGCCCGTGGTTTATTTAGGTCACAAGGATCTGCAATGGTCACAGTGACATATTCTGGCAACAAACCCGATATAGCCCCAAACCATAGGGTACATAGCCGTTTGTCCGTAAATGTTGTGTAGTCAGGTCTCTTGATGGTCAAGCAAGCAAACGTTTAGTTGTATGTACACGTTGTACCGATAAACGTACGCTTCTTGGAACAAGACGGTTGGTTAAACATGATTAAACAATTTAATTGTACAGCAATCGGCCGCCGATAGAGACCTAAGGAGCTTCACACACCAAACGCCGCGCGCTGCGGTAACTGCAGTTGCCGAATTAGGTAATTTACGGTCTGCAATAGGGCCGCGTTTTGTGTGCATTCTCTTAAGAATGCATACATAATTCGTCAGCCGCGGTCGCCGCTTCGCTCCGTACCGCTTCCGGTGTGTATAGCTACTAACAGTCTAGTTAATATTTTCTGTAATAAAAAAAGACGAAAGAAATTTTGTCTTGACTGCGACTTATGTAACTTGTTTCACATGCTTACAAAACTCGATAGCAATAAAATCGTTTTAAAATAAAACCCACTGACGAAGCTTTTGAAAATATTTATTATATTGAAAATTCAAATGCACGTCAATTAAATGTTAAATCTTCATTCCTTGTCTATACATGTTATTTTTGTATTAAAATAAAAATAGCTTTCCAAGTTGAATATGAATTACATAGCGTAAATGTATCTTAAGAATTTAAATTTGCATTTCGCGCCCTTATGTATATTGGATACATAATTTTATTGATGTTGTATATTAAGGATAATATCATGAAATCGAACAAGTGGATATAGTTTATATATCTATATTTAGTAATGAATAAATATACTTATTGTTAAACAAATTCTTGAGGTTAGTGTGAATGTGGTGTTAGTGCGAGATGACTTATTGTACTGTAGTTAGGGAAATAGAATTTAGCTTACAGCCCACTGACTGATATATTTGTATATTTTAAGTTTAACATTTTGATCGGGCTTGCAATCCTGCTTTACTAAGCCGTCGATACAAAAGCCAAATATAGTCAGCTTCAAACTACAAAAACTATAAAATGAACTAAGCAATCGAAATTCTGCTAGGTTAATTACGACTAAGGAGGTTTTTGTTTAGATAAATAACATTTCATTAAGCAAACTAGAAATAAAATAATCTTACTTAACAATAACTTTTACACGAGCGTGAAATTATATGGTAATGTAATGGGTTAATTATATTAAAATATTAATTTACTGTTGTAAAGTTGAACGCAGGGGAACAATTTATTTGACAGTATTTAATGAATTATTAACTTAAAATCGCTTTATCTATACGTTAGTCTTCGTGTTAAGTTTCCACAACTATGCATTGATTACCCAGGACCCAGTTTAGCACGCGATTTTCTGTAATTCTTCACCTACCAATAGTTAGATGTATCTGTTATAGTGTTGAAATATATATAATTGTAGCATAATGTACTAACTGCAATTGTTAGCCAGCACTTCTTGGCTGTAGTTGACTATTTGAGCATTGTAGCAATGATGCTGAAATTAAATGTAAATCTGACTGATCAATGTTATCGTGCGCATACCAGTTGAATACCTTCTGTTACACCCACTTTGTTACAAAATACGTTACAAGTATTGTCAGTGTGTATATTTGGAATTATTTCGTAAATCACGATTTTTCTACAATGTATATCTATATATATCGGAATATAAACGTGTACATCAGTGGCCTTTCTGTATTTCTTAAAAATCAGGTACAAGATAATATTGGCAGATTTAATTGTAAAGTTAGAAAAACATATTTATTTAATGTTCAGTGGAAACTGTATAACTATTTAAAATGTAACGTTAATGGACTACGTCGAATAAATGTCTCAACAAATAAATGTTTTTGTTTTATTTCTGACTAAAAAATAAAACCTTTCAATATAAAATGTGCCCGCGCAATTAGAGAACCATGTCGAAATACTCAGGGCGGCTACTGAGACTTTCAAACAGAAATCTTTAATAACCTTGCGCGACCCAGGAATCGAACACAAGACAGCTTAGCAGCCACACCTGCGACTACAGACACAAAGTCACGTCCCAGGATTCGGTAGACTAGAAACAAATAAACTGTCTGATTATATTAACAGCATCGTTACTCCATAAGATCGAAGAATCATGGTGACTTTATGGTTTGCTATACGGGGTCACAGCTTGACATATTATATAGGTAGTGCATTAGTTAACGGGGAGGTGATGAACAAGTTCACAATTTTTTATCTAGAACCCACCGTTTCGAGATAATTAACTATTTATAATCAAAAGGTTGTTTTAGTATAATTTGTAAATAAAACGCTAGTATGTCGCTCTGTATATTTTATTTACATACAATAATGTATTTACATCGCAATAATTTTCTATTTATTTCAAAATAAATTCAAGTTCACCTATGATAAATTCCACTGACTTGGGCAGTTGGTTATTGGAATAAATTCTGTATCGATAAATGTTTTATACCTAATGATTACGTATCATTAGCACCTGAAGCAAGCGACATGGATGGAAGAAGCGTTCAACTCATTTTGTACTATTTACAGAAAGCGTTTGCAATTAATTTTTTACCAGTTAATGTGCTGCATATTAAGGAATTTACGCAATAAAGTCATTTGTCTAAAACAATATCTTAACACTCATTATACCAAACTTCAACACCGTCTACGATTCGTTCAACGTAAATACATTATCAGTCTCATTTGTTACAATTTTGTCTAACTTGCAACGGGTTTTGAATAATCTGTGTACATAACATACAATACTATACTAATTCTCATTGATTGTTGTGTGGTTATCTTAATTTAAATTAATCAAAAAAAGGCAACGCAATATTAAGTTGATGTATATCATATAGGTAGAATTGATTTCTATATGTTTCTATTTTAATTTACAAGACAATAGATTTCTGATAATAATTTAAATGTAAATCGAATAAAATATCGAATGTTATTGACTAGATCAGAAGAATAAATATTGTGATATACTTGTGTACCATCCATTTTATTTACATTTCATTTTTATATCGTAAAAGATATGGATTTTGTGATGTCTTCTGTTGGCGTTTCATATATTACTTCACGTGTGTATACAACGTGAACAGCATTGCTCGATTCATCCAATACTGTCCAAGTAATCATCAGTTATATGTGCATTTAGAGGTGGGAGAATCAAATGTGAAGTAGTTATATCGATTTTTCGTGACGTAATATATGGTTGCCCAAATACAGGCGAATAAAATTATATTGAGACCCAAGATCAGCACTACAATATACTACAAGAGCTAACACTAATGGCACTTAAAATACATTTGTCATGGTGTGGGAAACTGATGATCTTAGTGATGGAGTCTATTACTATACAACGACAAATTCGCTTATAGTACAGCTTACAGAAAATGTTCTCACATAATACCTTAGTAAATAATACGAACAAAAACAATAGAAAAGTTACGTCTTATAAATATTACATACAGTATATTAAAAATAATACAATACAATGCAATTGCATTGTTTGAAGACTCCAGATGAACCGTTAAATGCGATCAGGAATGAAAATGTTAATGCTTAGTCTAAAAATGAATTGAAACAAAAGCAAGTGAATTATGACACTAGTTCTATCGCCATTTGATCATTGCGTTGTTCGCCGACTTTACTTCTTGAAACCCCGTGTTGTACAATCAGCATCAAAAAGGTGTATACACGTAGTGAAATGCAAAAGCGAGTAGAGGAAATAGTGATTGAAATCTGGACTAATTTCATACATATATGTATCTGCGGATACATAAAAATGCATGGTTATTTTATAATTTTTAACCAATACCTTTCCATGAATAAGTGTTTGAATTTTGCTACGTGTATACATTTTTTTGATGTTGTCTGTACATATGCATACATACAACTGCGAATTGAGATCCATCGAACACGATTACTACACACTCCATAACATATTAATATTCCTACTTCATATTTACAGTCATTAACGATTTCACGACTAAACCATTCGATACGACAACATCATCCTACATAATTTCTCATCTCCGTTACTTTCTAGTGTAACAATTTTCTCTATGCACGCCACTCCTTCGTTTATTCTAGTCATAGACTACGCAGGACGGACGACGTACTTCCGCGGAGGGCAAACGTTAAGCTCCACGATAATTAAGCAATGCACGAACATTATTCTCTTTTCCTACTATAATATTGACGACATAATATGACAAAAATGGAAGTCTCTTCGGGGTCACTCGGAACCATACACAACGCGCAATATTCCTTGTGTGTAGCTCGATAGCTACGATGTAACACTTATAAATGTAAAGGAAGACGCTCAATTAGAACCCAGAGCCAACGACGACACCTGTATCTTATTTTAAAGATTGCTTTTTATATGGCTGTTTCACCATTATTGCTTACGAATTAGGTATGCTTGTGCTAGGTCATGTTTCACGGCAATAGTGCAATCAATCGATCTTCAGTCTCAAGCCGCAGTTATCGTTGGTACGGTTAACAGTAATATTATTATGAGTTGACTTGTACATGTTTTTGCTGCGTCTGGTTTTGTTCTATGGAGATTGAGGTCTGTCCTTTGAGCAAGAGCGCGAGGTTGTTAGGTGTTGTGGTGTTACGCGGTGCTCTGCAGCTCCGGCGTGGCGGCGGTGTGCGCATGCGCAGGCGCGCTGGGCGGCGCGGCGAGCGCGAAGGCCAGTCGCTCGAGGCGCGCGCGCTGCGCCGCCAGCCGCGCGCACTGCGCCGGCGCAGCACCCAGCGCCGACAGGGCGGCGTCTAACGATACGTAAAGCGCGCGACGCTCACTCTCACTGCATGCTGACAACTCCTGGAATTACGAATCCTTGTTACGAAGTGACATTTTATAAATACTACAAAACTTTATTAGATTTAGAAGAAAGTTATTTAGAAATCGGATTCAGCTAATACTTATCCTATTACAGAAGAGCAAGATTAAACGTATAAATTTCAAAAAATAATTGAACAGGTTTCTAACCAATCAATTTCAAGCTTAGAATAATAATCCAATCCAAATCAATAAACATGATACATACCTCCTCGATCGCTGCTAAATCATCCTCCTCACCGGCCTGTGCCAGTTGCCTCTTGAGCGTCTACAATATTAAAAACAACAATATATTATATAAATAAAGTCTCACATATAAATATTGCAGATGATGTTGCAGCAAATAAATCGTACATTTTCGTGTTATATATTCACATTTTATTTAAGTTTACCAGTAGTTTTCTTAGATATATTATTTACATGTAAATATACAGCAAATATGTTATATACAGGTTTGTTAGTGACTATATGTAGGTTGTGCATACATCGCATCGCTGTAGCTGGAAGCTTTGTAGAATAAAGTCACTACGTTCTCTCCTATATTGACTCGTGAGATAGACACCAACGTATCTGATGACACCACTTTCGTATGCATTCAACATCAGATATACTGGAACTTAAGATGTCCAAAAAGACCAAAACATCTCAGGTACTTAATGTTTTCAGTTCAGCAAACGTATTCAGATGCGGTGGAACAACGTCATAATCATATTAGACGTTACAGTCAAAGTGCTCAAATTATATCACTATAATTTGAGCACTGAGTATTATATTTATTTTACTATTAAATTATATACACTATATTTACACACTAATCACATAAGAAAAGTGAAAATTATAAAAACATTATGCATCAAAATACTCCTCCGCATCGCTGTCATCCGGCAGTGTGCCCAGAAGACTGGCAGGTTGCCACGCTGTATGGCAACGCTGATTCTTTGGCCAAAAAATAGGCCAGCCCTCTGGTCGAATTTGAATGAGATGTTTCAGTATATTCGGACACCTTAGGTGTCCCAGTATATCTGATTTTGACTGTACCATTCAATATACAATGGACTCGTTCTTATTGGCTGTAGCAATTACGGAAGTGCTGCCATTTTTTTTCGCTGTCTTCCCCTCTAGTTTTTGTTGTGAGTGTAACGAAGTAATAAACATATAAATATATAAAATAGGTTATAATTATGTTTGGATTTGTTTATGGTTGGTGGGAAGGGAGAGAACATAAGACGGCTGTGCAAGTATCTATAAGCCGTGATGAGGGCGGAGCGTAGATAAATGTATTAATTTATTAACCTTGGCGCCTTATTCTTGACTCGAGATCGCCAAGCAGGGCCTGAATGGTGTAAATACCTGTTTCATATTAAACCAGTTAACGGCTCTAACAAAACTAATATATATCTTTATTTATGTCATTTTTGTAGAATTATGTCGTTTATTTAATATTTTGTTTTAAGTCTAAGCAAAGCTAATTCAATAAACATCACGCCTGTATTGCCCGAAGGGTTAGGCAGAGGTGTACAAAAAAGTTGACAAAAAAAATCGCATTACGTTATCGGAAGAGTCCATTGCCAATTCTAAGCGAATACCAAAATTCTATTTTTTTTCCATTTTGCCTGACCTGGGAATCGAACCCGGGACCTCAGGCTCGGCAACCGCGTACGACCAATACACAAAATAGAAAGGAATTTTGTATTTAACTTTCAATCAACAAAATTCATTGTAAATCGTTAGTACGATTATCGAAGAGGAAAGAAGAAATAATAGCTGCTTTTTTCTGCATACACTGCAGACATAAGTCTCTTCTCTATTACGCAATTAATTCCTTTTTTTAAATTTCGTATTTGGAATAGTAACATCATTTAACAATAGAGATAATGTTAACACTAGTAGCATTCAGCCAATAACTTTATAAAAATATTTCTATGACAAAATTAAAATCAAGTATATTCAAGAATAACGCTCATTTTATAAAATATCTGTATGATGGGTTTCAAAACTAGTTGATATGTAAATGATATTGTTACTCACTTCAACAGACTGCCTGTACTGCTCCATCATATTTTTACTGGCGTCCAACTCTGCTAGCTTTTTCACTACTACATCGGCTACGTTTTTTTCTGTCATGTCTATTTTGTCTCTGGAAATAGCGATACGGGAGTTTTAATGATATGAATGGGTGTTAGCGTATACTGAAAGATTATGGAAGAGTATACAAAACATTGCATAATGCCCGTATTCCCTGAAAGATAAGATAAAGGCATCTTAATGTAATAGGCATCGAACCTATTACTTTTCGGACACAAATCCAAACTATGGTCTGCTTCTGAGAACTTTTTAACAGAAAAATCTACTACACTGCTGAAACCAGGAATCGAACCCAGGGCCTTATGCTCAGCAGCTGCGCCTGACACAAAGAGATTAAAATCAAATAAATAATTAATATTCTTTTACATGGTAATCACCGTAATGTCGCCAATGTTTGGCGTTAAAGTACAAGTTACATGGGGATTTCATGCTAGGCAGGTGGCCAGCAGGGACGAATCTTTAGTGTGAAAATTTAATCAATCAAAGTTTCTTTTAATTAGCTAATGAGTGTTGAGTGATAGTTGACACCATAAATTATCTTACGTTGATGACAGCTGATTATAATATAACAGAGTTTACTTGCACATAATTGGTAGACAGAGATCCGGGTGTGTCCTTAACAGTCTTTCTACTCATGCTATAATAGTTAGTATATAGTACCGCGGCCAGGCGCAGCGCGTGCAGCAGGCGCTACAGGCGCTGCAGCACTGTATAGCGAGCTGCTACAATATATGTTAGTGTACTAACTTGAGCGCGGCCGCCAGCCTGGTGGAGTCGGGGTCTCCGCGTGCGGAGGCCAGCGCTGCAGCCAGGCGCAGCGCGTGCAGCAGGCGCTACAGGCGCTGCAGCACTGTATAGCGAGCTGCTACAATATATGTTAGTGTACTAACTTGAGCGCGGCCGCCAGCCTGGTGGAGTCGGGGTCTCCGCGTGCGGAGGCCAGCGCTGCAGCCAGGCGCAGCGCGTGCAGCAGGCGCTACAGGCGCTGCAGCACTGTATAGTGAGCTGCTACAATATATGTTAGTGTACTAACTTGAGCGCGGCCGCCAGCCTGGTGGAGTCGGGGTCTCCGCGTGCGGAGGCCAGCGCTGCAGCCAGGCGCAGCGCGTGCAGCAGGCGCTACAGGCGCTGCAGCACTGTATAGTGAGCTGCTACAATATATGTTAGTGTACTAACTTGAGCGCGGCCGCCAGCCTGGTGGAGTCGGGGTCTCCGCGCGCGGAGGCCAGCGCTGCAGCCAGGCGCAGCGCGTGCAGCAGGCGCTACAGGCGCTGCAGCACTGTATAGCGAGCTGCTACAATATATGTTAGTGTACTAACTTGAGCGCGGCCGCCAGCCTGGTGGAGTCGGGGTCTCCGCGTGCGGAGGCCAGCGCTGCAGCCAGGCGCAGCGCGTGCAGCAGGCGCTACAGGCGCTGCAGCACTGTATAGCGAGCTGCTACAATATATGTTAGTGTACTAACTTGAGCGCGGCCGCCAGCCTGGTGGAGTCGGGGTCTCCGCGTGCGGAGGCCAGCGCTGCAGCCAGGCGCAGCGCGTGCAGCAGGCGCTACAGGCGCTGCAGCACTGTATAGCGAGCTGCTACAATATATGTTAGTGTACTAACTTGAGCGCGGCCGCCAGCCTGGTGGAGTCGGGGTCTCCGCGTGCGGAGGCCAGCGCTGCAGCCAGGCGCAGCGCGTGCAGCAGGCGCTACAGGCGCTGCAGCACTGTATAGCGAGCTGCTACAATATATGTTAGTGTACTAACTTGAGCGCGGCCGCCAGCCTGGTGGAGTCGGGGTCTCCGCGTGCGGAGGCCAGCGCTGCAGCCAGGCGCAGCGCGTGCAGCAGGCGCTACAGGCGCTGCAGCACTGTATAGCGAGCTGCTACAATATATGTTAGTGTACTAACTTGAGCGCGGCCGCCAGCCTGGTGGAGTCGGGGTCTCCGCGTGCGGAGGCCAGCGCTGCAGCCAGGCGCAGCGCGTGCAGCAGGCGCTACAGGCGCTGCAGCACTGTATAGTGAGCTGCTACAATATATGTTAGTGTACTAACTTGAGCGCGGCCGCCAGCCTGGTGGAGTCGGGGTCTCCGCGTGCGGAGGCCAGCGCTGCAGCCAGGCGCAGCGCGTGCAGCAGGCGCTACAGGCGCTGCAGCACTGTATAGTGAGCTGCTACAATATATGTTAGTGTACTAACTTGAGCGCGGCCGCCAGCCTGGTGGAGTCGGGGTCTCCGCGCGCGGAGGCCAGCGCTGCAGCCAGGCGCAGCGCGTGCAGCAGGCGCTACAGGCGCTGCAGCACTGTATAGCGAGCTGCTACAATATATGTTAGTGTACTAACTTGAGCGCGGCCGCCAGCCTGGTGGAGTCGGGGTCTCCGCGTGCGGAGGCCAGCGCTGCAGCCAGGCGCAGCGCGTGCAGCAGGCGCTACAGGCGCTGCAGCACTGTATAGCGAGCTGCTACAATATATGTTAGTGTACTAACTTGAGCGCGGCCGCCAGCCTGGTGGAGTCGGGGTCTCCGCGTGCGGAGGCCAGCGCTGCAGCCAGGCGCAGCGCGTGCAGCAGGCGCTACAGGCGCTGCAGCACTGTATAGCGAGCTGCTACAATATATGTTAGTGTACTAACTTGAGCGCGGCCGCCAGCCTGGTGGAGTCGGGGTCTCCGCGTGCGGAGGCCAGCGCTGCAGCCAGGCGCAGCGCGTGCAGCAGGCGCTACAGGCGCTGCAGCACTGTATAGCGAGCTGCTACAATATATGTTAGTGTACTAACTTGAGCGCGGCCGCCAGCCTGGTGGAGTCGGGGTCTCCGCGTGCGGAGGCCAGCGCTGCAGCCAGGCGCAGCGCGTGCAGCAGGCGCGACAGACGCGCGTCCAGCGCTAGCGCGCGCTGCATCACTCCGCCCCGTTCTCCCTCCAGCGCTGCCTCGGCCGCCTCCGCCTCGGCTTCTGATCGTTGTCGTTGTGCGATCGCCGCTGATAACGTGCGCAGAGATTCGCGTTCTGACACCGATGCGGATTCACCGTCTACAGATAATAAATGATACGTCACATGTCAAATAGGTTAGGGGATGCTTTTGTAAATATTTATCAGTTTGATGAGTTTAGATGGCATGGCAACAAAAGAACTTGATAATCAATGCGTAAGTTTCAGCTTGTATTTTTGTTACCCTTGTCATCTGCATAGAAATCCCTCTCGGGCGATAGTTCATCGCCACTCCACGCTCCCGCACCCTCGGCACCTGACCACCACTCTTCCGCGCATTCTGAGACAAACAAAGAAATAAATGAGTCTACATCGAACATTCCTTGTCTCTGAAGTAAATCAACAAGTATACAGTTAGTTAATCTTACCAGGATCAGTAACGAGACACGGCTCGGTCTCGGAGTCCAGCAGGTCGGCGGAGTTGTCGTTATCGTCGGACACGTGCGAGCGCTCGTCGTCGCGCGGCGTGGAGTGCGCGGGCAGCGCGGGCACGCTGCGCAGTGCGCGCGCCACGCTGGCCAGCAGCCCGCCACCCCCGCCACCCCCGCCGCCTCCACCGTTCCCTCCACCCGGCGCTTCCTCCTCCGGAGATAGGGCTTCACCGCTGTCGCTGCGACTGGAGACACGACTTATTTTTATAGTTGTTTGGTTGACTTGTTTTCGATTCCGTAGAACCCCTATTTATAAGCTATTTTACGCGGCAAGTTATGTATTACGGTCAGTTGGTATCACGACCATAAAAACGTGATGAACAGCCATTGGTATCAAGACAATTTCTGAAATTTCTAATAATTTTTGGATTCTTGGTTATATTTTCGGTGAATTTTTGCAGGCGGTTTCGACAGGTTTTCAGTGGACATTAAGGTATTTCAAAAGCTTCAGCACCACGTACCTGTACAGCTCGTTGTGGTAGACGGTGGGCTCGACGTCGCTAGGCAGGCGGTAGGCGTGGTGCACGGCGCGCGTGAGGCGCGACAGGCGCGCGCCCAGCGCGTCCAGCGCCACGAGCGCGCGCGCCCCGCCCCGCGTGCGCGCCGCCGCCGCCAGCGTCTCCTGGCGCCGCTGCTCGCACATGCGCACCAGCTGACGACACTCCGCGCGCCTGCCGAGTAATACAACATTCTACTTATATAGTATGTACTTAAAAAGATGTGACAGGCTTTGGATATCGAGGATGTAGAAAAACTAAAAACCAGCAAAGGTTCGAAACCGTTATCAACGCGAAGAACAAAAGAATAAAATTGAATACAACCTCTATGTGTCGTAATGATTTCCCAAATACCCAGTAAAAACAATTTTACAACTAAAGTAAACAATAACGTACCTCCTCTCAAGATCAGCATTAACCCTGGCTAGTTCCGTCTCGGCGTCTCGTAGCGAGTCGCTGAGTGCACCAGTCTCAGCTGCAAGGAAGTCCTGCATCTCAGCTGCCTCACGCTCCGCCTCGCCCAGCCGGGCTTCCGCTAAACGAGCGCTTTCGCGAGCACTGCACGACTCCTGAGAACATCGATATGAACATTAGTAATAACCTTTGGTTTATGTCACTGACTGAAAACACACTATGTATTCTGTCTCATCTCTACGTATATATAAATTCTTGTGGATAATACAAGGATAGATTTTCGTAAGATATCGTATCCCGGTTGATTATTTTGGACGCAATCCTCAAACCTAAGCGCATCTTTAAAATATCTACTCACAACGTGCAGCTTGTTGCATTGTTCCCGTAGCGCATCAATTTCCGCGCGCTGCTTAGCGGCGAGCTCTCCGGCTGAACGCAGTTGCTCCTCCAAAGCACGCAGGCACCCGTCCGCACCAGCGCCTGCGCCTACCAAACAAAAGCAGAGTTTTATTATTGTTGTGTAGCTTCCGCTAGCGGCCTCACTTGCGTGAGACTATTTCTAAAATGTACATATACTTTAGTCATGAAATTAAATGAAAGTCCTAGGTAACAAATTCCGATGAGAAGTATTTGCGAGATTTTAGTTACGAACAGATAGACAAACCCCTATGAAGTGTAATAAAATAAAGATGTACCCCACTGTTCATAAAGAAAAAACGATCTTCATTTAAATTTTGTTTCATCGTGCTCACGAGCTGATTTGAAACATCTATAAATAATAACTCCCTCATTTATCTAGTGGGCCCAAACGCGACTGCTGAGCGTGAGGTCCTGTGTTCGATCCCCGGGTCGGGCAGTGTTATTGAATTTTTTGTATAGAAATTCTCAGTTGCAGCACGGAGTTTGAATTTGTGCACGGTTGATGGCAATAGGTTTGACCTCTGTTATACGGGACTCAATAACAGCATCGGCGAAATGTGGGTACACAATACGATAGAAGACTACTAGTCATCCGAGTTCCTTTTTATGAACTGTCAAAAACGACATTTTGTTCTTTAAATGTTTGGAATACAAAAGCATGACGTCATAGTTTTGCATTGCCATTTACATACTTATTGTGTGATATTGATAAATAAAAAATTTAAAACGCTAAAGCTAAGCAAGAGATTAAGTTTTACTGAGTTTTTAGTAGGAAAACTATGTATTTGCCAAACAATATTTCAAAATTTATTTTTGAACAGTACACCGCTGCCTACTCCTTCGGGGATACAGGCGTGTTGCTATGTTATGTTTCTAAATAATACGTTTTTGTGGAATTAATGAGTAAACTAAGACCTGATTTATCAATAGTTAGATAAACTTCAGATAAGTTATTCCTCTGATAAGTCCATACAAAAACGTTTTCATTTCAAATGAATGGCTAGATAACTTTTATCTAGACATTGAAAAATAGGGCCTAAGTAATATAGGTAAATTCACTGCCATTTATATATAAATGGGCACAGATCCAAATTTTAATTTCACGACCCAGCATTATTAGAGATGAAAAAAAGTTGGCGGCAGTCTAGCGAAGTCAAAGCAAGATTTATGCATATTCATTGCTTCGTCTAGGTCGTATTGAATTAAAGGGCGGTCTCTAAAGGTCGTACAATTACCTATACAAATAATAAAAACAGCGTATTTGAAAAGAAAAATATTGTTACACCAATTCGAATCGTCTGAAAACTTTTCTCATATTTGTTGTGTAAATATTTTTTGTTTGACTTTCAATAATAATAATCATTATATTTATGCAGATGTACAATCGTTTATAAAGAATAAACATGATAACAGAACTTATTTTCATATAATATTCTCTAATCCCTCATTCCATCCATCATATAAACATATGTTTTTAATCTTATTTACAACTGATATTGATAAATCGGCGGAAAAAGATATAGGCCTTGATAACCTTAAAAATTGACAGAATAATCAACAAACTGATTTGTAAAAGGTGTTTTTAAAGTAATTAATTTTCTGATTTCTGATACCCAAGCCTCGCCATGACATATAAAGAGGTCACATCGGCAATAACCGCGAGAAAAACCGGAATTGATCGGAAACAGAATATTATACAGGTGTTGACCCCGCCGACCTTATTGCAAAGGTCGCCAAATGTTCGCAGATCATGCATTCGTAATTCAGACGTCCGAACGAATTTGAATGAATGAGGTCGGATTTCGCTCATCATGAACACGCAAGTTGAATCTATTTCTGGCTATAATAATAGTAGCTATAACTGGCTGGTTCACCGTCGTTATAGTGCCGTTTAGTGAAGGCGAAAATAAAATCTTATTGATATTTAACCTGCTTGGTGATTTTTGGTATTACTTTTCAGTTTGGGTTGGTTTTTCTCCAGCAGTGCAATCGACTTGTAAAAAGATATATAGAAACTGTTGATGCATTAGGTGTTAAGAATGTTACCTAAATACATTAACTACTAATTCGATTGCAGCTGGTTAAACTGTAAACGTAGTAAGGACAAGGCTAGGCTGATAAAAGTATGGTAATATTGTCATCTCTACAGCCGATGAAAGAAAAACTTCGGTATTGTTTCTCTCTTTCGATTTATATGTGGCCTAGTTCCAATACAAAGAAATACAAGACAATACAATTTCTATAGCAAGCTTTACAACAGATGTGCTACAGATATTCTACTCTCAGCCTAATAAACACATTTTTACTTACCATAAGAGAGAAAACTAAACTATCCTAGATTTAGCAATTATAGTGACTAAAAATTAGCTTTTGGCTTCAGTCTAGTCTGAGTCACTTACGTCCCGCACTAGACAGCAAGAGGATGAGAGACTCACCAGCGCCGGCCAGGTCAAGCAGCCTCTGCGAGTTGCGGTCCAGCTCTGCGATGGCGGCGAGGCGGGCGGCACGTTCCGCTGCTAGCTGAGCTTCAGCCCTCTGTCGCCGCTCCCGCTCCTCCGCCGCCGCAGCTAAAGCGTTGGCGAGCCGAGTAGCTTCCGCGTCCCTAGCACTAGCCTGCACGCCCCGGTGACACCGAGTCACTTCCACACGGCTGGGGAGCACATATGATTAATGTTAACACTTCATTCAAGCTAAAGCTTCAACTAGCTTATTTAATTAAATCACCATAATTATAACAATATTGCATAAAAAAGTATTTACGTATTATGGCTGTGCACCGGAATTACATTCAAATGTATTTCATAATAAAATGAGCTAATATATTATACATACGTCCGCTTGAAGTTACGCTAGGTTAAGTGAGCAATGATCATTTAGGTTCTTTTACGAAACTACACCATTATGTTTTATGATTATGATGAATAATGAAGACTTACTTTTCAATATTTGGCACAATCCCCGCCAGTGCTGATTCGATGTCGGTGCCGATCAGCACTGTCTGCGAGGTCTTTTCCGCGTAGATGCGCACGCGCGTCTTGATGGTGGAGCGAGAGGAAGCGGAGCGCGTAACGGTAGGACGTCGCGAGGTGGGCGGAGTACCCTCGTGTTTCGGCGAACCCTCCGGCTCCGCGTCGCGCCGTCTTCGAGGAAGCGTCGCATACTTGTCGGCAGCCACCCTCGCCGCATTCGCATCCGTCACAGTAGTTAACCGTGGTCCATTTGAAGGCCATCTTTTCTCCTCACTCGGCGAGTTCGGCGTCCGGCACCGAGCTGTCGAGGTTTTGGTGGGTTTAGCGCGCAGGGCGGGGCTCTCGCGAACGAGATTTGGCAGGTCAGCGGTAGGGCGGATGCGTGGCTTCGGTGTCAGTGGTCGCGGCTTCTCTGGTGGAGTTGGTTTCTCTCGACTTCTAGCGCGTTCACGGGTGGCCAGGTTGGGGCCGCGTGGCGCCGTCACGGGTCGCGGGGCTGACGATCCGACAGGTGAACTGCGTTTTGGCTCAGTAACGTTGACATTGACGCGACGTCGCGGACGTGGTGGTGCACCGGCTAGCGACGAGCTCTCAGAGCCGCAACCGGAACCACACGACACTACACTGGAGGCGCACGACCTGGATCCACCGCCACTGCTGAGCGCCCGTCCGCAGCCCTCCACTCCACTATCACTGCCCGCAGCACCAAGAACAAGCTCGTCTCCCGCCGGCAAGCTATCTAGGTCGCCCAGTGACCTTGCATCGTCATTTTGTTCACTCGGCTCGTGTTCAGCGAAGGGCTCCTTGAGCACTGGTGCTGGGCTCTTGCCACCCTCATTTATAGTTTCAGGAACAACGGCACTCTCATCTTTTTTATTACTACTTTCTTTTTTATCTTCACAATTATCCTGACTATCACTTTCTTCTTTAAAATTTACATTTGTAACACTGATAGCAGGACTGTCTCCTTCGGCCTTTATCTCTTTGTCAGGAATATCGTCATTGGAGTGTGTATCGGGTATAGGCGGGCTGGCCTCGCCGGTGCAGGCTGTGCTCTCCTCTTCCATGGCAAGTAAATATCACATGTTCTGTAACAAAACAAACGAAGTCTGGTGAGTAAACAATTAATGTTAGTTAGCAAGTGATCAGTGCGCAGTAATCAGTCCGCTGCAGCGGTATTGTGCTGGCTTCCATTGTGCGCCGGCCCTTGGGCACGGCTGCACTGGCGTAATCTCGAGGGAGCTCATTGCTATTGTTCCGGGTGTCGCCTATTCAAATACTGTCTATGGTACAATAACTGTTAAATGAACAGTTCTATATACACGCTTTTATAAAAATATTATATTGCTGCGATTAAATATTGTGATGCAAAATTACACAAACAGCAGCTTACGTACGTATATGACAAGGTTCACGGCTGCGACACAGGTTTATGGCTTCACTTTGCGTTCGCGTTCGTAAAAATACTTGTCTGACTACGTTTAATACTCGTACAGTCCTACTGGTACAAGGTATTCAACAACATAAAAGCCGAGAAGTCGCAGCAGAAAGTTAGGTATCAGAATATCAAATGGTGAAACGACCAACAATGGGCAAAACCTATCCACCTATTGTGTAGCAACTACAGGCTATAGAATAGTTCTCATGAACAGCTAGGGGCCTCCAGTCGGCCTCGAGCCGCCTATTCACATCTAGATGCAATCAAACGTTTTGCGTCAACGTGTCAGAAACCAATATCTTCCCATGTATAACATAATACCACGATATGCGTGAGGGTAGCGAAAGTCATTTATCGATAGATTGTCTTCGTGGAAATTGTCACTAATAGTAATATTAAGTTTTGATTAAGATTCTCAATCCACATATTTTATAGAATTAGAAACGCCGACCGATAACAAAGACGTGATTGCTCACATACAAGTACATATTGAGTAGAACTACTTGGACTTGATACGTTATCACTTATCGGCTGTACATTTAGCAAGAATGCAACATTCTTATTATATTAGAAATGGAGCAACTTGAGTCACATCAAAACATTGTATAAGTGGGCACTTCAAATCAGTACCGTCATCGCATCATGTTTATTTTCATTGTTGAAGTTTTAGAATTCTGTAAAGCATTTTACATAGTTTATAATGTTACTCAACAGTAACATCCTATACAGGCCCATTCCCTATACTGTGTATTGATACGAGTAACCTAGTGGGGATACGGGAACAGGGTCATTGTACTGCGATTCGCTGGGGGGGCATCAAGGCGCTATTCAAACACTCAGTTGAGCCTGTAGGCGAGTTTACTACGTGTTCCCTATTCAATTTATCACGGTAATCATGTACGCGACGCGCCGTCTACGCACCCACCCATAAACATAAGGTTTATTTTTATACCGCCGATACAAGACTTGTTGCTGGCCATTAATTAATCTAGAAAGGCCACGGCGAAGGTCTAAAGTCGTTGCCTCACGTTACACGTTAGAAAAAATACGTTGGCGGTAAACAGTATGAGTAATGAAACGCGTATGCATAAAACAGACAGATATTCGTTGAATTTAATGCTCTTTGTAGATACGATTGCGATATAAAGACGGGCGATCGAAAGGCTTTAATCAAAATTACCTTTGTCAATTTCGAATTGAGTTACTTTCTTTTAGTAGAGCACGTTTTAAATACAAATAAGCTATCTATTGCTTTACTTGATATTCTAGAGAGGGCTTATTACGCTATGCCAGAAACGGAGCACGTAGGCATTGCGTTTTTTCATCGAGAAAACAGTGGATTTCTTTTAGACGGAGGTAAAAGTATTTTTTATTGCCACTCCATCAACGTTTTACGATACGAGTATTATGATTCATTATTTATTTGATGCACCTTTATCGGGCTATAAAACAAAGATGTTTAAAAAGCAAAAATAATATTTATGGTATCGTAGTCTCCTAAAAGGTTTTTATATATTGTATATTTACGTTTACCTCAGTGGAACAGCAACTTTAAGAAGTACATATTTCGTGGCCAACGATTTCAGAACATTCCGAATCAAAAGCAACTAAAATTCATCGCCACATTTAGATTTGAAATTGTTTTCTAACAGTAGGTACATTATATCTACCAAAATATGGGAACTCGTATAATATCCGACACTAAAGTTATGGTTATCGAGGGAACAACAAGAGCCCACACATGATCATAACCTTTAGAATCAAGTACCATAGTAAAATTTGACGATCCTCCAGTACTAAAAGTCCGTTATCCGCTAGTTGTCTCAGGTATCAAACAGGACGTCATAGCGACACATCTCGATGTTTACATAATATTATGTACGCTTATGTACAAAACACAGACGTCTGAGGTATTTGGCTAGCCTCCATCTCTACTCCCTAGGCGTCATGCGCGTTCGCCGACATACCTCAATTATTGCACCTTAAATCTGGGTTAATGCACGCAATTTGTAAACACGTACGAAACTACGGACCGAATGTGCACAAAGCAATAATTTCGCTTTTAATGACAATAATTCTACTATACAAAAATGTTGACTCTACGTCACATGAGAACGGCGATGGTCTCGGGCACAGTTAAATTACATGCGTGTCTTAACTTCGTGTCCGTATCTTCAAACGTTAATACAGAGGGAATGGTAAAAATAAATCGTTTTCTCTTCCCTATACAGTTTACTTTAACTCAAATAAATATTTAGATCAAAACAAATGTTTAAAAATACATCAAAGTTCCAGTTTAGTAAACTGTTCCTATAACCATTGCGAGGTATATTTTGTATACACGTGGTAGAAATATAAAAGATTTAATGAACAAATTCCATCAAAGGCGGCATCGTTTAGGCTTCGAAATCATTTTTTACGAAGGCTGTTTTTCATGTATTTCCATTTATCAAAAACTCGTTTGACAATGCTACCTTATAAGAAAGATGCGTCGATTTAGGAAACCTAAATTATCATAAAAAATTTATACAACAAAAACCTGATTTGCATACCCGTACGCTGTATGTACTGTAGATATTATATTTTATATAGCATAACGGGGTTAAACAAGTCAGTAAAGTAAGTTTGATAAAGATGTACTTATGATGACAAATTGCCAAGTCATCGTCTATCTCCCCGCTTATGTCTAATGTCGAAAAGCATCTTGAATTAAATGTGTGTACATATATTTACGGATCAAGTGTACATTTTATGGACCATACAGTATATTTGTATATTCCTTGGTAATCGCAGCATGACATCTAATTGTACAGTCTAAGTCTAACATTGTTATATGATTTTCTTTTACTATTTTCTCCTGTGTCGTGGGTACAGTTTACAAACATACATGTCACATACACACACAACCAGACCCGAAACAACTATCTGTAGATCATACAAATATTTGTTCCGTGCGGGGATCGAACCCGCGACACATAGCGCAGAAAGCTAATCGCTTAACCACTGCGCCAACCGTGTCGACAGTATTAAATCAGTATGAATATATTCGTACGTGTACAGAAGAAAAATAGTTGGTAATACATGTGAACAAGGTCGCCAGAATGATGGAGACTAAACAAACAGCGTAGATGTCTGCCGTTGACAGGCTCTTCTCCGAATGGGCTAGCAAACATTTTCCCATTGATTGGCACTACAGTAAGCACACGCTGTCTCGAATCAATCATGTCACGTTATTCAACGGAGGTTCTCACTAACTTAGCATAAAAAGCCATGCAGTGCCTTAACATCGGCAGAATATCTAGGCAACACGTTCTGAATAAATATAGGTGGTCTGGGAATAAAGAATGATATAGGAATTATTATACTGAACAAGTTGTAAACTTAAGCATTGTTGAATATTAAAGAATCTGGCTCCTACTCTATGAGACCAATCTTGTTAACTTTAAAGCCTCGATACATGTACCAGTGCCAAATTCGGTTTAATTAGCGTGTTGACACAAACTTTTCGATCTGTATTTCCGTGAATCTCCGTTTTTATATTCTCTACAAATAAACAGCGCGTTAGGCAAATATAACTGAATGGTGTAACAAATTTACATTCCGATTCCGACACAGTTTTTGCTGAAACGTATATTATAATTAACTAACGTAGATAAATGATAGTTTAGCGTGCGTGGAAATAATAATGGCACCTTAACAACAAAATGAGATCAACAAATCACTCCAACAACATAGCACAGACCTTGCAACGACTGTTAATAAAAAATTACTTGTAGAACTTGATTGCACACGGCTTACAACTCTGTCATTTCTCGATTAGAATTACAGATAGATACCTGCCATAGACCTCAATAAAAACAGGGTATACAAGGAAAGAGTTCGATGCCAAGTTTTAATTCTAGTTAAAATTGCGTAACTAACTTATCCTTGTGGCGCGGCCAAGTGTAATTGGGTTTTCCTGAGAAAATACTTAAATATCACAAGGTACTAAGTTGTCCATAAATGATGATTTAATGGTAGAGGTCCATCTGTAGACCCCTTCCTTCACGAATCATAGTCGTATCATTCAAGCTTAAATTCACATTTTCTTACATCAACATGCAACTGAGACTTCAAAACGCCGGCCATTTTATATTCGTGCAATTCGCACGTCCTTCCGTGTCATAGGTGGACGAGGCAAGGTCGTTTACACCGGCACTGATGCGGACGCGTGATTTGGCAACGTTTTTATATACCATGGAACCGGGGCCACCAAATTGAGCGAAGCCAGATCATCGCAAAATATAGCATCCGAATTTTGCGCTCAAATTCATTTCGTAAAGTTTATGGTTTCAGGAACAACATTAAAATGAGTTGGTCGGAAATATTTGCTAAACCAGGGCTACAAGAGAATTCGTATTTTTGGCTACCGTTTTCCTTGTTTCATTCTACTAAATTAATTTTAAGATAACTGAACAGACCACAAAGTAAGCCTGTTATAGTAAAATAACGATCCTCATTTATTGTTGACTAACTTTTGCCCGCTGCTTTCGCTCGCGTTAATTTAGAATTTAGCAATAAATTCGGGTTGTACTCTGCTTGCGAAAGACACGTGGCGCCATCTATTATCATAAGTCCATTTCTGGTACCCTATGTCCATTTCTGTACACTTGACAACGTATATGCAAAATTTCAGGATTATCGGTTCAGTGGTTTAGGCGTGAAAAGGTAACAAACAAACAAACTTACTTTCGCATTTATAATTTTAGTTAGGAAGTTAGGATATCATTTAGCCACTGTTGGTAACCACAAAATTACTAATTAAACTCAAACTCAAACTTTTATTTGATTTCCACAATGGTATAAATAGATGGTAAGTAAAATTATATAGTACATCGTGGACCCTGTTGGGCACGCAAAAATTAGGAAGAGGAAGAACAATGGTAAGTAGTAATTATTTTTAAGTCATCCAACAATTACTCTGACTCTATTCCAGATAGGACTAAACCAATTTGAATACTTTATCGTTATTGAAAAAGGGTAGAAAATATTCAGAACTGTCAAATTATTTTATGCCCTTAAATTGAAGCAACCAGCAAGATAAGGACTAATTCAACAGTATTCAATATTTTCCATCCCTTTCTCAAGTTCTTTCTCAGAAAGAGGCATAGTATGATTAAATTAGCTGCGTTTGTAAACAACAGAATACGCACCAATATCCTTCTTTCATTATTGATACCTTGAACTTTAATCTATTCAGTTCAGTCCATGAACAAAATGGTTAAAACTGTAAATATTGGCTACAATTTTGTATATCTTTCCGGAAGCCACCTAAGCTTAGTTACTGATAGTTCTTTTTATTTATGGCGTCTGTTGCCACGCATAAAATTATTATGTCGGCCATAACAGGACTTGGGGCTTGGCCACCGTCCCCTAGGGCTCGGCATATTTACAGCTAATGTCTTGTCGTTCAACGCTATCATGAAACACTTCCAATACGTTTTAATGTCGGTTTTATGAGCTGATGTTAAACAGATAATGTGTAAAGCCCAACCCAAAATCTCCGCATTCGATTTACATTTGTTTTGTCTGACGGCTTCTTCGAATGCAGCTGAAAATAAATTGGAAAGTGGGTGTAGCACTTAACTTGGGATTTCACTATTTTCTTTTGTTTTGAAGATTTAGAAGCTTTCGACTGAGAGAAAAGATATTGCCGTCCAATACGTAAATACTGCTTACGTTACTGGTATCAATGGCCTATTCAACCGATATGTTTTGTTAAAAAAATAGTGACAAGTGTATTTATAGCCATTAACTGCCTTGGGTATTAAAATACCTGGGTTTTAAAACAAGTGTAGATAAAATAGCAACAATAGGGTGATTGTAACCCCTTTCGTTTTGCCATTAGCGGATCAGACAGGGCGGGACCGGAAACAGAGGGCACGGTGTAGCGCCAGTCTTGTTCCATTACATGAGTAAATACCTTAAACAGTAACGAAATTCCTGCCACTATTGTTATCCTTCTGACGTTTTCTGTTTCGGATACCTGGTTCAGAATAGAAGAAATAAAATTCAAAAGATCTTTTCTTTTCTAGCATTTATTTCCGCCTTTTGGTAGGTTCCGCTTTCCAAGGAAACTGGTCGAGCACTAGTTGACTCGTTGCCTTGTCTTTGCTATGACGAGTTTCTGGTTTTAAATAGTCATTGTGACTTTCACAAAGATGTACCACGCTATTAAGGCGTATCAAGTCAAGGTATGACTATTAGGATCCTGAAAGTACGTTCTTGGATTAGTCTAAACACGGCTGCAATTCTTTAGGGACTTTTCTTTTAACAATGCTGAATAGCTGTGTATATGTTGGTACAGTCGAAAAAGATAAATATACAGCGTTACCACCAAGGGAATAGATGCTGATGTTTTTTTTTTATATATTTTCATTTTCAATCATTACTCGAATGCATCCATGAATTCTTGACAAAACTTCATATGTATCTGGTGACCCTGAATTAGTTATACTGGGTTACCTTGTTCAGCTATCCTACAGTATTACATTGTCAGAGCACAAGTATGTTGACGCATGGGTGTCCCATCAATTTACATCCTTCCATCAAAACCTCTTAAGCTTAGTGACGTTTGATACAAATAGAGATAAAAGCTAGAGTGAAATAATTGCGCGTTTTCAGAATTGAGCTTTGTTTTAGGAAAATTATCTTGATTTCAAGCTTAGTGTATAGTGACGTCATCTCATCGATGTATTCGTTTTTGTACCTAAATAATAACATTATAGATAGCTGAAATGAATTAGTAAATGATAATTATAAAATTAAAGTATTGAAATAATGTTATCGTAGATTATAAATTATAACTATATTGCGTGTCATACATTTATCATTCCACTCAGAGAGATTTCATCAGGTTTTTCTTTTTAATCTTAACACAGTCCATTAACAATGTCTAATTAATATCTCCATACATTGGTTATTGACTCTTTTGTTTATATTAGATGAAATCATTCTTCATTATCTTTTGCAACTCACGCAATTTATTTAAAGAATATTAATAGCAAATGTCTTTTGACAGTTGCTCTTCAAATTCGCAATTTTGCCATACAAAACCGACCCTCTGTCTGCCCCGTTATACAGCCCATGACATTTTAACGACCCCTATGACATTAGAACCCCCCGTATAAATTGTGTAAATAAGAATTTCGGTAGAAATGAACTTAGCAATTAATTTTATAAGATTAACCATAAAAAGAATTGTAAAAACAAAACTGTTTCAAGAATATATTTTTAAACTAATAAGATTGCAATCATCTATTATAAATAGGTAGAATTTGTTAGTTTGTTTATATAATAGGGGGTATAATCTCCGGAACTTATCACACGATTCTGAAAATTATTTCACTGATAATATAGCTACATTATCCCGAGTGTTATTAACTATAAAAAGTACTGTTCCTATATGTTACGCGGACGAAGTGCAAAGGCTCGTTTGAAATAAGGTACAAATTATGTTTAAATATATCGATGATATTAATACAAAGTAATGATTAATGTGATCTTGTTATCATGTTGCATACAGTTGCCTTTTGAATGTAGAGTGCCACACACGAGTGATTAAGCATTTACAATGGAGTTCATATGAATCAGTCTGGGGACTGCGAAGCGACAGAAAACGACAAAACTCGAAGTTCGAACGTAAATAAGACAAATAAACAAAACTTATTATTTATTCAGCAAAGCTCTTCGTTTCATTGAGTATTTTTCGTGTTCAGATCCAAACGTGAATGCGAAATATCAAATCAAAAGTTCAGATCGAACAAAAGCCAAAGAACAGTAAAGAAGTCACGGAAATCGCACAAAACCATAAACCAAGTTCACAATTGCATAAACACTAAGACAAGGTGAAGGCTGTATCGGGAAAATCATGGCGTGCCAAGTTCAAATATTTGTTGATCGTGGAACAAGGGAATGTTGTTCTGGCCAACAGTTTTATTATTCCAATAAACAGCGAGTCCTAGTCCCCCTCAATGGCCACCCTCGCTCTTTGAATACACACTACGAATGCTAAATTGGCGACCAACATTGATTTTGGGGGAATACATTGGTTTTTGGCCAAACTTTAACATAGGGTAGGTCTACACCTAGTATGGTGTAGTGGTGCAGTATGCATGGTGTACATAAAAATATATGTTTATGCCAAAAGATGTTTGTTACATATCTTTATAACTTAAATTATGAAAATATATTTTCTTAATCATTATTATAAAAAACGGAAACAATTTTATCATTTTATTCTTATGATTTTATTGTACATTGCACAACAATTGCCACAAAAATCATGTTGCATCCAAATTTCAAAAAGAAAAACAAGTGTGCAAACATATGTAAAATAATTATTCTTTTATTTTGTACACTTTTGTTAACATTGTAATAACAGCAGGTAAATGGGTATCAGATGTTATCAAACAAAACGGACAATATAATATTTTTGTTTATAAAGTAAGGTAAAACCCAAGTCATATTGGATGACCTTGAAAAGTATTATGAATATGTATTCAAATTAAATGGTTCGATATTGATAAACGCATTATTATCAGATAACTGATAACAATTTCGAAGTGATACTAAGTGATATTGAATAAAAAAAGTCAACATTATAATTTGTAACATTTTGGACTGAAAGTAATGACATCATGAGTAATCTTAATTAAAAAAATGATTAAATGTTTAAATGAAAACAGCGAAAATACCTGAAGTTTATAGAACAGAAGCAGTTTAGTCTACAAGACTATCAGCTAATCGAAGGATTCAAACTGTTACGAACAAACAAACAACTGCACAACAGTTCCACAATGAAGTTTCAAGTAGTCAACTGAAAACAAGTCCGGAGGCAAATCTTATCGTAAACACGTCAATATCCGAGTCGGGCGCGGATGAAACTACCAAATAAACGGGCGAGCGATGCCGACGACCGGAGGGGCGCGGCGCGCGTCACCACATGGAGCCCATGTTAAAAACCCAACAATACACATATGCCTTTCTCTATTACCATTTTAAACAAGCAGACGGCAAACACAACATTGCAACATAATATTATTATACACTCGATTATCAGCCAGGCAGCTGTGGACATCGAATTCATATAAAAACAAGAATTCGCATCAAGATAGCAAGGAATGGCAAAGAAAACGATGCTTGAATCCCATATTAATCGATGTCGATAAAACCGTGCAGCTTTCCAAGTAACTTTTTCAAGGGAAACGATTAACTTCAGTAACATTTTAATGTCAAACTGAAGATTATGTGAAAGATGTTGCCAAAAGTGCTTCATATTAAGAACAGAAAGTTTCTGACGGATGGGTCTCTTTTCACAAACTTCGATGACCTTTTTATTGAGAAAAAAGTTGATGAGCTCTAACCTTGTTCGCCTTATTACGTAAATGGTAATTCTATTGAAGTCGTAATGATCTTAAATTGGCAATCCGTTGTGCTTGGACGATTCAATTGCGTGCAGCGTGCAGCACAATGAGCAAGGATTGATGGGATACGCAGAACGATCGGAGCAGATGCAACAACAGATTTGCCGCTAGAATTATTTGCATGTAATATTTGCAAACATTTGCATGGGATCTTAGAACAATTGAAAATCATCATTATGTAAATATGTAAGTTGCTTAAATAGGTTCATAAATACTTTGTATTGTTGAAGCTTAAAGAAATTTTTGAATTTATAATTGAAGAAATTATTCTCTTTGTCAGAAAATGCTGAATTCTGATCATATATTATACAATATTCTTAATAGGAAAACATATGTTGTATCTAACCGATGGATCAATGATAAGGATATTAAATGTAACATATACGTAACAAAAAATAAAATAACCATTCATTACGTTGAAAGTAAGATGTCAATTTGTACTAGGCAGTACATAATTATAAACAAAATCATCATGCTAAATACGTATAAATTGCCAGACGTGGGAACACGCACTATAAATGACAATATACTTATACAGAGAATCGTTTGAATGACTAAATATGCTTAAGAGGCTTTTAGAAAGTTAGATAGTTTTTCCTAATGTGTGAAACTTTACATTTTGAAATAAAACTAAAAGAGACAGCGTTCTAATGAAGGAGGACTTAATGTTGACTAAAACAAATTATAGACTGGTTACTAAACAAAACTTAATTTCAGTAATTTGATGACTTAAAGATTAAGTTATATTCAAAGCTATTATCACAATTTATAGTCGATAGAACATAATATTGGAAATTACCATATTTGGAAGTGTGTATATTTCAATTACAAAACTACCATACATATATCATCAAGTAAATACAGACGGAGCTACCATACAGATTTAACTTTGAAATTCACCAACTGGAATAAAGCTGTTAAGTAAAATCAGTGTTAAAACAGGTCCATTAAGTTGTTCAGACAGCAATATCCTGTCCAGTCGAACCTACGCAAATAACGTTAGCTGGTAATTTAATTTCTTGCCTATCGCCATCAAGGGCTCGGTGTGACACGATTGAATTTTGATTCTGCTCTTTGAGCTTATTGATCTAGTTAATGAGCGGGAAATCAAATCGCCGGTGTGAGAAGGCAGCTGTATCGATTTGAAATCAATCGCAAATTGCTTTCCAATCATCTGCGAACGTGATTGGAAAAATCAAAACTTTTCTTAAACATTTTGAACTCATGACGTAATATCGTAAAAGTACTTCGGCGTTTTAAAAACCTTATAGAATAAATTAATGGAGCAAAATACGTAACTGCTTAATGATACAAGAATAAATGCTCAGAGCGCCACTTAGCGCAGTTACATTGGCAATTTTATTGGCAATCTGGGTCACAGCGTTTACACGAAACGTATTTATCAAAGCTGATAATTTTCCTTTGAAGTCCTCAAGTGTTTGCTGGGAATGATCGATGCCCTTGACCGGCGCGGCGGTGTACTGGCCATATGGCGTATGCGCTTTGATTCTCGACTGGTGAGACGAGTGCCGTAGATGGCAGGCTACTCGTGATCATCCAGTACGACCTTGCACGTGAGGTGTTAAACCGGACCGAAAATAAGGTCACGTGGCGATGAGTTATTTTAGTATGCAATCGAAACGGTATTTGGAAATTGCTTTCATGTTAATTTAAAGCCAAACACGTCAGAAAATATATTTCTGAAAAAAATACTAATAGCTGCAAGACTAAAAATTCTAATAAATTAAAAGTCTCGATGCTAAAACTAATTGATGATTCACCGTTGAGCGCCCGGGGACTGGTTAAAATCCAGCAGGTGACTTGCAAAACATGGTCTCCGGGCAGAATTCCTTGATAAAACAGGTCTAGGGAATAGATAAGTGCAGTTGCACATGAACATTCTCAATTGTGACGTAAGAGAGGCATTTGATAACAGTTATTACAAAAGCTAATTAACAACCACCTTCCATAACGGTGAACATCTGTGTTAATAGAACGTTTTGTATTTTAAATACTAAGAATTTTACAGAAACTATCGACCAAGAATATTTAAGACGCTATAATATTTATGTCAACATCAACCATATTTTATAATTAACTTGTATTAAATGTGACCTTATTAGGTATGGTCGTAAGTCTAAAGATCCCATTGACCTCTATGGTGGAGTTCATTGCAAATGTCTTAGCTGTAATTTTGTATCTTGCTGCCATTTGTGAAATGTTTTTATCTTATTTCAGGCTAATAAATCTTCCTTTAGTACCCGAGTCACCCAGCAAATGAAGCTTATTCCTATCGAGTACATTTATAATATCTCGTACGTGAAGTACTTACGGGTAAATAACAGCAGGCATTGTGTGCTATTTTGTCTTGTTTCATGTTCAGTTTTTTATAGAAACAAACGCGTTACCAATAGAATGGTATTCGTTACAGTACAGATCTAGAGTGAGTCACAGCGCGGCTCCAAGCAAGCGGAACGAGTGCGTCGATTCGCCGGCGAACTCGATACAAGCAGTTCACGCGACATTCAGACGTTGGTCCAGTTGCACTCCGCATCCGTGTCATTGTGTGAAGTGACCTGGGCAAAGCATCGCCTGCAATCAGATCCTCGGAGCACGGTGCGGAACCGAGCCTCCACGGATATCGGGTTCAATCATCTATTGATTTATATAGCAGATTGTTGGTCACTTCACACGGGAATGCTATGGTGTGTGGCGATAATGGAAAATTACTTTATGCACCTCAAAAATTTATTGCCAGTAACGGTAATCTTGTACGATTGCGTGCTTCTACATACGTATGTGTGTTAACTGTTACTTCGCTAGTTCATAATCATCTAAAGGGAAAAGTATGAGAATAGGCAGCTAGGTTGCTAAGATCCGACATTAGAACTAGGTTTTCAAGTGGAAGTATCAAGTTTTTAAGAATACTCTGATGAAAAATTGAAAATGCATGAGATTCTATGAATAAAACAGTGACTATCTAGTTATCTACTGTACTGTGAGCTTGCCAACAATCGGACTAACTTAAATTATTCTTATCGGTCCATGCCTCCCATATTTTACGTTTTTTATTTCATTTTAGACTAGTATGAAACATTTCTTTAATTAATGGTCGGCCTTAAAAGGCGTCAGTTATCTAACTTGGCTGTAAGGATAATTGCAACACTTATTACCCCAGTCCTAGCCAACTGACCTTAAATGTCAGCTCAAATTAACTGAGACATTTTCTTCTATTCAATTTGTTTGTAACAAAAAAATCGGTAATTAAGACTGACAATGGTTACGTAACCACCCTTTTCCAAGACACTCTGTAACCTCGAGGGTTCTCGACGACGACGTCTGGCATCGTGAAGAAGCCTCTGGCATGCGAATTTGTGTTAATTTTAGTACAAACAAGGTTTAATATAATGCAATAATTTTGATACTTATTAAAACATTTAATCGTATTGGTCTTGTTTTTTAAACGAATTAGCAGCTTGATTAAACATATCAGACTAATTTAAAAGAATTTAAAATACAGGGTTTAAAAGCAAAATATATGTGTTATAAATAAGAATAACATCAGTTCGTAACGATGAAAACTGAAAATATTGGCATTGGCAAAGACTAACTTAGCCAATGAACTGAACAAATTCACTTTCTAATCGCTTTATTTTGTTCAAAAATTCTGAGATAAGCAAAACGCGCGGTCTAAAAGGAGCAGGATTTACGGGAACGGGTGAAATCTAATTATATCTCCCGTCCCGTCGCGTGCCTAGCGTTCCAATCCTGTCCCAAAGATGGGACACTCGTAAGTATGTTAAAATATATATACTGTCTGCGAGATGCAAACGAGAGAACTCTTCTATGCAATTATACTAATCGCAGATGTATAACTAAAAAGTCCGCAATGCCGTCTAAAGTTTCGTGTTTATTCCGACGGCATTTTCAATAATTTGGTAGTTAGGAGGCACGGCTCATTCCATATTCTTTCCTTTCACTATTTATCGCTCCGTGCAGTTTGCAAGTCTGCGTAGAAAGACCGGTTGCTATTGCTCTAGTATAAAGGCCTAACGATCTATCTCTATTTGAGCACTATTGCAATTTTACACTCAACACGTTTTATTATTACTATACTATTACGATGCCGGCGATTTTATTAGTCCTCTGTTGGAATCTGCGCACAATAAAAGGAAAAAAGCACTTTATCTAGCCACATGTTCAACATACCATGGACCAATTTAAAAAAGGACATAGGCAATACAAATTGCCGTAACGGCTCAGTCTTGGCGCTGTCACTATGTTTTAGTGGGACAAGTAAGTCCGGGAACTAATAAAATATGAATATTATAGTTTGGGATGTCGGATACGACGAGGATTAGTGTTCCCGATATTTCATTTCGGCATGTTTGGACTGGACTTTAAAAAGGCGATGTTTGAACATGTTGAATGCGGCTGCATTTCCGCATGCCGCTCTATATTGAAAAGCGTCGTGTTATAAGATGATTTACAACTGGCTTTAATATTTCAACTAGGCGTTTGCCATAACGTTAAATGAGCGTTATATATTAGTGGCACGGCAACCGTGAAAACTCAGTGCTCGGGTTCATTGGACAGGGATAGTTATTAGTTTAGTTCTTGGTGTGAATCAATTTGTTTAATTAATTGGACACATAATTTATCGCTAGCTACACAGTGAGGGAAATGTCTATTTCATCATACATAGTTACACCGACACGTTATGTCCGTGCCGGTGTACCTACGCAATGTATTTGAATAAATTCCCAAATCGGCTTAATCCATAAGGGAAATGACCCGAACCGATCTAGTATCAAGTAGTTATTGGATCTATAATGTAAGATGTTAGGATTAGATGGTAAAATTGCCGGGTAATGGGATAATCGACGTTGACCACTTCGACGGTCGAGTGAAGGCCGGTCTCCTAAGCCGCGCTACATAAGTACACGCTGCTATACATAAGGGAACTTACAGACTAATGTGTAATGTAACATTATCGTTTAACAACTGTCAAGTTTCTGTGAATGGGAAATCTGCTTCTACCATAAATCGATAGAATGAATTTTTCGAGGATCAAAACATCTAGATTGAAAAATGAATAACGATCGCAGTATTACGACAATATTTAAATTATTCAATTATTATTATTATTTTTAAATACGCACCGCACTAAACTCAAATTACACGAGTAGACATCTCCCATTACAGTCTACAAGCACCCTAACGCGCATGATTCGCTAAATAACCGACTTCCGTTAGCGCCAGAACAACCAGCAGCCGGTACCGACCACACGCGAATATCTATTCATTACGAACACTTAGCAGATATACGTCGGGAGTAAATCACCACGTGTAGGCTATTGTTTAATAGCAGCTTTATAAACTATTTGCGTTCAAATATAGCAGAGTTCCAGATGCATGATGCATTTAGGAAACGTAAGGGCACTAAGCGATTGATTTCCTAATGCGGGATACTGTTTACCTGTTTGGAAGGTGCTTTAAAGAAACTGTTGAAATATAGCAACTTAAATAGATTTCTTTGTTTCATTTATAAGGCTTCAAATCTAAATCAGAATTGAAATTCTTACCGTTGCTCTTATCATAACTGTTAATGAGTTATTTATGAAACTATGACGTAAACGAGTCCAATAACAGGAAAGTCAAATTGCTACCATAAATAATAATGTTAATAAAATATACATTTGTAATCAACACGCGCACGAATGCTTAGAAATAATTGGTGCCAGGATTCGTAAAAATTGTTTTCCAATTAGTGCCCTAAAATAGCCAGTTTTTCAATTATTGCCCTAAATTAGACAGACTTACCTATAGGTATGTACTATGTAAATTGTCGATACGTTGTCAAATAAAATGATTTTTTTTCATTATAAGTTAACCGGTGACCAGTGATACTAAACTTAACCGCATACTGCATCATAATTCCCGGTAAACAATTACCCGTAAATAAAACATTAAACTTTCCATGCGTTTCCTATAAAACAAAGTGCATGTACTTACACTGATTTATTTCGAATGAAAATAATAGACTATGTAAGTATGATATAATTTATTTTGCTACGAAACAAATTAACTATAAAAATTACGCAATATAATTAGTAAAACATTAAATGAAGTAGAATATTGTAACACGCAATTTCCATATATAAAGTTTTTGTTACAAGTACAATAAAATAATACAGTAAATTAAAAACTTTAAACAAGCTAACCACAACTAATTTATTTCACTGAAGAGTTTTTCATTGAAATAAAGTTTTCACTGTATAACAATACATTAATAGGTAACAAGATAGCTAATTAATATGAATAACAACTTTTAGATAAACCACACAACCGTTAAGCTATTGTATCGAACATAATTAATAAACACATGGAATGGAAAAGCTCATTTGCCAGGACCAAAATAGACGGCAAGCAGCTGAGTCAAGAGCACGTGTTTTTTGTACACATGCAGGGGAACACGTGTGACCCTTGATAAAACATTAATGAGTAAACGGGCAGTCTTGGTGAACTGTTTAGAACCGCTTCCTTAATTATGAGAAAAACAGAAACCCTTTTTATTTAAACCGACTTTTACAATGTGAGTGATAAAAACAGATTTTTGTAGTTGGTTATTTACTTGCGAAGTCTTATACCTACGTTGAGAGAGATAAAAGTTTTGGTAAGTGAAGATACTGGCGATGGGTGATGGGACCAAAATGGAACTGATTCAAATTTAGTACTGTAACAAAGTTTCTTTACATACATAAGTGTGATTTTATTCATAGAACACGCGTGACCCTAGATAAAGCGTGACTAAGACAACCATAACTTGAAATTTTATTATACTGTCCCGTTACAAAAAGTACTTTATAAGGTCCCACCGCTGCATTATATGATGTAGGTTTAGTTATAGAAGACTCTCCTACAAAGGCAGGCTAATGCTCGACATGAGCTACGAGAAATACTTCCATTTATCACGTTAAGCAGAGCAAATTGTCTGAGATAGTGGTCTGAATTTATTAGATGTTTGGTTAATTTCTGCGGGTCGTACATTTTAGTTGGCTATTCTAAATGGATTTGGAGAATGCAGTTCTAAGTGACTTATGAATGAACCTAAATTTGGTAGCCTACTAATTTGGTAATAAATAGTAATGATGTAACAGTTTCTTGAGCAATCAATTCCCAAAATAGAATATCTGATACGTGAATCACTTTCCGCCTGTTCAAATTTGGTTCTGGAGAATCGTTTATGGCAAGGACTCTTCCTCCAAGTTCGTTGCTCCTTTGTTTTGCATTGCGACCACGTCTGCATATTGATCAACTATTCTTATATTATTTTCTTTCTGCAGGGTTCAGACGATTGCACCATGCCGCATTCGGTTACATAATTGTTCTTTTTTGTTGATTACTGTACTCTGAATGCTCAAGCGATCATTACTGAGTAATGTTGCGTTGTGTTATGCTGACTACAAATGTGCAATACCGTAAATCCTTTTTTTACTTCAGAAAAAAATCTATTTAGACAAGAAATTTACTCTAAATTGCCATCAGTCACCTAATCTTGTTATACGTTACATCACAAACGATCACAGCGATTGGCGGTTACGAGGACTGCACACAATGGAAGTGCCGAAGGCGCAAAATAGTCGACTACATCCGGGAAAGTGTAGCCGACGGGAAAAAGATCCAATCGGGCTGCCACAAACTCCACCATTACATTAAATTGGAATAACCTAAAAACAATTGATAATAGCCAAATTGAATTGGTGACAAGGATCATTTAACTCGCACGTTTGAAGCTTCTAAATAGCGACTTATTTATACACCGAAGCAACCGAGCGTTTATACCAAATACAAACTAATAGACTCATAAATATCATCCATGAATACCGACCTGTGCTTTTGTTATGGAATAAAGGTTACCTAAAACGGATACTCCCATGAGGCTCAACGTAAAAGGTCACGTAACAATAACCTATCGAGGTAAGACTACTTTTTCGGAAAAGCCTCCACAGACGCGACGATTCGGCGCCACTTAGAGCTGTCGCGAAGTACAAATTGGGATATAATGTGACATGGAATCGTGTTGCAAAGAAGGAAGAAATTATAGAAAACGATTTTTCCATAAAACACACGGGTACGCCACGCAGCGTAAACACGCCTAAAGTTTAACAGTAAACCGCTAACGTTTTACGATCTGGCTCCCATTGCTAGACGATAAACATGTCCGTGCGTCTGGAATACAAGATGCTGCACAGAAATACACACGCACACCAGAAAACAAACAAAAAGTTGTCTTCGGCCAGAAACTGCCTATAGCTTGTATTTGATACGAAAATTGTGAAGTATTGTAGAAAAATAGAACCGTTATCTGACATCATCACAGAGTTGGCAAGATTCCAGTGCAAGTAGGAAACCGATACACTATTCATCAAACGCGCACTTAGTGGATGATGCAAATATTCACTATTAAAATGTGGATGTTAGGAAAATATTAACGTAGACATTCATTTTAATGAGTATTGCAGCCACTCTCCCAGACAAAGTTCAGACAATGAGCCAGACGGACAAAAGAATAATGGTAAAACTTATGTATTATGCACGTCCCAATAAATTATCATCAAGTTAAGCTAACGGTGACTAAGACCAGTAGTGGTTTGTAAATGAGTACAACCGTTTCAGAGTAGGTACTCAAATAAATTTAACAGCGATGAGTCCTTATACTATAGGAAGAGTTTCGGCACCTTTCTCTCTGGATATGGAATGATGATCACACTACGTATATATCGATAGAATGTCGCTGAATATGAAAACATAAATTTAACCCCTTACTGTCCCACTGCTGGGCGAGGGTCTCTTCTCAGAATGAGGAGAGGTAAGGCTTTAGTACATCACGCTGGCCCGGTGCGGGATGGCGAACTACACACACCATCGAGAACTGTATGGAGGCCTCTCAGGTGTGCAGGTTTCATCACGATGTTTTTCCTTCACCGTAAACGCAAGTGATAATCAAATTATGATCTGCACATAATTCCGAAAAGCCATAGGTACGGGCTGGGTTTGAACTCAGACCCTCCTGAATGGAAGGCAAACGTTCAACTGCTAGGCTATCACTGCTGTTATATACATAGTTGGAATTTTAAGTATTAATGTTCACAGTCAAGCTTCTACAGAAGGCAAATTGCATGACGACATTTAAGAATATGGCACTGAGAGAAGTATGGATGTTGACTAGGCTCGAAAGTGTAGAACAAGCTTCAGACTCTCCGGCGTCGTCTGTTACCCTAGACGCGACACCACTTCAATAGAAAATAGGCCACAGAGCCGCGAGAACACTTCGCACAGGAAATTGTGAGGAAAAAGCTTGCGGAAACCTTCTTGCTTCTATGGAAACAAACGGGGAATTTTTATCGCAATTTTCCGTATCTAGGAGTATTTTTATATAAAAAAAATGCTTTAGAAATTTGTAACGAGACAGCTCTTCAAATTAATTTAGCGAATCGTTTGTAGTTTTTACTGATTTATACCCAATTAAAAGTTTAACAATACGCCGCAATGTTAACAAAAAAATGTACGGTTCTAAATCTAGACTCACTGGAGGCAAAGAGAATGGCGTCATCACTCAATGTGGCTTTTGGAACGTACATGACTTATGTTAGATAAATTATATTGACGATAGCCAGATTGATTTCTTTAACCATCATAATTCTGTTTACAGTTTATTTCGATTGGAATGGAATACATTAATAATATTTTATTTATCACGAAGGGAATCAAGTTAGTTAGATAAACTTTTAATCTAAACTAAGTCCTACAAGGTCGTCGCTCTAAAAACGATCTAACGGGTTCGACGCCCGATCACCAATGTGGAGTTTATTCATTTACAAACTTCTTACGTACTGTAAAAATAAACAACTCTATACTCTGAAATATAATTTGTGTCTGAATATAAAAAGGTTTAAAAAACAGCCTTTCAATGAGACGAATAAACGAGGCCTTTTCCCGTAACTGTTTAAATCTCCTAAATTTGTATTGTTAAATTTCTTAGGATTATAATATTAATAGAAATCTAGAGAGTTCAATATATATACTTTAGGTGCTAGCAGTATTTATTTGGTACCTATATTATTTGATACTTGTATCTACTAGTGGTCGAATAGATGTTGATTAACTCCCAATGTGCTCCATTGTGTTATTATATTGGATGAAATGCTTAAACGCTTTATTTTGCATGTTTATCGGAGTGTAGGAAAACATTGTGAAGCAGATGCATACCTCCATTATGTTTATAATTATTTACCGATCCGGTTTCGTCAACAAAACACTCACTTTCGAACCGGTCTCAAAACGGGCGCCGCACGTAGTCTTACGCCGGCTCTACCAAGTAATAGATAATAATTGCAAACTCCTTATATTATGTATCTTTCCTAACAATAATACTATTTAAAAAACAAACAACGCCTAATATACAAATAAGAAATCCATATCCGCAATTAAAGCCAGAGATGTAAACGCTAAATATAAATGAACTGAAAGTACTTACATGACATCAAATAAGAAAACAAGGAATGTTAAGTCCAAAATCCGGTTAGCACTTCATAAATAAAGTCACAGCGTAACAAATACGAGCTGATCAAGTCCTTTAGAACATGAAGTGAACAGCGGAAAAACTATAAACATTAGGTGAAGTAAGAACCACAACGCACGCGTCCAGCGCTGACGCGAGGGTGAACGTGACTGCATGGTTACTGCTGAACTAGCGATGCAACCAAAAGAGAATTAGACGCCAACTATGACATGCGGACTAAGAAAAATCCGTTTTACCAAGCACAGTTGTAATCAACCAAAGCAATAATAATATAATCAAAGACAGTATTAGATAATAGAAAGAAACGAACGAAATAAAAAATAATCATAACATGCCATGATTTGTTATCCTAAAACGGAACACTGTTCATGGAATAACTTTAGCTGATACTGGAGCCAAATTTTGGATCCCATAGAATTATCGGTCCAAACAGATAGCGCGACGGCAAAAAGGAGCAAGCTACAAGCTAATTTTACCCGGACGTTTGACGGACCGTATCGAGATTGAACGTCGGTCCACATGTCGGCTGATAAACTTGGCCGTTTATTTTGCTTCCCTTTCATATTAAATTGTTATTATAAACACGAGAAACTATAGAGTACCTATATTCGTAACAAAGATTAGCTTTACTCAAGATAATCTGCGCTAGGATAACATTTACAAAGGACTGTTATTTTTTTTTTAATTCCTCGTCTGGTCTGAACACATGAACCGATCATGCTCTTTCGTAAAGCTTGCTCTGGTTTCCTTTTGTTACAGACACTGTATTGGAAAGTGCCAAACTGATCTTATCAAGCTTTCAAGAGAGCTTTAATGGTCCTTTGTTACATAAAAATGTATAAATGTATTCACAAGCGGTCACAAATTAAAACTTCGATGCTCGATCAACACGTCTGATAGCCACTTAAAAAAACTAATTGCCTCGCAACTACGAGTTTTTCAATGACGTCAGATTTCAGAATAGTCGACAAGTGATTGCTTAATATTCTAAAAAACAAGTAATATATTTCAACAATGAATAATCATTGAAAGTTTATTTACTTGATTTGGATCAGGGAAACGTAGAACAGACAGAAATAAAAATATAAAATGAATAAGGATAGTGAGTAACTAACGCTGAGGAACACGTGGTGCATGACAGGAAATTGTTAAGGCGTTAGTGCAACTAAATGGGCGCATTGTATGTTTGTGACGAATTCGCACCACATTGGATGCAATCCGATATTATTGTAATCCAACCAAGCATCACATATGAATCTCATGCTGTGATCTAACTTGTAACGTAACTCAACGTGACTGAACGTAAAGACCTATATTCGCACATTACTGCAACACGTTAGCCCGTAGTTTGCGCAATTCCGGGGAAAACTAATAATACCTCGGAACCCGGAAACAATGGAAAGGAAACAGAAGAACTTTGAGAAATATTACATTTTGACGGTTTCACGCCTACGTCTCGCAAGAAATGTTCGGGGAATTGAGATTTAATATTTGAGTGACATTTTCGGGTGGCGCTAGTGGTCGCGTGACCCAGATCTGAGGTCTGTGGCGGAGCCTGCGTACACCGCGGCGAGAGGTCAGCGCGTTGCACGCAGCCCAGTCCATGACACCAAAATAACGCGTTACTTGTACAATATCGAAACAACGCCTGCATATAGGTTATTGAACGAGGTAACATGTCGTAAACACACTGAGACTGAAATCAGATTTTTTCTTACCACAAAGATAACGTAAAAAGTAATCGCGATTGCTAATTAGTAACTTTCATACATAATACACGAATTCCCATAGACGTTTACTTCTTCTAAATTACGTGAACACGTGCAAATGTAGATGCATAGTAGATAATTCTCACGTAGGATAAAAAATCGATTTTTAGCTTTGTTATACAGTTGCCATTGTGTAGGTGAAAGTTCATAATAAAAAATGTCTTGTTCCGCGTATGAATCGTGTAACACCCAATTACATAGTGTACGATCTATAATTCTAAGTTAAGATAAAATCTCTTAGTTACACTGGATTTCAATTGATACCTTCTGCGTAACATCCGCTACAGTTAATTAATAATACAATATAATATGTAATTAAGCTTTTTCAGTTTGCTTGTTATAAATAAGCAATTTGTTCTTGATGACAGAATGGTACGTGCGCGACGAGATAATTTATCAAACGATGAACTAATTCCAAATAACACGTTTGTATGATATTCAAATATTCCCACAGTGGATTTTAACAACGAGTCAGCACTAAATGTATCACTCGTTGGCTTTCACTGGTGCAATTTGATGCGCAATCAGCGCGGGCGCAGATTGTGGGGCAATTAAACAGTGCGGATATACTCGTACGTGTTTATGGTATGCGCATCTTCCTGCCATCGAGGAAGCGCTTCGGTTGCTGCTCGGACTACCCGCCACATGACCCGACTGTTTATATTTAATCATATAAAATACGTAAATCAAACATTATGATTACAAAAATGTACGCATTCGGGGAATTTTAATTAAATACTCGTTGGTAAAGTTGGGGTTATTGAAATACCATTTACCTACGTCTAAATTGGGAGTCGGTAGGGCGGTCTGAAGTTTTAATATTAACAAAGTTTTCTGAGTAAATAATTGCTATTTAATTATTTTAAGTTTTATGATTCTAGTGTGTTTTTGACAACTTATCTAAACTTTAGAATTCTGTATAACTTTGTTAAATCAGTTAAGTTGGTTAACAAAGTTAACAAACTTTGGTTTAGTTAGATAACAACAAACTTTCCTGCTATCTTTAACTCCATCGTAAGACAAAGTTTATATTTTCACGTGAACCCATTCAATTTGTTTAGTGGAAAGTGATCACATTAAACACGCATATTGTCAACGCTGCCCGACTCTCCCCGTGGAAACTTATCGACAGTAGCGAAAGCGATTAGCGACTCTTAACGCAGATTTTCCCACATAAAACAATGGGATGCTTTCTATTTTGAAGTAAGATGCTACCCAAAATGGTAGAACATTTCTACACAGAATAAAATTATAACAGGCCGATGTCTGTACATTATTGATATTCGAGAAAAACTAATATTGGAGGTCTTTATTAGAGCAACCAAGCCAAAACAACAGTTTGTAGAATGTTTGTCTGTCTGTCTGTTTGTACTCGCATCACGCAAAAACTACTGCATGAAATTGAATGCAGTTTTCACCGATGTATTGCTAGAGGTCTAACTTAAAATATAGACTCCATTTTAGCACAGGAAAATATCAGATTCTAAATTTCACGCGTACGAAGTCGCGGGCAAAAGCTAGTGTTGGAATAAAATAGTAGATAAATTATATATTATATGAGTTGCCAGTTCAACCGACCAGTCTCTACTTTTACATTTACAAGATTATATTTCAAATACCAATTCAGATCATTTATCGTAGTAATCTACGAATGCCTATGTTCAGCAGTGGTTGTATATCTGTCACTTATAAATTCAGCGAAAATTGCAGGAGTCTACCTTGGAATTTCATTATTCTGTCTCTTCTATTCGTGATTTATCTAAGTGTTGGTTCCGTTAAGAGATTTCTATACTTAGCAAAAACGTTCTTAAACTCAAGATAATTCGGAGCGAAGTGATTAGCTTTTATTTATTTATCCTTTATGTCCTTGGTAACATGAACTTGAATCGCAGTAACCTTTATAGTATATTTAGCACGTGATTGGCTAAGAACATGAAATATAAACCAAACAAATTAAAGTTGAACGGACTGTGTCAACAAACTTTTTCACACTTCTTTATTTTGTGATTGGTTGTTGATTAGCACGCACAGTCTAGAACTAGTATGTGTATGTGATTGTCATACCTGAAATAGTGCTTTAACAATGAGGAATAGCTCAAGATTAAGTGAATTTTACGAAACATTATTGAAGCGGACGATATCGAAACGTTATGGGTTAGATTGATGTTAGTGCCCCGGGGTGGAGCCAAATAGAATCTTAAATTGAGATCGTTTGGAGTAGTGAATACCAATCGTTTTGCTATGTAACGCGATGACTGATACCGGTTTGAGGATTTCTGCATGTCACAGATTACTACTTTCTAACTTAGGAGACAATTTCGCATTGTGACCGGGTCAAACTTAGTGAATATTAACTTCCTGATGTCTTTCGTGGTAGCGGTCTGGAAGCTCCATGTCGAATAGTGGTGCTATATGTGCATAATAAAAACAGTCTTACGGCTGTCATTACAACTGGATTAATATTCCAGGAACACTACTGTAGAAAGTGCTAGAGGTGTCAAAAGACAGTTTCGCTAATTATAGCCCAGCCGGCAACGTTCCGCACATACCTGCCTCTCCACCCGACCGACAGACGGACAACAAAACAACAGAGATCTATTCACGTCAGATAAACTTTCAAATCAAGCGAGCTGCAAATGAACCATCAATCTTACAGCCTCTTGAAAGCCGATAGGTACTAGGAAGAGTGTTTTCAATCAATTGTCAAGAGTTAATATTAATACTATTCCGTTTAGGTAATTTAAGATTAGCACAACTTAGTGATTACTTTTCTAATTTCAAGTATAAGCTGACACAAGGTAATCGCTCACGCTTTAGTGAAAAGATTAGTTATCATTGGTGCTACCGAGGTTGACTGTCAAGAGTGCGCCAGACGGTCTATTTCTTCACTCGTGGATGCTGTAGGAACTGCAGTTTTCTTAGACCTTTTTTTTAAAAGCCCATTTCTGAACTGGTTCAACTAAGCTATGAATGGGTTTGCCAAAATAGTCCAAAGGATACCTATTCTCGAACTCCCGATCGTCTTAGCTAGCTCATGTCACTTCCTTTGATGATAGTAAATCTAAACCGTGTCTAAACAAATCCTGATCTCCATATGTTCGACAAAGCAATGGAAGACGTCCATCCGACGGAATTAATCAGATTTATGGCGCATAAAGTTATTTACGTGTTTGATTTATACCTATGATTCAATGTTTCTATATTCAGAAACATCGGATTGTACCAAGGCTATCACAATTATCAAAACGTTAGTTTAGTCGTAGATTAGTGTTTAATTGAACGTTACTGAAGCATTATACGTGATTTGGATGTTGGAATGTACTACGACTGTACGGCGGTGTTAATCCGCTTATCGACAACTTGTACGTGTTCTTATGAGGAATAAATAAATACAAGTTTTCCTTGTAGCCGATGTTTTAACCTTTGCAAGGCCACGGACGTGCATGGACATCGTTCATGTTTGAATATTTCGTATAAATAATAATAATTTTACCAAGAATAAATAATTACATATAACAATATTTTTGCACACTTTTCATTTGTTGTCCTGGCGTTAAGTCATTGAAAGGAAATGTTCGTTGGCAATCCAAATTTAAAAAAAAAATCAAAAATTTAGCCAATGCTAAATTTTTGATTTTTTTTTTAAATTCCCCAATGTTTGGAAGTTTATTAGAACATTGTATTATAAGTCTTGTTTACACGTGTAATTTATATACCTACTCAATAAGAAAATAGAAAATATGAGAGCCGCATGCAATACTTAGGTCTTAGGGCGACGACCATATAAATTTTATGGTTTCTAACAATAAGGCATAAATCTGGGTCGACAATAATGCAATAGGTGCACTAGTAACAGACGATCAATAGCAGGAAAGGTTCTGGCAACAAAAAAAAACTAAAGTTTTCCCAATTCTATGAATGATTGCACAAATAGAATCACTTTAAGCGAAAAGTAGAACATTAATCAAAATGAGCCGTATTCACAGAAAGGCGAATATAAACTTTTGTGAAACGACAATAAATACGATTTGTCATGAAACTCACTGATGACTGGAAGACACGAAATATCTGTTTTCAGAACACGTATTCTTTGAAAAGTGGCGTGTCTGTCTAACTCTACATCGTATTTCAGTGCAAGGTCACGAGAATAAACCATATCATTCATAATCTTTTATACCAACTTATCACTGTGCCAATGTCGCTATGAAAAAAGCATTATTTTCACAAAAGGGAGAGGCTTAAACGAGTTGCTGTATGCAAAGCTCAACGTGCCTTATTCGTTTTGTGGAAAGGAACCCAGATGATATCAATATCATGATTTAAACTGCGCTCATGTAGAAAGTGCGTCCGTCGTTAAGACGCCTTTAGGAGTCGAGGCACTCTGTAAACAATCACAGTTCGCCCACGCCCGAGAACCGACTGAACCGTAATCAAGCCTAATTTAGGAACAATAGAATTTCTACAGTTATTAAAATAAAATACTTCTTGCTTTTCGTAGAAGAGTCGCGACTTTCGTGTTACAGTAATAGATTTGCAGTAATTGTCTCGTTGGCACAGTGCTATGCACTCGAAGCCTCGTATTGTCAAACATAAATCCCCTGTGGTCTAGAATGCGGCGTCCATGACTGGCGACCTCAAAATTTGCTGCGCTTCGTCAATGTAAGCAAACGTGGCGAATGGCGAAAGGTTAAATGGAATCGTGAATAGCTAACGTCAGCATCGCGTTGTTTCAAAAGCGTCAAAAAGTTTACGTGCGTCTAAATTAGTTCTACCTACTGTATAAAACGCAGACCGTGTCAGTTATTAGCCATCCCAAATTAAGACAGGGAAACTAGCTCCTAAGATTCTTGTTGAACAGCGTTAAGAGCTCCTGCAACTTTGTGTACAAGCAAAGGTAATCGAATTTTGAGTGCACAAGTTTGTACGAAAATATTTTCCGTGCAAATTGCGTTCCATTAGCCCTCGGATGGCCGCAACGTCCGTCACGTAACATCTAGCGTCTCGACACTAATGTTGCGTGTAATTGTTTGCAGGCGACATGGCATAGATACACATCTACATTCTAGATCACACTTGCTACATCAGAAATGTTAAATTATAAATGCAATTGTTCATACGCGTGCTTTAGTAGGATATTGTATCTCAATTCGTGCAAATTATGGAGGCAAAGACGCAGGTTTTATTGTGTTGACACTCATAGCGACCATAAATCTAGGTCTGAAGTAATTTCTTATAAATTATGCATCCAAGTATTTGCCAACGGGTTCAACCACAGCCTTTGGGATTGTGAAGAAGTGTGTCAATAGTAAAATTGACCGATTTATATTGCAAAACTTAGCAAGGAAACATTGAATTTTAAAGACTAGCTAATTCTTTATTAACTTAGGAGAAAGAGCCGATGAACTCATTTAACCAAGGAAATAAAAATCTACAAATATAAAATAATAGATCTATAGAACCTTGACAGTAATAATGGGTTATTGCAACTTGTTTATGTTCGAATGATGAGAAAAAAAAAGAAACGCAACCAAAACAGTCATGGATGATCAGAGCAGTAATTAGAATAACATTGGGAAAATAACACTTACAAAACTCGACCTCGATACTCATTGAGAAATTGTACATTTTCGAAATATATCCTTGCCAATTCCCTTGCTAAGTTGGAGCAGATGAGTCCTTGAGTGAGTGATGCTCAGCAGTGATCTCTATTTGAGCAGCGTTTGACTGACGTATTTGTATGAAATAACAGTCTCAAATCTGCGTTCAAGTAGGTCTGTAATACGAACTATACCGTAGATACATATGATATACATATCAGAAAAAGCTGGGCTAGATTTACAGAGCCTATGTACAGCAATGGACGAGGTTAATTTGATTCATGTTTACTTCCCGCGGACGCATTAAGTGGCGATTAGTGCTATATCGAAGTGGTCAATAGTATCCACATGCGGTAATAAAATACATCCTACAACGATTCCCAATTTACCTCCAAACATATTGATAGAAGCAACGGTTCTGAAGGTTTCTGAAATCGGATTCTATGAATTTTACTTATTTCCATATTGAAAATCTTACTTACTAAGGAATAGTACCTCCTACTTACTAAGTAAATAACTAAATTAAGATCGAATCAGGATAATATCGTTTCAGTCTGAAAACTTTTTGAGAAGGTATTGATAAGGACAAGATTGTCCAGATAATGTACCTATTTGCTCTGAAACACGCAGACATAAAGAAGCCGCAAGTCTTGTTCATACAGCCTTACAAATAATCACACAATTTACGACGATATAGTAGGTTTATAGGTTTATTAACGAAATATCTTACTATCCATTCCGTAATAACTAAGCACTTCGCAAGAATGAAAGACAGATGTGCATAATTAACAGCGACCCTTCACTGAAAGACAAAAGAACTTCTGAGAACACCCGATAAATCACTATGATAAGTACCTATGTGCAGTGCATACTTCTCGTATAAGCCATATGCTGGTTTACGATGACGTCCTGGTTGGTTATGCGATTTTCCCAGAGATCCTAACTTAAATACACCAGGAAGTGCTATAAAAGTCACTTATATGTAAATCGTAATGCCTATTTCTAAATAGCAATAGAATATTTGTATGTATGTAACATAACTTCTAGTAGTTAATAGCTCAATTAGTAACGTAAGTTCAGACGGGTGTCAGCACAGCGCCGACTCGCATTTCAGCACGACCGTTATGGGCGAAATACGTTATATCGCCTCCGAAAATACGCGCGTTGCGTCACTTCACTAACTATTGCCCTTAATCACGCAGGCCACGCGGAAACCACATATGAAATACATACGTATCCAAACTTATCATTTCAGAAACTCGCTCGGTAATAGTAGTTTGCATTGTTTTTATTACTTCCCAGTTAGTACAGATGGTAATGACAGTACATTTGCGGAGATCAGATAAAGCTTTATTCTACTTATGGTGCAGAAGCGTGTAACATTAAGTTGTCGGGTCTGCTTGGGTGGTTTTTGCCTGAATATTAACATAAACGACCACCATGAAGGTGGTCATAATTCCCGTGACATTTAACAAGTCAAAAATCGGATGGGAGCAGGCTGTGTTAATTTTGGAATTGATGTTCAACTAGACTGTGTCTATATCATCATTATCTGCCTAGCCTTTTCCCAATTGCATTGGAGTCGGCTTCCAGTCTAACCGGTTGCAGCTGACTATCAGTATTTTACACGGAGCGACTGCCTTCTGACCTCCTCCGTCCAATTATTGGGAGACACTGATACTCTAAGGTTAGACTGGTTGTCAGACTTTTTGGGCTACTGGTACTCGTAACGACTGTCATAGGTGTATGTCATAGGTGTGTGTCATAGGTGTGACTGTAACGCTTAACGTGCTTTCCGAGGCACGAAGGGGTCTCGATATGTGAAAAATGGTCACCATCCAATGACTGACCGCGTCAAGCGCTGATTAACATCGCAAATCCACCGATCTGCGTGGTCATTATGTAACTATGTATGTATGTTTAATATAAGCAATAACACAAAACCGACAGCACAATCCTCGCTGACACCCGCGCCACCGCACGCTTTCTGATCTAAAGACCGTAAAATTTTCCACTTTTATATAAATACACTTTAACAATGAATTAACATACTCGTACTTTAGGTAACATTCAACATGTTTTTTACTTTATGTAGTTTAACTGCTAGCATTCAAAACGTAGTAAACACACCCAGATGTATTACAGCGATTGTACTATACACGGAATTGCCAGTGTAAGAGCGCGGCATATCCTGCAAAATTCCATGTAGTGCGCAAGCGGCGATATTACAAACTTTTGGATTACTTAGAAACCCAGTTCTAAAATTGAATATTATTTTAGTTTATATTTTAAGCACAACCTGTGCTTAAAATATATCTCCCTTCTTTCCCCTTCTGAAGGTCTGTCTCCCTTCTTTCAGTCCATCCAAAGGTTGTCTGGAAGAGATCGCCTTGTGCGATAAGACCGCCCATTGTACACAAATAATTGTATATGTCTGTCCTATATATTTTATGTGGTGTACAATAAAGTGTATAATAAATAAATAAATAAAACCTGGCTAAATATGTGCAATATTACCTGGCTATATGAATAAGTTTTTTAGTAACTTATGTCATATTTCATAAGGATGTGGTTAGTACCTACAAGCATGACAAAAAAAAATTTACATGCCTAACATAAATTATGACAGAGTCGACTTTTGGTAAATATAACTGTATTTTTGGAAAATAATGAATATTTTATAAAAACATGTACCTATGCTATAATATAGACAGTCTTGAATCACATATTCCAAAAAAGGTCTTTATGAGACACAAAACCCGAAATAAACAGTGAAGGATTTTATTTTTCATAACACTTTGTTGTCTTTAATTTACCACAAAGTGGTTCAGTTGTTGTTAAATGGATCAGCAGCAATTATATTGTTAACTTCAAAATAATGGAAACAGCAATCAATACCGAGTTCCATTGTAGTTAATTGTTTAAACATAAGAATTTTACAGAAATAATGAATTCGAAAACCTCAGTGGTCTACTAGTGGCAAATGCGGCTGCTGAACATAAGGTCTTGTGTTGTCTCCTGGGTTAGCATTGTGTCCAGTAGATGGCAGTAAGCTCATCAACATATAGGTGCACAATAGTACAACTTGTCTAATACTTCAAGAAAATATGTGTGACTCTGGGTTATGTTTAAATTAAATTATTATTACTTATATTCGGATGAATGATTGGCTATGCGATGTCCATGCAAATGATGACAAAACCTCACCACCTGCAGCTCTCATGTTAGTGGTGCATTAATGGTATATGCTCTTATTAAGAATAATAGGCACATTATATTCTAAAGAATGTCTTGGTTGGTAAAACACCAAGAAACAAGTACAGAAAACCACACAACTTATTTAATTACAAAATCGAAATTCTCGTCACAGCATCATATTAATTTTCGTATTTTTTCGATTAATATTACCAATCGTTAGCATAAAACCTTTGAATAAATAAATAAATAATGAATATAACGTATTCAGATCCATAATTATTAAACAAAAAACATAGATTAAACCTGTATCGCAAAGTTTTTGCAAGGGTATTGATTATTTGCATGTAAGTCCAAGATATACAAAAATCTTGCTAAAAAAAAACATAGTTTACAAATAAATTCAAATTGAAATTATGGCACCTACCTACTAATTTAAACGTAAGAATTATTTTATTACTATTATATTAATTCACAGCCACACGCAAACTGAGTATCTATCGATATTATGTACGATCAACAAAATAAGATGATGACAGAAAATCATAATGAAATTCAATAAAACTTACATAGCACATGACGATCTTCAAATGCATCACGATACATAAAAATATTGTTAAAAATTTAACACAAATAACAAGAAAAATAAATCCCAAAAGGTATTAAACTAATACTAAAACTCAAAATCTAGCGACATGACATTACTTTGACAAAAACACAATTTTTTTTTTTTTTTTTTGGAATTTTATGACCTGGTAACTAAGACCTTTAAGTCAAACAAAAACACAAAAGGCACGCAACCGACCTAGGGATGTCCGATATTGATCGATAGCAAAGAATCGATACTGAGCATGAAAATATCGATATGATGATGTATAAGACAATGTTTCATCATTTATTTTTTATATAAATAAAATTCACCACTCACAGATGAATAGATTCGCTTCGCTTAAAGATTTATGTTGTAATATTACATGACTATTGAAATTCCAATTTTTTATAAATACTACTTTAAGTTGATTGGCTAGTGATGAATTCGGAATTTATCAATATTATTGTAGCAAGCCTTTTGATTGAGAATTCGTATTAATTATATTAATCACCTCATCAGTTGTGCCTGTGGTGTAGGTAGTCGATTTTTAGCAATTTTTAGGGTGCCAACACTGAACACGACAATAACAAACGAAAATGTCAAAAAATTATTGGAAACGCGGAAACCACATATATATTAATACACCATCAAAAACTCGCAGTTATTTTCAAGATAAATCTATCTTGAGCTGTTTATAAAAAAGGTATATATTAGCAGTGGTATTGGCGCATGTTTTTATTTTTCTCTTATACTAAAAACAATATAACAACTCGTCATAATATTTACTACCACCATTCATTTTAGATGTAAAACTTGATAAACTACAGATTCATGTAAAGCTGGCATAAGTTTGTAACAATGGAAGCAGACTCCACGACATACGACAGTAGCATAAAGCAGGAGGCCACTGAGCCAGCTCTACCATTCAACACCTGCCCTGGGTAAAACACTTTTATTATTACTAAATAAAAATAAAAGCTTATACAAATGGTTAACTATGAGATGCTAATCCAAAAAATATTATTACTCATTTAAAATGCATGTTTCTATTGAATTCCTAGCAATCTGGATCTGTATAAAGAGATCACAAGTAATAATGGTGATCAGAGAATAGAATGCCAGCTGGTAGAGAGACTGCAGGCATTTGGACTGTTGCCTGCTGCTATGAAATGTCCCTCGGAGAAACCTGACTGCAAAGTTGTTTGTAGAACTGCTAGAGTTATAGACAGGTAAATTATAACTTACAGCTCCTAGACAGTAGGCTCTCAATATGATTTCACATCCCAGAATATTCTATTGTATAGCCTAATTGGTAGTCACAAGCAAAATTGGTATGCTGGAATCTTTTATAAATATAATACACAGCTCATAGGAGCAACAGGAGAGCAATGTATTACTATACACCATTTATTACTAACAATAGACAAAAGCGACCTAAATAAGCACAAATATCATTTGAATCATTTCCTCAAGTAGTTCCAGCTAATCCTGATTAACTAAAGGTTCATAAAGCTATTATACTGGGATAAATCACTGCTGGAACCTAACATCTTGTTTACTTCTATACATTTCCTTGTTAGAATTAGCTTCATCTATAGTTGCAATAAATACAATGGATGTTGTATTAACATTTTATTTTGAGAGTTACTATTGAGTACTGGAAAGAGTATGAATAATCGCTTCTCTTATGTAACATATAGGGATTATCTCTGTTTATAATGGATTTTGAATACATCTTAATCTGTTTGTATTACAGAGTACAGTGGATATGTGAGGGCTGTAGCAAGAGGCAGCCGATAAGAGCCGGCTCATTCTTCTTTCGCCTGCAGTGTTCTATATTGCAGACTCTTCAGCTCATACTAGCGTGGTGTGAGGATGCAGACCTGGAGGTGGCTGCAGCACATTTTGGTAAATATAATTTCTCACAAAATCAATTAAATGTAGCAAACAATATATGCTATAACAATTAAATTTCTTTGAATACTAATAATTTTATTAACTTTTCATGCTAACAACACAAGTGTCGAGGTAAGTTCTGTGTCGTGAAATGAATGTTGTTCGTACTTTTTTTTGTCCTTTGTTGTTGTCTTCCTCTATGAAAAACCTCTGCTAATTTGTTGTCTTCTCTCTCTCATTCTGTAAAGTTGAGGTAGTCACTGACTCTGATACTAGGCCCTGTTTGGCCGTGAACTATGCTTAGCTGGCGATAGCGCCAATCGCATGACTGTTTGTACATTGAGAAATCTCATTGTGTGAGCCAGAGTGTGAATGACATTTACACTTGTTTTCCGACTACTTCAATGTACCATACCGTTTATAAGTGTACGCTGAGCCAGGCAAGATCAGACAGACTACATGCATGGCATTACGCCAGTTCTCAGTAGGGTTAGCTAGAGGTGTACCAATGTAGCCATCTCCAACCGTCAACCAGGCATGATTTAAAACACCCGGCTGCTACTGGGAATTTTTCGTACTACGTACGAAACTCTTAGCACGACCCGGGAATCGAACCCTTACCTCACCCTCAGCAACCGCACTTGCGACAACTTGACCAATGAGGCAAGATTATAACCAAACATATTTGATGAATTTACAGGTGTAAAACCAAAAGTCGCCACCCTAATCTTCGACAGACTGGACGAGTTAGCTATAAAGGAGCAAAACAAAAGAAAGTTAGGCGGTGAGAATAGTGTGGTACTGGCAGAGATGTACCCGGACTGTGTGAACCGACTGTCGCCTGATACGACGGACCAACCACACGTGCACCGGATACTGATGCTCGCTGATACCAACGTAAGTTTATTATATGCCAATATATGCTCCATATCTAATATTGAATATCGCACACAATACGAAATCTACAGTTAAAAATTTTTGTGGAAAGAAAAGTATGAGCTCAAGCAGGAATTAAACTTGCCACCATCTGATTCAGTAAACCAGCGAAAGACTAAAGTGTCCTAACAAGACACAAATATCTTTTCAACTATTTCTTTATACATATTGAGTTTCAGCTCATCATTAACTTATAAAACAAATAATGGTCCTGATGATTCTTTCATACTTTCGCTAGATCTGACCCAATTGTAGTGAAAGTTTTAAAGAAGCACACAATAACATCTTTAAATTTCTTACAGCATATTCCTACATCATACTGGCTTCATGTTATAAAAGATGATAATAAAAAGACTTTGAGTGGCAATATTGATACTCAGGTAAGATTTTTTTCTACATTTATGTAAAATACTTATTTAAAAAAAGAAAACATTGCCCCACACTTGGAATAATTCCTGTATCATGGGTGCGTTTACAAACACATATATTCACATACACAAACACCCAGACCCGAAACAATTATCTGTAGATCATACAAATATTTCTTCCGTGCGGGGATCGAACTCATGACACTAAGCGCAGAAAGATTTTTAAATTTAACGCATGATGGAATATTGCGTTTGTTCTGTAACACGCATCGCAACTGTTACAGGCATTAACATCTGAAGTGGAAGAAGTAGTACGCGACACAGTGATACCTAACTCTCTGGTGGTGACGGGGAACAACGTGCCTCTCATCGAAGGCGCCTCCTCGATACAGCAACTGTTGCAGCACTGCGAAGTTGATATGCAACACTTTTGTAAGTACATATACCTTTTATATAAATCTTGTCCTACACTTCGAGTAATTCCAGTTTTGTGAGTGTTTACAAACAAAAATATTGACATGTTCATGCCACCTAGACCCGGAACAACATTAGGTCAAAAAATATATCGAATCGAACCCGCAACACGTAGCGCCACTGCGCCAATGGTTCCGTCAAACTTGATAGTTGTTTATTCAGACGGGTAGACCCACTAATATTCTTCGGGTTTGTTCGATTTCAGGTTATGAATTCATCAGTTCGTCTCCTACTATCCATTATGCCAACCAAGCCCAAATTCATACTTCGATATACAGTGCACATTCGCTTAGCTGTCTTATAATGTAAACAACTTTTGGTGTCTTTTTAAATAAAAATGAATCAATGAAATAAATAGGAAAAATGTTTAAAGCTATTTAAAAATATGATTTTGCGTATGTGGCAACGACCGCGAATTTTATTTTCCATTATATATTAAAATACTAGCGACTCATCCCGGCTTCGCACAGGTAGCAGAGAATGTACGCCTTTTTTTCTGTCGTAGTATCGTATCAGCCTGTTGCGTTGAGCATTTAGGCGGCACACGCCAGTAAAGCTCCCAATCGGCATGATTTTTTCGATATCTTCAACAATCAGCGTCATATTTCAGCCAATTTACACAAAACCATAATGAATTATAAACTTAAACGTTCCTCATGAATCACTCTGTCTATTGGTGAAAACCGCATGAAAATCCGTTCAGTAGTTTTTGCAGTTTTTTTCGCAAACAGACATACAGACGAGGCACGGGACTTTATTTTATTATATGTAGTGATACAACAAAAATATAGTAGTGTTTCATCGCCTACTGCCACTTAATTTATTCTATTACTGATCGTGCCTTAATTAAATAATTTAACACATTTACACAGTGAGTTCCCGTATCTGGCGCCAAGCAGTGACAGTGTGCTGCGCGGCGCGCTCAGTGTGCAGCGCGGGACTCGCTAACTCGTCCTGCGCCTGCGCAGTGCAGCGCTACCTCACTACCGCGCTGTACAGACTGCGACACGACGACGGCTTCTATAGACATGTGCTCACTACCGTCGGAGCAGAGTACACTGACAAGTGCGACAGCTAACTGAATACTATATGCTTTATTATTATTTTGACTATATGAATGGCGTATGCGTGGCGTTGCCAAAAACACCAGTGCCGACGAAATACGCCCTTATGTATGAAATCTATCAAAACCATAACCGTGTCAACGCCGACGCCGTGATAGCGCCGCGTTGAGTTTCCTTTTAGTACATCAGTGCACAAAATACCTTCGAGCAGACACGAAAAAAATATCAACAAAAACACCCGAAACATAAAAAAAATGCATTAACAACCTTATGCAACCCACTTATGGTATAAAAATTGATTGTCATGCCGTCGGTTTCCACTTCACCCACACGTTCGAGTCGATAGCGCGTGCGTGGCGGCAGAACTTACTTTTAGTCGCAAAAGTGGCTGTTGATGTTTGTTACCGATTCGGGCAAAAATACTCAGTAGCAGCACGAAATTTGGAATTGTGTACATGGGACATACATGGTACATGGGATTAAATAATGGTGTAATGTGATTGTACTACTGTAGTATACACGTGTTACTGGTTGATTATATACATTTTATATTTATATTCCACATTTAGTCAGGGCAATCAGCAGAGTTATATGGGTATATCATCAGGAATAATGACATAAAATTAATCTATATAAATAAAATTTTCAATTGCCACATGTATGACGGAGCATCACTTGAGAACGGCTCGACTGATTTAACTGTTTTTTTTTTTGTTTTCGTAATTTTTAATAGAAAATTGCAAAGGAAATTTGGAATAGTTAATTCACAAACACAGTTAATACACAAACAGCCCCGGCTTCGAACGGGTGCACCGTTCGAAGCCGGGGCTGGTCGCTTGTAGAGGATGAAAACAATTATTTTATTTTTTCTGTTGTAAGTTTAATTTAGTTATATTTTGACTCGGTTATCATTTTGTTGTTCTTAATTGTTAGATTTAGTAGTCTGATCACAATATATTTCTTATGTCTACGGCCAGGCAGGTTCTGTATACAATTTTTTTCAGAACTTTGGAATTTGGACTCATACAATAATGTTATTGAAATGCCTTTTGTACTCATGTTAAGATATTGTTAGAATTAAGTATACGTAATAAGTAATAGAAATTTGTGCCTTTATAATGTACTGTCTTCCTATGTGCCTTACGATTGGAAAAGTATACATTAAGTTTATTTTGTTAACGTTTTATTTTCCTTGTTTCATACTTAAAGATAACATAATATTCAAGTAATATTATGAATTAAAGTTGATATTCTGTTTGTGATAATGATTTAATTTTAATTAAAATATGTTAAGCAATTACAATTAAATATTTGTGTGCGAAAATTATAGTTTTATATATATAAAATAACATTGTTTAATGTTTTGGCTGGAATTGTTTTTGGAAATTGGCGTCGTACTACAATGCGCCTGAGTCTTTATACGTGCGAAATAAGTCTTCCTACAGTTTATGTAAACGTTTACTGACACTTGTTAAGTGACAGACACCAAAGCATTTTGTAAATTTTAACAAGCCGAAATAAAAATATTTTTTTTACTTTTACGCGTTTTTTATTTTATTTATTGTCAACATTTATATATTCATATTCCCTAAGACGACATTCTGACCGTAAGAATGTAGTATGAATCCGAGAGCAGACTAACAACAGTTCTTTTTGATGACAGTGAATATACAACTTTAGTATCACTTTCTTAAAGTAGGAAATCGTACTTACATTGGAAAGGCAATCAAGCCTACATCTGAGCATGTCCGTGACGTTGGCGTGTGTATGTGCGATGCTGATGAACGCAAATGGACTTCTGATGATTTATCAAAAGTTCGATTCCTTATGACCTATTCCTCTCGGGATCACAAAGTTCAACGCACTTATTTTCGAAGATTGCCAAGAGCCTCTAGAAATCAATTATCAAAGATTACCCCAATTTCAAAAGTTGCAAAGGCAACTACGATAAATATTATAAGGCAAGAGGGAAAAATAAATATCACATGCAAACAACCAATCCAAGAAAAACTATGTAGGTACTCTGCAGAGAAATAAATATATGTATACTCTGAGCGAAGATCAAACTTATGATCCATTGCACATAAAACCAAACTCTAGGCCACTGTGCCAATCAAGCCAAGATCGATTTATTTTCCTATATCGCTATATCGACGACACGGTTGGCGCAGTGGTTGAGCGATCGACTGTTGCGCTACGTGTCGCGGGTTCAAGTCCTGCACGAAACAAATATCTGTATGATCTACAAATAGTTGTTTCCGGTCTGGGTGTATGTCCATGTGAATATTTGTGTTTGTAAAACGCACCCACGATACAGGAATTATCCCTAGTGAGGGCAACGTTTTCTAAAAAAAAACAAAAAAGAAAAGATTTAATACTTAATAAGATCTTACACAAATTTCTTAAGACGACATATATACACAATATTAGTTAACGGTTAGCGCCTATCGTTAATTATTTGTCCCGCACCCCGTTAACCAATCTGATGCGAGCTCAATAAGGACGCAAGCAGCTGGGCAACTCGTCTGCGGTACCGTTGTCCCAAGCTTCCTGTTATCTGAGAATACTGGGCGATTTGCATGGGAATGCAACTGAGATAAAAAAACACATTAACTTTGCGCTCACCTACATTTAAACCAGTTCAGAAATATTCGACAAACATTTTTCGGACAAAAGTTGAATGTTGGCTGCTTCGTTTTTTCGTTCGTTGCCATAGCACTGACTATATTAGCAGAATCGGGAGTGATCCTCATGATCAGGATAAAATAATAGTAGCTTATTATGTCTTTCAATTTACTCCCTGAAGAGATATCCAATACCTACTACGTGCGTTACGCCGCAGACCCGTTAAATAAAATTATTACTTAGTAAAGTGTACCTTTTAGTGGGTACATAAAATATACCTATTCAAATTCAATCGTCTAAACAAAATGGCGACATTGTAAAGAGACACGCGGATCGACATAAAATAAAACAAGGTGTGGTAGAAAGTGCGCTAGACCCGTTTGTTGAAGAGCCAACAATTTCTAGCACTTGTCTAGAAATCTGCCATACCTATCGTTAAGAGTGTACCTATAGGCAATAGATTAATTGCGGTTAACTTTTCAACCAACTTTTCAGACAACTGACATACTGCTAAGATTTATGGGGAGAACGTGGCGGTTCATAAATGTTAATTTAAAATAACATAACATCACGCTTGTATTCAGAGGCATATTTACAGTAAAGTCTAAGGCCTCATTTTGCCGATGCCGTTATTGAGTCCCGACATGGCGAGCCTATTGCCATGCAACAGGAAAAATGCCAGACTCTTGGCAGCAACTGAATATTTCCCTACTAAAACGCCAAATCACATTGTGCGACCCGGGTAACGACTACAAGACCGCATGATCAGCAGACACGCTTGCGGTCACTAGACCAATGAGACAGTTAGGCATCGGCGAGCCTATTGCCATCAACCGGGCACAGTTCCAAACTCCGTGCTGCTACTGTGAATTTCTGTACAGAAATCCCATAACACTTTGCCTGACCCGGGAATCGAACCCAGGACCTCAGGCTCACCCGTCTCGCTTACGACCATTAGACCAGTACATATATACAGTTACATATATATATACTTATACAACAAAACGTAAATTAACTTTCCTACTTGTTTACCTAGAAAGCTTTTTGTTACATTTGACTGTCAACTTGTCATATTCGATACCTCGTAACATATTTTCAAAGACCTTAGGAACAATTATATTTTATTTCCTACAATAAGTACTTATAACTTCTATAGAAAGCTTTCTGATACATTCGACTTAAAACTTAAGAAAAAAACGTATATTTATGACCGTTGAAAACCTCGTAACTGTTTTGCACTTACAACATTCAACATTTCTCTCGATTCCCAAACAATTTACCCAGAAAAGGGCAAATAAAGTAAAATGTTACCACTGTACCGTTTATCGGCGGCGATGCGATGTCCCAACACAAGTAGGTGGTAGATACAGTTAGTTGAAAGCTGTCCGCCGTCCGCGGGCCCGTGGCCCATCCGCGACAGGTTGTTCCACCGGCCGATCTGTGCCACCGATCGAACGCCATTAACGTATTATTAATTGATGTAAACAAAACATCACTAATGTTTGAAGAAGAAAGTTTATTTGTCTAGATTTCTGGATTCATTTGAAAGTAGTCTGATTGATAGGAAACTTTCCATATAGAAAATCTATAATGAAATGGTCATTCGGAACGCATAAACACACGTTAATAGTTTAGTGATTGCGAGCGAAGCTCTAAAGTGAGACAGGGTTCGATTCCCAGTTCAAGTAAAATTCAACTTTTCTGCTGGAAATTATCCCAGTAGCATCCCGCCTGGAGTTTGGAATTGTAGTTAGTTGGCAATGTTTTGCAAAATGTAAAAGTACAACATTAAGCCTCTGTCTAACCCTTCATGGAATACAGTCGTGATGATGATGCTATGTTATAAAGGTTTTGACTCGACATAGAGGAACGTATTAAACGCGTTAAATATTGTATGTTTGTAAACTGTGTAGCGACGATATGGAAACAAAAGAGTGTTCCATCATATTATTTCTTTAGGATTAGTAGAATAGGTACCCTAAGTTTAAAGTATTTGGATATCTGGAGGACAATGACAAAATATTAGATATAATGTAAATATTAGATATAATGTTACTCGTCATTAAAAATCCTATAAAATCTATTGATTCTCGCTGCCGGGCCTGGCACCTCCCGTGTCTTGATTAATTAAAGAGAAATGAATAAAGCGATATATTAATGTTTCATTAAAAATGGTTATTGATTGCCAAAAATAACTCGATATCAAATTTTAAATTATGTCTAGTGTTCATTTGTAGAGGTTAGCAGGTTATTAGGTTGAGTCGACGGCCTCATAAGATACCTACCGTTCTAAAAACAAATATCTTTATCTCAGTACCCATATAAAAAACGCGTATATCTAGGATTACAATCTACTGTTCAGGACCCATTGGGAGAATAAGTCAATATAGCGTAAATGCAATATAAAAATATGTGCATGTTAACATAACGGATGATACCTGTATTTATTACACAATTCTGTTGTGTTAATACCAGTTTAACTACGACGGGTCGTGCGGTTAGTCGGAGCAGTCTGGCTGTACCGCTATCTGGGCAAATAAATAAAAGATGCAACGGAGAACGGATACATAGCGGGTCCCACAGCCGCAGCCGAGGTTCAGTGCGCCCACAGACACCTTCCGCGATGGTCAACTACAGACGAGTGGTGTGCGAAGTGGCCCTACTGGCCGTGCTGGTGGCGGTGGTCCGCGCTGCGCCTGCGCCCGACTGCACTCAGAAACACTACGACCAACGCCAAAACGGCACTGAAAACTACAGGCTTAATATTGATGGAGTTGTTATCGCGGTGGCTCCCGCCGAGTCCATAATGTCCGCTCTCGGGGACATGGACGACCTCCTGGATCTCGCCCTAGAAGAGTACAACACCGAGTACAAACCCAAGCCACCACAAGGCTCACCATCACCAGCGCCAGCGATCCAAGTGGTGTCTCTACCGGTGCCGGACGAGAAGCCACAACAGGTGAAGCCCCAAGAAGAGAAGCCCGCGGAGGAGAAGCCGCAAGAAGTAAAGCCTGAGGAACCAGCGAAGCCCGCCGAGCCTGCCTCCCCGCTTAGTGACGTCAGTATGGGCAACGAGATGAAGATTCAAAAGAAGGACGCGTCGTTGAGGAAACAGGAGAAAGCACAAAGGTAAAGATCAAAACTTACGTCGATACACATTTAACTCCACGCTAGTTTTTCCTTTGGAAATACATATAAGTATTATACATTCGACAATCAATTTATGCTTGTGTGACACAACTTGCCAAGTCCAGTTCAGAAACGATGGTCGCTGATATTTTTTTTTGGTTCTGCATGATTGTTACCTACATAATAACTATTTAACTAGTGCGCGGTTGCAAGAAACTGATACACTCTATGTTTTTCTTTATCCCCAGATTGTCGTGAAAATTGACAGGTAAAAACCCCTATCAATTAAGTAGGTACGTTACATATCATGCAAAACTAATAATATATTTAGATATTTATTTTGAGAAAAGTCTTTATACTTAGCAAAATAATTATTAATATAGATTAATATCATGTCACCATCAATGTAAGACTTTATTAGTAAAAATCTAATTTCTCCTCGAAAGTAGAAATATTTCTATTTTTATTCATTTTTTTTCCTTTTTACAGACTGAAACAACGCTTGGCGAGCTTCTTGATGCCGCTGCTGAGAAAAACCCGCCATCATTAACAAAAAAAAAACAAAATGTGATCAAATTAAGGTGTAACCAATAGTTACAAACTAATCTTCAGTTTATAATACTAGATATAGTTAATTTATTGTATTGTATTGTATTGAAGATGTGTGCGTAAGACGTAGCCATGGAATGATGCATTTATTTTAGATATAAGTAAGTACGTATTTAAGAAGTGTGTACATTGTTTCGTTGAAAATAAATAATAATTCTTATTGAAAAATCCCTAAAACCTTGTTTCTTTGTAACTCCTAAGAAATGTATACACAAAACGACTGTCACTCATGAGAACCTAGATCCTCAGATCAGGAAACCCGAAATGGTTACCGAGCTAAGTACCTATTTATAATTATGTAAGAACAAAGCTAGGTCCCAGATCCAGCGTGTCCCGAAAAGAAGCGACAAGCCATGTCTTCATCGGAAAACTGCCAAGTTCGGAATTACAGTTACGACAGATTTTTTAAACGCTCTATCAAGTATTTTAATCATTCCTGCTGTAGTTTAATTACATGTTGAAGAATTAAATAGACCTATATAATATCTGGCCATTCCTCGGAGCTAATTGCTTTACCATTTGCATAAGTATCGTAACTTTTGAGACAACTTGTGAGTTCCGACAAATTCTGTGTATGTAGATAGAAATGAATATAAGACATACATAAGTATCTATGCTGTATGTAATCCTATTATTTAAAGACAGTAACTTCTCAAAATAACAGTGTCACGTCTGTAATCCATGAGGATTTAGGCAGAGGTATACTATTCTACACCCACTTTTCGCCGTTGCCGTTTTTGAGTCCCATGTAATAGCGGCGAGCCTATTGGCATCTATCAGGCACAGTTCTATCTAGAACTGTGCCTGATAGATCCATGCTACTACTGAGAATTTCCATACTGAAAAAACCATAACCCGGCCTGGGCATCGATCCTAGGACCTCATGTTCAGAAGCTGCGTTTGCGACTACTAGACCAATGAGGTAGTTGGTACACTTGTCAACCTTTTGTTCAGATTTTATATGTTAATGAAAGTAGGTAAAAGCCGCTAATCATCTCGAATCCATGTCTAAATGTGGAGTTTACAAAAAATGTATTATTTTCACATATAGAAATAAGGTCAATGAAAGATGCTAGCATAAATTCAGGTGTTTGAGCTCATAATTAAACAAAGACTAGAAGCGACAAATTTGGTCACTGTAACATGAAAAACACAACTGTTGTTTATAACTTTGGAAGGAGGTTTTCAAAATGTAATTTTGCATCCTATTTAGCTGTAGAAAGTAATAGTAAAACAGCTAATCATCTGATAAATATGATGCAACAAATATAATTTCGTAGAATTTCTATCAAATTACAGACATAAGATCCAGTCTTCATTGTTAGATTCGATAGCAGTAAAAACAGGGATAGGTGTATGTGGGTACCCGCAGATTGTCAAGTATAAATACCAAGAAAGATGTACCTAATGTGTAAAGTGCAAACCTGAACAATTTTAGATATCTGGCTAGCTTATAAAGCGAAGGAACTGCCTTCAGATAACTCAAACCCAAGAACAAGCCAGCTTTTTAATGCCCTGCTTATCGACATTTGAGGTACAAATATTGAAATCTTTGATATCACCATAGGCAGGAGAGGAGAGAACATTCTATCAAATCCTACTTTTGACTTATAAGTAAAAATCTGTTTAAACTAATTTAATGTTACGTTTGTCCATCAAGAGTTCACTGAACGAAAGAGACTATAACGTATAAAGAGGTACCGTACTTAAACAAACCTCGCATGATACCAACACTTCCCTAAAGGCTTGCTGGCGTCACCAGTGCATTTAGCAAGGAATATAACGTGAGCGATGAAAATAAACACTGCTACAAAAGGTCAGCGGTATTATTTTAGTAGAACAACACATTTTTAGCGGTGAACGACGTCATTGCGCAGAAAATAACGGAACAAAGCCGTAGGACTCAAGTATTTGCATCCCGTATAATTCGATTATCGCCCGTTGTGTTCTGCGCAGTTGTAGCGCTGTGCTAAGATCCTATCTGTCTGTACATTGGGCGTGCAGACGAAACTCGGTTATCGTATTGATGACCTGCGGTCACTGTCACACGCCAGCCGAGCTCCACTAGACGCCACGATACGACATTCACTACTTTCTTGTTTATTTTTATGGATGTAGGTACCTATAGGTCCCAACGTCCGTTAATCCAAAGACGCGATTCTGCTAAAATCTGTCTTGCATTTCACTGTATGGCCGCGATTTAACGAAATGACATTCGCTATCACTACAAAACAAAATAGGACCTTGTGATATAGTAACAATGGCAACATGAACTACTGCAACAATAGAACCCTACACGTGTGAACGCCCGCTCACGTACCTACATTAAGTTAGCAAACATTGGTCACTCGTTGCAGTAATTACATTCTAAATTGGTAGTTAATACTTAGGCATCATCCGTCGAATTAGGTCCATACAGTATTCATGTCGTGTTAACCGTTACAGTGTGCTCGTTTCGAGCGCCGGACTGGTTCGCGGGTGGCTGGTAAAAGCGGCGCGGGAGCATACAGCGCGCAGTCAGCGCATGTGAGATCTGTTGCGCGCACGCACCATGCTCCTAACACTCGCCTGTTTGTTCGCGACCGCGGCCGCTGCGCCGGCTCTCTACGACCAGCGCCAGGATGGCGAACTCAACGTGCAGGCCGACGTGCAGAACGTCCTGCTGCTCGTTGCCGTCCCGAAGAAGTTACCGCTTAACATTTTCGACATGTTTTCGAAAAGCAACAAGCCGCTAGACAGAGACCATGAAATTCAAGAGAGATCAGACGTTCGTGTGATGGAAGCGTTCGTCGAGCCGAGCACGCCGTACCGCGTTGAAATCGGTGCCGGAGACAGGTCTGCGAGCGACGCGCGCGCCGTTGAGGTAGTGATTGCAGGCAGACGCCGCCTCGAGGCCGACTCACAGGAACACGACGAAGACGAGTTTAAACTAATTGGTGCAACGGAAAACTGTGGACCCGACCGCGTGCGCAACCCTGTCACACTCATGTGCCAAGCACCGGGGGAAACTAGCGCCGAAACCGAGCTACAAACAAACGAGAAGGAGGATAAAGTAGAAACACAGAAGACACCTGAAGTTGTTGTTATTACGTCCTAGTCCGATCTCTGGTTTTATATATTTATACTTAGTTAATTTATTTCCAAATAATGTTCGCCATGTAAATTTATTTATTCTTAATTTATTAAGTAAAAGTCTTTTATTTTTATATATTTTTCTTTGTGCCTTATAACGTAAACAGAAAACTTTTGAGGATTTTCATTAATACTGATGAAGACAACCTTCTTTATTTTATATCATAGAGTTACTATCGCACGTTAATTTTTTCTAAGCATTTTATTTTATTTTATATTAATCTGCATTGAGTAAAGTTGGTGTTCACTTTAGAAAACGTAACAACCCTTTCGGTTTCTATAGTGAACACAAAGTCCTGAGTAAACTAACATGACCGATAAGATTTCTATGTTTACTCTTATTGTTATGTCTCGAGTATCTAACAATTGATTTATTAGTACATTCTGAAGCTAAGATGTCACCCTGCTATGCTCACCATTTTATGAAAGGCAGGCTAAATCACGAGTGCCGAACCTGTAGTACTTAATTTCTGAATCCGTAGTGGAATCTTCTCAGAGGTATGTCATTCAATGTTTTGTAAACAAAAACCTTGCTTCATCTCTCTAAGATTGCTTCTTTATCGCGAGAATAGACACTTTCACACATAGACCCGGAACACTATCTGTAGAAAAAACAAATAATTGTTCTGCGCGACTCGTAATGCAGAAAGCCAATCGCACTGTCTTATTTACTAAGCAAGTTGGTAAAGTGATTGACGATGAGGATGAATGATGACAAAGTTTGTTTAGTGTTTGACAAAACGGGAATCGTGTTGATGGGATCAATTTAGAATATCATATAAAAGTAGGTTACAGTTTCAGTATAAACTCGATTCAATTTCACCTGCACTCTATATATCTCGCCTACCTTAGTATTATCTTTTGCACTAGAAATGTGTAAACTTTCATATCTTCATTTATATTTAGGTATTCTAGACTTAAATGTTCATTTAGAATATAACAGCTCATTGTCTAATGCACGGAATGGATACAAGCAATCAGTTTCCTTGGGAGATACGAAATGTGGAACCGAAACTTACTAGTGAGATTGTGAAATATTTTAAAAGTGAGTTTTAAGGTCGATTAATTATTTTAATTGATAGTTTTGCCACACTATCTCGTTGACGTATATAATTTTGATCCCCACGTGAATTAGAAGAGAGGTAGATGACGAATTAAAAATAAATACAATTCGAAATAAGAACCTCCTGTCGGATAAGAATAGGATTGGATTGTGACAGCAAATAGCTTTGGCTAGCTCTAGCGTGCCGATGATGGAACCCAGGTCCCTCGTTAGTTTATTTTGCGATTAATCATTTTTCAATCCTAATCATACAAAACGTCATTACATAAATAAATTTATTATTAGTCACGAAGACCCAATCGATGGGCAGACTACATTACCGGCACGCTCCCATGCCCATAAACGGGCTGCAACACTGGCACAAAAACTGACACCTGACGTCAGCGAACGAATGTGTCTCGTTGCTGTGCTCGTAGGAGAAGGAGGAGAAATAAACATTGGCAGTATTATTGCGTATGTATGTACTGAACCCCTCCCAGTTTTCCTAATAATTAGTAAAAATGGGTCTGAGAATTTACGGTTCAGTCGGTAATTTGAGGGTTAACTGCGAGTGAATGAGTTTAATTACGTGAATAAGAAATTCAGAGTAACTTTAGTCAATTCAAATTTTTAATATTTTAATGTAATGTATAAAATAAGTGTTTTTAATTAAAAAACAATAGCTTGGCCCAGATTTAAATTTATTTGTTTTTATGGTTTTAGTATTTATAATGTCGGAATCAAAGCAAAGCACTATTGAACGCTTGTCTTCCATGCTGGAGGGGTTACAGTTCGACTCCGATCGCATCTCTAAATTTTTGAATGCGGAACATATTTGATCACTTGCGTTAACGGTGAAGGCCCCAAAGCCAGCGTGGTGGAGCGTCCTAATTCTTCTCATTCCGAAAAGAGGTCCGTGGCGAATAGCGGGTCAGTAATGGGCTAAATTATTATATCCTTTACTAGTGACCCCCCAGCTTCGCACGAGTAGCAGGGCATATTATACGCCTTTTTTTGTCGTAGTGTCATATCAACCTGTTGCGTTGAGCATTTAGGCGGCGCACGCCAGTAAAGCTCCCAGTCGGCATGATTTTTCCGGCATCTTCAACTATCATCGTCATATTTCAGCGACAAAACCTTAACGAATTATACACCTTAACCTTCCTCAGGAATCACTCTATCTGTCAGTGTATGGGCGAAAACCGCATAAAAATCCGTTCAGTAGTTTTTGAGTTTATCGCGAAAAGACAGACAGACAGACGCGGCGGGGGACTTTGTTTTATAATATATATCCTTTATTTAACATACATAGGTACACACATTTATAAATATGATCAAAATTAAATATTTAAAATATAAATATAGTGGAACCTAAAGGGAGAGGGCACAGAGTCAAAGCCAACGTTGCTTTTTTTTATAATTTTTAAATTGTAATTTTAATCTATAAGCCATCGCCATACCTATTCAGTTCATGAGTCGTCTTAGATAAGATTAGACCTTAATAACCTTAAACCTACTAAACAAGTTGGTTTCCGTTCAATTCGAGAGGTTCTTGGAAAACCGGACATCGTTCATCTTATTACTTGTTCACCCGTATCCGGTGACCAGATTAAATTGTAATTTACTTGCAAATTAAATTCATGCGATATAATTCTTGGCTAATGTTAGTCAAAACCTTCGACGAGTACTTAAAGTTAAGAAACTTTAATGAGATCTTAATTTAATCACCGCGGGAGAAAACAGCAAGGTTTTTTATGGCTCAACAATTTTCTATCAATTCGACTGTTGTAATAAAATGAATTTCCACCAGATAACGCAGTTATAACGAGGCAGAGGCTATTGCTGTCTACAATTCCCTAAACCGGGCTGTTACTGAGATATTTTAAACAGGAAAATCCCGTAACAATTTGCCCGATCCCCCTAGACAGGCTGCTAGAAGAACAGAAACGTTATTACAGATTATGGACATTGCCATTTATGAATCACGCGATTATTTGACAACTTATGTCAAATCAGTACACTTTGCTGGCGGTTTTATTTTTTACGGCCACTTTACAGCACAGTTGGCGCAGGTTGAGAAATCGACTGCTGTGCTACGTGTCGCGGGTTTGATTCCCGCACGGAACAAATATTTGTATGCAGATATTTGTTCCAGGTTTGGCTGTATTTCCATGTGATTATATGTGTTTGTAAACGCACTCACAACACAGGAGTCATTCCTAGTGTGGCAACGTTTTCAAAAACATTTCGAAGAAATACTATCGTAGATTGTACACTTGTCTACAGGTTCTGGCAACCAGCAATACTTAAAGGTCAATCCCGCGTTTCAACCTTTAGATTTATGACTGGTACTGTTGATAACTTATTTATTTTTTAAACAGATGAACACACTAGCTACGTCCGAGTGGGGCCTAAGGGCTACTTCTTTCCGCACACATACAAGAATGAAGCTGCGAATATCTACAACATGCAGATAAGACCCAGTGACATTTTTGTGGCCAGCTACCCCAGATCAGGTATGTTCAAAACTATACCTAACATTATAACTAACAGCGGGATGTGTTCCAGAAAGATAGCTTGTGTGCAGGATTTAATGCGATGGTACCTACGCATAAAAAGTATACAACCTAAATAATAAATGAATTAGAACCTTAAATGAATTCCTTCGTGGTGCGTGTCGATGGCATGATAATAAAATTCACATGAAAATAAAACTTGGGTTTAGCTTGCAAAATCTTTATAAGTTATTGTGTATCTTACTACTCCTTATATTACCCTAAAATATTCAAATAAATGTAAAAAGAAAACGACAATTGGGTTTTCTATTTTGAAGAAAAGACTATGTGCAAATTTATCGTGTTAGAAGAAATTCAACGATTTAGTCTGCAATATTTGTTAATTATAATTTTAAAAATAGTATTCAATGTTTTAAAATTATTATTACCTTAAAATTAATTAAAATTATTATTACCTTAAAATATAATATAAATGTTACAAAAAGACAAGGTATAGCGAACTGTAACTAAATTATACAAAAATTGACGAGCATTCTGCATTGACCAGCGCACCTACTGTTATAAAACTACGATGAGAATATAATTAGTTCTGGAATACTTAATAAGCTTATTAGCAAGAAAACGTAATTAGCCATTGTTGCAGCAGCACAATCAGATAATGTCACAAAAAGTTATGGTTCGATGTGCTATGATGTCCAGAATGTTCTATTTCATTTTGCATATTTTGCCTTAGTATAAGAGTGTAGTTATCTATGGAAGTTCAGTATCTATTTAGTAAAGTCTAACAAAAGCCGAACAGGCCGGACTTGTATATATTTGGCCGGCCACGATTGTAAAAAGCCTGAAACCTGGAGAACATATTTTTTTTTTTTTCTCTTGATATAACATTGCCCCTAGGATTCAATCACACTAGGATTTCTCCTGTATCGTGGGTACAGTTTACAAACATACATGTCACATGCACAAACAACCAGACCCGAAACAACTATCTGTAGATCATACAAATATTTGTTCCGTGCGGGGATCGAACCCGCGACACGTAGCGCAGTAAGCTAATCGCTTAGCCACTTCACCAACCGTGTCGTCAAATATCCTACTTAATACTATTATGGAAAACGGGTGGATGATGTATAGTTGTTGACTACCAAGCCCTCCAATATGTTGAAAATATTGTGGATTATCGTAAAACAAAAAAAAAGAAATTTACAAGATATATCATTACCTATTTATTTTTAAAGATAACAGTTAAAATTACTGCCTCATTGATCTAGTGGTTGCCAGCGCGACTGCTGAGCGTGAGGTCCCGGGTTTCCTGGGCCGGGGCCGGGGCGCAAAGTGTTACGAGGTGCTCGTACAAAGTGCTCGTAGGTAATGGGATTTTTCTGTTATAACAATTCTAAATAACAGCACGGAGTCTGGAACTGTACTCCCCTGTTAATAATGGCATCGGTAAAATGTAGGTGTACAATAATAGGTACATCTCTAACACTTCGGGAAATACAGGCTAGATGCTATCAGTGTTTAAAACAAACAAATTTTGAATGCTATTAAGCATTCAAAGAAACATAAATAAAATTCCATTTATATAAGTATTAAAATTTCTAAAGCTTATTTCTTTATTAAGTTTTCACTAATATTATCATTATAATAATAGAGAGACTGTATTACCTATTTTCCCGCTACAGGGTCGACTTGGACTCGTGAACTAGTTTGGACCGTGGCCAACGATTGGAACTATGCCAAATCGAAGAGCGTCCCTTTGGTTGGAAGGTTTATGTTTTTGGAGTAAGTGTACAAAGTATTGTTTGTAAAACTCTATTTGGTTTCCATTTAACGTGACCTTTTCAGGCGCCTGGCGAAATTGTAAACCGTGAAACATTGGGTGTTGATTTAGCGTCGGCAACCGCGCGTAATGCTCTTGGTATTGAAAGCGTCCAATGCTTGTTTGACACCTGAAAGGTATAAAAACAAATTTGTATAATTACTTATCACTGATTTGGTTCATCCCGCGACTTCGTCAGCTTGATCTACATATATAATTTGTAGCCTATAGCAATCGGGGGTAAAGTTATCTATCGGTGAAAGAATTTTCAGATTCGGATCATTAGTTCCGGAGATTACCCCCTACATATAAATAAATTTTACCTCTTTATAATATTAACTAGCTTCCGCCCGCGGCTTCGCCCGCGTGGTTTACGAGCCCGTACATTTTCCCGGGATAAAAAGTAGCCTATGTGCTATTCCTGACTATAATCTATCTCTGTGCCAAATTTTCGTTCAGCCGCTCTGGCGTGAACGAGTAACAAAGATCCATCCATCCATCCATACATCCATGCATCCTCACAAACTTTCACATTTATTATATTAGATAGTAGGATAATGAGATATAGATAAGTTTATTCATTGCTCTTGCGGCATAATATCTGTTTAAACACTGCGTGTTATCGTATGAGTTTATTTTTAACACATAACATAACAAACCTTTGACAGGAAAATAATATTATTGTCTTAAAATACATTGTGTTTACTTACAGATCTTGGAATTAAGTATCCTTTACACGTCATTTCAACTTACTTAACTTTGTTCTTTATAAGGTTTAATTAATACATTAGCATAAATAGTTAGTAAAATTACGGCAATTGTTAATTTAACGTTTTGATAAGTTTTTTTTCTTATATAATGCATGTTAATTTAAGCTTATTAATTGTAAATTAGCATTTTATTTTTTGAAAAGAGTATCCATGAAGTTTCTTGCCGGTCTCTTCTCCATAGGACCTAGCCCATTTGGAACCGTGCGTTTAGAATCTCGACTTTTTAAAAGTGCCTGAAAAACCTGACTTTGACTTGTTTAACTATGGCGTTTGCTATCTGGCACCGAGCAAAAGGACTAAACTCTGTAAGATGTTATTCTTAACGAAGGAAATCGTCAGCTATAATTATGTTACAAATTCAATAAGACATTATTTATATCTGTAGGTTTCCCACGCTTGTTCATCCACACATGAAAAACAAAATCCTAACGGAGACTGAAGATGCTACGAAGATCAAACTTCTGGATACGATAACCCAACTCGGGACAAAAAGGCTGGCTCAGACGGAGTCTCCACGCTTCGTATACACACATCTGCCGTTATCCCTTCTACCACCATCCTTGTTAGACACCGCCAAAGTGGTGTATGTAGCTCGGGACCCCAGGGACGTGGTGGTGTCCTTCTATCACTTAAACAGACTCCACAGACTACTCGGATACGATGGTGACTTCAAAACTTTCTGGAACTTCTTCATAAGCAGTTCAAGTTAGTTGGTATTCAATCACTATAAGTAGAACCTAAGAGCAATTGTGTAGATCTACCTACTAACAGCAATCTTATTATTGTAAGTACTTAAAGTAAATCTTTCTTAATTCGAGATCTTTCTGAATCCTTCTAAACCTTCATACTGATATTCAAGATATTCTGCCGGCGCTACACCCCGATAGATGGCGCTTTAATTTAAAGTAGTCACTACAAACTGATATAGATAGACTTTTAAATAAATACATAAAACTTTTTCCAATTTAAATAATATATTAATTGAATGCATCCGTATTTTTCTGGAAAAACTTCATCATATTTATACTTTTATCTCTATATTTTTATTGTTCAATTCCCAGTTTATTGGACACCGTACTTTGAAAATATCAAAGAGGCGTGGGAGAAGAGGCACGATCCTAACATGTTATTTCTTTACTACGAGGACATGTCCAAGGTACGGCTATTATCAAGTTATTTTAAGATTTAACGCAGTTTAAGCTGTTCGTAAACATGAGATAAACGATGAGTCCATCCTGAATTCATGCATCGTTTCATACGTGGAGACCTGTTGTGTACTGCGCACCTAATTGTTACTAGTTTTGATAAATTATTTTGATTTATTTTCTCACATCCAGGATTTACCAATAGTAATTCGTCGCGTGGCATCATTCCTGAACAAATCGTGCAGTGAGGAGCAGGTGGCCCGTCTGAGTCAGCACCTCAGTATCGACAGCTTCAGGAGCAACAAGTCAGTGAACTATGAGATCATGGACGAGCTTGGGTTGCTCAACCATGGAGAACAGCCTTACATCAGGAAAGGTTGGAGTTTAAGTTTTGTCTGCGAAGCTCTTTTAGATATCGGAACATTAACTCAATTTGTTTCTTTTGATTGATGTCAGGTAAGGCAGGCAGCTGGCACGAATACTTCGACGAGGAGATGACACAACAAGCTGAGCGATGGATCGCCGACAACCTGCGAGACACCGACCTGCGCTTCCCACACATGGAACTGTAGCCTTAACAATATAATCATATGTTAATTTGCTTATCCGTTTAATATTAAGTTGGTTCAGAAAAATATTACAAAGTATTCATAAATAAAGTAAGAAACGTATTTTAACACGGATAATTTAGATTTGTATTTTGACTGATCTTTTTGCCAAGTAATTACCACTATCATTGGTCTCGTTTTCATTTGGTTTTCTTCTTCTATTCATCCCGATGTCTTCTTTGAGTTCATATATATATACACCAAATCCACGCATCTTTTGGGTCGCATTTATGTAGCTAACAAATCTCCTCTTCTTCATCCCTTTTATCGCCAAATAATAAATCATCATCATTCTCCTACTCTTATTCTCCTACTCCATTCATTTCTCTCAGATCAGACGCCACCTTGGTCACAATTAAAAAACTTGAAACATCACAGTTCATAAAAGGTCGTTAAATAAGAAACAAATGAACGTTGGCACGTTCACGTTCTATTATTTTATACTTTTATACCAATACTTGCAAACCAAATTCCATAAGGTGCGGCAAGCATGCTACACCGCACGCTTGAGACAGGTTATACCTACTTATAGGTATTCGTTTATGAAAGAGATAATTTCCTCATTTTTAATCGACTTCAAAAAAAGAGGAGGTTCTCAATTCGACTGTATTTTTTATAGAGTTTCATTCAATCCAGAAAATCTTGATTTCTGAACATTTTTTTACCATAGACGGTAACAACATTGCTATACAGAATGGTCCTTTCATACTAATACAGCAGTAACTATAGTTTCTGGTCGTAAAGGGAAGCAAGCATTTTAATTCAGACCGGCCTATCAATTATAGTCAGGTGATAAACCCTTAAATCTATCTCTAAAAATAGACGTCTTCAGACGCTACGATGTACGGTTGTAATCATATTTGTGGTGATGGCAAGAAGTTTGCTGCCGCGCCGTCCTCTTAGAACAGAATTTCCTTTTACGACTTCCTCTACAAGTGATATTATAGGATGGCTTTTTTACAAAGGCATAGAATAAACCATTTTTTTAAACTATATCCTACAAGTAAGTGAAGGTTTTCGAGGAAATAAAATACCTAAGCGTCTATTTGTTTCTGCGCAGTCGCAGTAGTTACAAGAGCTGTGTAAATATTTTGTTTCACAATATTACCTACATTAAAAGACCTTGATTATTTGTTTTATTTTATTTTATTATGCTGTTCGAAACAAGCATGACGTATGTAAGATTTATTACTATCAAGATTTAAAAACTAAATGCAGAATTTTTTTTTAAATTTTTGTTTTTGTTTTCTTTAGACAATGGCTTAATATCGCATGATTAACATATAATATCTTACTTAATTCTCAAATAAAAGATAATCATACAAATCTTCAATGCCTCCATTAATACTTTTGACGTACCTATTATAAGGGCTCAAGCAGACAGCCGATTACTAACCGATGCAACAGTTTAGTCGTCGGTAATGAAAAACTTTGGAATACGCACACGACACCAACACTGCAATGTTTTCCATTGTTGCAACTGAACTATTTGTGTTGAACTGTCGATGATCAATCAGCCGTCTGCTGGATCTCTAGAGATGTTACCCACTCGACGTCGACAATAAGAGCAGCTGAAGAGTGTCGACATTTCTTAAAAACAACGCCAATCGCTTTACGTAAATGACGTTGATCGACGTAATCGGTCGGGTGGGTGTGGTAACACCCTAATAAGTAATGGGGATATGTAAATAAGCACGAATTCATTTAAAAAATAACATCATTATAAGTATAAAGTTTAGTTGTTACCCCTTTTAGTCGGTCATGTTGCTTGTATTATCACTGTTCTGATAATAATTACGAAAAAATAACTACATCTACTTATAATGGAAGAACTAAATCGTTTACCCTTTCCTTATGATTTCAAAGAGATCGGATCTGAAGAGAAAGCTGAGATTACGAGGTGGTTCAACTGTAAGTGTGTTTTATTGATAGCAGTGAATGAAACTACTTGAACGTAATAAATATCAAGTGAAAATTAATTAGCAAGAGTCATTATAAAACTCGTAGCTTGAAGTTCTGTTCTGTCTGTAACTGTCTGTAGCTAAAATTGTTTTAATTGGATGTTGTATTCCATAAATAAATTCAAATAATTAAAAATAATATGTTTTTAAAATATTCAATTAAATTTTTTCTCCTTATTGTTGGTATTTTTCAGACTCCAATCTTGATCTCATCCGAGTGGGTCCGAAAGGTTATATGATCCTGAAACCCTACACAGAACATGCTGAGAATATCTACAACTTGCCTATAAGGTCCAGTGACGTCTATGTGGCCAGCTATCAACGAGCAGGTATGCCATGCTTTGTTAAACTATGTTATATTTGTACCTACGATTAATATACTGTGAAAGGCGGGTTTTTATTAAAAAACTGATAATAAATCTATTCAAAGGTTTGATCCTTAATTTTTTAAAGATAAAAATTTACTATATTATCAGTCTACATAGGTACTACACGGAATAAAGTATATGATGGCGTATGTTCTGTGTTTACTTAGATGGAATTAAACTGAAGTGTTATTTTAACAGACAGCCTTCTTGTGACTCCATATCATAGAAAGAAACCAGTCTTCTTGCTTCTTTTGTCGAGTCGGCACAAGCTACCACAAGGGAATCGTTCATGCCGTCGCGTAAAGATTAGCCAGTCGGCAACGGTGGTATCGAGGCTGAATGGCCAGGGTGCGACAGACGATCTCAGGGTTCGTCACTCGTGGAGGCTCTTTCATTGCACCCAGAGTCAGACTGTTATAATTACTTGTAATGCGAGTCCTATCACATTTCAGGCACCACGTGGACTCAGGAGTTAGTATGGCTGCTGGCTAATGACTTTGATTATGAAACTGCTTTGGATGTACCGATCAGTCATAGATATCCGTTTCTGGAGTGAGTACTGCGCATCCCGATCTATTCTGGTCGCTAAGTCTTACTTATTCTCGTTAAAAGCGTCATTCAAGCAGAAGTGACCTGCGGTGACGTTTTAGAATACATTGTAGTTATCTTTGTAATTATATTAGCTCAATTGTTATCAGAATTGTGATACTAATTGTGTCGATAATTGTTTGTGTTAAGAAATAACAATTAGGCGTTGGTAGATAATTGTAAATGCTTTATTATCTTTCCCCGCTAAGAGTCAATATGAGAAAGATCTTCATGATAATTGACAAAAACACTTCTATCACAGAGTTTTCATGTACTACAATGACTGGAAGAACAATATTACGAAAAATATCGACAAGGTCACCAAAGAGAAAAAAGTGAAGCTGTTAAAGATGTTGGAGGTGATGGCCCTGCCGGTGACTGAGAAACTGGCGGCGATGCCATCCCCCCGGTTCATCAAGACGCACCTACCCATGTGCCTGCTACCTCCGACCATAGTTGACATGGCGAAGACGATCTACATAGCGAGGGATCCGAGAGACATAGCGGTCTCATCCTACCACCACGCTAAGCTGTTCGTAGTTCTAGACTTTAACGGTGAATTTCAGGACTTTTGGAATTTATTCATGAATGATCGTTGTAAGTAGATCGTTATATTTGAGCCATTCTTATTTTTAGGGTGATTAGGATAGTTTAATCATTGAATTTGATATTTTTAGATGTACTAACACCGTACTTAGAGCACGTCAAGGAAGCCTGGGAGATGAGACATCATCCGAATATGCTGTTTTTGTTCTATGAAGAACTTTCAAAGGTATCTCGAGAATTCAGCGCGCTGTGTACTTAGTTAGGTATCTGTATGCGTATAAATACTTTTAAAATAAAACAACCAAATTCTTTAACGCAGTGTAGGTACATACATGGTTTTGTGAATTAAATTCTTTAGAAATCTTATATTTGATGGTTTAATATGGCATTGTCTGGAGCACATAATCTTATTTGGTATACCGTCATTCGCTGATTCTATAATGATATAGTGTCGCCTATTTTATGTCTACGTATAAAATAGTGGACGCACATTTATATATCATTCGGAATGTCTCATTCTCTTCAATACAGGCGTGATGCTATATTATACGTTGAATGACAGACGTGATGTAGTTTAATTCAATTTATCAGAACTTACCAGCGGTTGTACGTCGCGTCGCAGACTTCCTCGGCAAAGAAGTGACAGCTGATCAGATGACCCGCTTGTGTGATCACCTCAGCATCGACAACTTCAAGAAGAACAAGTGCGTCAACTACGAGGACTTGCGGGATTTTGACCTGTTTACACCCAATGAAAGTTTTATCAGGAAAGGTATGATAAATCGCAGCCGGTAGACATTTAATAGACATTGAACTTTTTGTAGACATTGAATTTATTGTCATATACAGTCAAACACTTGTACTCAAGATTTTTTTATATGATGTCTTTGTTTTATTTTATGTACCTAGGTATAATGAGATATTTATATTAAATTATATTCACTGTCCAATTAGTTTGAAATTTCTTATATTTTTTCATTTTTACATTTGACTTAGCAGCGAGAGTTCTCCTACTGCGAGGAACAAAACAAATGGCTACGTTTTGTCACTTATGCTGTTCTACCCTCGCCTCGGTTTCTTGAAACTAAACACGACAACAATTATGGTGCTTAGGTATACAGTTATTTCATCAAAATGCTCTAAAATGTGCTTTTTCCAGGGAAAGCAGGCGGCTGGCGCGAATACTTCGACGAGGAGATGACACAACAAGCTGAGCGATGGATCGCCGACAACCTGCGAGACACCGACCTGCGCTTTCCAAACTTTTAGAAGAAGACTCTTTGAAATAATGAATAAATAAAATTACATACGTACATAATACATACATACATAAAGTCACGCCTTTTTCCCATGGAGGTAGGCAGAATTATTAAAATGAAATGAAATGAAATTGAAATGAAATGAAATTATTTATTTTGCAATTAGGATTTTTCAGTCACTTTTACACGTCTTTTTTAAACTAGATGGCGTCGGCATTTCCTATGAATATTGCTTTATTTATTTAAAATATGGCATCTCTTATTCATTTTATTATTTCTCCCGTACTTAGTAGCCATACGGATATTTCTTTAACAAACGTGGAAAATTGCTGAAATTTAAAAAAAATTGGTAGATCTTCTGCCCTTTTTTTTACATCTAGAACCTACATTTGATTTACCAAACACAGTGAACTACTTTCTACGACGCAGGCTAATACTTGTTTGAATACGGAACAATATTTGCACTGTGATATTAAATCTTGTCTACAATTAATAAAACAAAAGGTGGATTCATAAACTATGGTAGAGTTATAAAACACTGGCTGGCACCCGCCGCGCCGCGTTGCTACAGCAGAAGAAATAAATTTGCTCTTTCAAATACATTTACCGGTACGACACACGCGCCACCTACTGTAAGTTAATTGTGCTATGCCTATAACCTTCACGCAAGTACAAGCAATAAGTTGACAAAGTTTTATCCCAATCAGATGAACAGTATGGCAGTGCATAAAATACGAACTAACAAACAAACATTGATTTTTATATATTAGTTAACAACTCCATCCTATATAATAAGACTATGGTAATACAATTCTAATTTTGCGTCACAGTTGCATTCATTAACATTTTCCTTTAATATGACGTGAAGTTAATCACATATTGTAGTTAGAGTCACATTCACCAAAAATATAGGTATCAGATAAAAAGATTTAAATGAAAACAGCCGATTACTTAATCATCCAAATGAAATGAAATTATTTATTTTCCAGTTAGGATTTTTCAATCACTTTTACACGTCTTTTTTAAACTAGATGGCGTCGGCATTTCCCTATGACTATCCCTGAGAAGAAACGCCGAAACAAACTCAGGGTTCAGTCTATTTTAAAGTCCAGACAGATTGTAATGATGTAAGGTTTTATGTGAGACAAATATAGGGTGGAATAGCCCTTTGAAGAAAGTGCCATAACTATTTGAGCTAACCTGTCGCAAAAGAGTGCAAGCATGCATCAGTTATCGTGAGAATTAATGAAATGAAGAGCGCTCAGCCTAGATCTCACTCACATTTACAATGTATAGCGGGTATATATATAAGAAATAATTTCTGTCAAAAATTGTATATAAAAAAAAGGAAAGGCTAAAATCCCTTTCAAACAGCTGATTTCGGCCTTAGCCGTCTGTTATATTGTCGGCGAAACTGGACCTTAGTCGTTATGGTCACTCAAGCTCGATACGTTTGTGGATGTAGACTAACTAATATTTACACTACGCCATGTGTCATAAGCGATTCCTATATAATAATTGAGGTAGCTCGTGTCAACTCGATTGAAGAAGCCCAACAACAAAAATAATTTAAAAACTCAACACCTCGTTGCTGAAAGTCAAACATAGATATAACCACAAATCTAGATAAAGGTAAATAAAGTTTAAACTTATGTCAGTCTATCAATTATTATATATACTTAGTACTCAAACGCAATCATAATTTCCTTGAAATACCTTAATCGGCATGTGTGACCGGTTACTTATCTTTTTGTGTGACTGGACTTCTGTTCCTCGGCCATTGACTTTATATTCCACTCACGATTATCTTGCTCCTAACCTAGTCTGACCTTTACAAGTGATAGCAAATAGATATTATATGATAATAATATGTAACTGAGTATTTGGGTGATTTCGACACAGCAGATAGCAGTCTGGAATCTGTCCGGAAAAAGAACGTAATAGCCGCAACCTATTAAAAAAACACAAAGTGCCCACGAGCAGATGAAGCATATAAGCAGGTTCTCAAAAATCAGGGGCCTTAGTGTAAGTTTCTTTTGACAAACTCGATTTAACGCATCGAACGCGTTCGGCGCTCCAATTGGTAGAGCGCACGAAACGGACTAATCGGAGCGCCGAACGCGTTCATCGAAAGAAACTTACACTAGGGCCCCTGTAATATACCGCGAGTGCACAAGCGTAAGTTGCCAGTCATTCGCCGTTTCAGAATTTGGTTTATCTAATTACATACTTTGGTTGGTACAAAAACTTCTCAAATTTTTATTATAAATGCAGCGTTGCAAAAAGTTAATTCAATTGCAGCAAGTGAATTCAATTCAAGCAGTCCTCGTTTGTACTGACAGTTACTGAGATTAATTTCAAATTCCTGGTAAATGTCCGTTTTGTCAAAGAACACAGATTTTTCACATCGCGTAATCAGATATGCTGATGATATTAACAGGACGATCGCCGTCGTACTTGCGAGCAAAAATTATATTATTAAATAAACACAAGTTCATGCGTTCATACTATGATAATTGTATTATCGTGTGTTATCTTACAAACATTTCAGAAGAGGAGGTTTGAAATCTGTTCGAAACGCGACCGTGGTTAGTTCAATCGGAGCTGTGAGTCTTGAAAGTCAAAGGAGAAATGGCAGAACAAAGTGAAACACCACCTTTTCCTTACGAATTTAAGGAACTTGAACCTGAAGACAAGGCTGAAATAACAAGATTGTACGAATGTAAGTGCCAACTTATTTAACACGCGCTTCCATCCGCGGCTTCGCCCGCGTGTTTTACGGACCTGTACATTACCATTCCGAGATAAAAAGTGTCCTATTCCAGACTATAATCTATCTCTGTGCCAAATTTCATCCAAATCCGTTCAGCTGTTCTGGCGTGAAAGAGTAACATAGATCCATCCATCCATCGATCCTCACAAACTTTCACGTTTATAATATTAGTAGGATAAAATACGTAGTAAGGTCCTTTTCGAGATAGTGGTACCTATACTTAAGAAAAATAATCATACCTACAGTAAAATGAAGTTATTTGGAAATCGCGGGACTAATAATTGGGATTTAGTAAAGTAATTATTATATGTGCTTCTCAGATTTATCGATTAACTGGTATTAAACAGTGATAGCATAGTATGATTTTAATGAAATAAGCGTCGATTTTAAATATATGATAAAAATAGCTCTGTGTTTCCTAAATTAGTTAATAAAGTATAAAATGATAAATAATCATTAGTCACGTTTAACTTAACTAATGTGGGTGTGGCAGAAGAGGAATGAAAGTAAAAATAATGTATCTTTAAATGACATAGTAAGAAATAATCTAATAAAAATCGTTGCAAGAAGATATAGTGACAAAGATAGAGAAAATTATGCTTCGTTGGTTTGGTCACGTAGAGAGGATGGATGACAGACGACTAAGGTAAGGGATTTATAACACGATTATTAGTGGAAATGCCAGAAGGGGACGTCCTAGAAGGACTTATACGGACTCTATCAGTCATGTACAGTAAGCCTCAAAAAGATTTATATTATTAGGTATACAAGCGAAATTGAATAGTGAATTTTGCAAAATGTAGTGATTTAAATAACCATATCTTAGCCAATCATTTTTATAAATTATATTCTGAGATATCCTGTGGGAAAATTTCTGAAGAATACATGAACTAGCTCATTTAAAATTCAGTTTTAAATTTCGCTACGTGTATACATCTTTTTGAGGCTGACTATACATAAAAAAGGTCAGTGCGTAGTACCTGCAACCGACGTCCATCTATGAAACAGTGCATAAATGTAGATGAAGCAAAAGGGTTATGCAAGGATCATAGCATGTGGCTTTCCGTAGTTTCTTCCTACCCCCGTGGGAAAGAGGCGAGACATTATTTTTATTTAGTTTATGCTATTTTACAATATTTACACATAATACACAACATTACAATATTGACCAAGACGTAGTATAGATTAAGACTACGTAAATATGTGTGTAATAAAACGTAGTAAAATTTGATAAGTTTCAGTAGAGACATAAAATTGACATTATATCTTATGAAAAATTTCGTAAATGTATAATATAAACAAAAATACAATAGAATACAATACAATACAATACACTTAATTGCAAATCATTTACGGAATATTTTTCATAAGAAATAATCAGTCATTTGTCCGTCTGAAAACTTATCAAATTTTACTTGCGTGGTATTTTTACCTAAGCGACGATTTGCTTATCAACAAGCTGTTTGTCTAGTGCAGTGTTAATAAAAATGCCTTGAAAGTTCACACCATTAATTATTAAATCTTTGTTAGCGGTGACGCACATGCATACGTAATTTCATTATGAAAACGCCCAAAATAATTCATGATGCTGATGCCACGATAGCTAAGTAAATAAAATAATAAACAAAACAGAATACAACTAAAAGTGATAAAGTCGGTATGAAATTTAAATACAAGGAAGCTACTTAGGCAACGTAGGTAAATATCAAAACAACAATAATAAATCGTTGAGTCTAAGTCTGAATTAATTTACTCCGAAAAATTCGCAAAATAGACACGACAGTCAACGACGTCTGCCCTCATGCGATGCAGCGGTCCCCCGACGCGACTATGCTTAGATATTATTACTAGTACTATTTATATATATATATATACCATATCATAAACTTAAAAGGCCCATAAGTACCTACATATTATTATATTTTTTTACTTTTTAGAGTTTTGTTTTTTAGTCGGGGGTTTTTTAATATATTAATTTAAGATTTTATATCTTTAGATACAATGAACATCATGGCAGAGAGCCATCTTATGATTGAGAACCGTAATTAAATTTCTGTTATATTTTTGCAGCCCCAGACATTGACTTCATCAGGGTGGGCCCTAAGAACTACATACTCCTTCGCCCGTACCAGGAAGATGCCGCTAATATATACAACATGCCGCTGCGACCCAGCGATATATTTGTGGCCACATACCAACGATCAGGTACCTACCGTCCCGACCCAATACCAACATTTAAAAATCCAACTAAGTATATACAAAAAACCGGGATTTCATCATACATAATCACCTTGGCAATTGGATTAGTGATGTAAGTCAGTATACTATTATTAACTTAAAGATAGCCGCCGCTGCCTTATTGTCTTGACAAATTCTCTTAACATTGGACTAACAAAAATCTGAACACGGACAGTAATAGATGCCTACTAATGAATTGATACATTGCTAAGCTAATTCAATCCATTACCGTCCCACTGACTGGGTGTGACCTTCTTCTCAGAATGAGAACGGTCAACCACGCTGTACACTACGGAGCCGTCTCAGGTGAGCAGGTTCCCTCACGATGTTTTCCTTCATTGTGAAAATCAAATTCTGAAACAAGTACTGGAAAGCAATACATTTCATTTGTACAAGTAACATAAGTACATACAGAAGCGTTTTATAGCGAGAACTATGAGCTATATGTTGAATAATTGTCCATTTTAATCTTTCAGGAACAACGTGGACTCAGGAATTAGTATGGCTTCTCGCAAACGATTTGGATTATGCCGCCGCAGCAAAGATTCCGCTTAACCAGAGATATCCTTTTATGGAGTAAGTTGAAGACATAGTATATTGAATAACATAACTCATTGCTTACGATACTTGGGTAGCAATACACGACTACTTTTTCTTTGGAAAGAAAACAATTCACCTTAATAAGACGCTTACACGTATTATTAAAGAAATTCAAAAATGACAACACTTGGTTAATGATCTCTCAATTATAAAAACATGATTTTACTGCCCCATTCCCGTGTAATTAAGCTGGTCTTATATTGGCTTCCCACCATCCAAATGTTGCCATGGTATCATGACCAAAAACCGGATCTTTGTAACTTAACAAAAACAAAAAAAAATTATTCTTACAGACTCTTCATGTACTTCAATAAGAAATGGCAAGAAAACTTTATTAAAAATATGGCGGATAAGGAAACAGCCCTGGCTATAATAGATAATATAGCTAAACCAATAACAGGAAAGCTACTCACAGTTCCGTCACCTCGCTTCATCAAGACTCACCTGCCGATGTCCCTGCTGCCTCCCAAACTTCTAGATACTACCAAAGTGATTTACGTCGCAAGGGATCCCAGGGATGTCGCCGTGTCATCCTACTTTCATTCCAGATTGTTCAAAGTAATATCCTTCCCAGGCTCATTTAAAGAATTCTGGAATCTTTTTATCAAGGGTCTATGTAAGTGATTAAATATATAGTTATATTATTATATATCAACAGATTTGTAGGTGTTGTGACGTACGGAGAGACACGGTTATTTGATACGGGACGGGGACAGACCCATGTTCCGTTAATTTTAACTTAGATATTAATGTGAGACTAACCAGGACTAACGGTCGGGCAAAGTGCAGCACGGAGTTTGGAACTGTGCCCGGTTGATGGCAATAGGCTCACCCCTTATTACATGGGACTTAATAACAGCATCGGCGAAATCATCATCATCATCATCATCATCAGCCAGAAGACGTCCACTGCTGAACGAAGGCCTCCCCCTTAGACCACCACATCGAACGACATTCCGCCACTTTCATCCATCGGTTGCCCGCGACTCTCACAATGTCGTCGGTCCACCTAGTAGGAGGCCTTCCTACGCTCCATCGGCGAAATGTAGGTGCACAATAGTACACCTGTGCCTAACCTTTCGGGGATACAGGCGTGATGCTATGGTATATGTTATGTTACTAACGAGGATCGTAGGTTTTTATTAGGTATTATTTTGCACATTGCAGTTACATCGACGCCATTTTTCGAGCACATCAAAGAAGCCTGGGAATTAAGACATCACCCGAACATGCTGTTCTTGTTCTATGAAGAACTTTCAAAGGTAAAACAAAAGAAAGCTTGTAATTCTTATTAATTTTACTGGCTTTTTCAATTTACGAGATGAGGTCCTTACGGCATCAATACGAATCTTATTACAAATTTCAGGACTTGCCAGCGGTAATACGTCGCGTCGCAGAATTTTTAGGCAAACAAGTGACAGACGAACAGATGACCCGCTTGTGTGACCACCTCAGCATAGAAAACTTCAAGAAAAACGAGTCAGTTAACTTCGAAGAACTTCGAGAATACGGGATCCTCGCTTCTGAGGAAACTTTTATAAGAAAAGGTTATTAACTATAGTATATTTTAATGCTTCTAATGATACATTACAGTGTACGATAAATGATTACACTATATTATGGAAGATAAAAAAACACATTAGTCAATCAAGCTATCTAGAATTCTAGACAGATTGTCACCCGATACCAGAGATTACTTAACGTATACTATATATCACTGTTAAAGTCATATTATACCACCTACCAGCTATGAAAAATTCTATTATAGCACCATCATCACGCGTTTATTCCCCGAAGGGTTAGGCAGTGGTGTACTATTGTACACCCACATTTCGCCGATGCCGTTATTGAGTGCCATGTAATAGGGGGTGAGCCTATTGCCATCTACAGAGCATAGTTTCAGACTCCGTTCTGCTACTGAGAATTTCCATACAGAAAAAACATTTTACTAATCGAACCTAGGACCTCACGTTACCACTAGACCAATGTGGCAGTCTATCATAAATTATATTATATTCATATAATGTATTCTCATCAGGTAAGGCAGGCGGCTGGCGCGACTATTTCGACGAGGAGATGACACAACAAGCTGAGCGATGGATCGCCGACAACCTGCGAGACACCGACCTGCGCTTCCCTAATATGGAATGAATAACTAAAAAATAAACATTTACTTACACTTTTTACCTGAATTAATATTGAAACCCATTCGACAAAATCGAAACTGTATTATGCCCAATGCCCCCATTATTACATTTGAGTACTGACCGCACAACTACCTGATTTGTGGAACTTAGATTTTTCTACAACATCATGATCCTGTCCAACTTCGCTGCTGACATGATCCTCCTAGTTAATCGCTACAATGAACAGTATATCTATGGAAAAAATATTGTTAATCAATTGCAGGCTGGGCAAAACGATCCGTGATCACGGTATGTATTTTGTTAGTGTAAGCACGACAAGCACCTAATCCTCGTTCATCATCATCATCATCAGCCAGAAGACGTCCACTGCTGAACGAAGGCCTCCCTCAAGGGGGGGTTTGCCATAATTCCCACGCTTGGCAGGCGGCTTGGGGATCGCAGTGGCTCACCGATTTGTAAGAGGACGCTGCTGCCCGTCCTCCAGTGTCTGGCCGCAGTTTTAAGACGTACCCGGGTCCCCTATATCCTATAATATAATCCTCGTTATAAAACTGTATTTTCTGGTCTAGCATATGACGACATAGCAAAAGAGTTTGGGTGGTTTCTTTTTCGGTAACCACAACAAATATTACTACGCATCCACCCGTATAGGCCATAGATACATATTTGTTCCAGGGATTTCTTTAAATCTGTATCGCATAACTTAATACCTGATATGGTAGAATATGGTATCATTGCCAACCATTATATGTAGTCAAGTGTGAGAGGAGCCTTATGGTAATTGTAGCAACACTAAGTAGTGGTGATCTGTGGTCCGGTTCCTCTGATCGTTCCTTGATCTCTCACTCTATGGCCACGCTAAAAAGAAACTAATACCTATGTACAACTACATTTAATAAGAAAAGAAATGATGTTTCTGTTGTTATAGAAATCCTTCCAAATTACTATACCAGGACAATTTATTAGAATCAGCAATTAAATTCAAAATTTAATGTATGATATTTAGACGACGGAACCCTGGGAGGCGATGTAGTAACAGTTTTAAACGATCTGCAATTTTTGAATAATAAATTTAAATCTATTGGTTTGGATCTCAACCTTTCGGAATGCGAAATTTATATTCCTGAAGATACTGACAGACAATCGACCTTGGAAAAATTTCACGCAATAGCACTAGCAATAAAAATTATTTAAAAAAAATCTCTGTCTCCTGGGATCCCCAATCTTAGAAGAATCATATCCATCCTTCATCGAAGAAAAACTACAAAATTTTAGTGATATTTCGGAAAGACTTTTCAAAATTAATATGCATTCGGCTATAACTTTAATTCGTTACTGCTGTTTTGGCCCTCAATTCACATACTCTCTCCGCTCTTCCCATTTATGGGAGTATCCACATTTATTGGAAAAAGTTAATAAAATTATTCGGAATACACTAACTTCCATTCTAAAGGTGGCTTTGGACGACCGAGCCTGGCTACAAATCACTCTTCCCATTCGTTTGGGAGGCCTCGGCGTCCGCAAAATTTCAAGTATAAGTTTACCGGCGTTCCTGTCCTCGGTCCTCAGTACAGAGAAATTAACCAGGAACATCCTACCGTCCGCACTGGTTGATTTCGAGGTATCGTGCTTAACCGAGGCTGCAAACGCCTGGAAAATGGCTTGCCCGGATACAGATCTTCCCGTCAACCCATCCTCTCAGAGGCAGTGGGATGGGCCGCTTTGCAGCTTGATACGGAATAATTTAATAAACACATCAAACAATGCTGCTGAGCGCGCTCGTCTCCTGGCTGTGGGTGAATGAGAGTTGGGTCTATGGCTTCAGGCACTCCCGTCGTCCAACATAGGAACTACGCCATATGCCATACTATGCCATACAAGGTGGCAATGCTGCCAGTCTTCTGGGAACAATGCCGGTTGACAGCGATGCGGAGGAGTATTTTGACACGTAGGTAATATTTTTAGTAGTTAGTAATGAGTCGAAAAGAATAAATATCATACAGAGAACCTAAAGATTGTATTATTAAAATACGTCTTACATCAAGAGATGATATTTTACGATATCCAATACAAAAATAATGTCGGTGAAAATGACACTGTTCAAGATATTAATAAAAATATTTATCCTGATAAAGATTTGCCTCCTTACGTCTTATAAAAGACAGCCGTGAGGTGAATGCTCCGTTTAACGGCAATTGGATTTGTTACCGCAGAGTCTGCGAACAAAAGCAGCATCCTACTAGTAGTACTGCTTCTGTTCTTTGAATTCTCTGCTGCCTGTCTCACGTTCCCCCATCTCAAAGCGTTCTACCCGCGGGGAAAGACGGAACCAAACATTTCAATAATCCATGCCTACGGCAAAACTAAAGGAAACAATATAAGTATTTATAATTGCTACAATACAGTTCATTGATTGCTTTTAATTTTAAAAATGTTTTTCAAAAATAGAACCTATTAGAGTACCTACATATTTATCGCAATCTTATATTCAACATTGATGTGTACAAGAAATTAAAGTTTTACCGGTACGAATTTACGCCAAATTTAAAGAGCCTGAGGAAAAAGAAATGGTTGAAAATATGTTTGACTTAAGTTTAGTTAATAACAATTTAATATATAAGGTACGTAGGAGCTTGGTAACTAGTCTTTTTTTTCACAACTTTTCCTTTAATTTTAGTTGTATGTATACATACCTTCTTAGCTACATATTGATCGAACGGCGAAGTTAAGAAACGATTGCTGCGGCCAGTTCTTGGATGGGTGACCATTCTTTACATCGAGAGCCCTCCATGTTTCGGACAATATATTGATTGCAACAGTAGATGCCTACCGTATTTTCGTCTTAATCATTTATTTTTCAGATGAAACAGCATGACGATGAAATGTTGATGTAAACTATGTGTGAGATAGGAGTATAAAAATATAAATATCATGGAGATATGCATCCATATCAGATATGCTAAGTCCTACCAATTCAAAATAACGTAGGTGCAGGAGCAATTATATACAGAATTCGTCGGGTTCGGTTCTTTCGTATTGTGTTAAAGATAATTTACCACGGACCTAAGTAGGCGCTGGTAATAGCAACATAGTAAAGAATTTCTTGACGTTTTTAAGTGGGTGTTGTTTTAATTTCCAAAAGCAAACAACAACAACAGCAATAATAAGTAAGTAATTGTACGTTATATTATATAGGTATTAATATAACTAACATATACTATAATAACTTTAACTTGATAATTTATTTTTGATGTCCGACTTATAACCATGAAAACTTCACTAATTTAAATTATTTAAATTTATTTTTATTTAAATTATTTTTATTTTTTCAAGATATCTATTTTATTATTGCATAACAAACGTAAATCAAATATTCGAGTATTTCTGATACTTATCTCTACGGGTGTGTAAACTGTACACCTATCACAGCTGAATAAGTAGAAAAATTATTTAAAACATATAAGTGCCTAGTTGTTGTCAGCGTAATCTCGTATTTATTACAGTTGTGTATAATAACAATGGAAGAAAACAAAGTATTACCATTTCCTTACGAATTTAAAGAGCTGGAGCCTGATGAAAAGGAAATCGTTAAAAACATATTCGACCATGAGTATAGTTGCTACGTTTTAACATTGTAAGTAGGCGCTTTGTAAACATAAAATAACCTATATTAACAAAAAACACTCTTATTGCTAACCTTACTGTTTTTAATATTTTTTAATACATTTGAATATTCATCATTTTTAAACTGGAATCGGAAAAAAAACTCGACAGCAGAATTAGAAAAAAAGAAGCGTCTTATTATAATAAAAAATGTAAATATTAAAAGACGAGGTAAACAAGATAAAAGATTATATATTAAAACGACCACTAGTAAAATGGGGGATTAAACAGACAGCCTGTGATAATGATAAAATCGTATTAGCCACCAGTTATTAACACTCACAAGTGCTTAATACTTTTCAGCAAATCCCGCGGTAGAATGCATTCGTGGGGGCCCTAAAGGTTACATGGTATTTAATCCTTACAAGAAAGATGCTGCAAATATCTACAATATGCCCCTGAGAACCAGTGACGTTTTCGTCGCCAGTTATCAACGTTCGGGTGAGTTTGAAAGTGTTTTGTTTTGTGATACGTAATTATATTTTTTTATTTATTTATTGGGGCTCGTAGCCGGGGATCCATCGATCTGCGCGGTAACTATGTGGTGTTAAGCAGCGCTTGATGTAATTAGGTTTTTCTGTATGGAAATTCTCAGTAGCAGCATGGAGTCTGGAACTGTGCCGGGTTGATGGCAATACGCTCGCCCCTTATTACGTTGGGACTCAATAACGGTATCGGCGACATGTTGGTGTAAAAAAGTATACCTCTGCCTGACCCTTCGGGGAATACAGGCGTGATGTTATGTTATGTTCCTTATGCCGACAGCTTCACGTCTGCTACTGGTGCTACTGTCAATCTCGCCTAGATGCGATTCATCTAATCACATTGTCAATCCTACCTAATCCTGAACAATGTACAATTTTATATACACAGGAACAACATGGACTCAGGAACTAGTGTGGTTGATAGTAAATAATTGGACTACGCTAAAGCGGAAGCTATAGCGCTGACCCACAGATATCCATTGCTGGAGTAAGTTTATAACGGTTATATTCATGTAATATCTCACTCTGATAAGATAATAGTGACACACAAGTTACAAAGTATACTTTACACACAAGTTTAAAAGTTAACTGCCTCACTGGTCCAGTGGTCGCATGCGCGAATACTTGGCGTGAAGTCCTGGGTTCGATGCCCAGGTCGGGCTAAGTGTTTTTGGGTTTTTCTGTACTTATAGAAATTTTCAGAAGCGGAAATTGCAACTATGCCCGTTTGATGGCAATAGGCTCGTTTTCTATCACATGGAACTTATAACAACATCGGCGAAATATGGGTGCAGAATAAGTACTCTGCTTAACCCTTGGATGATGGATCTTTATTACTCTTTCACGCTAGAACGGCTGAACGGATCTGAATTTGGCACAGAGATAGATTATAGTCTGGAATAGCACATAGGCTACTTTTTATACCGGCAAAATGTACGGGTTCGTAAACCATACGGGCGAAGCCTCGGGCGGAAGCAAGGGCGGATCCAGGGGGGGTCATTGTGGTCATGACCCCCCCTGGGCTGGTTCTATGTCGACCACTGATAATTTTTCTAATCGCATTGATCGTATAGTATTTATTATTGTAATCGAATAGGAGCTTGTCCCGACTAGACTTCAAACATGTGACCCCCCCCCCCCCCCCCCCCTGATCTGAAAGCTGGAACCGCCCTTGGGCGGAAGCTAGTAAGTTAAATATATTTCATTACAGCGGTTTCATGTTCTTCGACGAGGAAACGATAGAAGACTACGTAAATGTCGTTACAGACAAAGAAGAGAATGTTGACAGAGAAAAGTTAATGGGAATGGTAGAGTTTATGGTCAAGCCGGCAAGTGGCATGCTGGCCACGGCCCCATCCCCTCGGTTCATTGAGACTCACCTGCCGATGTCCCTGATGCCGCCCACACTCCTGGACACCGCAAAGATAGTGTACGTCGCAAGAGACCCCAGGGACGTCGCTGTTTCGTGCTACCACCATGCTAAACTTTTCAAGATGATGTGTTTCGCGGGAGGGTTCAAACAATTCTGGAATGTTTTCCACAAGAGTTTATGTAAGTATTCAAATAAGGATGTAGATTATTATCCCATGTTTTTATAATTACAATCGCACTAACGCGTATTTCATCCTTGACGGATTACGGATTCAATTAGCGCCAAAACTCTGCTAGTCTCCCATGTGATAATTGTGGTGTGCTTGGGTAATGTCATCCAACTGAAAGTTTGCCAATACCAGCGCAAGTTCTTACAATGTACTGTGTGGAAGTTTATGTTAGTGAACATTTTCGTCCTTTGGCAGCCTTTTTAATTGTAATTCTTTTTCAGTCACACTGACGCCCTATTTCGAGCACGTCAAGGAAGCGTGGGAGTTGAGGAATCACCCGAATATGCTGTTTTTTATTTTATGAAGATATGTCAAAGGTTACATTTCAAGTAGAAAATGTAATTAACAATTATTAAGAATGAGAAAATTGTTGTTATATAAACTTATGTAAAAAAAATATACGGCTTATATGTTAGTTTTGAACAGTCTCTGAAATCGCTTCTATTTTTTTTTATCCTATATCTTTTATTTTCAGGACTTATCAGTAACCATTAACCTTGTTACCTGCTTCTTTGGAAAGCAGTTGGATCAGGAAGAAATCGTTCGCCTCTGCGATCATCTAAGCATACAAAATTTTAAGAAAAATAAGTCGGTGAACTTCGAAGATCTCAGGGAACTTGGCGTGCTTTCATCAGAAGAAACGTTTATAAGGAAACGTAAGACAGCCTGTATTCATTTCTCACTGTGAAAAAATTATCTACGCCTTGTCGTGACTTCGCGATTATGAAAGATAAATCCAAACGTGTCTTAAAAAACACCTCTTAATCCCTGCACCCCAATAAAAGTAAGCAAGTTTAAATATAGTATTTGACCAAATTTAATCTTATTGTCAGGTAAGTCAGGCGGTTGGCGCGAATACTTCGACGAGGAGATGATACAAGCTGAGCGATGGATCGCCGACAACCTGTGGACATCAGAAGAGAAACTAATAAAAACAGGTTTAAAAGATTATTAAAGGTACACCTATTGGATAGTATACACACACCATGAACTATAGTATACATAGTAAATTATGCATAATCACACACTATATTATTAAATTCCCAACCTAAAACTTAAAAGACTCACCTGAGTCCACAGACAAACTGTTTAGAACAGTTTTGTGGACCTATATATTACACTAAGGTTAAGCACTATTTTGTAATAATAATAAATAAAAAAAAAAAAAAAAAAACCTGCGAGACACCGACCTGCGCTTCCCACACATGGAACTGTAGTTAAAATATTATTTTATATAATATTTTTTGTACACGATTTGTTTCATTAAGTACTCTTTTATTATTTATAACATTTACTTGGAACACAATTTAATTAGATTTATTTCCGTAATAACGTTTTATTATAGCCAGTCCAGTAATTGAACGTGCCAATGTTATGCTTCAATCGTATTCATTTTACGTAAAATGAATGTCTTCGATCGCTATGAATTAATTAGTTTAGGTATAAATTCTATTAACACAGAGATATTATATTAATTAACACACTTAAAAGAGACTAAAATTCCGATACATTTGATAAGAACCTACAAATTGATTAGATTACTTTTGGAGTTTTAATTACTATTCGTGCTTCCTACCAAATAATTAAAATTATATTAGTTAGTGCCAGTATTCATAGACTACTCTAGAAATCTAGACATTGTTATTCTTTCGATCAAGTTATAATGTCGTCATGATTAAATTATACACTGTAAAACGAGTATTTTATTAATATTAACTGTGTGCTGTTGTTGTCGCCGTCTTCTCGATATAAAACAACGATGCTGCGCTTCAATGATCATTTATAAAGCAGCACATCATACATTCTGAAAAGAAAGTAATTATAGCTTCGTCTCTGATGAGCTACTACTAATGATTAAATTAAGTAATAACAAATAGTGCTGGCTACTGGGGCGAAGTATGGACATTTGCAGGCAATCTGTATAGTTGGAAGAAGGGAAACAACACAAACAATATTTACTTATTTACGCACTTGGGAAGGCATTCTTCATGTATCTTTTCACGTAAAGATCAACAAGCAATAAGGATCTGTAATTTACGCAGATGATTAATAAAATGGGGCCAATTATACTCCTCCGAGGAAATCCACTTGTAAAGTTATCGATTTTTACTTTCTGTTTGCGATTATGTTGGTTTAAACTTGCCAACTTATATAGGTATCCTACATTCGGCACACAAACATACGAACGGCGTCCACTGCGGAAATACTGTTCACTGTTCAGAAATACGGATTAGTTAGATAATACGAGGAAATCACCACTGTATATACTTCTGGTTGTATTTCTCAAGAAAATGAAGCGTTATTAAACACTGTTTCAAAAATCTTTGACAGTAAGTAAATAAAATTTTGTTATGTATAATAAAATATACTTAGATGCTTTATAATATATTAAGTCAAGTAACGTGAGAAATAATTTATAGTTAGCCCGCTCTGTGCAGACATTGTAGGTGTAAAGATATACTAATTAATTAATATTTATGATTTCTTTATGAAGTAGCTACCAAGGTGTAGTTGTTTATTTTACACTCGTATGAATTGTTATAACTTGAGTCATTCATTTCGACATTCACAAAAGGACGGGAATCTCAGATTTAATGAGCTCCTTCACTTTAACATTTTGATAAGTTCATTATAACTACTGACTATAAAACCACTTTTTTGACCAAATAAATGCGAGTTAACCGTAACGTTATAACGGTATAATTTGTCCAAAGTGGTTAACTCTGAGGGCCGCCTTTCTAGGAAGTAGGTAGCTCGAACACAATATAACAAATGACGCGAGCGCCGATCTAATACCTTGAGAAGGCATATTAAAAAGTAACTGCCTGCACTTCATAGCCAGTTGTATATTATTTACAAGCAATCAAATTCTTAAGGACAAGTCCCGACAACTGCTTCACCCGAGCGACCGACCTTATAGCAGTTGCAGTTGATTTGGTTCTCGTTTCTCGCAGTATCGCGCCTACGTTCGCGGGCGCAACTTGTGTACGCATGTGTACTTTATCGCGTCAATTAAAACGGAAGATACTAAGTTTGATACGTTTATAACAAACAAATAAGTCGGATTCATAAATAATATAGAAAAATATATTTTCTTGTTCAAAAGTATTAAAATGGATGCTGAAACCCAGTTTCCTTTGAAGATAGAAGATGTGGAACCAGAACAAACGAAGAAATTGTTGGAATATTTTACTGGTAAGTTAATTTATATGGACATTTATTTCCACATACAAATGAGAGCACAGTTTAAATTATAGATTAGTTTAATTTCGTAAGTGACATAGATATGTACATATAGGGTACAAATTAAGTAAATAATATGTTCTAATTTTGTTCTTTATACTCAAATTATTTTCTGTTGTTAATCAATCCACATAAATTACATATATTTCTGTCTATTTAACGTTATCACTGGCAATAGGCTCGCCCCCATTACATGGAACTTATTAACTACATCGGCGAAATATCGGTGTAAGTAGGTACACTGTATAGGCACGGTTGTAAACATCTGCCTATCCCTTCGGGTATACAGCTATAAAGCTATTTTAACGTCATACACGCAATAATAAACGCAATTTCTCCTGACTCTTAGCCAAAATTTGATTCCTGAGTACTTACTTCGATGGCAGGTCCTATTCGTAAAGGTGGATAGCTAGTAGAGCGGTCAGAAACGTCCAAAATTGTTCCACAGCTCAGATGTATTTGAATGCCAAAGAATAGATGCAGATAACTACTACTTAAATAATTACAAGTATATTATCAGTTCATTGAACTGATATTTCTTTGTTTACAATTTGTTAAGTAGGACACAATGCTGTAGTTACTACATTTTCACGATTTAGTTACTACATTTTCACGATTTAGTAAAAGATTTCCGCTGTTTCGTACATAATCGTTTCGGCGTGCATATTTAGTAAAGCGTAAAAGGTCGCAGACCGTTACTGATATATTATTTCGTGCCTCAATTAGGTACTTGCCTTCCTTAACACCCTACCTAGGTTGACATCTGACACCTGTACTAGGTACTCCATCCAGTGGGTTCAGAGTCCTAAATCCACAAATCATTCTGTTCTTTGGATCGGAACATCACTGCTTCCCATTTCCTACTTAACGTAGAATCGTCTGAACAGGAGATAATTTCACTAGAAACGACCAGTTACAAGCATAGGTGTTATCTGTTGCGCATTATTTCTATTTTAATTCGTTGATTAGCAATCAGGTACACATTTATATTGTAGGTACCTATATACTTTGGGTCGTTTTGATGGTTACAGTGAGGTCTAATGATAACTCCCTGTGGAATTCCGTTTGCAAATAGCTTTCTCTTCACTTGTAAATGATAGATTAAAAAACAATGTAGGCTATACAAATAGTATAAATAAAAATAAAATAATATCTTTTGAATATTGCATCGATTCTAAATGTCTAAAATTCGATAGCAGATGATATAGAATTCCAGGGAGTTTTAAAAAAATACTCAATACAGCACGCCTATAGTTATTTAAATGAATTGAGTTAGTTATAGAGGTCCTTGCATGCTATTGATCGATTATTTGCATTTCAACAAGTTTTAGGTAATAACTTTACCATAAATAAACTTGCGGAAACCGCCTGCAAGGTCTATCAAATTGGTTGCCCGGTACATTATGTCTTCTCGCAGCGATTGTAACATTTAATTATTAAATCAAGGTCCAATATATCTATTTATAGTCTATAGTTAAATAATTTGATATTTATATTTGATGTGAAATCAGCCTTTTGAATTGAATTAATTGAAGGACAACGATATTGACTACAAAAGCTAAAGCTAGACGCCACGCATCGTGCATGCATTTTATAAATATAAATTTTTTTATTGTTATATTGTTTTATTTATATTTTCAGGTGAACTTACCGGATTTGTTCGCGTTGGTCCAAAAAAATATTTTTTCCCACTAAAATATAAGCAGGAGGCGGCAAAAATCTATAATATGCCGCTGAGGCCCTCAGATGTTTTCGTCACAAGTTACCCACGATCAGGTAATAAATGAACAGAAGACTCAGTTATTCGAATGGTAATAAGTACATAGGTAACTCACAATTAATTACAACGCTCAAATTTTGTTACAGGGACAACGTGGACACAAGAATTAGTTTGGATGGTAGCAAACGACTTAGATTATGGGAAATCTAACGATATACCACTCACTGAACGTTACCCCTTTTTAGAGTAAGTTCAAAATGCTGTTCTTGAAGTTCAACATGCTGCAAAAATGAATCGTATTTTATGTATCTAACTATCACTTGACAATGAACCAGCTCAAGCTTTCACTTTTTAGAACTCCCTTTATAAGAACGTAATCTTACGTAATTCCTGCATTTTTATATTGATATGTAAACATTTTCACAGATTTTAGGGATTATTCCAAAAAAATATATACATATACTAAACCGATAGGTAACTTTACAGATTTTCAATTTGCGTGCACCCTGAAAACAAAAAGAAATTCACAGAAGAAAATAGTCACAGTAAAGAGAAACTGGAGCTTCTAGAGTTCGTGTGCCAGCCAGGAACTGACCAGCTTGCTGCAATGCCGTCTCCTCGCTTCATCAAGTCACACATGCCTTTATCACTTCTGCCTCCCACTTTGCTCGACACAGCCAAAATGGTGTACGTCGCTCGAGACCCACGGGATGTCGTTGTATCATTCTACCACCTGAACAGACTGATGAGGACACAGGGGTATACAGGAGACTTCAAAACATATTGGAACTTTTTTATACAGGATTTGCGTGGGTTCATTTTGTATTAGTACTTCCACCAAGCTATAAGGAAACCAAATTATTCGGAAAACTATTGATTCTGAATTAAATTACTTACCTACATGTATCTAACCCGCTTATTTTATTCATTCTAGATCACTGGACGCCATTCTTTGAACATCTAAAAGAAGCTTGGGATAAAAGAGACCATCCTAATATGCTATTCTTTTTCTACGAAGAGCTTTCTAGGGTTAGTTTTAATTTTATTCTAAAGTTTCGTCTGTCGTTGATACGGATGAAATATAAAACTTTGATTCCTTATTCAGGATTTGCCGACTGCAGTGCGTCGTGTGGAGAAGTTCTTCGACAAACAGTTTACAGATGAACAAGTTGAACGCCTGTGTGATCACCTTAGCATCGATAACTTCAAGAATAACAAGTCAGTTAACTATGACGTTATGAAGGAACTCGGGATTCTGATACCTGGTGAACAGGCTTTTATCAGAAAAGGTATACTACCATATTATGTCGAACATATTATGTTCGGGTGTTCAGTTATACATGTTGTTTATTTTACTATCAGGTAAGTCTGGCGGCTGGCGCGACTATTTCGACGAGGAGATGACACAACAAGCTGAGCGATGGATCGCCGACAACCTGCGAGACACCGACCTGCGCTTCCCACACATGGAACTGTAGTTAAAATATTAGCTTAGAAAGAAAAGAACATAAAAGGGTGATAAACATTTATTTCAGTAATATACTATGTTCCAGTTTTCTTTGTAACACCATATTTAAGTATACATGTATATTGAAACTTTTATATCAAAGCACTAGCAATAAGTAAACAAATGTTATTTATCCCAATCATATTATAAAATAGTTGACTGTATCTGGTGTATTAAAAAATTTACTCATAAATAAAACAATGTCTCAGTCCTTCCTCACATTTTATTTAAATAATACGGTTATACAAAGAAAATAAATTAAAAGCCAGATTTAATCAATCATTCGTTGGTAATATAAAATTCTAAAACAGACTTATAATCATTATAATGGATAATAACCGTTTAAAGCCGAAGCGGGGCGAGCGACCGCATTCGTCCCGGCCGCTCGCTCCGCTCCGCGGACAACGAATCGGCAACGTACACGTCTATAAAAAGCGACTCTATAATATAAAAGTGGGAGATGACTCCCGCACCTAACGACTCGCCGCCACAAGCGACGTTAAAACTATCATACACTTATAGAAAATCACAAAATTCAAGCGGAAATAATAGGAATCGTTTGTGTCGCCTACGCGATGACGTCAGGCAGCAGTGCGTTGTCTGCAGCGGGCGGGCTGGGCGGCGGCTTGCTCAGCGTCGCATCACCGTTGGACAGTCCGTTGGACACCACTTCTTTCTTCACACCATCTACTGGCCTCTTTGGAACGGCCTTCTTCATCAACCCTGTGGTCGTCTGAAATTACCAGTAAACTTAATGTATCAAAATGAATGAACTGGCGTGCATTTCTGGTTGGTCACAATTAGACTAAAAAAAGTAAATTCCCTTCGGTAATCAGACTGAATAGTGGGCGGAGCTCACCTTGGGGGCTGCGGTCCTGGGCGGCGCGGCCTTGGCGGTGATGCGCTTGTTGGCCAGGTCCTTGCTCTGCTTGTCCAGCGGCGCGCGCGGTAGCGGCTTGGGTGCACTCGGCCTGAAAATGACGCGTACGGTCACTCGCATGTTACCTACATGACTAGCAAGATATAATGACAAAAAAGGGGATCGAGCGCAACTCACCTAGTAGCAGGCGCAGCGGGCGCGGGGGCGGCGGGCGCGCGGGGCGTGGGGCGCGGCGCAGGGCGCGTGATGGGCGCGGGGCGGGCGGCAGGCCGCGCAGGTGCGCGTGTGTCCTTTGCGTCTCCGTTCGGGAGTGGCTTCCTGTCGGCCGGCTTGGGCTGCGGCCTGGCTGCCGACAGCGCGGGGCGCGGGGCGGAGCGCGCGGCTGCGGGCTTGGCCGCGTCCGCCTTGGGCACCGTGCGAGCGGGGGGCACGCCCGCACGAGGCGCGGGGCGGGCCGCGGGGGCCGCGGGGGCCGCGCGGCTCGCGCTGCTGGCGGTGCGCGCGGTCACTGGCGCGGCCTTAGGAGCCGCGGGCTTGCTGAGCGGTGAGCGAGCGGCGGCCGGGGCCTTCGCGGGCGTGGGCGCCTTGGTGGCCGGCGTGGTGGTGCGGGACGCGGGCGTGGCGGTGCGGCCGGCCGGGGTGGCGGGCTTGGTGGCCGGGGTGGATGGCTTAGCGGTGAGCGTCGTCTTGGTTGCCGAGGGCACCTTGGTCGCGGACGCCGGCGCTTTGCCGGTGGGCGTGCGGGGAGCGGCCGCGGCCGTGCTGGGCCTCTTGATCGGCGCGGGTGTGCTGGTAGTTGTCGAAGTGCGCGCGGCGGTTGCCGATTTAGGAGCGGATCTCGGCGTGCGAGTGTCTGGCTTGGCAGTCGGGGTTGTCGGTGATTTCTTAGCCATGGATGTCTTCGCTTTGGTCGCGACTCCGCCAGCAACCGCAGCCGCCCCTACGGCGGCGACCGCGGCAGTTGCTACTGCAATTTCTGCACCTCTCGGTGCGTCGGCGGCGATGGGCGTGTCGCTGAGGGGCGCAGCATCCAGCGCGGACGCGGGCGGCTCGACGGCTGGGGTGGGCGGCGGTGTGGCTGCGGGCGGCGGTTGCACGGCCTCCTCCAGTTGTATCTCGTTGGTGACCGGCACGCAGATCTCCTGTGCCCTCGACTCGGGGATTCCGATGTCAACGTCGGTGACGAGTTCGACGCGCGAGTGCGGCGCAGGCTCCTCGGGCAGCAGGTCGGGCGCGGGCGCGGAGGGCGCGGGCGGGGAGGGCGCACGCTCCGCAGGTTGTGGGGACGTGAGGTGCGCGTCGGCGTCGGCCGGCGGAGCGGGGGACGCGCACACGGGTGTAGCGGTGTCGGCGTGCTGCAGCTCGGCGGGCGACAAAGCCGGCTCGAATGGGATGACTGGCTCCAGTGGCGCGGGGGACTGTGTAGGCGCGGGGGACTGTGTAGGCGCGGGGGACTGTGCAGGCGCGGGGGACTGGTCAGGCGCAGGGGACTGTGCAGGCGCTGGGGCCTCAACGAGTACGGACGGATCCACGGGCACAGGAGACTCCACGTGTACGGGGGACTCCGCAGGCACGAGGGACTCCACAGGCACGGGAGACTCCACAGGCACGGGAGACTCCACTGGGAGCGGTGACTCACCCGGCAGGGGCACGTCTACGGGCAGCGGGGAGGCGGCGGGGGTGTGCGCGGCAGGCGAGCTGTGCGCGCCCATGTCTGTGGCCACGGCGGGCGTTTCAGTATCGATGGACTGTGGCGGTTCTGCGACGGTCGGCAGCGGAGATTCGGTCGGCATCGGGGACTCCCTCGGCAACGACGATTCTCGGTCTCGGTCGGTCTCAGACTCAGTCGGTAGTAGAGATTCGCTCGGCACAAAGGATTCACTCAGCAACAAGGATTCGCTCGGCAGCGGAGATTTACTCGGTAGCGGGGATTCCCGCAGTAACTCGGTCTCTGCAGGAAGTGGCGAGTACGCAGGTAGCGGAGACTGTGTCGCCTGCAGTGACTCGGTCGGCGGCAGAGTCTCGACTGGAACGGGAGACTCTCTCGGCGCTTCGGATTCGATCGGTAGAGGAGACTCTTTAGATGGAATATTTTCGCTCGGTAATGGAGATGGAGACTGCCTCGGTATTGGAGACTCAGTAACTTGTACTGTCTCAGCCTGCATCAATGTATCCTCAGGTAAAGAAGATTCTACCGGTAAGGACAACTCTGTCGGGAGGGGAGAGTCACGAAGTAACGTCTCATCCACTGGAAATTGTGATTCGTTCGGGATCGGAGACTCGCTAGGAAGAGGGGACTCTGTTGGCAATGGGGACTCACTGGGTAAAAGTGTTTCAGCCGGAACAGGCGACTTAGTCAACAGAGGAGACTCGGCTACCAACGCAACTTCAATCGAATTGGAAACTTCTGTTGTCAGATGTTCTGTGTCGAGTTTAATTTCAGGCGCTTCAAGTGCTGTTTCAGTTTCGGAAACATCTGCTTCGATGTGGTCAGTCAGTTCTTCACTATCTTTTGTTACGGTATCAATATCAGTTTCAACATGTTCATTTTGTGATTCTGCTACTTGCTGAATATCCACATGTTCCACTGCAATACCTTCATCAATATCTGTTACTGGTTCTGGCGACGCAGTTTCTTCAAGTTTTGCTTCATCAAATTGTGCTGGACTTACTGCAAGGTCATTAGTAGAGGATGCTTGATGAATATCCACAGGTACAGGAGAGGCAACTTGATCAGGTTCAGCCAAGTGGTGAGATTCAATTTGTTCATCATCCTTCAATAGATCAATGTTCAACTGAGGTTCTGTTTCAACACATGGTGAATCTTCAAGTTTACTTTCCATTTCAATGTCTTGTGATGTTTCATCTTGAGGAGTGAAAGGTCTGACATCTTTCTCACTCTCAGATGGGTCTTGTGCATCATCATTTGAAAATCCTAATTCTGAACTCTTTCCATCAGGTATTTCAGGTATTTGTTCAAAGAGTAATTTATGAGATTCAGGCGTGTCTGTTTGCAAAACAGTGTCTTGATTGATGTTGGTGGATTCAAATTCAATATTTGAAAAACTCTCCATATTATTGGAACTAGTTACATTAAAATCTACGAAATGATTTCCCTGATCGAAGTTATCGATATTATGTGGGAGACCACCAGGCCTGTCGTCAAACCTGATGATGTCATTGTTTGGTTCTTGAACATCTCTGTCTATTCCAAATAAGTCTGCACGTTGTTCTGGGCAGATATTTTCTTTTTCATTTTCATTTGCATTTTCACAGACACCATTTGCTTGTATATCTTCATCATCACTGTCAGGTAAGGGTTGGACAGCGTTGAGATCAACATGTGATTCATTTTTGGATACTCTTTCACATGTGTCATCATCTTTTTCTTGGTAAAAACTCATACTCATAGGATCCCTTTCTTTATTTTTCAGCCTTTCAAATAGTTCCTCATTGCCTTCTACAGCAAAAGGATTAGTTTCTGTGTGTGTCTGGAATACCTGAAAAAGTAGAATTTATTAAGATTCATTGATTGAATTATTTATCTTTTGATACTGGCAAGTTTGGACTGTATAATACTAATTATTTCTAGAAACTTGTTTATATATTTTTTCTTAGCGTATCTATAATGCCTGCCAGACTTATTATTTCATGTACATATATTCTAACCTAACTTGCATATATATTAGATAATACAACCGCAAAGAGATCTTTGGTGAGTTTTATTTCTCAGAAAACAATTTCCATATTTGTTCAGTCCTAATACATTTATTTTTATTAAATTCCGAAGTTGGTGTCACCTGAGTCTCTTTTTCTTCGATTTATTCTCTGATCAATTTTGAGCTGAGTGTCACAATGTCAATAAGGACTATTTTATGTTTTTAATACAGCAGGAGGTATAGAAGGCAGCTTATATGATTATATCAGCTAAAAGCACTCAGTAACATTTATGATAAGTACAGTTAATTCAGAACAATAAAATTATTTCAATGTAAAATTTGCACTAGCCATATATTTAACAAACAAATCTACTTATGTGCATAAATTAATACACAACCAAAGCACTGAACAAACGTAAAATAACTGACTACAAAAGCACCTACAGGAAAAATATACATAAAAGCTGGCAGCAGAACTGAAATAGTCATACAACTAACCTGAATATCACAAAAGTCTGTTGTGTCTTTCTGTATCCTCTCGAAGTCTTGTATGAGGCCCGTATCCTTGACTTTATCAGGTTCAATGCCAACATTGAATCCAAAGCCCAAACTGTCCATGTTACACTTATCATTACCATTCAAGTGTTCTTTAACGGCTTCGTCTAGTGATAGATTCTGAAATTAAAATTAATTCAGTATGTTAATGGTATAATATTACTTCTTTTATCCTCCTATTACAAACATATTTTTATGTATGTTATAATTCTATTTATGCTAAAAACCAAATACTTTGGACATCAATCATTTACCATGTGCTCCCCCCACAAAAACAAGTTTTTCTTCAAACCTAATTAATTTAGTATAAATGTGGAGGCTCATGCTTACGTAATATGGGCTAATAATGATACTTCTTAAAAACTAAACACTATAATTTATCATGCCATTTTGTGGTTAGTGCTGGCTTTGTCTCGTTTGCTGTTGAGAAAACATTTTAATGAACCTCAATATGTAGCTCAACCTCAGTATTTAGCTTTTGTTGCTTTTTACAAGATAAATTTTCAAAAAAACATACCTCAAATAAGTATTCTAATTATAACTAGGTAAACCAACTATTTATTTTACTCTACATGCATTATCATTTAAATATTGAAAAACCAGTGGTGGAAGACCACATTTTATTACTACACACATTTGATATTTACAAGTAAACATTTACAGGAAAAACTCACTGTATAAAATTATAACAAAGTAATAATAAACTATATCCAAGTTTATTCTATAAAATATATTCAACAGTTCCCATGAAACTTGTTTCTTGTGGTGCTAATGAGATTTTAGCACACATTTTATCATAACATTAATTAGTTTCATGTAAACAAAGAACATGGATTCCCAGCAAACATTAAATCTGCTAATTAAATACAACACAGCCAGTTTCTACAATGTATACTGCAAACCTGACTAAGGTGACTAACATTTTTGTGGGTGATTTCTTAGCAACTGTATGTAATTTATTACCACAAAAGGTTATTAAACCCCCATCAAATAATCTATTATTAGTAATAGGTAACAATTCCAGATAAATGCAATAATAAAGCAGCTGATAAGAAATACAGAAACTTACTAAAGCAAGGCATTACATATACCAACAGAAATTCTAGTTTGTGTTTGTAAACTGGGCTTGATAAACCAACATAATTATGAGGGTATTGTAAAATACAAGTATATCTGAAAATCAGAAGCCCATATTGTTTAGCCCCGGGGTATCCTGTTGTCCTCCTGTAAATGTAGCCCTATTTATCAATGTTGTAGATAGAAATTTGATATCATGTTGACAGAGAAAACATAGCTGTCATGGTTTAATATAGACATTAAGCTATCTCATAGTCAATGAATGTAACAAATCAATCTGTCACACTGTGTCTATACTTACATCTCACCTTTATGAAAATCTTTCTATTTTGTAATATTAACACTATGTAGTATAAATGATATAAAAACCAAATACTAACATGATGGCCATTAAGCTGATCACAGTTATCTAAGTCCAGTAATTCCGCTGGCCTCACTACAGCTCCTGTATCAAACTGTGCCTCATCTGGGAGCTCTATGTCATCCATCGGCAATGGTTTGCGAGGTGACTCTGCAAGCAGGACATCAGACCCAGCAACGCTCCCCGGGATGAACACCGGAGCATCAGGGTTCAGCGGTGAGCTGTTCATGTCTACTGAGCTGCTTTCCCAAGCCGACTGAAATATTACGCAAGAATTTCATTAGTAACACACTCTCCCTACATAACCTATATGATATCTACTTGCTACTTTAGTCACAACTTGCAACACAAATTGAATCATGTTTGAAGGTCAACATGAATAATGTATCACTTCACCAAAGCTATGAAAGTCAATGGAATAAAATTTTATGGAGTCTACATACTATGTATAGAAAGTGATTGATTCAAAAGAACTGTATTTTCTTACACAAGACTTCACAAGATTGTCAATGTTTCATCTGTTTCGGAATGCGAATGTTTGTTCTTTCGCTGTAAATACATTGTGATGTAGTCAAAACATGCAATGATTGAGTCAGCAGTATAGTAAATAATGAAAGTAGCTCACATTATCCTGGCAGGGTGTGTCAGAGCGCGGCGCCTCGTCGGGCTCCTCGCTAGGATTGTGTTCTTCGCGCTCGCCCTCGCCTTTGAAGTAGTTCCACTCGTCTTCGGAGTCCTCGCCGCTCTCAGCTACATTATCCGCCACAGAACCGTCGACGTGGCCCTGCTCCACTGCACACCACACCAAAAACACACTTATTATGAATGATTATATTTTCAACACTACAATAGTCCCTGAACACCTGGCGAACACGCAACATTCACCCCTCTTGTAGCAATCACGATATCAACAGGTGACACACCCTTGACGTAAAAAATATCATACGTTTGATTCGTGAAGGAAAACACCAACTTTTGAGCTAACCGCAATAAATTATGAACGCCGGTTTTGTTTACGAGCGGCGTGTAAGCAACGATATTTTACCGGTCGCGATTTCAAACTCGCGAGACATTCGCGGACGCCATTTCGAGAACGGCCAGCGGAGACACGCCCGAGATCAAAGTTGTAGTGTCGAGAAGTTGAGAACATGTGAGTGAACCTCCGGGAATCCTGCGCTCACCGACGACCGAGGGATGCGCCTTTGGGCGAACCGTTCTATTTCCAGAACACCGCTCCGCATGAATCAACACAGAAATAACCTTTCACAAACTGTTTGGTATGTGAAAATAATCAACAACATTCGCTAAAAACCACGTACCGTGAACGGTAATTTCACTGCACAAGATTATTATCTTCACTGGCGGTCTATTATTCGAGTCGTAAAATATAGACAAAAGCCCCGATTACAATAGAAACAACTTTCGAGAGTAGCACAGATCGACTGGACGTTCAATGAGCGACTGCGAGGGGGACGAGGCGAGCGAGCGGGACGGCACGGCAGTGGCGCTGGCGCGAGGGCGCAGGCGGGGCGCGGGGCGCCGTTTGCACCCGATAGGGATGCCGTGTCATTATAATATTTCTTATTGTTGATTATTATTATTAAATTATTTAAGGTAGATTACTACGTAGATAGGGTATAACTTTAATTAATATTGTTGGTAGCCTACTTATTTACTACGCTTTGAGACCAGAGGCACCTAGGGTTCCCAACCATACTGCTATAAACAGTATTATACCTTTTTCGCTCGAAAATACTTTTTACTGTTCTATAAAAAAAAATATACAAAACAAAATACTGTTTTTATGACCGCTGGTATTCGGAGCTATAAAACCTATAAAAGTGATATTTTAAAAATTAAAATAAATTGTTAAATTGTGCATGAAGCTCCAAAAATATGTTTTTAAAACGTCAAAAAAGAAAATAATGTTTACTTTTCTAAAATACTGTTCATTTTAATTCTGCCACCTTAATATACTTTATTTCTCTTACAAAAAGTTGGGAACCCTAGAGACACCTATTGGCGATTGTCTTTTTGCCCAATGGGTCACGGATTCGACACTCGCCCGGAACTTTTTTTTGTTGTTTCAGATCTGGAGGTTCGTAAGTACTTATATAAGATTTATGCAGTAAATCATAATTATCAATTAATCAAGTGGTTCATTGCACCTTTTGAATATTTGATGGGGAATGTATAACGCATGGAATTAATGCCTACGAACTAAGGAACTTTACGCAGTATTTACCACGCAAATTTTACGATTTCTGGTTCAATCAAATAAGATTTTTTACGAATGAAAGTAACTTCCTCATGTTTATCCTATTTTTTTTATTATTACGATCACTTCTTATGTCGTGAAATATACCAATCTAATAAGTAGGTAGGTATATTATTAGTTTCGGCACGTACATCCGATGCTATGGATACCAATATCAGTTAAGCGAAAGCACTCATTCCTAAGCTCCAAGTTCTTAATCTAATCTGAATCAGCGATCGATTCATCTGCATACAATCCCATCTAGAAAACGTACACCAGCAGTTAGTTACATGCGGACGCGGCACGGCGCAGCGTGGATGTGGGTGAATGTAACAATCAATAAAGCGTGACACACACGATTCTTACTTTTTCTTTTGATCTTATTGAAATGTGGCTCATGCACCTAGAGATTAACTTCCTACAACACATTTCAAACCAACTTTGTATGGTCATGTAACAGACGATATTTTAACATTCTAGTATTTAGATAGAGATAGACTAAGGTTTTGAGGCTTTAAAAAACGTTTTTAGACTATCCTTTGCCTGTACCAATTTCAATTTGCGATAAAAGAAATTGATTATGTATCTTGATCTATTCATCAAATAATAATTAAGTTCAACGTAAAAAAAAAAACCTTGCCAACTTCACGTTGGACTACTGGTTCCGTAGACGTAATTAAATGTATACGGTGTAAGATATTTATGCAATCACCAAGGAATTTACGTAAGTTCTAAACAAATACAAGCCTGCATGTTTTAGCATTTAGTTGATATTGATAAGTTACAGGGGAAGGACACATTTTTGCGACAGACCGACAAACAGAAATTAAAAGTATGGGTTAATTCGTTTTACTACGGAACCCTTCTACACGTAATCTAGCTATACATGCGCTAAAAGCATCAATAACTGCTTGTCATCCTGTACAATCCCGCGTAGTATGAGTCAGACGAGTCATGAGGAAGTGGGTTATTATGAGACGTGGGCAATCCGCTGGCTACCTGTAACTTTGTGCATAGTTTCGAGCTATGATCTTTAACCCGACACGTTGAGCCGAACGTAGCTACGAATGATGCCGGATTAATTGATATGACTTGAAACTTGTGGAAACGGGAAATAAGATTTCAGACCATATCACCAAATGGAGGGGTATTCCACACATAGTGCGCCCTTGGTAGGTCAAGTGTTGAGGAAACGAGCTTACTCAAGTGACATCTGTTTAATAAACTAATCTAAACTATGGGATTGAATCCAGGATCTCGGATTGTTGTAATGTGTCCTGCAATAGACTGTGATAAGACTGAAAACAGAGAAAGACTTACCAGCATGCGCAGGTGGCGTGGGTGGTTGTGGTTCCTGATTCCTTGCTTCGGCGTCTATATCATCTGCATCTGCGTCTACATCGACAGCGGTCTCGGGGCCGAGGTCCTCGCTGTCACTATCCGAGTTGTCCACGCCGTTGTCGCCGGCTTCAGCGTCGGCCTCGGCTTCCGCGCACTCCTCAGCTGCGGCGTCGGCGGCGGCCGCGGCGGCGTCAACCTGCCGCCGGCACGCCTCCGTCTCGATGGTGAACGGTGGAGCGTTCATCATCGCGTTGTCCAGCCTGTATTTTATCAAGTTTTTGAATATTAGCAAATGTACTGTAAATATTATGGTTGAAAACTGTGTATGACTTGGAGTTCGATATGCAAGTATTTGAATAAGTACTTTAACTATAGATAATAATGACAATGAATCTGCCGAAGATAAGATTACAAAGTTCTGGGAAAGTTCTTGTTTGTATTATTCTAATCCATATTATATTCCTGATGCTCCAGTAATCTAACATCAACAATGTTGTAATATCCGCATCTAGTCTATTGATTTTTTAGGCTCTGTCTGAGTTTAAAGGCAGAAATAAGCAAAAGGCCACAAAAAAAAATGCGACGTGTGCCAATTATTCAATGAAAGTGACATAAACTTTCATTTTCCAAGGCCCCTGTTAGAAGATAGGCCGGCAGCATTCAAGGTCGCCTGCTTCGAGATAATGTGACATTCGTAATGTTATAATTATGTATGTCTAACTTGTAACCGGTTATCGGTCGAATAACTCTTGAACTCGTGTAGTTTTACAAAAAATGTTTGGTTAAGAAACTTCTATTATAAAAGAGACGTTATTCGCTAATTAGTTTACATTGTGGATGCCTGCACCCAACATATGACATCATAAAATGATAGCATTTACTAAAAATAGGGATTATTAATATCCGCCCGTTACATGTGTTAACGCTATTAGCCACACGTTACCTAAATCCTATAAACAGGTATTGTTCGCAATCATTCCTATCGTTTATGTCTTTCCAACTCAAGTAGTTATGATCTATCAATATGAGAACAGTGACGAAGCTTTGGAGATCTATTATTACGGCAAAACATGACCCTGACAAATTCTTTCCGCACTTTCGGAGTCAATGCTAAAAAAATCCTACAAGACATTTCAAAGAAATGCGTTTTAAAATATTTGGAACATGCTACATATGAAACGAATTTATGCTATGAAAACATTTTATATTTTATATAAGATGTTTTTTATTTGTTATTCATATCAACGACATCCTAATAGCCCACAAATAATATTATTTTTGATGAGTGACTCACTAACATCCACTATTATAGTTAAAACAATATTTGGGTGAGAACTATTAGTACATGTGTAAACGGGATCAAATATGTCATGTCAGACGTTTAAAATAAGAACTGGTAACAATCTCGATAACTGCCACTACTTCGACTTCGTGATTTTCATCAATACACGTCTTGAAGCTGTCTTTTTTTTTTAAGAAATGCAACTATGCGATGTTTTTTATTGTAATAACGACTAGTTAATACCGCAGGATTGATAATATAACTACATAGATTCTCCTACCGATCGATAGGAGAATCTGATACTGCTATCCTATATACATATATGTACCTACTTGCAATTTATGGAAGTTTGCAGATCAAAATAAAATTCCAAGCTTACCCAAGATCCATGGGCGGGCGGTTGTCAGCGGCAATGTCACGCGGGTCCTTGAGGAACACCACGATTATGGAGATGTTGTCAGCGGATCCCTGCCGCTTGGCCTGCACGATCAGACGCTTTGTCACCGCCTTCAAGTCATCTGCACAAAACAACACACATCTTAACCATCCGACATGGAAAACAACTACCAATTAAAATCTTATTAGGCATAGTTTCCAGCAGAAAGAACACATTAACGACCGTAAGAATTTCTTAATAGTGTTATTATCCTTAAAATATCTATGTGTCATCTAGCACACAGTTAAGAGTGTTGCGAAGTCCATTATGTCTGCAATTTGTTGCGGCACAATGGTGAATAGCACCGACGGATATGGAGTAACCATGTTTATGTTTCGATTTGCCACAGCGCTGGCTGTATGTGAGGATGTCCTTGTTCTGTCTCAAGCTTGTCGAGCGTGAGTCACTGGCCAGTGCACCGCTATTGTGCCCCTTTATACATGTACGTGATAAGCCTTCGTTAAAATGAAAGCTGCCGCGCCATTCCTTTATTTTACATTGAGACGTACGCAGTCATACAACAATTAGGTCGACCTTGATTCAACCGAGTTAACTATTACATATATCAGCCCTTAATAATAATTATAATATTCTCAAGAGATCATTGTCGACCGTCGCGTCGAATTTTTTTGTAGGTCATTTAAGAACAGCAGACACGTTGCGCTATTCGAATATATTACGGGCTCCACCTTTTTGTTGGTACATTTAGGTCGTTATGTTTTATAGTGGTTATTGAAGCGTTGGTATCATGATAGACACGCATAATTTAATTAGTTTACACAGGCTGTTTTGGCGTTTTCATTCTATGGGAGGTAACTCGACCAGTGGGCGCGCCTCGATGTAGGGTGTGTCCGACTTGTACCACAGAATAAATAATAGAAGGTACTACGGTATTATAATAATGTTCGTACATTCCGTGCAATGATGTACTTTAAACAGCCCGTTAGCTTGTCGTGTAAGCGCACGCCTTGACTTTGCTCGCTATTTCGGGGCGCGGTCGTCGCCGCCGCCCTTGCTTTTTACCCTGTTTGGTCTGGCTCGAAGCCAACCGCGCCCCGTCTACTCTTATTTCTATCTAAGTCCGTAGAAAGTTGTTAATTTGATTTATAGTTCCAGAATATATTTAGATGCTTCAAAAACTTTTAAAAATTAACGAACATTACTCGGGCTGCAGCGAGTTTCATGACGGAAGTGTTAAAAACTGCGCATGGTATTTTATGCGGGTTTCCTCGTCCTAAGTTGTAAAAGGTACATAATGTTTGAGAAATTAGTTTTTCAAGCGTTGCGCGGAAGCGGTAAATGTTTATTAGTTAGGTATATCATGTCGATTGTGGCGCAAGTAGCTCGCAGCGGGCGAGGTGATCATTGCGGCGATTACTGCCGCCGGCTAACGGTGATGCGGATGGAATGCACGTCGTCGGCCATTGTTCCCTGTACTACAACTCGAAGCAAAAACCGATCACGGCCCATCGACGCACACTAAGCCCCACGACCGCGAACCACCTGCCGTCCGACGTTATCGAGGAATGCCTGTAATTATTGCAGGTGTTATTGATAATGTCTAACTGCAAGCTGGTTTGTGAGATGAATTAAGTGCTTGCGTTATATTCGAATTTGTGCTTGAAGCAATGTAGTATTTGCGGGGTTTAAGTCATATGCATATTAATGGTAACACTACGGGTTAGGTAGATAATTATTTTAGGACGGAAATTAAATGTAGAGAGCAGGGAGAGCAGTAGGGGCGATGGGGGCTCTGAAGGAGGGAGGAGGGATCAAGTGCAATTTTCCAGCAAGGCTCGGTGCAGCGAGCAAAGCCGGCCGGCAGACAGGAGACGGCAAAATATTATTTCCATATCCGCTAGCTACACAGAACTATGGCCTCTTTTATCATTACGATCCAGTTGAAAAAAGTTATATTAATAATCAAACTCGATTATTTTGCATCTCTTTCAAATTACTGAAATCTAATGGCGAATTTTTGAATGTTTCAGACGCTACAGATTTCCAGTAAATTCCTACAACATGGGACACCTCAAGTTGTTTATCTATATGCCTTTTTCCATTAATCAAAACGAAACGGAATATCTCATGCATGGCTCAAAAGTAAACGAAGATACTTATATCTAGTGAACTAACAACATACAGTCATGTCGGTTTAAACAGAACAGATGATAAAACAAGCTTTTGTGATATTATTTTTATAAGAATAACAGATTGTTTATTATGAGCCACCATTTATTTTATTTAAAAACTAAGGTTTTATACGCTCCCGTTCGCTTGAACTCAAATATGATTCAGTTACGAAGCACTTTTTATTCTTTAATGCACGTTCGCATTTTAATATAACTGGTGTACTTTACAGGTTACACAGTGAAACCTCAACAAAGCAAGCTGGCAGCCCTCCCCCCACCCCTTACGTGCTGAGGTGGTCTGCTCAAAATGAAATCTATCCAAGTTACAATTCCCCACAACTTTTTACGAGACTTTATTAAATAATCCGCATGAGTACTATCTATTGATAAGCGAATGTAATGTGACTTTTATAAGTTCAGCCTTTATCTGAAAGCAATATGGCATGTTTCATTGAGACAATGATGCATTTGATAAAAATCGATTAGTTTTCAAAGAATATCAAAACATCATAATCATAACGATTACTCAATATTCTGGGAATTATATCAGCACAAAGAAATAAAAAATGATTCATGACGAATGGACATAGACTTCGGTAGATTTCTTATCACTGTGGCAATTCCAGGAAATTATAGAAATCTATTAGATCGTTTTCTGGTATGAAGAATATGAACAGCGCGTATGGAATGTGCGTGCAATGTACAAGTGGGAATCGAACTCCAGCAACCACGTCTGCGGTCTAACTGTACAGTGAGCTGATATGCGTTACATCATAACTATTTATAATGCTATACATTGAAACCACTTCAGATAATGCCTGCGAAACGTATCAGTAACTGCGTTTCTCATAACGCTAACACTCCAATACGCAGCGTTGAATCCACTCTAGCGCTGAAGTGTTAATTAAACGTATATGTAACTAAGCTTCTCGAGTGTAAAAGCTGTGAGGGGAGGATGCTGGCTGTTATTTACACAAGCATTACGGTAGGAAAACAAACTTGACAGGACTACTTAGAGACGAACGACTTTCAACTACGCAGCCTAATCGGCTCCAGTGCCAGAGACGACGCGACAGATGGCAAACATCAGGCATTTGTCGTCGCTAAAAGCTTTCGATGGAGCATTGACACAATTAAGGAAAATTATGAGAGCTAAATTCGATAATGTAACGAGAGCAGAAATAAGTGAAAATTACTCGTCAATTAGTACCAGTCTTACCTGGTCATTAACAGATTCCATGTCATAAATCATGCAACGTTGTGCATATATAAAGCTACCTATTTAGCTAATCAATGAATTAATCGCGATTATAGAAACCTCTCTAATTGTTAGTGCGCACAGCGAAGCGTAATGAAATTGAGTGGGAACTTTCGTGCACGCTCAACGTTCATCAGTTGCCCGGTAATTGGTTCGCGAGCATGCTTTGAAAAGAGTTATACCTACCTAGTACCGAGCTATACGCGACCGTGCCACCGGGGATCCTTCTAATTAACGCTCGCAGCAGCCGATCGCATTGCTCTCGTAATTGGAAGGCTACTGGGCAGTTCATGTCGCCACCTCTATATAACCTCCCGTCGCGTTTACTACGAAGAGGTATTGGTTTTTGTGGACTAAAACGCATCGAAATACGTTTCTCACTTGAAGAGATCACAATTTAAAACAACAATGTATATATACTATATTAACAATCACATTTGTTCCGTAAATTCGTGGGTTATTTTAACGCGATTCTTAGAACCCTTTGAAAAACTGTGACGTAAGAATATAGGCTCGTTAAAGTAACATTAGAATATATTACACAGTTTGTGAGATTAGCCAGATAAAGAGTTTGATGGACGGCCAAATATTCGAAAAATTGTTTATTTACATTATAGTTTATTAGGTTCTGCTATTTTATTTAGTGTACCAAACAGTTAGATGAACATAATTTGAATCAGAATGTTGAAACTTGTAATATTGAAACGTTTAGGCAACTTTATAGGTTAAATTTTCCATTAAGTGAGCCAAGTACAATGCAACATTTGCAACGACTTCCGCATCCTGTCTACATCTGGCGTAATTTTGTTCACTAATACGCAGAGGAAATGTGGATCAGAGGACTGCATTCAAACACAAAGCGTCCCAAATTAAAACCAGCGCGATGTGAATGTATAGCCTTATGTGAAAGATGAGAATCATGTCAATTGCTGAATATTATGTTCCGGGAAGCGGCGTACATTGTTAGAACTCGCACAGTGGCCGCAAAAATGACGCACATTTGAAATAGGTTAGTAAACTGAAATAAATCCCATATCATACATTGTCGTCCGCCATGTAAACGTATACCTAGTCAGCCGTGTATTATTTCTCGGAGAACTTATGTTATGGGTTGTTCTGCAAGATATTACACAGTTTAGCATTTAGCGCAGGCGAGTGGTCTGGGGCGACTGGGCGACAAATCACGCCCGCATATCGCATTTATATGCAAAAGTTTCGATCCCACGCAACAAGTACCACTTGTCGTCCTCGATAACCCTGCCCGATGCAATGCCTGCCAATGCAGTTCTATTCTAACGCCGCCTGCTCGTTTTAATTTGTCATTCCAAGTCATTTATGCAGATTGTACCTAGGATAGGTAAATATGAGCCATTTTGGGAAAACAGGTCAATCGATCGTATTATAAAAATAGATAAGTTTGCGATAAACAGGTAAAATTGTGGGGTGAAACCTTTAGGAAAAATGCGCCATTGTCATCAGTCGTGAATCATAGGCATAATATAGATTCATCGTGCACTTGACGGGCTAGCGACGATAGAAATGCAGTATCGTGAAAGGAATCATATATATCAATCAATTTTATATAATAAATGAATTATTGTAGTTTACTGATAACACCTTCTTTATTCCTATTACAGGTTAATAACCAGATAAAATAAAAGCTGGTCTACATGGTTCACGTTCTACCACTCGCTAAGTGTCAATGCACTCGCGGCGGACATACTCGAGCATTTTGTGTATTAGTTTGAAACAATTTCACATCATCTACTTGTGCATAGTTGTTTTATAATGCCACCAGCTTTGTTGTTGTCAATGGATCAGATAACAGTAATAGATTCGTAGAGCTCACGCACTGACTCGTCTTAGTCAAAAGTACACGAGTGTATAATCACGAGCGGACGCCTGCGCCGGCCGCTGACCTCTCGTTACACAATTTGATATCCCTAATAATACGAAAACTACAATAGTAAAAAAAATATATTTTAATGTAACTAGGAATCACCATACGAGTTAATAATTGATGAGAGATGCTGTTGCTCATATATTTCCGAAAATACATACCTTATCTTACTATAATATGTAGTAATTTATGTTTGATGTTCCATTCATGATGGGGTACCTAGCTAGTCAATTATTATCTATGAAAATATATGTAGATACTTAGATACCAATAGTAGGTACCTAAGTTAAACTTGCCCCACGTAGTAATATGTGGGGATATGACACAAAATGTGGAAGGTAACAGGTGACGATGAGACAGCTGACGCGTATCGTGTTTTTTTATAATTCCATTCATTCCTAAATCATAAGGGGATATAATTATATACTTTAAAAATCACATCATTATGCATTTATGAGTACGCTTTTGAAATATAAAAAAGGAATATCATGGTAAAAGGTGTATTGTAAACGATGTATTATCACGAAGTTCGTGAGCCATCTTAAATGAATGCTTAATAATCGTACGAGGAGATAATTTGTTTGGACGTTTCAAGAAGGTCATCTCTGTTTGTCATGTATGATTCATTCGTGTGAACATGATAACATATATACATTATACGGTTATCTGTTGGTTTAAGTCGGTTTCATATGTGATTTGCGAGAAGCGAAAATCACGGCTCTGAAACATTTTCTATTTTAGTTGATTGACTTTTCCAACAGGTGTTCAGTTAAAACGCAGCCCAGTTATCAGACATGAGAGTATATTATAGGTATCTATATTGATAAAGTACATACAGTTCAATAAACGCTACGAGCGGTCAGTCCGGTAGGTGCTAATGCAAAATTCTTGTAGCGCGGCAAATATTTGTGAGGGCGTAGCCGGCCGGGAGGGATGAGGCGAGAACGAGGCGAGGCGAGTCCGACAGGGTTGACAATTCAATCGTGGTTTGTATTATTTTCCTCGCGACACGATATTCCACTCTCCACATCAATCCGCAAATATTTACCCAATATCCGCAAATGTTTTGAAGGTAAGCTCATAAATTTGCAGGATTTTCCGTTTTGTGGACTGATGTATGATTATACGCACTGCTAATCTAGTACCAATTATGAAGTTCTACAAAATTTTAATCATTCGATCAAATGCGATGCGTTCATGCTATTGGAGATGTGCATCAACGAGTCAAAATGACAGCCCTGTCTGTAATTGCATTGCCAATATCGGCAACATGCGCCGGGCGGCGGCGCACTGCACGTCACTTCATCTGGTCGGCCTAGCGCCTAGCTTCGACGAAATTATTGCAATTTCCGAATCCTACATACACTACGGTTATCGAATTATCTCGATCAAATTGCAGGCTACTCCCCATGCCAGATTACAATTAAAGATCCAATAAAGATAAAATGGAAACGTAAAATTGGGAAGAGTAAACTGTACCCAACGCACCACGGGTGGTTCATCAAAATGGATGTATTGTCTCTCCCTTTGATCGTATCTTACAATTAGTAAGTTATCCCATCAGTAGTTAGCCCGATGTAGGTACTAACCCAACAAACTGTGTTGACAACAAATAAATTGAATATGACTAGGGTACTTATTTAATATCGTACCCGGAAAAAATACAGTAAGTAAGCTGTTCAATCGAAATCGATTCGATGATGTACAAAGAACACTCGCAAGACATAAACAAACATTGTCTAGAAATAAACGGATACGCATGGCTGAAGCAACGACCGATGACTGCGAATTCGTGTACCTGTTGCCTGTATATTGTGCAAGGACATTTTATTACTTTTGATAATACAGTTTGATTATGAATTAGTAACAGGATTTGCCGATCCCACATCGCCTACGGACACAAATTGTAGCACAGAAATCGAAGTGTAACACTGTCGACAGCTGCGTAAATAACATGCTTTGCATTGTGTACCAAAACATTTAGAATGAGGCAGTGTTTACTTCTAAACAGGTGTATTTGTGAGGAATGAATTGATACTTACATATAATACGACGCTAATATTTGTGATTATCTAAGTGATACCTAATTACTGACTACAAATTGCAATTCTTGCAACCTTGCAGGAGGAACTTCGAGCCAGCGGTTAATGACCCGTTCGGTTAAAAATACACTCGCGTCTCCCTCCCACGCCGGGTCAAGGGTATTATGCTATTTTATGCTGCATGGTTTTTAACTTCTTACCCGGTTCGCAGCGGCCATTAGAGACACTGGGTCCGTAACGAGCTAAACTTGTCTTTTGTCGTATTACGATCGACAAATCATATATCGCGCCTTGTTTATTATGGACCTTGTGACTATTAGATACAGATGTAAAAGCTATCAGCATTTTGTCCTTCATCTCGTATGATAGACCAAATTATTACTACAACAATAGTGAGATTCTGCGACATCTGTAAACTTTACTACAGGAAAATGCTCATCCCAAACCCTCTGGTAGTAACCCTAACAACCCACAGGGGCAAGAGATACGAGCCAACGTAGGTCAGCTAAGAATATGTTGCTATATTATATTACAAGGTATGCTCTTTAAAAGAACACATTATCCCTAATGCGGCTTTCATAATTTCTGATGTAGCTAGTGATAGTGCTAAAAGACTTCTATTCACCCTATAAGGCAATAAGAGCGTGAAGATGAACAGTAAATAAAATAAAATTAATTACACATAAACATTAATTCTTAGCCGGGGTTTAAATGTTAAGATCTACTCACGAATGGTGGAAAGTTATCATTTCGTGGATCTGCGAGACTCTTCATCACGACACAAATCGTGAGAGAAAGACCGAGGATAAACAAACAACACCATATTTACTGAATGAAAGTGAACCGATCGATTAGAGAATTAATAGATATAGAAACAATTAGATTTTTTTTTTGGGAGCTCTATGCGTTGAGATGTTTACGGTAACTGGAAATCTGTCATGAGTTTGACTGCGAGTGATGGGTGTAGATTTCAAATGGTTGACAATGACGGGTAAGCAATGCTTTCTAGTAGACAGAGTGCGTCGGTGGGCGCTGGGCGGCCGCCTGCGCGCTGCGCCTCCTTTACATACAATCATACAATGCTAGCGCCCCACAGCCTAGCGCGGCACAATGCCCGCGGCGGCGGCCCACATCGCGATTGTCTGACTCACCACGCGGCGCCGCGACGCATACGGGCTTGTTTACACTCAATAAGATTAATAACACACTCAAAAGTCGCCCTGTAAAGGATTTCATACATTAATTGGCGAAAGCCACCACGAAATCTAAGCGCGTTTACGATCAGACGAATGGTGAGCAAGATTTAAATGGTACTTACCTACATATATAATTCAATATCTCAATTCTAAAATCCACTCCACCTATATCAGAAAGTGCATGTTTACGAAAGTGCATGTATCAAATACACATTTAATTTCTTAACACACTCATATTTTGTAAAATGCATTTCAGGCATTTGAAACAATATAACTGCATTATATTGTTTCAAAATACATAGATACGCTTTCACCTAGGATTACGAATTGTATATAATTGATAATAACGTTGTACTAACTGCTTGAAAATATAGTGGACATGGTATAATAGTGTGACGTTACATCAAGCCCTTTGGAACTTTTGTTTATAGAGACAAGAAGCTAAATAAATGTGTTCATCTTAATCAATGTCTCAATTTTTAACCACACACAACTACTTCACGGCCCAGTGAAGCACGCTCGTATATTAAATGAGCCGCAACGGAATTGGGTATCCACACATATATTCACACATAAAGGTAATGTAAGTTGTTGAGTAAGTTGCAACAAAACGCTTTTGCCTGAAGAAATATTACGCAGTCAGGTGGTGATTCAACGCCATTCTATAATTGCTATACACAAAAACGAGGTTCGATAACAATAGGTAAGTTATCGTTTCGGGCAATTAACACTGATATTCAATTTAGAAATATCCGTCGTGATTTATTACGTTTCTGTGTTTTAGCACTACAGACAAGAAATATAAGTAGGTATTAGTTATTTTGGTGTAAACTAAATTTACTTTTATAATTAGTTAAAACTATGAATACGCTATAAATACGAAGCTGCCAAAATGAGTTACAAATGTGGAATCGACAAAATTGCAGGAATATTTAGATGTGATATAAAATGGTTGATTGTAAAGTGAGCAGCGGAAACTGCAAGCCGGCCAAGGTGTTGTCGCTATATCCTGTGTGCGGGCAACGGGTACACTCGACACGTACTCATGCATACTTTATAAATTTATAATACAACATTCATACATGCTAAGCTAGAAACAGGTGCTAAGATCACGTAAAAAATCATTGATGAAATTTTATATTTGTTTGCCTACAACAACATTGATCCAATGCTTAAAAGTTGTACCAGCTGCATTCTTGCGCTTGTCCATATTACGAGTAGTTTATAATAACTTTGCGCTTTGAGAGAAGGCCTGTTGCAATCCACTTTCCCAGCAGTGGTATAAATAGTAGGCTGATGATGATTTACAATAAACAAAGAGTAAATTACTAATAGCCACCGTAGTAAATGAATTTCACCTTCTGAATTAACTTCAATACCATCATAGTAAATTACAAGTGTTGAAGATATAATGATGAAGTGCATTTATATGCTGAAAGTATTTAAGACTGACATTAATAGCTTCCAATTTACCTAATTTGTAGGTAAAAATAACAATAGTTTAAATAACACTGTAAACAGATGATCTCAAATTACCGGTGTAGGTAAAACAAGCAGTCATTCCTGTAATTACAGTTAATAAATCAAATCATTTCAAATTAGTGTTGTGAAAAATGTATCCGGTTTCACAATGAATAGAGACTCAACGTTAAAAACTAGAGTTCATGTTCGATCAATTAATCACAACAGCTCGTAAATGTTCACTGCTGAACATACCGCACACGCCGTTACAAAGAATGGTTTTTACGAAGGGTTATTGCCATTATCACTACGCGGCTAGATGGCGGCTGGCGGATAGCGATTGTTGATAGCAGTACTACGTATATCGTGATCAAGTGAATGCTAGCTATTCCTAGCATTCAACGCACTGATTTCCTAGCTGACACAATCCTTTTTTCGCCTAGCTATAGGGACACAATTCGAGAGAGTACCTAAATATCAAAGACATTACGAGATCTATGCCAAAATTCATTAAAAATGTTGCAATCAGGATAACAAAGACCAGAAAATCTTATTAAAACAAAATTATAATCAGTTGCCTTGGTTCCTTTTTATTAAAAAGTCCTTGATATCGTTCCAATTTTGATAATAATAAACAGAAATGTTACAAAAAATTTGACATTGGGAATACATCGTAATTAATAATTACCACGTCATGTTTGTAAAAATTGACTTATAAGATAACATCGGTAATAAATGGCCATATATTACCTATAATTAAGTCGTTAACCCATACTTGTATCCAATAGCGTTATTACTGAGTGTGATGTAATAATGGTCTACATAACACAATGATCAAAACGAACCGTGGGAATTTGTGGAATGTTTTGATAACATTGACCGCTCGGAGCGAACCCAACGAGAATTTGAGAGTTTAAACTTATACTTATTAGTTTCAGACTACGGAAAATCGTAACAAAAATTAGGAAACGCGTTACTGTTAACTCAAACGTGCAGATATTCGAAACACACAACAAACAAAGGAGAAAAAAATTACATTCAAAATCTAGGTGCTAACCTACTGTTATTCAGAAAAGGTTTCAACCCAAGCAATATTCCGGCAGCTAGGTATAGCTAGGTATAAGTTAAAGTGGAGTTTATTAATAAGTGTTCATCCATAGATGTTTTTTGCGTGATACACGAACTCGTAGTGCAAACTGCGTGCTGGAGGCCGAGGCCGAGCGAAATCGATTTTAACTTTACAATGCTACATTCGGGTCAAATAAAATGTTAAAAATACTTTTTATTCTTTTGTATTTTAATCAACCTTACTATTTAAAACATTAAACACATTTATTCCAAAATCGAATTGTGAAACTTCCCTAAATAGGTAACTAATTGACTGACAACAAAGTAATTTTGATACTTAAATAAAAAATCAATTACTTTTTCCTAAAAAGTTGTTTTAGTTATTCTACGAATTGCAACAGTCTATTGGACACGGGAATTCAATGTTTACCGCAAATAAAACAATAGTGTAGGAAGTGGAACGTAACCGTTCACCTAGTGAACGTATTTTAGTTGCAAGTACCTTTTTCATCGTCCTACAAGGCCATAAGAAGTACCTATAAACTTAAAGTTCTCTACGTTCATTCTTTTAAAATATGATTTTCTAAGATAAATTGGTTGTCAATCTAACAAGCAAAACAAATAGTTCCTGACGCGGAATACGAAACCGGAATAAATCGATAAGTAGATCTTTCATAACCTACGAAATACACAAACTTTAAAGAAACCTCGAATATAGACTTTCCAGTTCCATCCATGTAGACAGCTCAGAAGATGATATTTTAAACCGTTCATATGAATTACTAATATGCCAGTTCTGTCCCTCTAAAAACGCTTTAATTAATGATTTAGTTACCAGACACGTCCATTTTGATAAGATGTTACTAAGTTGTCAGTGTAGCTATTATCTATCGAGTGGGCACTTTAGCAAGCCTGCAGATCCAGTTTCCTCTATAAAAATATAACCACATCAAGATTTACTAAGCTAAGTAATCTAGCTAAGACTAAAAGCTCCGCAAATGTATTTTCGATTGACGCTTATCTTTGTACACACGTAATTGGAGCCAGTCTACGTAGGAAAACATAGAATGGACATTAATTTACAGAAGTTGATTTAAAGATATAATATTAAATTATAATTTCATATCCCAATCAATAGAAGTTTTATAAATTGGGGTCGACTTAAAGTTAAAATATAGTAAAGGACCCACCCCGCCTTGTTATAAATATTGTATTAAGTATTGTTGAATATCAGTAATGATAAAATATGTTTTTATTTCATATTTTCCCTTTGGTAGTTTTGGAGCCGGAAATTGTAATGAATTGCATGATATAGGTTAATAAAATGTGATTGAAAGTTAAATAGAAATGGAAGCAAAAGTGTAAGCAGACACGGGTGGTAATGATTAAATTACAAAAGAAAGTCTCTCGTCACACTTCATACAGACAGAAATAATCTAGTTACAAGATTCGATGCGTTCAATATTGAAAGCCGGTTTTAAATAAAATAGTGACTTCGACTCCAGCAGTGAAGTGCATTGGTAACGCACTGACAGAATTATCGAAGCGTTCGCAGTGTGGGGAGGCGTTTATTTCTGTACATTTCGCGAGAACTGTCGTTAACATCCAAGATATTACGGCCGGCATAACTTGTGAAACATTGTCCAGCTACGGACTATGAATAACGCTGTCAAATCGCGAATTCAAACTTCTTACACATTAGGTGTGTAACAGAAACTAAAAGATAAAATAATGGGTACTCTGGTATATATCATAGCAGAGCAATAAATGCAAACTTGATTAAAAATAGTACTTAAAACATAAAATGTCATGCACCAGTGCAGCCGCACTTCAAAGCAAAGCTAAAAGGTTTTACTGCTTACTTTGAGCGTTTCTAAATAGAAGTCATAAACATTTGATGACCAGCTAGGTAGGTCGTTTTGTCCTTTTATCGAAAATTCTCCAGACATCCTGTAATTTGCAAGAAATTGAGAATGTATAATGAAAGTAAACAATCGACGTTTTTGGAATACTTTTTATAAAATCACCGGTTATCTTACGCAACCGGTATTGAAAACTCTTCGCCAAAAGTAAAGATTTGCATCACCGTTAATAGCGTCTTTATCGTCACATAAATCAAGGACATTTTATTGCAATTACGACAGATTCGCAAGCTGTGCTGCACTGGTGGTACATTACGAAACCTGCACGCAACGCTGTTCGGACAAAAACTTTCTGCCGAAAGCCGACCAACTGGTACTGTTCAATCTGAGAAATCGTGTCCTTCTAGGGAATGGAGATACAAACAAGTACTTCTTGGGAACATACAAGCGAGAAAGTATTCGGTACAATGAAATATACGAGTTGATGCAAGTATGTAGGTAATATTTATATAGTCGTGTAACGTAAGGAGGAGGGCGACGCAAATGGAGCGTGCCTCGATGCTCGCTTCCACTCGCGTATAAACACGTGGAATGCAAAAAGACCACAAGAATCACGGAAGAATGCGTCGCCGCCGCGCCGCCGCTCTGATGACGACGCGACGCCTGCGCCTATTCTATGCAGATACCAATACAACTAAATTGAATTCACTCATCCACGTATCATAATTAATTATAGCAATTTCGCAAATAACTTTTAATAAGAATTTTGTTTTGGCTATAGAGATATTTAAAAGATCTGTAGAGTTCTTTTTATTTATTTATCTCATATGTCACTAACTGTAATCCCTTCCCACAATTAAAAATGGCGTAGTAAAACGGGTAGTGATGTCATGGTTTAATTAAAGGAATTTTATAATGTGACAGCGACACACGAGAGGGCTCGGCTCTACATGTAAAACTGTATGAGCACGTTAATTGCAAGCCACCGGTTTGCAACCATCGTGTGACCAGACTCGGACCTGGCCTGGCTTTAACATCGGGAATACAGTTAATTTATTTACTTGTATATTTTTCACAAGTGGAAATGTTGTTTTTTTTATTTATTTTTTATCATAGGTGCACATTAATTCCTCGAAAATATGTGACAGCTTATGTACCTGAACAATAACATGGATATTTCCTGTAAAGGGAAAATGCTCAAAAACAGCCACGTAATTAACGTGTGCACCAACCAACGTGTCGTTAATTACCAAATAGTAATGACGCATTGGACTAGAAACTGACAATATGTTTACCATGAGTTTTTACGTAGTACTACTACTTATTTTGTACCATAAGTCATTGTCTTAGGTTAAAACGTGCGAATTAACCAATTCAGTCGATGTACCTGCAATGTTTAAATTAATACCTGCTAAGATTCTGGGATATCCTATCTAAATTCGTCTTGCGTATTATTTCCTTATACAAATGTTCCTCCCACTTTATTTGTTGAAGTTACATATGAATCACTTAAGCACGCGACTCTATTTATTAACTCAACTGAATGATGCATTGTTCTCGATGAATTATTGAGGATAACACTCGCGTTATTTTTAGCACCCCAAGAAATGATCGGCGTCGAATTTGATTCACCTATTAATTATTATAAGGAAATCTAAGTTGATATACCTAGATGTCTCATAAGCAATTAAAACGTATGTATGTATAGTACGCCGACTGAATTTACATACTTTAGAGTTCCGAATGGAAAGTATAGTGAATACTGAAAATGACTCAGCGAGGGTTACTTGTCGGGTCAGGAGGATGGCGAATATGTGGGCGTGGAGCTAACTTGTAACAGAACCTGTTTGGGTCATGCAACTCATGCGCTTCTATATAAATCCCCGAGCTTTTCTGCAATCGGCTAAAAGGCATAAATGCATAAACCGACACCGGGAGGTAGCCTTCGGCTATTTATATCTCAAGAAACATTTTTTTAATTGAATATAAAAACAAATCACACGTCAAACGTTAATAAAGCCGGCGCACTAACAATGAGTACAGTCGTTACCGTTATATCAAATTAGATAACAGGAACAGATAAGAATATTAAACGATAAAATAATAATTGGAATATTACATGTTTCCGACGTTGTCTATACGTATAACTTAACAAATAAATATATTGTGGCAGCAATTTCCTTGAAGGATCAGTTATCATCAATCAATGATTAGTAAAGCTTTATGACATGTCGGTAGCTTAGTGGAGTACTTTGTGCCTGTAATTTATACTAACGCAGTAAGTGATGCCATCAATCAAGTCTCTAACCATTATTGCATACATATACAGACATTTACATACTATATCGGACGCGGGATATTACTAAATGTATTTCTTACATAGTCCGAACTAGTGATAAATTGTCTACATATAATTAGCAACATCATTTTCCTGTTTAGCACATATCACCGGCAAGTTATCACCCATTCACTGCAACAAGCTTAGCAAAGATCGGATAATAATTAACGACGAGCTTTCAAAGTGGAGTGCAGTAAGATATTCTGGGGCAGCCTACACGCCGGTTTTATCCAGAGAGTGTCGCGTGGGAGGACACCGTGAATTATCCTGCAGCCCCGCAGTAACTAGTGACACGATAGCACCGCCGATACCACTCCTTAAACATATACATTACAATTAAACTACTATTTAAAACAACACCTTTATTGCTGTTAGTAATGAAAGACATTTCGTAAACTGTCAAAATTGTTCGACTTGAATAACTGTGTCTGATCGTGGGACGCATGTAGGAGTTCAAAATTGATACTGAAACCAGGTTCCGTTCCGTTGAACAGAACATTATTTAGTAGTCCATTGTTTTTCGAAAAAGCTTCATTGTTCTGTGTCGAAACAGCAATCAAGTGAGATACAAGTTTCTGATTACATTGCATCGATGTCAGCTTAATATAATTAATTTTAATTCTGTGAAGCGTGTACGACGTATGGACATATACAATAGACAATTTAACAGGCAAAATGTGCATTCAGAAAGCTTCGCAAAAGTAAACCGAGTTAACTGTACCCGAGAGTTTTTATTACATTTATCTGCTGGATATATTACCAATTTGATACTACTTAATACCACTAACTGTTGACTCATTTTGATTCAGTGCAAAAACGAGTAACTTATAGACTTTCTCGTCTGCGATATACTTTAAAACTATATGTGGAATATTGAATATAGATAGACATTAGACAGACTTTCGTACACATACATGTAAGAGATGTCTAACATTTCTAGGATTGGTATTTAGGGCAAGCCTTACGACATGTAAATACCAACACATTATTAAACTAAGTTCCAAAACGCTTTACATTCCCGCAGCGTACATCCGCACCGGTCAACGACTTCGATGAAATCGGACGCAAGTGTTTCGCATCTTATAATAACAACATGTTACAGATACGACGCTGAATGAAAGGGAAACGTAGGTCAATCGGTTGCGAACAAATAAATAAATCGACTTCTACAGTGGTAATAGAAAGCTGTACTTGTACATTATTGCAATCTTTAATGCATTACAGTACATAACGTTTCACTACTAGAACTTAGTTGGCTCATGGAGGAGAAAAGCACGATATATAGCAAATGTGTATAATTTTTACGTGGGTTTCATTGCAATTGAAGTTGCGGTGGTGAAGCATTCTGCGGCCACGTAGTAGAAAATAGGAAATGGTGCGAGAGGGCAGAACGCGAATCAACCTGACGTCACTCCGGTGATTCATCCAATGCAAATACATATAGGATTAACAAAGGTATGGAGAAATCCTCAGCCAGTATATACAGGCCAATAAACTTGGACGTTGCCCAAAGTAAACTGAATGCAAGAGCATAAGGATACCAGTTTTTACAACAATCCAAAACGAGATCGTGACGGCATTTACTGCAACGAGTGTAGGTCCTTTCACAGAGAGGCGCGTGACATTTAAAGTATCCGTGACATGATTCACGATTTCGTCTCTTACTAAATAGAACTTCAAATACTTTTGTCATTTTGCGAGAGCCTATATAACATAATTTTAGTGTTTTCCTTAGTCAAATTTCCTACTTTCAATGCAGATGTCCAGAAAAACACAGGTATTGATCTAAACATTACGCAAGAAAGCAGAAAGTGAATGAGGAATGCATATTCCAGCTATGGAAATAAATAAATACTGGGATGACATAAAGAAATGGATCTATTGATTTACTTTCATAAACAGATCACGTAACTTAGATACAATTAAAGGTATTTTTTTTTTATATTAACCTTGAATAACAAGAAACATTTATATCTAATAAGAAAAACAGAAAATCTAGAGTTTTCACGGAATTAGCGGTTAGTCAGTCGTACCGATAATAAACTTTTTATATTGTTTCTTACGATACTGACCGACCTCATTAGTTGTTAGAAAAAAGGTTTTTCCTTTATTCAGTCGATCTAGACGTGCAATACTGCATCGAAATGACAATCGGAGATTGACCTTCAATTGTTACCAATAGATTTTGATAATCGTCCGTAGTGTCGGTGGCGATGACAGTAGTCGCTGACGCCGATGGAAATTCCGGTTAGATTGTTCCAGATAACAACATAGTTTGCTAGTGAAATTTGTAGGTAGCAAGCAATCTAATATGTCGTGCTTATGGTATAAAACAACGTCGAGCGCATCATATTGATTTTTTCTTTTGCTGTGAGAGTGACGATTGGCACGTGACGTTTCTTCGTAGACGGCGCAGTGCTGGTCGCTCCGCATGCTGTCGTAATTGCAGCCATTAAGATGAGTCACGCTTAGCGACGCGCCTGAGCTCCGCCTATTTTATCAAACGCGATCGTTAGATCTTAGCCTCTCTGCACACTTCTTTCACTGTTCTTTGTAACGTTTAATAGCTATTCATTAAATTTGAAACAGATTGTAAAATGCTTTGTCGTTAAAGTAATGTGTTTTTCGCTGTCCTCAAACATGTCTTGGTATAAATCTGTTTTGACCTTGACAGGTGGATGATGGCGGGCCAGCGGCCAGTGTGCAGAGTTGCTGCAGCCGCAGAGAAAGCGTCGGTCGTTGTCGTTTCCGCGCGAAGGCCTCCGGTAATGGCGAGCCGAAGCCACGCTCCCCACGGATGACGTCAGCGCGACTAATTAGCAGGCAAGCGCACGCCACACGCTCATCCAGCAGTGCTTTGCGCAGCTCGCAGGAAATCGCCGCTTACATCATCTTGCTACGTGACCCGTCTGATATTCTATTGTCTATTAGGTATACCTAAATAAGTATTGCGATACTTCATTGTTCCTTTTTGAAAACATTTTATTATTCACAAAATTTTATTGTTAGTCGAATATCAATGTTTCGATGAGTCCCAGATGTTAACGAAATGTACGAATCGTTTTAATTTCATGTTTGGTATTTTATATTACGTACCTATCGTCTGCAGAGACATGAGCATACGAATATGTACCGATTTACAATAAATTATGATGCAAAAAGAAGGCTGAAAACAAACGACAACAAGGCGTCGTCGCGACAGGCGGAGCGCTCGGGCGCCGCGACGCGACTCCGACGACACTTTCGGATAAGTATGGATATGCCCATCAAATAATTGCGACGTTTTAAGCTAAAAACAAAATTAAACATATTTGGTTCTATACTTCTTTAACCTCTGGCCTTAAATCAGTCGTCTTTCAAAGAGGGATAACTAACTAAGACTGCCATCTTAGAAACCCTTATGATCGAAAACTTAGATGGCTGACTTGATATTTCATGATCAATTTGTCAACGATTGCCAATTTTGGTTCTATATTACAAATTGGCTTTAGTGGACACACGGAGACTGTGTACGTTCTGTGTTTCGTCAAGGGGACACTGAAGCATCAATCACCCTCGACTCTTTTGAAGTGCGCCCCACGCCCGAATCGTTATTGACCAGCGTAGCTACTATCAATCTTGTCACTTCTCCTCTTTCTAATAACATCTTGAGTGACAGTCGAAATGAAATCAGGCTGCTGGGCTGTTTCAGAAAATAGTTTATTAGAAAGTGTTGTTTCGTTTAATAACTGACAGGACCTTTACATTTCCAAAGGCGTCGTGTAGACACTGACATTTCCTATGCATAAAGCGGGGATAAAACTGAGCGTGAAGAAACTTCTCTAAATATGGCGCGTTTATAAATAGCTCGTGACGAACTCGAGAATGGAGATTTTGAGCGAAATAAGCCGGCAGGCGTACAGTGCGCGAGCAACAAAATAAAATATCGCGTGACATATGACAGCGCACTAATTTAAGTCCCCGACCGGTGGAGGGCCAGTAAATCAAGCCGCTCCCGTGCACGAAATGTAAATATGTGTATGAGCGAGCACGCCCCACATGCAACACCTCGGAACGCGTAAATAAATCCTACATATGAATATTAATATTTGTAATTTTTTGTCACGTATCCTGTAACTTAGACATATCGTAAGCTGAAAATCAGAGCTTTTGTGGAGAACAATCAAGGGACAGTACCTTGATCGTTCTCCACAAAAGCTCTACTAGTACAGGGCGACTAGCGACTTCGAGTCTATGAAGAATTTAAATGCATGAAAAAATTATTTTGTAACAATTTAATTGCTTCTTGTCTGTCTTCCGGAATATATTACTTACGTGGTCTTAACACGTAACGATTACATAATTATTACGGAACGCAGGTATGGATAAATAAAGCGTGGCGTAGAAGGGACCGTTCTGGTGCTTGGTGAGCTGAACCATGCTATGAGCCATGTGTGGAACGCACGACTATTTTTACGGAATGCAACACTTTTGTATAACTATAGATTACACGCCTTAAATCGGTAACAGTTTTACTTTACCGGGGCACGCTTTTGTGTTGACTCTACTATAAGCTTCGTGAAAAAAAAAAAAAAAACAAGCGAGTCGTTAATGGTGTTCTTAAAATATGGTGTTTTGATAGGAGTTGATGGCAGTTTCGGATGTTTTATTGTAATGTTGTAAGTTCTTTGATTTAAGTCTAAAAATTACTGTCATGGGAACAAAAATACGTTTATAACCAACCGGTCGATTGAACTTTTTTGTTTTATTTGTATCTTTTTAAAAATGCAAACAGTTTAGTCTTGTTGTATCAAACAACCGCTAAATATGTCTGGTATGATTACTTGATATAGAATTTTGGTAATTATTCTTAATTACAAGGTCACGTTTAAGTATGTTTTTTTTATTATTCTAAACGCGTGCCTTCAGGAACGCGTTTGACCATGTTCATGTATAGGAAAACGCAAAAAAAGGAATATTTAAATAGAGTTAATTTATATCATGTTAGCCCAACTCGCAGTCACGACTCGCCTATACCAGAATACCAGACCCCATTACTCAAACGCGTATGCAGTCCGATCGCGGCCGGGATAAAGAAAACTGCTTCATAGAATATAAATAGCACTGACAGTTATAAGACAAAACTAATTAAATTAATAAACATAAAACACTGCAGTGGAATCGCGGATTCAAATTGCTAAGTGTGTATAAAATTGTCATAATTAATTCGAAAAACCTGTTATTCCATCTAAACAATTTTCGAGTGCAAATGCTGCAATAACACAACAGTCTCGTTGAGTTTATGTAAGTACGTAATAGTAGTAGTTATGCAGGTAGTTGTCGGCTGCAATTAAAACTGTGATCCACTTCAGTTCACTAATGAGCCGCCCAGTCAGCCTCCCCTCGCGATGTCGACGCTGCAACGCTGACTCGACTCCGTTTGTTAACTATAAAGCCAATTAATGTAAAACGTTCGCACCGTCCGCGCTCGCGCCAGTTGCTTTCCACTTACTTTTACGAATAGACGCTTAGAAAGCTTGTCATTTTGTTTATTGTTTATCGATGACTAATACATAGAAAAGCCGACCCGCACTCGCATGCCAGCCCAGCCCACTACAACGTGTGCTACTGACTTGACTAAAGTGATCCACTTGACTATAAGAATATTTTCACAGCGCCCACAATCTATTTGTTTGATAAACACTTCAATAAACTTTATTTTGTATTTTTTTTATATTTAAGAGTTAAATTAGGTGCAACTGTACATCGAGCCCGTAATCGATAGAAATAGGAGTTGGAGCCGGGGGACATTTCCTCACGTAACGACTCTATAGCCAGCCCTCATTCAGGGAACGGTGGGTACGTGCATGCAATCTACAATATGCACCCATGGGCAGTTACAGTCTAATGTCAGAATAATTCGATAAATAATACCTCGTAATACTGACGCCTTATATACCATTGTGTTAAAACGACACGAAAATAAAAGCTGGTTCTAGCTACGGTTGTGTGTTACAATGTGGCAAAAAATCTTTTTTCGATGACACGTGGAATTCAGTTTTTTCTTGCTTTTATAAATGCTAAGTATAAATGCATTATTAACAACGTTTTAACTTTTTATCTAGTGGAAATCTGACTAAAGCAAAATGCAAGGTGTAGTAGTACCAACATTTACAAGACATTTGGAGCGATCTTATAATCTTCATAGCCGTTTCTGCAAAACATACGAGAAAGTTTGTTATAAAGAACTATGTACGGTGAAATGACAAAAACGAAAGCATCTAATTATACTACATACTCTCTTTTATGTATAATCTCAAAGTGTATAATACATAAAGGTGGTATGAATTAGTATGATGGGTGGAGATCACTTCGCGTGACGCTTGATACAGAACATTGTAAAAGCGGTAAAAGTGCGCGCAATATTCCAGTTAATATCTCATTTACATAAAGTCGAAATTACATTGCATTTATTACGCCAACATTTATAACCAACCTGGATGGTAACTAACGCACGTACACGAGAAATTAAGATCAGCGCGATAATCCCGACGCTATTAAACAATACATCGAAATATCCAATCAATTATAATTAACTGGTCGCTTTTAATTAACAAGGCTAGTATTATAGTTATAAAAACTAGTGTTATATTATAAAGCCTTGGTACAGACATGAGGCTTTCTAGAGTCACTTTAATAGCAAGAAGTGTTAGAAGTATTCATTTCAATCTCATTCACGATACTAGGGAGAAGGGATTTTCGCACTTATTAACGACAATACAACTCCCACGAGAAATTCCCGGATTCAGGTGGGGTGGCGAAAGCAGGGGTCGTCAATATTACACCGCCATCACAAAAACGTGTATTCTAGGTAATTCCATAAACTGCAGTGAAAATCGATAGCAGTGATAAGTCGATAACTGTTCTCCGTATTCGTGGATATTAAATGCAACCCGGTATTTGATTACACCTGCAATCGGTTGATAACAATAAGAGTTATCGCTAAATATTAACCGTCATACGTAATACAGCTATGGTTCATGTCCAAAATACAGTCACTGTCATAGTCTGTCAGGTAATTTCATTGGATAGTGGAAATAATTGCAATGCCTTAAGTTACTTAAAATTGCAAGTCTGGTGTCTTCAAGAAACCTAAATGTCTGTCAAAATAAACTTGGACCGCTACTTTTGAAAGGCCAATGACATTTTATGAAATATGGTTACTATCTACATATATAATAAAGTGTCCCGCGGATAACGAGGCAAGCCTGCAAAGTGAAATTTAGTAAAGGGAAACTTTTCTTTTTAAAACTGCAGACCTAAAATAAAATTCAGCGTATTTCAGCGCAGGTTGCCCCAGGTCGGTGCTGCGTTCCGGTCGTTTTATACAATAAGTTATTCATGATTGTAGGTAGTGTAAGTACTAGGTAGGCGCGGTGAGCGGCGGCGCACTGGAGGGTTGAAGGGGGTCAACGGCCGCGGCGAGACGTGACGTCACCCGCCCTACAGCTGTCTATGACGTCACCTGACCGCCCTGTGCGCAGTCACAACAAACCAAAGCGTGTTCTAGTCCCTAAACTTATGATTCAATCTCGCATCGGCTAACAATGTGGTTACCACATGTCCTCGTGTATGATATTAAAATTCGATATCGTGTGGTTACTTAGTCACATGACGAGAACGCACACTTGTGTGTCAGTGAGAACCTTATTAGATTGGGCAGCTGATGAAACAATTGGTTTTAGCACTTACATCAGACCATCTTCATCAGGTTTTTAAGGGTAAGTGCTGATTTCAAATATGTATAATACAGACGCACTTTTACGTTCCTTTTTTATTAAAAGTTTAATGTAAAATGTTTTCAAAGTATTTCGCTATTAACTATATATTTTATTACCTCTTCTTTACATTCCAAAGAAAAACACAGTACAATACTTAAACACTGTGGTAAGTGATTAATTGACCGCATTGGCAAGACGAAACGCATTAAATGGAGATCAACAGCCATAGAAAGTACCGTAGCGGTGCCTAGCGGGATTGCCGTGATTTCTCATCATAACAGCCGCTGTCTACCGCGCCCGGTAACACCGAATTGTGCTCTCGAATGGAGAATATTTCACGTGCAACTGTATCTAATGACGGTACGAATATGAACGGTAATAGTCTGGGAATCCGGCCCACAAACAAAGTATTTAACATGCAGATACTAGATTATAGCGAACAGATAGCCTAAACAATGACGGTACAGGCTAACAGCACCACTATGCAAATGGCACAGAACAATGTTTAGATATTACAAAAACCCTCTCACTCGGTGACTCGTTCACATGATCGTGCTGAGGTTTCCCAGAGGTCCCTATTAAAGATTTGAATCAGCTCGGTTCTTGCACATCGGTATGATTCATAGCTGCTGTTTTTGTAATAGCGCCAAATACCTACTGTGAATGATGTGATGAGCCATCTTGGATACCATATAGCGCGGCCGTGCTCCACAAAAAATAATATACAATAGTTATTTCAATTTAACTCTCATCTGACAAGTTAAGGTTGTATAATTTTATTTGCATTGAATGTTCAGTGTGACATTAATTGTTGATTTACTTTATAATTTTTGTCATTTGCAAGATTTTAAATCAATTGATGGCGTCAAAATACTATTCTTTGGGTTTATTTAGAGAAGCTCAAAACTGATTTTAGGACATAAAGACGGTGTAAGGAGCTGGACAGACACGTTTCAAAGTGCAATGTGCGGCATTAGCGCCGATCGATCAGGTGGTCTGCATTACGACAGCTCAATAGAACATAAGTACATCTGTCTTGTGCAGTCTGGCCGCAATGAGGCCGATTGCACCAACTGCGAAACTGCGATATATCTGTAGAAAGCCACATGTCACCAGAAATGGCTCAACAATATGGGTGCGACGACAATTATATATAATTTGAAATTTGAATTTTCTATTCTGTTTCGATTTTCATTAAAAGTTATACCGTCCAATGCGTCATTCAAAACGACTTGAAAGAATTGTTTATTATACAGCACTATATTGCTTTATATAAACCGAGCGTTGGATATCGATTGATAGATAAAATACTCTGTCATAGTTAACAATGACTAGTTACTCTATTTTCGCATTATTGTTCAGAACAGTTATCAAGTTAAAGGGTCGGGGTTAATATCATTAGGTAATAAATTTAAATAAACATGTAGTAAATGAATGTTCTTTACTACAGGGCAGTTATGAAATTTAGATGGAGACATTTTCTCATGTAGATAATATTGTAATGTTAATGAATAATTATTGCTTTATAATTAATGTTACATTATACAATACATAACGTTTATCAGAATCGGCTTGCATGTGCAATGTTGTTACGTTGGTAAATTGTTACTGATCGTAACGGCTCCAATCCTTCCGCTAGTCGGGCAATGCATGTTTACGACACGACTTTATAATTAGAAACTTTTTCTATGCAAAAACTGAAGCAGAATTCCAGATGACGCGATTTTTGTCGCGCGGTATTATCATCAAGTACACAAACATAATTAAGCACGCGATTCTCAAGTCATTCAGAATACACGACTCTCTTTTATTAGATTTCAGTGCGTTCAGAGAAATCTGATTATTCTTGTGACTTTATAACTACACTCGTGAGTACCAACGTTGGCATTTGAGATTTGGACAAAAATGTAAAATTGTTCAGAATTAGAATCAGTTATTCATTGCGTTGCAGAACGAGCGCGAAATAGCATTAAGTCTGTCGTGCAATAATCCCATTTCCACGGTAGGTTCGTAGACCTCCGCCTCCGACGTGCGGCGGCAGTGGCGCGGTCCGGCGCGGTCCGGCACGGGGACGCGCGGTGCTGCCCGAGGAGCGGTCATCAAGCCTCACGCTACCCACTTGGCGCTCGCGTGATCGCGCCTCTGTCCAACGGGAATTGCATTAATTAATCTAATCGAAAACTAACCATTCACTGCGACGTTTTGTTATGGCACTGGGTCTACCATCTTGCTCTGTAAGGGATTAGTTTAATTAATTAGTCATGCTACTCGTACCGTTGTGAGTAGACGCTATCACGCAAAGCTTTAACCAGCCAGTAGATAGCTGACCATTTGTGATTTTTAATCGCTTTATGCTTTTTATATAAAGTGAAGCCGCATGTAAGTGAAAAAGAGATTTAATAGCCTCTTATAACTTCGTACCTGAAACGTTTGGTAACAACTTTCCTATTTACTTTCACAATATTTTGTCATAAATTCACTTAGCAACAACTGCTATTACATACCACAGCACTTATTCAGCCTTAAACATAATCATAGCTGTATAAACCATTGGAGTGTAGGTATAATAATAACTATTAGTTATTAATTACTAGACTATATTTATTTGTGACTTAAACTGAAATTATTTGCATATTTAATCTGGTCGCCTTAAAAGTTTAACCTATCACTGCATAATATGCAAAGCATTCCCAAATAAGTATCATCAACACCGATCACTGAAAATGTTAGTTAAAAATAAAGCACCACAAAGAGGTTATGTGAAAAGCCGGCCGGCCGGCGCGACGACGGCTAGATACCGGCAAGCATCGTGGACGCGCGGTGGCGCGTGGGTGTGGACGTTGTCTAGTGGCTACACTCACATGTGTCAGCACAGGGGTGCAAGCGCCGCTGGTCCTGGGCGGGCGGAGTCACTAAACTGAACGTCACGGGCGGGTCGCAAAGCGTGCGATATCGCGGTGGCCGTTCGCGCGGCCGGTGTCTCGGGGACTGGCGAGTGGTGCCGCTCGAGCCCGGTGCAGCGCCCGAGCGCACCCCGCAGCCCCCCCGACGCCCGCGCAATGCGCCCTCCAGATACAACCGACTGTCACCGTTCACAGAAGCCTCCAGAATCCAATGCTGTAACTTCAAAATCATGACTGAAGTATCAGCTTAGCTATTATTTAAAAAATTATGAATTTCTATATTTACCTTTAAATTAGACAACAATGGACCATATTTTTGGATTACCCATGGTCTATGTGGATACCGGCTAAATTTATTTACATCTCAGAATCGTTTAATTTTCAACGGGGTTAAGTTTAAGCTGATAAGTTACAAGATGATAGAATGTACCTACTGACATCGGCGATGGAAGATGGCGACCATCAGCCGACGACCCCGGCAGCCACGCTCCGCCGCACCGTGCGCCGCGCCGCCTCGCCGAAACTTCGCACTTCACTTTTCCACAAGGAACAGTTCAAAGGCGCAAGCCGTGAAATTACCGCAAAACTGACGTAACTACAATAGTCTGTCACTTCACTGAAGCGACACTTTGTTTAAACAAAAATACAGATACTGACACTTTGTTGCATTTTAATTAGCTTAGATTGGAAGAAACCTGCTTGTGCTGAAATACCTTATCAAATCTTACTATAAAATTTCATTTAAACTTATGAATCTACTAGATAATGACCTTAACATGTCGAAAATGTCATAGTTGTTTACTATTGACACTCTTGTGTAATCAGTATAATTATTAGTACACTCATTAAAAATCCAAAATATCGATAACTATGAAGTAAGTACCTAAATATGTAAATGTGCTCATGAATATATTTGGCTATTAAGTGGTTACCACAGTCATGAAAAAATAACTCTAAAATAAAATCAGCGCAACTTATTCCGAATCTAAGATCTATCAGTGCAAAACCATTAGGTGGGATTGGTGTAAAAAAAAAAATCTTGCCAACAGAATGAAGAAAATTAGAAATCATTCGATACTTTTACTACTACTACTGGGGTACGACATGCAAAATCCAATCTTGGCCAATATCTAACTACAAGATTGTTGCGAATGAACAAGTGCCGTGTATAACTTGCATTAAATTACCTCGCAGTCTACTCTCATGGAACAATTAGCCTTTCGAAAGCCTTGCTTTCGCCAACTCCAAAATAAAACGTGAGTAATTTTTTGCATAAGCATAAAATTTCCCATTTGACATGAGTAATTAGACTACAAATAAGTAGGGCTTTGATTTTATATAGGTATAGGTAATCAACGGATACACATCGATTTGACAGTCGGTTATTGAACGATGGTGGATGTTAAGTATTCGTGGATTAACCAATCTGGTAAACAATGAAGACATTACGAGTTGGCCGGATAAGGTGAAGTTTGGTCCAAATCGAGTCATGCTGAATCCCAATGAGGCGGTGATGCTCGCGGCGGCGCAGTCGGCTCCACGCCTCATAAATGTCTAGTTATAGCTATTATAAAGTCGATGTGACTCACGCTTGCTTCAATCAAACAATATTCTGCACAATCCAACCATAAATCCATTGAGCAACTTGTTCCATCCACAATCCTTTTGAATTCACCTTGAACCTCAGAAAATAATTTTCTGAGGTTTTCCAAATCCATGTTTTATTAGCAATTAAACTAAAGTAAAAAGTAAAAATTGGACTGAAAGCTATTCAATCAATAGTAACGTTTGTATATGATAACATTTCTGTACAGTTAGTTGGGCGGATGTCACGGTGTCTTTATTTCGTGGCGATAGCCTCTGTCGCCAATTACGGCACATTACTCATGCGTGTGATATTTATTAATAAGTGTAAGACTGTATGTGATAATGAGCATCGGTACACGATAAGTAATAAATAATAACTATTATTATTTGGATTAAATTGTAAAACAGAATCAAGTGAACTTTTTGCACTCTTGCCATATTTTTTTCAAGTTGTCCAGAAACTCAAAGCCTCACTGAGTTTTAGTTCGGTAGGCCGTCCGATCCTGAACGATGACTTTTATATTTTGAACAATAATTTGGAGGCCGATTGTCAAAAATCTTACGGTCATTGAACTGGCGTTCGCAAAAACAACAGTCTATTGTGGAAGTGCGTCGCACGAACTGAGCCGAACCGTATCGCGGCGGCAAGCGCACACATGCTGATAGAGACAGCCTAAAATATGCTGAAGTAGCAAAAGTGAAGTAGATACAATACAAAAATACCCTCGACTAAAAATCCTTAGCGTGAAGATGCAGAATATCCGTCAAAAATCCTTTAAAATTGAGGAGAACTCCAAATTCATCAAACTGCAAGCTGCTCTCACCGGAGGATCGGTTGTCGGATTACAGCGTCGAGGTACTGGCAGCACAATGGCGCAGCGCAAACATGGATCAAACCGAACAGAGCTCTACAAACACAGACTGTTTAACAAACTAGTACCATTCCATGCAAATTCGTTCGATAAAAAACTGCGTTGCGGATTTGAAAATGAAAAAGACCACCTTATACGGTGACAGATCTTCATTTATAGCAGATAACCTGTGAATCAAGCGACAAGTTAAGGCGCATGACTGGCAGCGTATAATCATTTTTGTGTTTACTTATTACGTTAAGCCATAACACGCATGTTGTGTGTTCTACATGACAGCTTTTTCGAACATAAAAAGTATTTAGGTAATCAACATACAAACTGAATCATGTTGAACGCTACAAATATCAAATATAACGTCTGTCTTTTTCTTATTGCCTTGTCAATAGGGTGTTATATACTGAAGCCAGAACAAAGGTAATGTCATCAGTACATAGTGTACATTCGGTATTGGCTTCAGTCTATAAACATTATAATACTATCATGTTCTGATGCCACCACACCATGTATTCTCGCCTCTCGCTTTATTTAGGAGGGGGCAACCTATTCTTAGCCGGGCGCCAGACGGCAAAATAATGTTTACCAACAGATAATTTCTGAGCATCGCATTATTCGCATTCTGCGTTATTTTCGAGGATATAAAAAGGCCGAACTAATTTTACTGCATGAATTACATTATCTAACCATTGATTAGTACTGCCAGAACAATACCTTTTTTGTTAAAGAACCCTTAGGTACGAAATCTTCGTAAATAAGTGTGTTATTTTAGGCTAAGACGTTCCACATTAGTCAAGAGTGCAAGTGCAACAAAAGTGTCGCCAGTCCGATTGTAAAGAGAGTGTGTATTCTTAAGTAAATATATAACAATAGTCTTTTCTAACTTACGAAAAATTATACTTTCTGATCAAATCCAAATTAGTAATTACCTACTACGTTAACGTACTAAATGTGTTAAATATAACTCGTATAATAATTAAGACACATTGAGTTCAAATTTAATATTAATCTTTTTCTGTTACCCACTTCAGTGTATTACTACAGCACGTAAATTAATTGAAATGATTAAGCACGATAAAATGACGTAACTGAGCAAATGCAGTTGAGCTATGCTGGGAGTGGGCGCGATGCATTCTGCAGCATTGTTCATGTGTGAACTCAATTAGATAGTTTCGCTCCGTCGTGCCAGACTTACATGCCGACGACGACGATAGCAGGACTAATTGGCGAAGAAGAAACGTCGTGCTATTCCGATGAAGACTGTTGAGCCGAACTGCGCTGACATGACGTCTCGCTAACCCTGCCCACTTTCTCCCTTGCAACATGTAAACCGAGCTTACATTACGTTTCAACACATTACATGTCGTTAACCTCTATACAAATCACTGTTTACATTAGTTACGTACCTCTACTTAAAACATCAACTGAGTGCTAATCAACACTTCACAGAGCTGCATGTATACTGCAGATAATAAATAGGTACTCGTTGGTAGGAACTATTAAATATAATGTAAGCTCCTACCTTGTGGTTTCCATTTACATGTTGTAGAATGCATGTCTAATGTTTTCTTACACGAGGCAATATAAATATTGTTTTCAGTGACTATATTATGGCAATAATACCACTATGGCAATAACCGACAATTATTTTACACAGCATCATTATCACAACATCACTTCCAGTACACTACAGAGCAGTGATCATGAAAATTCAACAGCTAATAAACAATATGATACGAGAGGAAACGACCATTAGGGTCAAACGGCAAACCACCTGACAGCGGTATACGAAATCCGAAGGGACGCGGTCGGATAAAATGATCGTATAACCGGAGTAGACAGGTCGCGGCCCGTGCAGTATCTGATCCTCAATTCCATTACATAATTTATGGAGGGACTCGTTGTCCACCATTGAAATGTATACGATATCACAGACTGCAGCTTTGTATTTTCATACGAAAATCTGCTCGTGACAACGTTGTGGCTCGGAATAATTCATGAGATAATTCTTTTTGAAACGAATTGCGTTGGTAAAAGCAGTAAATACATAAGAACATCGTCATAACTTGGCCTATTTGTTTGCACTTACCGTACACCTCAAAATATAAACAACAATGACTGCAATAGCTATAAAACAAAACTCCAAAACGAAAATATAAATGTTGTGACAATGTTGGTTAGGTCAACGACTGACACGAGCGCACATAAAGTGGCTCTAACATATGATCACAAACGTCTATCATAATGTGCGATCTTGTTGCCACTGATATCGTTAGTGATATGAAACAGCGAGCGCTATGCCACCCACGTGGCCCGGAACTGCGTTGGCATGAGACGCCGTATATTTGGACGCCGTCCAACAGACAATTTACGACGAAGTAAAACGAAAATGTGCAATGTTTCTATACAACGCGTCATCGACCACTATGTACGTACCTATCTTCAGCTCGGGATGATTTTACACTTTTATTTGAGTTCCCTACACTTCACGCTCACGCAGATCCACATAGCCCGCATAAATTGCGCCTCTGTAATCCCCCGTTATTCGATTGAAAGGATTACGGTGTTCTTTATCAGCCCTCGGAAGGGGACCGGTTGTTACAACAAAAAGAGACAAATTGAGGAAGTCAGTCCTCGTTCCTTTCATAAGAAATGATCCTTTAATTTTAACATAAGCCGGGCTATTTTTAACTGTTGACGAATTAATAGGTCAGCAAAATGGTGATACAATGTGACAGAAATAGGAACTAGAAATAAGTATTCACAATGGACATTGAACCAGTAATACCTATAAAAAAACGAACAAAAATACCGCATAAAGGAAAAATATTTATGTTTGACCATCCCATTTGTATTGTGATAATTTTTTCTATTGATATTATCCATATAAATAGCAAAGTAGACCAAACTTTTTCATATTATTTTATCCAACTTTTCTAGCTTTGTGTAACATATACTGTGTGTAGTCAAACTTTATCAAGAACCTCTTAATGTATTCTAAATACATTTGTAATTCTAAGATGGCAAGTGTAGTATCGCGGGTAAGGGCTAGGGGTTGCACAATAAAAGTGCGGATGTCAAAGAGACGTGGTGGGCGCGGCGGGTGTAACGAGCACGGCAGACAGCCCTCGTGAACAAACTCTGCACTTTTATTGCAAGCGCACCCCTCGTATAGCGAGGCCACTCGACTGCGAAATACATAATCATTACAGATAAAGGATCCCTCCAACAATATTGTGGCAAGTGCACTGAATTATTAAAATTTTGTTTTAATATGATGATTTATGTCGGATTTCGAAGGCCGAGTCTAGAGATCAACTCAATTTGTGCCTTGAACCTTGCCAATATATAATAGTTTTCAGCATATTATTGATGAAGTAAAAAAATAGAACCTTGATAGCGTTATATTTGCATCATACATAGTCGCAACTAATATATGATGTCAACATGCGTAACCAATCTAATATTATTACAAAAGGATTTAGCTATAGACTTTTATTTATATTCCACACTTTGCACGCCTCATTTTCATATGCCCGGAAAAGACGCCCATAATTCAGTCGAGTAATAATGACACTTCGGACAACTGTTCAGTATCATAAATTAATTAAAAACAGTTATTTATAAAAAAAGCAATTCTCTCTCGCCGATAAATGTACACCCTCAAAAATACACGTCATAATTTTATATTTCTATATAGATTCCCGTCAAAATTAGTCAAGAAAATACCCTAAAGTTATCGTCACTAACAAATCCATTGGTTTCTAAAAATAAGCCAACCGTATTGCTTGCCTAAGCATATTCCTACCTAAACCTACTTTCTATCGACCAATATCTAAGAAAATTATCAGCTACAGACAACAAGTTAATCGCAGTGCTTCATCCTATCTATTTAAGTGTAGAATTCTAAAAATATAATCGGGCGGTAGGTGCGATGATGAGCAATCTATTAGTCAAGCGAGGCATGCGCCGATCACTGTCGTGTTTACAATGCAAATCATCGAGCGTCGCCTGGCCACCTCACTCGGGCAAAACTCGCATCCAATCGGCCGACATGTCATGTGGAGCGAAACTACCACTATACTTTCGTAGGGAACAAATCATATACACTTTCAACATAAGCGCTAAGAAAGTATAATGAAGTACATTTTAATTAAGAAATTAACTGAAGGGCTTTCTACCAACTACCTAGAAAAACGACGTTTTTAAAAATCTTATGAAAATAAAGTAATTTAAAGGATTTATGTCTGATCAAACTGCATACTCATTACGAATTCGACTGTTCAAGTTACAGGGCTAATTAGATTGTAATGAAAGGAAACGAATCACGTAAAGGGAAGGTATCATAGAAATTGTGAAATAAAAATAGTTTTTAGCGCACCTTTCATTCCATCGAGAATGTAAGAAAGGGCCGTTCTTGTCTACAATCTCTCGGCCGCACATGCTATGGTAATGAGCCCGCAATAGTCCACGGCTTGTTTAGCAACTAGGGCTCACTCTCATTAATCAATACATTCTCTTTTAAACGCTACGTTTATTTATCATTTTCTTTTGGTAATTCCAAACGATTTTATATGCTTATATGTCAGAGCACAGTAATTGTCTAAGCACACAATTATCTTTATTAACTGTATTTAGGCCGGCAGTTCCTGTAATAACCTTAACGACATTACATTGCTTCTTAAAGTAATACGTGTGAATGACACATCAACGAGCTAAACCGTAAAACGGTAAGTAATAACGTTGAAACGGGAAAAGCACTTCTGCATTTCGGTGGACTGGAGAAAATTGATAATGGGATAGGTATTAATTGTATTCAATGAATATTCAACTACTTAATCTAAAATCAGTCCGTATTTTGTTATAGGTTTGATATAAAATTCAACATTGATACAGTCAAAAATTTTGTTATTTAGTGGTCACCAGATGACGAGCTGATGATGGAGTCTTTTAAATTGGGTTAATAATGAATTTTATCTATCACGCGTTAAATTCACTCCAGTCAGTCTTCCACTTCAGTCCTTTGGCATACGAAAGTTTAAAATCTATCAGTTAATTAAATGTAGTATACACGTATGTACTGACAAATTGCCCCTGGCGTATTTACTCGCGACCCCTTCCTTCAAACAGATTTTTAGAGTTTCGTGGGATGATTAACACCTGATTCATTAAACTGCTTATGTGCGTAAATATAATTCTTTGATTTTTATATTTTACGTAATGTTTTATTCTATACCTACTGTTTTAAGTAAATCTACGTGGTAAACAAAGAAAACCAGTGGTGTTAACCATCGGCTAGTGTAATATGATTAAATTAAAATAGCGAGTTTCTTAGCTAGATGTTATAAATCATTAAAAAATACGAACTCGACACACAGTGGAGCATAGACGCCACAATACACGCCGTAACCGCAATGCATTCTCATTTTGAAATGATTAACATCCGTATCATATTGCTAACAAGATAATGAATGAAAGTTGGCAGATAACGAGGAGAACTCCAACAGTGTCAAGGTCTCGGGCCGCGTGTTCAACCGCGGTGCCAACTAAATCTAATACAAAACACGATGCGTCCACGCATTCGTAATTTACAATAACGAATCATGTTTAGTGAGATATTCAAGGAATGTTGAACATTCTTGGAATTACAGAGTTTTCAGAGTCGTTGGGACCAATGACAAACGTTATTTAGTATGGAATCAACCAGCCAACAGCTCCCACTGACGAAGCAACAACTTCGAACAGTCACAGCGGCATTCACCGGTCATGGCACCTTCAATAAGCATCTTTTAGTTATAGGAATTACAGACAGTCCTCTGTGCAGAGCATGTATGGAGGAGAAAGAAACGGCAGCCCACGTGCTACTGAACTGCCCTGAGGGCGCCACATACAAGGCCAAGTATTTGGGAAACCCAGGTACCCTCCGGGAAATAGCCAGGAACGTCAAATGTCTGCTGGCTTTTCTCTAAGGTACTGTGGTGGATCGAATAAACTTGCATTATTCCCACCCCGAGCAAAAAAAAATGCGCTTGAGCGTAGATTTGCGGACATCACCTATACCTATGGAGTTACCAGTTATGCCACACAAAAACTTGACTAAGGGATGCGGATAGCCTGCCACAACATGGTCGATAAAGAAGAAGCGTTTCACTTCTCATGTAACAGTTTAAATCGTTTTCGTTCGTTCGTTTTTTATAACATTTCAAAATTGTAAGCATTTCAATTAAGTTTAGAGTACAAGCGATGGTATGAGCGCGCTGGTGCGTGCTTGTCCACCTAGCGTATCAATCGTTTATCGCTCTATCAACACAATGTTATCGAGCAGGGATCGCCACAACACAACCACATACAATTTGTACCTAATTAAAGATGCATTGTCACCACAACATACATATTTGAACAACACATAGTAAGTAAACATCATAACTGATATATAATTTGTTCAGACAACCCCGCTAATAGCTAATGTCAACATAAATTATCTTATATGACAGCTGACTATTAGATTTCCATGCGAGTAGTGAAGCAAGTGGAGAAAGTGTTGCGAGAGGACTTATACCTGACCAATAACACAAAAAGCCTACTGCAATGGACATAAGGGTCAAATCTAAACCTTGATATTTCGCAATAAGAGCTAAATTTAGTGATCATTATTTTCGAGGGCCTTAATCCAATGCCCCGGGGTGTATTAGTGACGACTGGCCTCCCCTATTTGAATACGCCGCTCGCGACAGTTTAAACATTTAAATCGCGTAATCCAATGAGACGGGTCTAGTGTCCATCGAAGCATAAAACTGGAAGGACACGAAAGGATTCGAGAATTTACAAGCGTATTAATTATCGTACCAACAGACTAGAATTTGCAAGGAATGAGACCATCGATTGCTGGAAAGTTAATTACAACGAGAATAGATTGCATATTATCGTGAATTATTTCCTGTTCCATTTTCTGTTCTGTTATAATTTGAAATGAATAGGAAACTGCTGTATTTACATGCAGTTTAGAAAAGTAATGATTAGAAAGGCTTCGTATCGGTGTCGGGGGAAGGCCGGCGTGCCACGGCAGGGCTGTAACAGGGGGCAAAACAAAGTATCCAATTTCTCCACTTCCCCACTTCCGACGTAATTACGATACAATATTGTGGGGCTGTGGCGGCGCGGCCTGACCACAGCCGGACTGAAATCTAGGCACCGCAACAATCTCGTTACGGAACATAAAATACACTCTTATTGTTCGACCGGTTTTTTCGCAAGACCTATTCAAACAAAGAAACCTGTGCGCGTACCTAGGTACCTATACTATACTATACATACAGGTGTTTGCTTTCCGTTTGAATGGAGTTGAAACGTAATGACACCAAACATTTGTCTTCATAATTCGACAACAACAAATGAAAAGTGTTTTAAAACAATAAGCTGTAAGCTCTGCAGTAATTCCAAACATAAAACAAAAAACATGACATTTCTCGTTTAAGAAGTGTGGCAATGTTCATTTTTGGCAGTGAAATATTGTTATTTTCTAAGCTGACCCCAATATATGTCAATAACACACTAAGAGGATTTTGCGTTCCAAATGACAGTTTCGTCAAATTAAATACCTATCCTATTTATTAGAATATTGGATTCATTATCATATTGGTTAAGTACAAAGTCCTCTCAGTTAGTGGATTCAGAGGGGATCCCTACATGAAATGGGATGGCATTATAATGCGTTGACAGGTTTGATTGTTCCATTTTGGGGCAGTTTTATACGCCTGTCATGGCGTTGATTCTAATACTCAAAGCAAAAACCATTAAATATAAATAGTATTTATTTTTAACCTGATTAATAATTTTCGATATAAAATCAAGCAATGCAAATTGTAAATATACCGTCTACTAAAACCTGAATAAACTATTTCACAGTTCCGATCGGTTTCATCTTCTTTAATGGTAAGTAATTATTACAAAAACAGTGAAAATACGTGCACTGTCTTTCCAAACGTCGTAAATGCACGAGTTTATAACCCGACAAATGAAGAATATAGATACGTGGTAGATAAATATAGATAGGGTGGAATTTTGAGACGGGGACAGGACAGATTATTACGAGACTGTCTTTATTTTTTGGAGATATTTACCTGCATTTACAGATTTTGAAAAAGTGTATAATAATCAAGAAAATTGGCAATTTATATAAAATCTTTTTTCATGCCATTCGATCCTATTTCTTATTAAGATCATAAAACACGAACCGTAACCGAACGAAAAATAAATTGAAATTTTATAACTCCACAATAAATTTTTCACTTTTTAAAAATCAACACTTTCCCCTCCCACTACAATTAATAAAAGAAATCTCACACAAACCCTATTTTGTTCAACAGTGGCACAATACAAACTTTCATATTTACAAACAAAAGAAAATTCTTTTGAACCACGAGAAAGCTCTTATCGCCGTAAGCGTCGCGTTAAAGACACTTCACAGAGATTTGAGGGCGCCAAAGTTATTGTTCTAACCATAATACCTAGACCCTCCCCGACTGCGAGCTTCATCGAGCGGGAGAAACGCGGGGGAATAATATGTGTCAAAGATCTCGGCTGAATGTTTGAACAAGGGCACTCGGTTCACGAACGTACGCGTCATAATCATGTGACCCTTTGTGACAATATAATCACACTTGATTCGTGCCAACTGATGCCGTCAGCCAAATCGCTTTGTTACCTGATCTGTTGTCATTACGCGACAAAAATTGAATATCAATATAACACATTAAGAGTTTTTCAATAACAATCGAGTTTTTGGTATGTTAATGCAGCAATTCTGTAAATAGCCGAAGCGAATCATACGTGTGCCTACCAATATTCATAATGTTAGCTCATTAAAACCTTGCAGGTTAGTGTTTTGACGGCTAATTGTCACTTTATCCTGTCTGGTGAGGCACGGTGAGTCATGTATTGTGTAAGTATTATGAGACTCAAGGTCGGCGCGGTGCGATTGATAGATAGCGAACATTGCATAAACGTAAACAGACCGGTTTCAAATGTAAATATGTAATTGCACACGTAAATGAAATAAACAGTTGCCAAATGATACCTGGCGTTAACAAATACTAAATGGTTTAATTCTTTGCAAGATAAAACTAACGACTGTCCATGCAAAAAACCTCGTTAAGCGTTAAACGTTTCACAAGTTTGAGTGAGACATTCACATTTGTGAACGAGGTAATTTACAACAATCATTACGAAAAACGTAAGCATGGCAGTTTTATGTATTTACCAATATTTAACTCTCTGACAAAACCATCATCGAGTGGAATATAATGTTAAACTGAATGAAAAACTATTAACTATAAGTGTTCAAGCGAATATTCCAAGTTTATTTTATTAGTAAGGCCGAAGCTATGAGCTTTTAGGTATTTACCTTACCCAAGTCTCATCCAGAACAATATGATCTTCAAACGACCACAAGACGGACGTCGAAATTCAACTGAACCGAATAAAAATAACACTTACCAGGATCCGCAGCCAGTTGCCGGTACACAGACAAAGCGACGTCATCTTCACTGACGAAGTCCCACAGGCCGTCACAAGCGACCACCACAAAGTCTTCGTCACCGTCTAACTCCACCGTCGCGGTGTCAGGCCGCGCCGTTACGTAGGGCTTGTATTGTGCATCACCTGGGCAAGATACAGATTTTTTATAAATCACTAAAGGATTTGACAGCAGGTAAAGGGAGAGGAGAGAATTAATTCGGTATTTTTGTATTAAATATCACGCTTGTTTTTTGGTTTAGGGCGAGGTGTACCTACTGTTGTACAGCCACGTTTCGCCGATGTCTTATTAAGTACATACTATGTAATAGAGGGCGAGCCTATTGACATCTACCGGCCACAATACCAAACAATGTGCTACTTAGAATTATCTAATGGAAAATTCAATTATTCATATAAGATTTTTTATTTGCAAATTTTCGTAAGTAACGAACAGAAATTATTGGATTAGTATGGTAGGTCTGTGGTAGATTTGCCTCGGTCTAGTTAAAAGCTCATACAACCGAGCTGTATAGTGGTGAAGAAATAACTGGTCACTGCCTAGGTATTAACTTATCGCCTGCGTGCGCCCCAGCAATGGTTTTTCTAACAACTTAAATATACAACCATAAATAATGCCTTGCGTAAGTGTAGCGTATGCCTTATTTGGACCCACACTACTCTACAATGGAACCTAAAGAATCAACAAAAACTTATTTAGATTAAATGCGATATTAAAAAAGGCATTTGTATGTGTTTTTGTTCGTAAAAGGGCTGCATTTTACCTACAACTATAACTATAATATAATTATAAGCAATGTAACAATAGGTTATTATATTACCAGTATTCAAGGAACTAAACGCATGATGTACTTTCGCAGTATAATGTGACATTTTTACTGTGCAACTTATAAAGCAAAATTCTAGAATAATACTACGGTGGCTGAAGTATGCGCATCTAACACAAGTCAATTCGTACCAGACTAATCTTGCGTGAAAATCTGAGGATAGCTTTGAGGACCGTCAGAGGGGGTTTAAAGTAAACGGTTCGGAGCTTAATCTCCCATGGAACGCGAAATCGATGAGTTTTATCCCGATACGTGGGGATACGGGGTTCGACCGAGCTGTGAAGAAAATGTCAACATTATTATGTTACTATGACGTCGTCGCCCTTTAGTGTCCTTGCTAGAGATGGACCTATCGATATTAGTCGATAGTTTCATAAAGATATATTCAAAAAAAAATATCCAAAATAACAATAAAGATCGCACGTACCTTTATTTGATACGCAAATAAATTTACAATATTTAAATACTAACCGTATTTTAAACTAAACTAAAATTTCTCCGTTTTACTTATAAAACAATTAATAACATTAGTAACAATAAAATAAATACAAACCACCGGTAGCTTCAGCCCTGTTCCCGATGATGATCCCTATTTTTTAATATTTATAAATGTATTTTTTTAATTATAAATGATCATAATAGTTAAATACTGGATAAAACAGATACATTATTATCTTGATTTTTATTATGGAAGCAATTTTATAAGGTTGTCGATTTCGACACTGCAGCTCCTTGCACTTAAGTGCATCCCTATTGCAGTGCGTGTCCAAGGTGATCGATACGTAGTGTTGTGCATGGGGTCTGGGGTTGTTACGAAGGGAGTGCTACACGCGAGGGTGCGGGCTACGCGACACCGCGGCGCCACCCGCCTTCGACATTCATACTTCTATAGTAAAGAGCCATTGTAAGTTGAAAAAATGAAGCCCCGTTGTAGATAATTTTTTTTTTTTTCATTTTTTTGCTTTATATGAATGAAAACAAATTTTAATTTATTTCAAAATATAATTATGTAGAAAGAATTCTGAAACTTATTTTCTTTGCAATGAGTATCTTGACGAAGAAGAAGAACGCTAAATATATATAGCTATAGTTGATTTTCTTATTCTTTTCTTTTCTTTATTTGTTTTTTAAATGAACCACCCAACCTATTGTCTCAATGTTTGCATCGACCCCGAACACAAATAAATATTCCTGGCGCACTCTCCATCAATGGTGTTCAAAATTATATTCAAATACGACACGCGTGACATTGATATTATTTTGATGAATCATAATTTATCAAGTATTGTTCCGCCCAACAACCTTGTTTAGATTAAATTTTATTATTCTCATTCATTTCTTTGTGTAGCTTCGGGCCTCTATCAACACTGGGGTCAAAAGCTTTCGGTGAACGGTTGGGTTAAGGACTCAAGGGGTTTTAAAACTTTGGATGGCCGTTCCTTTCTATAAATGTACTATAATAATTAATAATTTTTAATGTGTATATTGTTCGACTTAAATAAATGTGCGAATGAACCAACAAAATTGAATTTGATCACGATTCCCAATCAATGTAGCGGTCTAGTGGGCATAGTAACAAGCCTTTTTAGATAAACATCAACGAACGAAAACGTACATTAGAAAGATTCTTAGCTACATACATTTATTAATAATAATAATAATAAAAGAGGCTACAGGCACTTTACGCGCGTATAGCGCTCTAGCATTAGGCGGTGAACTGCCCACGTCCATGGGAACAAGGGAGCGCGTCACTGCCTTCTGCAGAAATTATAGCAACGACGATCAAATCAACAGATCAAGAGATGTCTGTTTCTCAAAGCCAGTTAAATCGGATCAGAAATTGAACAAGTCTTTCAGAACGGGTTAATAAAACCACTTTATGGTAAAATAATACGACCAACACATCGTGTATTCATCCCAATTGGTGGCATCATTAGCTTTGTTTCACAGTGTAAAGGTCCACCCCATCGGCGCAGGGGCGCGGGCGCTACTAACAGCTTAATGATCGGCACACGCCGCCACATCCCGGCAGATCCCGGCAGCCGTGAGAAATGGGCTCGCACCCGCCCGCCGATAACAATAAAACGACCTATTAACTTTCACGTTTACGCCTACGGGGGATCGGTTTGTGAACAAATAAACCCTTTTCAATTTTATCATCTTGTTTTAATGTCAAATGCTTGTGAATAATTATCTGCAAACGTATATAAATCATCCTTAGGTTTCATAAGCCGGGATGAGTTGAATGTGGACGGGCCACGTACCCTAGAGGACTGACAAGTGATGTAAATTCGCACGCCGAAATCGTTTAAAATTATCAGTAAATTTTTGTGCCAGTTAGTAGTTATAAAATATCTCTGCTATATACGCGTAAATGTATATCTTCTATTAATTATATTGTGGTATAACCAATCCATAAAGGCTGAAAATTCACATGGAAATCCAATATGTTTTTTTTATTTACTTTAATTAAAGCGGTCTAAAAGCAATTAAACAAGCAATCATTTCTTATAACAACCCATGTCAAAGCGAGTAATTAAAAATCCATCGCGCTAAATCGACCCTAACAACTAGTGCGAAATGATATTCATCTCTTGAATCTCAGCAGTGCATGAGAAAAATCACATGATTCAAATAATGAAAACTGCCAATTAACCAACCGCTGAGTAATTATACATAAGGTAATTTGCGTCAACGGTAGGAGCATAATGTTGGTTCGAGCCGCCCGCGCCGTTAAAGAGGATGATGAAACCATGAAAGGCACTGTAAAAGTTTATAGTCATCATAAATGTTAAATATCGGACCGCGCTCTCGTGAAAACGTCAAGTAACATGGCGTGTTTACAACGTTAAAATGTGCATTTTTTCGTTTGTTTAGTGTAGTAACGTACGAATGAAACGCGTGGTTTTGAGAGTATTTTTTAACCGCTTTTTTAATCTATTTATTTAATTGGAAAACAAACAGATATAAATAAAAAGGATTTCACTTTAGTTCTTAGATCATATACCTAGTTTATATACTTAAGTGGCACTCATAGTATTTGCAAACAAGAACCGATTTTTCCTTGAAGTTCATATTTGTTACAAATGAATAAAATATAAGTATATATATCTAGAGAAAATTAACGATGACACGATTATCACGGTGGCTTAACGATTGGTTTTGGCTTGGCGTTTCGCGGGTTCGATCTACGCATGGTACAAATATTTGTGTAGCCTACTGATAGTTACTCTAGGTTTATTGTGTATATCATGTAAACTTTACCCAAGAGACAGGTGAGACAACAGGGCGCAGCAATGTTTTTAAAAAATGAAAGAAACCCATCAACTTACCGATAGCTCTGGAGACGGCCAGTTGTCCATTGACCCGCCAAGTTCCCCAGTACATCACTGTGCCTCCAGACGACTCTATTCGGTCCCTTTCATCCTGCAATAGATATGCTATTGTAATCGTTGTTCCGCTGCTATTATGATAACAATTTGTTCGTCCGATCAAAAAAGAATACAATTAATATTGACGACATGGTTGGCGCTTAGCCACTGCTAACCGATTAGCTTTCTGGGCTACGTGCCGCGAGTTCGATCCCCAAACGGAACAAATATTTTTATGATCTACAGATAGTTGTTTGATTGTGTGTGCATGTGACATGTATGTTTGTGGACTGTACCCACGATACAGGAGAAATCATAGCGTGGGGTAACGTTTTTTAAAAAACAATAAAACATGTCTTGTAATTGACCTAAAAATAAGGTTTTATATTTTCTATATTTATTTAGACACACAACAAAATATCTCCACATAAGTTTAGAATATGTAATAAGCAATAGATATCTTGGATAACAAAAGCCAAGGTTGCGGCCTTGATATCCGAATGCGTGTATTTAAAATAATACTAGTATTAAAGGTAGTTAAGAAAAAATACAAGTCATCGAAGACCACTTTAATATTAGCAGTACTAAGTATCTCATGGTGTGTGGTGTCGATATAGTAATTATTCTGAACATTAAATTAGTTAAAATGAGTGTGCATAAACTAACAATGTCACATAGTGTTGTTGAAGGCGATCCGTTCCATCTTAAGGCAATATAAGCAAGATGGAACTGAGACAAAGTGAAGAAGAAGGATATATTTGCTGTCGTTCTCCTTCTTCGCTAATTAAGCTGTGAGATTTCAGCGGCCAGAACAATGCTAATGTTTCATCACGTGACACTCTTCCAGCCCCAAGCCGAAATTAGAATAACAACTAATATTATCATTGTATGCTAGTGACTCACTCATCACGTATCATACTCTCGCACACCGCTACTGATATTGACGTCACAATTTTTATATGTGTGTATTATACCTGTCGTCCAGGTTTGTGCGGTCGCACCAGCTGCATGAGGCGCATGCGCTTGGCCAACAACGCTAGGGAGTCGCCGGCCCAAGCTGCTAACAACCGGCGGCCGCGCACCGCTACAGCCACTGCTGTGCTGCCGCCGCAGGCACGCTAGACAACACAACCAAGATACACAGAATTATTTAGGTGCCAAAATATTTAGAATGCCTCATTGGTCTATTCTAGTGGTCGCAAGCGCGACTGCTAAGCGTAAGGTCTTAGGTTCGATTCACGGGTGGGGCAAAGTGTTATTGGGTTTTTCTGTATGAAAATTCTCAGTAGCTGCACGGAGCCTGGAAATGTGCCCGGTAGATGGCAATAGGCTCGTCCCCTTTTACATGGGATTCAATAACGGTATCGGCGATGTATCGTGGTATTCTAACATAACATACCTACATCTACATGCCTATATACATATATATATCTTAAACAGGTACTTATTTAATCAACCGCAACAATATTTATTGCTTATTTCCACGTCCCTACGTGACTGCGATAATCTTATTGTAGCTCCGCCATAATATATTCAGCTATAAATCGAGAATAGAAACCCAGTTGAAACAAAACAATAACAAAGTGACGGTTTAGATAAGAAACTGATTACTATAGAAACGGACATCTTAGGAAATAATTTTTGGTTTTAAGTCCGAAATAATCGGGTTTTAATTTCGCGCATTTTCTTGACTCTTCAAATCCATTTTGATTGTGCACGCTATAAAACATGATCTCTGAATTTTTATTTGAAGTATGAACTTGTTTATATAACAAATACGTAATTATTAAAAACTAAAACTACTACGTGAATGAGTTCAGAAAATATTGCAAACATTGATGTTGTTGTTTTATACAGTTTTTATTTTCATTTGCAGAGTATTGTGTAAACAACCTATCCACTGAACGAATATAGGCCGTTAATAGTAACTTTGTGCCATTGCCAGCAGGTTGGCTTTCAACAAGTCATCTACCAGTAAATTACTAGTAGAACTGTATGTACCTCCTGATTGCTCTTCCGTATGAACTCGGCGTCTGTCCTGAGGAAGGCGTCCCGCATGGCTCGCCGCAGGTCGGTGGTGAAGTGTGGGCTCTCTACCAGGTACTGGTGCAGGTGGGCTGCGCAGTACGTCGCCGCAGCTGAGCCAGCGTGACCGTCGTATACTGCGTAGAAACTCGTCGGCTCTGTCGTCTGAAAGGCACAATTAATTTTTATTAGCACCAACAGTTCATTCTCTTTATACGTAGTATACATTAAGCTGCAGACTATACGAAATTATGGAATGAAAAAGAACTACGCTTAACTCAAAAGGGAGCCTATATATAAAGATCTAGAATAGAATAAACCAAAATAAATATGTACAATGACGAATTCAAAAGCAAGTCGGTAATTTGTTAGGCGACATCGATATCATAAAGTGCAGGCAAGGAAATGTATGAGTGTGGAATTGGGTCAATGCAAAGAACCACAATGTGTACAAATCCGCATTCATGACTATGACATGTGTCATTTATGTGATAATGCCTATTATTATTTAACGCAAGAACAAATCAATACATAACTTTAAACCAGTAGATTATTTCGTAGTCTTTGCACCTAACAAACAATGTGTAAATGTGCCATCGGCATACAAAAAGGCACGTACTAGCTTTACCCTATATAAAAGCAAAACATGCGCCATTCAGAGGTACTAGGAATTTATAAACTTACATCGATACCAAAGAGCGCTTCTAAATTGCCGATTTCTATATGTCGGTCTTCCATGACGCGTCGTGAATTCTTGGTGGCACATGAGACAGTCTTAAGGTCGCGCTGATCGAGGGGCGGTGGGGGTGGCAGGGTGTCCAGTTTGGAGTTGTCTAAGTACCGAAGACACACGTCGTTGACGCGGGCTGTCACTGCTTGCATCAGCCGAAGGGCTATGTACACTGTAAAGGGGGTGAAGAAGAATTAGGATATTTTAGGTCTTTAACAAACAGTGCAAGGAGAACTTTTATACCATAAAGATGACAAGTGATCTGGTGAGCGATTACCTACTTCTGTCGACTCGACACAAGCTATCACATGGAAATAGCTCATGGCTAGTGTGGAAGCATCAGCCAGTCAACGATGCTGGTATCGCGATAGAGTCGTCCTATAAATACCCATAAAAGCCCTAAATCTATGAAAAACCTAAACCAAACCTAACTTCTACACTCATCTCATTGAACAGCGTAAAAACATGGAATGTGTCTATTGTGTATCATGCTGTACTTGTTGCCAAAGTCAATTGAAGACACGTCGCAAATAGTTCGCAGAGAGATACGCGATGAGTAGGCAAACTGTCACAACACGTTGCAATTTTATCAGCTTTTAACCCACTTTATCTAAAGACCAAAGTGGTTTCAATTAGCGCTTTCACACTAATGAATCATAGGTGTGTTTTTGTAGTAACCAGAGCATAATTCGCTGACTCGTTACGGGAAAATATAGATAATACAACATTCATTATTTATTTATAAACTAATCCAAAAAGGATAACAGGAAAATAGCCAATGATATGCAACATTTTTTTTTCTTTGTTTGTTAAAAAAATCTTTGCTGGGGCAAAGATTTTATCCACTAGGATTTCTCCTGTATCATAGGTACAGTTTACAAACATACATACATGTCACATGCACAAACAACCAGACCCGAAACAACTATCTGTACATCATACAAATATTTGTTCCGTGCGGGGATCGAACCCGCGACACGTAGCGCAGAAAGCTAATCGCTTAGCCACTGCGCCAACCGTGTCGTCAAAACAACATTAAATATATTCCTGTGTAAATTTCGACCAAAGAGAGTGGTCAAACGGGTTAGAGATACTCGTGGTCGTCCGCTTAGCGTCGGCAAATTTCTTATTGCTATTGCAAAATTATGCAGTTTTTACTAAAGTGGTATTCATATTTTAACGTATCAACTTTGACTAAGTAGGAATACGGCCGTACGACTCTTGCAACTCTTTTATAAATGTCATTTAAGGAGAAAATTATTACTACAGTCTCCAATATTGTAAACAGATTGAAAGTTTATAAAATTAAAAATGTATACCGATGTTTCAAGATACTTACGCCAAGACATAATGTCAAGGCAGTCCGTTATGCTAATCGCATTTTCTCTTTATAAATTTTAAGTTCAGAATATTCAGTACCTGTAAAGTGTTCTCTTATCTGTAGGCTTCTAGTTCCATCATTGATCGATGTTAAAAACTTACAGTTTGACAGACATTAGTCAACGTTTTAACAGTTCTATGTTGTTCAAAGGTGGATTTGTACTGCACAGGAAATAATGGGGTGCCCTATTCATAGCCGAGACCTTTAGTGACTAACTCAAGTACATTTATATAATACATATAATATGTTCATATGTAAAGTTCCCTTCCTCGTGCTATGAATTTAATTTCATAAAAGACCGCAGCCACTTTGTGAGTATGTCAGGATATGCTTAGTTATACTGTCATTGATGAAGGTGTCACGTGCTCACATGGATTAACAATCGATACTGTATAGGAATGCATCACTAAAGAGTTCATCCAAACAGCGGCACCTATTGATATTCCGATAAGGTCCCTTTTCAACTACGAGCATACGACGAAGCTTTACAAATGAGCCTAATTAAAATAGCACAACAATGCTAAATGTAAGACAGTATAGACAATAACTTGAGATTAAATTAATGTGCTCATACACTTTCCTGCTATTTCATTTTCCTCCTTATTGAAATGGTCCCATTTCTTGAAGATAAAGTACGTACGACGTACTATATAGCGCTAAAGTGCATTTAAAATTAATCGAGCGAATATCGACTAGATTATATTTAGACCGGGATGAGTGGACTGAGTGACTACCGTTTGCGTATATGATGTAACTGAATAAGCACGAGATCGTATCACATCATTATCTGTGAGATCCTCGTCTAGGTGACCTATAGAGTAAAAACAATAGCGACATGCACACATACACTCGCCACGCAACGAGACGGCCACTCGTAAAAGGTTACGTAAGCACAAATAAGATTCCTGCCAACTGTTCTTGTTCCTCAATCAATACAATTATGTTTATTGCGTCGGAACATCTTAACGTTTGATGGACCATAACAGTAATAGACCATTAATGTCCATTTAACATGAGGGTGCCTTATTTAAGAAACCACTGAATGTTCAATATACATATGGGGATTTTCTGGAGTAATGCTATAATTTTGGTTTATGGTATCATTTCCTTATAGAATACTAGACAACCAAACTGAGAGATAGTATAAAATACTCTAACTAGGAAACCCTTTTTTTATAAACATCTAATATACAGAATACTGAATACGTAGCAACTAGTAAATAATAGACTTTCTAAAGGAGGCCAAATAATAAATCAATACGTAGTATGTAAGTCGTTCCTATCCATTACTTCGCCGTGGATCCAATCGAACGGAGTAACGCATGAAGTTTCCATAAATAAAGGAGAGAGCATGTATCCCTACACAGAATAAAATATGGGCCGCGTTTATATCTGTTAGCGTCGAGTTTTCAAGAACTATTAAACCGCATTACTATTGTTCTGTGTATAGAGCATAGTTATAAATTTTGTGTTTCGTATGAAAAGATCCTATATTTAGTAACGTTTAGGTCTTGTTTACGTTGACACTAAAACTTGCTTTATATAAAACAAGTTCCATGCAGCAAATTATTAATTATGATTATTCTAAAAATACATACACACATACATAATATCACGCCTTTTTCCCATGGGGGTAGGCAGAAACTACGGAACGCCACGTGCTACGATCCAGGAAATGCTAAAAATGCAGGAGGCTCTGAATTCAAACACGTTGAACGGTACGTTGGCATGTCAATCGAGTCTCCCGATCAATGAGTCAGTTTCTTCTATTATACACAGATACAGATAAGATAACATTCCATCAGCTTACCTGAATCGTCAGATTTGTACCCAAACTCGTTGGGTTGTTTCTTCGATGCTACTCGCACCTCGTCAAGTATGATCCGCCGCAGCGGAGTCATCAGAGTCAGCGGACATTGTCTGGAAACAAATAACAACGACATTTAACACTATTGTAAATATGGACAGCATTCCTTAAATTGTACAAAAGAGCTTATTTTCATAACAGCATTTACAGCAAACAAAGAACTTACATTAGTCTTGATATAAAAGAACAGTTAAAAAAATAGACGACATGTTTTTTTTTGTAGTGCTTTTCTTCGGTTCAGTTCATTTAGCTATCACCATCGATTAATACTACACACTGTCTGAACTTCTAAAGTGGACTTCGGGTTTGTGTCCAGTTTTTCACAGGCTTTAGATAATTAACTCATAGTTGCTTTAAAACCTGGGATAAAGCAACCCACCCTAAGTGTGTAGACTAAACTAAAGTACCAAACGTAGGCTAGCTACACTAGAAATCAAAGTACATATAAAAACTGCGAAATCTGAGGATATCAGGGTCTAACAAAACAACAGCAATTGCGACAAAGTGATACCGCTACCACAAAGATTAAAAGAAAAAAAATGGTTACTATTGCATTCAACAAATTAGTTCCATACAAATACAGCAAAATTGATATCGTATAATTGGCTTTTTATTCAGTTGTATTGTACTAATTCCTGGTAGGCCAACAATGGTCCAAGGTGCTAAAGTGTGAACGGAAAAATGCGCTAAAAACAAACGCGAGTCTCCTAACAATGAATTTCAAGACAAAATTAAAAGTCTTAATATGTCTTCGAATCTCGACAAATCTATTCTAAACCTTCGTCTTCGTGTTGTACCGGGAACTGAACGGTTTGGCTCTAGACGGAGACGTAAAGGAGAAAGCTACATCGAAAAAAGGATCGCTGTTAGATACAAGAGACATGTGTTTTGCATTGATATTTAATGGACAACTGTTTTAAAACGGTCTCAATTTGTACGTAGAACAGTCTGAGATATTAATGTAGTGTGTTTTTAAATATGGATATCCAGCTAGTATATGACTACATTGCAACCCACTCTTCCACTTTTAGACGAGACACCGCAAATATATTATTCTATTATTCATACAACACCTCGAGGAGAGACAGTTTTAAACATTATACAATTTAAGTATTTTATCTCTGGTACCTACATAACTAAATCAATATTTATAAAACAGGTTAGTTGAGCACGATAGTGATGTACATAATACATGAGTACTCAAGTATGTACATAGTTTACAAATGAATGATGTTGATTAGATAAAAATTGTTTTCTAAACGGTCAATACCCGTTGGCAGTCAGTTGGCAACCATCAACTGCCTATTATATGTATATTATTTTGATATGCAAGCACAGTAGGTTCCGTGTGGCTTTATGATTTCAATGAGTCTAAAATTGTACGAATGATGCATTTAGTGCCGTGTGCCTCCCGGCTAGGAATAGGATAAGCCATTTCTTTCCGTAGGTGGTCTAAAAGGAAACTAAGGAATTCAGGTAAAGGCGCATCAACATCTATCTATAAAGGTATCTTTGCGCAAACCTGTTTTCCTAAAGATTTTCAGAATAAAAGACGCTCGATATAAGATATCGGAATGGGCCGTGAATTGTTGTGTTTATGAGGACACCATGGTACCTAATGCAAAACAGGGTAGGCAACGAATGAGAATGACGATATGAGAACACTCATATTATCCCACATTTTCCAATCACCCAGTGATTGGAAAATGTTAAAGTAAGTTAAAAAATAGTCAACTACAGAAATTAAACACTCCTAATAGAAGAAATACATTGTACAGTAGACAAGACAGTATAGTTTATATCTCGGATCAATGAAAAAAGTTGGTAAACAAACCAGAAGGGCATTCACATCACAGGAACATATGTTAGTTCCCTCGGTTTTCGATGCCGTTGTAGTTATAAAATAAAATGCGGACGTGTACGTCTGTCTGTACAATACATAAAGAGGTCGCTGACCCTGTTCTTGAAACGAATACATGTACAACATTCTCTTGGAGTTGACACAATATTTCAGACATAACTGTCGTATACTAAATACCATAGATTATATTTATTCAGAAGGACATTAAAATCAAATCAAATCATATCACATTATAGCGCTAGTTTGGCTCATGACGGCAGTTCCGAATGTTCAAGTTCAGACGATATACAAACGAATTGATTATAGCTCACACAGTATTCAGCCACATTTATTTACGTATGAATCTATCCTAGAAACCAATTTATTTTTGATTATTAATAGTTTATTTTCAGATATAAATTACAATCGTATTTATTTAAAAAAATAATACGTATCCAGAAATTCTGTAAAGCATTTATTACCGAAGTTAATTAAATGTGAAGCGCTGTAGAGTCGTTTTGGTTTGTTTGGTAAACATACAATTGGACGAATTCCTTTCGGCAATTAACTGTGAATATTTGAGGAGTAAACAGCGCGCAGAGCATTGACACGGGTTCGTGTTACTATCACGAGCATCCGCATCTACCCACGCGGTCTCGCGCGCCAATTTATGCATCGAGGGTACCAATCCTACGACCTCAACCCACAGGCCCTAGAGAAATGATGTTCGCTCTACTACAATCTGTATCACCGTCTAGAGAAAGTAACCAATATCAAATTGATACAAAATAAAGATGCAATCATATTCTGTTTTCCTTGGCCATGCAATCTTAGATGACTCGAATTGATGACCTCAGTCTTCAAGATTGCCAAGTTTCACAAATCTATTTTCAGCTTGTTACGTAGTAGACATATTGGGCCAATCGATATATAGTTAGCTTTACACCTAAGTCTTTATATGCTTAGACAAGGCAGGTGTCAGTGAAATGTTCCGTCGTCTCACGAGTTTAGAATTTCATACAAAGCCTAACAAACATCATGCTGACGTTTTATTGATATAGCATTCATATGTTTTTCTCACGAGTTAGTCGTCTTCAGTCTCCTACGGTTTTGAATTCTTTTCAACTGATCATATAAGCTTTCAATAGACACGCGATGTATTTGTCTTTGATGGCCCAGTTCAAAGGTAGTTCTGTAAACAACTCTGTAAATCGCTAAGTATTCGATATTCTGCTCGAGCCCTTAGAACTTTTCCACCTCAAATATCTCTAGGCTGCAGGTCTCTACACTCATAAAACTGTAGTAACCCTGCGTCGATTGATACAGCTCATTCAAATAAATTTTGTAATTAAGTTAAAATTACTGCCACGGAAGTAAAACAAAGCTTACTTAAACATATAATATTGTACGTTCATTGTATCGCTGCAGTGAGATTATGCAAGACTAAATGGTCAGCGGCACCGTAACACACAATTTGCTGTTACAGCATACGTTGGGTTAAGTAGAGCGTCTAGCAAATTACACGTTTAGTATAAGACAAGGCGTCAGTTAATAACTGTAAAGGGAAGTGAAGGTTTAGGGATCAGAGAGAATGGATTCGAATTGTAAAACCACACTGGCAGATAACCTTATTTACGCTACCTACATCAATCTGTCGAAGAACTGGCCGTTGGACCAGACGAGTCTATGAGTAAAAACCGGGAAATGAACTATGGGTCTCCCAACCAGATAGACTGATAACCTGTAGAAGGGAGGGTGACCGAAAACCGGGCGCTGTGGTTCAACCTGGGAGAGGCCTATATCCTACACTAGACTTTAGATTAATTGATTGATCTGATACATATTGCGTTAAAGTACCTAATATAATAGTAACGAACTAAAAAAGTTAACTCGTTTACAATAGATTTGCGAACAAATACCGCCGATTGTACAATCTTTATAGTTTAGTTCACTTGTACTCGTAGACAGGGAAAAATTAACACATCATACCTATTCACGTAATATACATACGTTTTGCAATGTTAGTTCGAAATCTTGTATATACTTGTGTATACTTAGATAAAAGGTCGGTGTTTGAGATAAAATAAAACATACAATTTTGAGCAGGTGTTCATTACGCCAAGGGCGCCAGTATACCTAACTACATGGACATATAATACAAGTAGGTATATATAGGTAAAGGTACATGTACCGAGGTGAAATACTATCGTTGTCTATGTAACCAGAATTCTACTTCCGAAACGAGCAGTACTTATGAGTATGACACATCAGAGTAGTTTTCCGCGTATTATTATAGTGGTAAGGTGCGTAAGCCCATACTCGGCTCACTTGCGGTTTGTGTGTGATCACATTGCCACGCGACCGGGATGAGTAACGCGCCCCGTTTGACCCGTCAACCATAAAATAGTTACGCAACTAGGAATTACTTTTTAAACCAACTCCATAATATTAATTATATGCAACTATGACCACAACAGGCCTATTATTATTCATCTGATATTGTGAAATATTTGGTGTTGACTGTGTTGTGTCATATAAACAAAAGAGATACAGAGCCAACAAAAAAAAACACCTGTTCAAATGTTTAGGAACAAAAGGTGGCCAAGCCCTTGGAAACCTGTAAGGTTAATGGCCTATTGACAGTTCATTGTTACATAATAGTATTACAATAGATCGCCGTATTATTGTTGCTGTGTGTACTACTGAATCCTGATACATAGGTATAATACTAATTGGGATAAAAATACAATGTTTGTAGGTCATCAATAAAAAACATTTCCATTTAATGAAAATTAAAAAGATATTTTCTGCATAAAATCAGAAGCAATAATTATTAATGTAAGAAAAGTTGGATGAAAAGATGCAAAGATGGAAAATGCTACATTATACTGACAATAAGTTTAATACTGTAGAAAACTACTAGTCATTTGAGTTACTTTTTATGAACTGTCAAATACAACATTTTGTTCTAAAAATGTTTGGAATACAAAAGCATGATGGAATAGTTTTGCATTGCCATTGACATATTTATTGTGTGATTTGGATAAATTAAAAATTGAAAATGTCAAATATAAGCAAGAAATTAAGTTCTACTGAATTTTTAGAAGGAAAACTATTTACCAAACAAGATTTCAGAATTTATTTTTGATGCAGTCATCTAGCCAATTAAGATAGATTTATGACTGCACTGAATAATGAATACAAGCATATTTAGGGAAAGAAAAATTACCTGCACTATCAATAACCTCATAATTTTATTCATATGATGTGGTTTGAAGAGAAAAATTATGGAAGTCTCAAATCGACCAGTAGCCACATTATCATGTAAAGTTGATCAAGTAATTAAAAGGACCATCATGACACATAAACCTCGTCATAGAATGAAGAACTTGGCAGCAGTCTGTTAATCATAGCAACCCAGTCACATTAGACTAATTCTTTTAAATTTAAAAGTTTTGTTTGTGTATACTGTTATAAAATCTTATTATGATGAAATAATCTCTGCCTATAATTATCCATACTTACAAGTTAACACAAACATATGAGAAATTCTTTGAGAATCTATGACCAGTTTTTATTTTTACATTGTTTTGATATTCAGTATTGCATCCTTGACTTTTGCTAGTTTATCGATGCTGTACTCTTGGATGACCAGCAGTTTAATTGGGGATTCATTACCTGACATATACACATGCCCCACATCAGGCTGTGCAAATGTGTGTGCAGAGTGTCTCAGAACCCACAATGATATATTTCTATTTATCTTTATAATAGTAATTTTATTATGTAGACCTATTTATCAAGTAATAAACTCATTAAAATCACAGCCCATTCATTTTTAAAGATATTAAATGGTTACATTTAGTGACTATGTGGGTCCTTAAATATGTCAGATGTAGGCTTAGGACAGCAATGTATAAAACATCACTTTGATGATGTAGTTGAAGTAAATACAAACAAAATCAAATAACTTCTTTCTTCTATATTCTTATCAATATGATTCACCTGTGCTATTAGTAGTCATCGTCTTATCTAGGTTTATCAAATATGCTGATATAAATTTGTCCTAGACAATGATACTCCATGTATTAACACAATGTCAACAATACTTACTTTTCACTCAAATATTGAGTCGTCCAGTAAAGAACTTCACCGGCTAGTTCTGACTCGGTGATTGTATACCCTGCTATGTGCACGGGCAACTGGTCCTCCGGATTAACAGTTGCGGCAAAATTTTCAAAAAACACTCGGTATGTCGTCAAATAATCCTCCTTTTCACCCATTTTCGATTGTTATGTAGAGTTAAAAAGGTAACTGGATAATATCTTGTAAATAATCGATCAACAAACAGTTGGTAAATGATTACAAGCTAAACTGGAACAAAAGTCGAAGTCCTCATATGAATAATAATGATTTATTGAATTTGAAGCACTCTTTCACTAAAACATATTATTTCACCGCACTATAGTAAACACTTATAATATTATTTGCACTAATCTCAAGTTTATTTGTGAATCAAAACATAAAAATCACATCTCGCTCATTTTTCTTAGTTCTTGCTGTCACATCCCATTTACCATTCATTATCTGTGTGAATCTGTCCCACCACGGCGAAAAAACAAAAAACCCACACCCGTTGATAGTTCGAAACATACGATTAAAAAACACTGATGACCTATACCAAAAACAGTATAGATTAGGAATATTATATTATCCACTTCAATTACTTAATATATACTCATTATATTAAATTATACAAGATAGCATACAATTTTAAACAAAAAAAGTAAGATTTATTATCCAAAACTACTTTATTATTATAGTTTCAGAACGAGCTTTTATCGACAATATCTTTTTTTGATATACCTAACTACAGAAGATTATAGAGATGGGGTAATAGGGTCATTAGTTGGTAATACTATTATTAAATATAACGCTTTACTGATATTATATTATTATAACTATTACTCGGTAATAGTCAAATAATAGTTTACGGATTCAGTATTCGTTACCCAATAATACATATTATTCATTTAACGTACTCAGTCGTATGATTACACTATTATCGATACCGACTAACATATTACACGAAACAGTCATTAAAATTTCCTTCATACTTTTACAGGCTTAGGACTACTATAGTATTTAAAAGTTTAATCATCGTTATGTACATTGATTCTTGATTCGTTTTTACCAGAATAGTTATTTGACTATTACTGAGTAACACTATTACTGCAGATTTAAGTAACTATTATGATTATATTAGTGACACCTCTAGAAGGTTACTTTTGTAACCTTTTAGGTGATTTTGCGGAATTTGTGGAATTACGTTTTAACTTCTTAATTGAACCCAACATAAAACGGAACGGAATGTTGACTAGCACGCTTGCTTGCAGGCAGGATACAGTGACATTTAGGCTATAAGATCTTAACTTGGTAATTAATGTATTTCTAGCAAATAAACGTTTGATTTGACGCAAGGCAGTAAGTGAAACCCTAACAACTCTAACCACTTACGAAATAATAGAACCAGTCACAGATACTCAAAAAGCTTAAACATTTGAAACAAAAGATCTTTCGCCAGTCTATCGGAGGATTCCCAAATATAAAATGCGACAACATTTGAGCGAACAAAAGGGATGCTCAATAGTCAAAACTAAAAAAAATAAAATACAATGATGGGGAAGGGGACTCTACCTATTGAAGTACTTTTTTTACAAAACATTTTTAAATGATTCTTATAAGCATTATTTTAATAAATGACTGGTAAATGCAACTAAACATGGAGAGCATTACTACATTATCCTTATTCCTGTAAGTTAATACAACCAACATATATCAACTTTTAATCTTACTGCTAGAAAAAAAATATGAAAGGTTTTTTTTTCACACTAAAAGGTTACTTTTTTATCCATTTCAGATAAATTTAACAAGAGCCAGCTGGCAACACTGGTTTTCCCTGATCGTGGACGTATAGATAGATCTAAAGATAGATAAATAGAGTATTCTTTATTGTACACCAAAGGAAAAAGTAAGAAATGAAAATGAAAATATTAAGAATTGAAAATAATATTATTTCCATAATCTCAATACATATATCGAAGTGACGTATTATCGGTCATAGAATAAACCTATTGTAGTCTTTGGAATAAACAGCGTAGCGATTACAAGTTGTTCCCAAATAGCTTTGCCCTAGCGAGCGCGCTCAGGCAATGCTACACTTAGAACAGCATGGAGCGCGTTTAAAGGCAGGACGTGGCGGGCGCCCGCGTCGAGATATAGAATATTAAAGCAATTACGTGCTACATACAAATAAAAATAGATACCAGACATTTAAATTTGTTGTTTGAAATGCGCATCAACGAGAAAGTAATTCTTGTTTTCAAAAATACATGTATATCAAATGCTTTCCATCAATATTATAAAATTAAAACGACTTCATTAAATATTACGTATTTTTTTCTTCACTTTACCACTTTAACTACCTTAAGCAACAGCGTGATGATATTATTAAGCTCAATTCCTAAATAGCGCTAAAGTGAGTCTCAAAAGCAGTGTTTGGTTTGGTTTTTAAATAACAATAAATGTATTCAGACGTTTCCAAAAATTGTTATTTTATTTCGGTACCTCTGGTCCAACACTACCTTATATTAATTATGTGCTATGAAACGAATCAATCGTCTTATCATAGTTACGAAAAACACCAGCCATTTGCGATAATTAACATCCCAGTATGTTCATTGCGTGGGAAACGCGACGGTTCAATTCGGCAAAAAATAAACTTTTGTTAGTTCACCTTACTTGTGAAGTCAGTGTTGTAAAGTCACGGTTTTCGCGTTATCGATAACTGAGCTTACGAATCGCGCACGTATTCATCACTATCTGTAAACACAAACTTGACAATTTGACATACTAAAATGACAAATGCCAAAAATATATTATTTCACACAAAATAATAAGAATTTTTACGCTGAAACAACATGAATAGGATACAGTAATATACTGCGAAACCACGTGTGACTGTGTAGTTATTTTTTCGATCTATTAATCACGGTTGGAACTTCCAAAGAAGTAGGTAATAATTAAAATAAAAACTTAGTTTGGAATCATTACAATCTTTAGTACCTATTTTTTGAGCGACATTGAGCGTTATCATCCATTATTAGCATATGTACGTGATTGATAAATTACAGTGATAAGATTATTATATTAAATAATTTCGTTTCATTTTTCATCTGCTTCAGATCTTGCTTAGCAGTTAGTGAAGAAAGAAGACAGGCCACTCAAGCAAAGATGCCGTTAATTCCTGGGAAATATCAACACTATAAAAACGAGCACATTGATGACTACTTCAGTGCAGTAGGTGGGTTATCATTTACTAGCTATATCTTTATAATAGCTATAAGAACTTTTATCTTTGATTTTTATCTAACTGAATCTACTGAAGACACTGCAATACATAATATGAATTTCTTTATACCAATTTTGTGTAACTGTGTGAGGCTATTTTTGTTTGATATTTTCTATTGTTACTTACACTATTGTAAGTTATAGTTATTATTAAAACCTTAGAACCAAAATAGTAGTTTCTCTACATGTAAGATAAATTAACTGTTTTCAGGTGTGCCATACATGGGACGAAAAATGATGTCAATGTCATCCCCAACTATGGAAATAACACTAGATGGTGATACAATGACAATTAAGAACTCTTCACTGTTACGCACGGCTGAGAACAAGTTTAAAATAGGGGAGGAATATGAAGAAAATATGCCAAACACAACATTAAAAGTAAGTGTGTGTGGCCTAGAACCAGAGACTGTAGTTTGAAAAACTGAAAATTAAGCCAAATCAATTTTTTTTTCAGAGTATAACAACTATGATAAATGATAAACAAATGGAAACCAAGTCTGTGATTCCAGAAACAGGTGTGAATTGTGGACGGCATTATGAGTTCACTGAAGATGAGTGCATTGTTGTAAGTGTTACTGATTATTAACTGAAATTGCTATGGTGTCAAGATTCATAGTAAAATTATTATGCACATATTATTTAAGACATCATTATTTTTCCATAAAAAAACATGCTTTATTTTTTTGTTCACATTTAAATAAAGAACATAGTTTTGACAAATAATAACTATGATTTATATTATTTCTTTTTACATTATTTTATATTAACCTACACTTATATGAATCAAGTCAACTCACATATTTTTTATTTCATCCATCAGTATTTATCGTTTGATATGTTATTTGCAAGATTATACCTACATAATACATGTACCTATACTTTAACAATTCTACATGTTACAATATTAGCACATTATTATATACTTTTAAGCCACAAACAAAATACATAAATACTTAGCCATTACAAAATAATTGAAGTTGTTACATAAATGTCTACAGGTTAAATTTCATTCCTATGGACCAATTATTGTTCCTATTTTTGTTAACCTTTTGACCACAAGGCCTTGCGTAATGTATTTACAAACTTTTTTTTTAACTTTATTTTGACCTTGATCATTATTCAATCATTTATATGTTTGACTCTGGTTAAATAATATTATATTCTTACATAAAAATCACATTAGTGGTTTACTCTGGCATCCTGGGCACTTTTTGGCATTCTGATTCTTTTAACCAAAAATTTAGACTTAACTGTATATTTTATGTGTGTCTTCATAGTCTTGCAGATCTATATTTACATTGAATTAATAATTATTTATCTTTTATTCTGTTTTCAGACCTTGACTCACGAAAAAGCCAACACACCTGCAAAACGCTACTTCCGCAGAGTCAAATAATAAAATAACTAAAACATTCTTCTTTGCATTCTTATATGGTACCAATATAATTGGGACATTTATTTATCTGATTATATTATTGATTTATACTTTTATATGAATTATTTTATATTTTATATAAAATATTTTTATTATAGTTTGCAATTTTATTTTTCGTTAGGCCCCATCTCAGTACACGCTCGCCGTTAAAACTTCCGGGCGCGTAATGTCGGTGGTGCTGGTAATGATATCTGTTCTGGCTATGAATTAAAAGACGAAATTTAGAGCTACCATCGCTACCATATTACTTATTTCCGATCGTATGGTTCGGGGCAGTGGCAGATTTATGCATTTGCCGCCAATAGGCTATTCAATTTTTAATACCCTAGCGGCCTCTACAATTCTATACCGTAATTTACAATCATATTAATTACATTTTTTTTTGACAATGAAATTGTGACTTTATTGTCCTAATTACAGTACCTTTTTCCCGTAATTAATTCTCTAGTAGTCATGTCGCACCGCGACCAAACGTGACTACGTAAATTGTAGAAAAAATTATGTAAGTGGTGAAACCATTGATATATTAAAAGGAAGAGAAAATTTTAATACCGTAAAATGGGGCTATTTGGGAAACGCGGGGCAATTTGGGACTAACATTTGTTTTTAGAAATTTTGTCATATTTTCTAAACTAAATCGAATGTTCCTTTGTCATTGAAAGCATACTACACTACCGCTGTTTAAAAGCAGTTACTACTCCATGAGGAGCACACATAACGATCCCTTTACTAAATTTCAATTAGCCCCGCGCTTCCGAAATACTTACCCCATTTTACGGTACATTAATGGGTGAAACATATCATGTTAAATTGTTCGTGTGGATCTAATACACTATACATTTAGGTATATTAATATGAATATAAAATCTGCCGCCCTAGCTCCAGGCTGCTGGTAAAAGCGTCACTGTTCGGGGGTAATCGTCACTATTGGGAAAAAAATTGCAATTGCAACTTCAAATTCTTAATTTCGTCTTTGAGTTCATTGCTAGAATAGTTATCCATTACCACTGGCTTTACGCAATAGGGGTAGATCCGCCAATGATTTGATTGTACGATGTGTCTACGCACGTACGAGTTTCTGTGTTATAAGCACCGTATAATTATTAAGTTTATGTATCTTATGTTTATGTGTGCATGTGACGCGATACGTACGATATGTAATAATAATTCACTTATTCATCTATTTGAAAAATCACAGTCACCGATGCGGCAGGCTAATGTTCCATGACTATGGGTATACTGCCGTTTAAAATATTAAATGCATTTTTTTTAATTTATATTCTATTTCTATATATTAATATTATACAGATCAAAGGACGTATCGGAGACAATAAGATGGTTCTGCCCATTCTCTCGAACATAGAAATACTACTTAAAGAATGAGCGTAACTGACGTCACGGCAAGTTAAACAGGGAACGTTTATTACGAAACACATATGAAAGAAGGAAATGCAATCTTTATTTTTGTCCTTATCTGCGTAGCCGGTATTTTTAGCCAAAGATTGTCAGATTTGACAATCTGTGGCTAATTAAATATGCAAAAGTAAACACGAGATATAAATTTCGCTTAAATTTTAGTTTTCTGTATTAAATAAGTTCATATAAAGTAGCAAGTGTGTCTCTAGAGTGTGTGTGGTGTATGCGCTATGGGATATTGCACTGTTTTAGGCTGCAAACACTGTAGCATACGAAAAGATGCCGTGCGTACCATTTCACTCGTAAGTAGACATAATTCAATTTATTAGAGTTTCAATAACGTCGGAGATATCATTACAGATATCATGGATAGGAACTGACCATGCTATGGCAACTTAGAACAAACCCATTTTTAAATTAAAATAGCGCCATCTAGCCGTCAGATACACTAAACAAAATCGAGAAAATGTTAAGTGTTGCAATACTAAAATATATTATTTCTATGCTGGAAATTTACGCTAAAAGAAATTAAAACAATATTTTTTTAAATTATTCAATCTAATATAGCTACATCAGAAATTAAAAGGATTTATTTATTATAGCTTATGAATATGCTCAGTTGCATAAAAATAAAGAATTCGTTGATTAATTCCGACGCCTTTTCAAAGTATGATAAGATTCTAATTTCGTAATGGCATCACTTAATTGCAAATGGCTGCGCGCGAGTGTTTTCCATCTAAGATAGAGAATTACTATAGATCTGACATTCGCGTACACCCGTAAGGGACAGATATAAAGTACATCGCGTACGCGGTGTTACCAGAGGTTTAAGATTTTACCCATATCTGTAAATTTAAACTTTATCTATCTATGGATTCTTTTAAGAAAAGGTTTATTCCCTTTTTGTTTTTAATTAGTTTGTAGGTATACATTTTAATTTCTATGGTCTCTGTATAATTTAATGTAATGAACCAATTACACTAAATTATTCAGAAACCATAAAAATGAAAATTATTACATTTAACCACACCCCAGGACACAGTAGGTTAAATAAAAATCTTTTCATGTTTCATCAAGCATTTTGTATTCTATAACCATTGAAGTATTATATACAGTCAACTACAAAAACATGTAATGACGTAATAAAGATGTAAAATTTCGATTGCAACTTTTCAATGATGATTAACAGTTCTGCATTTTTTTTATGCAGTCGTCGATTTCTAGATCTCAACACAGGTAATATCTTTTTTCGTTGATTAGCTAAAAGAGTCTCTAGCTTCAATTTTTTCGCCATTTTCTTTTTTTGAGGAGTAAATGTTTCACTACTCGGAGAAATTGAAAAAGTATCTTTATGCTGAAAATAAATAAAACGTATTTTAAGACAACGGTTCGAGAACAAACATTATTATGAGTTTGTAACATATTAATAAAATAAAACTTGTTACAACTTACAGAATTTATCTCACAGTCCATTTCTGATTTTTGAAAAATTTGTGCTCTCTCCCAATATATCAGTGATAGTGCAACTGGAATTTCCTCCTGTTAGTGTACGGTAGATTTGTTATCACAAAGCGTAGGATTCTGAAATCAATATCATTATATATTGTATTTTTCAAATTATAACTCTATCAAAACTATTTATAAATATTAATATTTTTTTAAATTATAAATAAAATTAATGAGTTGTGGCAAAAAAAAACTACTTCGAAAGCATTGGGGAATGCCTTTGCAGAGAAGAGGGACAGTAGAGGTTAAAAAAGTACGTACGTGCATTTAGGGTTGGGACTGAGAATGAATTTAGGTAAACCTTGAGAAGGGTCTTCCTAAAACAGTTCTCAACAAAATGTCTGGAGCAGATGCGATATTTTTATCCACGATTTACGCACATCTGGATCTTTTAGAAAGCTAGAATAAAAAAAAAACTATAATAATTTTAACGAACACAATATACAGTTTATAGTTATGATATATATTTGAAACATAATCAGGATTAAAGAATATAAATAAATAAATCGGCTACTTATGACTATAACTAAGACCGGTAAGAAATTGTTGACACAAGTTACCCAAGATAAGGGGTAATTTTAATAAGTAAAATCTGGTATCACTAAAAAGTGTATTATCCAGCTAAATACAAAACACATTTAATAATGGAGGCATTACCCTAATGTCAACGGAATACGAGCTGACCTATACGACTTCTAAATTTGGGCGGGTATTGATCGAATATTAAAATTTTATATTTGCTATTTTACACATACTGGCTGTATTTATGGAAGTTATTTAATATACATAATTCATATTTATCAAGTTCGTCTAAGCATATAGCTAAATAATGACGTAAATCTAGCACTTACGAGTGAAAGGTTATGTTTTCCTCTTTTCGCTCACTACGGCTTTTACAGCCAATAACACTACAATGTACCATTTTTACCACACGTCACTTCACGTAAACACTTTAAAGAAACAAGTTAATCACAGTTTTCTTATCGAAATGACTACTTATTTTCATAAAATCTGAGAAACGTCAACTTTGTTGGGCACAAACAAGTTGAGGCCAAACAAACAAATGGCGATACGCAGAAAGTGACAAAAAATATGATGTCTGTCTTTCTCACTCTTAGGGTTTCGAGCGTTATTATATCTCGTTCACTCTCGGTATTATTATTACCATGTCAGGTCTAGTTTATCCTTTGTCTAAGTTTTCCATGCTATGGCAACTTAGAACAAACCCCTATTTAAATAAAAAAAGCGCCATCTAGAAGTCAGATACCCAAAACAAAATCGTGAAAATGTTAAGTGTTGCAATACTAAAATATATTATTTTTATGCTGGAAGTTTACCCAAAAATAAATTACACTACTAAAATTTTTAATCATTGTATCTATAATAGCTACATCAGAAATTAAAAGAATTGATTAATTATAACTTATGAATATGCTCAGTTGCATTAAAATAAAGAATTCGTTGATTAATTCCGATGCCTTTTCAAAGTATGATAAGATTCTAATTTCGTAATGGCATCACTAAAATCACTTAATTGCAAATGGCTGCGCGCGAGTGTTTTCTGCTCGTGTCGGTTTTGTTTTGCTTAAATTGTTTCGCATGTGGATGTACATGTTGAGTGTGTTATTTATTTAGGATGTCCTGAACTTTCCTCTAGTTAAAACAAAGAATTTGTTACATTATTTGCTGTTTCTTATTAATAGTAATATGTTATTTTATCTGCACAAACATTCTTATGTTACATTTATAATTATACTTTGAGATGCATTAAATTACATTATTAATAAGATGTGTAACAAATTTTCTTGCTTTAGCGCCAAAAGATAAATAATATAATCATACATCATATAACGATAGCAATACCTACGTAAATATAGTATTCTATAGTCGTATAGCTATAGCTACGTAAATGTAGCATTCTATAGATAGCTGTATACCTACGTATAGCAATATGTTATGGAGTAGTTTACCCTATCCGGCGGCCAGAGAGCGCCACTCCTTTAATCATTGATAATACTCGAGTTGCCAGTCTATTTCCAGTATACTATTGTAGTCTTTGGTGTTTTCTACTCGTGTCGGTTTTGTTTTTGCTATTATGTTGTGCCTTAATTGTTTTGCATGTACATCCACGTTGAGTGTATTATTTATTTAGGATGTCCTGGATTTTCCTCTAGCTAAAACAAAGAATTTGTTACATTATTTACTGTTTCTTAATAATGGTAATGTGTTATTTTATCTGCACAAACATTCTTAAGTTACATAAATAATTATACTTTGAGATGCATTAATTTATATTACAAATAAGGTGTGTAACAAATTTTCTTGCTTTAACGCCACAAGAACAATAAAATAATATAATCATACATCATATAAACATATCAATAGCTACGTAAATATAGTATTCTATAGTCGTATAGCTATAGCTACGTAAATGTAGCATTCTATAGATAGCTGTATACCTACGTATAGCTATATGTCATGGAGAAGTTTACCCTATCTGGCGGCCAGAGAGCGCCATTCGTTTAAGCATTGATAATACTTGAGTTGCCAGTCTATTTACAGTATACTATTGTAGTCTTTGGAACTGACCAAAGACTACAATAGTATACTGGAAATAGACTGGCAACTCGAGTATTATCAATGCTTAAAGGAGTGGCGCTCTCTGGCCGCCAGATAGGGTAAACTTCTCCATGACATATAGCTATACGTAGGTATACAGCTATCTATAGAATGCTACATTTACGTAGCTATAGCTATACGACTATAGAATACTATATTTACGTAGGAATTGCTATCTTTATATGATGTATGATTATATCATTTTATTGTTCTTGTGGCGCTAAAGCAAGAAAATTTGTTACACATCTTATTAATAATGTAAATGAATGCATCTCAAAGTATAATTATTTATGTAACTTAAGAATGTTTGTGTAGATAAAATAACACATCACTATTAATAAGAAACAGTAAATAATGTAACAAATTCTTTGTTTTAACTAGAGGAAAATTCAGGACATTCTTAATAAATAATACACTCAACGTGGATGTACATGCGAAACAATTAAGGCAAAACATAATAGCAAAACAAAACCGACACGAGTAGAAAACACTCGCGCGCAGCCATTTGCAATTAAGTGATTTAGTGTTGCTATTACGAAATTAGAACCTTATCAAACTTTGAAAATGCATCGGAATTATTCAACGAATTCTTTATTTTTAAGCAACTGAGCATATTCATAAGCTATAATAAATAAATCCTTTTAATTTCTGATGTAGCTATATTAGAAACAATAATTTAAAAAAATATTGCTATAATTTCTTTTAGCGTAAATTTCCAGCATAGAAATAATATATTTAAGTATTGCAACACTTAACATTTTCTCGATTTTTTTAAGTGTATCTGACGGCTAGATGGAGCTATTTTGATTTAAAAAGGGGTTTGTTCTAAGTTGCCATAGCATGGAACTGACTACTTGTTGTTGAATATACTGTGAAATTAATGCGTCATTTTGCTTATTGTTTGTAACCTAACCTAACACGTGAAATATTAAGTGTTGCTACTGTATTCTTTTATTTACCTCACTATCAATTCCAAGTAGTTTATACAAATTTAATATTAAAATTTAGGAATGTGTATTTTACAGGAATTGTACTGGTTTACAGTAGATCTTGAGATGACAAAAAAATAAATTCACGCTACCGGGTGGCAAAATTGCTATTTATAAATAACCAATACGTAATTTTCATGAACCGTTAAGGGACACTGACATCTCAAATTATTTTAGTTTACAAATAAAAACCAAAAAAAACAGAATGTGCTTACTGAGTTTCCTTAGCCCGCCTACCTTTATGTAAATAAAACCTGAAATATATGAATCACTGTCAGTTAAATATTATGAATCTAAACATTAATTAAATTTATACACATTTACCTGACAATAAAAGAAAATTTATTTAATATAAATAATAATGTTAATTATAATAAATACATTCTCATTATTATATAAAACAATCAAGGTAAAAATAAATTTACGTTCAAAATAAGGGACATTGATTTTCCTGGCAACACCTATTGTCCGAGCGAGAGAGACTATAGTGGTTACGGCTCAGATAGAGGATAATAGGTAGATGTAGCATAATAAGTTGAACAATTTATTCATACTCAACACTCTTCGTTCTAATATCAGTTTATGTGTGAAAGAAAGAGAAAGCAAGAGCCGTTTATGCACGTCTTGAATCAGTGCGCGTCACCAGCCGTGGGCAGCCATATTTGTTGGTAACCAGCTGGTTACCAATGTGTCGTTACGATAATCGGACTTTTTAGTGGTTTTCAAAAATCCTTTAAAAATGAACATCGCTATTGATCAGTATAAATATAGTTAGGATTGTATAGTCAAAATGGAGACATTGCGTTTGTTTCGCATATCCTGAGCCACTATCACTATCTCTTTCTGTGATATCAGGGGCGTATTTACCCTTGGGCCAAAAGGGCCATGGCCCGGGGCGGCAAGCTGCGAGGGGCGGCTCAGCTTAGTGCGACTTTCTTTTGGACTTTATATGCCTGAAGAAATTTAAAAAATGCCTACCAAATTAAGAAAAATTAAAACTCATTTGGTTGTAAGTTTGATAGACATCAAGACGCGAGGCTATCTTATGCCTGAACGGCGGGCGGCCGCGGCGGCGGGGCGGCGGCGGCGTGTCCGTCGGACTCCATCGCGACTCGGGACTAGTCGGGATGTTTCAACGTTGCTCGTGTCGTTTTCGTTCATATTCATAGGCGAAAGCGGTTAGGGCGCGGGGCAGCGCTGGCGGCGGCAGGAGACTTGTTCAATTTATGGGGCGGCAAACCTTACAAGCCCAGGGCGCTACATTTTAAAATACGCCACTGTGTGATATGTCATTGTTTTGTGTTGCGAAGGAAATAGTGATATGTCTCCGGCTCTTGCTTAATATAATCTATCTACCTATTATCCTCTATCGTAAGCGAAATTCTAAGTCTATGCCTCTATCTGAGGGTTACCGTGACTACTTATCTATAGGTAGGTAATCTATGCTCTCGACTTAATCATTAGTCTTCTGTTACGGTAGTCACTAAGACCCTTCGCCAATAAATTCTAGGCTTACACCACGGAGTAAATACAAAGAGGAGACGGCCTAAGCAACTGTGCACTGTGACTCTCAACTAGGTCCTGACGTCATCAAGTAGGCGTGGCCTTAGTCAGTGTATTGTTGGCGTTCGCCCTGTGCACAACTTTGTATACGTTCCCTTTTTACAGTATACTCGCGCTAGAAGAAAAAAAAAATGAAGTATTGTGATTTATCTTGTAAAAACTACTCGGATAGACGTTCTGATGCTATGGATGGCATCACATTTCATTTGTAAATAATTTTATACGTAATTTATTAAAATAGTTCTAGAAAAATCTCTTAGCGTCGGCGTTTCCGAATATAATTCTACCCGACATTAGATGGCGACACTTTGTGTCAAGGGAACTAACAATATTTAGGTACATAGAGCTCAGTATTAATATATTTAAATAATCATAAGAACTGAAATTTGTTCAACATTCATTACTAAAGATCCTTTAATCGCCAAAATATTATTTTTGTAGTTTTTATATAAATTTGTAAACAGGCTGCCATCTACCGTAATCTATGAACAACAAACATAAACATAACAAAAAGGCAGGGCCGTAATTATCAGTTATTTTTAAAAATCAGTTATTCTTGCAGGAAATTGAATTGTGCTAATATTTTTTTTTTCCATATGAATTGTCTGTTATTTATTCTGCCTATGAAATTAGTTTTACCTACTTGACCATATCAAAAGAGTCATGTTAAGTATGAAGCTTCTTTCGCGTCATGCGGCTTTTGATTTAGTCTGGTATTACTTATTTATTTGACATTAATGGTTCGAATGGATCTCAGATCTCAAATGGATTGTCAAGTAAACGGGAAGTGTTTTTTTTTTCTTCTAAAAGTACTAGCTTTGTAAACAATCTTCATAAGTCTTTTTAACAAAATAAGTCATTTAAAAATAAGAGAAAAACTAATAATCTTCATTCGTCATTCATCAAAAACCTTTTTATTCTAACATTTATTTTTTCATAATAATATCACTATTTCAATAAAAAAAATACGTATCAAGAGGGTTCGCAAAATTAATTTAAAAAAAAAGTTTACTCCTTGGTACGAAAATTCTGAGTACGACCCCGTTGCATCTTGGTCTTAGTGACATCTAGCGTGAGATAGTTATGTAACTACAAAGTAAAATCGACAGTACGAGCGAGTAGTTTCGCTATAGACCGGCAGATGGAAAATAAAGAAGTGGGCGGGATCTAACACCCCCTCACCCCTCAAAATGTCACGCAATGTTTCATAGGGAAATCGAATTACAACATCTCCTCTTCGTATTTACTCCGTGGCTTACACACACAAGAAAAGAAAGGCTATGTCTTCTACGAGTGGCTCAATGCACATGGGCTGTGTAGCTAGGACAAAGCCTTATTCTTGTTTTGCGCAGCGCCTTTTCCGTATTCATGCAGCGCCTAAAGGCTCAATTTCAACTATTTTCTCGACTGCCATTGTAGTCTATGAATGCTGTGTGTACCTGTAATGGGAATACATATATGAACTTTTATTTATGTTATAATTTGGTCAAATTTTTATATGTATGCTGTTGGTATACCAATAAATAAATAAAACTTCTTTAACGTACAAAGTGCTGCCATCTTTAGTCTAATATGACTAGTCTTAATATAATTTGACATTAGTATTATCCGAACAAGTTAAAATGTCATATCATTTGCTTTCTTTCCCTTTCATTCTTACTGCAGTCGCGATCTAGTAGTATGTGCCATCAGAAAAAAGCGCTTCAATTTTATTGATTCGTACGGTTTCGATTGATTTGATTTTATTGTTTTGAAAGTGCATTGAACGGTTTTAATTTTTGCGAATCGCTACATTCCATAGTATTATTATTCATTAGCAAAATGGCAGAATACACGGTTCCTCAAAATCAGGTAAGCAATAACAGTATATAAATATAGTGAAGAATATTTCAGTTCTCTCATCACACCACATGATTTATAAACCAATTGGCTTTTCCGTTTCATTAATGTTATTAGCTAAAGTTAAAGAAATGAAGAAAAAGTAAGGATCGCTTCAGAAACAGAAATCAGTTTCATGTAGGGTACATAATAAATTTATATCAATATCCTTAAAAAAAATATATTTCTAGGAGCAGCAGGTGAAAAAGCTAAAGAGGTTCTTGGAAGGTTGGCGCATGGCTGTCCTTCCGTTGAAATCGGTGATCTTGTGGGAACAACAGTGGCACCCATGTGCTATAGTTGGCTTTGTCTCCATTTTATATTTTCTCATCTGGCTAATGGATCTAAATTCTCTTGCAACTTTCGCTGTTATTGGCCTTTTCTTCAATTTCGTAGACTTTATAGTACCTGTTGTATGCAATTCACTATATGGACCCACATCTTGGACTGGACAACATGAAAAAGTGTTTGAAGAAATATGCAAAAGTATTGTAGCTACTTACAATAAAGCCTTCCACAATGTTCGCTTATTCTATTCACTAAGAGAAACCAGCCCTTGTATGGTAAGTTACATTATATTCTAATTTGATTATTGTGTAATTCTGAGGTAGGTTTTACATTTTGGTATTTTAAGCTTTTATTTGACTTTGATTAACTCTGCAGTCTCAGTGATGTACTAAACATGTTATATTTATTATTACTAATTATAATCTTAGTATTCAAGTGTACTTATTGAAAGTACAAATAGTATATATTATGCAGTTTGTTTTTATAAGTAAGCATACTAGAAGACACTACTGTTTCTCTTAATAAAATAATCCCTTGTCATGTGTGGTTAAAAATTTGTTCTCTTTTATTTCAAAGGTAAACTCAATATAAAACCTTAAACCATACAATAATACTGCTTTTTCTGGTTTCAGTACTACATACTGTCCATCAGCCTGCTGGTTACATTGGGATGGGTGGCATCTTCCATCAACAATACATTCCTGCTCTATATCCTATCCACTGTGATGTTGCTGTGGCCTGGTGTTCGACACAGGGGCATTTTTAACACCCTACTGTCTATGATCAACATGGCTCCTAAAACTTATCTTAAAACCGAGTAAAACAAGTAATTTTGTTATGTAGCTTTTAATATGAATATGTGATTGGTCTGGTCATAAGTTTTAAGTTAAGCTTAGCTTATTTTGAGCTTTAAATTACTGTATGTGTGATGTACTTTATAAAATTAAAGAGCCAAAGCCTGACACTTGTTTCTATTGGTAATAATAAGCAACCCACATTACACAAACAGGAGTTGTACCTACAATATACACCATCACCCTAGCCTTTTACCTTGCTGGATTTGCTTTCAGTCTCAGCAATATTCGTAAATTAATTGTTGGTGTACTGTTTGGAGACAGGCTTATTGATCCTGTGAGGTTGATTCCCAGATCGGTCAGTGTTATTGGGTTTTTCTGTATGCAAATTCTCAGTGGCAGCACAGAGTCTGGAACTGTGCCCGGTAGATGGCAATAGGCTCGCCACCTATTACATAGGACTCAATAACAGCATCGGCGAAAAGTGGGTGTACAATAGTACACCTCTGCCTAACCCATCTGGGAAAAAAGGTTGAAAAATTACGATCACGAAATTATAATTCTTGTAAGGCATTAGGTGACTGACGCATACTATAAAATCTCTTCACTAGAGGCTAAAACTATTTCAAGAAGTAACTCCGGTACTATTTTAGATTACTATTATATATATATATATACTATTGTATGTTTTTTAATGGTAAATATAGGTAGCGTCAGATACGGCATATTTATCATGAAGGAAAATAATTTTGCTGAGCTAAACATATTGTGTATCTACTTATCGATTTTTCCCCTGCATTTCATTTCGGTACGCGATGCGACAGCTTGCGGCGACGTCAAGTTTCAAGATGTTTATATATGCCAAATAAGTACAAGTAATGGTGTTATAAAAAAAGGAATGGGTTACCATTTCTTCTCTATTGTAGCGAAGGGGGGTGGGTGATGGGTGATCCTTGGGTCATCCATCGTCCTGGGGACCGTGATTCATTAAGTGTATTCCTAGGTAATCTTGCGTTTCACTTATTTACTTTTTTATTAGGTAATAGGTATACATGTCGAGAGTGCGCGAATAATGGAGTGAATCCCGTGCCTCCAGTATTACAGGTATACCACCGAAACACCGTGTGGTTTCAGTCGGCAAAAATCCGATAACACGATATCAGCCTTCCCCAGGGCGGCGGGTATGTATGCATTAGCATATTTTTTTATTTACCCTAAAAAGTTTAATATTCCCTTATTACAGTCATGCAGGCACGCACGCCCTAAATTAAGGGTTTACGATAATATCTATTTATATAATTTATTATTGTACAAATGTGTCTTCCCTGGCATGTAATGAAAAATTGTCTTAACCATATTTTTTGTTTAAAATATATTGGTTTTTATTTTTTGTCTTATGAGAATTTCAAACAGCCATGCTAGGGAATTTGTTGCGCCGCTTCTTCTTCCTAGCTAAAACACTAGGAAGCCATGAAGGGTAGGCGCTTTTGAAGGGTGCTGTTTTTGACATCAAATACTACTAGTTTATTTTGAATAAACAATATTCAAATTTAATATGTGCTCTATTAGACAACACCTTACCTGTTCCAGTGTATTTGACGCAAACTGTACAAGCTAGGCGCGAAGGACAGGAGGAAATAAAAAAGAAATATACAATAATTATATTTGAATCAATTATTATATTTGATATTGTAAATTCTTATCTAATACATTCAATAGTCGATATTCTATGATTTTTTTAAAATAATCTAGTTTGTTTTGCGCACAATGAAGCAGACTGGTAAGGCAGAGGGGATCGCAACATTTATCTGAACAGTGAATAGTTGATAACAATCTGCCACTGATACTGAATATTGATAGATTAACTTTAAACACCAACTCAGCATATACAAATAACCTAATACGACAGTTAAATACCATTGCAAGACCTATACAATAACCTTTTTATTTACTTTATAATATACTGAATATACAAAGCAACAATAATACCAGATTAGGAAAACACATGATAATCACAGCAATAATTCGTGTAAAAATAAAAGAATCGTTGATGAACTAAACGTCAAAAGCACTGGTTGAATATCAAAAAAGCTAATTATAACTGCAATTGTTATCCTGTGCAAAGCTTATGAGATTCTTATTATAAAATTACACTGAATGCTATTATTGGTACTAGAATTAGGTTTCCGATATAGTGAAGCCCGGTTTTACTTTAGAGTTTTTAGCCTTCGTCACCAAAGGCGTGCTGGGCTCGTTGGTTGACAGATTATTGTTTGATGTACTGTCGCTAGACGTGCTTGGTCTCAGCAAATCATCAGTCACTAAAGTGGTTTTAAATCGACTGCCGGAAACAGTCGCTTGGGAGCTTACATTACTTTTTTGTGCACTACTGTCACTATATCTTCTGCTGCCATTATTAAGAATTTCATTCTTTTTTATTTTACCTTTGCTGTCTTTGCTTTGCAAATTTAGCGAATCAATATTGGAAATATACTGTGTATTTTCCTTAGAGCACTTTTGTTTGAGTTCATTATCTAAATTATAATTTTTGCTACTCGATGGCATGTCTTTGTAGAAACATTCTTTAGTTTGTTGTAGACTAAGCCCGAAGAACTCTGTAGAGCCTTTACTAGTGGACGGCTGACTGTTGTCTATTCTTAGGGAACTAACTCCAGTGTAAGTTTGTGGGCTCAGATCATTCTTGATCATTTTGATCGGCGAGCCGCACGGATCCACTGAAAGGGTTTCTTCGTCATCTTCTCCTTCAGCACTCTAAAAAAGAGAGGATTATATATTTATCACTTTTCTTTATAGATTTTCATTAAAAATTTATATATTCATTAAAATATTTGGACCGGACACTGACTGTAGTACTTATTGCAGACGAATTCGATCCGTTCAAGAAGCCAAGAACTTGTGACATAGGTCATAGTTTTCAGTTATCCACGACAGACTCCTATGGCGTTTCGACTTACATACAACGTATATCCCCCGCCCGGAAGGTATGTGCAAAACTTGTTGTATAGGTACATACCAATAGGTCATGATCAGTGATGGAGCCGGCGGTAGCCTCGTTGCTATTGAACTCCAGCTCGGAGGCTATCGACACCGGGGTCACGTCGCCGCTAATAGATGAACCTGGAACATTACGCCCGAGTAATACTTAGCGTTGTATCACAGTTTTGGTCGCTTCGTGAAGAATATTCATTCGTATCTACAGGTACTATAATCACTTATAGATCATAGTTATAACATTTTATTATGTTCTTCCCGGCTAGGTAGGTTCCTTAGGAACCGGTAGCCTTACAAGTAATTCCATTAGGTCGATAAAACTGTGCTGCAATTTCCTCTCTAAAGCGTTATGTTTATTAGTTATTTTACTGAGAAGACTCGTTGCAGCGACTTATGGCTGAGGCTCATCTATATTAGTGAATATTTCGTAGTGAGAAAAGTTAATATTCTAAACTTATGAAACTTACGTATTATTCTATATTATTAAATAAATTTACTATTACCAGTTAATCTAAATTGTATTGTTTCGTTAATATACCATACTTATATAAAAAATGTAAACTTGTTTTATTCAAGTTTGCAATGTTTCGATAGAATATGTGTTAAAATAATAATATTATACAGTTTTCGATGTATATATATTTTTGTTAAACATATGTATGGAAATATAATACTTATCTGAATATATTATTATAAGATAAATAATTATGTCACAATAAAGCTATCATGCAAATTCATTTGATTGTTAGCCATTGTTTTCTTCACTTTTAATGTTTCTAAACTAGTTTATCATTCAAGAACCCTACGGTTTCAAGTTATTAGCAAAGAGTGCAGCGCATGCGATTTATATTCATGCAGCAATCAACTGTAAATTAAAAGATGTTACATAGAAGTGTCCTTATTCAAATGGAGTATTTTTACAAGCGACGATATTGTGCAACGTTTTAAAATATATTTACGTATAAATATATCCATCGATCAGCTCTGCAACTTTTATTACAATAACAACGCAACGGCAACTAGAGCGTACGGTCCGTTGTTACACGTTATTTTTATATTTACAGCATGATTGTATATATGTATATGGTACTTGTGATACGTGATATACATGTATAAGGTGTAACAGTGTTGGTACACAGTTAGCCGGTGGTTGTTCGGTAACACTGAGTCAGCTATATGACGGTGCGTGAGGTACCTGCTACGTTGGAGTGCGGCATGAATGGGTGCAGGCTCGAGTCCAACGCGCACAACGTCGCCGCCTCGCGCTCCCACTGAGGGAGCTTGCTCGGCACATTTTTACTCCAATTGCTACTGGAATCCATAATGTTTAGTTACCAGCCTTCGTTCGGCTGCGCCTATGGCTCAACAAATCCCGACAATGGATGGAATGATACAAGCACCGACAATTTAATGTATGAATTTTTGTGAATTTTCGCCGCCACACGTGAAAACAAGATGGTTCCGAATAGACTCCGCAAGGGGACGAAACGTTTTGAACATTTTGTGCACTTGCAGATTGAATGTTGAAAGGTCAAGTTAAGGCTTAGATCACAAGTTTCATTCTCAAATGAAGTAAAACAGAAAGTCCTTTAGATGACATTTAACAAGTAATATGAAACAGAACAGTAAAACTAACATCAAGCAACATTAGCAAATATGATAAGTGTTTATAATACAAATCTAGTCAAGTGATAGCGCAGTACCGGACAGAATTTGAAGGCATCTTCCAGAGTGTCAAACATAATCACCAGTTATAAAAATCAAAGTAAAACAAAACGCACAGAAGGATGACCCTTAATGTTTGGAAAACGCATTCAAGCTGGTTAAGATAACTCTAAGATTTTACACAAGGACGGAGTAATTTGACTCTGTATACCTTTCGGTGGAATTAGTCTTATGTTCTGAGTTGGAGGCATAGTTGGAGTTGGGTGACGACGGCCCCGCGGACGACAGGCCGCTCGGCAGCTCACCCGACGACGACATCAGCGACGACGGGCCGCTCCAGCCCACACCTGCGGACACGAGCCATGAACATGAGGCTCACCTCAACAAGCACGACTTTGTAACAATATCGGAGACGCTTACTGTTGGTGGGCGAGGGCTGCTTGTGCGCGGCGGGCGCGGGCGGCGGCGCGGGCGGCGTGCCCAGCAGCACGGGCGCGGCCGTCACGCGCTCCAGGAAGGCGTCCAGCTGGCGCAGCGACAGCGCGTTGTGCAGCGTCTCCAGCGGCCGGATGGCCGGCACGCCCCCGAAGCCCTCCACTGCCGCTGCCGACAGAACTACGTCACGAGCCGCCCGAGCCGGCGGGACTGCGCGGAGGATTCTTTTAGGAGTGTCGTCGTGTGATCGTCGCGGGGTCGCGGCCCGGACACTCACCGTTGCTGGAAGCGGCCGCGGGGATCATGACGCGCAGGTTGGGTGCGGAGCTGGAGCCGGAGATGACGGCGGTGCTGAAGAGGCCGGCGGCGGAGTGCTTGCCGCGTGCGCCCAGACCCAGCATCTTGAGGTAGGTCATCTGGCCGGTGATGCTGTGCCGCGGTCGCCGCCCTGCGTCCTCTAGGCTACAGTGGGCGAGCAGTCGGCCGCAGCGCGCCAGGCGCGGCCACGTGGCCGTGCGCGCGCCGAACGTGATGGCGGACAGCGGCAGCTCGTTAGTGGAGGACTCGACGCCGTCCACGTTAAACAGGGGGGTTAGTGGCTCGTCGCTCGGGCTCGGGCTCGACACGCGGCCGGACGGCGTCGTCACGGTTAGTGCGGGGAGAGGGCACGGCCGCGCGGCTGCGCCGGATGGCGGCGCGGTTTAGTAGGGTGTTATACGAACAGAGGGGTGATATTACATGGAATGCGAGCGTTGTTAGTAGACAGGGCAGTGATAGAGAGAAAAATAAATTAGTGATTAATATAGATAGAATATATAAATACATATATATAGAGGTACTTGTCAAAGCGTGCTCGTAGTGGCGACAGAGTTGCTATACGAAGACCGCGCATTTGACATCACACTACATAGATGGGAACCCAACCAGCGCAGTAGTTTGACGATCGTGTCTCGGCCCCTAGAAACGTAACTTTCAACGGCTCATTACTCCTCCTCCACTCACGTGCGGATGTGACCGGGGGAGGAGAAAAGGCCAGAAATATACGTTTGCATAAATATTATATCAATATATTTAATATGTACACATAATACATTTTAGACCATATTAGTGGCTATGTACACATAATATATTTTAGACCATATTAGTGGCTATAAGTGTCAACAGCGGTGCATGCAGGTGCCAAACAATAGTCAAACGTCCGCACACAGACGAGGAAACGAGGATGCAACACAAACACACAAGATCACCGGCCAGAGTGATCTCAGTACAGCGGCGGGGGCGCCCAGTGTCTACAACTCAGTAAGATCTCAAGTAAAGCATTACACACAGACACGACAAACGAGCGTGCCGAATACAACGTTATAAACTTAACTGCTACACAACACAAGATATTACTGATAACATATAATTATATACTATATGATAATAATATATTACTATTCATAGTAGTTCTAAAAGTTTGTTTCTATAGCTGGATATGGGAGCATACTTGCTTACCTTTAAATACTAACAATTTCTATTTAGTGAAACTTGAAATCGATTAGACGGAACATGATCTAATATAAGACAATAACCCTACACCGAGGATATTAGGACGCGCACACATAAAACATATTGAGGAGCTGAGGCCGTACCAGCAACATTGGAAAACCGTTACCAATAATTAAATGATCTTTTAAATTCAAAGATCCCACTATGTCGGATTTCGGGCTGATAAATTTTAATGTCATCCAGCTGAACAATTTCCTATGTTATCATTATATTGTGTAGGTTAAATATATTATAGACTAACTTTCGCTCGCGGCTTCGCCCGCGTGGTTTACGAATCCGTACATTTTCCGGGATCAAAAGTAGCCTATGTGCTATTCCAGACTATAATTTATCTCTGTGCCAAAATTCATTCAGATCCGTTCAACCGTTCTGGCGTGAAAGAGTAACAAATATCCATCCATCAATCCTCACAAACTTTCATATAATATTAAGTAGGAAGTACGATAGGATTCGACTCCTGGAAATTCCTGGAAAGGAATACTCCACCCTCTCCTTTTCTGTAGTCCAAAAGTCGGTCAAGGATGACTTGGCTGACTTTTTCATCCTTTGAGTACCAGTATATTACCGGCATCACCAATTCGTAATAATCGTAGTGATTTAGGGTACATTCCTTCGCGACCATTAATTTGAGTTGAGTAGTCTTTAAGGAGCCTTAAGTTCAACACTGGACGTTAACACCTGATATGGATATGGTTTCGTCGCCGACATAGTGGGAGCGTTGCTGGTAGGTCCCCTTAGGCTGGCGTGCACTGACCTGCGCCGGGCACGGCCTGCAGGCTGCGGTAGCGCGCGCCCACTGCGCCCGCCAGCCGAGCCGCCGACGACTCTGTCGCGTACACCACACGTCATACGCACCTCTATGTGCTCATGCCGAATCGCAGTAAAATATGCCCAAATACTATTTTTAACTAACCATATACTATGAAAAACTTTCAAAAAGTGTACATCGTGCCCTCAATAGTGAAAGAGTTTTAAATTCTCCCGGATACTTAAGTCACACAATACACCTTCATAGGCCAGTTCTGGTTGACCATAGTTTATTAAAGCTATTTTATGTCTACCAGACCTCAGCAGATTCTTTTTAAACGTGGAAATTCTAGGTGCATGTTAATCATTTATCTTTTAATAGCGAGTGAGAAAGAGAGACAGCATTTGACAAGTGAAGCATCGAGAGTCTCCGGTTAGAGCTCCATTATATTTAAAAACAGAGTCTTAAAACAATTTTATCTCGTAACACCATTTATGTTGGACATTCCAGTCTTCCAAACCCAAACAACCAGAATTCTCTAGTATGAAGTAAGTTTAACTTTCACAAAATCAAAATAAAATTTGAAAGTTTTGCAAGAGAATAATACAAATCATGATTATACAATTATCTGAAAATCATGTTTTCTCTTTCATTATTGAGACAGCGATATGTGTAAGCAAGAGCGTACTTTGTATGCAATACTTTGCTGCAACTCGTGTACGAAGCAAACTCAAATATTAATCGCAAAATAATCTACGTTTCGCAAAAGAAATCTACAAACCTATATCAGCAGTAATCTATTCAGAAATAGAGTGAACACTAAAAAGGCTCAAAAAAATTCAATTTAACAAATGAGACTAAAAGGAACACCCTACTAAATATTATTAGTTTTTCAATACATTTCATCATACAATGTCATTTCTTACTTGTCGAATTTCTTGGCCATCTTCTGATTAAATTCTTTGCTGGTTGCAAAACAGTCTAACTTTTCTGACACGCCGCCGCCGAGTGTCTGCTGATTTTCATTGACAACCATTCTATATGACAATGTTGGGACAGGTCTCAAAGTCCCAATATACATGTACAGTAGTCAAGTGTACTAGTACGTACACGTCACTCCACTCAGTTTCCGAGCTGTTAGTGAGTCGATATTAGTGCATCCATGCCTGGGTCACGTGGTCCGTGTCTGCTAACATACTTACCATTGTCGTGGCTCTGCTTATGCTGGTCGTAGGAACGGGCGCGAGGCGGCGCCTCTTCTGGATCTTTTGGTTCTTTCTCGTCGCCCTAGAAGGTAATTTTATACACATTTAGATTGGCTTAATTGTTTGATTTTTTATCGCTTTTTTCGCCTTGCTAGATTCTTTCACTAAGTAACTTTTACTATTTTCTTTCTCTTGAAAAATTTGATCAAAGCATCAAAATGCTCAAACTGTAATTGCTAGCAAACATAGAAAACATTGACCACGATGAGAATTAAGAAATAGTGGACTATATCTAACCTCTGCATGATCATGCGGATCGGTGTCGATATGGCTGCGCGCGCGCAGTTCCGCGTTGAGCCGCGCGGCTAGAGTGGACGCCTCGTGCCCGCTCACCGTGTAATGCAGGCTGCTGTAATTGTCGCTTAACATAAAACATACACTTAGCATCTAGATTACCATTAGGGTTTTACGCAATACCTACAGCAAAAATTATGAATTATGGTCTTAAAATTTTGACAGTTGTTGTCGCTTATGAACGTACTATTCCGTATCCTCTTACGAAAAAGTACATAAATGAATATGGGATGCATAGTTTGTTGTCATATGCCTGCCAGTTTTTTTTTACGTAATTAAGCCACAGATTTGGTTTAGATTTATTAGATTTATCTGCGTACGCAATATACGACATGATCGCGTTAGTTCGGTATTGTTTGTTTTGCTCCGGTTGGCGATTTTTTATTCTTGGCAAGCGATAAACATAAATCGAATCGTATATGGGAGTCTATAGTAATCCATCATCAAGATAGGACGAGTATTTGGTTCAGTCTGGAATCTGGAGTATTGTAACGGCGTGGTAAACCCCCATACTTATAGGCGCCGAATGATGATACGAGCATATCAAGCTTAGGTACATGTACTTCAAATCACGTTATTTATACGTAACATGTATTTGTAATTGTAATTACAGGTGTTTTAAACACTCACCAAATGGGTATCGGATCCGAAGGCCTAATTTTTGATTTCGACAATTTCTTGGGAGAAAACGTGTTATCCAGTTCATCGGCATCCTGCAACAACATAAAGAATATAATCAATTTATCACGATATACTTTCACATTTAATATAATAAACAGTGTTATCTTACAGGCTGCAGCGTTTCTTGGCTGGCCATGTTGTCATCTTCGCCCTCTTCCTCTATACATTTCACTTCGTCTGACGAACTTTGCTGTCAAGGAAACAAAGTTGTTAGCATTACATGGTAAAAAGGATCCTTATGGCTTTCAGTACCGGGTCGTATCCCTTAAAAGAAGAAGAAATTAAAGTAAAAACTTTTATTTACGCTAATATAGGATACCTTAATTAACTTCGTGTCTGTTTTGTCAATCAACACAAAGGCTGGAACTAAGCAAAACAAAACTCATTTGAACTTTCCAGTAGGCTTCACACAATCCACTGTGAGGACAAGTTTCACGAAAGTAGGCACGTACATATACATAAAATGTATGTACATAAAAGATTTAGCGTTAAAATGTACCGAGTTGTTAGTAGTGGAGTGGTTCCGACTGTGCGGCCTGAAGCCGGGGCCGGGCGGCAAGTTCTTCTGCACGCAGCAGTTCACGCCCGGACTGAAGTGCAGCTCCACGTGGAACCTGATGGAACAACCGCTGTTATAATGACGTGCAAGCATGCGCCACTGGCCTTGAGCTCTCCTGATAGGAACAGCTATCTGTGGGTATCGTACAAGGACTACGGGATAACTTCAAATGAATAGGCAGAAAATAACGTTGTGTTGAAACTTCAAATCCATTTGGCATTGGCAAGCGTGCTGATTATGACAATTTTCCTTCAATCGTTGCTTGTAGCGGGCTTGAATTAGAATAGACCATGTCATAGAAGAATCATCCAGTATTGCCAGTCTACTGAATTTTTATGTAAAAGATACTCATACTCAATATTTATTGCGTTCCACAATGTAATCGTGCAGTGATGAGAGAAGAAGCGATCTGTGTAGTAGTAGTTAATTAGCAATGGATATAATGGTTAGTAAAGAGGTTAGGTGCACATAACGTTAACTCTTGAGAAATCTTTCCGAGAGAACGTTGGGCTTGGGGTTGGCTTTTAGTAAGATGCTGATCCAGTGTATCTGCACACTGTCCAACACTATTTCATTACTCACTTCATTCCATTGAGGCGTCATAGTGTAAAATAAAAAGCTTAGCGTGCGTTGTTGCTGAGTTTTTTATGGAAAGTGGCTTGTGACCCGTTTCTGTCGTGTCTTGTCGTCATTTCGTTAATAACATTGATATAGATTTTCTACATACTATGTTGCCAGATCACATCTAACAAGAGGTGAATGCATATCAGTATTTTGGTGGTCTGTAGACTGAATACAAGTACACTGTCTTGACCAAAATAATAAAGCTGACATTTTGAAGTCATATAAAGAGTAACATATGAAATATAGCTTTTATTTTTTGAGACATAAGGTACTTTTAATTTTCTTTTCTTTTACCTTTCCTCTGAATACGGATCTTTGGTGGGGTCCTCGTACAGCATCACCACAATCTGCGACATGTAGTTGAGCTCGGACACGGTCGACACGTACTCCATCGCTCGGCGCCATTGTTCATCTTTTAATACCTATAGATTTTAAATGATATAAGTTACAAAGATTTTATTTCTACTAGTTCTACAAGTCCTACTTTCTACTAGCCCTACTAGTATTATAAATGTGAAAGTTTGTGAGGATGGATGGATATTTGTTACTCAATCACGCCAGAACGGCTGAACGGATCTGGATGAAATTTGGCACAGAGATAGATTACAGTCTGGAATAGCACATAGGCTTATCGGCACATACTTTTTATCCCGGAAAAATGTACGGGTTCGTAAACCACGCGGGCGAAGCCGCGGGCGGAAGTTAGTACTTGTATAAGGGCGTGAAATATGTATGAAAGGATCGATTATAAATGACGGGTTTGCACACACGGTTTCGGGGATTAAAACTAACCTGATGTGGAATTAATCAGTTTTAAAGTAATAAATAATATTTCTTACATCCAAAAGTCCGCCAAATCTGAGCACAGTGAGCAGCGAGTGCACGTGGCTCTCGCTCGTGAAGTACAGGCGCGTGCGCACGTGTCGCCCGGGCGACGACACGCCGTGACTGTACCTACGGTCATAGTTTACGGTCAAACACAACTACTACGTGGTATTTGTTAAGCACTATTATTTTAGACAATCTTCGACCGCTATGGATACAAAACACATGAAAGCCTATGTAAATTTATTGTAAATCGTTTGCACATTGTAATTTTTTCTAAAGGCTACGACGTTGTCCATGAAACCTTGGTCCTAATCTAGTAATCGAATCTAATTTATGATAATTTCTTGCTATATTTATAGCGTCACGCCTTTTTCCCATGGGGGTAGGCAGAAACTACGGAACGCCACGTGGGAAAAAGGCGTGACATTATGTATGTATAGTGAGCGAGTGAAAACACTCATATGAGCTTTCTATGTGTTAAAATCCTGTGAACAGACAATTTAAAATAGCGTGTGGACGTGTACCCACACGTCATACAAATAAACGTCACTAAAAAACAATGTTAACACACCTCGGGTTTAATCTGTTGACAGTTTCCTCACCAGACTCCTCAATGTTCCTCTGCAAGTCGGCTCTTATCTTCTTTAGCAGCGGCGTACAGATACCTTGTCCTATTGTTAGTTTCTCTTGCATCGTCAGACCGTATTCCTGTGAAAAAGATTTGGAATTTGTTATTGACGCAGAAAGGCCTAGATATAAAAGCTGTCTGCGTCTAGCTATAAAAGAACCACTGAATGTATGAGAACCCATCAGCATCGCTTGCAATGCAAAAGATCTAAAATCGAGCATCACGAAAATGTATGACTCAAGCTTGTAGCATCGAACAGTCGGTCTTATTTTTCGGCATAATTAATCCAATGGCTTAATGCAAGGAAAGAGCCTCTTCGAGTGACGAACCCTGAGACCACCTGACGCATCCTGGGCAGTCAGCCTCGATACCATCAATGCTGACTGGCTAATCTTTTCCCTAATCGCCACCCATGAGGTAGCTTGTGGCGACATGATAGAAGAAGAATCGTATCAGCCTTTTCCTGAACAGTGCTGGTCAAAGGCCTTTCCGAAATTGGGCCAAATTCCTCGGACCTTGGCTTTGTGCATCCAGTCTTACACCTAAATAATAAAAATATTTTTATACCGACAATAACCACTCACCTGCGGGATTACAATATCCGCCAAGTACTTAGCATAGATGTACAGTTCCTCGGCCAAGTCAAACTGCAGCGTGTGCTGGTTGTGTTGTAGATCGTACTTGATGCAGTCGTAGATGTCCGGGATTTTCGATATGTCGTACGTCTTGTTTTTGGTGCAGAAGTCCTTCTCGATCTTGCCCCATCTTCGCCCCATTAGCTCCCATGTCTCGCCGTGGTAGAGTATCGTGTCTGTATAAAGAGTAACAAGTAATTAATTAATGTGCAATTCTAATTTCGTATACTATATATACAATATTTCACTATAGCCTGGCAAATTCGTTCGTGACACTAGGTGGCCCCCTCCGCGCGCGCTGCTCCCCCATTTTATAACTTATTAAGCATAAATAAACGGCTGATATGACATTCTCCAGCTCCGGTATAGTAATAAGAACTGCGTAGATACATCGTGTACGGCTGAAATAGCGTTAAAATCTTACAATTTTTATCTCTTCGATTGTTAACGTACTAATTAAAATGATATATAAATCCACCTTTAGTCTTGGGGTCATCTTTCTTGGTGAGCACGATGTGCACGAGGTGCTGTATGAGCGTGTGCACGTGCGCGCAGCACCGCACAGGGTTCTTGACGAAGTCCATGGCGGCGTTGATGCTGACGGACTCGCACGGGTTGATGCGCGCTCTGTCCTCCTCGTTGAAGTCGCGGTCCACTTGCATTGCCTCGTGGAGACGTGCCTTCGCCCTAATTTTACAGTAAACTTATTAAAATATAAACATAACATAGAATCACGCCTGTACTCCCTTGAGGGTAAAGCATAGGTGTACTATTGTACACCCACATTTTGCAAATACCGTTATTAAGTCCCATGTACTAAGGGACTAGCCTATTACCATCTACAGAGCCCTATTTCAAACTCCGGGTTCCTGAAATTTTCAAACACAATAACACTTTACCTGGGAACCGAATCTAGAACCTCACGGTCAGGAGTCGTACTTACACGATCACTACATGAGGCAGTACTCTTATCATACATCAAATCCAGCAGAAATAATTTCACAAATAATTATTTTTATTAAGGCAACACATTTATTATAATTTTGGCTAAAACGAAGATATAAGTGTAAGATTCTAGAGTCTACTCTCAGACCTTCTTTCAAACAGGTTTCACAACATTGAATGTGGAAAGACAAAATAACACTCACATATTCTGAACTTTCGAGGAATCGCAGTCATTATCCAACAGTCCATTGGTGTTGGCGGACTTGACCATCTGCACCAGGATGGGCGTGAGCTCTCCCTCCAGTGCCAACAACCCCTTGGCGAAAGCAGCCGCAGTCATTTGCACGCGGCCCTCGTCTGACGCGTAGATCTTCAGGTCGTGTCGGAATGTGGAATGCAGGCGGAGCAAGCCGAGACCCTGGGTGCCACCTTCTCCTGGAATTTAACAAGCAATTGAATTATAATAAGCAGTTTATATATTAGTAATTTTCCTTGACACTTAAGTCATTATATGGCTAATTACCGGCGCTCCAAAATGACAAAATTAAGCGTGTACGGTTAATTAATAGACGAAAATTTGGTAACCAACAGAAGGAAAATATCTCCTAGAAGCCAAGTATCTCAGGACTTTTGATCATCTCCCAGTTTTCTTGGTCCAATGACTTCAAGCTTTATACAACTATTTGGGAGACAGCTCTATCTAGCAAAGTCTAATAAATGGCTAATTGTATATATCATCATCATCATCAGCCAAAAGACGTCTACTACTGAACGAAGGCCTCCCCCAAGGGGGGGTTTGCCATAATCCCCACGCTTGGCAGGCGGCTTGGAGATCGCAGTGGCTCACCGATTAGTGAGAGGACGCTGCTGCCCGTCCTCCGGTGTCTGGCGGCAGTTTTAAGACGTACCCGGGTCATTGTATATATACATACCAGGTATGTGTCGCCCCTGTCCGCCGGGGTACATGCAGCGGAACATCCGTCCGAGCTCCTCAGCCTGTATGCGTCCGGCGGGCGTGAGTTCCCCGCCCCACTTCAGTATCAACACCAACGATGGCTCGCCACCGCCACCTACTGCACATATAATGTTTGTTATACTATATATATATTTAAATTGTCTTAAATTAAGCTACCGAACTCTTACATAGACGAAATATTATATATAAATGTGTACTCTTTTGGACTGGCTGCAGTACGATTGCTATCGTGAATACGTGTGTGTGTAAAGTGAATTTGATGAAATACTATTACTAAAGATACCTTTGGGTCATCTAAATCAATAGAAAATGAATAAATTTTTATATAGGTGTTATCCACTTTTAAAACGTCGAGAATCTAGGTGCACAGTTCCAAAAGTGGGATGGTACTATGGAGAAGAAACCGGCAAACAAACTCCTTAGATACTCTCATAACATGCCTAGTTTACAAGATATATTGTAAAATGTTACATTTATAATGATATAATGAATCTTACAATTTCATAAAATTTTCCCATACATGATTTATGGGTCATCAATGTAATTAATTTTTGAATATACGATGTTTTATAATAATATTCAAATATTTTAAATGCCTTCTATGAACTTCTAAAAACTACTTTGCTAAGCATAACAACATAATCTCACTGTCTAGTATATTATCAACAGTATGCACTCTCAAGCCATGCTAAAGTGCTGCTTCGCAAAACACGTAGCTATGAACAAACAAAGCTAATAGGTTTCGATAAATCTTGTTATCAACAAGACTAATGTCACTGTTATCACACAGATTAAAGAGATAATCACACGTTTATTAATAGAACACGTTATGAAAATAGGTGACGTCATATATGTGCAAGGCAACTTATAAATTCGCACCAAAATATTGTGGGTACTTTTAAATGAAATAATCAATGCCATATTTTGTCTGTTAGGGTTCTAATCCGGCCAACCATGGGTAGCAAATTGTATTGGCCTGGCCCAAATTTAAGTTTATGGCCATTTTTTTTTTATGTGATTTATCTTCATCTTATGTGGTGTGCCCGACTGAGTGTTTGTGTACTAAAGTAGTTCCATGAAATCTTCAAAATTAGACAACAATCTATATTAAAGCTATTGCTCTATTGTTAAAACTACAACATAGAATTTTATGGGACTTTTGAAAGACTACTGCATGTAGCTTCTACGATAATGCTCCTCAATAATCGTTAAGCGTTAAATATGCAATGCTTAAAGTTGATATAGAATGGTACAGCACTGATATTTATACTGATTCAAACTTTTTACAGGCGTTAGGTGTTGTTGGTACTTAAGCTGCTAACTTAAAAATATTCCGGACTATGCATTGTGATTTATATAGAAAAGCGATATTGATGAGGCCTTTTTTCTTTAAAACTGTACTAGTTTCTGAGTTTATAAGTCGCAGTCTAAACTCGAAAATTTGCGAGAACCGTAACAAGGCCGTTAAAACTCTAATTTGAAACTGATTTACGACTGCGAAATGTGCCGTAATCATACACGTAATATTAAGACTCATTGGTATAACAATAGAATCTATATTGTAATAACGATCCCAATGCATAGTCCAGTAAGCGGTGTATACTGTGCATGAAGCGGACCGGGTTGCGGCGGCGCGTTACCGTCGTCCGAGCTGGAGCCGCGCGGCCTCCCTCGCGGCTGGTACTTCATCTGCACCTTGCGGTTGATGCCCGAGAAGTGACCGTACCTGACAACAGGGACATTAGAACCAACATGCTTAAGACACCTCTGGCAAAGTTTAAAACGGAGCTGATGTGAACTAATTGTTATGACGAATCTAACTCGCTTATGTTGTTCTGAAAAAGTACAATTAAGGTGTCTCATAATATGTTTGCTTTCCATGAATTTCAGCTTCATAATGAAATTCAAACTCCACAAAATATGGCCCATCGTATACGATGGGCCATATTTTGTGGAGCAAGATATATCTTGCTCTGCATGCTCTAATACTTGCAAGGAAAGTGCTGATGATTATTAGGGCAAATAGAAAAAAATGTAAAACGCGCCATCGAATACATTTACCTCTTGCTTATACGACCTTGATATAAAATGTATCGGTTTTTTTTTCAGATGTTTATATACTGTCACTGTTCATTACATCATTATATGAAATTACTTCAACATCTTCATTGTGCAGGGAAAGAGGCTCCAAGAGCGACGGAATCTTTTAGTCTGGCGCATTCTGCGCAGACAATACCACCAATGCTGACTGGCTAATAATTCCACCTCTCTCTAAAGAAGAATCCTCCTTGTAAAACTTCATTTGACATACATAATTCACATAGAAAACAGCATTTAACAAGGTGACTTACATTTCTAGCACGCTCTTCAGTTGTTCAAGCTTGCCCTGCTTCTCTTCAATCTCGGGGTCAGCGTGTCTCGTCTGTATATCCGAGAGTAACGCACGCGCTATATCCAGGATCTCTTGCAGTTGTTTTGGCTTCTTCAGCTTAACGTGGCCTCGTTTGAAGCCATCATATTTCTCGAATATCTCGAAGAATCTAGAATTTAAGAAGTGATGGTAATATCTCGCTTGCATAGCAAATGTTCTAGTGCGGAACATTTTTTCACCCGTATTTGGTCCCCGTGGACGGATTTTGATGGGACTTTTACTACAGCGCTACTTACGGGTCTAGCTCTAATACTAAATATTATTACGCTATCGCTCATAGAATATTGATATCTTTCACACGCTTTGAAATCCAGGCTGGCGGAAAAACTTAACATAGGTAATGTATAGCAAAGATAAAGCACTGACCTCTGATGTCTCACTTCCACCTTCATCTTCTGTTTCGGCGTCCGATCCCCATGTCTAATCACAGCGACCACACAGCGGAGCTCCATCATCTTGCCGAACGTGGTGGGCACAATGGGCGGGTCGTCCAACTGGAAGGGCACCGACCAAGGGATGTGCAACGTCGGCGCTAACTCCCGCAGGATCATATTACCCAGGATCTTGGCACAGTCATCATAGTACTTGTTCGAATTCTTCACGAACGAAAAACCGTTAACGTCGCAAACAAATGACTTTCCGTTCGCTCTGAAAGATGTTGCTCGACATAGTATGCTAGATTTTCAGTGTTTTGTTTTATGGGACATTAACATAAACAAATTAACACGATCATTGCCAAAAACGCGATGTCGCGTGGTTTGATCCTGTAAGATATAGCCGATTACGCGCATGCGTGAACACCTACAATATTTCGTAGACCTGTATTTTAATGACCAGTGCCAAACTGTGCATATTTAGATTTCTGGCACTGGGGAGCAGGTTAATTAATTGCTCATTAGATTTTACATATTCACGATTAGAATACTACTTTTGATCTTTCAATAACCTTATTTTGGTACTTTGGCACAAACAAGTTTCCACTGTAAGTTATCATTCGTTATAGGTATTTTGGGGCTGAAATGAGTCATAACGTGTTAACGAAGTGGTCAATTAACAAATTAACGATTAAATTACGTAATAGCGCGTAACTTATACGTTTTGGGTGGCAGTATCGATCCTGCATCGAGGCTAAAGTCTAGCCAATTACTGGTGTTATATTATACATATATTTATTTCGTAGAACTTTCAATTAATTAATATAAGGGGTGTAAAAAAATTGTCAGTAAACTTACCTAAGTAAATCAAACCCGCAAACGGTCTGTTTGAAAGCCAGACACACTTTTCTGGATATGAGCTTCTCCTGATTGGACAGTATGACAGGATACCTGATCTCCTTGCCCTCTGAATCACGCTCAACCTTCCCGTCTAGTGCCGGAGACTTGCGCGCTTCTGCGTGTGCGTAGTCGGGGCCAACCGTGTATACTTTCACATCGGTACCTAGGAGTATACGTATTTGCATTATTTCATTAGCGCAAATAAATACCTTCAGGTCATCCGCTAAGACTTGCGAACTTCGCACGCGGTACGCGCTCGTGAGCGCGTGCTAGCGTACGTAGAACGTAACGCACGCGATCCGACACGTCCTGAATTTTGGCGCGACGCGCACTTCGAGGAGAACAGCATTCAAATATTGAATTTATTAACTACTACATAAGGTATATATTTATATGAATGAAAGGTATCGGGTGACATGTTCCAGATCCCACTCGCAACGTCGCAATACCGTTGCCGATTAGGCAATTGCTCGGGCTTTTCTCGCCGCTAGTGTGGTTCGACGCATACGCATTCATATGATGGTGCGTGCACACACGCGTACTGGGTGCGAAATGCGCGTGACTCAGTTAGGAGGCCCTTGTTCTTCATAATCTTAACTTTGTCCAAGGGCCGCTTTGTTATAAAGAGCGGGCTCTACGTCCGTCAGTAGGCGCATGATCAGCGCGTCCTCGTTTATATGGCGTTTTTCCGGTCTTACGCGGAAAGGCTGCCATCTGATCTCTGCATCTCCTGGGGAAACCATTTGTGGAGATGGATGCTTTAATCAGTAATATTGTACATACATACAATATCACTTTTAAATATCATAGTCGCTTTTTACCAGACCGACGAAGAGAACTGGGGTGTCCTATTATTCGTCGAAACCGCGTATCTACGATTGGCGAAGTTTACAAAAAATTAATACTTATAATTCTCATCCGTTATGAGTACTCACCATCAGTTGGCATAAAATCTTCATAAATAAACGACCCTGTTTTCCTCACTCTTGATTCTGGTGAATATATACTACTTCGACTTCCTATCTGTAATACAAGAAACATTACTACTATTTAACAGTCATTTGTCAACTGGACATATGTCTTAGCCTTAACTGCCATACCATTAAAGAGGAATTTTCGTTTAATAACTCTTTTCAATGTGACAGGACTTGATCCTGTGATTCACAGGCTGTGAAAGGGGGTGTAGTATTCCTCCAATTAAAAGGGTGGATCCTACAACCAGGTTCCAAGGTGGTAAACGACGCGACGTGTGTTATAATGTGAATGTGAATGCTTGTTACAATGGGTCATTCGAAGCCAAATCGTGACCTACTGCCAAAACATTTACGCAAAAGTATTACCGAAACACTTAAACACAAGCAATGGTAGTCATATTTATAAACTAATTATTGAAACTTCTTGCTTGAATAAAGGTGTTTTGGTGTAATAAAATGCGTACCTTTCTAAACAGTCGTTGGCTGCCCCCGCCCGCGGAGGTGGGGTAATAGATGTAGATGTTATGATCCTCCGCCGACACCGGCTTCTCGACGAACGGCTTGTTGAACACCACGCCGTTCACTTCCACGTGGTCCTCAGACTCCACGAGCTCGTGATCTGAAGTTATGACACACCTCAAACAATTCATCAAGTCACCAAACCAAAGCCAAAAGGTTGACTACCGTCATTGACGTGGGCCCCTAAACTTCCACTTTTGAAAGTCTTTCTACAAACATAAATAGTACTTATCTATTTATTTTAAGAAGGTATGTTTTTGAGACTGTAACTGAAGCTACATTCATGTCTGACAGCTTTATTGAACGATCGCAGATAGTTATTCGTGGCGATTTATAAAGGTAATGTCTGCTGCTCAATGCTCATTCACTTGATAGAGCATCTGTCGTTCTTTTTTTATGTAAAGTATTCAATATTGTAATCCACAGAACACACCAGTGTCTCTGAACGTGACTTGTTTCAAAATGTTTCATTGTAATGAAAAGCCAATGTTTTTCACTCTAAGAATACGCAATTATTAAAAGACCTAAACGGATACTTGGAACACCCGTAACAACGCCAAGTTCGCGGAAGTGTCCAGCAAGCACATGAAAATACTATAAACAAAGACTTACGTTTCGGATCCGGGGAATCTCTATCTAATACTGCATACCTCGGAATTTCAATACCCTCTCCCTCCAATATCGCGTATACTTTTCTACGATCCTGTAAATAATACGTACATGTATCGAGTAACAAATACTGGCGTCAAGTGGACGTATAAACTTGTTAGAAACTATAGTATACATACCTGAATATCATATTGCATATGAAGATTGTTTATAACATAGGGCTTCCGTATCTTCTCGTACTGAATGGCCTTGTCCAAAGGGAAGCCCTTTGAGTGAAATGAAATCAGACAATCACAGATAGGCCACTCTTCTACGGGTTTCTGCAAAAATATACAGATTGATTATTATGTGGACGAAACATGGGAATTAGTGAAATAATGGAGTATCGCAACAGTACGTCTCGCGCTTGCCCCGACCAAATGCGCGAATGTATGAACGCTTAAGTACTTGCACTGTGAATACTCCATTATTGACTAATTCGCTACTTGATACGGTCCCGTCCACACAAACAAAGCTAGTGTATGTGAAGCCATTCAATGGAAACAGAACATTACAACGTGTAAACGTTAGTATCGTGCAATGTATGTGTGTGTTAGACGATTAATTAGACGAATATAGAAGAATCTAAGAGATGTTAATCATGAATATAAATTGCGTGACAAATAGTAAAACAAAATATGTATTATGTAAATCAGCTTCCATTTAACTTTTTAACAAATTTACTTGATCCTTCAGGCATTTATGTGTAAGCCAGTGTAGGTACAGTAATAAAATTGTTTTGTCGTTAAGTAATTATTGTTTCGAAGCTAAGCATTTGCAGATCATTTTGAAGCAGATCAACTTTGCTGACAACACAAATATAGAACTTTAATTTTTATACTCAGCCAAAGTTTGTAGTTATTGGAGCCATTAAGCACTCCATATTGACAGTATATTTTGTTCCACTAGTTGTGTTAGACAATGTGGAGAACCTTAAGGATAACCTCCTCAGGGAAGACTAGCATCTTGATGTACTCAAACTCATCGAGCCGCGTGAGGATCTCCTTCATGGGCTTCGACTGCGACTTCTTGGCCATGGCGCAGACGCCGACCACCACCTTCTTGCCTCCGCCATCGCTGTGCGGGTCCAGCGAGTCGCACAGGTCCAACTCGCCCTAATTTGTGAATATAAGTATGTTACAATAAATTGGATGTTTTATTATATGATTGCGAGTTGAACATGAACACTTTATTCTACCATCCCTGACCGATTGCTCTAATGCTGAGTACCCGCCTTAAAGAATTAAATCCTGTATGCTATTAACAGATCTGCTGTTGACTTTGAAGGTGGTCTAGCTTTACAACCAACTTAGTATGTCACTTACTCCCCAACAAACTGACAAAAAAGATTTTAAAGGTATCGAGGAAAACAACAGTGTTCTCATAAAAACCTAGAACAAGGGGAAATTGTCAATGCTACACTAAGTATATAATTGACTGAAAAACCTTGCTTGTGTGATATGCAAAAATGTGTGGACAAAACACCAGAAAATCTTAGTACAGAATGCGAGAGTCCATATCTTATTTCTGATTCTTTACTTAATTCCTTTCACCTTTTGAATAAAGTAAACACCATTCAGGGTCTTCCTACCCACTACTTAGACAAGAAAACATACCTGACCTACTTTTCTCTGACCATATCAAATCAAACCAATATCTTTAGTTACTAGAATATGGTAATTTTACAGGTTTTAGATTCACAAATAGGCCCTATAAATACAAAAATGACAAGTTCCATATCATAAAATTCATTCCATAAAAACATACCAATAAACCCACCAATAATAATGTAATATGCAAATACCAAAAACTTGTTTATATGTAACTTGGGTTGATATTATTATAAGAGATAATTGCTTACTCTCAGTTCCCTGACTTTACATATCATTGAAAACATAATCTTGCAGAGAAAAACATGTTGTGCATATAATTCCTGCAGAATTACTCAACACCCACATCACTGAAAATTAGATATCATGTCTCATGCAAAAACCGGTTCGCCATTTACTATTTCACACTCTTGACTTCTACCAATAGCTCCCTAGCAGAAAAACCCAATTATACTTCGCTTGACCTGATAATTGAACCTGGAACTTCACTCTAAACAATGAGGCATATTACTATAATTCCCCAGATTACAACATACAATCCATCATAGTTGTTCTACTCATTGCAGACAAATGGGTAATGTGGTAACATTTATTGGTACCTTATAATATATTACTATAGCTCAACCATCATTAATAGCATAAATAATCTATCTACATTACAAACATTAAAGTAGCCATAAGTGATTGACAACAATACACCTGAAGTTAGTCTCATTCACTCACTTGAAGCATCCTCCATAAGAGTGGGGGAGGAGGGGCACACACTTAATTCAATAAGTAGGGAATTTTAGCATATAATGTATGCTAAATAAGGTGTTTTACAAATAATAAATTATTAAATGTGACTTAGAGGTTACACACAACTGCATAGAATTTAAATTTTAAATAGCAAACAAAAATTCCAACATTTGAATAAATTATTTAAATTATATGAAAATTAATCATGAGTGACAAAACAAAAGCCATCATCATCTTACATCGGGCAGACAGTCATCACAATAACATATGTCATCATCATTCTGGCCCTTCTTGTCCTTCCTCCATCGTTTGAGACGCCACCAATCTTTGAGCCACTGCCACTCCATCACCACACACTATCAATGTATCACTTGTATCCTATCAAAGCATATGATAAGCCATACAGACAACCTTGCTACTGATTGGTTGACACTATTTTATACTTGATAACTAAGATAAACTTGACATAAATTAACATACAACATTACCTCACTTGTCATTGTCAGCATGTAAACCTATAAATATTATAATCTATTGTGTCCATATAATATAAGATAATTATGTGTAGCCGTCTTGCACAAACATGAAGCAGTAATGTGCTCAATGTGTTATCAGTTTTATTATAGTGAGGAAATGAACAAAGACAATATTAACTGACCCAATGATTAATCTAGATTTGTTTGGCACTAATGACCTTACTAGTAATTGTTTTGGATTAGTCATTTTACATGTTTGTTTTACATAACATTTTATTCTGCACTGCAAAAGGTCATTGCTCTGCCATTTCCTACGCAGTCTTTGTGTTTTACTTTGACAACAACAATATCTACTTGAAATTGTGAACTTACTGATGATCTTATCGGTACAAGATTTCCATCATCTCCAACATAAAATTGGGGCTGAGTAGCTTGCCGCAACCCTTGATAGCCATGTTCGAGCTCAGTGTATGACATTACCTACATACACCTGCCTATTTATATGTTAATTTATTAATATCATGAGCAGCTCCTAAACACAAATATCAATCTCGAAAACAAATTATAAAGTCTAACAAAAATATAAAAATATTTTCAAAAATATGCCCTACACAGATCATACAGACAGAATTAAAAAAAGGTTTTTGACAGGAGGAGGAAGAAACTGAACCATCCCAAATTCCCAAACCATGTCTCAGAAAACATGAGAAACGGAACGCGACAATTTTTTTTTTATGCTACAACTTATAAGCGCCATGAAAGAGATGAGAAGAGGATGACACATAATAAATATAGTAAACAATGATTCACAAGCAATGTTAGGAACTTAGAAATGTCTGTACAGTAGAACCTCTTGTCCTAGAGCAGCATGCAAAGATGGAATCACAAATGTTGATCATGCATGTCCTGTTCTATGTAGGCAAGCAGTCAAGGGCCAAGAGAGTTTTCATTTCAATTTCATTAATCATTATTATAGCTAGAGTTTTTAGTCTTGTAGTCTTTAAAATTTAGAGAAAATAGGTTGCCTCTTTTTCTTTTCACGAATCCTGGCGTTTAGTTGTATCGATTAAATAAATCTACTTCACAATAAGTATAAAACCCCGGTACAGTAGCGACCGAGCCAACAAAAATAGCATTACTTGACTAGGATAAGATAGGACAAGGATTATAGAAAGAAATACAACTTCGTATTGAAGCTCTAGAATATATTTTTTTCGCTTCTGGCAAACTTTCAATAATTTCCGTCTGACAGTCAGTGTCACTCTGTGCGACGAATACTGAGCTGGAGTCAGCTGTTTAAAACGTAAACAAAAGACCTAGAGCGTGAAAAGAATTTAGTAATACTAAGCTATGAATAGAACTTCTAAATCTATCAACACTACTCTGACTCCAGACTCATTCTGGGAGTCTATCAATATTTTAGTTACAAAACCTCATGTTATTAATAAGAGGTTATGGGGCACCAAATTGTGGTTCAGATATTGTTGCAAAACCAATTGTCCCTCTTGGAAACTATCTACAAAGTTGAGTCGACTTAAAGACTTAGTTACAAGTGAGAACAATGAACAACAAGCAGCTCATATGCTTCATGAATTGAATGTTGTTAAATACGTTTCTGACGCCACATCAGCTGATGATAGCGAAATTGAGGTTCTTCTTACAGAACTGCTTCCAAAGAACTACACCGATAAACAAGCATATCAACTTGTCTGTTTACAAAAAGAACAATCTACGGTAACATTCTTTAATGTCACCCCAGCGAACCATGAACAGAATTTGTGTCCCACTTTCTCATATACCATACATCTAAATAATAGTGAAATCATATTAACAGTCCCAAATGGTATGTATTATCACAGTATAGGTAAGAGAATTATCAATAAGAAGATGAAAAATGTGTGACAACTTATCTTTTTAATTCCAGAAGAAAATTCCAAGCCATATCTATGGCTTGTCAATACATTGCTACCACAACTTATAAAATGGGGAACAGAATCTACGAACTATAAAAACAAAAATAATTTATGTAGTGAATCCTTATCACTAGTATCTCAAACAAAGTATTATGATAAGTATAATGATTTGAAGATAAAATATGGGAAAGAAATGGTTAAGGTATATAACATAGGTTATTCTCGAGTCAATGGTTCTATTATTTAAATATATAATTACATGCAATCTAAATATGACCACTCCTACATGATCTAAGTGGCCATATCATCATCATCATAATCATCGGTGGCCATATAAATTTATGTTTAATTATAGCTTATAAATAAAATAATAATATGAAATGCTAGAATGCTAGAGGATTGCTGTATAAAATAATAAGTTGAATGAATTATGTTTGCACAAACAGTTACACATCTCATAAGCTCTAAAAAATTCTTATACCACCTCATTTTCCCTTATAAAATTTAACTTTTGTTTGACTGTAGCAGACATACCAGTTTACCTATGCTATTTTTTTTATTAGCCTAAACTGTCCCACTGCTGGGCAAAGGCCAAGTAAATATTTCTAGGATCACAAGAACTGTTTTGTCTCAATTTACAGATTTGGCCAGAATGCACAGATGCATCTAAATTTGTTTATGAAGATGTTGCCATAGCAGCATATCTTTTGCTCCTCTGGGAACAATATGAGGCTGATACAAAGAAATCATTTGTTGATCTAGGATGTGGGAATGGTTTGCTTGTGTACATACTGACTAAAGAAGGACACAATGGCATTGGTTTGGATGTCCGAAAACGAAACATTTGGGATATTTATCCTCCTGAAGTTAAATTACAAGTAAGGAAATAAATTGCATATAATATAATAATATAGAGTTTGAGAGGTTGGCGCAGTAGTTGAGAGATCGACTACTGCGCTACGTGTCGCGGGTTCGTTTCCCGCACGGAACAAATATTTGTATAATCTCCTGATAGTTGTTTAGTGTCTGGGTCTTTATGTATGTGAATACACACCGTACCTCGGAAAGCACGTAAAAAGCCGTTGGTCCTGCGCCTGATCTCTCTCCGGTCGTGTCGGATTGCCGTGCCATCGGACTATGAGAGTGAAGGAATATAGAGAGCACCTTTTTTGCACACACACTTGAGCTCTATATTATCTCCTGCATAGTTGGTTCATCTCCGGTGAGATTGGCCGCCGTGACTGAAATTCGGTCTGGAGTTTGATTGAACCTTAAAAGAATTATATTTTATTTTATTTTTAGGAAAAAACAATAACACCATCTGATGCATGTATATTTCCTGAAATGGACTGGATTATTGGAAATCATTCTGATGAACTAACTCCATGGATACCAGTTATTGCAGCCAAGAGTTCATACAAATGCAATTTCTTTCTACTTCCATGTTGTGCTTACAATTTCGATGGAAGTAAATATCAACGCAAAAACTCTTACAAAAGCCAGTATAATGATTATTTAGAATACATAAAACAGTTATGTGATGATTGTGGTTTCAAAGTAGATACAGATAGACTTAAGATTCCAAGTACTAAAAGAATCTGCCTCGTTAGCAGAGGCAGAATTTACCCAGAAGAAGATTATAATTGTTACTACAATAAAATAGATGAATTAATAAATAAAGATACAACAAAAACATCACAAGAGAAAAATCTGGATAAAGATTTTAAAGCCAGAGAACCAGTTGAAAGAGTAAGAAATTGTACACAAATAGATAAGAGTGTGATAGATTCAATAGTTGGCTCTATTAGCAGGTATTTACTAGAGGAATGCAGTGAGTCTGACTCCAACTGGTCTATTGGGAGGACAGCTGAAATAAATCAATTAGTTCAACTCATACCTAAAGAACAACTCAATATTCTGAAATCTGAATGTGGAGGAATTCAAACCCTTTTGAAGAATAATCATAACATTTTTCAAGTTCAAAGTGGGAAGGTCAGTTTGAGATATCCCAAAACAATTCATGATGTTAGTAGCAATCCTAGGAAGAGAAAATATAAACAAACAAATATAAAGGTACAGCAGAAGCCATGTTGGTTTTATAATAATCATCCACAAGGCTGCCCTTTGAGTGACACAGATTGTAGTTTTTTACATGTCAGAAAACTAGTAAACTAATGTAAATAAAACAAAAAACAATGATAATTATTTTATTCTTCCTCAGTCCCAAATAAAAATATTATATGACCCAAACTGCCATGACACTGTATAAAAAATTACTTATTATTTAGTGAAAACATATATTGCTCAATTGGATACATCTCAATGTCAATTAAAATATACATATTTACACATAGAACCTTGGTCCCTAACCAAAAGTGGCAACATTAGAAGTGATTGAAATGTTATTCAATTTTAAAAAACTTATTGAGTTCACTCAAATTTCTGTCATCTACTAATTTTGCTACATCATGTTCTCCCATAAATGAGCAGACCATTCTCAGTGTTGTCCAAATTGTAGATGAACTGGTGTCAGTTGAAGAGGACTCTGGGAACATACTCTTAGCTTTGTGCTGTTGATTCAGTGCTACTAGGAAATGTTCAGCAGCCTGTGAATGGGCTCCTAAATTCATACATGTGATTCCAATATTGTACCTAGCCCTGATAAACCCTGGTTCCAAATTCAAAGCTTCATAATAAGCATCGACAGCCTGCTCTGATTTGTCACTGTTTGCCAAAGTTGCTCCAAGTCTATTCCACAGTTTTGCATTATCACTGGCCACCATCAAAGCAGTCTTAAAACAATCTACTGCTTTATCATATTCTTGACTAATATTGAAAACTACACCTAGAGCATTTTGAACATCAGGATCAATTTGATTAACATTGAACTGTACTGCCTTTAGATACAAAGATTTGACATGAGCTTCTAACTCCTTTATATCCAATTTCCTAGGGTCCACATCTTGAGGAAACATATCAGAATATTTGGGACTGGCCCTTAGCCAATCTAATAAAGAAAGATAGGCATATTTAGACATATTTTCATTAGTGTATGCTGCTGCTAGTGTAATATATCCTTCTAATTGTGTTGGATTAATTTCTAAGGACTTTTTTAAAGCTGTTATTGCCAAAGGATCTTGTTCATTTTCAGCTTGTGTTGTTCCCAAAAGGAACCAAGCCTCAGCCGACTCTGGTTGTTGTTGAGCAGCTGCTTCAAAGCACAAGACAGCACCAGGAATATCACCCATCTTTAGTTTCTCCTTGCCAATTTCAAGTGCACTTTTATTTTCCAACATTACATTGCCTTCTGTGAATGTATATTCTTTTGCAATTCCATTTGCTGTTTCAGTTTCCCAATAATTAGTTACATCACTGAGTTTGTCCCATTCTTCTTTATATTTCTCAGCCATTTCATTTAAGACTTCATCTTTACTTAATTTTCTTTGGTCACTCTCCACAGGTTCACCTAAGTTAAGCTCTCCAGCACTTATCTTCTTCATGAATGACATGAACTGATTATATGCCAGTTCATCATCATCCTTCGTAACATTGACATATTCTTGAGCCTTGGCTCTCACATCATTATTCGTCATATTTGCAATATCCGACTCATTGACATATTCAATCTGAACATTGGACATGGGACGAGATGGTAAAATATGTTGCTGCATCATGTGAAATCCTGGCATCATGGAATGTGGCATGAAAGAAGTTGATGGACCAGCAGTCCGCGGTCTGTTTATGCGAGTGCTGAGTTCTGGAATGTACGTCGCAGTGGATGTGCTACCTTTCTGAACATTTACATTTTCTGTAGGTAAATTGTTTAGCAAAGCGTTCATATTGAATGTTTGTGGCATTTGAGAATTCTGTGCCATGAATTCGTTAACAAACCTGTCGGATTGTGAGAGTGACTGAGGAAGGACTGCATCTCGACGGACGATATTCGAAAGCTGCACTAAAGAGTTGTTACCCCCACAGTCACCACCAACCAATTTATTTAGTGACATTTTCAATGGACTTCAATACTTCAACACATTTATCCGAAAGGCACACACAATCTAACGATAATTACAATGATTGCTCGTTTAATCTAGAACAGTGTTGTGTGTGCAAAGTTCAGTCACGATTTGATTTGACATACACTGTCATAGTGTCATTGTCCATAATTTTTGTCAACAATAGCTCGGTCTTAGTACACAATGGACATTAATGGTGTTGGTAGAGATTTTACACGATTGGAATTTTCCAATCCTGAGTATTATTTAAAATATGTCGTACGACATCAACCGAACGATTTAAATTTAGATTTAGACCTCAATATTTAAAAACTTCACCAAAATTTTCGTGTATTATCCTTCCTTTAGAATTAATCAATGACCAAATCAGTGAATCAGCTGACTGTCCGTAAGAAAAATACACTGTACGGTGTAGCCTAAGCGGAATTCTAAGTCTATGGTGTAGCCCGCCCGTACCGCGTCCATCAGTCTTTTCATCTCCTGTCTCAGTCAGTTGTCAACCTGAGTTGTCAACAGAAAGAGCTGTCAAAATATTAAGGAATTTATACAAAGATGAATCAGTAAAATAATCACACTTTCTATTGATTATTGAAACTAATTAAATACTGTGTATAATACCTGCAATACCTTATACATACCCATCTGTGATACTACTCTTTCAAAATCATGTACAAAGTTTAGAGGTTATGTAAGCGAGAAGGCGAGGTTATTATTGCATGTTCTTCTTGAATAATAAATAAAACTATGTCGGAAACTAATACTGCAAGTGAAAAACAGGAAACTCTAGAAACGGTCAATACCGAAGGAGACCCGGAACCAGAGGATAAGTGGGTGGTCAGTATGATACCCAAGTGCAATTTATATTTTGTAATGCTTACTTGAACTGCGGTATCGGGATGAAAAGAGCCCGCCAGTCTATACCTGGCAGTCAGCCTAATGATGTCCGACTAATTTCTCCATGGCATATTGCACTCCCACAATGGAGAGACCAAGCAATATGAAATATGCTACATAAATAATGAACGCTCCTCTTACCAATCAAGTAAAGATGTCAAACAATTTGGTTAAACCATAATTCCATTATTTTTTAGGTTTGTATAGAACAGGGGTTCCCAGACTTTTTTCCTCATAGAACACTTTCAAAATTTAGCTGGTTCCGGTGGACCCCCTGCCGCTACATTTCTACCATATTGTAAATTGAATTGTAAACCCCCATTTTTTTGTCACGCTAACGTAAACCTCTGTCAAGTCTCCTGTGGACCCCTGGGGGTCCACCTGGACAGCTTTGGGAACTAATGGTATAGAGTATAGGGTTATCTTACAACATTTGAAGCAAATATATGCAACTTGAAGCAAAGCCTAGTCTATATATCTCCTATAATAACTCTACTATACTCTCTCTACTATAATAACTATATATAGAAGAACCTTGTCTGTTTGTCTGTCAGGTCTCTCTAGTGGGACTTTCACTGCTGTAATTAATATAGTTATAACTTTTAGATAAGAGAATGTGAGTTATACAAGGATGAATACAAAGAGTGCACAAGCTTCCGTGGCCGATTTCAACAGTATTTTGTCTATGGTGAAACCTTAGACTGCAACCAGTGGAAGAAGGATTATGACAACTGTTGTAAATGGGAAAACAAAAGGGATATAAAGGCTGCTGTAAGTACTATGTTTTATGAAAGTATAAACATAATTTGAATAATTTGACGATACAGTTGGCGCAGTAGCTAAGTGATTAGCTTTCCGCGCTACGTATTGCGGGTTCAATCCCCACATAGAACAAATATTTGTATGATCTACAGATAGTTGCTTCAGGTCTGGTCGTGTGTGCAGGTGACTTGTATCTTTGTAAACTGTATCCTCAATATAGCAGAAATCATAGTGTGGATAAACATAAAAAAAAAATTGAAAAAAAGAAATTATCAACAATGGCAATATAATAATATAGTATCTCTCTACATGGGTAAGATATAGGTATATGAGAAAGTAAGCTTAAGTTATAGAATTAATTTAAGTTAAAAAGCAAATAGATGTATACCTATCGGCCTATTGGTCCAACCACAGTCAGCCCAAGACCTATGTCAAACAGGCTTTTTTATAGTAGCCTTTTTCAACCAAATATCTACATAAAATATCAGTTATCCCTGAGTGAAGTAGTATACAGTTTCCAAACTGAATGTATAACTGTAATATCACTTAAACACTTTAATATAACTTATAATAATCTCAGGAAAGACTAGAAATAAAATCCCAGTTAGTAATAAATAAATAATCAACAAACCTTTCAAACATGCACTAAATAGACTAGTATAATTAACGGGACCATTTATTTTGTTCGTCAGAGTGGGAAAGTGACGGGAGTTATGTAAAAAACGTTTTGTTATTTTACTAGCGTTTATTAGAAAATTAATAACACTAAAAAATAAGTAGGTTTTTTTAGTACATATTAGTTGAGTTACTAATTCTAAGTCACACGACTTCTAGTGTTTAAGGAATTGTTTGTATTCGTCGGCGGAAAAAATCAGTTTCAAAATATCGAGTCTAGTTTCCAAGTAGGAAGAGCTTTCTTGTCGCCGGCTGCGGGCGTCCCGCCGGCGCTTCCGTCACATGTTCCAAGTGCAAAAATAATAAATAGATACTTAAATTAATTTCACCAACAATATAGCAGAAGTTTAAAACAACATCATGTGTTTAACATAAACTCACTTAGGTAAACAGCCATTTTCATTTTAAACATCCATACTGTCGACGAACATTGTCCCAAAGAGTTCTAAACACATGTTTTAACCTATTTTTGCATGTTAACAGGAAGCTCTAATAGCCAGTGAAAAGGCACGAAGAATGGAAAGGCTAAGAGCTCATTACAGAAATGACACCTGGAAAAAACGAGATTCACCCCCAGCAGATTGGGACAAACCTTTACCAGAGTGGATGCAAAAGAGAGATGAAAATACCTTACTAGCGCAAAAAGCAAAAGAAATGAGAGAAGGAACAAATGTAGAAGAAGATAAAAAGTTTTGTTCAATAATGTGACAACAGTTTTATTAGAATAACAAGTTTGTTTGTAGCTAATTTATACTATAGTTTATCTAGTGATTAAATATAAGTTGTTAATGTTTTTATTGAGTTATTAATTTTATATGATCTTATCTCGAGCATGTCTAATGACACACTCTTGTTACACTCACATAGGGTTCAAATTGGATTGAATCATATGCGCTTGCGAAATGCCTGAACATATTATTTTAGTATTAGGTACTAAAATAATATGTTCTAGCTTGCTAGCGAATATTTATTGTTTACGTTGTGATGACAACTAAGGTAAGTTGTTTATTAAAAAAAATAGCCCATTCCTGTCCAACTACTGGCCAAGAACTATGGCCTAACCATTCTCGTCCTGAGATGACCATCCAGAGCCGCCTTCTCAGGTGTACAGATTTCCTCACGATATTTTCCTTCACCGTTAAACACAGAACTCCGAAAAGTCATAGGTGCAGGCTGGCTTTCACTCAGATCATCATGCATGATAGGCAAGCGTTCAACCGCTAGGCTATCACGGCTAGTAGTAGTAGTTTCTCTATAAAATCATCACTTACCTAAACAGTCGCAATAAATGGTTAATCTCACGCAGTCTTATCAAATTATTGCAGCTTATGAAATAGAATAAGAACGAAAACGTCAATCATGTTCTTAATTTTATTTTATCTTCTATCTTTAAACAATCTCTTCAAACATTTTATCGATATTCTCCTCTTCTTAATTTTAGTTTTGATATACCTGCACCTGCAGTGTTTGATAGATTTGAAAAGATAAATTTCTTTTATGCCAAGAGAATATTGCTCCTTACAAATAGATTGGTACAAGTTATCACTTACTTCTGACCTAGCAACTGACTTTTTATCAGTTAGATAAGACATAGCACTGCTTTTAATTGTTCACAAACATGATAAAATTTGTTTACTGAATATCTCACCATTTAAATGTATTGTACGTATTATAGCTTATACTGTAGTGAGAGACGCACAAATGAGTCGTGTATTGTGCCGGAGTGTGTTGTCTCTGCGATTGATAAGAGTACCGATGGCTCGTAACGTGTCAACTTTCCTCATTGAGGATCCCAAATATTCCTTTTTGAAGGAACTCGGGTTAAAACAGAAGAATGTAGGTGTGTTCAACGGTAAATGGGAGGCTAACGGCCAGGTAAGTTGTTAGTAACATACTTTAATTAAGTAGTAGGTAATTATCATCCCAATACTATGCTTTCGAATACTTGTCGCAATATTTGGTACCTAAATAGGTATTTGGTCAGGCATTCAATAGAATAAAATACAGGATTCTACTAAGAAGTACATAAAAAATAGACACGCACCTAAAGTAGTTTCGCGGATTGGATGCGTTAGTTCGGCCTTAGCTTCTGTATGAGCACAGAATCGAAAGATTTTAAATTATATGACAGTATAGAGCAAATATAAACATGACTACTAAATGCTCCTTTACTCTAAAAATTTAGATGTGTCAGTATCAAATTCACTATTACCTACTTTGAGCTAGATGTGGATCGTAAGTGAAGCTTTATTTAACGGTTATCTTGTAAAGTAGATAAGGGCCTAATAGTTAACCTACCGCCTATTTGTGCGGTAAACAGATGATAGGATTCAATACTTGAGAATGTTTTTGTAATTTTGTTTTCGTCCTATCTATCATATCACGCATTTCATCTTAAACAGTTTTTGTACATAACATACTGTTATATAGCAGCGTATACAAACAAAGCCGCGTACGACGCAATTACACGTACCTATACGCATAGCAGAGTTGTAGTGATCTAATAAAAACCTTTCAATTATAAATCTTGGTTCTTAGGTAATTCAGTCCTTCAGTCCGGCTAGTGGGAAAATAATAGCAGAGGTGCAAGCAGCCAGCCCGGCCGACTATGAAGCTTGTGCTGCTGCAGCCCAAGAGGCATGGCACACCTGGGCCGAGCTCCCCGCACCCTCCAGGGGAGAGATCGTCAGGCAAATAGGAGACGCCTTGAGGGAGAAGCTGCAGCCTCTCGGACAACTCGTCTCTTTAGAAATGGGTAAATTGATACATTAATGACAGTTAACAGAACCGTTGTTAAGAAACTAGGCAGGTACAATGAAGAAATAGATGTACACCCTCGGGGATAACACTAGATATCACTCCCGAAACCGAGAGCTTTCTAAAATGGATTTCCTCGAGCTCGATTCGGTGAAGCAGAAGTATCATAAATAGTTAAACTCACCTTCTATAAATATAGGTATGTTTGATAATATGGTACTGTAACAGTAAGTACTTAGATACATAATTATTAGAGTTTGTTGACTCGAATGTTATCATACGACATACCCCTTGATAATTATTTACCTACATTCAAAACATTATAATAATATTAGATATTTGATAAAGAAGATAGAGAAGATAAAGAAGACACACAGGTACAGTCAGCGCCTAATACAATGGAACAGCTAAGGTGTCCAAATAGAGTGCAGTAAAATTATTCAAAAATAGCGGAAATGTGTCATAATCATCTTATTATATTCATTATCATCCGTCTCAGCCAAAGTGCTCATATTATCGTAATAGTTAGGAAAAAAAAACCTTACTCAGCGACACATCGCGCCATGTAAAAAATTGATTCGATTGCTCTTCTCAGGTAAAATCCTCCCCGAAGCTATTGGAGAAGTGATAGAATACATCCACGTGTGCGATCTGGCCCTGGGTCTGTCCAGAACATTGCCTGGCACCATCTTCCCGTCCGAGCGGCCTGGCCACGTGCTCATCGAGAAATGGAACCCGCTCGGGGCCATCGGCATCATCACTGCCTTCAACTTCCCCGTTGCCGTGTTCGGCTGGAACAGCGCTATTGCCATGGTATCTCCTCCATCCATACGGTTACTCCGATTCATACGGTTAATTTTATCTAACACAGTATTCCACAGAAATATTGATTAATTAATTAATTTACAAGTTTACTAGCAAAGAACAACAAAGTAGTTTTCCATGCCCTACGTACCTCATGATTGAACCCTCATAAGTATCAGCGAAAATTCTACGGTGTCCATTTTCAGTGGAACCTGTGTTATGTTTTTTAATGTAATTTTACAGTTTATTTCATCGTTACAGTACTTGCACAAGGCGTTTTTGATACCGTTATCTTATAGAACTCAAATAAGCAACATTTTATTGTTTTTATGAATATGTTATCTTGTTGTTTCGTTTGTCAGTAGTATAATATTAATTCTCTGAGAGTACCATCGTTACGTAAGAAAATATGGGAGTATTTTTCTTTCGATAAATATAATTCATTATCAGGCACCCAATGAATTTTGATAAGCAGATTTAATATTTCTATAACTATCTATTCCAATAATCTTCGATAAGATTTATAGCTATTAATTACCAAGACCAATTTAAATACATATCAATATTATTAACGACCCGTTTTTTATAGGTCTGCGGTGACGTCAGCGTATGGAAGCCTTCAGACACCACTCCCCTTGTCGCAGTAGCCGTCACAAAGATCGTAGAAAGCGTACTAGAGAAGAACAATATTCCTGGGGCAGTTGCCGCGCTTTGCGTCGGAGGCAAGGACATCGGAGAGAAGATCGTCAAGGATGACAGGATGAAACTCGTTTCATTCACTGGCAGCACTGCTGTAGGACAACAGGTATGACATCCACGTTCCTTTTTTGGAGTGCTTGTTTAGCTGTTAGTTGAGCGTTCTACTTACGTCGAATGGGACTTTTGAAGGAAGTCGATTTTGGCTCAAAGGAGGAGATAACTAAGATCGACAGTGGACGTAGCGGAACCACCATCTATATAAGGACCTTCTATTACAACAATCAAGTCTGTGGCCAACAAATATAACTTCACCCCTATTTTCAGGTGGGTGTAGAAGTCCAGAGGCGTTTTGGTCGCCACCTGCTGGAGTTGGGCGGCAACAATGCAATCGTAGTGAACGCTGACGCCAACCTTGATTTACTTCTGAACGCCGCGCTATTCGCATGCGCTGGAACCGCTGGACAGAGATGCACCACCACCAGACGACTCTTAATACACAAGAAGGTAACATTAACTCAAGACATGATTGTGATAAACACAAAAACAATGCATACAAAGAAACGCACACTAAACATGCCAATATCTGCGTAACAATTTTTAAACTTCGAACAATAGAGTCACAATCTGTTGTCCAAAAAGTCTGACAACCTGTCTATCCTTAGGCTGTCAGGCGGAGGTCAGATAGCAGCCACTTGTAGACTGCGCGCCGGCGCATTGGGAAAAGGCTACGCAGTTTCTGAACTACAGACAATGCTAATAAATACATGCTAAATATTTTCCAGGTGTACAGTGAGGTGGTGACTCGTCTGTCAAAGGCCTTTGCCGGAGTGGTCAGCAAGATCGGCGACCCTCTCCTCTCCGAGACCCTAATCGGTCCCCTCCACACGCCTGCTGCTGTCGAGGCTTACAAGAAGACCGTCGCCGAGGCCATTAAGCAAGGAGGCAAAATCGAATTTGGTGGAAAGGTAAGTCTTCTCGATTTTGGGAAAATGAAATGATGCGATTGATCTACAACGTATATGAAAAGGAGCTAGGCTATTTCTCTGCTTCCCTAGTCCCCATAGTATGGACAGATTTGACATGCAAAAACTTTGTTAATGCTATTATTTACTTCAGGTTATTGAGCGCGAAGGCTACTTTGTGGAGCCGACCATCATCACAGGCCTGCCCCATGACTCGCCTTTAGTGAAGACCGAGTGCTTCGCCCCCATCGTGTACTGTATAGAGATCCCAGACTTGGATACTGGTGTTAAGTACAACAATGAAGTGGAACAGGGTCTGTCTTCAAGTCTCTTCACCGAGAACCTTGGAGATATCTTCAAGGTACGTAACGGCTTATAAAACGCAAAAACTTAAGTTACTTTGAAGAATTCGGTATAAGTACAAAATGAAAATGAAATCGGTTATTATAATATTTTTTTCCATTTAAGACCAATGTATAGACGAAACTACAAAGTTCATAAGAGTTTTTTGAATTCACAGTGGATCGGTCCTCATGGCTCTGACTGCGGTATTGTGAACATTAACATCCCTACGAACGGCGCGGAGGTCGGCGGAGCTTTCGGTGGCGAGAAAGCCACAGGCGGCGGTCGCGAGTGCGGTTCAGACTCCTGGAAGAACTACATGAGGCGCTCCACCGTTACCATCAACTACTCCGGCACTATCAAACTGGCACAGAACATCAAGTTCGGAGACGAATGAAGAGATACAAACATTAATATAATGGCAGCCCTAGGCATCACAAAAGAACTATATATTCGTGAGGAGTCATAATATCAAAATGTAAATCTAAGTTATATTTGTTACTGTATATGTCAATATATTTTGTACGCAGTATTTTTATGTATCAGAAGATAATTTTTATATTCTTCATTATATCTACATATGTCTGATACTGTAAGACTGACGAATTTTATAAAAATTAAATAAATATTTAAAAAGCATTTGATAAATTTATTTCAGATTTCTTTTCAGTCCATCTTAGGTAAATGAAAGTTTGAAAAATATACATTTCATCTTACTTACAAGTAAACAATACATTCTGTCGTTCTGTGTATAATGTAAAGAATTAATAACATATGTTTTTTATTATGAATTTATAAAACAGTGAGCTCAAAATTAGAAATTTATAAGTAGTTGATATAAACAGTCTTTAAAAGAGATAATATACTATTTTTAAAATAAATTCCTTACACCATTGCATAAATTAGTATTAAAATCAAAATCTTACTTACTTTTCTATCGTAAGACGAAACCATTACTTACATATCCATTTAATATAAATAAAATTGTTAATGTGGATGGTATACTCGCCAAATATCAACAGCTATGTCCATAGAATGCTGGCGGTGGAATCTATAAGTCGCCGGCAGTTGATATTTCATTTCAGCAACCACACTACCTTTCATCCCCCAATCTTTGACTTTTTTTTCTATATGTTTCCTAAAATGGAATACTACATTATTCTAACGAAAAAAGAAAATTGGCTGATGATAATTTTATAAATAAATAGTTTATTACCTTGTAGAAGACTTGTGCAATGAGTACACACTATCACAGCTGAGGTAAGTGCCCATTTGGAGAAACTGCATGTCGATACCAGCATTGTTCTTAGTGCCAAATGGTGGGTTCATTAGTACCGTGTCAAAGTAACCCTGCCACCTGAAAATACTTTATTGTATAAATACTGTGTCCATTTACAACTTATCAATGCATTAGATATGAGAGCCTAAGCCGGTGGTGCTAGATGGTAGCTTTGTGCGATGCCAGCTGAAGGTGGCCACCTCATACAATCATTAATTTATACATATGAGGCTGCCTACGTAAACGCATCTAGAAGGGCGTGTGGCTACAAAAAACTCTAGTTCAGTTACAGAAGTTCTCTTCTCAAATATGTCATTTATTGCCAGAATGATATTTTACAATGTCAGAGAATATCCTCAGTATCGACGTTCGGAGGTTGTGTGTGTATGGCAGCCAACGCACGATACGCCGCGCAATAATTACAGACAAGGCGGCTTTAGACAATCGTCATAGTGTCACCAACAAAATTAATACAGTGTGTTCTCACAAACACATACGCGCATTTTTACGACTTCACCTGCTGCTGCCAGATGCGACAGGGAAGAGTAGAATGCTAGACGACAAGTTGTGGAGTAGGTAATTAAAGCGTAATTTACTAAAAACAGTCAAGGTATTGTGATAGTATAATTTGATTGACCATCTTGAGAAATACGTACCTGCACACCCTGGAGTCGAGAAAGTCGCACTGTACGGCATCAATGTTCGTGACTTCCATATCATCGACGTTTTCTTTGAACACCTGTAGCACATCATCATCGATGTCGACGGCAGTGACCATGCTGGCACCCAACAAGGCGGCCCCGATACCCCAGACTCCTGGCCCGCAACCAGCGTCTAGCACGGTGCAGTTTTCAATAGATTCGAATTGTGTCTGTAATATGCAAAAATAACGAAAAATTTACTGAATGTGATGCTAAGGCGGCACGGTTAGCGTAGTCGTTGAGACATCGACTAGTGCGCTACGTGTCGCGGGTTCGATTCCCGCACGGCGCAAATATTTGTATGATCTACAGACGATTGTTCTGGGTCTGGGTCTTTATGTATGCGAATATACCTATGTGTTTGTAAACGCACTCACGATACAGGAATTATTCCTAGTGTGGGGCAACGTTTTTATAAAAAGAGAAAGAGAAGTATGCTATACAAATTATTTGGTTTGGCTAAGCATTACTGTTGAACTAAAACAAGTTGTTTGAAGATACTTTGACCTGATTTGATTCTAGTGTCTGGGAATCCTAATTGTGTGTCAGGGTGTGGATGTCAGGACAAACATACGTCTTAGATAAAGAATGTTGTGTTGTTTTTATCTGGAAATATTTTTTTACATCACAAGGCCAGCAATTTACTAGACATTGGTTGGCATATACGTTGTGGAAACAGGGGATAGTGTAGATCAGTGGTGTGCGGTTCATAAAGACAAAAAGACACTGCCTACCCTACATAACTCAGATAAATGTTTATTATAAGATATTTGAGGTGGCAAATCACATACATCATTATTTAATCAACAAGACGATGAACCAAAACCAATAAGCAGTAGGTATTTTTGGTAAGTAAGCTTTTAAAATGTTCTGCCTGTCCTGTCTTAAAAACTCAGTGCATGCCGCTGGTGTAGATTAAGTTTGTTTTTATATTTGTAGGTCTTGTACTGCTTAATAATGGTTATCAATGCTTCTAATCATTCAGTAGATACATTAAATTAAATTAATGTACAATTCTACTTCTCATTTGCTCATTAATTGCACTTACCTGAATAGTGTAGAGGGCATATGCTGCTAGATGGGCTGGTGTTTCATATTGTTCATACTTTATTTTAGGGTCTGTGAATCCATTCAAACTCTCCAAATGACCCTGTAAGGTCTTCAGCTTCATTACAGCAGACATTTCTGCTGTATTCACTTATTTTCAAATCTAGGTAAAACTGGAAGTATCTGGTTTCCAAATGATGAGTCTTGGGAGACAAAGTAGCCACAGGATGTGGCGTTTGCGTGTTGTAATGCTGCTCTGTGACTTGTGTTCACTATATTTGCTTCAGGCAGTTGAGGAAATCCCTGAAATATACCAATTGAATTTTGAACAAATTGTTATAATAATGACTGCCTCATAAGCCTAGTGGGCGCAAGCACGACTGCTGGGAATGAGGTTCTGGGTTTGACTCCCAGGTCGGGCAAAATGTTATTGTGTTTTTTTGTATGGAAATACTCAGTAGCAGCATGGAGTCCGTAACTGTTCCGGGTAAATGGCAATAGGCTTGTCCCCTATTACATGGGACTCAATAACGGCATCGGTGAAATGTTGGTGTACAATAGTACACCTTCAGGGACTACAGGCATGATGCTATGTTATGTTATAATATCTATTAGAAAATGCTATTCCAACAAGAGTCAATTTCTTAAAGAATCATGTCCAGATTAGACATGTTAAACCATTGCCAAGCAATTATGGCATTTAGTGATGTGATATATCTTAAAAATAAGGTAATTTTTTTCATGATTTTAAAAAGCTAACTAGAATTTTTAGATCTCAGAAAAAATGACCTTGAAATTATTAAAGTATGACCCAGTTGAATTATTGTAATTTTTTTAATGAAAATTTTGCCTTCTTGGTTACTAATTATATTATTCTAACCAACCCCACATGTAGAAGACTAAAAATACAATAGTATAAATTTGTACTTACAGCAGTGGCAGAAACAGGTGGAATTGAGCACATAGGCAGCTGATTGACCGGGCTTGGCTGCGTCAGGGAGATAGAGGTAGCAGTCAGTGGAGCTACGGCACCTTGTTTCAGGAGCATCTGTTTCTTCAACTGTAACTCCTCCAATATCTTCCTGTTTGTTAACTCTGCAACATTGTGCATATAGACAATTCTTTAATCAATGTTGTTAAACAAGTTACGTTTGTATTGTTAGTATAGGATCGTCATAATTCCTGTTATTTTTGTAGTTCACATGTCAAAACAATTGAAACTGTGCCTTGAGGAAATGTAAAGAATATTAATGAATATTGACGGTTAGTATATTAGAAAAATATGTAAAAAAATAAAAAAAATCTGTACTATATTAACATCATATTATATTGTGTAGACTGGGAAAACTAGAGAATGTTTTTGGGACGAGATAGCTAAAGAAATCTAACCTCTTTGTGCGTTAGGCTGAGGAAACGCCATCTAATAGTCTGCTGATGAATATTTTTGACCCTTTAAAAGACATATAATTTACTGACAACTACTCCGTCTATATAATATTTCTACTAGCTGTAACTGATACACTTTACAGTTTACTCAAGTTTACTGGAAGATATGAATTGAGAACTTTGAGAAGACAATACAAAACATTTTGACTTGACATCAATCATGACATTGACAAATGACAATGACATACCGTAGCAAAACTGTAAAATGAAACGTTTTTAGCCGATATTCTCGATCATTCATATGATAGAAGTATTATTTTCATTAATTTTGTAATGGAAAAGATTAGTTTAAGGCTACGATACTTTCTAAAACTTTTTTTGGGACAAAATTTACTAACTCTACAAAACTATATCAAAAACATCATGACACGTAGCACCTAGTGCATTGTCAGCCGGTCAACGTTGCAGAATCAGGCTCCAGAGTCGATGACCATTCAAAAATGGACTGACCGGAAATAGTTTATTCTCAGGTTTGCCAACTATTCAAATACGAACCGTATTTTCCGGTTATGACGTATATGTCCATCCATTCCACATTTGATAGAAAATTCACATTCCAGAAAAATTAACTCACGTTCAGTGCAAAAAAGTCTTAAAATAATTTTCATATACATCTTGATTAATTAACCATATTTGCATATAGAAGTGTTTTCTTTGAATAAAGGTCATTCAACTCTGTTCGTCGCAAAGCCCACGACTTGATACAAAATGACGACCATGAGAATTGGCAGTCTCCTTGCGAAATATATTTTATGTTGTATAAGGAATAGGTACCCGTTTAGGACACGATCCAAAAATATTCATTCGCAAAGCTTTTTTGTTCACGCTCATCTTCATCTGGCAGTAAACCTAAACATATTATATCGCTTATCCCCGTAGGGATAGGCAGAGTTGTAGTCCCTGAAGACTTTATTACGGAACAACGTGATATGTGATACTAGGGATTATACAATACTACAGTGCGAGTAGTCGTGCTATCACCAAACGTATTAAATATGGGTCATATTTGGAGATTATCTTGATGATGATATAGCTTGAAGAGGAGTTTATACTTTCCCATGTTACATTTACCGTCACTATCGACATCTTGTTATAAAAGCTTCGGTGTTGTCATAGTATAGTTGCTAAAAAGTAGCATTCCGTGGAATATATAGCAAGGTAAGAGATAAGATAAAAAACAATGATAGGTTTTATATAAAAGCATTTATTTTAAAACAATGTAGGTAATAATATACTTTCTGATTCTTGGCAAAACAGTCTCACATAAGCAAGTCAACATTTGGCCTCTCTTAAGAATAAACATAAGACTAACATGCGCTGCCATAACTCACAAATGAATAAAACTGAAATATCAGATAAATAATATAAAAGGACAAATATAAAATTATTTTCGTACATCTACATTGCAGTTAGCATTGCATCTTGGTTGAGCAATCTTAGATTAATTTGTTTATTAACGTAAATTATTCTAAATAAAAGGGAACATTAACATTACTAGAATTGACTCACAATATTAGCATATATAAAAAAACCATCTACTGTACCTAATTAACAGTTTTCACAGACGCAGACATTACAGTCCACAATGAGTTTGTGGTTCAGTATTGATAAAATTTGATAATAAATGCACAACAAAAATATAATTTAAGTTGCCTTTGTCTTTTATGTTTATAAAAATATATAACAATTTAGAAATAATTATAACAGTTTTCTTCTATAAACAATTTGGAATAATATTGCACAAGCTCAAAGCTAACTTATTATGTGCATTTTTCATAAATACTATAAATATAACAACAAACCAACACAACACTTCGTAACTCTAAGAAATTAGCTTTTATGACTCGCCTTTTAATGACACAATTTAGTTTTACAATCGACAACTACAATCCAGTTCACGTTAGCGGTTACAGCGTGTGGCTTTGGACGAACCACATTATTATACTTAATTTTAGAGGAAAATTCGATTTGTCAAAATTCAGCCGCCACTGCACATACATATTTATATGAATGTGTTCCTACAACTAATCTAACTAATAGAAAAAATAATATCACAGGCAAACGTGTCAATTTTATAAAAGTGAGAATTTTACACCTAGGCACAAAAGGCTTGGTATACCTAAAGGTTTTGTAACTATTAGTAAGCTAGTTCTACGACTGATTCTGATATCTTGGAGTATTGACAGATTTGATTATAGTTGTCGATCTAAATCCATACCTACCTTTAGTTTACAATGTGGTCACATTTATAACAAAGGACTGTTTTTAGCGCCGTAGATTTGGCCCTTGAAATTATACTTAATTTATTGTATCAAATAATACATTTTTGGGAATCCAATGAGAAAATTTCATAATCTACTAGACTAAAAACTAAGAACCGTTTACCGCAAGAATAAAGCGACCACATTGTCCCTCACCACCACCACCACCGAGTGTTGGTTTGTTATAAAATATTTTCACAGCACAGGAACAAACACATTCTGGACTAAATAAAATCTGAAAATGATAACAACATTTGTTTTTAAAGACTAGCACGTAATTTTGGCACAACGCTGTGTCCTCTCAGAGCACAGTGGCATCGATGTTGTTCTCTTTATATACAAAAGTTCAAAGATTTTGCTCAGTGAAAACTAAGGGCGGAGCGGGGCGCACGCGGCCGGTGGCGGATGACGTCGCCACGCCACTATCACGCCCGAGACCGACCGAGTGCCGCCCCACTCCACATCATTACACCTTTAACGCTTATTAGGGTTTCACAAAGCTTACTACGATCGAGTATCAGGAACAATGTTATTTAGATTTCAATTATCATATTATAATAGCAAGCAAAGAAAAAGTATATACTTTTAATAATATTTGTGCCCAATGTGTCATGTTCGATGTATCGTTTTAAATTTATTTATGAAACCCTAAATAATAGTGACCGATTGAATCGTTCACACAATATGGACAGCTGCCATTACAATCATAAAATGCAAAATAATGTATATTAAAATTTAGTACAAAATTATCGTAAATAATTAAAAAAAAACTTATTTGAGTAAATAAATTCTCTTGTTCCATTGCTCATTCAGTGCTTTATAGATCAGAGTGTAAAAATAACTGTATATCACAGCAAAGGAAGCTTGTTCATGTAAAAAGACATTACCCTGTCTCAGGTAGAAGCTTCTGAATGCTTTTGATGTTATTATTATATTTCAATTAAATAATAACTTTAAATAATGTATGTATCAAAACTAGTCTAGGGTCGAATTTGAATATCCAAGACTTGGGTACAATGCGGTACGTTTATTTTTACACCCTGCCTCAATGAGTATTTTACCCCAACAACACTCTTAAATCCAAACAACAGTACATACCTAACACTTTCCCTGTATAAATATATTATAGTCTTGTAAAAGAAACCTTCGAAACCTCATAGGTCATTAACACTACGTGAGAAATTACACAAGAGCATTAGGATACAATATATTGCTACGAGTTAACTTATCATTTGGCACTAAATTAACATATTGCATCTCGAGCATTCGTCACAAATATATATACTTGCAAATCCTTTTAACTCTCAATTTATCATTTCTAAATTACAATTAAATTTTCATTTACTTTACTAATGATATAATTTTCATTGGGCCAAAAATTTTCATGTTCTATGTGAATGTGTTATGTTATGAACTATAAACGAAATACAAATATTTCATATATTGAGCAATCTGTACATTCCCTTCTCACTTTCAAATACCTAAAGGTGTTTTAGTAACGGGAATGTGTGCTATACCAAACATTAAAACACGAAATTATTAGACAAGACGCGTTCTCGGCAAGTAAAATTTGGCAAAATTGAGCATTAAGACTTTCAATTGGCATCGTAAAATATTACATATTAGTAAGATTTTACTACGTAGCACTGCGTGACTACTTATATATCCTAACTCTGGTAACTGTAACTTATTCATAGGTACACCAATCTCTTACAGTTGACTGCTAAAGATGTGCAAATAGTGTACTGTGTACTGTGTCGTGTGTACACGGCTCAGATCACAGAAACGGCAAAACATTTGTACATTATCTACCATTACATCGTAGCGTATCATGCAAGTGTAACGCGTTACATAACAAGTGCAACGTTACAGCTATCACCAGTTCGCTGAGCTTCTGACTCAAAGAGAGTACATCGTATGGCAACCTAGAAAATTACAAATGCCAATCCATATTTTTTCATTCTGACTATACCTCATTTACCTCAATTAGATTGCCACACGACGAATCTTAAGAGCCTTCCAACGTGTAACCTGCCTGATTCTATGATCTGATGTTATAATATGATTATGTTATTTGTACAAGATGTACAAAATAGTGAAAAAACTAAGTATTACAAATTGATATGACGTAAAAGTGAGACTTTATCATTATGAGAATTTAGTTATTGTTCAAAAGAACTATAAATGACCGTGGACTTCTCAAGAGATCTTTCCAATTTACTAACTACATTTATAACAACTTGGTTAAAATAGTATTTAAAAATGAAATAAATCGATCTTTATCAAATAATAGTTATTGCTTTTTTGATATGATTAATACATCTGTGCGCAGATGCTCCGCTAGGGCGGCGCGGGCGGGCGGCGCGCGCGCCTGTGACGCGGCGCTGTGCGCGTGCGCACGCCGCACCACGCCGGCGTCTGATTACCTCTTACGTCCACCTTATTATACAGACGTACTGTACAATAGTATAATTACGTTATAACTCTTAAATGTATATTTTAAAAATATGACTGCTTTATATCCATCATGATCACAGCTCTCCAAAGACTTTACAATATCCAAACCTTGACGCTCCAAAATAAATTCTTTATTATCATTTACACCTATAAAACGAAATGACTATAATATCTATAAGATAGCTCTAAAAATTATGCCATTTTGATATATTTACTTTGCAATTGCAACGGTCCCTCATACAGCACTTAAATGCCTCATATACAAATTTTAACGTAACGTTGAAAATGACTCGATTTATATTAAAACATAAAATATAGAAAGCAATAAAACGACTGACTGATGTCTATAAAAAAATTTAGAAATAAAGCGGCAGTGTTTGCGAAAATTCGTGCAAATAGAATCTAACTACAAAACATGTCTTAGGAACCTGATAAATTATTGCTAGAGCTTCGGGCACGACTCCTCTCCCCTTCCTTACAAACGACAATGCATCCCCGGCGCGGCCGGCAGATACATAACGAGATAAAATCTTATCAGTAGCCAATAGAAAAATATCACCTAAATAAATATGAATATTTTACACGGGCAACTCACCGTCGTCGTTCGTCGTCGCGACGCCGCGCAAATAAATATAAATCTTTCCAAACGATCGACGGGAGCACATCCGCGACCGAGCCGGCGCGAGCGTCGAGCGACGAACGCGCCTCGACAGCGACGGCGAGTATTTTTATTTTCTCTTCTTTTTTTGGTAAAAAATAACAAGATTATGAAATTGATATGCAACACCGTGGGCGCGGCCATCACTGCGCGTCGCCCCCCTCGTCCCCCGCGGTGCCCGCGCCCCCCGCACCCCCCGCGCCGCGCGGGTACTCGCCCCCGCCCCCTCCCGAGCTGCCGCCTCCTGGACCCTTCGAAGCCTCGCTACAAATGAAAAAAATTGTTATTCACATAAATATCTTCGTCTTATGAATAATTATAGGTAAACCCTATATCATGTCAAGAAGACAGTAGCATCCTTAATTGGACTATTTAATTAAAACGCTGCAATCACCAATCCGTTTGCCAAGATTTTTATTTTTATTCTCTTAGGACTAAGACCCAAGGCCCAATTCTTCAAATTACCAGATTTAGCGAAAAACAGGTTGCTTTCGGGCTGTTGACGGCCAATAACAGTCGTTATCGGTGTTTATATGCCACTCAGGACCAGTTTCTTAGTGATCTTCAAGGCGGGGGTGTAACCATTTGTCCACCCAAGATGTAACATCAAACACAGCATCCAGACAAATTAATCGACGAGTGCGGTAACTGACGTAACGACTACAAATACCACCCAATATTCTGAACTACATACATAATTAACCTGTAGAATAACATACAAAATAAGATTCAATTTACCAAATAAATTGTATGCATACGTACTAATTAGAATATGAGGAGCGTGCGCTGCCGCCGGGCGCGTCCACGTCGCAGGGCGGCGGCCGCGCAGCCGCGCTCAGCAAATAGTTGGTCGAATCGCTGAAACAGTTCGACAGCCTGCTACAAATTGTATTACTGCCTCGAGTGGCGCGGTACAAAGATACAATACAACAAATATTAGCTAAATTCATTATGAGTATCACTAGGTCAGTGCCGGATTAACCACGTAGCAAGAATACCAATTGCTACTGGTCCGGCGCAAAAGGGGGCCCCGCGTATCCAAGCCCACCTCCGCCTGAGCGTAATTTTTTGAGTGAAACTTATTAAGACGTAGTATATTGATTTTACTTGATGTTACAAAAACCTGAAACGTTACTCCTGTTTTCCGACCAAGACAATCCACGTCAGACAATCGGTAACCGATTATTTGTTGGCGAAAATAAAACACTGAATTTCATACGATAAACGTACAAGTTCTCCAAATAGTCACTTTATATTTAAGAGCCCATTAAGAGCAGATCAAGGGCCCCTCGATAGAATTTGCTGCGGGGCCCGCGCTTGCTTAATCTGGCACTGCACTAGGTACGCCTTTCCCTAGGTAGTTTGGGTTAGTGGTCTCCTTCTGAGAAGCAGTTATGCTCCAGAAGGAGGCCGCTGAGCGGGATCGGGAGAGGGCCGATCCCGCTCGACGAAGGAGGAGTCGCTGGGGAGCAACCGCCCAGGCGTGCAACATGCCGCAACCTCCCGCCTACACACCTTGGCGGGGGGCCTAAGGGGTCGCGAGCGCGCAGAGTGGGGACTGCGCGCTCTCACTTAGCGACTCCCGAGAAGACGGCGACACGGTGTGGTCCGTGTCGCCGTGCACACAGCACCAGCGAGGGTAACGGGGGGATCTCTTTACAGTCTCCCCCGGGACGTGCACGAGGGGGTGGCCTCTTTACAGTCACTCTCTCCGGGAAGTGCCGATTGGCACGACACCGTGGTGGGCTTCGGTGCGGTCTTCTAAGAGTTCCCGAGGCCCACCATATGGTCTCGAGGCGGACCACCGTGGTGAGTTTAGCCGGCAGGAGTCCGGCACACCCCTCCGCACCCCCCAGGCGGAGGATAGCCCATGATGGGTTCTTACCAAGCAAATAAAAAAAAAGATAGTTTAGGTTATCTTTCAGTCTCTAACGACAATGCAGCTGCATAAAAACTGCATAGTATTTTACACGGACTTGTAAATGAATTTTAATTCCCATAAAACAATTTGGACTTTCTACCAATTCCATGAAACCGAGCCAATTGCCATCTACCGGGCACAATTCCAAACTCCGGGCAGCTACTAAGAATTCTCACTGACAGAAACTACCCAATATCACTTTACCTGACCCGGGAATCTAAGTGAGGCAGTTTGGTTTGTATAAATCCAAACTGGATGAGCCACGACAAACATTGAATACCTTCACTTGTTGACGTCAACATAGATTAGGTAGACCTTATCAGACAGATAGCTATGCTATGCTAGCTATATTATGTAAAAAAAATAATATCCATTGTATCTATTAAGAATAACCATTATCTTTGCTAAAAATAAAACTGCTCCATAAAATGTTTTCAGTGTATCTATACAACATTTTACCCACGAAGTATATGGTGATCACATCTACACCATACGTTGTTTGTCCCTTCTTTGAACACAAAAGGACTTGTAGCAAACACACGCAAGACAGGTGTGCGGATTGCTGCAAAAGTAATAACGTATCTTGTTTCTGACCACGCCCATATTTGGTGTACGTACACGATTCTTTTTTCATTAGTGTGCGTGAAATTGTTTGTTTGCTGGCGACGTTATCTCGCATACACCATTTGTTTGGAATCGATGTGCAGATTAAGAAAACAAAACATTTTTCATATTAACCCCTGATTAGACATAGTATTATTATATATGTAATAATTATCTAAGTCTCGTTAAGTATGTTAATGGCAACTATTAAACGGGTCCGCGTTTATGTAATTATGTCTATGTACGAGTACTAGCATCAATATAAAAATATATTTTTTGTGGTTGTCAACACGATGTAGGGACTAGCATTTCTCTACACGCCATTACCAAGATATTTCTTTAGAAACGGCGAGAATTATCATAGCGACTGTAGGTTTAGGCTTCCTAATCATTGTACTAAACCATAATACTGTTAAACTTTTGCTATAAACAAACATAAACCTATTATTATAAGAACTAATACTGATAAAACACATCCAACAGAAGCAGTGATAAAACGCAAAAGAAGGAAATAATCGAAAAATATTCCAATAATTATTAAAACAAACAGTATTCAGCCGATGAGGTGTCATACCTCATGCGATAGGCAGACTGCGTCATAAACGAGCGCAGATTAGTAAGGGTTAATACGTTTGGGAAATTTAATATGTATGTACCTAAAATAGCAAAAATTCCCATAAAATGTCTGAAAGGCCCCGAGTTTCCAAGTAAATTGAGAATGGATACGTGGTTTAATCCAATTTTTTTGTTAGGTTTGCTATACGTTTTCCGGATTCGGATTATGCCCATGCAAACTTCAATGTCAGGCCGTAGGACCCCTAAGTGTGCAATGGTACAAACAAAATGTAGTCTGAAAAATGTTACAAAGGGAACAGTTCGTAATACAGTAAAATTATTGCCGATGCCGAGAACGACACAACCGATGTTGTGTCGTTCTTGAGGTTACCTCGAACTCACAAACAAACGTTACTGCTGTAGAATAGTACAAACGAACATAATTTACACCAGATATATATTTTTTTAACTACTCGAAAAAATCATACTCAAGTTTTTACTATTACTCTCCAGCCTGCTATTTGAATGTTATGTTTTATAAGCACAACGTTCCAGCATGGCGAAAACATGTCAACATTGTCTTGTTAATAACATGATTCAATCGCTATTTATTATTTATTTGTTCGTGTTGGACTTCACTAACATATCATAAGAGTACGTAATTACTTATGGCGATAAGCATGGCACAACACAATACATGGTGGGACACGATAACCTCTGAATCATTTCTTGCGATTAAAAAAGTTAAAGTGATTTTATCTACCACTAATGTAGGTATCTAAAGTCTGATAAAGGTCAGTATAACTATATGAGAACCAAAATTACTGGTGTACTCCAAAATATACTACTATCGGGTTCAAAAGGTTTGATATAATGTTAAATTATAAATACGATTATGAAATATATTATAGTCTTTTATTTAAATATTGTATCATGGTTATTTGACAAAATATGAAGAAGTAAATGAGACGGATCATTGTTGTAGAAGAACTGGAGTTACCTTGGTTCCAACAATTTTTTTTAACTACTATATTCTACAGTTCCTAATAAAAATGAAATGAGAATAAAAGGAAGAAAAATGAAGAATGACCTATGTACACACATAAAGAATTTGATTTGAAGAATATATCTACTAGGATACGGCTAGACTGCGTTTTACCGAAAGGCGTTTTGTACCGCTTTATCTAAGAATGCGATATCAATACATTGATAGTTTTTTATCAATTTGGACATCCCTAAAGCAAAATTTCAATCGGTATCGTACAAGTCTTGCGACGTAAACCATGGTCTCGTGACTCTTGTGCGTCGCGCGATGTCAAGTTATCGTGGACAAGGATCAGCTAGATTTCAATTCCAACTCATCCCATCTTCGCGGTGAACGCACAGCTTAAAGGCAATGCAGTGAATACCTGCCATTTGTTACGACTTCTTTCTAAAGGATGAAAAACCAACTAACGTATCTTTATGAACTAGATCTTGAGCTATAGCAGGCAACTTTTAATATCATTGTGCCCTCGTTTTGCCAACTGCAAAAGACACAATCGTATCGTTCGTGTCCACACACTTATTGTCCAGGGTAAACTGGCATAGTCCGGCCTCCCAACGCACAATAATGACATGTGACGACAAAAGTGTAAGTTCACCTGGCAGTCCTCATCCTGAGCGCGGCGCAGTTCTCCTTGCACTTGTAAGCTAGCACCTGCTTGATCCTGCTGACCTCCACGTCGGGGAAGTGTCGGCTGACGTAGGAGATGAGCGCGTGCACGCGGCGCCGGTCCAGCGGCGGCTTGGTGGGGCGCGACTCCTGCCCCGCGCGCGACCAGCGCTGCCCCGTCACCGAGCACGTGGCCAGCTCGATGGGCGAGAACAGCGCCGCCGCCAGACCCCGCGTCACCTTGCGGTAGTCACCCCACTTCACGCCGCGCAACAGCTCCTCTCGAATCTCTACGCCCTCGCCCAACTTTATCTATAAGATAATATACAAAACCTTAAGGTTTATTAAACATGCACAGCTCTCCGACAAAGGCGTTAGGGCCCATGTGTAAGGGTCGAACCCATCGCTATTTACCCGACACAAGAAATACCAGAAGTACTCTAGCTCGGCGGGACTTACCACCATTTGACCAATGTCGCAGTATCTATAATTTTTTTTAAGGGGAACGATTTTTAGAGACGCTCTTTTGTTCCTGTTCACTACACTTATTGTACTTAGATAACCTATTCTAGTGATAATGGTAGGCTGATAACGGTAGAACATGACAAAGTGACTTTATGATTCACAAAATTCAATTAAACGTTTGCTGTATCAGGTTTATTAAATCAAATACACATACAAAAAATATTCTATACAAAGAACAAGTCCAAACTCGATAGTCAATAGATTCGATAGATTTGTTTTGAATTTAATTTCCAATACAGATAGAGCAATCGTCTATCAGATAACTTTTAATAGTGGCACTATTATGAGAGTAAACTTACAAGTCTTGGTGCTGCAGCGCCCCCTCGCTCGTTCTCCCGCTTGATGACGAAGGGCAAGGCGCGCCGGTGCTGCTCCAGCCACACGGCATCAGGAACCGGACGATTGCGTCTACCGTCCCATCTCCCTACAGCTATACCACACCAAAATATGTTATAGGGAGAGAAAGGTAGAAAAATTAAATACTATTTACAAGGATGAATGCACAAAATACGACTTTAAACCGATGTCTTATCTGGAGTCAAGACCCTTTGGCTAATTGTTGGTTAAATCAAATGTATTCAAGAAAAGTATCAAGGTGGATATGCCAACATGATAACTGAAAATCATAATTTCTTCGCAATACTTTATTTTTGATATTTAGTAAAAAATACATTGATGTATGTACACAAGTTTAATAATCTGCACAAAGCGAATGTGCAGATGAACGTAATTACATTTTATTAATTTTCACATTAAAAATAGACAAATTAGCAGTCAGTAATTGCTTGAAATACTATGTTTTTAACAGAATAATGTAAAGTACCGGATTGTTGGAAACCAGTTTAATACACAGAAGTAACAGTTGATTGACCATGGGTTTAAAGCGGGACAATGTTATAACGATACGAACTTAAAGCCAATTTGATAAATTGACATTAAACGCCAAATGAGTACATTAATGTGTTATTAATTGGAGTAAATAATAAAATGTATAATCGTTTTGTATAAATGACTCCAATAAACATTACTATCATAATGATAAAATTTCTAGTTTTATATAATTTCTATTTAAGTTCAGCTGTGTCAAGAGATTCTTTTTTTTCTATACATTTATATTTTTCTTTTAAATATGTCAATAATAAAAGCTGCGCCTTAACTTAGTAATTGGGATTAAAATTATTATTTAAGAAAGTGCTTTTTAAAATTACTATTACTAATACGTATAAGCGATTATTTTAGAGTAATTATTATTGCAATTAACTTCCGTCCGTAATAGTTTTAATATAAACACTGTTAAAAATAAATGCAAAGTCAAAATTTAGAGATCATGGAAATAAAGTCACTTGAGATCACACATTATTCCAATAAGTTTACAATTAAATTTCAAAGGATAAACTAATATTGTTACTCACAACCCTAATCATACCTTTAATAAGTGTCCCCTCTAAATGCTTTTATTACAAAATGACTAGATGTGCTTTTTTCATGGCAATCATTTTATATATCTACAAAAAATATTAAAGAAATAACCGATCGAAATTTAAAGTTATATAAAAATATAAGTATTATAATAAAAAAATCCCTCCTCTTATATTCTAGTTTGTTATAATGTTGATTTAGTGCTTTGCTATGACACTGGGCTAGTGGGATTTATGGCAAGTGATTCCTTTCAACATTATCTATTAAATGATTTATATAACCAACATATGCTTACAACATATTACTATGAAGCCAAATGTTTGAGCGTTGTTTTATATCCATTAAATTAATTATTATATTTTTCTCACTCGCATGTAAATGAATTAGGGTACTGTAGCCATTAGGAACCTTTATTGCCTATAATGTTATGGTGCCATTTGTTATGTAAGTACAAACGACACGCTCTGTATGCAATCAAATATTCATTAACTGGAATGTGTTGAGAGTGGTGCTTCTTTGAATTTAAAGAAAATATTGTTATTGGTCACTGTAAATAACGGAAAACCTGCTCTATATTATTGGCTATCAGAACCCTATCACATGCGAGTCCAACGCGCATTTGGCTCTACTATCATTATATTTATTTATCATTGTGAAATAAAATCGATCGAAAGCCATTGATTTAATTGAAAAATCAATTAATAATATTTAAAACGAAGATCATATAAACAATGCGCAAGATTTTGTATGGCAACATAAACGTGGTTTTCCACTCTAAACAACTAACATATTGTAGTTATGTATCATTTCAATATACGATTCTGAAGACTTATTATTCATTATATCTGAGATTTTGTACAAACTATTTACCGGGAGCCGTCCAATCACTCAACAATAACATTGTGTAAAGATAAAACTATTGTGTATAAAAATATCACTATTGTAGTTGAGCGCGGGCTTATGGACACTCACAGCTACGCACATGAGTCCGCGTGTTCGACAAATAAAACGGATATGATCGACGCTTTCTGTCATCTGCGGTACAAAAAAATTATACTCTATTATGAAAATACACCCTATTATTTATTTATTTTTATTTATTTCTATCTTCGACAGAAAGTGTCGATCAAAAGTGGATAACGTGTATAATGTATGTATGTATAATAATTATGTAACCAGTAAATAACCTATGTTATGTTATGTAAAATCAGCACCGGTTGCAACAAATGCTTTAACAACAATCAGTCTATTGTCAGAAAGGAAGGTACTGTATGTGTCCCCGTAACGAGCTTCAATTAGTCACTTAACTAGAACCCTTATCCACCATGACTCAATGGTCATACGATCGTTTTATGACTAAATTATTGTGGGTTTTCCATGTATTATTAACAAAATTCCGCTCACTTCTGGATGATGCAAGGATAGAACTTCACAAACAATATTAAAAATATGTTAGACTGTTATAATATGATCAACATTACTACTATGTGAAAGCTATTTATGTATATAGAAAACAATCTTCCTATCATATAATAGGAAATACTAAAAGAAACTCGTTATAGTGACATATATCTGGCACTCGGTATATTATAGAAAGGCACACAATAAGCGGAGAGGTGTGACGGCAAACAGGCCCCCGGCGACACTCCGATCACAGACTAGATATATCTATTGACAGTCTTCGTTACGACTTTATAAGCCACTTCTTCACGACTTCGCCGTACGAGGAGACACAACGTTACTCCGTGAATGCTCTTCTGAATATTATAATATATAGCAGCGGGATGCCATATAAGGCTTCGATGACTGTAGAAAAATGGCTTCACAAGTTGTTTGGGATAAACATTCCTACTGATAAATATGTGTGCAGCAGTTATCGTTAACAAGTCGTAACATAGAGATTGCAGTAACGGGCGGCAAGGGTGCGTCTCCTCGACGGTAACGTTCCTCGAGCGTCAGTAGGAGAGAGCGCGTGGGCGACACGGCGGCTACTGTTGGAAGCGCTGGGCGGGCCGCAGCGCGGGGAGCGGCGGCGGCGGCTTGATACGCAGGCGAGCGGGCGGGTGCTGCGCCAGCGTGTGGCGCCGGAGATACAGCGGCGTCTTGAAGGAGCGGCCGCATGTGGCGCACGCCACCGGCTGCGCCTCGTGGATCAGGCGCACGTGCTGGCGTAGGTTGGACGCGTTGCTGTACCGCCGCCCGCACACCGCGCACTGCACCCCGCCGCCCGCGCCCGCGCCCGCACCCCCTCCGGCGCCGCCCGCTGCCAACAACACCACGTTCGCACTCCGCTGCCGTACCGCCCGCAAGCGACGCCCGCCCTGCCGCCCTGCCCACGCCGCGCACCGTACGCCCGGCTTACCATATTCAAATGCTAATGCAATTGCGGAACATGACATCACAGACAGGACTAATACTCTCAATGACCAAAAATCCTAACATGTTAGTCGAGAATAAATTTAACGTAATGTTAAAGATAAGAAATTCAGTAGTTCCCTAACAATACCTACAAGAGTTAATTATATTTACAGACCTTACAATCTGGATTCTATATCTCGTTTAGATGTGCAATAAAGTATGAGATTTTGGTTACATACTTCAGATAAACGGAGGATATAATACAATAGGTTAGCATTTGAATAGGATAACACTAGTACCGTGCCTGGTGAAGCAGGCGGCGGTAGTGCGTCCGGTGGCACGGTGGCGCGGCCGTGGCAGCGCGACACGGCGAGCGTGCGTCGCGGTGCGGGCCTAGCGTCGCCCGACACCCGCGCGCCTAGCCACCTGACTCGACAGACTACACGAGACCGCGCGCTCTCTTCTATGGCCGATTCTTTATTCTCGTCAAATAAGCTAAAAAAGAGGTTCGCCGGGGGCGCGGCTGTCCGAGTCGACGTGTGCGTGTGATAATGACGTGATAGTGAACAGACAAATGAGCATATTTACCTTCCGCATTCTCGTCTCGCAACTCCGTATTCATCCCGGCCATGAGATCCATATTACCTGCGAAAATAATGTAAACCATGAGTATCTCAATACTAATACTTTGGAACATTTCCAAAAAAATAAAAGCTTTCTACAAACCTTGCAGTGCAGCAAATGGATTTGCGAGCGCGTTATTCTCGTTATAGTAGATCTGCGGGAAATTGGAACGCTCTTCATCACTAGCTTCTTGTTCCATTACTTCCATTTTTGGTTCCAAAAGATCGGATGCATTGAAGTCTTGGCATTTGTCTGTTCTTTCAGAGTCCCCGGGGTCCATGAGAATATCACTCTCTTCATTTTTCACCTCTGGTACTTCGAGATCAGTTTTTACCCTTAGGGGTGGGTAATTGGGAGTTTCTCTATAGTCATCATTATTAGGCCTCATTTGACTAGAAGTTTGAAAAGGAGCTTCTTCATTGAGATTGTTTCTGGCAACATCGGGAGAATTTCTCGTGGAACGACGACTTGTGTTTTGTTCTTGGTCTTCAACAGAGGTCGTCTCGACATTTTGGTTTGCGGCTTTGGAGGAGGAGGTAGAGTGTGACGGCTTGGCGCTGAGCAAATTACGTAGTTGGGAAGGAGGTGATTTTCGATTCACTTTCTGTAAAACAAGGAGAGGAAAGGCAGTGTTAATATATAACAATCAAAAAATGACGTGAAATGAGAATGTAATATGAATTACTTTATCGTTGTGTTGTGAACAGTCTGTGAGGCCTCGTATTTGCAGCGCATCGGCAGTACGCAGGAAAGCGCTGAGTTGCGCCTGCGCTATGTTCACTTGTCCCACGTACATAAACTGTAGCAGCGCGCGCACGTGCGACACCTCGCAATCGCGCATGAATATTATAGGGTGAGGACATGGATTGTTCTGAAAGTAACAATGTGGGTTTTAATCAACAATAACAGCCATCATCGCTATAAATACACTACTTAAATTAACCTTTTTAATTAGGTTTCCCATACTGTAGTCCAAAGTAAATATTTATTAGGTATGTTAATTTTATGACATAATTTTGATTATAAAATTATAAATATAACCCTTGTTCATAAATACAGTAAGAGTTCAACAACTGCACAATTCTATTGCTGTCTCATTTCTTTAAAAGAGAATGACAATGACAGGTAATGTTTATCAAATGTTTATGGATGTCAAGTTCTTATGAACAATGATGGGATAATGATTGAACTTTAGAATCTAAAGGTTAAGATATAACTCACTATTATACTATTCTTATGTTGTATTGTGAGGAATAACTATAAATGAAAGTGTTAAGCTCATATTATAGATAGTTGCTTCCTATCTTTGTAATGGTGGCTGATCAAATTAGCTCATGCATTGTTAGTAACAAGATAAGATGTAAATAGATAAATACAGTGATAGTAAAAAATGTGGATTGACAATATAATAAGCTGTCATACATAAGCCTGAATCTTAACCTAGAAATTAGAAACGTCTCCAAGTAAAGTTATTTATAGACTCATGATGTAGCACTAAAAATTGCATGTATATTCACCCTTCCAATTCTAAGGGGGACTTCTGAAGGAGTCACATCTATTTTAAGGTCATTTTAACATTTGTTTATCGCAGGTAACCACTTGGATCAGAGATTATGGAGTCCAAATACAAACATAAATTATTGGATGTTTCATAAACTGTTATGTATTAATAAGCTCATTTACTATTAATGTTCTTGTCACCATGGCAGAAAATTAAGGTAAAACTCAATGTTTTAGTAAAGCTATCACTTTATCTGTAAAATAACAGCAATAACAACATAATATCAGCTATTTAGGTGCATCATACTAGAAGTTACTTGAACATGCCACAAAAAATCAATTAGAAAAAAAAAATCATATAAATATTGACTACAAATAAATGTATATCATTTCTATAATGTGGATTGAATTCACTAAGTCTATGTTTACAGATATACTGATTAGACATTAGAAAACAATCAGGTATTTGTAATTTTTATATGGAGTATACTTTGTTTCTTATGACCATATTACTATTGACTTGAATACATTAAAAACATACTTGACATGAATGGAATAAACTGATAAATAGTTTTATCTGTAATGTACAGCTAGAGTAACTTTCATCATTCATATGGTAGGTCTTCTTTATCCTCATAAAGATTTCAGAAGCATTGACCCCAGATAAAACTTGATATGTTACAAAACCTTTTTATAATATATTAAAAATTAGGCAAACATATTCATTAGCATGGATAGTAATGGTTACATTATGTGTATAAAGAATTCATTATATGCTTCCAAGACATAAATGTAATCTATAGCTCCAATGGTAATGAGTTCATTAGAAATTGTGAAACAGAATTTTAAAGTAGGTACAAATAAATGAAATCACGAGTACTTAACCGGAACGCGAGACATGGCATTTGTAAGTAGATCAAGTGTTTTATACATAACAACTTTCACTAGAGTCATTGTAATGGTGACACATCAAAGTGTGGGGAGTGAAAGATGGACTTACTTTAAATAATTCCTTGAAATATGGACTACATGCCGAAAGAACCACTTTATGCGCCTCCAGCCGGTGCCCCTCGCATGCCAGGGTGACATCCACGAAGTCCTCATCATCGCGCAATGCCTCGAATTGAGAAGTTATATTCGCTTGAAAATTGTTCCATCTCAAACAAAATTGCTGGTCGCCACCCAGTTCTGTACCTTCCATTACTTATAGACATAACTCGATATCCCTGCTCATTTAATTGGTTGATAAGAATAGTTAATTATTGAAAATAAATATATCACAGTAACTTGCAATTTCAGTCGCCGTCTGGCCGAAAATCTTATGAAAGAAAACAATCAATAAAATCTCGTACCAATATAAGAAAAATAAAAACTTTTTAATTTGTCATTTGGATGGTACATTCACTTCAACATTCCGTTATACGCTTCGGTCAAACACCGGTTTCTGCTTTTTTTGCCAATTACACAAATATTTTTGTATTTGCAAAATCTTTTCTATTCGATACCTAATAATTAAAACTATTAAGATAATATATTTTTTCATATGTACCATGTAATTTTGCTTAAAATATATTCAATAAATAAATTATAATAAATAAAAGTTAAACAGGCCATTAAACTGGCAACCTCGGAGGTCATTGTACTTATGGCGCCAATTACAAATATAATGATGGTTTCAGCCATCGATCGTTTTCTCCTCTCGATTCGGCACAGACGATCTAAGGAATCGTTAGGTACTCGCGGAGTCTCTTTCCTTGCATATCCCTCGCCACCGTGGGTTATAACTTAATATTGAAGTCGCTCAAATCTAGGACTCAATCAAAGATTACAATAAAATATATTCTCTTTGGAATCATTTGTTTTCTTTCAATTTGTGGAATTGCTCCCATACACGCTCGCTTTAGGAAATGTGAACGGTGTATGATGCTGTTACTACCTAAAACCACATTACCACACTTCTTGCCATAGACCTCGACATTGAAAAATCGTGCGCGCGCATTTGAATGAACTCATGACGTAAACGCACGTACATTATTTTTATGTATTTTTTTTTTTTGACTTACGCTAACTACGGTCGAGATGAAGGAAAACTCGAACAGTCGTATTACAACCCCGTTTCATCTTGTCACAGACATCACTGCTTCTCGTCTCGCACTTTACCGGGAGTCGCCTTTATCATGAACATCCGTAGGAATTATGTTTCGTTTCAAATGAACCCCCGATTCTAAACCAAATCTTATTTACAATACATCACAGCTTTAGCAAGTTGATCTGTGATTTTTTGTTTTATTAATTTGGATTTTGGGTATATATACAATAATATTGTAATATGTTATAAAACTCTTTAACTTAATCTTTTTATTAAAATGTAATTGTCTGCATGTTCTAGAATGATAAATTAATTAATTATACTGTAAATTGACCTGACCTTAAAACACACAGAATGTCATTAAATTATTATGTTTATATTTCCATGAAACTTTGTAGACATTGTGTCATAGTAAAACTGATAAAAACATACATAATTACATTTTAAATCCAATTATTATAAAATGATACAATGGTTGTGAATACATATTTCACTTTTATTTTATAAAGTACAGAGCAGTATGATGTAGGTAGATATAAACATACAAATCTTTTATCACTAATTATAATAATGTGTATTATATGGAAGATTTAATGAATGTCCTTGTCTTAGGTCAACCTTATGATAGGTAGGTAGATATCAGCTGCTTGACTTCAAGGTACAAAAACAACCACAGGCCTCCCTCATTTTTATCTATTTACTTCAATAAAATAAAAAGTAACATAACAATATTGAAGCTTCATTACTGGTTATTTTTATAGAGCTTGTTCACCTTCTACCATTTCTTTCAAATTAAGCAATTCAAACTGTCCAGTACCCTTAGTTTCCGTCCTTATCATCTCGTCTAAAATTCTGAAATTTCCAGGATCAATCAAACATATGATATTCGCTGTGCCAGAATCCCAGTTTTCTTCTTCAACACTCATAGCAAGTTTTACAACTTTGTCCTTGGTCTTCCTTGCATCTTTTCCTGTGAGTAGCATCCTTACCCTCATTTGAGCTCGCTCTAGTGGGATTTCTTTTTTCAAAAGCTGTATGACATCAAGTGATTGTTGCTTAGCACTTTTATTAACATTGACAGAGAAATGGATGTCTTTCATTGCTTTTTCTATAATAGAAACTGGATATGGTCTTTTTGTTTCAGGATTAACGCATTTGTCAGCTACTGTTGTTGCAATATCTTTGAACAATGAATCTATCTGAGAATGTCTCTCTTTGTCTGAAACTTGAAGTTCCCCTTTCTCTAATATTTCCTTACATATTTCTGTCTGGTCTTCTTTGCCAAATATTTTGATCAAATCCTCCTTCTTAGCTACTTGTCCTTTAGAAACATTTGTAAACACAGTGTGTGTCTGCAGAACTTCATCGATATCTTTTTCTCTGAAAAAGTGACGATAGTTGAAAAGTATAAAAGCTTGGAATACTTATAAATAAAGTACTATTTATATAAATGACTCACAATTTGTTTCGCCATGATAAAACTTTATTCCTGTAACAAGCTATTTCATATCTTTTACCACCTTTCTTCAACCTTACAATTGCGACATTAGTCAAGCGTATTTGATTAGTGGGTGTGAATATTTTAGACATGGTGGAAGCAGGTAATATGTAGACAGTAATGGTTTCCGCAAATTCCGTTTAAATTTATACACAATCTCAATTTCTCAAAGCTCAATGATCAAATCTGATCAAATCACAGAGTAGCAAATAAACAAACACTGTCACAAACTCACACTATTGTAGTCTATGGTCACAATAACCTAAAAGACATGACAGAATTCAGAGATTTGACAGAGTGACATGACACACTTGACATTATAATACTCAGAACCTCAGAATCTCACTCAGAACAACACCATAACCAAGCAACGATATTTGCTTGGTTATGTTATTGTTCTGTGAGGTTCTGAGTTCTAACAGTTTATATTTCAGAACAATAACTAAGCGTTATATCGTGAAACCATAGAGCGTGAAACGGTGGAAAACGCTGCAGTCTATTAAAAAGATTAAAAAACAAAAAAGTTATATAAAAAGATAGAATTTCAATACAAAGTTACAAACATATAAGAAGAACAATACAGACATCAGAAAAAATTGTTTAAATAGTAATAAGTGAACATGTATATTTATGTAATTAATATTAGTAAAAATCCATCAAATATTTCTTTAAAAAAATCCCACTTGGTAAATCTTTATATATATAATGCCACATTGTCCTTCAATTGTCCACCTTTAGCCTAAAAAAATGTACAACAAATATTTGTTTACTGATGAAACGCATAAAATGTACAACAAATATTTATTTACTGAGGAGAGTGCTGTAATACAAGTGTACGCGCGGCGTTTGTCTAATGTTTTTGTCCTAGAACACGCCGCGCTACTTAGGAATAGGCAACATTGTTCTAATCGACTATTCTTGTAGTAAGGGGCCATCCATAAATTACGTCACAAGAATTTCATGCTTTTTGACCCCTCCCCCGTCCTTGTGACTTTACCTTGCACGGGCCTATAGAGTCCCGGACTTTTGGAAGGCGTGCGTGGGACCGAGGCCAACACGTAGAGGCCCTTTAAGACAGCTTTAATGAAAAAGTTGTGGTGACATACCCAGCGATTATCCCTGTATGCACTATAGAAATGCACCCAAGGACAATCCCTGGGTATGTAGGACTATTGCAAAACATGTGGAGAAAAACTACTTGGGCTATTGTGATGGGATGGTAGTGGACTGGGTAATGGGGAACTATGGTAAACTATGGCGCCTGCCGAAACAATGTAATAAAACACGTAAAAATGGCAGGCTTGCCAACTCACTAACTGGGCCCCCCAAAAATAGTTGCTCGGGTCGCAACAAGGGAGCAACAGGGACGTGAGCGGCTAAAGGGTGAAGAGGCTTCGCTGGACTTTAAACTCAGATCACTTGCTCCCTGAGGGTCCGGCATCACTGGCCCACTCGCCACTTACGCTCAGCATCCACCCTACGAGCAGAGCTCTGCTCTAACGATTCCACTCTGGGCGGCCAATGAAGGCAACACAGAGGCGGGAGACCTGTTCCTCGTCACTGTTCACTCCAGCCAGCCAATGAAGGCAAGCAGGAGGTGAGGAACGATGTCTTCTCCCTGGAGCACTCGGGACCGCGGGGTCGCTACTCCCCGTCACCTCGCCTCAAGGTGCCTGAAGTACTTGTCGCGATTTCATTGTTTACGACTAAAAAAATACAGTCGAGAACGCAATGACTCTAGTATCACACTCGTCTCGTCGCAAAACCGTTTTCTAATAGTACAATGAAAAGTGAGCTTTTTGTTAACGAAATACATCGATAATCTATTACCAGTTATACCAGTTTATGTTCTGCGACGATAGAGTTTTACGACCAAACAGTCTTCGTTGCACAAACCAGTCTTCGAACTACTTGATACGATAGTTTACTTTACGACTTAAAAAAATACAGTTGGGAACGCAATGACTCAACTAACATACTCGTCGCAAAACCGTTCTCTAATTGTACAGTGAAAAGTGATCCTGATTGATAACGAAATAAGGTCGATAATTTGTTATCAGATAAGCCAGTTGCAACGGCGACCGTTTTCTGCAACCGTTTCCGTCTCCGGGAAAACGGTTGCGTTTAGTTCGTCAAAATTCAACACCGACCCACTAGGTACTTGTCTTTAGGCAGATAGGCAGCATATCACAGATTAATTATTATCGATAATCTGTATAGTCACATACGCTGTGTGCAAAAATAACGTTTTGTCTGTGGTTGTGCTGTGTCAGACGCAACGCACGACGTGTATTTCTAAAGAAGTTGGCCGTCATTTTGTTATATTTGTGTATTTTATCTGCGATTTTATGTGATTAATCATAAAAATGGCGAAATTAGTTGATATATACAACAGCGAAAAAGATCCTGTAATAAAAAGACGGCAATTGCCGTTAACTATCTACGAAAATCTTACTGTAAGTGTTTCATGCACTTTGACATTACCACAAGCGTAGATTATTCAGGGATAGGAAATATTAAAAAAATATTCCGTTGCTCTTGTTGCAAAAAGTAAACATTGATTCGCCAAGTCATACGTCGTTTTCGCGATGAATTGTAGTTTTTAATTACGGCTTCGACAATTTATCAGAGTTCATTGATTTCATTCAATGAAATGACGTCTTGCAGGTGACCTTATTTTGCGAATATATTCCTTTGTTGAAAACTAACGAATTTTGTTTTTGTTTCCAGATGATCATGGATTTAAACACAATGGGTCTAATTTGCGACAATCCACAAGTAAAAGGTCGAGAGTACGAAGAATTTATGCGCAAATATAGAATCCTAACGACGGACGAACTGAAAGCAGCGCTCAGAGTCGATGGTTCTGATATATTTAATGTATTAAATCAAAGCATTCCGTGTGTAGGCTGTCGAAGAAGGTATGGTTCCATTTCATGTGATTATAGTAAGCTTGTTCAATCTAAATGTTATGTGTTATGATAGACGGAGCTGTAGCTCATAAGTTACCATTCAATGATGCATTTGTGTACCTTCTGTTTATCAACTAAACTATCTTTTTCTGTAGTATCTACTGAAAAAGCAAAATTTTTGCATTACACAAACACTTGTTATGAGAGTTTAAGATTGGCGATCAAGTGAATTGGTTTTTAATTTCATAGGAAAGATGTATCTTTATATATGAATAAGTCAAAAAACAGCATATAATACAAGTAATTACATAGTGTAAAAGTAACTAATATTAGTACTTATTATTACTATTCATTCATAAAGACACAGCTAGACATAATAGTTACAGTTTGGTTGTGTCACCTGATCAGTTAATTATTATTAAATTAAACTTTATAATCATTTTAGTTCAAACCAGGACTCTGTAACACTGCATGAGTTACATGCAAGGAGAAGACATACACTAAAAATAGGATTATTAGTTAATACTTTGTCATCAAAATACACTGTATTATTAAAAAATTACTTAACAATACTACATTGTATTATAAAAAAAGTTATGTAAAAAACATATGAATATTGAAGAATGAGTATGAAAGAAATATTTATGCCTATACTTTTGTAAAAACATTGATGTAAAACTGGCCAAGTGCGAGTCGGACTCGCGCTCGAAGGGTTCCGTACCATTGACTAGGTAAACAGCAGTAGGTATTTATTATTAAAGTAAAAATACCAGTAACTGAGTATTTTGTGAATATTTCAAGTGCCTACCTGTTGCCATTATTGATATCGAGCAAAAAAGAGGAAAAAAATCGCGTTTGTTTTTTGGGAGAGCCTCCCTTAAATATTTATTTTATTTTGTTTTTAGCATTTGTTGTTATAGCGGCAACAGAAATACATAATTTGTGAAAATTTCAACTGTCTAGCTATAGCAGTTCTTGAGATACAGCCTGGTGACAGACAGATGGACGGATGGACAGACAGCGAAGTCTTAGTAATAGGGGTGGTCCCATTTTTACCCTTTGGGTACGGAACCCTAAAAATGAATATATAAAATCAGTAAATATTAACCCAGGTTAATTTTTTTATGGAACCCTATGATTGCAATTACGAAAGTATTCATAAGCAAAAACAACTATTTTAAAAGAATTTTGAAGAACTTGTATTTAAATATTTGTGTGCATGTACAATACAGCAACAATTCCTCCAAATAGCCTGGACAAAATTTTTTATAAAAAGGAACACTTGAAGACTTAATTAAAACACTTGAGGTTTACTTTTTCATGTTAGATTGCTCACAGTTCTGGATGAATTTTATTATTTTTGATGAAAGTATAGTTGGCGACAGAAGGCTCATAATTTTGAAATTAATACAATTATTGTACTTACAATTACATTAGTGATAAAGTTGTCTGTTATATAATAGTTAACTAAAACTACTATAGAGGGGCTTGGGGCTACATAGTCACCATACAGGAGGTCAGTCAATCCGTGAGGTTAAGTAGCTATAGCTGGAGTCAGTCCTTGAATTACTATTTGAGAAATGGCAGATGCACCATATAAAATACTGATATTCAGTCACATCTGGTTAGACTGTAGTTAGGAAAAGGGTAACAGTAGGTAAGGGTAAGGTTTGTCTCATAGTTTGCTGGATTAGTTTGATAATCCTCTATTTTGATATAAGTTTGTTACTGTATAACTTTCTTTGTTGCAGCGTGGAACGCCTTTTTTATCAGCTATGTAAATCAGGACATCCCACATTAGATCCACTGGTGCTGACACCAGATGAAGTGATGACAATCAGAGAAGATAAAATAATACATCCACAGTCCCTAGCTACTTTACTAAATGGTCACAGGTATTGTATTTAATTTAATTTGACTTGTATTTTCCTGATTTTTTTTCCCTTAAATCTCTCTAAACGTATTTATGTGGCGTAACACGCCATAAAAATATATAGAAACAAATTGATGACTATGATTGAATATTATATATGTATAGTCAAAAAGCATTGTCAGACTTCAGTTACCAATGTTTTTATGGTTAGATATAGTTTGATACTCTTTCGATACTTGTTTTAGTTTTGTATGATTATGTTTCAATTATATATGTTTATCAGAAGAAAAATAAACATCTTAACTTTATTTCAGTTCGGGCATTGAGTGTCTAATTCTCAGTCAGCCAAGGTGGAAAAAATCGCAGCGATGTACTCTGCATTCGCTAGAGGCTGGCACGGCTAGAGGGTGGGGTGGGCAGGCGACGAGTGCGGGTGGGGCGGGGGCTGCAGGCGGGGCGGGCGCGCCGTGCGGCTGGGGCTGGGCCGCCTGGGGCTGGGGCGGGCGCGCGGCCTGGCGCGCCGCCTGGGATGCCATGCGCGCCTCCGCCCGCGACCACGTCACACTCGTACACTTCAATACGCTGCACGACACGCTCCATAACTATTTGAGGAAACATCGCTTCTGTGCTGACTGTAAGACTAAGGTATGTCTTCTGTGTGGTATGTTCCTTTTTACTTATTACTGAAAAATGTAAGTTACTTTTTCGTATTTTCTAAATGTTGTTTTGCCTCTGCCCTGTATTTAGGAGATATAGGCGTCATCAGTCTTATGCACTTTTTCTGTCTTCGGCAAAGTAGGTCTACCCACTTCTGTCGGTCTTGTTTACGTTACACTTCAAAACACATAGACAGTTTATACAAAATAGTATTTCTTGAGACATTAAAAATACTGATTCTTGATATCAATGTCCAAAGTTATGAAAACAGTCAGTATTTTAAACAATACTAGTAATCAGTCCCCTGCTAACTTTAAGATACAAGTAGAAAGGTGATAAGCTACTATCAATAATACCGAGTTGAGTTTAGTTACTGAGTAAAAAATTAAGTATATATTTGTTATTTTCACATCAAATTTGCTCAAGTGGTTAGTTGCAATGATTGAAAAAAGTGGATTATTCCGAAATCCTAGAAAAATCGCAAAGGTTCGGATGATTGGAATCAGGAAAAGAATATTGCAATGATCATAGCTATTTTTAGAATAACTTTGGATTTGGTCTTTGAAGCATCGATTTGTCTTTGTTTTGATTGACTTTAGGTGCATAATATTAATAGCTATAACATAAAAGAGCATAGCAGTCAGATAAGAATAATCAGCATTCACGATCTATGGAACAGATTAATTGTAATTACTTTGGGATCATTACAGTGATACCAAATTTTGCTCGTTTTCTATCATCCAAACATTTTTAATAACATTTCTGCATCTTAAGATAATTGGAAATTATCCTCCCTATGATATAACAAAAATTTGTATAAAGTTACCTGTTTGTACTTCAGTTACATAACTTATAATTTTTATCATTTGAACTGATAACATTTGCAGAGCAATCATGGTTATCATTCATTCATTTCTCACACAAATATCACTGTTGCAATAAGTGTAGGGTTCTGTAGGAATTAATCTAGGGTTTATTTTTGGGTTGTTTGACGTTTCCCATTTTATGTCGACAAGAGAAATCTGCAAGGTTTCGAGAAAAAAAAAAAGACTGTATTTTTACCTTTTTTAAGTCAGTTTCTGATGATATCAGTACGGCTGTTTTCCTGGCAGGCAGAAGTGTGTTACTGTACACCCACATTTTGATTTATTTTTGAGCCCCCATGTTTTAGAGGGCAAACCTTTCGACAAGCACAGGGCACAATTCCAAACTCCGTGCTTTTACTCATAATTGACAGAATAATAACCCGACGCGGGAATCAAAGCTAGGACCTCGCAGCAATCTCGCTTGCTACCACTAGACCAATGAAGTTGTTTCTGATTATTAGATCGGTGTTTTTATTTGCACTGAAGATACCCTGGTCAAATTGGAAAGCTACTTTGATAAGATATTAATACAGTGCATTTTTCAATGACAATTTCTAAACTGACGTGTGAGAAGTGGCCTGTTACCATTATTTCACCTTCTGATGAGTCTAGTTACTGCTCACATTGACTATCGACTCCTGCTTGTTCCAACAACATTTTCATAGAAGTATATTTTGATAGTCTTATCAGCATCAATATAATACGGTAGTTGACTACTAGTCATCCGAGTTACTTTTTATGAAATGTTAAAAACGACATTTTGTTCTAAAAATGTTTGGAATAGCAAGGTGTGACGTCATAGTTTTTCATTACCATTGACTTACTTATTGTGTGGTTTTAATAAATTAAAAATTGAAAACGCCAAAGATAAGCAAGAGATTAAGTTTTACTGAGTTTTTAGAAGGAAAACTATTTACCAAACAAGATTTCAGTATTTAGTTTTGATGCACTCAACTAGCCAATTCTAGATTTGGTTAAAATCATTAAATATTGTTTTATTCAAGCTTATAATTTATTATATTCTTCATTAAAATTTTGGCATGTCTAAGACTGTATGGAATAATATTTTACGATCACACATATTTCCGCCATTTAGCATAATTATTCTTCTCCGTCCGTTTTATTCGCACTATAAGAGAGTTATATAAATAAAGATATTTTAGAATGTACTCAGAATCAATTTTCATTTGTTTAATAGTTATTAATATTGTCTACAGGTATTGAGAGCTTATCAGCTGTTAGTTGAAGAAAAGGAACCACAAAAAGAGAAGGGATACGTTGGCGCACTCTACGGGGGTATAAAGAGATGCCTTTTAGACAAACACCTGCACCTACAAGCTAAGACTGACTACATCGCGCACCTCATAGCTAGAGCCGAACCAGAACTACTTGGTAATCATAGAGAGAGACATGCTAAGACACTTGAAATTGCGCAGGAAGAGGTTAGTACACTGTTCTGTACATGATTGTAATTTTTCAAAGTTATCCAAGCTAATGTACCCCATACTAGTCTCATAGTTAAATGATCTCTGAGGTCTTTTTTTAAATACTATTTCGCATTAGGCACATAAATCGTCAGTTAAACTAACTTGTTGTTTTCAATAGTCACTTTATTTTTCAGGTTCTTATATGTCTCGGTATATGTATTTATGAGCGACTTCAACGCATCTCTCTGAGGTTACGCGAAGAAGAAGGCACGTGTCAGACCCTCGCCGCGGTTGCTGTAGAGGCACTCTATCGCAAGTTTGAAACTGCTGTCGAACACAAAACTGGAGTCTCGAAGCTGCAACTTTTGTACGATGAAATCACGCAAGAGGAACTGACGAGGCAACAGAGAAAGGAACAGAAGAAACTTAAACGACGCAAGAAGAAGGAGCGGCAGGCTGTTGAGAGCAAATGCAAAGTATGTGGTGCTGGCTTTGTTCACCCGTTTCTTACTCAGTTCTGTTCTTCTTCCTTTTTAAATAAAGTTGTACCTACTAATGAGACATTTATATTCAACACAGGAGGCTGATTCAGAGGAACCAGACGAGAAGTGCCAATGTGAGGAATGCTTGTTAGAGGAACGAGACACGCCGACTGATCTACTTTCACCACGCGACTATATCAATCACCAGTGTTACGAGGCCAGTGGCGACGGTTGCCAGTCTTGTCACGACGACACAGACGACACGAAAAACAAACGCCGCTCACCTAAAAAAACGGGCAAGAAACGGACCAAAAACGGCAACCTCTCGCCCAATGAGCACTCTCAAGACTGTGGCTACTCGTCCGGTAACAACGGAGGTTGTTGTGAAACCATGTCCGGTTCTTCCTCTCTCATGAGCTCGCCCGAAGGTTCAGAAGTGGCGTGTTCCGACGGATTCTGTAATCACGACAGAGGCGACTGTTTAGATTTGGCTAAGAACGACAAGACTTTGTGCACAGGTTTTACACTTTCTCTACAAGAAATGTTAATGGTAAGCAAATTATATTTTCATGGTCCTCCAATTATACCTTCAGCCACTATTTTATAAAAAATAAAATAAATTTAACCCATTACTGTCCCACTGCTGGGCAAGGGTCTCTTCTCAGAATCCCTTCTTAGGTTAGGCTTTAGTCCCCCACGCTATCCCGGTGCGGGTTGGCGGACCACACACACCATCAAGAACTTTATGGAGCCCTCTCAGATGTGCAGGTTTTCTCACGATCTTAACCTTCACCGTAAACGCAAGTGATAATCAAATTCTGATCCGCACATGATTCCGAAAAGCCAGAGGGACCGGGTTTGAACTCAGACCCTCCTGCATGGAAGCAAATGTTTGACCTCTAGGTTATCACTGTTAAGATACTAAACTATTTTATAAACTTTTATTATTTTTTAGGACACATGTTCGTCAGACGAGGAACAGGATACAAGTTATATTCCTATAGAGGAAGTAATGGAATTCAAATCACGTAGAAATATAACTGAAAAAAGACAGGAGTTGCGACAGAACCTCCGCCAAAAATTCGCTCAGCTTTGTGTGAACACGCCGCCGATACTGCAAAAACAGGATAAGCAGCCTGCTTAGCTAGCCTATTCGACCTGTTACATCATTCAACTGCACTTTGTAAACCAGTCATTTTACTCAAAGATGACAACATACTATAACCCGCTTCCATGATCTGTAGAATACAATAATTATATCCAGAAATCCAATAAGTCATAAGTTTTTCTTAATATCTGGTCAGTCATTTACTGATTATGATACATATTTTAAAACAATCCTAGGCATCTACATTCAATAGAAATTAATGTTAACAATTTAATAATGTATGTACCAGGTTAAGTTCTTCCAATTCATATTGTCAAATGTATAACAACTCAAGTAAAATTGTCTTAATACTCAGCATTATTACTTATTTACAATAGTAGTTGAAGATTGATTAGAAATGCATATAATGAATTGACTGACGTTTCTTTGTAGTGTGAAGCAAATTTATTTTGGATTTTATATAGCTGCTCTTTTTGATGAAAAATCCATATACATAATTATATATATCATGGGATCGTTTACAGGTTTAAGTATCTTAAGGAAGGATTGATGTTTATCATTATTTTATTTTCCTTATTTCTATAAAATATGCTACATTTTGTAATAGAATCCATAACACGTATAATGTAACCATAATGCAATAGATTAGCGTATATAAATTGGGAGTTGCTAAAGCTCATAAATTATTTCAGTGAAAAAATTAAATGAATGTCCAAATTGTGTTCGGTAACATTGCACTGAGAGTGCTGAAACAAAATTGTAAGTGCAAGTTTGAATGATTCCAATGATACAATGGATTGACTGGATAAAACCAGCATTTAATATATTTACTATTTAAATTGTTAGAAAGCTTAGTAATGAAATATTTAAAGTAGCATTTTTTGATCAAATTATTTTATTTCAATGCTTTATGTGACTCAATATTATGTGGTACATGATGAATTATTGCTCGTTATCAAAAAAGCTTGAAAAAGCAAGAGGTCGGGAGTTACCTTGGCTGTTTCGTCATTGTTATTAAAGTCGAAAAACATTTGTAAACTCAGTTTTAAATATACTATATAGTACAGTGATAATAAGTTTCATTTTTATTTACAGAATATGCCCAAATAACAGTGTAATCATAGTCATTAATTATTGGTTTATAAGGCATGAAGGACCTATACTTTGTCATTGTGTCATCCTATCCTCAAGTCTGACAATTCTTTGTTGGTTGTACCCACTTTGGTTTCTACATTGGTGCTTTTTACATTTTTCCTATACACAGTGTTGCATTAGTACCCCCAAAACCAAAAGAATTTTTCAATGCAATCCTTTGTTCAGCATCCCAGGTTTTTGGTTCATTAGCAATGTAATTTAAATCATCGACAGGTTCTTCTAAATTAATTGTGGGCGGTATTATCCCATGGTGGCAAGCCAAAACAGTGAACACTGCTTCCAAATTACCTGCAGCACCTAGCAAATGTCCATGAGCACCTTTTGTAGAAGATATTGCAATATTAGAACTATGTTCCCTAAACAAAGTTTTTATGGCTGTTGCTTCAATGCCATCCCCTACAGGTGTGGATGTGGCATGAGCATTAATGTAAGTAATATTATCTTTGTTAATGCCACTGTCCCTCAATGCACGACTCATTGACAACACTGCTCCACTCCCATCTTCTCTGGGAGCAGTTATGTGGGAAGCATCTCCTGATAAGCCATATCCTAATATTTCAGCATATATTTTTGCATTTCTCTTTAGTGCATGTTCATATTCTTCTAAAACCAAAACTGCTGCACCCTCACCCATAACAAACCCCTCTCTCTTTTTATCAAACGGTCTTGAAGCTTTTGATGGTTCATCATTGAATGATGTGCTTAGTGCTCTTAATCTACTGAACCCTGCAATGGCAAGGGGACTTATACAAGCTTCAGCCCCACCACACACCATGACATCAGCATCACTATTTCTAATAAATCTGAAGGCATCACCTATTGAGTGTGCACCTGTTGCACATGCGGTAGATACAGCATGATTTGGTCCTCTGAAACCATACTTGATACTTATGTGACCAGCAGCCATGTTAGGCAAGATTCTTGGCACAAAGAATGGGCTGACTTTGTTGTAACCCACTTTCAATGCATCATTAGTGTCACATACATCCTTTAAGTCTATCATTCCCATCCCAATAGCAACTCCTGTGGCTTCTTTGTCAATGTTGGTTTCTGGCAACCATTTGGAATCTGCTAGTGCCTCTGCTGTGGCAACAAGGGCGAGACATGTAGCAGGAGCCATGTATTTTAAGTTAGACTTGGACAACGCCTTTGCTATTAAATCATCCTTCTCTGAAGGTATGATACCGGCTATCCTACATGGTAATTTAGAATATTCATCACCTTTTAAAGCGACTATACCACATTGACCTTTTAAAATGTTTTGCCACACTAACTCAGTGCCTGTCCCAAGAGGAGATACAACTCCTAATCCAGTAACAACAACTCTTCTCCGGGATGAATCTTGTGTAAGTGTTCTGATTTGACGAAACAGATTTGCAGACATGGTGTAAGTTAAAATTTTGTTTTCATTATCATAAGCACAGGTGATAATTATAACTTATAGATACTGAGAAAAAATATTTTGTAATATAAAATAAATTAGAGGTTAGGATTTTAGGAATAAAAACATACTTTCATTTCTATGTTCATTTCCATAGATTAACTACCTATAGATAAGTAGTCACCGTAACCACTATAGTCTCTCTCGCTCGGACAATAGGTGTTGCCAGGAAAATCAATGTCCCTTATTTTGAACGTAAATTTATTTTTACCCTGATTGTTTTATATAATAATGAGAATGTATTTATTATAATTAACAATATTATTTATATTAAATAAATTTTCTTTTATTGTCAGGTAAATGTGTATAAATTTAATTAATGTTTAAGATTCATAATATTTAACTGACAGTGATTCATATATTTCATGTTTTATTTACATAAAGGTAGGTGGGCTAAGGAAACTCAGTAAGCACATTCTGGTTTTTTGGTTTTTATTTGCAAACTAAAATAATTTGAGAAGTCAGTGTCCCTTAACGGTTCATGAAAATTACGTATTGATTATTTATAAATAGCAATTTTGCCACCCGGTAGCGTGAATTTATTTTTTTGTCATCTCAAGATCTACTGTAAACCAGTACAATTCCTGTAAAATACACATTCCTAAATTTTTATATTCAATTTGTATAAACTACTTGGAATTGATAGTGAGGTAAATAAAAGAATACAGTAGCAACACTTAATATTTCACGTGTTAGGTTAGGTTACAAAAAATAAGCAAAATGACGCATTAATTTCACAGTATATTCAACAACAAGTAGTCAGTTCCTATCCATGATATCTGTAATGATATCTCAGACGTTATCGAAACTCTAATAAATTGAATTATGTCTACTTACGAGTGAAATGGTACGCACAGCATCTTTTCGTACGCTACAGTTTTTGCAGCCTAAAACAGTGCAATATCCCATAGCGCATACACCACACACACTCTGGAGACACACTTGCTACTTTATATGAACTTATTTAATAAAGAAAACTAAAATTTAAGCGAAATTTATATGTCGTGTTAACTTTAGCATATTTGTTTGACCACGCAAGTGTCAAATCTGACAATCTGTGGCTAAAAATACCGGCTATGCAGATAAGGACAAAAAATAAAGATTGCATCTCCTTCTTTCATATGTGTTTCGTAATAAACGTTCCTTGTTTAACTTGCCGTGACGTCAGTTACGCTCATTCTTTAAGTAGTATTTCTATGTTCATTTCAAACACTTTGTTCAGGGTTACCACTTACCACCAAAGACTAGTTACCACGGACTAATATGAGATACCTACTAAGGTTACTATTTAATAATAATAAAAACATTTTTATATAATTTTCATTTCCGCCTGTAAATATTAATAATTTTGAAAAAAGTACTTGAATAACATGGAAATTTGAAACCAATTCAATCAAGCCGTGCCTTTGATTAGGTAAATAGAAGAGGATATGAAACATAAAATTTCATTTGAAGCTTCCGGGAGGTAAAAAGTGGCGTGATGGGTGGAGCCTAAGCGTTTTTTTATGGCTGAGTTTTATAGATACAAAAATACTCAATAAAAACGGCTTAAAAGACCTATTTAAATTTTTTATTTAGAAAAACAGAAGTATTCGTATTCCATTTTGATTTTTATGATACCTGTTATAAAATGTACAGCAACGTAATTTACGGCAAAAATTAGTTTATCTTTTATGAGATCACTCAAACTCAAGTTATATTGTTTCATAATACTGGATATTATGCCTAAATGCGCCTGTATGTGACGTGAATAATAAAATAAAATTTTATGGTTTTCATGCCACCAGTGGCATTATGAATGTCAATGAATTTATTTTATGTTATATATATATTTCAATATTACTGTTATTTTTTTTTTGTAACAAACTTGTACGTCATCTACTGTGGTATATTTCACTGAATTACAATGCAGTACCTTAACAGAATGCCTGTAAACCATTACCATTTAATAGCATCTTTATAATATTATTTTGATAACAAAAAAATTAACTGAGTTTTACAATATTATTAGAAGCTTATAGTTTTTGTTTCATATGTATCTACCCCTCAGAGTGACGAATCGTAACGCGTGATTTTAAGATTTTTAATCGATGTTACATTATTTTATTTCTGAATACTACAATCTCAACACTATCTATACCACGCAAATGAAAATTAAATAATCCATGATTTTTGAGAATACTGCATAAATTACACTTATAATGAGCTTAGAAATACATAAAGAGCGATATTTAATCGAAAATAATGTAAAATAGTCGCTGCAAACAGAAAAAAAGAAAACTTAATTACTTAAACCTATGAAATGAAACTCCTGGACATTTTACATTCGTTTGGTTTTCACAACCCATATCTGAACATTTCACCATTGTTTATTACGAAAATTACGCCAGAAACACAAGAGAATAATAAAAAAATGAAAAAACTAAAAACGGCACACCGGCACCACAACAAACGCCATGTTTTGGTTACCCAAAGTACAAAACAAGTAGCTTCATGAAGCAGATGCGATTGCGTCATTTGACATTTGCGTGACAAACTACGCAGTAACATATATGTATACATCTATCTCGTTCTAATAACGTAGCTGTCTGTAAGTGAGAAATTATCAGACGTAGTTTTAAAAAAGGTAAAGAGGAACATATCCTGTCTATATACCTAAGGCGATGCGCAAACGTAGACACTTTTTGTTACCGACAAGGCACACCATCACAGGAAACCGAGTTGTTGTGTCCGGTAGTGATGATCGTACACTTTGTTACCGACACGGCACACCATTACAGGAAACCGTGTTGCTGTGTCCGGTAGCGGCGATCGGACACAGTCGCCGGGTGCTACTTGTTTTCCGTCAGTTTCATGATGGACATCGATGAAGAAACATTACCTTTGCTTGTTGTGTTGATTATACGTCGTCGTCGTCGTCAATATTTACAGGTAAATCAGAGAGCAGAGCGAGATTGTTTTCAGCTCACCCCGCGCGCCCCCTGCAACACCGATTGCAAATCGTTCGTTTGCGTAGCGCAGTACAATTGTAAGGAAATTTGTTAATGTTGCTTGTGTCTTCTACTGAAAACTTTTAGTTTCCGGTTACCTACACCGAACACTTTTTTATCGGAGACGAGTGTGTCAAGTGGAAGCAACTGGACACAAAAAGTGCCTACGCTGCGTAGGGAGTGGCTGGTTTCATGTTGACTATGTGAAAATAAATTATTTATAATACTAGTAGCTTGTATACCACACAAGACACAAAAGTGTCTACGTTTGCGCAGCGGTTTATCAAAGAGTCGTACACACACCGGCGTGGCCTATACATATTTCTATATCTCAGTTAGCCGCCCCGCCGCCGCGAGCAGTCGCAATGGATGACGACGATTTATTTTGAGAAGAAAGCAACGGGTTTACCCATTAAATATGCACAGGCTTCATTTTATACACACTGTTATAAATAGACACTTTATAAAGAATAGTACAAACTCTATCTGAGAGTACAAATGATACATAAATCCATTTTAAAATTTTTTTAACTTGTCTTTGTGTGACAGTATCAGATTGACATTTGACCTTAGCATTTGACAGTTTTATGTACAGATGTCACTTGTCAATTTCAGTCCGAGTTTTTGTACGAATTCGAAAACTAGGTACTTGGTAATTTACAGTTAGATTTAGAAATAAAGGTATGTTGTCCTGGTTTCATCACAAGTTTTCGTAAACGTAAAATAAAATCTTCATTTTCATTTGCATCGAATACTGAATTGTTGTGTTAAAGCAATAATTTTTTCCACCGAAGTTGTTGAATACAAAAGAAATAGCTCTATTAGAATAGAATTCCTGCTACAGGCTGTTGTTGGGACATACAAACGGTTAATATTTGACCTGTAATTTAACTAAAATCCTAATAACACTGTCAGACATGGTACTGAAGGCTTTATTTAAGAATATAAAATTGATAGTCTCAGTTGTTGTAGTTATTGGTTCTATTCTGTACAAAAATGAATTAAAGTTGTACTACGAAGATTTTGTAAAAAAAATCAATACTGAAGATAAACCTGGTATTTATACAAATACAAAATTAGCTCAATTTAATGGGGTCAATGAAAAGAACTTATATTTAGCTGTATTAGGTACAGTCTTTGATGTTACAGAAGGCCAAAGACATTATAAAAAGGGTGCTGCGTACCATTATTTTATAGGTAAACCATGTATTTTCTAATCACTTATTACTGCTTAAAATGTTAGATATTATTTATTTAATTACTTTACTATTATCATAATACTACATTTATATGTCTATTAACATTCAGGTAAGGATGGATCAAGAGCACTCATCACAGGTCACTTCAAAGATGAGACCGATGAAAAGGACCATGTCATGGATTTGTCTTGCAATGACTTATTCTCATTAGTACATTGGAGAAACACATTCAGAGAGAAGTATATTGAAGTTGGTGAGTGAACAATTTTACTTGAGAATTGGCTATTTGAAGTACTATGTAAAAATGTAACAAGCTATTTCCTTTGTGATTTTAATTTATTCATTACTAGCTTCCGCCTGCATGGGGTTACGAACCCATACATTTTTCCAGGATAATAAGCTGCCTGTGTGCTATTCCAGACTTTGATCTATCTCTGTGCCAAATTTCATCCAGATCCATTTGGTAGTTTTTGCATGAAAGGGTAACAAAGATCCATCCATCCATCTGCACAAACTTTCACATTTATATTATTATTAGTTTCTGCTCGTGTCTTTGCCCACATGCATTTTCCTGGGATAAAACATAGCCTATGTGCTATTCCAAACTATAATCTATCTTTGTGCCAAATTTTATCCAGATCTGTTCAGGTGTTCTGGTGTGAAAGAGTAACAAAGATCCATCCATTCTCATAAACTTTAGCATTTATAATATTAGTAGGAAGTAGGATGACCACCAGTGCCGGTGCATCAGACACAATAGTTTTCCTATTGTTTACTTTGAATCATTTGATGGAATAGGGAAATATATGCACTTTCAGATAAACCTGTCCATACTTGTACATTTGAGAATATTTTCATTTCTTGCAGGTGTTGTCATAGGAAGGTTCTTTGATCACAATGGGGATGAGACAGCTTATGCTAAAGAGCTAAACAATAAAATAAAGCTATGCGAAACTGAGAAAGAAAGGTCTCAACAAGAAGATAAGAAATATCCACCGTGTAACATAGCTTGGAGTGCCGATGAAGGCACCAAAGTATGGTGCGGGAAATCAAGGTATTTTTTTGCCATTTCTTTTCCATACCAGCTAGATACTTCTCCCAGCAGAATGCAAGTTTCCTTGTTCAATCATTGCATTTTCCTTTCAAAAAGTGAGTTTCACAAAGTATAGAACTTAGGTTCAGAGGCATAAACGAAAGCTACCTATTTATAATTACTATTTAGTCGTTTATGGCATCACAAAATTGTTTATACATCATTCCATATTATATTTACAGTATTACTTGAATAAGAAATGAATGCATGTGATTTGAAACAGCCTTTAAATTCTTTTGTAACTTAATTTTTTCTAGAACAACAGAGATAATATCCATAGGTGTTCAATAAGTTTATAAGATAGCTACTAGAATTCTAATTTAATAACATTTTATTCAGTGGAGGAGTTAAGAGAAGCTGGATTGGAGTTCCTCGGCAACTTTACACCCCAGGGGAGGAAAAACCACGCTGTGTGTGTATCAATATTGTTGAACAAGAGTCTCCAGGTCTTATCAAAGAGTATGAAAATTGTCCTAAATCATCTACTGAGTGTACAGTTAAAACCTGAATGTTCAAAAAATATTTTTCATCTTTATTTCTTTACATAAATACACTGTTAAAGCAAAATGTATCAATAAATATTTATATTTTTTGAATCTCACAATTTTGATATGCACTCAGAATTCAGATTACAGACTCAATAAAATTAAATAACATATTATTTTGTATTCTTACCCCACAGAAAGAAAGCAATGATTGTGTGTGATTTATTTTGTACAAACATACATACACAAGGATAATAATACCTATTATAGGTAATAAGTCTTAAAAATATTCAAACATCCTTATCTTTAGTTGGCAGAGAAGTTTCTGTTTGTACTACTTCATCCAGTTCCAAACATTCAATATTTTTCAGAAAAACTTGCATTGGTATTTTCTTTCTATTTAAAAATGATTTATTCCCAAGCAGTTTCTTTATTTTTGCCCTGCGTTTCTTAATTTTTTCTTTTGTATATTGATTACCTAGTTGGAATGTTAGCAGTCTTTTAACTTTTCTCCCACCAATAAGTACTTCAGTCTCACTACTTTGAGTCTTGGGTTCTTCATAAATTGTTTCTAAAGTCTGTGACAAAGATTTCACTTTTTTGTTCAGATACAATGCTTCTATTTGTTTGGAATTCGCGTTTTCAGTCATAATACGTTTACTTGGCTTCATACTAACTCTACGATTTGATGATTTACTTGTTTCTGGCATTATAGATTTTCTTTTTCTTAATACTCGAGATGTTAGTTCAGGCACTTGAGATTTATCTTCAGCAGCTACATTATTAGGGTCGTCTATCTCCATAATATCTAAATGTGCCATTTTACTCGGCAGCTCGTTGTCTAGTCTGTAAAAAGAATGTTGCTAAGTTTCTCGAGAGGAGAACTTGATTTATAATTCACGTAAAACGGGCTTACCTAGACGCCTCCATAACATTGGCAGAAGTTAACTTATATTTATCATTATTTATGTATTCAAATTATACACATGTACTCTAAAAACAAGTACCTATAGTTCATGAAAAACCGTTAGCCATAAGTTATTTCTATTTTGAGCCAAAACTGAACGAAAGAACTTAGAAAGCGCGCTAGCCGCTAATAGCTGTCAAGTGTCAAACTAAAAAGTGGCATTCGATCTCAAGTGTTGCTATTGTAAAAAAGGAACTCAAATATGCGCCGGCAACGAGAAACATTACATTTTCTATAGTAGTCTCATTTGCATTACTACACGGGATAAAAAGAGCACTTTGGAAACTTTGAACAATTTCAGAGTTCTCACGCAAAATAACATTACGTTGTTTTTTTTTTTTTTAAAACACTGTAAAAAAAATAAACGAATTTATAATCTAAAATTTTTAAGACCAGAACAGAACTTTCACTATATTAGAAAATATAGTCACAAATCTTATGCCATACTATAAAGCTTTTTAGGATGATACTCGGATAAAGAGATTTTAATTATCATGAAATTCATGTCGGTATCATGATGGTTAGCTTCTTTTTTACTTGGCTCTATGATTTCTACCAAAATTCGTGTCGCTATCTTGAATCAGGTTTTTTTATATATTCACTATATCGGTAATTTCGTAACTTATATTCCAGTTCAGTTGTAACTGAACAACCGGCACCAGCATGTAGGCCTCCGCAATCGTTATAAACGCTTCCGTTCCAGTGAAACGGTGCCGATTGTTCAGTTACACCTAAACTGGAATAAAAGTTATGAAATTACCGTCATAGCACTATAAATGTATTTTTCCTAAATAACGAAATCGGAGGGTTGAGGTTGAGTAGCTACAAGTACCTACACTAACTCATAATATATAGGATAATTCATTTATAGGAACTATATCCCAAGTTATCCAAATATAAAGGATACCGGAAAGGTTCCCGGTTTTCTTGGACTCTTGACCAACTAGGTACGTTGTATACAATTCGAATGGCTACGGGAGGCAATCGGGAATACAAAATATGTATAATATCTTCACCAAGATACCACCGGAGCGTTGACTTTATTAGATATTCACAGACCGAGGTATTATGCCGAACTATTTATCTTTCAACTTTAAGATTATATGAATTATTTTTATTTATCCATTTATTTCAGGCATCAAGGCCCATATTATATACTGTACACGTCTTTCATAACTTACATTAAATGTGAAATGGTTATCGATATATTATTTTTTGTTTTAGTAGTTTCAACAGCAACAATTAATTCACTAATTAACAAATCCGTAAAACATAAAAAGAGAAAGAGTACCTAGGTATCCAACGTTACCATACTTATGTTACCTTATTAAAAAAAGTAGGTGATATTACATAACTTTTCATAATATATGTGAAATAAAACACTTGTCGTTTATAACGATTTATTGTACAAAACAATAATACATTAAAATGTACAGGTATGTTTAAACTTTTGGACTCAGGTCCCAAACACTGGACAATCATGTAATTATCCTTCCCTTACAGACACCATATTGCTCGTCGAGGCGTCAGCACTAATAGAAATGACTCGACTCTAGATAAGCAAACTAGATTATAAGATAATAAAAATATAACAATAAATTAATGAGTGCTCTCAACTTAAGTACACATCGTCTATCGCACTGCTTCTGTCGACGGGCACCATGTAGTCTTTAATTAGAACAACGTAATATAACAAATTGATTAAACCTCCTAAGCATACTGTAGTATATACACATTATGAACAACATTATGTCCCCTCTGGTGAACTAGCGCAGGTGAGCAGGTGGACGGGGGCGGCGCCCCGGCCCGCCTCGTGGCTGCATCCACCACTCGCGCCTCTCCTCCGCCGCTGGCCGTGCCTATCTAGCCTAGCCTATTCGTAGTCTTACGTGACGCGTCTTTTTTAATTGTACACATCTAAAAGCCAATTATCGTTACACCGGGAGACGAGAGCGGTAGAAGTAGCAGAGAGAAGCGGGTGAGGAACTATGTATCGGTGGCGTTTACCACTTGTCAATGACCACCTCGTTCGCTGCAAAACAACGTTGAAGAGTGTTAGTGTCGTGTGCGCTCGAGCGGGGGCTGCCGTCCGAACTTACTAGGTCTTATGCAGATATCACAACCGTGTCGTAGTTATATTAAATGTGTAGTTTCACTGCGGGATCACAACAAACAATGAGTGTTCATGGAATATGTGCGTGCAGTGGCGCTGCGACGGCGATCCGGAGCTTACAGCTTCCACGTCGGCTGGGCTGGGGACACAGGACAACACCACGTTAGAGCATGCGGGAGCGTGCGCGGTGCGGGCCACGGGCCGTACTTGCCGTGGCGCGGCCGATCAACTAAGTTTTGCAATTCACAAACAATTGTTTTGTTGTTTTTATTGCTTGTTAATGTAGTTGTAACTATTTCGAATGTAAAATATAGCTCTGGTTGCAAATGATGTTCAAATTGTAGCTTTTGTGTTACAGGATGAATCATCACATACTCCAGGGCAGATCATAATTTAGAAGGTTGCAAAACTTGTTATATAAAAATATGTTAGCAGGAAATAGAATAGTAATATTATTAACAAATTATTTGTACGCTAAGGACATGGAGTTTCAATACAAGAGGAGGTTTTGAGTGGTATATAAAATTTCAAAACAAGGGGAGGTTTTGAGTGGTATATAAAATTTCAAAATCAGGGTGTATGTCATGTAGTGTCTCGCTACTGGATTATGAAGGGAAATAATTCAAACATTAATATTGTTGACTATTTTAATATGTAAAATGTATAAACGACTGTACATTTCAATAAGTTATTCTGAAAAACGCAACAAGTTCTAGGAGATTGGGGGACATTCACAACAAAGGTTTTTGAGCATGCCCTTGATTGTGCAGTGTAAATGTGGGAGCAATTTTTGGTAGACCATTTAGGTACTAGTTTTATAGAAATTATGAAGGCAATAGGTAGTTTCAAGATATCTCAGATATTTGGTATTTGCATAATTATATCAAGAAAGTTAACTTTTGTTTGTTATATTTTTACTTGCAAAGTATGGGAGTCGCAAATAGAAAAACACCTAAAATAAATATTTATAGAGTTCTAACGGCTGCATTCCTTTCAGTCAATAGATTTGGGTAAACACATAAATTATTTATAATACAATAATATAGTTGTTAATAAGTTGTATCAAAAACTGCACTCTTCTTAGTCATAAACCATGCAATGTTTACATGCAAATTTTATTATATTATATGTAATAATAATAATAAAAAAAAAACATATGTACGTACTAACCTTGTACCACACTTAACTGAACAAATTTGGAATCGGGTTTTATAAACTTAAAAGTAATATTATGTCTCGATGGTAGAATATTCGATATTGTTATTTTAAAGAACAGGAGACAAAACTAAAATTACATCAATTAATATATATAGATAAATAAAAGTACTACACCGTACATGGAATCTTTAACAGATTTAAGTTCGTACATACATGACTATATTGCTTTATTTCAATATATTATTTTGTAGTAAATAATGTAATAAATAGACATTTTGCACAGTACACAAATTCGTTAATGATAATAATTATATTGAAACAAGGCTTGACATGATATTGTTTCGATGTAATAGGAAGGTCACAGGTAGCACTAGTAATAGAACGTGACTTATTACTAGAGCTACTAGAGTGTACAGAAACGGACGACAGTTTGCAAACCCAATGGTGTTGGTAGAATGCAGTAGGACCGACTTTATCGTAGCTACAATCGCATCTTTATTGTACTTCAGCATGTACAGTTGCTATACAGTAACAAAGCATGAATAAAGTCGATCCGATTTTAAATGCAATCCGTTTGTGTTCACTCTAAGGCATGAGGTTAGTTCAGCCTAGGGACATTCATTTGTTAATATTAGCTTAGATTAAGAGCGCTTCAATACCAAACCAGGTTTGATATAAGAAAAAAGAAATGCATATAGGAATGTTAAGAAGCGACCACAGTGAAAGGACAGAGGAGAAAGATATTCTTTTGATAATAGTACTACCTATGCTGAGAGAGTTGTAACCACGTCCCTATAATACACTTACGATAAATTACACTAAGCTAACAATGCACATTACTATTAATTAATAGTATGCTTTATAACATGTCTGTTGTCCATACGGACAAGGTACTGAGCTATGTGCGAGTTCATTATATTATATTTGAATGCGGAGCTTTTCCTGCTACTGTATACACAATGTATCAAATGCAATTAATCTAACTTATAAATACCTTTCGATAAAACCAATTTTTGGTGTTTCATATTCATTAGTTAGTATTTATAATGAAGGTCTTCACAGCCACTTCACATCAAATAAGTGTATAATATTATGTATATGTACTCAGTAAAAGTAAGAAAAAATATTAGTAGAACTCACGAATTTGTAAAAAAATGAGCTCCAAATAATTTATTGTCTCGCACATACAAAATGCATAATCACGTCGAGCGGGCCACATCGCGCCGCCCCGACTCTGTTAGATCTATTCCTAAGCAGTAAGACAACTACAACACTTATTGGTAGCTAAGTGCCGGAACATGTCCGGCCCGTGCGAACGTTTGAGCTGATAGCACCGCCGTAGTCAGTGAGCATCCGGTATTCAAAGTTCACTTGTTCGTTCAATGTCACTACACGCAGTCCTAGCTCGTCCATCACCGCGGGCGCGGGACACGTGCACTAGGGGCATCACTTCACACACCATGTGCGCAGAATTAGCATTCAAACTGTTAGATGACTGTACTGTGGTGAGCGCAGCTCATAGTCCATCGGTTTCCACAGTAAAATTCCGTGCGCTACCCACACTCGAAATAACTTATCGATTCACACACGAGAATAGAAAATTTTACTGTAATATGAATAGAATAGGTGGGTGGCGCAGGAATCTATAAGAGGGTATTAGATGTGAATCAAACGGGGTGGTGGCACGCCACACGAGGGCGGGCCGGCTTATAGGGGTCCGTAGGTGATGAGGCCAAAGAACACGGCCCACATGAGCACAATCCATTGCATGCCGTCGAGCCAGTGCATCAGCTGCGAACGCTTCTCACCGTCGGAGATCTTGCGCGCCATGAACTTGAGCACCTCATCCAGCAGCACCACGGGGATGGAGAACTTCATCACCGTCATCCACTCGTCCATCGACAGCGGCGTCACTTGGAATACGGCCTGCGGACATCACGTAACCACACACGCATTACTATATGAACTGACGCGACACCATTCACGCGAGGATCCATCCGCTGGACCGAGTACTTCTGTAGTCTAAAGCTAATAGTTGAGTGTGACTTACCGACAGAACCTCAACATAGAGGATGACGAAGTGGAGGGTGAAGGAGAGAGCCATGGAGCCCACGAGCCACATGTTGGACCAGGGCGGCATGGTCACCAGCGACTGGTTCTCTGACAAGCTGTTCATGGCGTTTAACATTTCAATTGTTACTAGTACGGACAGAGCCATCGTCATAGGGTGAGGGTCAGTGAAGATCTTGCAGTCGATGCCCTAAAATCATAAAAACATGTTAATAATTATGTATCTCTCACATAAATATAACTGGTATTGATAAAGAATATCTGTTAGTTAAGTTTTTATGCTGAAAATCATGATATATGGCAAACATGTAGAAAGAAACCTGGAAAAGGACAAAAAAGAAACTATTCCTAAAAAAAAAAAACAAGTGTTTGTATTAAAAATATAAGTGTGGTTTGTAGTATCCATACCTTGAACTCATCACCTCCGCCGATGCACTGCAAGTGGTGAGTGAGTTGCCAGTAGGTCATCTGGGGTCCGTAGGGAGAGTACATGAACCACCACGACGCAGCGCCGACGGTAGCGGCACCGACGTAACCACCGATAGCCATGTACCTGACGAGTTATACAACCATTCGAATTAACAACTCGATAAGACATAAGTTCACTAACAATTGTCATGTCATTTTATTGGTACTACAGTTCCATGGTACGGGTTCGACAGGGGGCATAACAACTATATTATGTAAGCACTGTAATGTAACTGGTGAAGGGTAAGAATATCGAAACATAAGATATAACTACTGAAGCCTTATGACTAGGTCGCAACTGTTCACGGGCAACGATAAATCAATCACCATCAATTGACACGCAAGCTTGTTTGTTAACTAAAGAAAAAAAAATTGTATACCTGAAGAACAGCCATCCAGAGATGAGACCCTCGTCGGCCTTACGGGGGGGCTTGTCCATGATGTCGAGGTCGGGCGGGTTGAAACCAAGGGCGGTAGCTGGCAGACCGTCAGTGACCAGGTTCACCCACAGCAGCTGCACGGGGATCAGGGCTTCAGGGAGACCAAGAGCGGCAGTCAAGAAGATGGATACGACTTCACCAATGTTGGAAGAGATCAAGTAACGGATGAACTGCTTCATGTTGTTGTAGATGGCACGACCTGAAGAGTAGAAAATTTAAGTTATGGTTGGTCAAAAACATCACCGAGAATCAGGAATGGCCAGACGAATTCATCAGTAACATTTACATTGCTTTTCTCAGGTATAAAATATAATAATACTTGCCTTCCTCAACGGCGGCGACGATGGAAGAGAAGTTGTCGTCAGCCAACACCATCTCAGCGGCGGACTTAGCGACGGCGGTACCAGATCCCATAGCGATACCGATCTCGGCCTTCTTCAGGGCGGGGGCGTCGTTCACACCGTCACCAGTCTGAAACGTCACATTTACCATGTCATTGTCTTCAATGTATTTGTAATATTCTACCATTTTCACTCATAATAAGTAATATTCGAGTGAGCCAGTTTATAAACAGTGTGGCCTTAACGTAAACAGAACACTTCAATATGTATTATAATGTGTAAACATTCAATAATATTGGCGAATGGTTTAGTTACAGTAAATTATGAAGATATCGTTTACAATTTAGTTATTTTGCTTGTGTTGTGTTCATTGACTAGCATACTTGGGATTGCTTTAGCGCAATGTTAAGTATTATTATTCAAAGAATAATTTTCGTTTATTCAAAGTGTTACTGTTGCTTGATATTTTAATGAAAGCTTAATAAAAATCGTACCATAGCGGAGATTTCGTTCATGCTCTGCAGGTATTCAACAATCTTGGACTTGTGTGCGGGCTCTACGCGGGAGAACAGACGCGCCTTGGCGCAGGCAGCACGCTGCTCAGATACGGGCAGGTCGTCGAATTCACGACCGGAGTAAGACTTGCCAGTGGTGTCCTCATCTTCAGTGAACACGCCAATACGTCTGGAATACATTAACTCATTAACATCTGACCATATAGTTAGGCCATCAGATGAATATGTAACCATAGTCCAATTATTCATAAAAACAAAAACTTTTACTAAAATTTAAATAATATGTTCGTTATTAAAATTACCTGCAAATAGCTTCCGCGGTGGCCTTGTTGTCACCAGTAATGACAATTACACGGATACCAGCAGCGCGGCAACGGACGATGGAGTCGAATACTTCTTTACGGGGAGGGTCCAACATGCCCACGACACCGACGAATGTAAGGTTGACTTCATAGGTGAAGAATTTGGTGGAGTCTCCGAGGTCCATGTCGTCGGGTTTCAGAGGGTTGTCAGCGGTAGCCAGGGCCAAACAACGGAGGGTATCGCGACCGGTACCGTACTGGCGAGTGAGCTCCAAGATGCGGTTCTTGAGGGTGGCGCTAAGAGGCACCTTGCTAGTTCCAACGCGAGCGTGTGTGCAGCGCTCCAGGACACCTTCAGGTGCACCCTTGACGAACAGTTTGGGTCCAGTTCCAAGGCGGGAAGGCTTAAGGGGTGTGCAGTAGGTGGACATAGATTTCCTGTCACGGGAGAACTCAAGAGTGAACTCTTTCTTCCACTTGGTTTCGATCTCTTGGCGTACAACAATAGCGGAGGAACGGCGGTCGAGTCCAGTTTTGGGAACGTTGAAGGGATTCATTTTCTCGGCAAGTACGATCAGAGCGGTTTCAGTGGCTTCACCGACCTTCTCGAAGGCCTGTTTGAATTCGTTGAAGTCAATAGCGGAGTCATTGCACATAATGCAAATGGTGCCCAGTTCGTGAAGAGCATCGAATTCGGCAGCCTTAATTTTCTGTCCCTTTAGGTAAACATCACCAATGGGCTCGTAGGTGGAACCAGTGATTTCGAATTCAAGGAAGCTGCTGTCGCCACCTTCGATCTTCTCAAAGATGAACATACGGGAAACAGACATCTGGTTGGTGGTCAGAGTACCGGTCTTGTCAGAGCAGATGACAGATGTGCAACCGAGGGTCTCTACAGAGGGCAGCGACCTCACGATAGCGTTCTTCTTAGCCATACGTCTGGTACCGAGAGCAAGACAAGTGGTGATGACGGCGGGCAGACCTTCGGGAATAGCGGCGACAGCCAGGGCGACGGCAATCTTGAAGTAGTACACGGCACCCTTGATCCAGCTTCCACCGTGGGCGGGGTCGTTGAAGTGACCAATGTTGATGGCCCATACGGCAACACAGATGACCGAGATGACTTTAGACAACTGTTCACCAAACTCGTCCAGTTTCTGCTGCAGAGGTGTTTTGATCTCCTCAGTTTCGGACATTTCAGTACGGATTTTACCAATGGCAGTGTTGAGACCAGTGCCGATGACGACACCGCGGGCCTTACCAGCGGCGACATTGGTACCAGAGAAGAGAATGTTCTTCTTGTCCTGGTTGACGGCGCGGGGATCGGGAATGGCATCGGTGTGCTTGATGACGGAGACGGACTCTCCGGTCAAGATGGACTGGTCAATACGGATGGTGGTCGAGTAAATCTTGATAAGACGGATGTCAGCGGGGATCTTGTCACCGACTGACACCTCTACAACATCACCGGGTACGATTTCTTTGGCTCGGACTTTCTGTACACCGGATTTGTCTCCTCTCATTACTTTACCCATTTCGGGCTCGTATTCTTTTAAAGCTTCGATGGCGGATTCGGCATTTCTTTCCTGCCATACTCCTACTACAGCGTTAGCAATAAGAATAAGTAAAATAACGAAAGGCTCTACGAAGGCGGAGAATGCGTCTTCGTGTTCTTCAAATAAAGCTAAGACCTGGAAAGTAAATATTGCATTGTTAATTCTTCTATTGACAGAGTTTGTAAAAATGGATGTGTTGCAATAATATCAATACTTACGAATGAAATAATAGCGGCTAACAGCAAAATCTTGACTAAGAGGTCATCGAATTGTTCCAGGACTAACTGCCATATACTTTTGCCTAAAATAAAACAGGAACACGTTATTATTATACCGACCATTTATTTTTTTCAAAATCTGGTATTAATGAAAATTGGAACAGAAAACTTTTTCTTTTAAGCAAAATAAAAGGTAATTATGGCTATATAGGTTGGCAATGAGGTCACTATTTACTTTATTTGTTTCAAGATTTTATGGATCAATGTTGTAAAACCATAAAAAAGTCTATTCAATATTCCAGTCATTGATATGTATTGCAAACTTGACGAGTGAATTCAACGTACGTGAGTTTTCAAGGCTTTGAAGTAAACAAAAAGTGTCTCTTGGGACCTTGACATGGTTTTTATTTGAAACTCGGGTAAAGTATAGTAATAGATTCATACGCAACATTTTTATTGCAGGGTACTATTAATATAGGTACTCGCTAAGTAATAGAAAATCTTGCTATTATTGTTATAATCAACATTATGTAGATAATTCAGACCCTGAAGTACATAAGGGATTTTCCTATAACATATGATAAATTAAATGTCATTTCGTTAATGAGCTTTAACTTATTGGAGACTATTGAGTGATCGCAAGTGTACATTACCCGAATGGCGGTAAATGCTTTGTAAATATGTTATGAAGGCTTGCAGAGTGTGTTCTAGATATAATAGATCATTTAGAATACTGCAGTCTAGCTGTTTTTTTTTTAATTCATTTATCTATCATAAGATGTGAATATTACAATGTAAAAGGAGTGAGCGGCTTAGGAATCAGATATGTAAGGTAATTTAGGTCAGTCGATAGGTTTGAATTATTTATCAAATCGATGCGCTTACCCTCCTCCGTAGGCAGTTCTGAAAAGAGAAAAGATACATAATTAGAATTTTGGATAAAAGATCAAAGGAGTTAATGGAACAGGCGATAAACTAGTCAGAACAGGCATGCGATCTATGTCGGCAGTTACGATCGTACATAAATACACCATCGGTCGGAGCGTGCGGCAGCGGCCGCGCCGACGCTGCGAGGTTTTCGATCAACGATTCGGCCAATAATAGTGACGTCAAATGCAAATGTCGGCGCCGCATTTCAACATGCTCTGCTCACCGTTTGTCTAGTCCCACTCTACGTAGCTTATTTTGATTACTACGTTATCAGCACGTTCTTAAACCGGCTTCTATTCGGATACTGCGCAAAAATCAACAATTCTAAAACAAAGTAAACCACGTGTGATAATATTTACCAGGCTGCTACTAGCTAATCAAGGTACATACACTGTTTCTGCGATACAGAATAATCGCAATTCTTTGTGATTAACTAGGTGTTGATACGCTAATAAAATGGAAAAGATATTATTATTGTTGCTATAATTATTAATACTTGACCGACTCCAACTAGCATTGATGTAGTTTATAAAACCGGTATTTTTTGTTCATCGAAAACCATAATATTATTAGATATTTCATCATTTTCGAATAATTGAATGTAAGTGTAGAAAAACAGGTTAGATTATAATTATGATATAATATTAGTACTTATAACTAAGAATACATTTACTTTACCTATCATAAGATTAAGGCCAAAAGACCTTGTGCATAAAGATTACTAGTAGTACTATTATTTCGTATCCATTCTCTTCGAAGTTATGCGTCAGTAGCATTTGAAGTCAATGTTAAAAAACTATGCCCTACAAAAAAACCTTTGTGACGTGTATGTTTGTCAGTATTTACTTGTTTATTTAGTGAAGGTTACGGAACTTCGTTATCTACGTACTTGTACGACATTCAGACAATTTATCACAATTATTATATTAAATCTGCGATTCAAATTGTGCGATAAGTAGGCCTTATTTTGGCATATCTTAGCTATGATTAAGTGGTCGCGGGCCAGTTAGCGAACCACGTTGCCGGTTCGTGCGCGACCTGCATTGTGACCTCAAACGGCGTACTTAGTTTCTACGTAACAACCACGTCAACGCTCCCAGTACAATTGCCTAACCATCTGGCTCTGCCTAATCACTACTAACAAATTTCGAAATTGAAGAATTAAAGCGAAGTTCATATTAAGTGCTTCACTCATATACAATTAGAATATCCTGCCATCACGTCACTTCCGGGATACTCCAATTTAAGTGGGAGTAAATATGATTGCGAGTTTCGCAATAACCTTCTGGGTGCAGTAAAGATAACGTCCACAGGAATCTACCTATGTATGTGGAATGAATTCCATGTTTTCTATGTCTTAATCGTGGAGTGTAATCGGGCAACGTGCGTTAAGTCAATCACTGTATCGACTCTATTTGCGTACGCAGTCCGGCAGCCAGCCACACCGTGACTAATGTAAGCAATTAGTCAACGCATCGATATCGCCGTGTCAGCATCTGTGCGCACTCGCAGTCATCAATAAGACCGACAACGGCACATAAAAACGCGAGGACGCTCATACACTTAAGTGACACGTCCTGGACAACCAACGTCAAAATAGCGTACATTGTATACGTGCCGAGACTGTCAATATTATAATACAATACATAATACACCGTCACGCTACATCCACTCCATAAATATATCAATATATTGGCTTCTAGCTGTAAGAGGGCAAACTTTAATAGTTTACGGAAACAATGGACAAGGAAAATGAGCCCATTCAGTGTTGAAATTATTATTAGAGTTGGAATAATATCTGTTAACAATAGTAACAAACCGATGATCTCAATTTAATGGTATACGAACAAGTTGCCAGTGATCAAATGGCCAGATCACCTTAACTTTGAATTAAAACGATTCGCTGAAGATAGAACCAACATCACTAAATAATATAGTCGGACTAGTAACGTCAATTGCCGAAATGAAAAACTTTCTTCTTGACAACGAAAGGTGAAAGTATGGTAAGTAAAGAACGAACACCGACGCTGTTGTTTTGTTTCGCAACTTCTGGCAGTTTAGTCTTGTAGTTTTTTAGCGATATCGAGAGAAAGGCCAGAGAAAAGCATTACAAATTTGTTTCCAGCGTAGAATATGTTTGGGAGTATCAAAATCGTTTCATTTTCAGCTATAGGTAAACCAAGTTTTTAATCTGGAGATAGTAAATGGTTCATGGTAGTCATATCTTTAAACAATCAACAGTACACGAGGGTACTGTTTGTGTACAGATTTGTACGAGCCAAGATAACATATTTTCACATCTACAGCTCTATAACGGCAGACTGCCTGTAGTCAAGTGTTACTGGTTAGTTTCATTTATAATGAAGACCCTTACGACTTAAAAAAAAAAGAGTTTAACGAAAATAATAAATTGAGACTAGCACTACTTTTTATCTTCTAGGTATTGAGTAAGATATTTTTTGTCCTAAAAAAACTTGAAGATATAGTATTTATATACAGGACAAACGCCAAGAGAACAAGTTTCGCATAAATACTAGAAATCATAATAATCTAAATGCTACTTTGTAAGAAGTGGACATTAATGCCAGCCACCGATATTTCGTGTTTAGATCGACATAATATGGGTAAAATATAATCTTTCTTTAAATATCATCCGAGGCAAACTTTTACTAGCTTACTCAGTGGTTAGACTGAGAACAAAAAGATAAAAGAATTTTCTAACAGATAAAATATTGGAACGAGCTATGGTCGTGTGGATCGCGCGTCAGCCGCGTTCGTAGACGCAACCCGCCAACGTAGATCGTCTAAAATAAACCTGGGTACCTATATAATATTTCAGCCACTAGGCACTCGAATCTCGCCGCGGGAGCCGTCAGCATTCCCGGACTTGCTGTACCGTAGCTACAATGAACTGAAGTACTGACTCCATAATGCACTCAAACACTTTACCTCGCTGACGCAGCGCAACACTAAACATTCCACCGATAAATTGACATTTCCTCTAGATCTAAGATTCCATTTCATAATGCAAGTATGTAAAATGAAACAAGTTTAGAATACACTAATGTACATAGTGCATTACAGATATTATAGTTTATCGGTGTCGGTTTATCGGAAGCTACTGGTAGTTATTACGTACATAATGTTGGTTTTTATACTTCGAGGACGAATGATTATTGAACGAGTATCGGATAACCATCGAGTTTTATTAGAATCGATCAGTTATTAGTTCAATTTCGATAACAATTTAACTTCATATTAGTGAAATAGACCATTTCATAAGCGTTTCTTTACAGAATTGTTTCTTATGTATTTTATTCCAATTATGTAATATTTTAATTAAAAGTATAACTTTCTGGCTGTTTATTTTTCTTTTATGATTTCAGTTTCTGAGAAATCTAAATATTAATTCAAAGAGAAGACAATATAGCGTTATACTGAGTGTAGGAGGAGGTTAGTTTTCATAAACTGAAGTTACGTGGTGGTAATCAAGAACTACTTGGAACAAAACAGTTTGAAATAATAAAGTTATTGTTTTTGTAGTAACTAGAAAATTTTCTTACAATAGCTCAAATAAATATTACTATTTAGAGCTAAGTAAAACAAGCTAGTTGTAAAATACAAGCCCACAGAAACTAAAATATTTAAGTAACCAAATTTAGGATGCTCTTAGGTTCATAAAGCTAGTAAGTATTATATTAAAAGTGTTCTTTGTAAATGAGTGCATAGGTGATGGACGGCACACTTTTGCTTTTAAAATCTATTCTCGCGTGAGGCTTCCCGTATTGTGACCGCGCTTCACCGAGAAGTGACGTATAGTTTATGTTTTCCGCAGCAAAATAATCATCAGTTGTACGAAGCCGAGAAAATAAACAACAAGTCTTGCGGGATTTCGCGCTAGCTGCGTATTTTTTTAAACGCTGTTATCATTATCCACCATCATACGCAAAGATTTTAGCAGGTGCAGGTGAAAATTACAAATTATTGACGACGGTTGGCGCTGTGGCTAAGCGATTAGCTTTCTGACCTACGTGTCGCGGGTTTGATCCCCGCAAGGAACAAATATTTGTATGATCTACAGATAGTTGTTTCGGGTCTGGTTGTTGTACATGTGAGATGTATGTTTGTAAACTGTACCCACGATACAGGAAAAATCATACTGAGGGAACGTCTAAAAAAAGTATTAACAACTTTTCTAAAAAATTCGTTAGTAACTGAATTTTAAAAGTATTTAGGCTCCTTCCAATTAATTTCCCCAATTACAGTTTATTGAAATTGGACTGAATCTATTTATACCTTAGCGACTTTGGCAGACTCCGACGTGGGATTAAATAATCGATTGTATATAAAAAAAAAACAACGATACATCACAGTATTTGCTTAAATATCTTTTGTCTAACGGGTTATTAGCATTCATGTCCGGGTCGATAACTGGTTGGTTAGGTATTCATGGTAAACTGCTTATTATTTACAAGTTGTGTCTCGTTTTAGCAAGAGTACGACGTGTTGTTAGGTAGGTAACACGGTCGTTGTCACGCGTGAGGGCACGTCCCTCGTGGGCTGTGCTGTGCACACGCACGGCTGGCAGCCTCCGCCGCCTCAGCGGTGATCGACCACCGTCCTCTGACCCACTATAAATAAATCTTACGGTAATCGCACACACCCCCGGCCATCGCGTATCGCCTCTATAAAGAAACCCCCTCCGTGCCATATTTTAAAGCCCAAAGAACTGAAATGATTGAATTCATCTATGCATTATAAACGTCAACACCTATTAGAATACAATTATGTAGGTATATGAAATAAAACAGAAGAACGCGAGAGCTTTTCTCTGCAGTGGGGCTCTAGTCTACACAATCGATCCATTAAGTGGAGAAATAAATAGTTTACGGGATGACTGTAGTAATAATACAATGCTTAGATCTCTGTAAATGTTCTCAGAGACTCACCAAGAAGAAAATAGTATGTATAAACTTTTAGTGTTTAAATAATTACATATTAACTATAAATAATAATTATTTTCCCTCTTAATATTGCAACACTTAGGAACTGAAGACTGCGGGAGAATTAGTTTTATTATGTACTGTATCATTATTTAGCAAATATTTAGTTTGTGACTTAGTAAGATAAAACTCCTATTAATTTTATGTCAATGCTAACGACCCGCCCCGGTTTCTTTGAGTGTCAATAGGATTTCAAAAAACAATTTGTTTTGAAGATGCTAATATTAAGGTTCTATAGCTAAGAATTTTTGATTTTTCGAAGCTCCAATTACGGTAATTTATTATTTTGATGAGATCTAGAACAGTTGCTGACAAACACCGATTATATTGTCTCAGAATATAATAAATAAATAAATCCAGCCCATTATTGTCCTACTGCTAGGAAAGGGCCTATTCTAATAATAGTTTAGCCCTTAGTCCACCACGCTGGCCGTACGGGTTGACGGACTATACAGAGACGCGACAACGGCAATAAATTAAAACATGATCGCTACTAGTCAATCAGAATATTTAAAAGTTATTAAATGGAAGACCCGTGTTACACCAAAATTCAAAAATCGTTATTGTAATTATCGATATTGTATTACTTCTAAGTAGTCGTTAATTTCTGAGCTGCTTATTTTATTTTGTTGTATTTTATGCATGTAGGTAAATCTGAATTGTTTCGGTACATCTAGGTGAATGATATAATTCTTGGTGTACGAACTAGGTACTAACCCGATACCTAAAATATGGTTTCTATTATTTTCGTCACCAGTTTGTATATAAATAATATATATTATATACAAATTGCATATATTTCCCCTGAACTACGTTATTCGATGAAAGAAGAATGTTCAAAAAATCATCCAGAGTGGTTTCCGCGATTAGCCCACATGCTGGAGTGACTCGACCAGGAATTTAGTTTTATAGTATATAGTGATACTACTGATAGTAAACAATGTAAAAAAATTAAACACCTGTTTAGTCAAGACGGCCATTACTCCGTCTAGAATATAAACAAAAGAAGAAATACTATGATTGATGTGAACACGAAAAACATTTGACGGCTAAAATTATACGTTGGAAACAATATTTAGGCGCATTGTGAAATCGTCAATATTCATTTTTGTACATAAAAATAGAAGTCAAATTTATGAAATTCAATATTCGATAGACTAGCGTTATCTCTGTGCGGCGACTGGTCGAGAGATTATTCCAGGTAAATTAATTAAAACGTCGCTTCAGCAGTCCTGGTTATTTGTGTAATTAGCATAATTAAATGAAAGCAATCCATTGGAATTACTTTCGTTCAAACTTTTTATCCCATGCAATTTGGTTAATCTGAACTTTTTTTACTAGTCTAGTTCCACAAAATTTCGATTATAATGCTTACATTATTCTCAACAAAATTCTGGAATGTATTTTTATGCTTTTCGTTTGTTAATATATGCTAGGAAAAAGACATTCAATCCAACTGAAATACTTAATTGTAGCTGACTATAAATTAGCAATTGTCTATGATTTTGAGCTACATATCTCATGTTCTGTTTGATCATAGTATCAAGAATGTACTTATTTTTGTGTTTGAGTCACTGAAGCATACATAAATATGGTCGTAGAAACAAACAGACTGAATGAAAGAATATAATTAGTATCTATGTAAATGAATAACATAACCGCATTACAATGGGAGCAACATTCCTCATTATAATATGAATTCGAGATGGCCAAGGCAGTTAGTTCACATTTATAAGAGACTGGCATTCAATAGACACAATGTGGAGCAGAAATTGTGTATCAGGACAATTTGCTGAGATGTAGTTTATCTGCCGACCATACAGCAAACTGTTAATATATGTTTTACCTTGTGATACATTGACTTGGACAAATGAGATTTATTTTACGTACTCTATAATTATCAGATTCATTTAGAAATCATTTGATACATGTATTGAACAGAACTGACTTGTGATGGTCTATTATGGTGATATGTTCAGAGTGGATTTTATAAATGATACTATTATGTAAGCTTTGAATAATTTTACATATTTTAATTGTATGTTGTCATTGTCTTGTTATATTTTTTATTTTATTTTACCTTAAAGCTAGTTAATTTCAATGATTCATGGCCAAGTCCAAAAATCTGGGTTTATTTCAAATTTCCTTGACAGACAACCCAGTAAAATAATTTAATTAAATTAAAACTACTGTCAGACCTATTGGCCTGAGCACTACTTGTTAATAAAACCTTAATGATTTTGAAATAAGTTGTAGCCTTGTTTTGCCAAATGATAAATGTTGAATAAAAAGAGTAAATAAAAAAACAAAAATACAACATAGCTCATACATAATTCTACTAATAGTATTTTTGTGTAACATTTCTTAAAACAATGGGAAATGTTCAGGTAATCATCAAGTATTTATCAGTAAGCACTATAATTAAAATGCATGAGAAATAAACAGAGTAATAAAAAGTAATAACATGTGACTAAAAGTATGTTTTTATTGTACCAAGAACTCATAATTTTTTAACTGTTGAGGTAAATACTATCTCTTGTAAAAGTGGAACAACCAAGAAAAGTTAGGTCTTTATTGCAAATCAAACGAAACTATTGCATGCAGTAACTATTTTTATATCGGACACATTTTATTTATTTATTGCAGAATAAACCTATGTATCATGTGTTTCATAATGTTAAATAGGATATAACTGTTCTGAATAGTTTATCACACCAATATGCATGAAAAGTATTATAATATTGTAGACATGCATCAGGTAAACAGTGTACTTACCATTTGGCCCATATTTGTCTTGGTTCCTTTTCACTTGGTCTGGACTAAGGCCTTTATCAGGGTCTGTACCAAAGTACCCTAAGACTTCTTCCACGGATTTCGAGTGAGCGTCCTCCATGGTGGAATTACTACGTTGCCGTCAGTTCTAAAAAGCAAGAACAAAAATATAGGTTAGAAATGACGAGTCATCATTAACAACTTGAAAGCTTTGAGGTTATGTTGCTTTTGTGAGACAAATTCAAATGCGACATATTTGATTCATGATATCTTTTCAATAGAATGAATGGACATAATATTTTTACAGGAAATAACTATAAATAATAGTTTTTTTCCGAAAGTGAAGAGTTCACTTTGCAGATTGAGTATTTTTCCAAAGAAAAATTAAGTATTTATTTTCCAAAATTACATAATTTGAAGACCACATTTAAATTCACAAAGATAATAGTAAAGTACGGAGACGGAGAGTAATGTTATCAAATCTAACGAGCTATTTCCTAAATCGCAAGCACCGTTTGACCACTGCACCACTCACCAAGAAGATTTTTTAATACATGAGAGGCGTCTCTCTTATTAAGTATTTCACTTATTTTTAGCGTTTAACTCTTAATTTATACGGTTACTACTAAATTTTGTACTAATCTAATACTTTTCTCGTAAATATCATAAACGACGACACGAACACGTATCTAATCCAGCCGTCATTTTTTACGAAACTGACGTAGAAGAGGGGTCGATGGCAGCGCCACCTTTTATGCGGGATATAAACTATTTTTGTCAAACGAGATTCCTTTTATTTTCAAATATATAGTTATCCTTCAAATAAAATTGAAGAATCTAGTAAACGTAATTTTATTGATATAGGAGATCGAAATAATTTGTATTGTCTTGATTTAAAAACTTAATATAATTTACAATAATACATAAATGTGGAGCCTTGCTATAGGTTGAATTTATACCACGTGATTCAAAGCTATTTTCGTGCCAAAGGCGCCTACAAAATGCGGTATTTTTAAAATTCAGTAAATTGTTTCGCGTTATGTAACACTTTTATCACTTATTTTATAATCACTAATTTCCTTTTCAAACTGGTATGCCACTTAATTTGCACTTGGGGTTACTACACTCACGATTGTTTGGTTTTATAGTGGTATTATGAAACTTACTGAAATATTTTTTTTCGACAGCGTCGGGAAGGAAAGAAGAAATAAGAGTGGCGCGGGAGATGTTTTCCCGCCGCGCCCCGAGTAGTGACTCCCGGGCGAAGAGCGACGATTTTAGAGCGGCGCGGGCGCGGTGGAGGGACACCGTCGGAGATTTCTTTAATTATTTTGGCAACAGTACTCGATGGCACAGTCGAGTCGCTTTCCAGGGTTGCATGTCGCACGGCGGCCGTCACCGACCGTCCTAAGATGATCTTTTTATAGCGGTCGCTGCCCGGCTCGAGCTCCCGGAGCTTGTTGTGTGGTGGTTACTTCTGTTTACGACTATTAAAAAGGTTTTCCTTATTAATTTCATACTATGTTGTTCTTGCAATTTATAATGGCTTAACCGATAAAGTTATTGGATCGAAAGAGCTTTCAATAAATCGTCAGTCAACCGTGTCGGGAGGGATAAAAGGAAAGAAAACCTCGCACCATGTGTGTTTTATCATGATAAGCCAACATTGATTAAACATTAGCTTATCGATAAAGTGGATTTCAGTTATCATTTAGAAATTAAGTTTTCTAAACGTTTTCTGCTTCGGTAACTCAGTAAGTCCTACCTGCTGACGTCAAAAACGTTTCCATCGAGCTAAATGAAAGCATTATTTGTGGATGTTGATTATCGGTCTGATAATTATTGCTGTACAATTGGATCGTGGCCGACAGGTCGACATTGGTGTTTAGGTACCTGCATTTGGCAAAGACAAACTGTTTGATGACGCTGATCTATGGTACTGAATATTTCCCCATCATGTCTTTCCCTAACGGATTGGACAGATCCGTCATAATCAAAATGATCAACTTGTAAATATAATGTAGGCACTGCTGCCTGGTAGGCGTGATTAAAATTAATATTCGGGCTTCTAGAACCGAAGTTTTTACTCCCATTGAAAATTATAATCACGTAAATTAGGCCATTAAACATACATAATGGTGAAAAATAAGATTTAACTGACAACCGAAATTTGGCAACACATATCTAATTTCTTTAATATAATTTTCACAATGAGCGATTTTTGAGCACTAGCTTCGAAATTAACAACAGGTGTTATTTATTAACAACTTTGGGCCCAATTGGTTTTTGTATAGGTGTAAAGACGCAAAAGGGTCTGTATTTTTTATTTACAGAGAATGTATCTTGATGAAATGTCTACACTCGATTGAGATTTCCTATGTTTAATTTTTGTCGGTCTCATGTTTGCTTTTAGAAAATCGTTAGATATTGTAGTTGACACATGTTTCTATTTATGTAGGTAATAAAAAACAAGCCCCGTGCAATTTCTTTTAAGAATTTAAAAGAGCGAGTTTACGATATCGATTTCACGGCAGCCACGGAAAAATGTCAACCTTGTGTTTGAAGTACTTAGAATATATTTAGAGAGTGAAAATAGAAAACCACAGGGAAACAGCTGAATGCCAATGTTAACGTTTATTTTAGCGGCTGGAACTGAGTGTTTTAAAGAGTATATTTTTATTATTGATTGCAATGTTCAAATGTTCTTTAAAATAATTTTACATTTTCAAGCCCATTCGATTAGTTACAGCAACCTACATAGTATTATAGTAAAAATAGTATCATACAATAATATATAAAAAAAATCACTGACTATTAAAAGTTTACCCACGCTCGATAATAATTCTTTAATAACAGAATTTTATGACTCGTAAATAATATACATCAAAGGCCCATTTCATATAACTACAATGTAGGAATGTTTCCTGCGTTACATGACAATTGCTTGAGATTTTCGAAGGGAGACTTTTAAGGGGTTATTATGTACTAACTCAATTTTAAGTTTCATCGAATAAGTTGTAAAATATACCACCCAACGTATATTTTACTCCCTCCTGTTTGTTTAGTCCCTAAGAAAACTTTAGGGAGTGTCTTTACTAGTTTTAATAAACAACTTTTGGAAAAATAATCGAAAGTTTCAAATTCTGGTACCTAAGCTTGACGCGGTTTTATTATCGTCACGTAACAGTCCGCTATTGATATCAGAGCTATCATAGATGTTCTTTAGGAGTATGTTTTTGACTAGATTCTGTCTTTGAACAAAAGTTGTTTGCGTAAAATTTCGCCTTACAGTTCTCCTTTACTGAATGGGCTAAGTATCTACATTTCTCCCCTGCGTCCTGAACAAAATTTGAATACCTTATGTATGTAATATAAATGAAATTAACGTTTAATACATAATTATATGAAATAAACACTTTCGTTGAAAATCGTTTTTACCCGTTTTTCTTCAGTTGATACAAAAAAGGCAAAACGAAGAGTATAAATCTGCTCCAAAAGCTTTCACAATTGAGATCGCTTGTAAACTATATCTAGGAGTAAAGATACCCAAACTATAACTTTGCTCCTTAATCATAGTTTTATATAAATAATAAAATACTTCATAATGTTGATTTACATATAAAAATATGTTAGCCGAGATGTTCTTTATATGAATACACATGAGTATATTTAATAATAATTAATAGTTTAAAAAATATTAATAATTTCCTAAATTTGGAGCAAAGTAGGATCATTTTACAGTAAAGAGTATCACCCATGGAAGTTGGGTTGGGGTCTTGTCTACGATTAGCAGGTACATGATCTGTATGTATTACTTAAGTGATAATATTACCGGAAGTGGTACAAATGTCGACGCTACTTAAAAAAACAACTTGCTTCTCCAAGTTTTCTTTTGTTGTATGAAAAAATAATAATAATAAAGTAGTCTTGTTAATCAATAGTTTGTGATCCTAGTGTTATCACATAAAAGGAATAATCGATTTATATCTGGTCTTTTACTTTCTGGTCTTTCTTTATCTGCTAGGTATAATGTATTCTCTATTAGGTATTAACAACATAAAAAGTTAAAATACACATATTAAAGTGAACTTTGACAGATGTCTCTATAGAGAAGCTTTTGGATGCGCTATCTTGTTCAATCAGAAACAAGTATTAGTATTCTTTGATCCGCTTTCAAACTAAAGCTTGGTTATCATAATGATATTCAACATGCGTTGTTCTAATCGATAGTAATAGATACCGCGTACATGTTTAAACCAGGGCGGACGACTGTTCGGCAATAAATGATCGTTGCAGGTTTAACGAGCGATTAAAAATCACTCTAGCTCGGCTAGCGTACTATTTTATAGCCCATCAATTAATATCAACGTTGTCCGATATTTTAGGATCACTTCGTCATGGTTTATGAAATCATTTAACTAATGTTGGCTGGTTCATTAGTCAAGCCCGTTTAAAAGTTACGAGTAGGTATATCGAAAATATCGTATGTGGAGATAACTGTCTAATTTCGACGACGATACTGTACAAGTTTTACAGATGTACCACAGAAGTTGCACTTACAATGTTTGTTTGGAAGCTCAATGCCAATTCTGTTCCGCAATAAAGTATTACTGGTGCATCAGATCAAAATCTTTATCCGTTTAAATGATTAATGGACGGTATTTAATATTGTTTTAGCTTTGATTCCTATTTTGACCTTTCAAGTAAGGTGGAAAATCTATTGTTTGCTCCCGGGGGGCTGACAGCGATTAAGAGCTTTATTAATTTGTATTGTAGCGACGCATAGCTTGTCGAACCTGCATTTCTACGCACGCCGAGTGTACGCATCCGACCTACTTCCGATGTGGGATCATTGACTTGCAATCTGAAATGAATAAGTAGGTTTTGTTGATGTTGGCACCTGGTCTAAATAGTATGCAGTTTTGTGCAACCGAGTCATCCGTTAGCTGCGGCTGTGCCATTCACCTGAACTGAATGGTTCCGTTCATCCGATAACTAAAGCACGATCAATTTTAGTTTCGCGAAAATGTGAATAATCTGTGTACTGATAGAGATTCTAATAGACCGCCATTACACAAAATGTTGATTGTGTGAATGAATGTTGCTGTAATAAATAACGTCGCTTTGTGGCCCAAGTAAGTTATTAAACTATGAAGACCTTGAAAGGAAAGATGCTGTGTTTTGACGTAGAAATTCTAATTTTCAAAGGAAGCTTAGATATTTTTCTACGGATTCGCTCTACTTATTAATTAGCCAGCTTATTATGCCACATGGAATAGATCTTTACATTTGGAGACTAAATATTTAGTTAGCTAAATGGCCGCTGACGTTTTGATAGAAATTATAATTTCCTTTTAGTTTTTCTAGATCCAGATGTGGTTTGGTAATGAGTCAGCCGGGTATAGGACAAACAAATATAGACATTAAGCATTAGACTGACGACACAAAAACGAAAAATGTTTTCGTTTTTGTGTTTAAAGCTAAGCAGCAAGATTATGCTTTAGGTATCAATTTTGGAGTATCAAAAATTTGGGGTTGATATATACGTTAATTCTATTGTATTTAATACAATAGTATTACATTCTCATTATTCCATAATACACATGTATTACGGAGTAGTCTGTACTGTTAGACGGTCAATAACGTTAATCATATGTAGGGCGCATTCACTGACTCATAATTGACGTTAAGTGTGCCCTAATCGTTAATATATACGCGTATCTAACTAGTAACGACCAATAAGAACATATTCAACAACACACGGATCAGTGGAACGAGCTTTTAAAATTCCTAGATAATTTAACGAGTACCGAGTTGCGCATGAATATATATTATTCTGATATCAAATATACTCCGCGTACCGAGGGAGCATAATATCGTAAGGCTATTCGTCATCTACAAATAAACGGCCGAAGGTAATAATCAAAATAGAATTATCATGCTGAGGAGTGTCGTAATCGTCTGCTTTGGCAGGACCGACTTGCGGTTTTGGCGGACTACGGGGGATTTGGATCAAGTTCGTTATGCGTGTTAAAGGAGAAAATAGCCGGTTATAGACAATGTCGGACCGGCCTCGATCTATTTGGCGGCAGGTTTTAAGTGTCAACCGTTTGTATGATACATACATAACACTACAATGTGAAGGTGTTGAACATACGCTATAAATTAGAAAAGTTTTAACAAGAGAAATCCATTTGTCCATATGTAAACCCGAACAATTGGGTGTTGAGAGCTTGTAACCGTTTGAGATGCCAATGTTTTGAGTATAAAAACTAGTTTTAAGATTCCATTGATTCAGCTAAATCTTATCTACCTCGTCAATATGTAATTTATTACATCGTGCACGCAAAACCAGTTGGTTATTGTTTATTTTGAATTTGATGTTGAGTAAACCTTTTCTTTAAATATATGTATATGAAATATTTTTCAATTACAATTGGTATTATCTACATTTACTTTCATTCCTCATTTATTTTAACACTGGTGCGAGTGCGCAGGCGCTTACAGTCATACTGACATCTTGTGAGGGTCACAGCGTGACGTATAGTCGTTTAGAAGACATTTTAAAATACTGTTATGCATATATATAAAGTTTATATTGTATTTCTGTATGTATATATTAAGTTTATGATGGCGCGAATTGACGTCAGAGGATATGAGGTGCTTTGTTCCACTATTCGTGGTTTTACAATATGAAATGAAGAGTATTTTTACAGCTGGCTGTAACTGTATAGAGTAAACATCACTATCTAGTTACAACGCATAAGCATCGATCCGATATAGTTTTATTGATATACGAACACTTTTTTTTAGTTACATTATATTAATCTGTTTTTGTAACCGCTCCGTTTCTTATGTACCCACGCAAAGTCATAACTAGAAGCATTAAAACTAAAATGGTTTACTCTAAATAACCGCAATTAGTACCGGAAATTAAAGTCATGAAAAAATATGTTAAATTAAGATTATGATTATATTATAGTAGTTATGTTACTATGTAATATTTAAAAAAATATATAAGCGTCTTTAAATCAAATTTCACTGACACGTTGTGCTAAGAATTTTCACGATTATTGAGTAGTGCAGTGTTCAGTCATTTGAATTGCTCACTAAAATATCTTCAGTACATAATATCTAGCACATAATCTTGATTCACGTCATACTACAAGATGGCGCTCGCGACCTCCACAGTCCTGCACATCTAGATGTTATAAATGTTTCAAATTTATTTGTTTTTTATGATGTTATGAGTTGTCACAAGCCAGAATTACCAGGATTTAGGTATACTAAAAAGTTTATAATAGTGAAATATTGCATATTTATTTATTTTTTACATCCGTATGGCAATGTCTGTATGCTGGTTTGAATAATAAATAAGACTCTTTTAATCCTCTTAAAATTCTCTTTTGAGGAACTTAAATTGTATTGATATTATAATTATACCACCTCTATACAATATTTTCGTTCCTGGTAACACTGGCTTATGTAATCAATTCTCCGTTTACGTTAGAGCGGTTGCTATTTTTCAAACAGGTTATTTTTCACATCTCGTTTATATCGCTTTTGCACTGAAATCGTCCGTTTACTCTTCAAATATGAAAGCACATTCCGCAGGTGGGGCAACACTGAACAGTCACTGCACAGATCACAGTCCTCCGTTGGTAGCACCGGTGAAAAACAAACTTACCGTATCACTTTATCACTTGGTCCCTTTACTGGTTTATATACATAAAAATGTATTTTTTGTTTTGTAGGTACTATCGAGTGGAGGTAGCGCGCCCCATGAGGAAAGCGATGGGAGTGCGCGCGGCGGGCGCGGGAGCAGATTGCCGCCCTCTTTTATAAGCTCCGTTGTGGGCAGCGGGCCCGCTGCCAGCTACCACTCTCTAACAAACATACGTCGTCTCACGCTGTATACCTCTCTACGTCACGTAACTCTTAAAACGGCGTGATAGGATTCAAAATCCAATAAAAGATCTTTCTTCTTCAGAAAATAAAAGTTGCTAGTTCCGTAGTCACTGATAACATTTGACGTTACCTTTAATTTACAAATTACTACAAGTAAAATGTACATCATTAATTGTTAGTTTAGACCTAAATTGATCTCAGTGTGACGAGAGGCAATTAATTTTAATTACGTAAGTACTTTAATTTGTGTTTATTAGCTAGTAGAATAGTTAACATAATATGATAATTGAATTGTATTATATCGTAGTGTAATGGTCGTTTGACGTGTTTTCATGCTATGCTCCACTGAACAATTAATGCTTAGTGTGCTACGAAGTGCTACGTCGTAGCAAAGCTTAGTTGAGGCCTTATTTAACCTATTATAGAGATATGAATATAATAATAAAGTTCAATATTAATCTGTATTTATATATTGTACAAAGTCTTTGTCGGATGTTAAGTCAAAGTTTGCTAGATACTGATTGTCATATGTAGATCACTATCGGTTTTTACACGTATGGATAGTTTAAAAATGGGTAAAATGGATAATTAAAAATAAATTACTACATAAATGTAATTAAATAATAATAAAAGAAGTAATTAAATAATTAATGGTTAATTATTATAATTTTAAATATACCTAAGGATTTTTATAAAATTCGATCAACAAAAAAATAATTTGTAGTTATTTGTAAAATGTCACTGAAATAAAAAGTATAAAAAAGCAAACCCTATACATATGAATATTATTACTATCAGTACTCCAAAAATGTGCTTAATTATAATAGTGCTATGCTGTAGCCTAGCTGTACTATTTTTTTTTTATTGTTGCCCCAGGCTAGGAATAATTCCTGTACCGTGGGTGCGTTTACAAACACAAATATTCATATACACAAACAACCAGACCCGAAACAACTATCTGTAGGTCATACAAATATTTGTTCCGTGCGGGGATCGAACCCGCAACATATAGCGCAGAAAGCTAATCGCTTAGCCACTACGCCAACCGTGCCGTCAATATTGTTTGTTGCAAACGTATTATTTTATTTTGATTATTATCATAAATTGGGATTTAAAACAAATGCTGGCTATCTGCATAGGTGTTCAAGTAAACGGGTATATTTACCCGCTTACTCGATTTTGAGTAGATACCTATGCAGATTGGCAGCACACGAAGTAACGTGCTAGCAACAATGAAATACTTTGCTTACTACACACGGCGAATATATCTCCGAGATTTATGCCTGTAAACAATGCCCACGATACAAGAGTACCCAGTGGGAACGTGTAAACAAAACGTTTTTCAGTGATTGCATGTATGTATCAGGCGACTAACTTCATTGACTCGTCGTACAATGTAGATGTTTAACATAAAATATCTAACACCTAGATTCATAACGTTTTAAAAAGGGCCTGCGATTGCTCATTTGAAATAAAAAAAAACTTTGACTGACTGAAAAATATGAATCAAACTTTCAATTTATAGTCAAAACGGCGTTCAATTATGGTAACTAAAGGTGCCAAACGCGATATAGGATAATACACATGGTACGGTGACAGAGGGACATGATAAAGTCTCGAGTAAATAACAATGAACGAACTCTGTGCTCTATAAAACGTTTTTTTACAAACACAAATATTTATATGCACGAACACCCAAACCCGCAACCACTATCTATAGAACAAACTTTTATCTACGAAGTGCTACGCTGTAGCAGGACTACGATGATATTAGTTAAATTACGAGTCAGTAACACGAACGTCACTAGAAAGAAATATTCAGCTAACAAATAGCTAACGAAGCCATACATTGCTGGATAACGGCAGTGCGCGTCAAATTACGGGCTAAGTCATCGTCACACGGTATCGACATAATCGGTAAATAAATATTTGTCTACGAGGCTCTACGTCGTAGCAAGGGTTGTCAAATTATCTTATTACCCCTAGAAATAGTAGGCGTACCTACAGTACTAATATGGTGTGAGTCGATAAAGGATTATTTGGACTTCATGAAGGTCAGTAACAAATCATTTGATCTAGAAATAAAGATTTGCCTACGACGGCCTACGTCGTAGTAGGACTATGACAATGCTCGTAAAATACGGGCCTCACTAAGATATTGAAACATTTCCAAAGTAATTCGATTTATTTATATTTTTAATATTTCAGTGACATTCGTTATTTCGATAATATACGATACTGAGTCGTTTGATAAGAAATACCTGTTTTGTGAATCTTACAATAATTCTCAGTAAATGCTCCCAAAACTTGGTATTGAGTAGATAATAAAATTATTTTTTGGGATTTATAAATAAATATGACACACACATAGTCGTTCAATAGTTGCTACTTAAAATATAGTCGGCATGACGTGTGTCTACGTCAGCAGGCTACGTGTTTCTGCGGCTACGTAGCACCAAGCTATCGGCCTTGATTTTTTATTTATTCGTAAAATACCACAACATCAACAGGTATAGAAGCCCCACAACTTACCACGCACGATAAAGAATTCTCTAGTAAATATTATTAACGGCACCTATATATCACTAGTGCCATCATCATCAGCATCAGCCTATTAACCTTTCTAATGCTGGGTCTTATCTCACTGAGTGGGCTGTAATCCAACAGTAGTATAATACAATTAGATCTGCATTGAACAGTTAAGTGAATGTAATGTACATAATATTTCGGTTTGTAATCTGTCCACATTTTTTGATCCCATGTAATGTTCGGTTCGCTCAACATCCATAGTATATGTTGGATCAATCCGAAAATGAATCATTTTTGACCCATCATAGTCGCATATTTCTGCATCCAAAGGGTCCTTTTGGGTGTGGGTCTTCTGGATATATGTTTATTTTGTGTAAAAACTGTTAAAGTTGTTCAGTTTAATGTCAAAACACTCTCTGTTTCCCGTTGGCCGTTTTCTGTATGACATAAACAAGATCAAAGGTTTTAGCATTTGAATGTTTTGAAATGTGTCTATCGCGATGTTCAAAATTCCATGTTTCCATCCGGCTATTTATTTGACATAATGTCACCCGTTCGAACGAGTTTAATATACGTTTAATGGTTAAATGGGAATTAGAATTTTTATTTTTAAATTTGGCTTAGTAGAACATAATAGCACCCTATAAATTGCAAGCCTATAAATTGAAAATGGTTTGGAACTGACGCTCAACATTCCATTATTGGTTATCCAGTTACAAATGGACAAAAAGTTTAAGCATACATCCTCTTTTTAAATAATACTGATCGGCACGATTGGCTCACTGGCTAAGCAATTGGCTTTCTAATTTTTTTTTTTCACTGTAGCGAATTTGATATCCTTTTAAACGTGTGTATAGTTCATAATTATTTGTTTCGGACCTGTGTGTAATGTCATGTGAAATATTCATATTTATGTGTCTAAACTGTACCCTTGATACAGGAGAAATATTAGTGTCATGCAAAAACCATATACTGTAAACTGTATTAATTAAAGTAGGTATTGTCTTCAGCGAACTGTGGGTGTACCTCTATCTAACGCTCCGGGGAATACAGGCGTGATGTTCTGTTCATTGTTCTCTCTCTACAGTCGGTAACGTATCGACATTCATGTAATTTTGGGCTTAAATTAATGCGTTAACCAAATCAAATCAAATCATTTTATTGCAGACATGTTTTTTTTATTTTTTTTATATAAAACATTGCCCCACACTAGGATTTCTCCTGTACTGTACTGTGGGTACAGTACAGTACACAAACATACACGTCACATGCACACACAACCAGACCCGAAACAACTATCTGTAGATCATACAAATATTTGATCCGTGCGGGGATTGAACCCGCGACACGTAGCGCAGAAAGCTAATCACTTAGCCATTGCACCAAATAATATCAAATCATTGGATTGACTTCATTTTAAAACTCAGCAACGTTACGGCAAGCAACAGTTGTGTCATGGTGAGCGGATATGTGAGCGCTCTGAAGACACATCGACCAAACGTTGAGACCGTTTCAGTAGAAACTGCGTCGGTCGCGGTTGTCATACGAATACCTATGTCTCGATTCGAGCAGTTAGAAGCTCGAAAGTCGGACAGCCGGTCTAAATTTGGAAGATCTATATCTCCTAGTAATTGGGTTGCGCATGACCTCCGCATGGCAGCCGTTCCGAATATAATACTGATTTTTACCACATTCAGATAGAGCAGAAAACGATCCATGACATACACGGTTATGCCAGCCAGGGCCATTAGTTGGGGTTAATATTATTATGATACTAAAATTATATTTCTTTGAAACGTAAAGTTCCATAAATCAGGAGCCTAATAGTATTATTAAGGTCAAAATGTGAGAACTTCCACTATCTAACCAGTCGACGTAAAGCGTTTTCAATAGTCTTATATATTACTGACTGACTGACTGACTTTATCAATGAGAGACTGCAATTATTTTTCGCAATCATACTGGGTTGGCTAGACTGGCATTTTTGCACTATTTAGTGAACGAAGCTGACCGATGTTCCTGACCGCCAGAGCTGACGATTAACGTCCTTTGGAATATTTGGAGTCATATTGATGTGGAAGAATGGTCGCGCATCGGTCGCGTGATTGCGGTGCCGAACATCAATCGCTCATCCATTTTAGTAATTTATTGATAGCTTTAAAGATCAAATAATATTTCTATAAAGGCATTATTTAAAAGTTGGCGTCATTGATGTAACGTATTAAACATTCGTGTCGTCAGCGTACGTAAGTAGTGATAATGTCTTTCGCAAGCACTCACGCGCACATACTTTAGAATATGAGCTCGCAAAGAAACGTGAGGGATACTGCACGTGAACATCTTGCGGTAATCGAACATGCGCCTAGAGATCCGTCTCCAATGCCAACTATCCACGGTACGGTTTGACGACAGGTACTATTCCACTAGCTGCGTGAACGTCGATCGATTTTATTGAGTTTTTATGATCAACGTTCAGGTACTTAATACTCGTTTTAAAATAGTATAGTAGGATAGGCTGATTTGGAAACAGCTATAAGTTCGTCACTGATAAGTCTATATTCTATTCACCTTTATTTTTGCGTTTTAACGTGCATATGAACGTATTCATCAGTGAAACCAAATATATTTTATAACTTGAAACAGACCTACTGTCCTCTTTATTGACATGGCTATAGCCATGTAATGACAAATTAAAGTTGAATTTCAATTTGGAGTTCCGCGAAAGGCTTCTGGATTATTTATACAACCAGTGACAAAAGTAACTGAAATTTTTTATAGATTCAAAAGCGTTTTTATGTTTTAAAACTACATACGATTGGTATGACGATTTGTTAAAAGCAATAATAATTTCTTTGGATAATTGATTCCATAATTTACCTACTAATTAGAGATATGTACCTCGAGATATGTATATAGCGTTAAACACGATATCATATTCTGTACTGGCTAAGTATGTTATTGTTATAATCTAGTGTAATTGTAGCATGCTTCCTTTTCGTAACGATCTGAATACTACCACAACCATCCCGCTAGGTAGATGGAATGGAAAACAAGTTTAGTAGATAAAATTAGTCACTTAGTTGCCTTTGTCAAGATATAGAGGGGAAATATAGAGATATTTTAAGACAGAGAACATAACGAATGCAAAACGTTACCAATTGAAACACATAAAATAGACGATATTAATCGTAAATTGTATCGGATAGAATTAAACAGTATAATAGACATTTTATTATCCCAATATAGCTATGAATCTCAGCCCGGATGGTATTTAAATTATAGGTAATGATTGTCATTTACACGTGCGTGCACTGTTGTACTGTTTCCGTGTCGTGCACTCGCCAATTTTTGTATTGGTATATATTTGGCATTGCTATCGGACCATAGATCTGGCTTGGCACGGCCGGGTGAGTCTGCATCATTGCCAGCGACATTGTTCCCCACCAGACACTTGCGTATATTGCGCACATGTCTGTCAAGACCACTATTAATCTTCTAAAATACGGTGAGATTTTTCTAGACAGCGGTTTTCTGGTTTATAGCTGAGAGAGAGTTTAGGGCAAAGTTCCAGCGCGAGGTCCATCGGTATTTCTATGTTTATACCGTTTTGGCATAAGAACGCGTGGAAATATTTTAGCTATTTTCAGCTAAAATGTTTCCATATGTATATTATTCAGTTCTTTTGTAACTGAATCCCTCAAGTTGGTAAACTATCAGTTGAAGTTCTTTAATGTATTATCTACCGGACGTAAAGGAGTCTGGAAATAAATTCAGTAATAATAATAATAACAGCTCATACACTATTGATAGTATAATTTACGTGTGTTCAGAACAGTAATAAGTTACGACGGCTTACAATTATGATCTGTTATCTAAATTGCAATATATTGTACTATTTTAGATTGTTTAGTATAACATTAATTTATGGTAACTACAATAAATTCAAAATAGAGACAAATATCTAGTAGAATATTCTTCCGCAGGTTTAGGTGAAACAATTGTATAAGCACATTCAATTTGTTTATTATTCAGCATTACACACGTGTTTATTTGCGTACTGGCGGCTCTAGATTCGGATTTTATGGTTCTATGATAATGGCATCCACATACGACAATAAGTGCGTTAGATACAGCTGTAAATAATATTTAGCTTTTATCGGTATACAAGGGCCGGCAGGTAATTCCTGGCGGCGAGCCAAACTAGCCCACGCACTCGCTCGCCTACTGATCGTTCTATAATAATCAAAATTGAACTTTAACGTTCAAAATTTTAGGTAATATTTAGAATGTTTGAATGGCAAATCTTGAAATTGATGTCCAAATCTCTACTGCCATCTGCCTTGAGCCATGTATTTTTATTTTATCGCGTTTATCACTGGGCCATCGTGAGTTGTGTTAGGCGATAAATCACAACTCGCTGAAGTGTTGATGTTACGTGAAGGGAATGTTATGAAAGATTAGTATTAATGCCTTAACATGTTCAACAAAATCGAGACGAGAGATGAATTAAGACGAAATAGTAATCCATCACCTGAACATGAAAAACGAAGTGCAGTCAATCGTAATCCCTTTTAACTTACGAGATACATGAAAACGAATTGTATATAACACTAGCTTTTGCCCGCGACTTCGTACGCGTGGAATTTAGAATCTGATAGGTTCCTGCGGTAAAATGGAGCCTAGCAATACATCGGTGAGAAATGCATTCAATTCCAAGGAGTAGTTTTTGCGTGATGTGTGTACAAACATATATATGACAGATAATACAGACAGACAGACACAGATACAGACAGACAGACAAAAATTCTAAAAACTGTTGTTATGGCTTCTTTTGCTCTAATAAAGACGCCCCATATTAGTTTTTCTCTAATATCTATAATGTACAGACATCGGCCTGTTATAATCTTATTATATGTATAGATTACATTATCTATCACGACTGAGAAATAAATTACAACAATTAATTTCTTGGCTATGTAATAAATATGTGATGAACATGATAGTTATTAATTAAATCCCTGATGTAAAATGCGATCTAAAATGCGTCACATCAGATAAATGTCAGGACAATATTACTGATGCACGGTTTAAAGATCGTAAGGGCAATTATTAGCATGTCATGTTGTGACGTCGGCTGTGTTCAGACGAAGCCGTTCTCTGCGTAGGAGTATTTATCTGTTGTTTAGAGGCCACTAGGATTATGGCACATGGAGTTTTATATCCTTCTTCACGAATTGCATCGCATTGAAAAAGTTCAGGCATTTTCAAGTTTTAATGGATTAGATACGAGGCTCCGTTGATACTCGTATGTCACGGTGAATGAGTTTTCGTCTCTATAACAAATTATAAAGTTCTACATTAAAATGTACCTTTTCTAATTTCAAACAGGCATTGGTCTGGTGGTCGCAAGCGCGACTGCTGAGCGTGAGGTCATAGGATCAATACCCGGGTCGGGTAAAGTGGTATTGGGTTTTTCTGGATAGACATTCTCAGTAGCAGGACGGAGTTTGGAACTGTGCTCGTTTAATGGCAATAGGTTCGCACTCTATTAAATGAGATTTTATATCAGCATCGGCGAAATGTGGGTGCACAATAGTACACCTCTGCCAAACCTTTCGGGTATACAGACGTGATGCAATGTCAATGTATTTTTTTCTAATTTCATAACTAAATGAAATTTCTATCCGTAGCGGTGGGGAAATCGCCTGAGCTCATTGGTACAGAAGACTTCTATACAGAAAAACAATATTGAAACATAAGATCATTCTTAAGGTTCCGTTACGACATCTAACATTATCATACGAAAGTGTGATGTATATACGTAAGAGCAGCGTCACGTTACGGGGTCGGCCACGCTCCGGCAACCGTGCGACACACGGTTTCAACTTGACACTTTCATTTGTTCCATTTGTTCCACACTACATAAGATGAGCTAATCAGAAATAGCGATCGACGGATCGTAACGTACCAGTTATATTTGGGGCTAATTAATGCTGTTTATAATTAGTGCTGGTGGGCCCTGGTAATGGGACTTTTTGGGTTATTTTGTTTCATCGGTTTTATACCAATTAATCCTTTTTCTTTATCATTGAGGCTATCAAGTTTATGCACTTGGAACTCTACTTGAAACTTTATTTTCATGTAGCTAATGTTAGATATTACATATAATTTCGTAAGGGACGAAGCATTTGACTTTGTTTGTGACATTCCAGCACTAATATAAATATGCTGCCATCACCAATCCGTTTTACAAGTGTGATGATATTACAATTTATTATAATGATCGGTTAATCTGGCGCAGGACGAAGAGGAGAAGGAAGCGAGGAGGCTCTTGTTAAGCAGTGGACGTTTGTAAATTATACCAAAAAATTATAATTAAATTAACAGTATATTTCGTGTAATTACGTGAAGATTTGGAAAGCTGTCCTATTATTAACTACTCTAAACAAAATTGTAAGCTTAGTGCCTTTAATAATATAGCTCACGTCCCATCAAGATAAACTAGGCGTAGATAGTCTGTGACAATATTTTAATGAAGTAGTAGATACCATTATAATGAGTTATGTGGAACTGTTATTGCAATTATTCTCGTTTCCTAACTACAGTTGTCGGTTCGAGTAACAACTCTGACGCTGGCTTCATGATTGTGCCGCTATATTCTTTTTCAAATATTTTTGATTCATAACAAAAAAAAAAGATTTATTTGCTCTCAATACACGGGAACGTATAACCGTAGGTGTTTCGAATAGCAAGCATTAACTACACGCGAAATAAGTAAGAAGCGAACACGTCAATGGTGGCATCAACCGATACATCAGATTTATCACCTTCCGTATGTTTTTTTATTTAGGTAGGGGTAGTAAAAAGTTTTGTTTGTTTTACTAATTCAAACTCTCTTATAGACTTCTTGTATATCATTCATCATGGAAGTCACAATATTGAATACTTCTCTAGAAATATACTTACTCAAGATTGCGTACTCGCTTATTATAACAGCGTCATTTAAAGAGCATATTCAACAATCGGATTAACTTTTTAGTATTAAAAACCTTGATTGAAGGAAAGTGAAGAAGCAGGAATAAAAATGGGTCATTAAAAAGTTTATTACCTAATGGTTCATTTACCTGGAAGTCACTGAATTAACGTTAGAGTGTCTATTACGAACTTTTATGGTTTATGAAAGACGCCGAAAACATAATTTTAATACTGGATTCGTGTATATAACTAATTATGTTATGAACATAACATAGCATCACACCAATACATAAAAATCCAATAATACTTTGCCTAATCCGGGGATCGAACTTAGGACCTCACGCTCAGCAGCGGCGCTTGTGCATAATATTTTTGGTCGTTGTACCTAAAAGGAAGTTAATTTTATGATGAAAAAGACGCCAGTTTCCTCTATGGACAAACGGGCGGTAATCCATCTAATATTATAAATTCTATAGAAGACCACAATGTAACGAATATAAACTTAAATAAAATTACACTTAGGTATACATAACCGTGTTCGCTTTGATTGTTCCACCAAGAATGACTGACGGGGTGATGGAATCGATACCAAAGGATGCTTTTAGACAAAATCTGGGCAATCCCCTGAACTATTTTCGACTGTATCTATAGATAAATCTTGGATTTACTATTGCAATGTGCAAACAAACGCTCAAAGTCGCGTACACCTATAAACGTTTCAAGACGAAGATTATAAGATCAAGACCTGGAAATATTTGAGTTTATTTTTATCAAAACGTGACTTTTCTTTGTACTGATATACTTAGAGGATCGTTATGAAGGACAGATATAAACTTTGATTTCTAATAAAATGTACTTAATATGTCATGCAAATAGTGATATCTAAGTAAAGCTTTTCCTTATATTCAACCGATCACATTTTCCTGTTAAAAAATACTAAATTAGTCACCGCAGTTTTTACATAGCTTGAAATAGAAGTTGAGCTGTCACTAAAAGAACGAAATAGATTTTACAAGACGGATAATATTCTGAAAAATCAATGCTGAAATAATAGTGATTGCTACCATGTTATGACGTTCCTGTCTTGCTGTGTACCTAATTGTGAATCAATTTAAAATATATCCGTCATTTGTTTATTTACGTTTGGTCCGTTTGATAAATGAGTAAGGAACCTCGGGAACCACCGCGCAGTTTGATTTGATTAGATTCAGTTGATGATTTGTTTTCCAATAACGTTTGACGTAAGATTCTTTTCCTATGGCCTTCCTGAATTAGCTCGCAGATTGAACATGTAAGTACGGAGTAGTTAGGGCGATACCAGTTGCATAAACGTCAGACAGGAATGCTTTGTGCATGGTTTATGCGCACAAACAAAAATATTTAAGCGTTTAAGAATCCATAAACGAGATAGACACGAAATTTTGTTTCGCGTTGTCAAGATTAAGAGGGCAAATCAAACGGTCGTAAATTTCCGCCAGACCAGGAGGTACTCCCACTCGCGGCGGCGCATAATATGAGTGTTGTTATAATAGAATGCTTTAGAGACGCGTAAAACAATAATTAATTTAAAAAGAAGTGTGCTGGCACTTGTCCATACAAAAATTCCGCGTCGGGATCGGTTGCTACAGCCGCTTAGCCGTCGGCAACACGCCTGCGTAGTGCTTAATGTTTGACAAAATGAAATTGAAATAAATGATTCTTTCACATGTTTCCGCGTTAATTTACTTAAATCCGTTACTAAAACATTAAGCTGTAAATCTTAATTTAAAATTTTGATTTATTGCAAGTTTATTGCTCTTTTCAATTTAATGGTTTGCAAGATGGGGAATGTTTAATTGCATCAAAATATTTTATTTATAACATTTCATTTGTTATTTATTGATTGTAATATTCTATGTAATATTCGTATAAAGTTCTAATCACAACGCGTTTAGGTATTGTTATAAAATATATTTAGACTAAAAACTAAAATATTTTTATTAAAGTAGTCAGGGTCTGTAGCAACCAATAAATTAAGTTTCTATAGTGATAAGTCTTGTGTAATCTGTTTGCTCTCACTGCAATTTTATAATGCCACAATAAATTTCAATGTTCACAAACAAAGCTCGTAATAAATGCCTACATCTGTTTGTTTTTCTTTACCTATACACATTTTTCTAACCATTCTTTCTACGAGTAAATGATAGGTTTCAAGCATCCAAATAAGAAAGTTGTAATTCTTTTTTATTTTAAACGTCTCGGTTGGCGCTGTGGCTAAGCAATAAACTTTCTGCTACGTGTTGCAGGTTCGATTCCTGAACGGAATTAATTTTTGTATGGTTTACAGGTACCTACTTGTTTCGAATGAGGGTCTTATCTATGTGAAATGTATACACACACGGTATATAGAAACGAAGGGTTCAAAGATTAAAAAAATATTTGTTTTGTTTGATGTTATCGCGCAAAATCAATTTGAAAATGGAACGACGATAAAACCAGGGTTCCACTGCGAGTGAGTTGGCTTCACGTGCGTCAAGGTGCCATTAAATCAGGAAGAAATAAGATTTGTAGATTTTTAATGTGATTTATGTCGCTGGTGATTAATGCTAAATGATATACTACAACATTGAATTCTTGTGTATTTGTAGTAAAATAAAGTTGGTCTTATTCTAAGCAATGTAAATTGCGATATTGGAGACAGTTCACATAACCTATACATACGAACAGACTTGTAGTCACTGACTGACTGATCTGTTAACGCACAGTCTAAATCGCTGGGGCTAGAAACATGAAATTTTGACAGTAGGTTCTTATTATGACATAGGCACTTACTGAGAAGGGATTTTTGAAAATCCCACTCCTAACGTGGTATAATAATAACATTTTCACACATGTATAAAATACGAATCCCATGCGAGTAAAGCCGCGAGCAACAGCTAGTTAGGATTTTTGTTGGATCATTGATTTATAAAATAATTTATGTAGATTTTTCACTGATATAGAATAATAGTTATACAATGCACTGATATAGAATAATATAACTATTATTCTATATCAGTGCATTGTATTGACATTGTGTTAGATGGGATTGAACGCAGCTGTCAAGCCTTGAAAACATAAGTTGAATTGCCCTTATTGAGTGACCAATAGGCGTTGTATACGTTTCTCCATCGCGTAATCCCGCGTCATTACGTCAATTTATTCGGATACCTATTTACATACGTCATATAGCAGTAACATAGATACAGTGCGCCATTCATCTAGAGTCTCGAGTTTTTAAAAGAGCCTGCATTTGGAGGTTTTGCCGATGCCATCAGCCTTTATCTGTCAATGTGACAACAATACTTTCACTATGGTAATTTTTGTCACGTTTAAATATTATTACCAATCACCTTTACTTTACCTATAGGGGCTTGTAGCTACATAGCTACCGCGCAGACCGGCGACCTGCGAGATTAAGCAGCGCTTGTGGTGGTCACTCTTTGGATGGGTGACCATTTATGATACATCGAGATCCGTTCGTACCTCGGAAAGCACATTAAGCAGTTTGTCCCAGGTGTCATACTGTAATACGAAGACCTTTAATAAATAATAATAATATAATAAATTTTATTTATTTGTACACAACACAAGGAAAGAAAAACTTACATAAACACAATGGATAAAAAGTTGTACATTAATGACAATTTAAAAGGCGAATTTCTGCCTCCTAAACTAGGATAAGAACCTGTGTTTTAGGAGACAATTGTTCTTAATAAGGATTGGCACTCTAAATAGATATTTCGCTGTCATGCAAGTCACACAATAATACATATAGGTAGATTTAAGTGATAGAGCAGTTAAGTACAATACAGTACAGCGGTAGAAAATAGAATAAAATTAGGATAACATTTGTAAGAGATTTTCAGTTTCATCATAAGTTAACTTTTGCAACCAATTTGTGAGTTTAATTTTGACTTCATGTTTAGTAAGAGGGTAGAAATAATTTTATTAATTTTATTATATAAACGCGAGCTGGTAGCCATGAATTGTCGACTGGCAAACTTAGTGCGGCATTTTTCTGTAACGCATACAGGGAAACCTTTGCGTCTATTTAATTTTTCCAAGTCCAGGTGTTCCATAGTGTTTTCGTAAAACAGCGCGAAGTACAAATAGCTGTCTCACAGTCAATACTTCGGCCTTGGAGTACAGTTGAGTGGTAGGGAAATCTTTACGTTTGAAGTGCATGACCTTTAAGATTGCTCTTTGAGCTCTTTCGGCTTTGATTAGGTAGGTTTTATAGGTTCCGCCCCAAACTGGAATACAATATAAAATAATTGACTGGCAAAGACTCTGATAAACCAGCAAACATGTATCAGGATCAGCACAATGCCGCAGTTCTTTAAAAATGTAGATTAGTTTTCTGATACGTGTACATAAGGCCTCGACATGGCATTTCCAATCCAGGTGGCAATCAATGTGAATCCCTAAATATTTTGTATTTGGAACTAAAGACAGGAATGGACAGCTGCAGTTTAATGCATCATTTGTGCAAATATGCTTATGCTTAGGCTTTAATTTGACCTGATTCCTGGGGAGGAGTTAGGGTGTTTGGGGGAGAAAATCTAATAACCTTCGTCTTTGCTACGTTGAGAGTTAGCAAGTTCTCTGAAAGCCATTCCATTACCAAGCGAAGGGACTGCTCTGCCCCTCTTTCCCGCTCCGTACCAGACCGTGTCATAGACTACTAGCGCTGTGTCGTCAGCATACATAGTTGACTTTGACAGTCGTTACGGGGGTTAGCAGCCCAAAAGTCTGACAACCAGTCTAACCTTAGAGTACTGGTACTCTAAGGTACAGTAATTGAGTGGCGGAGGTCAGAAGGCAGTTGCTCCGTGTAAAATACGAAACCTACATTGTTTTCTCATATATACTTTTTCCAGATTATGTATATGGCAAGATTGTTAAAAGAGACTTTAAAAGAGTATCCATGGAGTTTCTTGCCGGTTCTTCTCCATAGGACCAACTTTTTGGAACCGTGCAACTAGAGTCTAGAGTACTGCTTTAAATCATAAATGTCATATCCTATACTAATTACTTATGATATAAGGAAGTATAGAACCACCACTATTCAGATCGATGAACACGATTACATTATATTAGGATAAAGTTGAAGTTGTAAAAACTATTCTTGAAAATATTCAACTAACTGATAAAATTATCTGGCTGTCACAAGAACATATCTATAAGTAAAGATGTTTAGTACTTAATCGAAGATTTCTCTCGATGACAACCGTAAACATAAGCCATATTATTTACGCAAAGACCGCAACTTATTGAGCAAACAAGTTAATTTTAGCTTACACCCATTGTGGAATGGGGTAGCTCTCACAAAAGGCAAGAAAAACATTGGTTTCAGAGAAGCCATAGCAATTAAATTGTATAATTAAGAACTGCTCAATGGTGAAACTTACTATATTTAAAAAAAAAAATATGAATTTCCTTTTACAATATTTTAGGTATAATAATTGTTTTTTGAATTCAAGAAATGGCAAATAAGTAATGACATACAAACTTTGCTTAAATCGTATTGTTCATAAGTACCTTATATGAGCGTTAAAAATTTGCTGTATCAGAACTAAAACAGATTTATTCCCAGCGGATACAATGGCAAGTTCCATTTTGAATTAGATAGTAAACAGTAACATAACGGCTTATAATATAATTTCAGTAAATATGATGATAATAATCTATGAAAATATCATTATAGCAGCTTACAACAAATGGCTAAATTCAAAACATTAAGACATTCAAATAAATTAATTTCAAGCAATATTAATATGTTTTCATAATCGACAAATGTACCGTGAAGCTTTCCCTCCGTGAATGTCACGAGTACGTAGTTTGCAGATGCATACAAAATCCAGGGATGTGCACTTGGTATCAGACCAAAATATCTGTATATTATGCAGATATTACATTATGTACGATCACCTTGAGCGTAAAATTAGATAGTTTTACATGTGAGCAAGTGCTACACACTGCTCGTGTTAAATATTTTTAGTGCTTGCACGAGTCCGGCATCATGCTCATCTCATGTGAGATAGGGGTAATCATTTTTATTTCAATATCTGTTTGTGTTGATATAGTAATAGTAATATCTTTATTTCGATCTAACCAATAGCTCTTCTGCGCTTTTTCTGCGTAATAATGTAAAGCCTCTCTTATCCTTTTTGAATGATTTGTAGATACTTAACTTATGCATCTTTAGTTTAGCTTATGTTTTGGTTTCTTAACGTATGTAAGTAGATATGGTAAAGTCTAGGACGTGATTTGACGAGTTTTTACAACAAATACCTTATTTATATGGGTCTGAGTCACGTTATTCGATTGTAATTTGTTACCAAAATAATGTGAGTAGCTAGTTTTCACTTGAAACGTGAAGTCATGTGCAATGATGTATGATGTAATTAATAATAAAATTATTTATTAACTTTTTTAAGATAAAACAAGTAATTTTCTTAAATTGTTCGAAGATTTTAATAATTAGTTCATCTGAAACTCTGGATTTCAGAAGTATCTCTGTGTACATGACTGTGCCTACGATCAAAAGCTGGCGGAATTATGTTTTCATATCCTCCGTATCTTTATATCGCATCTTTGCTAAGTTAAGTCTAAGGCATAGGGGACGGTTTTACCCTTACGAAGCAGCTGAGTCATTAATCTAGTAGCGCATGCTCCTTGTTGAGTTGTGGAAGGCGTGTCGAAGGGAACCATGTGGTAACGCAGCTATCGTTCAGAAAGCTCTGCGTCACCGAAGATTAATGTAATGACGCCTTTGTACTGATGTTAAACTGGTGGTAACGTAGGATTCGATGCTGCTGAAACATTACTTTCGATTATAAAGTACAGTCGATCATTATTGGAACACCTATTTATATAGGAATGTCGTTCAGTAAGCTCAGTACTCCTAGATAGTAAAAACAATTGATTGCATTTTGTGATTAATCATGATAAGATTCTGTAAAGGTCTGGTGGCTGTTTACGGGCAACTGTTGAACTTTTCAGTTCAAACTATATACCTCTTGTGTCCAAAAACTTAGAATAAAAAATACTTCATCGTTGTCCTCTTGTCCGTCTGTAAATCGAAAATCATTAATTCACACTTGCTGTAACTAAAGTAATGACCAGTAGGTATTTGATCGATTTGCTTAGTCGGCTCTTAAGGCACCCTCGGGTTGGAATGGGGTGGCCTCATTTTTGTCGGAGACGAACCAGCATGAAGTCTAGGGATGTTACGGAGCTTCGACTCCGAATCCGATATGTCGGAACCTCCGATTAAAATCACACCTCCGAATCCGGCTCCGGTTCCGATATATCAAAACGGAGGTATATATCGGAGTTACAAGTTATGACTTGCTATCGCTGCAGCGCTACCGAGCTCTTTCTACGTGACACTGACAACTGACGGAGTATATGTGTTCTGTGTAACTGGTGAACGAAGAATGAACGAGTTGCGACAAGTTTCTTCTTTCTTATTTTTATTTTTTTTTTTACTTAAAAAAAATTACATTTTACATTCATTAATTTGCTCCGACTCCGACTCCGATTCACCTCCGACTCCGCGGAGGTCACTGCAAGACCCTCCGACTCCGATTCCGCCTCCGATAAATCCACCTCCGTAACATCCCTAATGAAGTCTATGTATAAAAACGTATCAAGAGAGGTTTTATATCGATTCCTCCAATGAGACGAGTATTATAGACGGATTTTTCGTTCACGCTTTTTGGTTAGAGGAACCCTTGTTTTCTTGGTTGATTGTGAAATTTCTCTCGTATACAAGAGAGTATAATAAGTAATATCATAAGCTTTTTGAGTTTTGCTACCCATATTATAGTTCTGTACCCCTAGTGTAAATTTCTTTGGCAAATTCGATTTACTACATCGAACGCGTTCGGCGCTCCGATTGGTCCGTTTCGTGCTCTCCACCAATTCGAGCGCCGAACGCGTTCGATGCGTTAAAACGAGTTTTTCGAAATAAACTTAGACTAGGGCCTCTGAAGTTTACGTTTGCCCGTCTCGAAGGTTCAAGTTTTGTTTCTACCATTAATAGATTTTTGTAGAGTTACCTAATACATACCCAGATGTTTTATTAGAACTCTAAACACCGAATAACGTGAGAATAACTTGTACTTTGCGATGCCACAAAAGTTCGCGAATCCCAGGAAAAGCATGTGTCTATTTTGAGATCTTATAATTACAGTTTTTATATAATGATAGATATTATAACATAGATACTAACATACTTGTATTCGGAAACATTGACCATATCCATCTATTTATACATAGAGGTATATAAATATATATACGCATACTATGCGTATGGTATATATAAATATATAAATGTCTGGTGAACTAATTACCTATTTAAAACCAAACCACGTGTAGCTATAGCTGTATAATCGGTATTATACAGCTATAGCTACAGCTACAGCAGAGATGGAATGGAAGAAGATAATAACTCAATACTCAATACTCATTTAGGTACTGTTACTTAACAACTAAAAATAAAACTGTTGGTTGTTTGGTTTTTAGCATGTCTTCACTGAAAATAATTGTATTCCTGAAACTGCATCAGTTATTGTGTAAACCGGCCGAAATATTTAGAAGAATAAATAAATAGGAATAAAAAATATACCTAACTTAAATTAATTTAAATTTTAAACTTTTATAATTTATATAGGCGAGACGTCTACCAGGTTTTGAGGCCCGAGTCCGATCTTCATCTTTTTAATTACGAAAATATTTTCAACACTAAATCTTTTCGTCTAACAATAAACACATCAAAAACATTCCCGCCGGTTGACATCTGAAATGTGTCATTCGTTGAGTTATATAATCATGTAATGATTCGGCGGACAAAAGCTAGAGCTAGGTAGTAATTGAATATCTAGCAAAAATCTTTTAGATATATTTTCCATTCAATATGACGACATCTTGTCAGCGTGTGTTATATTTGGGGAGTAATTGCATTTACCGCAGTAAGTAGGAAGTAATTACACTTTGTCGACAACATGGTGAGTTCTTGTCTGTACTAAGTTAGACATTGTTCTAATTAGACTGATGGTTTTTTGACATTAGCCCCCAAGGATTATATTTATAATTTTTTAGAAGTGAGATTCTTGAACTGTATTTTTTTGCAATAAATAATTAATTATCAAAAATCGCTGTAGGTGCGCGTGCTAAGCTTTATATGCCCACGAGAGTACCGAGTATTCCTGTAGGAACAATCGAGTTATTCTGTATTACCGAGTATTTCTGTGGAACAATCGACGCTATTCGCCCGCGGTGCACGACACGGGCGGATCTGCGAATCTAATTCGCTTCAGTCTGTACGCAAAATAGCAGGTGGCGGGTGTTGAAAGCCCTCCCATACAGGTTGTGGGTGATTTATGTAATAAGTAATTTTAATGGCAACGCAGTTAGATCGTAAACCTGACCACAGACGACGTATAGCTTCACTCCCGGCGATCCGTGCTGTCCCAGTATTCATAGTCATTAATTCTGGGACCCTTTACACCGTCCGACGTGAAATCGAATCGTTGGGCAGTCGAATCGCCTCGGGGTGACATGTCGTTTTCGTATGATCACTTGTTTGTGATTTGTTTTTATTGAGTGACTGGGCTGTATACGTGCAACACACTTTGTCTTTTTTAAGCATTCTATTACGTATAACATAGCTTTACACCCGTATATTCCGAAGGGTTAGGCAGTGGTTTATATAGAACACATAGATATCACTTATATAATTATTAAGTTCCATGTGATGGAAGCGGGCTGATAATTTTCTAACAGAAAATCCCAATAACACTATATTAGACCCGGTTTCGAATCGACAATCTCACGTTCAGGAGTAGCCACACTGTCACAATGTAGTCTATATTATCTGACCAGATTACTTGATAAAGCTTTACTTCTAAGTTTTTTGTATGTTTCTCGTTTTCTATTTATAGGCAACCTGTCTGTATCTAGTATCATACTTAACCGGTTCAGCGCCACAGTGTACACACAATAGAATTCCGATTGTGTCTCGCATGGATCAGCATTCAGCTGAGAGGTTAAATAATGAAACGTGTGTGTGTAAAAGGACCTAACCTAAAGACCACCACCAAGACATATTTGTTTGTCTGTAAAGTGTACTCATTACAATTTGTATCATCATAATTGACAGCACACGTTAGCTAATGCGACCGTTTATTTATTCTAACAAATTTTACTACCAATTGTATATACATATATATTCAAAAGGGGAATACTTAGCCCTACATTGGTTTGTTTCTTTGATCCTGTATTAGTATGTTTAGAATATTTGTGGTTTGTTTAAAATAAAGGAAATTGGGGAAACCACCTACATCCGTGTGTAGCGTTGCGTGTGTAGATGTCGTAACTGTTCTCACTGGAATAACTATGTGTATGCGCAAACCTAGCATGTAGGTTTGTATTTATATAGCAACGGGATACTTGGTGAGTTGACGCTGTTTACCTAATACAGGCCAGCTTGGGTTTCCTAAAGAATTTGCTAAGCTGTTACCTTGGTCCCAGAAAGCACGGTTTTACCACTGATATAGATAAAATTGGTTTAATTGGCTTTCAACTGTTGTCTGTACGATAGTTTAATGTTTATTACCTGTATTGAGAAGTTCAAGTACGATAGTAGCTTCGTGTCAAAGGGCTTTGAATGTGAGATAAATTCAGCTCTCTCATCAGCAGCCGTCAATTTGACCTTCCCACATCGAGTCTGCCTCAGCCGCCTTCTCCACATTGTCTGTCCATTTAGCTGAGGAGTGTTCGATACAATTTTTTTACGCTTACGATTTGGATTATCCCAACTTTTAGTGTAGTCACGACTGCTCACCGCCATGTTAAGTTTACACGGATAACCTCAACATGTGACAAGCCGCAAAGTTTTCCATAAAAATAAAAAAATAAACAAAAAATAAAATTACTGTATAAAACGTAGCCTAGCCTTAGCCGTGGCCTAGAGTTTACAAACATACATCTTATAAACACGCACACCGAGACCCGAAATAACTATATGTACATTATAAAAATAAAAATAAATTGCATGTGTGAATCGAACCCACCATACGTAGCATAGAAAGCTAATCGCTCCGCTACTGCGACAATCATGCCATCCAATATAATATTTATGTCGAATAATTCGGCAATCGGTAGCTGTAAACGTCTCCCCGGGCTGGCACCTACACCCAAGGTCCCAGGTGACCGCCACTCGTCTATTAATACTTCATATACGCTCAATGGGGGATTTATAGCCTTCATTACCGCATTTGCCGTTGTTAGAGCAAATTGCGAGCGATCTTGAGCCCGCCTATCATCGGCCGTTTTTTAACTCCTGATAGTGTTCAGCTTTGTCACTATGTCTCTTCTTAACTGAAATAGTTGGGAATTTTTCACATGTACTAAAAAAGCTCTATTTTATGTAGAAGTTAAGTACTTACATAGAATCTGAAAATGTGTTAAGATATGCAAGAACTCAAAGATCATTTTGACCTTATTGACCATAAAGTCAAAATGATTTTTATTTATTTAAAATGATGTAGGACATATTAATTTAAAAGTGTTGGCTCTTAAAACTTTTAACGCTAATGTCGGTGAAGATTTCACTGGGAACTGAAAAAGAAAATGTTTTATCCGGGTTGCTTAATTATTGTACACCAAAATCATATAAATATTCAAAAAGGTTCCATAATGAATAGTAAATTATTGAAAAGCAGCTAATTTTACTAAAGAGAAAGATGTTCGCGCAATACTTATAATTTGTTTTTATTACTAACCGATCGTAATAAACTATAAATTTAATGACCGATTTCACGAGCATCAAAGATGCATGATAATAAACGGCATTGTTTATATTTCCACGAAATAATTTGTTATAAATATTAGCGTAGGTACACTTTGTAGGTTATACAGTGTATGACAGAGCAGTAAGTATGTATTATTACATCAATGTCACACTGAATGATATTTCTGGGTGAGCAGACAAAAGGGCTCACAGTAAAATATATTTAGCGATGATTATGAACGGCGTTGGCGTTAAGTGGCTGTTTTTTGTTAAATACAAAAATATTACAATATTTATAGATGTTTTTCGTAAATGTTTCACATGTTGTTAGAATAGAAATTTATCTGAAAATTTTATACATTTTATTATGTTAATATACGACTAACTGGATCAACGCTCGGTTTAATCGCATGGATTTTGTATAATAGATACCAGTTGTATGCTATATTCTTTTATTTATAGAGATTTCTTACAGGCAACCTTTGTAACGAAGTTTTAAACGCGTCATTCCTACGTAGAGTCGCGTGCGCATCACTAATGCAATGACGTTCCATAAAAGCAATAAAAACAATCAATATGCATAGTTATCTTCTTTATGTAGCAATTGATTGAGTTAGTTGATCGTTAATTAATCGACTTGTCTACATAATTGTCGATGTGTGTCGTTAAGAACAATAGAAAATATTCATCTTGGAACATTGAATGAGCTAGAAGAAAAACTAATTCTCATGAACGTAGTTTAGATAAAATAACATTACGTATTGCGTGATAATGGCGTCATTTACTACGTCATAAGACAATCTATTAAGTACCTAACTAGATACTAGATGAATACTAAAACATTGTGTGGATTGATCAAAGAGATTTTCATAATGTAAACTTCAAAGCTCGCATTGAACATAGAAACATGGCTATAAAACTTGAAATCATATAAAATGAATGCATAGCTTTTAATTCAACATAATTTATCATCACCCGCCTATTAATGTTCTAACAGTTCTAACTAGGAACGCAGGTCTCACTGAAAGCGATTATATCTACTTTACCACGCGGTTTTAGTGCGGATTGTCGGATCTCACAAGTCCTCTCATTCTCTGCGCAACATTAATAAATCTAACTTATTGGAACGCAGGATCTTCAATCCTTCTCTTACGTGGCTGTTCTTAAACCTATTCCCTTGGATTACAAGGGATAATGGTATCGTCAGACATTCCAATACACAGTTTTGACAAGCAGTTCTGCCAATGTTTTGGCAACGTGATCAAAGTTAATAGTGTTTCGTCTCAGTCACGGGCCGATCGACTTTTCAAACAAAAAGTCCTAACTTCGCCATATCTACTAGTGGTAGTACTGTGGGTACAGATCCGCTAGGCTAGTATTCGGTGTCCATATGTGATTAGAACAAAAAGGAAAATTTAACAAAAAAAATTTTTTCGTTATATTGACCTCTTTAACAATAGTGCTACAATTTAATAGATGTAACTACGGCGAACGAAAGTTCACCATCCAAAATTGAATAATCTATACTAACGTATCCTAGACGCTCCTTCAGGCCAAGGGTTTTGTTACACACTGTATAGCGAGGATTTTCTTTAACACGAATAGATCATTAATAGGCACGTACTTCCCGGTGGACAGTGTTCTGCGGTAAAAATAAAACAATGTAAGCTTTCAGGAATAGCCGCGGTCGGAAATAGCGAGTGCGGACGGTGACGTGTCCTTGGCGGCGACTGGGGCGCACTGCCCGAAATATGTCATTAGCGGGGCGTCATGTAGCTGGGGGAATGTTCAAAACGCATCTAGGGCCGTCACTGCCGACTGCCGCTGTCAAGTGTCAGAAGATGCTAGGTGAAGGTACAAATTTTAACCTTTTTTGAGGCCAGCTAACCTTTACTAACTTTTTGTTGCCATAGTACTGAAAACAGAAAATGCTTGTAAAGTACAAGCTCCTACGGGTGTTAGTGAAGAGTAAAGTCTATCCTGCTTGCACAGAAACAAGATGACATTAGCACCGACATTTAAAGTGACAAGTGACAGAACGTTTCTAGAAATTTCAATTTCTTCTAAGCGGAGTCGAACACTTAACCTAATTTATTGCATTGCTTGGAGGCTTGGGCAACCGCGTAAAACTCATTCTAGCATTGATGCCAGCCATTTAATTTTAAATCAACGTAAGACTCACGTCAAGACCCAGCGACCATGAGAAGTTCACATAGGCGCAGCACCTGCTCGCCATATATATCAAAGGTTGTCGTAACACTATCGTGTGTTTCTCAGACTTCGTGAAATGAACGCTCATTGTTTGGCAGCGGCGCACGGCGCGACGCGGAAAATATGTACGCCAACATGCTGTTAAATTGATGGGATTCAGGTTGATTGCTAGTTTTGGACGCTAAAATTAGAGAGTATACATGTAGAAACGTCCGTTGTTGCATCCACTGATTTGTAGCATCAATCACGGCCATCATGCTCGCACACGTTCCGTTTAATGCCTCGGATCTGGAACTCGGTAATATTGTGCACCAACAAAATTTTATCGAACATAACTGGTTATTACAGCTTTAGTGTTTATTTTTGCTGCAGAAACGAGTGAAAACGGTGCAGTATTTTCATTTTGTATTTCTGTGTAAATTGTAGGATTCAATTGGGTGAAACTTGGAATTATGGTCTCCTAGAATGTGGGCCAACAAACAGTCGTAAAATATGCATTATTGCAAATTCAAAAGTAAGGATTTGTAAATTTACTGTTTCAGCATCTGTCAACAGATACAATTAAAATCTCGGTTCTGGTCTTAAAACTATACTTAGGTACTAGGTTCTCTACCCAGTATAATCTTGGTAGCGTCATTGGAACCGAAGGCCAAACTATCGTACCATCCGTTTCTCATAATGACAAGAATATGACTTATTAAAGCGGTTTATCCGACTTTATTCTGCCATTATAAATCTGCTGCCCTGGGGAACCGCCCGCCTTCGCTCTCCCCGAAAGACACTGAAGGGTTGACCTATGCCTTCGGTATCTATGTATACGTGAACAAGAATATTGTGCCCGTTCGTAAGAACGTATGATACACAATTTACATAAATGTATTTTTTTTCGCTAAACTCATAAACATGTATATAGCGGCTGACTCAGTTGACAATTAACATGTGTAAAGTGAGTAGTAATACCTACTTATAATATTTATCTGATAATTTACACTTATTAAATTATTCAAATATAACTGAACACGACCCTGGCCCTCGGCAAGGCGACGGCGGCTGTCTAACGCTAGGAATTAGGAAGTGCGTAGATGGTGGCAGGCGGCGGGTGCGTGATCAAAACAAATATAAACCGTCGGACGAACGGGCGGGCGCTGTCACCGGCGGCCGGCCGAGGCGCCCGCACCACCCGGGACGCCTTGACATAACCTCGCGGAACCACGCTCTCAGATAGATCAAACTGCTGAACGGAACAAGGGTCTATTAAAATTAAATAAACTTTTAAGAATTGGTTTCATACCTTTGGCAATGTGTTTTTTTCTTAGTCTTTTGTCGTAAACTGTTTATAGACAAGGTTACGTACAAAGGGAACTTTTATTTTAGTTACATATAATATAATTTATTTTCAAATCATATTTGATGACAAACTATTGATAATTGATTGCCAACAGCTTTGTCTTTTCTATGCTTCTTCGGATTTTCCACACGTTCTATTGTTTCCTGATCCAATAAAATGACTTCAGGTATATTTTCCAGTAAAAGTATTCACCCCTTAAGACTGAAGACTGCTGATCTTTTGGCCTTTCTAGTAAAATTTTGTAAAGATATTAATAAAACCGCGAGTTTTATTTTTATCGGGCACAATGATGTTCTCTTTGTTTGGTTGGTGACATTGTACCTTGCTGAAATGTTGTGTTCTGGTAATTTTATTTCTGGTTAAGGTCAGTAGTAGGTAGAGAACAGCATAAGAAGGTAATATTAACTACAGAGTTTAGATTTGGCATACAATGTTTAAGTTTAGCGTTAGTGGGGTTAACAAAATTCCTCGATGATGATATATTGCAGGTGGAGAAAGGATCGTTAAAAATTGAACGAAAATATTTCTAGATTCGCTACATATATTTTACACGTCAATAAAACAATACGATATTGCAACGCGATCGTAATAAAAATCGACGTCAGTCATCTGCTATATCGGAGCAGCGCGGCCCACGCGCAGACCAAATGAAAATATACTCGACGACGCCTGCTGCCAAAGAAATTAAATAGAGTAGATTTTTCAGTTGGACAGACACGCGATGAACAATGGGTCTCGTTACAAGGGAAGGACGGCCACGACGAGCAGCGCGCGTGCGCACACTTAGGGTTGCCAGAAAATCAGCGCTTGTACCATAAGTTAGAATTTTTTATCTCTTGTCTTGCTAAAATTTAATTTCCGGTGAGCTTTAACGCATAAAACAAACGGGTTCGTAATCTTGCATGGCTTATATAATATTCAGGCAATTTATCATCATTAATATCTTGAAATGGGAAGTTGACGGCAGTTAATGAAAACAGATTCCACGTGTGTTCAGAGTGAAGGAAGTGAATTGTAGGTGTTCCATAATGGGGTGCCGAAGTATTGATATCGCCTAGTTCACCCTGCATAACGTATGTATCGACAACACGTGTTCAGTACCTACGTAGCACCGGAGGAGCTACGCAGTCGCAACGACAATCAACAACAAAATGTTAACAAACACCAGACGTACTTTCCTCGTCATCAGTTTAATTAACGCGGAGAAACAAATGAAAAAAGCGTAACGAGATTGTGTTGATAATTGTTCGGATTTTTACTGAAAGGATCCTATTTACAGCATTTTTCTATGAGCGTAGTGACCTGTGTCATAGTCATATTAACAGTCGTCGCCATCGCCAACAGTACTCGGTCGATATTTTAAAATATATATGGCCATTTGCCCATCAACAGCTCAATGCTACGCGCCGTATGCTAATTAATGTAATTTATAGATTTTAATGTGAATTTTAGATTATTTTTCACTCGCTCATTTCGAAGTGGATAAAAAATACCCTTTTTAAAAATTGAGTGGGCAAGTTATTTCGACAGGTAATTAAATGTGGTACCAAAATATACATAGTTGAGAGTAAACTGAATAAGTGTTTCGAGAATCAAATATCTTTTCCAATATTAACACGAAACAGCTTTAGTCACTGAATTAATTCATGTTATTAAGACCTACATTTAGTTCTGAATTGTAATGACCTGATAACATTCATCTGACTTGAATGGCTAGTGTTGATAGTTAGATTCATTTAGAGGCAATACATTATGCAAGCGAACGTTAGATAATAAGAGCGGTTATGTACGACTTGTTGATTACATTCAAAACTCCATTATGTCAAACGTTAACATATTAAAATAAGTAACTTGATTACTAAATAACAGTAACGAAAACTGTATAATATATCTGTGTACAATGTTTCTACACAAAATATTTTATTGGGAAGTGGATAGAACATTGTGTCTAAATGCTGAATCTGATAAAAAAAAATGGAAGAGGTAAAATATAATTAGTAATGATTAAATACAGGTTAATTTATCATTTTTGTCAGGATACTGCTACTAAATCAGTCTATGAAGGAGGCATACTGATTAAGGGTCTGTAGGTATAAATTTTAATCAGGTTATTTTGTGAGCTACGTCGCGTGTCGGTGGCTCCATTCCGTTTGCGGATATTGTCGCTATTTAACTATAATTATAATACTATATTATAATTAAAGTTACCATATTTCGATAAGCGAATGTGAATTTGTGAAACCCGGCGTGTCAATAACACGCCATCGCCAGTAAGGCGTTAATATTATGATTTCTGCTAGTATAGAAACGCTAAGTCTGAAATAATTAGACGGAAACTAAAGCAGATTCACATGGCGGCATTTTTTTAGATTTTTAAATAGGTATAGTTGTATAGATGTGGCAGTTAAAGACCTATCTATGAGTTATATTAGCTTTTTATCATAGTAATTATTTAATTACCTATATCATGAACAAACCGGGGATAAAAGGCTATTATGATACGAAATATTAACAAGCAGATGCGCTTTGGAAGAGGTAATAAGAAAACCAGTAACATACTTATATTATGTAGGTACCTATGTAGTGTGTTATAATTTAAATCATGAATCTACATAGCAAACACTAAACAAGTGCGAATGAGCCGGCACACGATTAAGACAAGCAATAACTCAGAGTGCGTGTATTTGCGGAAACATTGGTAGACGTTAGAGTAAAACTGCTAGCTACGACCTATTTACTGGACAGGAGAATGCACTGTACACATGTCCACTAAATAACCATCAATTTTCTACCTACAGACATTAGACGTAAGAGCTATTTCAGGCTTCTCTGTTTGCAGGTGGAAATCTATTTTAATTGTCTCTTTCGAATTAGAGGCCGCTGCTGAGACTACTTGGATTATTAGCTGTTTACGATTCATTTAGCTGGGAAGAAATATGAAGATATATCCTAGTGCCAAAGTTTTTTTATCAACCCCAAGATAGTTCGCGGAAGAGGCGGTCCATGACTTGTACATTTCACATTCGAATTTTCACGATACGTCGTGTATCCCGGGTAAAAAATGACGAGAGCTGTATTTTTGCGTCATTCAGACACTGACACTGTAAAGAATTCATAGCGAGGTTTTGAAACATGCTGACAGTTTATCTACTCCCGGAAAACATCAACCGTTGAATTTTTAAGATTTTTTGTATCTGCTATAAGAAACAGACGGGCAACTTTGATATATTATTCCGTCATTACAATACTAAATTATGCATAAAATGGTGGGCGAGCGTATAATTACGTAGAAACAATAAATAAACCACACATTGTTAAGAATTTTACGCAGCTAGAGGAACTACAATGTTTTAAATGATGCGTACCCACATTTTATTACCTCAAGATATTGTAGCAGGAACTGTTGGCAGAATGTGGCCTGGCAGACAACGTTATTACGGCGTAAATTCAAATTAGCTGCTTATGGTTACAAACGACTGGCATTTCTGTAAATTTTGTCATATTTAACTCACATTGATTTACTGTGGATAGGTACTGGAATTACCGTGAGATCTACAAAATAAAAATAGGTATTATTATTTACATTGTCAAACATTAGGGCATAACTAGGTACCTACATGAATTCGAATTTCATTTTTATACATTATCTTTTCACTAACAGTCAACTATTACGGAAAGTCGCCTTGAAAGTATGGGTTTTACAGTTTCCCGTGTTGATTGAATCGGCTATCGATTGTTTACTTCACGGAATCCACATATAAGATGCAAATTGGAATACTAAAAATAATCCCGTTGTGTTGGCTGGATGCAATAATGAATTAATTTCCAGGAAGTTTGTCGGCACGGGGCGTCGTGTTGTGCAAGTGAGTTGTAAATCAACATAAATCAGGCATGTCAAAACGTTTGCCCGCCTTATTCCGGCCGCGGCGGCGCAGGCGCACCGCTGTGTAAGCATCCTAACTCATGCGCTGTTTGCTTAGCCCCGAGTTATAATCTTCCCCACATTCACGTGCTCGAGCATTACATATCTTGTAAATTAAATTTCATATTTGTGTACAATAGGTATGGATCGTATGAGTTATGTGTATATAACCCATATAATTGCTTGCTGACATGAGCAAGCCTATATACCAAATTAGATTAAATAAAATATATCAATACATAAGAAATATTACGATAAACACAACATAGAAAATAAAAAAATGCGTTTCCTTTTTTTATGAAACTAAAGTATTTCCATCATAATACTTTCCTCAGCTGTTCCGCGATAACAGATTTTATTTTGTGCTATCAAGGCTGAAAATTACGAGCCGATAACTAAAAAGCTTCAAATAAAACACACATATTATATTTTATTTGTTATTGTACATTTATGTATTACCAAAATAAATAACGTGTAGATATTTATTTAGTTTGTTGCATTCACGAAATTCATTAGTTTTATTAGACGCCTATTGAAAAGTAGTCGGTACGTACGTATATTCTGTAAATATTAATCGCAGCTCGTGAAAGATCGAAGCTACAGAGCATAGAGTAATTTCTGGATTGATGGAAATGTAAAATGTGTAGGTTTAGTATTCGTAAATCTTAGTATAGAGATATGGAATGGAGCTATGCTTACTAACTGGCTGCTTTGTAATATTGGTCTGTTTAATTGTTTGATTTCTTAAAAAAATTAGATAGCGCGTTACGAATTACAATATATATAACATAAGGGTATAAACTGCATAATAATAATGAATAGCAATGTCAATCGCGTCGCTAGGGCGAAGCCGATCTACCTATCCTTAAATAATTTTGTATAATTTTTACTGTGTCTAAATAACCTTTGACTCAAATCTATGAAGCCACAGTTCCGGAATTAAATGCTGCGGATTATCTACCAGATAAGTCCACGCATGGCAGAGCGTGTCAGAATCTTTAAAGATACAAAAAACGTTTCCACGCCCTAGATAATTCATGCATCGTGGGTGCCTTTGGGAACAAGTGGCATACAAATATGTGTTCTTTGCAAGAATCGAACCCGCGAAACGTAGCGCAGCCGTCGATTGCAACCACTACGCCAAAAGTGTCGTCACACTACTACTACAAAGCATACTGCTAGAGCCTTTAAAGATTCAACCACAAGTGATACAAAAGTGTCGCGTAATATATCACCGTCTAGCGTCTGTTGATATGACCGCAAACATCATCTTACATAGACAGACAAACAAAAATAGACAGTCAAATGTTTTCGTTGCGGGACGAGATATCTAGTTAATTCAATCGCAATATCTTCGCCTTTACACCCAAATAATAAATTATGAAGTAATTTTGCGAGTTAGCTGAACATTATCATAAACCTTTTAACATTGTATTGGTACTTTGTGAATGTTTAGTCTATTCATTGTTTGAGCGGCGCAGGAGTATCTCTTCATATTATTTATTCCACGATCGGCCAAAAGTGGATGTCGGCGAGATATTAACAAGCACTTTTGATTTTTATAAACATAAATATTGATTTTTGCTAGAGTAGTGAAGTGTTTATGTTTTGAATCGTTTATAAGATATCTAATTATTTAGGCCAATGCACACGGGCTACTTTTTGCATCAGAAAAAACTGAATAAGGAACGCGAAACCTACTGATTCTACTTTAAAGACTTACTGTGCCCTTATACATTTTAGCGCCATTTTAATGGGCCATTAACCTAAAAAAAAGAAAACATTCAATTCAAGCACTCTAGAACTCTCTTTGACTCATTTTTTCATCTAAATATCTAATGATGACTACTTTTTTATCATTTTTCGATTAAAGATAATAAAAGACATAAAATACAGTATGATCCATGATTTATTATATCAATTAAATATACTGTAGCACATTATCTCTTACAACTAAGCAACAAAATTTATTATGAACTTCAGACTTTAGCAACTAATATTATATTGATTTAACACAGTAGGCACAGTCATATACTCCACTGCATAACAAGTTTTCTATTATTCAGAGGATTAGAATAAGAAAAAAAAACCGACTCCAATTACCTAAACCACTGCGTTAATCTTGTAAATAACATGTCTCGTAATATAAAGTTTCATTTGAAAACAATTCATTGGCATGCAAGAAATTCCTTCACTGAAATAGGGATCAAGGACTTCTTTCACCATTATTTACTGAAACGGAATACATAGCGCATTGAAAAGAACCTTTTTTTTAAACATTGCCTCGAGTTTACCAACACAAATATTCATACGTACATACAAACACCCAGACCCGGAAAACTATCTTTAGGCCGTACAAATATTAGTTGTCAGCAGTTGGTCACACCACTGCGCCAACTGACACGTGATTTAATTAAAACCTTATTATATAACGATATGCAAATTAACATGAATATATATTTTAATCACCTATCATCCTATTTGAAGTCGGTTAAACTAGATCTAAAGATTCATAGAGACTAAGCTTATTAATATGTAGTTATCAGTTGGTTGGAAAAATTACTATAAGAGTTACATTTGATTAGCTATATCGTTTTCTGGAAGTATTAAGGCACTAATGACCAGAATCGACTCGCTAGGGATTATATGTTTGGTATAAGTATTATTCGATGGCATTCTAACCCCTCGTTTACACCTACAAACAAGTTGTGATACTACTTTTCAACAAAACTTTTAAATAGCTTGACAAAAACATGTCATGATCATAACTTGTAATGGCAGTGTTTCAAACTTGTTTTGTTTACTTTTTTGTTCAAACAAAGTAACCAACGAGTAGATATATAGATAAGTTTTGTGTTCACACCGTTCAAATCCCGCTGCAAGTATTTTATTGCACATTGTTCATCAAACTAATCATAAAAATGTTTTATACCCGATCTATGCACATCCGATTTCAAAATACTTATAGTTAAATACATTGACTTAATCTTGCCTTTGATATTCTGTTCAAGTACATTAAAGAAAGGTAGGGATCACTGATAGACATACAGTAATTTAAAAAAATAAAAAAAAAATATACATTGTCTTGCACTACATTTTTTCCGTATTGTGGGTAGTTTAACAACATACATGTCACATGCACACACAGCGAAACCTGAAACATCCGTAGATCATAAAAATATTTGTTCAGGAATCGAACCTGCGTCAAGACGCGCATAGAGCTAAGCGTTTAGCTTTCTGCGCTTCGTGACGCGGATGCCAGTGCGTCAACGTGTCGTCAGAAATATATTGCTTTGCATATTGAAATACTCGGTATTTCAAGCTGACGTTATAATAAAACAAGTTGGAAACGCAAAATACATTTGACTACATACAAGTACAACACAGAACATGTTTTAAACCTGTATCAAACTAGAGAACATTTTTGACAAGTTTTCTAGAAGGTTTGTATACAACTATAATCACAACTTATTTTAGGTGTAAATAATAAACGAAAACACAGCCACACAAACGACGAAAACGCGGAGTAAAGCGTTGTGTTCAATGTTTCGTGGTGAAGGAGTTACGATGTTATGCGACAGCTTAATCTTAAAGCGAGCGCAAACGACACGTCTTGAGTGCCACAGCTTAAACAGTCATTAAACTGGTGATTATTTCAACTTTTTGTGAAGGAAATACAGGATCACGCTCCCTGTGAATAAGGCTCCGCCCCTGAAACAAATTGGGTAGTTATAGCTTTGTGGGACAAAGTCCTATGTATACATTGAAACTATCGCCAGCACGCCGCTGCCGCTGGCATCCCAATAAGAAGGTTATGTAAGCTTAAGATACAATATTTATAACTTAAATTATATCTTTTCTAATATATCTAAGATAAAAATAAAGAATAAAATTAAAAACTATACTGAACGGACACATGTACAGACCAAACTACTCCTCCATATCACTGTGAAGTGGTGGCGTGCTCAAGACTGGCAGCATTGAATGCCAATACATATTCTTTGACCAAACAACAATCCAATTCTTGTGTCGCGTAGTATTGACCAGTCGTTTACATACCTAATTATCTACAATAATTTTGATATCCTTCCTAATTAGGTAAAGTGAGGTAAGATATACTTATACAAAATATGATGAGAATTAGCATTTACCTACAAATTAACACTGACTATTATAGTTTTTTTATCAACTCCTGTGTAACACATTCATGGCAAGTTCGTATTTTATAACTAAAAAAAAAGTATGTTGTATGGGTGGATTTATACCAATATGATTTATATTATTTATATTGAAAATATACGGCGTTCCCACAGCTAAAACACATCTTTGCATTTAATCTATGACGATTACTTTTATAAATATTTATAATTTTCCCAAGTGTTGTACGTGTCAGTTTGAGATTCAGCATGTGATTTTGATATAGCATTTATTCGAGAAACGGCCTACTAACATTTAAAACATTTGCAATATTTATAATCAGCTATGCCGTCTGAAGAATATTCGAATGCGTTACTGAAAGCTGTAAATTCTTTTTAAAAAACGTATTCTGCCGCACTGCACATAATGTAATCATTATATATTGTAGTGCTGGTAAATCAATCATGAATAGCGTCTTTAGGACATACACATATATATATAACACTAATTCCGTTTTGCGGAAAAGGATAAAGATAGCTTCCACCAGAAATTTCAAAGCGTTAGTATTTGTATCGTAGATACAAATATTCACTACTTTTAATACTTAATAAAATATTGTTGTTGTTTTTATTATACACTAGCTGTGCCCGCGACTTCGTTTGCGTGGATGTCGGAACTTAACAATGTATTTTTTAGTGAGACCAAATGCACTTAACCCTATTTTTTTCTAAAATAAAAGAATTTTTCTAAAATAAAAGTAGCCTATGTTACTCCTTATTACATCAGCTACCTGCCAATAAAAGTCCCGTCAAAATCAGTCCAGCCATTTCAGAGATTAGCCTATACAAACAGACAGACAGACAGACCGACAGACAGACAAAAATTGTAAAAAATGTTATTTTGGTGTATGTACCGTATATATATTCATATGCATGTAGTAAAAAACGGTTATTTCAATATTACAAACAGACACTCCAATTTTATTTATATGTATAGATATGGTAAGGGAATATAAAATACTTTAATAAACTTACCTATACTTCCGTGGGTACCTATGATAAACACCCATCCATCCTTCGCTCGCCATGAATCTTAGTTGATAAATTATAATTACATATGTAATTCAGCTCAATTCTGTTACACCGCTGGGTACGGACCTATTCTCAGAACTAAGCTTTAATTCAGGTGGTGGCCAGGAGCGGGTTGGTGGACTACACACATCATCTAGAACATTATGAAGCTCTCTCATGTGCGTAATTTACACCTTCCGGCTAGTTTCGAGCGTAGAATTTACTATGTGGGTATAAAACGTCATGATCTGTAGCGACTACTATTCGCAACATGGCAAAAAATAAAGCGCCATCTATCAGAGTGAAGCGACCACAGAAAATTCTGAATCGCACTATGAGTTTACAACGATTCTAACACATATCGTCTGCTTACGGTTCAAAAGCAATAAGTGCATTTTGACTCTAAATTCGAGGAAAACCAAACCTCGTTCCCCCACCTGAACAATTAATAGACAGATTATTTTATAAAAAAACTATTACCAAATCGCCATAGTTCCAGCCGTCGAGTGCCTGTATACGCTGTACGTCGATATCCTGTACTCTCTGCTGTCCTTGAACCGCTTCAGTATTTTCTCAACGCTGCAATAAAATGCGTTTATTTCATATGAGACCGTAAACATGGAACGCTACAGTGTATGGTCGTTAGGGAATATGACCATATTAACTTGCCACTTGGCAAACCGATTAATGATCGCACTATGCCGTTATTATAGCACCAGTAGGTTTGGTACGGCACATACTATAGAACCAACAAAGTAAGCTTATAATTAATCATTGTTTTATAATTTATTGCTAAAGTGATGAGTGTAGGCATCTCTTCTTGAATCATCCTTTTCTTATTAAAATTTAGTCTCATTTTTTTTCTTCGTACGGATACAAAAGTTATAAACTTTTCCTGTTCAAATGCTTGCTTCATGTTTTCTGATGGGTATAAAATTTTTATTATCTCATAGTCTGTACTTTGTTATATATTGTCTACGTGTTTATACGGGGCAACGAGACGGTGAGACAACACGCAAGGAAGTCAGACAATATAGTTAATGAGCCAGTGTAACTTTTTAGTTTTTTTGACCTCGTGTAATAAGTATTTAAAATGACTACTCACATAATACTCAAACGCCACTTCAAAGCGCTTAAAAGACATTCTAACGCTAAAGTCCAATTTAAACTGCTAGCGTGAAGCTTAATAAGTACTTAAAATTGAGTGAGCATTGAGTATTTCGCGGTTAGTGAATAAGTCTATATTCACCGATAAATCGGACGTTTAAAATGAAAATTACCGTTTATCTATATAAAAGTTCTACGTTTGATTTTGTCAAAATTATCTGTTATACTTACTTGGGCTATAGACGATGTGTTTTTTGAGCTTGAGAATTCCCTGCCGGTCTTCGCTTTGCCACCTGTCTTCATGTACGACGGTGTACCAATTACAAGCCAGTATGTCCAGCAGTGGACGAATATGGGCTGATGATGATGATGATGATGATGGATTACCTGATAGGTAACTTTAAACTGCTTCTACTTTTCTACGATATTTAACTGGCTTTAATTGCTGTTTTGTGTTTGAGTACTAGGTATAACTAGCTTGTATCGCGCTTACTCTATTGGCTTGCGGAACGTTCTCGTGTCATCGAGTATCATATTAAATCCCTGAGAACGAAATCCCAGAGTGATTCTTCGCTAGATTTATAAGTAGATTATTTGATACTTACGTATGGTGACTGCTAGCAGCTACGAGAGCAGTTCGGCTCCCGTAAGGCTTTATGTCTATAGAACCGAAGCTCGCGAGGTCAGACGCCACCTATAGAATACATAACAAAATCATAACCCTGGCTATCTGTCGTAATGAAATATAGCGACGAGCGGCATTCGTTCTAGGATGAATTTTATTTATATCTCAACCTTAAATCAACCTTGACAGTGGTATGAAAAAAGAGATTTTGTACATTAGAGAAATCAAACACCGGCCGCACCGGTTAAAAAACGGGTCGGTACAAAAATAAAGATTTTCGCCTGTGACACTTGGGCATTATCAATCTGTTTTAACTAGCAACGGGAAATATGTGTACGGCTGGGGAAGTATGCGGTGTGGGTGCCCGTGCGTGTGTGCGTGCGCGCTGGCGCCGCGCCAGCCGCCGTGTCGCGCTACACACACGTGCACACGTTAACACACACCAGCGTTACAGATTGCGTCCAGACCACCGCTCCACCCTGACGTGACAATTATTACTACCATAACCGTTTCTTAGCATAGGTACCTACTGCCGCTAAATCTGGCACCAAGGATACAAACGCGGATGAACCCGACACGATGTTTACGATCCGAACAAAAATAGCATTGTTTTCCACCCGTTATGCAATTCCTTTTGAGCTCTGCCAGATCGCGATCGAAGCGGTAGTTATGACCATAAATATGTATTGAAGCTAAAATATTACTGTTTCGTAAATAACATGCCACGGAATTGTTTAGTGGGTAATTTATTGTACATTGACCTTAGTATTTAGTAATTACGACTGCAAGTCGTGGTAAGATTAGTTTGGCAAACGTCAAGAATACTATAAATTTATAGGAATGTCGAATATAATTAAATGCTGGCTGAATACGAATGCATTCCGGCGTCAGCGCCCGCGCCGGCCGCTGTATGGCCAATGCTGTGTGAGATGGTTGAGCATTGTATTTATACCGGGTGTATATTTGGATTTATTTGAACACAGTGCAGATAGTAGATAGTGCTGAAATACATAATAAATCTTACGCCTCTACGGTCCTATAATAATAAATACGGCGTGCATACACTAATGCAAAACCAACAAAAATAATGTATTTTCATATTCTACGGATAAGCGTTTGCGTGATGACGATGAACTTGCTGATCTGACAGCTGTTATTAATTATATTAGCCGCATATAAACTCCGAAAGATTTGTAAATAACAGTGGATATTGAGGATATCGACAAGCCCGCAACGTGTTGCTACTCAGCTCCTTCGAGTTGTTTATTGGACTTTTATCCTACCATATTTACGTTTATAAAGCATTAACTTGTTAAACATGTCACTCCAACTGATTCATTACAGTCATCGGTTACTTTGGGGAATATTTATTTACCATGTTTGACAATCGGCCACCTGATTACGTAATACAATTTGACAATTCGCACATCAGCAACAACACGTTAAATTTACTTTTTGGGAGGTCACTATTTTCTTTTTTTTTATAGATAGAGAGTATATCTGAAAACATGTCACCTCTCAGCGAGGAATCGCACTATAATTAGGACGTTTTTAGCGGATAAAGTTTGTGATTGCCTATCTCATGGCATACTTATCTCAACTTCGTATTTTGTGTTGTGACTGTCTCGTTGCCGATGTGCGAATTGTTAAACGAAAAAAATAATAATCCTCATGACCGATTTCGGTCACGGCGGCCAATCTCACCGGAGATTAGCCAACTACGCAGGAGATATTATAGAGCACAAGTGTGTGCGCAAACACAGGTGCTCTCTCTGTTCCTTCACTCTCATAGTCCGATGGGACGGCAATCCGACACGACCGGAGAGAGATCAGGCGCAGGACCAACGGCTTTACGTGCTTTCCGAGGCACGGTGTGTATTCACATACACGCAGACCCAGACCCGAAACAAATATCTGTAGATCATACAAATATTTGTTCCGTGCGGGAATCGAACCAGCGACACTTAGCAGTCGATCTCTCAACCACTGCGCTAACCGTGTCGTCAAAAACGAAAAAAAAACGAAACGAATAAACGAAAAAAATAAGCGAAAAAGGAATGTACTGTTTGTTGGTTGTTGTGGCTGTCGGATTTTTCTAACGTAATCAAGGCGCAGAAGCGGAGGTGATAGCAGATTGTTGTCATTGAATAATACACAGCACACCCAAGATATATGCCAGTCAAAAAGGATGTCGTTATGATTGTCTTCTGTGCAAAGACGTCGCAACGGGTCATAAGAGTGGGTATAGTAGTGTATTAGGTACCTGTGCTACATTGATGGTTCGTCTAGTGAGTGCCTTCACATGGAGCAGTCCGGGCCGGTGGGGCAGCGGGTCGTTTTCGGCGAAGCTCTGAAAACACAAATATAACATAAATTTTTAATGCTTTAAAAATGTTACTATTTTTGTCTTAAAACGGCGTTAATTAATTAAGACAAAAGATTTTCCGGAGTAGGTTATAATATAAGTAAGAAATATTTCAGCCATTTCAGGGGGGGTTCGGTTCCCGGGTAAAACAAATGTACTGAACTGTGTGTATATCGTACTGTGTTGTAAAGTCAACCCATGATAAAGATTAGTAAGATGTTGCAACATTTTGCCAAAAAAAGAGAAGACAAAGCTTTTTACTATATGTCTGGTTGGATCTTGTTTTCTGGGTCAGCAGGTTTAGTAAACAAAGGGTACCAAGTTGGTAAGTCATCTGAGGCGAGAAATCCAACATCGTAATATTCCAAAACATTTCCACATTAAGTACAAAATGAAGTAGTAAATCGTAGCAAATCAGACGTAACAGAAGTCAGAACACATTGCTTACTGTTTATTCAGTGGTATCAAACAACAGTAAGCAAACCGAACATAAATCATTGGCCGCCCATTAAATGGAACTTTGGAACAATCGGTGTGTTCAGTGAATTTGTACGAAATTAACTTATCAGTGACAGTAATAAATTAGTATTATACTGTTTGTTCAACCGGAAATAGAATCCAGGCCCCCAATTTCAGTCGGTGTCCTTGCCACACATTTTTTTTTGTAACACATAACATCACATATAATATAATTGACTAACAATGTAAAGTAGACCTTAGTTTATTTATTGAAATGTATGGGAACAACTTTAATAAAACATAGCATCACGCCTGTATCCCGGAGGGTTAGGCAGAGATAGTACACTTTGTTGCCGATGTCGTTAGTGTCCCATGTAATAGGGGCGACCCTATTGCCACCGTCTAGGCATTATTTTCAATTCTGTTCCGCTATTTAGAATTATCGAGTACAAAACCCAATAACAATTCACACCTCACACTGAGGCAATCAGGGAACCACCTTAGTAACTGAATTACTTATACTTTTGTAATATCCATCGTAAAAAACTGGACAAACGTACGGAATGATTAATAGAAACATCTGGGAAGCGATGCAAATAGTATTCGGAAGTTAAAAATATCGCAGTGACGGGGCATAGGATTCCATCAAAATTCTTAGTAGAAACGCTCCGTGTCTTTCGTCGTATCATTTCAGCGAGTCTTTACATGCTGGATCGTTCGAGCGAAGCCAAATGTCGTCGATAAGTGAGCAATTACACCGCGATCCCTTTGTGGTGCCGATAGATGGTGGGTCACGGTCGAATAATAAACACAGGGGATAGAGGAAGGGAGTTTGAAACGGAGTTGATAAAGCTATTGTAATTTTTTAAGAGGTAGCTATTTTTACGTCTCTATAACATGTTGAGTATACGTCGATATTTTATTTTATTTAGAATCTTCAAATTCTACATTTTATCGTCTATACTTAGCTTGTCCATCATTCTTTTTTCATGCTTTATCACTTATATTAAATTTCAAATTGCAATAGACCTTGAAAAATGGAAAGAGGGAAGGGAGGCCTTTGCCCGAGGGAAGAAATTGCAGTCTTATATAATGAAAAGTCCATTTTTTTACGTATATAGGCTTGTATTTTGAACTGCAGTAGATTTTGATAATTAATTTGAATGAGAAAAGTTTATATTACATTGTATCACGCCTGTATCCCCCGAAGGGTTAGGCACAGTTGTACTATTATACAACCACATGTCGCCAATGCCGTTATTGAGTCTTGTAGTCATGTAACAGGGGTCGTGCCTATTGCCATCTACCGGGCACAGTTCCAGACTCCGTGATGCTACTGAGAATTTGTCTTACCCGACCTGGGAATCGAGCCCAGGAGCTCACAAGTTCATAATTACATATACAGAAGAATGAGTGTCTAATTCTCAGTACATTTATCTTTCAATTCTGCATCCGTGTGCGTATTTATACTATTCCATATACCTATAATACCATTACTATAATATCAACTGTTTATACAACTCATGATATAACGAAACAAGTGCCCAACATATATATTTTTATGAGCTATATAAAAATATATACACACGTTGTCGGAAAACAACAATAAATAGATTATAAATAAAGGAGGCCTGTTTTGCAGTATATAACGTCGGCATTAAAACGTAAAGGATAAACGACGACCTTTCTGTTCGTGATCTTGTAAGTACATACCTACTATTATTTATTCTATGCCGTGTTCGTCGCAAAAAGCTTGAATTAAGGGGTCATTCTAACAGGATCAATATTTGTTCTAATCATTACTATTCATAACCTACTATAATCACCGATTTGGTGCGGGTTGTCCTCACACAGGGTGAAAGGGAGGGGAAATCCAACCTTATAACTATGGGATGGCCGTTTCCAAAACCATAATTCTCCCGATGAAAACACGCTTTAACGGCTCATAAGTTGTGCACAACACGCCAATCAAACGAGTAAGCCATTTTTCAACGTACATCAAAATTGCATATGACGTGGCCATCTTTTTCTCTGTCTATCAACGCATTCGCGGTAAAAGTGATTGTTTATGATTATTTTAAATTAAAACATCCTGTATATAATATATAGGTGATTATACATGTTGTTTTGTTTACTGTACGCTGCCAACAGGAAGAGTTGATGATCACTCACTGTCAGTACCCTAATACATAAGTTAAGGAAATATATTGTCCCGTCTGTTAATAATCTATGGAAATAACCGTCATATATGTATGTTATTGATCTACGAATGCATGCCAGGGTTCTTTTTGGACAGGGACTAGCTTTTGCCCGCGACTTTGTCCGCGTGACCTACATATTATATAATTATTTATAGCCTCGAGCAATCGGGGATAATGTAGCTATATATCAGGGATTTTTTTAAAGTTATATTTCATTTGGCGCGCTTGATGAGAGTGAATTCTTACGATGCGCGCGCACCCCGACCGATAAAAGCGACACCATGAAGTTGGCTGGTAAATGTCTCTTAAATTTTCTTGGGAATCGATAGCTATATTCAAGGTAGTTATTTAAATATTTGTGCATCTGTAACACGTGTTTCATATCATTGGAAATAAAAAATGAATAAGAAGTATAACTTTTTACGTGCGTACATAAGTACACACACACATTTTTTTAGAATTGGATCATTCTTTCCGTAGATTACCCCTACATACAAACAAACAAGTTTTACCTCTTTATAATATTTGACGGCACGGTTGGCACAGTGGTTGAGAGATCGACTGCTGCGCTAGGTGTAGGCTAGGTGTCGCGGGTTCGATTCCCGCACGGAACAAATATTTGTATGATCTACAGATAGTTGTTTCGGGTCTGGTTGTGTGTGCATGTGACACGTATGTTTGTAAACTGTACCCACGATACAGGAGAAATCCTAGTGTGGGGCAATGTTTTTCAAAAATGAGAATGAGAATATTATAATAATAATAATAATAATAATATACTCTTTATTGTACACCAAAAGAATATAACAAAAGGAGTCATAATAGACAATGTACAAGGGGCGGCCTTATCGCTTAAAGCGATCTCTTCCAGGCAACCTAATGGAGTTGATGGAAGCAGGTTAAAAAGACAACGGGCAGTCTGGATGTACAATTAAAAAAAAAGGTAAAAATAAAAATATTATGAAGCTAAAATAATATACAAACTATATATAAATATAAATAGATACATAAAACACAACGAATACATAAGTATATCTGCAAGCCAAGAGGAAACAAGTCTGGGGTTATCTATAATAGCGCCAGGTAATGTTTCTTAAGGAGATTTTTAAATATTGGCAGAGATTGAGCTCGTCTCACATTAATTGGAAGCGCATTCCACAGGCAAGCAGCTTGTACGGAAAAAGACTTATTCCGAAACATGGAAGAATGCGCTGGGATTTTAAGCACCAGGTTTTCTGATGACCTCAGGGATCTAGAATGCGTGTCACAGAGGAACTCAAACCGTTCTTTCAGGTAAAAGGGAGTAAAGGGATTAAACAATATATTGTACAGTAGCGAAAGGATATGAGTATTCCGGCGATAACGGATGGGCAACCATTTGAGCTTAGTACGAAATTCAGAGACATGATCATATTTGCGTAATCCAAATATAAATCTAATACAGAAATTTTGAAGTCGCTCAAGTTTATCCAGTTGCTCTGCGGTGAGATCAAGGTAGCTCGCATCAGCATAATCTAAAATCGGGAGGAGAAGGGATTGTGCCAATGCAACTTTAGTAGCTGTTGGTAAAAAATTTCGTAATCTTTTCAAAGATGATGCCGATGCAAACATTTTTCGACTGACTTCCTTCAATTGGGCAGTCCATGATAAGGTTCTGTCAATGTAGACTCCCAAGTTTTTTACCTTATCACTTAAAGGAATAGTCAATCCATCAAAAACTACTTGAGGAAGTACTGACCAGTTCACTCTAGCGATCATCCTTGAACTACCAATGACAATCACCTGAGTTTTGGTAGGGTTAACCTTCAGACCAAACTTAGAGCTCCAGTCACCTATTCGAGCCAAGTCCTCATTTATGACACCAACTGCTTCAGCCAATTTCTCAATTGGCGCCTGAGAATAAATTTGAAGATCGTCTGCATAAAGATGGTAGGAAGAAGAGAGTTGAAGAGAGATAGAATTAATAAATATAGCGAAAAGTAGAGGAGAAAGAACGCCACCCTGAGGTACACCGGCTGTAGTATTGCACCAAGAGGATTTAAAATCTTCAAAGCAGATACGTTGCCGGCGACCAGACAGGTAACTATGAAACCAATCAATCACCGTTGGAGATATGTTAAGAGAGCAAAGGATCCCCAACAAGACATCGAAATCTACCGTATTAAAGGCATTACTAAAATCTAGTAACGCCAGTACGGTCAGATTTCCCGCTTCCATGCCCGACCTGATGTCATCCGTGATATGAACTAGCGCTGTCGTGGTGCTGTGACCACGACGGAAACCAGACTGAAGCGGGTTGAGGAGAAAATTTTTGGAAAGGAACGTAGAGAGTTGCGAGTGGATGAGGCTTTCAAGGACTTTCGATAGGAATGGTAAAATGGAAATAGGGCGATAATCAGGAAAGGATAAAGGTTTTGAGATTTTGGGCAAAGGAATAATTTGGGCATCCTTCCATGCATGGGGAAAGATACCAGTTTTGACTGAGCAATTAAGGATATGGGAAATGACAGGGAGGATTTCATCGAGGATAGGAAGGATCATACCACGGCTGACACAGTCAGAACCAACTGCATTGGATGTAATGGATACAATGCTCTTCCTGACATCACAATCGGAGAATTGTTCAATGACAAATGGGGAATAATCGGGTGTCGGAAGATTTGAAAGATAATTTAAGGTACCAATTTTAACTGTCTTATCGAAATCAGACGACGAAGAGAAATGCTGATTAAGCAAATTTAAATCTAAATCTTTGGGAATTCTGTCGTGCTTTAATTTTCCGACCCCAAGTGATCTAAGAAATTGCCAGACTTTAGCTGGGTCACCATTTAGTACTGATTTATGGATGTGTTGGCGTTGAGCATCCCTACACACTAAATTGCAGCGATTTCGGATGGAGATGTATTGCTCTTTAATGTTCATATTATTGGGGCGACGCTTAAGTTTATATTTAGCAGCTGCTTTCTTGAACAATAAAAGCTTTATCTCCTCTGTAAGCCAGGGTGCTGGAGCATGCCTTACTTTTACTGCCCGAATAGGAGCGTGGCGATCATAAAGTTGGACAAGGCTCGTAACAAGCAGATCAACTTGCTCATCAACCGATGTAGATGCAACAACGGGAGTCCAGTCAATGTTGCTAGCATCAGCACGAAGGTCAACCAAGTTCATACGACTAAAGTTGCGAAGCATAAGGGTTTTAGGCCGAGTTTTAGGGGGGCGTACTTTATACGACAGAAAAATCAAATCATGATAAGAAAATGAATCTGCTGAACACTGTCCATGCTTAGAGACGTGATTTCTGGAAGAGACAAATATGAGGTCAAGAAGTGAAGGGACTGAGTTTGGGAAATGATGAGTAGCACTTAGGTCTAGAATGGACATATTATTAGATTCTACAATAGAAGAGAGTGAAGAAGCACGAAAATCTTGTTTAAGGAGGCACGTATTAAAGTCGCCCATTATTATTGTATGACTGTAAGAAGGGGTTAAACTTTCAAGGATATTTTCAAAGGAAGAAAAAAAATTTATACGCAGTGAAGGACAATAGTATACGCCAAGAAGGAGTTTGGTATGATGAAGCTCAATTTCTATGAAAAGATGCTCACCGGCGTTTAACGGGGGTGGCTGTGAGGACATATTGACAATATTAAAGGAAATGTGGTTACGAAGATATATGGCCACACCGCCACCACTGCCAACCGAGCGGTCATTTCTTATGAGCTGAAAGCCAGGAAGAGAATAAGATGACGAGGCGAGGCATGGCTTTAACCACGACTCGGAGATTAAAATGGCGTGAATATTCGGACAGTCAAAAGACGCAAGCATATCAGGGAAATGAGCCGGAATACTTTGGGCATTGATATGGACAGCATTAAAATTCCCTGCGACATCAGAAAACTGTGAGACAAGAGAATCAGCTAAAGTAGGAATACTCGCAAAACTTTCATCATCACTACTAGCGGAGTAAAAACTATCATAACTACAATCAGACATGAATATTTAAATAATTATGTGAATATATATGTATATATAAAAAAAAAAGTAAATATCTAACTAAACTGAATAAACAGAAAGTAAAAAAAAAATAAAATAAAAAAATATGCCACTTATCCACCTGCCGGTTGTGTACAAAATGTCATCAACAATAATAATACCACTTACTACTATACACTGTTTGACCAAAACCACCAGAAACACAATGATATGTAAATAAACTATACGTCACAAAAAACAAAAAAAATAATATGCAAAACAGATACAAATATAGAAGAAGGAATAGTAAAAATCTGAGGGTGGCGCTTTATGCTTGCCAACGCAGTAAAGAAAAAGTAATGTAATAAATAATACGTAGAACGAAACGCAACCAGAAATAGAACTTATGACATCTATGGACATCTATGATATGACAATAATGAAGTAATGACAGCTCATGACAGCTGACACTGCTGACACTCTGACAGTAACAAACAATGAATAAAAGCGAGTATTATGCGGCCAGGCACCTTCTTTTAGCCTAATAATTTATATATGGTGAAAAAAGTAAGAATGAGGGTGCACAGAACACAGAAACAAAAAGCAAATCTTGAAAAGGAATATTAAGTTACAAGAAAAATACAGTTACTTTCTAGCAGCAGCACGCTTCAACTTAGTGGCTGCATTTTTAACTTCATGTGCCGGCTGCAAATTGTTTACGGTGTCCTGTTGCGACTGAGACTGCTGGGAATGCTGCTGCCCGATGTTACTTAACTCCAGCTTGGAGGTGATCCGATGCTTAGTATAGATTGGTCCAAAAAAAACCTTTTTTTTTCTTATTTTATGTAAACGATTATATTCAGTATTATGTTAATAATTTTATTTTAAATTATAATTAAGGGCCCTTTCATACTAGCGTTTGTCCATCGTAGACGTTCGATTAACGTCTGCACTGCGTATACGCTGTACAAACCCTAGTGTGAAGGGGCTCTAAGGAATCAAGGTGCTGTGCGGTGCACCTTTATAAAATGTAAATTCATTATTTATACGTCTCTATGAAGAGTTCGCCTGGTGATCTGTTATACACTACCTACCTACTTCAGACGCCAGTCTCTACTTTACGAGTATTTTTCTAATAATGTCTGTTATTTCTGTGATGGTGAGAAAATAGCAGCTACAAAACGATTTTAAAATAGCGGAGAGCGGCTTTCGCCTTACTTAGTAAGACAATATGGGCTGATATAATAAAATCTCACCATGTACGGTATAGCTCCTCGTATGACGTTGACTCTGTTGATGTAAGGCGCCAGCGCAGACAGCGTCTCTACGGGCCCGACCGGGCGGTAGCTGCCTCGGTTCTCACACGCCGTCCAGTGACCCAGTCTGATGAAGCAGTACCCTAAATAAAAATAGTTGTTAGTTTTCTTCGACATGTCTCAATATAATTTTTTTGAAGTCGGATATTTAAATTGTAAATTAGCAAAAAAAGGGATGAAAAGTTGCATTTGGAGACTTCTCGCAAAAGGAAACAAGGCGAATAATAAAAAAATAAAAAAATGGTCGCCTTCCTCTTTTGTCATCGTGACCATAAGTTGCGTAATTATAAGTCTCGTTGATTATGAATTGGTGGGGGAGCTAGGAGTCACTTAACCATATCGTTTATGTGCGAGAGAAACGTTCAAATTCGCGGGTCTATGGCGTAACGCCGGTGTAAATGGATACCTATACGTTCTAGCAATGAATTGAAAAACGAAATTAAGAGGCTTAGGTTAAAGCCACCGTTAGCGTCATATTAAGCCTCTTAATTTTGAATGGATGCGGTGGACCCACTGTTTCACACCCATCACAGTTGTCTTGTGACGTTAAATTTTACACATTTTTACGTAGACGGTTATTACCTGAGCAGAATGAGTCCCAGCCAGCTTCATGATACGACTGCTTCACATTAAAAGGTCTGCTTAGTTTAATGAAATTTACGCCATTTTGCAACTTTTTGCACTTCCCTTCCGCAAAGAATTCATATAAACTGTAACAAATAATAACCACTCTTTTTCTAGCATCTAATAACTAATTCTCTTACGGTTTTTAGAGACACTTATATTTTTGTGTTTATTTCCTTAAAATCTTTCAGTGTTTGTTACACTGTCATAATGGGATAATTAAGCGAGTGTTTGAATTTTATGAATGAATTTCTGTTACAAAATATACTTTTTTATAAGTAACTAGCTGTTACCCGCGACTTCGTCTGCATGTCCAATTTTCCGGGCAAAATTTCTAATTATTTTTTAAAATAAAATTAATCATATTGGTCCCGCCATTTTCAAGTGATTCGTTTAACAACGAAGAGCGTTCCATTTTTATTTATATGTATAGATAAGGGAAAAAAATATCTGTAACAATATATAAAATAAGTACCCGCAATACTTACTCTTGTAAGGCGTTCGACTTCCACACTTCATGGTAGCTAAGCTTCATAGCCATCTCATGCGATATATATTTAGTATCAAATAAACTTGGAAACATATTGTGAATGTTTTTCTTGAACACTGAATAATTCTTCGGCAGCGGTCCTATGAACTGATTATGTAGTAATATGGTGTCTAGGAATATGTTATGTCCTATTATGGGCTTTTGCGAGGTCTCTAGTAAAGAGATGATTTGTGAGAAACCAAGCAAGTGGTCCATAAGATTGTCTTCTAGTATCGCTACTGGAGCACTGTTTGCACCTTCCACAGTTTTATCTCTGTACACAAGGATCTGCAATGACAAAAAAGTACTGCTTAACAAGTTGAAGATTGATATTCTATGTATAATATATATGTATTTCTGACCCAAGTATAATTATAATAAGAATATGTTGGCAAGTAAGAGCAAGAAATTATGCCAAATACCACACCTGCATATTATAAAGTTCTACCAAAAGTTATTGTTACCATAAAGATTATAAATTATTCAAGTGCAGTGTTTATTGGAAGGTGGTGTTATTGAGGAATGGTAACATTTCATAGTAAAATACTAGCAGTGTTGCAAGCACAAGTGCAAGCACTTATAGTTCCTGAATAGGCAACTACAGGATAAATGATTAGTAATGGAATCCTGGACAGCAGAATGCAGGTTTTTAATATATTGTGTAGAGATTTTGGTTTAAGAGCCTTTTTGCGATAAGTTGAGGCATGCTCTGTTTACACAAATTTACTAAATGATTACATTAAATTGCGACTGCTAACTACATGGCAAGCAGCGACATCTATCGGAATCAAGGGACAACTAAGATCTTATATCGCACAACGAATCTAACACTTATGAGTGTCCGACATCAACCGTCAGGTTCTGACCCGTCAGGCAATATCATCTTGCTCGGTGACAGAAGAAGAAGGTTTATAAGAAAATGTTAAACTATTGTTACCTCTATACATTAGATACACAAGCTAAACTAATTGTTTTACCCATTACTCATACATGCAAACAGTATCAAATTGAGCTACTAGCTTAGATTACCTTCTTACTATTACCTAAGCTATCTGTAGTGAGCACGTCTGGGAAACGCATCCTAATCTCCATGTGCGCGATGTACCGAAGAATGGGGCTTTCGACGTCTAAGTACATTGTTTCTTCTTCACTCCTCATTAACCATCTGTAATTAAATTTGATTGGTGTTAAATTCTTAGGCGGCTCTAGCCTACGTAGCGCCTGGGTGCAAAATATACCCTGGCGCCCTCTAGTAGGCGCCCGATCAAAATGTCATTAAAATTCAGGTGAAAATGGTGCAATATATATGTTTAGCTTCTGCACAACCCACACAGTTTTGTTTTTCTAAATTAGAACAAGGCGCTGTTTTTTTATCTAAGTCTCACGAGCGGTGCTCGGCGCCCCCTGAGACCCTGCGCCCGTGTGCACTGAACACCTTGCACCATAGGTAAAGCTGTTACTGTTCTTATAGAACACATCCTTATTGCTATTTTATTTTTTAGTGATTTTCTTGGTTTACCTTCAAAATTAAGGTCCTATAAGGTGTCATTGAGTTTTATATCACGATAATGATATTTTTTCAATTATGTCGTGAACCGAGATAAGAATAGTAATAGACTTTTTGGGCATCCATGCTTGGTAATGTATGTTCATTAGAAATATCTATCTTTCTAGGTTTATATTGATATTTTATTTCAAACTTACAGTATTTTACTTACTTAGAAACTTCAGAGCAGTACCGCTGCAGCTGTCTCTCGTCATCCATATCTATTGTCCGTGCTAGGTCCTTGAACAGCGACTTATCTTTCAGATTCTTACGTACTTTAGCTTCCTCTGCTTTGCTTAGATATGGAAGGCCTTCATATGTGAACTGAAATGATACATTCCGAAAATCTTAATAACTTTGCAATTATTAGTAAACAATAATGGAATGTCATTGAGTAATGAAAAATTCAAAAGATTTTTTCCAGGGTATTTATCAGGCTAGGATGTATGCACACTTATATTATCAACTTTATGTCTTACCTGTTGACATTAATTCATGTAGTCCTACTTGTATGATGCTCCTGGAGTGCAACCCCAGACAAAAAATTCTTTAAGGTTAGATTTTATTAAATATATAGGATGGGACACGAAAATTTACATACATATATTTAAGAGAAGTGCCAAGTTGTGCAAGTATTTTGGTTACTATCAAAATACAACTTCTGAGTGTGCAATTAGCATAGCCAGATCTATTCACTATGGAAGAGTTGTAAAGTTAATCATGGAAGGTAAGTGTTTTAACAAATCAGATGCAGTTGGTGTGCAGGGCAACAAAAACATAATGACCAGTTAGCAGATTGTAAAATATGAACTATGGATATACAAGATTATAATGATGGTAATATAGTCATAATTTATATGGAAAATATTTAAATAATATATGCTTACCTTATTAAAATCAAAATTGTGTCTACAAAGAAAGTTAAGGGTAGAAGCTTGAAATATGAATGTCTGGTCAATGTCTCCGAAAACTTGTGGGCACAGATGGAATGTGTAGCCCGTAGCTATGTATGAGTCCAGGTCTCTGTTGTACTGGAACATGGTTAGGCCCACTTGTGTCATTATCATGTTGCTCACTTCATTCTTTATTTTGTCATATCTTTCTTCACTTGTGTCAAACAATCTAAGAAGTAATAAGTAACGGACATGATATATAAATGTAATGAAAGTAAACATTATTATGGCCAATTCATATAATTGTAATTGATGGCTTAGATCTAGCCTTCAACAGAGAGTCAGAGTCAGAGTTAACAGAGTGTCGGAGGCCTCCTGCGGCCAGAATAAATGTTTATCACAAAACATGATGGATTAAGTAAATCAATATTTCAATTTTTTAAAAATGAGAAACGGGTCTTTCTATGCATCAGCTGAGTATATCAATATAAATATCTACATAGTGTTTGTATGCAGTTAAGTAAGAGTCGGTGTAAGAATTATTTATTCTTTTTTTTTTAGTGCTATTTCCAAACTATATGGCAAAATGGCTTGATTGAAAAGTCAAAAAGTCGAATCATACATTGATGATGATTTAGACTATCTTGTCTGCTTAATAACAAAGATATTATAACAAATATGTGAAAGTGTAAATACGTAAAAGTCGTTTATTTTAGTGCGTAGTATAAAAAAATCAATGTAACACGATGTCACCGGTTCCGAAGAACCGGGTGTTTTGGTGTAATTAAAGCGAAGTGGCCCATGCCCTAAATTAAGTAGACGTAACTTAGTTTACTTAGAATCTGATTACCTATGTTTAAAGCATTCTCCGGATAGAAGAGCAGTAAATTCAGCATCAAAAGCAACAAAACATGATCTTGCCAAGTCTTTCTTTATATTTTCGAGTTCATCTTCAAAGTTTTTCCTTGTGATTTCCATGTTACTGGTTATAATAATGTAACTATATATCAAATTTAACGCCTAAATATTCAAAAATACTTAATTTTATTAGAAAAATACTATCGTCACATGCTTAATATATTTATGGTAAAAACAAACATCTGTCAGTGTCACTTGTCAGCTGTCTTTAGACATATTCTGTCATTTAATTTTTTTTTTCTAGCTTTGGTATGCGTTTTTTTAGATTTAGATTACCTTTTAGATTTAGGTTTTCTTTACATTATTTTAAGATCTGATTTCATGCTTATTCTAAAGTGCAAATGTTTAGTATGGTATCATAATGTAAAACTCGTGTTCATGCGTTCAAATAATAGATCAAGGCTTCGTTTTGGATAGGTGCTAAATGCAATCTGCTACCTATTTTCTTGACCCAATCGTTAAGATAGGTAACGGGGATTGTCCCGTCGACAACTTCACTGCCTGTTCAGCTGTCGACGATAGCTAAACATGCGCTTCTTAGAGTACATATTAATCCCATGTAGGTAAATTAGCTAATAGTTTGCTCTTGTCATTACAAAAATATAGAGGAGGATGGAATCCTAAAAAATATAAAGTCGCACGCTATTACTAAATAATGTTGTTACACAGTATGGGGCCAAATATGATTTTCCTACGCTTTAGGGATCAACACGTTTCTAAGTAAGTACATAGTTACGATACGCACAAAATGTATCTTTCTAATTTTAATTAGTGAATCCTACTTCATTCCCGTTGACGACTGGACTTTTTCAGTTTCATCTGGGTACGATTTACGGTTACGGTTGATGAAAATATTATGCTGTCATTTACTACTCTCATACTATATATGTATTATATTAGGTAGATATCCATATAGTTTAAAAAACAAATACATACTTTGTAAAGTAAATTTATCTAAATCTGCTTTATCGTTCTAGTGGTCGTAAGCGTGACTGCTGAGAATAAAGTCTTGGGTTCGATTCCCGGGTCGGGCAAAGTGTTATTGGGTTTTTCTGTATGAAAACTTTCAGTAGCAGCATAAAGTTTGGAGCTGTGCCCCGTAGATGACAATTGACTCGCCCCCTTTCATGGGACTGACAAACAGCATTGGCGATATCTGGGTGTACCAATGTACCATATCATAACCTTTCAGGTAATAGAGGGGTGATTCTGTATATGTATAAAAGTATTAACTAGGTACTTATTAAACAGTTTAATTAATTTTAATGGCTTCACGAAATCTTTATTTTATTATTTTTATGTATTTATTTATATGTTATTAGTAAATATATAAATAATGAGATCCTGGGTAATTTAAACACTATAATTTTTTTTAATCCTTTTCTGTATTTCCATTTTTCTGACCTAATATTGCTAGGGTACGCATTTCATAAAGGCTTTCGAGGAGACTATGCGCTCATGCCTTGCCATGTGATTTCAAAAAAGAATAAATCATCCTTTTCATTTCACAAATATGAGATTATCTAGTGTAGTCGATGGTCTGCAGTAACTCTGCGGCGATAGTAATAACATAAGCACTGCTATTACCATTCAGTTAGCAAGTGTGCCGATTTATGGTAATATTACCATTACCAAGGGCGGATCCAGGAGGGGGGGGGGGGGGGGTCATTGGGGTCATGACCCCCCCTGGGCTGGTTCTAGGTCGACCACTGATAATTTTTCTAATTGCATTGATCGTACAGTATTTATTATTGTAATCGAATAGGAGCCTGTCCGGACTAGACTTCAAACATGTGACCCCTCCTGGTTTGAAAGCTGGATCCGCCCTTGACCATTACACACCACACAGAGTGAAAACCCGTTTCTACAATAAGTCATACCCCGCATGTAGTTCTTTGTAATATTAATAATAATTGTAGAAATTGGTCATGACGTTATTAAGTAGGTGCCTATATCTTTCTAATCACATCTGTATTTTTCGAATGTATAAAAAGAGGTGTAGGTACTATTGTACACTAACATTTTCTCCGACGACGCCGTTGTTGAGTCCCAGTTATGTGCAAGCTTGTTGTATTTAACGGGCACAATTCCAAATTCCGAAGTGCTCCCAAGAATAACTAAACAGAAAAGCCAATTATTATTTGTCCGACCCGGGGGTCGCACCCAAGACCCCACGCTCAGCAGTTGTGAGTGAGCATTTGACCAATGAGGCAGTTATTGATTTCTTCAATTTAATTTCATTGGAACCAAGATAACCTAGACTTTTTGGAAATTCAGTAAAACCAGAAGAAACCGAATAGAGAACTGTTGTTTACACAGAGTGTCATCCCCACAGCCGAACATACGAACAAGGTGATATGATCTACCTTAAGCAGCAACTAGTAAGAAATCAGAGCCTAATGTTAGCCCAGTTGTTACAAATAAGATAGATAGTTGTTTGAATTGATAGTTACTTGAATTATGTGTCATTGAATTTCAAAACGAATATTATTAACATATTAATATTAAGGAATGTATCTTATTACGTAGTACTGTGTAACACGTAACACTGTAAGTAGGTGGCCGGCACGGTGGAAATTAATATAAAACGGTTGCACAATATAAAGTTGCATAACGTACGGAGAGAGTTCATTCTCCCGTCAATTTACTTCCGAATTGGAGCCCCAATCGAACCTCAGGTAATTCATGGAGGTGCAAGATGTTGCAACTGCTGAAGGCGACGGCCTACGACCATACCAGTCGCCACTTGGTGGTCGACTCGCGTGCTCGCGAACACCTCTCACTCGCCGAAACAATTTAACAAAACTTTTCAAAATAAACATGTAAGCTACGAGTGTTAGATCATAGACGATTAAGATTTTTTCCAAAATAAATCATGGAGTCCGAAAAGGAGGCGACTCAAGTGCGCAATGTGTCGTTGGTGAAACCAAATTACATGCTGATGTCCTTGCAGAGGATATTGGTGTTAATTGTAATACTAGTTGGAGTTTTAGTCGTGGTTCATTATACGCCAATGCCAGGTAGGATAATTTTGATCTATAATCAGATTTATGATTATTATTGGTGGAAATGGTTTAGTAGGTGTACATGTAAATTTTTCTTTCGGCCCAAAGTATAGTCATATGTATAAGTCAATTATAGTAAATTATGTATTTATTCTGATTGGATCATAATTTGAACTCTTGGTTGGGGTGAATACACCTTAATCTCTATATTAATTTAATTAAATAGTAAATTCATGTAAGATAAAACTTCTGCAGCGAGAACACTTGCTGAATAATATATTTGTACGGACGGAAGTAGATCCGTACGTATTGCAATCGATCACAATCATTAATGTTCATGGAATCGATCACGGAGTCGACTTCACAAAGAAGTAAATTTCAACGAATGGAGTTATATCAACTTTCCGTATCTACTTTAAATATCTTACAATTCCGTAGATTGCTATAAAAATAACAACATTTGTTGACATTTTAAATTCTCTGTTTATATACATACTAATAACTAATACATTAATTTTAATCAGTTACTTTTATTCATAGAGGAGTACTTCGAGAACTGTGACCGAGAATGTCATGAGCTGGATTGGCCAATGATATGCCGTGTGAAACTAGTCATCGAAGTCTACAAGACGCTTAGCAAGTAAGCAATATTTTGATCCGATTATAATTATTATGTTATTGTAACAACTGCTTCGATCATTGATCTGTCACTAAAGAAACTGTATACCTACGTAAAACAAAACAAAATAAAACAAAATGTCTCAAGTTCTCCTTGCCAAATGTACCCCAAGTAAGCTTAAACATAATGCTTGATGGCAATAAACTTGATTTAATAAACGAAACAGTGTTCTTAGGTATTACAATAGATTCGAAGCTGCAGTGGGGTCCGCACATCACAGCTCTATCGAAGAGACTAAGTTCCGCGGCTTTTGCAGTCAGAAAAATTAGACAATTAACAGATATAGCTACTGCCCGAATGGTATATTACGCATACTTTCATAGCATTATGTCTTATGGCATTCTGTTGTGGGGATCAGCGGCGGATGTAGAATCAATTTTTGTACAGAAGAGGGCGATCCGTGCGATCTATAACATGGGCCCACGCGAGTCTTTACGGGATTTTTTTAAAGAAATCGATATTTTAACACTACCGTCTCTCTACATTCTAGAAAATATAATGTTCGTTCGGAAGAACCTTCACATGTGTAGTATCAATAGCGACGTTCACAACATTAATACTAGAAATAAACACAAAATAGTGGTGCCAAAATTTAGATTGACTAAAACAAATAAATCATTTTTAGGACACGGTGTACGCTTCTATAACAAGCTACCGAAAACTGTAACCGATCTTCCCGGTAAGAAATTTAAAATCCACGTTAAAAGAAAGAAAGCATATTATAGGATCAAAGACTATGTTGACGATAGAGACGTGTGGCGTTGAATATCTTCTGCACATGTGGCTTCCCTGGTTATCCATTGTGTCTACTAATTCTATTTTATATTAGATTCACTTTACATATCTGGACATTCTTGATGTTTCAATATTTTGTATTCTTTTTTGTATTTTTTTATTTCTGTTTTATCCGCTTTGATCTGTTTATCCCGTTTTTAGTTTATATTCGAAACAATTGTTTAACTCATGTTGTATTGCCTCATTGTGTAAGTAGCATTCTATTAAGTTTGTATTTTTTCTTATATAATGCATGTTAATTTAAGATTTTAATTGTAAATTAACTTTTTGTTTTTGAAAAGAGTATCCATGGAGTTTCTTGCCGGTCTCTTCTCCATAGGACCTACCCCCTTTGGAACCGTGCGCCTAGAGTCTCGACTTTTTAAAAGTGCCTGAAAAGGCCTACTTGAAATAAAAAACTTTGACTTTGACTTTGACGTATGTCATAATTTTCTCATATTCCTGTTTTGATTATAAAAATAACTATGTCCTGTATTACAGATCCTGCGGCATTTGCACGGAGAAAGAAGGTGGTGACTGTCCAGCATCATGTATTTCTGCTGACGGGCGAGAACGAGGCGTGCTGGTAGCCAACAGGGCGCTACCGGCACCAACCCTGCATGTCTGTCATAACGACATCTTGGTCGTAGACGTGGTGCACCGAGCTCCGGCGCACGCGCTGTCCATACACTGGCGTGGGCAACCGCAAAAGGAGACTCCTTTCATGGATGGAGCTCCAATGTTGACCCAGTGCCCGCAACCTGCCTACACTACATTCCAGTACAAGTTCCGTGCATCGGCCGTAGGCACGCATATGTATCACGCACACTCTGCTGCTGATGCCGCCGACGGTCTCGCGGGAGCCTTCATTGTCCGCCAGTCACCCCGTCTAGACCCTTTAAAGAAACTATATGATGTGGATGCCACCGAACACACAATATTCGTGTCCGAATGGGGCCATTCAATGGGACCGTTAGCCGGAGTCATATCGCGCATCCCAAACGCCGAATCTCTCCTCATAAACGGGAAAGGAAAATCATCTGAATCCCCCGATGCTCCGCTGTCTTCGTTCAATGTAGAATACGGAAAAAGATATAGATTCCGTTTGGCGTACGGCGGCGGATCAAAGAGCTGTGCTATTAAATTTTCAATAGACCATCACGTTATGGAAATCGTGACTTTAGATGGTCACCAGATTGAGACGGAACGTGTTAACTCTATTGAGTTAGGTAGGGGTGAGAGAGCAGATTTTATTCTGGAGGCTAAAAAAGCACCCGGGGTGTATAAAATCAGAATAGCTGCGGTAAAGTCTTGTCAAGACAATTTAGAAGGTATAGCAAACTTAGTGTATGAAAACATAGAACAAAAAGTGTTGCATAAAGATGATGACGCAGTGGATTCTGAAGTGTATCGTGAGTTAACGACAGTGTCTAGTGATCAGTGTGAATCTGACAATGTGATATGTTTGCACGAGATTCATGCGTCCAACAAACTTCCTGCAGAGTTGGCAGAGAATCCTGACGAGATAATTTATGTGCCTTTTAATTATTCTACAAGACAAATTTCGGCGAAACGAGTCGGTGAGTAATCTAATTGTAGACTCGCATATTGTTCATGAACTTTCCTTCGCATATCATTATATGGTTAAACGTGGTAGAGATATGTACGTATTGTACTTTTCTTACCACCATCACGAGAGTTAAAGAGATTTAGATTGATGGAGCAATGAATACAGTAGACTGTGGCTTTTAACTGTTATCATAAAATTATTTAATGATCGTGCTCCATAATGCGTCGTTTTTGTTCGTTGTCTGCAAAAACTGAAATAAATAGTTACAATAGATCATCAGAAACATCTTCTCTGAATGCAATATTGACTTAGGTACTGTAATTTATTTGAATTGAGACCACCAAGCATATTGGTATCTAACTAGGTATTCAAACAAATGATTTCTTAACGGAGTCAACAGGGTTACTTAAACAATTAGTATGTAGATATTAACTTTGATTGTTCCTTATTGTGCCATCCAGCCATCCTCATTCAAAGTTTTGCAAGATGTACTCAAAAATATTTCATTATGTTTTCAACATATTTTTGTATGCTTAGCAATACCAACGGCAATTAATAAGAATAAGAGGACCTTCGCAGATGCGCTCGAGTCGATAAGATACGCAAAATTTTCACATACATTATGAAATTAGTCAATAGGCTAATTTGTCGTTACTTGTATCATTAATTCATTAAGACACACGCGGCGCCCGTCAACGAATCTATTGATTATATATTTCGTCTCATCACTATTATACTACTATATATTTGCATCACTTCATGGGTTAAGTTACACAGGGGACAACAGTAGGTTGAATTAATCAATCAACAATTTCAGCTTATCACTGACATCTCCCGGACTAGGTACGATGCCTTCAAAATCTATGAGGCATAATCTACAATACTCGTAGATAGACGGCTTTATGTATTTTACACTAATATTAAACACGAGACATGTCCTCCATCTTCCGTACCAATATAATCTGTTACTGGTACCTGCTATCAAAATCAACGGGGACATCGAGCAACCGGTTTCCCGACTGAAGAAATCTGGGGGTTGCCCAGGTCAGATGTCTGCCGACGTAGAACCGAATTTAGTCGAGACGAATATACAAGAAACAATATGTAAATACAACAATATATATATATATATATAACAATATATACATATATATATACAATACCTATTGTATATTCGGGTTTAGAAATTTTCCATCAAATTCGTTTCGTGATACTGTTGTTATACCGAAACGAATAAATAAATATTAAATTAAAGAATTCAGAATAGTTTATTGCCATTTGCCATTGGGACATCGAGCAACCGGTTTCCCGACTGAAGAAATCTGGGGGTTGCCCAGGTCAGATGTCTGCCGACGTAGAACCGAATTTAGTCGAGACGAATATACAAGAAACAATATGTAAATACAACAATATATAAATATATTTATACAATACCTATTGTATATTCGGGTTTAGAAATTTTCCATCAAATTCGTTTCGTGATACTGTTGTTATACCGAAACGAATAAATAAATATTAAATTAAAGAATTCAGAATAGTTTATTGCCCTTAAAGCGGTCAACGGTTAGATACCGTAACATAACGCATATCGAAAGTCGAAATTGCGATCGAAATTTACATTCGGCTGTATATACGAAATAGAAGAAAATTTCTTATCGAATTCACAATAACACCAGCAAAGAGCGATATTTTCGAAGAAAGCTTTAAAATGAAAAACAATGCCTGATTTATGTTTTCACGTCAATTGTTTTAATAATAGAGAGCTTTTGTTTTTAGAAAACCTATTAGAACATAAAAACCAATATATTCAAAATGGTCGTATTTAGATCGTCGAATAATAATTTTTTTATTGCCTTTTTTCTGCTTTCCTCTCTAGGCACCAAGCAAATGAATAGCTAGTTATAAACTTTTTGCTTTGTATTTTTCTATATACCATATTTTATATATACCAGCACTTCGTTTTATCACGTAGACCTTCGAATTTTACTTTCATACAGGCCCTTATTTTCTACTTTATTCTGAATCTGGAAGAAAATATAATCTAAAAAGTGGTTGGACTCTGTCTTTTTGTAATACATAGGTATGTTTGCTAAGTAAGTACCGAGTATGTTTGGTTATCCACTCTTTGTAGGTCGTGTCAAGGTCGTTTTCTTTTAATTTTCGTGTCAAAGCCACTTGGTAGTCTAACCGCGCTAGTAATACAAAGTCAAAAGGGTTCCTCGTAAAATGTTCCTTATCATGACGAGGACACTGTAAAAACATTGTTATAAATTAGATACTTTTCATGAACCTTTTTGTACGTTCGTATATTAATTTCCTGTTTGAAGTTGTCTCACGTCACTGCATTCTATTTAAATTTGTCTCACAGGTAGAATTTGAGGGGATTTTTTGTAATGTAGGTACCCATAATTTCAAATTTAACTCAGTTTTTTCTCTTTGTTATTAATAAACATCCTTGATCAGATTATACAAATGATGCCATTTAAGCTATTTAGACTACCATTAGTTAGACTATTTTATTATTACTTATCATAAATAATACAGTCTTGCTATGGAAAAGACAATAAAACTAGTTTTAGACAACACTGCATGGTTATAAGCAGGCGACGCTCGTCTCATGCTATGAGTATTTTGTCTTACGCAACACTTAGCTTAGGCAACAGAATATGTTAGTGGGTCGCCTCACTTATTTCGTAAAGATTGCGATATTTAATCGCAGTAAGATACGATATTTTAAGTTTAATGTTTTGAGATTAGCTATAATTTGAGTTTTAGCATAGTTTTTTATGTAGCAGTTACTTAAAACAAACGCTAATTTTGTTTTGAGTAAATTAACTCTTTTCGCATTTCTTTGGACAATTTACGATTACTTCATCAAAACAACGCGGTTGGTAGCACTCGTCATTACGTTAGAATTCAAGGAAAAGATTAATAACTGCACACACAATCATGATTAAAGATTAAAGCAAAAAACATTCCTTTTAAATGTTCTAACTGAAGATTTTAAAAATCTTATTGAAGCTCGATATTCTTTTGTCAATCCGAGTACCGAATGGAGGTATATCTAATGATCTAGCACTATCTATCAATCAGTCAGCAGGCTTGCCGTCAGTCTGGTTAATGTTAGCGTAGCTACATAAGAACTATTTGAACACAGTGATCAAAATCACTGTGTAATTACGTGTGAGGCTTAGCTCATAGATTAGTTGATTGACCTCTGTTTGCTCGTTAAGTAGGGATAATTGTATCAATTAAATTGATGCAATTATAGTGATTGGGGTAGTTAGCCATTATGAATGGTGTCTTTGGTATATCTAGCTATTGATTTATTATATTAATCTTAAGAATATTTTAACGTGCATGGTGATTATTGCAATATTCGTTTGAACCTTTTATTTGAGTGGTTAGTAAGCCAAGTCCAAAACTGGAGGTTTTGGGGCAAGTAGGTGATAAAACTTTGCATCAACTTTGATATGTAAATATCGGCAACGTTTTATTGAGTTACCAAGTGAGTTAGAGATCCATAGTGAAATAAATAATTTAACCTTTTTTATTTTATATTTTATATTTTATTGATTAATTCTATTTAACATATAATATAGCGACATAACACGGTGTTTGTGAAGAAAGTGAAGTAATCAGTCGTAATAGCGTCCGCAAAACCGCAAATAGTAATATGCTTTGATTATTGCGCCGAACGCGCGCATTTCGCCTTTGAGCCTGCGCAACCTTTTACTCCCGGCAAATTGCTATTTGTTCATTATTAACGTTTTAGCGGTGTATTTAAACGCCAGAAAGTGTAATAAGAAACAAAAACAATAGGATGTTTACCTTTATTATTAACATATGTTCTGGAAAGTGTCCCTTTCACTTGTAGTGGGCAGTTGGGCACTCAGTTTTTTTGGCACGCAAATCTTTCTCCATAGCAAGTACCGTTAGATCAACACACTTACATTTACAATTAATGTGGTCAGTACATAGAATATTTGTACTTAGTAGATGGTCACTAACTGTTCAGTTATAGTTCATTAATGCATTGCATTATGGACGACTTTTTGTGTTACCCCTATTTTCATCTTCCCCCACTCACCCTAGTTAATTTTCACTGCTGTGTTGTTGTTATTTTTTTAGTACGAAAGCCATTTACGAAATAGTTTTGGAATATTCATTTGATCCTATGTGTAATAAAAGTCACTAAATATTTAATTTAAAAAAATGCAGTAGGTCTTATGTATTACATTAAGATTTCCCAGGCAAGACTTCGATGTACTGGTCACGAATATATTAAGGCTATGCATTTCGATTTTCATCGAGAGCAGAGTGAGCAATACTTGAAACGAGCTTGAATATTGTAATTGGCAAGTCGCTTTCACGTAGTTGATGTGATACATTGCGGTATCATAAAAGCTCGTGTATATTAAAATGATAGTACTTGAGCCAATGGTATACTCGCTTTGAATATTTTGCCAAAGAACTCGGGTATGTAACGGTTTAGGAAATTTTCATCATCATCAGTCTGTATTCCCCGAAGGGTTAGGCAGAAGTGTACTATTGTACACACATATTTTACCGATGCCGTTATTGAGTCGCATGTAATAGGGAGCGAGCCTATTGCCAACTACCGGGCACAGTTCCAGACTCCGTGTTGCTACTGAGATTTCCATACAGAAAAACCCAATAACACTTTACCCGACCCTGGACCTCATGCTTAGCAGTCGCACTTGCAACCACTATATTAATGCGGCAATTTTTCACCAAACACATTACCATTATATAAAAGGAAATAATTATGTTGCCTGAGACTGCCTCATTGGTCGTGAGTCCGTGAGGTCCAGGGTCGGGCAAAGTGTTATAGGGTTTTTCTGTATGGAAATCTCAGTAGCAACACGAAGTCTGGAACCGTGCCCGGTAGACGGCAATAGTCTCGCCCCGAATTACATCAGACTCAATAACAGCATCGGTGAAAAGTGGGTGTAGGTATAATACTAAACCTCTGCCTAACCCATCGGGGAATACAGGCGTGATGCTATATTATGTGTTATATTATAATGATGTTTCTCCCTTTTACAAATATAGATGGACCAAACAACGATTATGTTGATTAATGGATAGTTAATGTTACAAAAACTGCTGAACACTGTAAAATAATAATTGGTAAAAGTTGCCTTCCACCTATCTTAGAGGTATACGTAATCTCTGTTTATAAAGAGAGATAGTTAAATCATACGATGAGGATATTTTGCTACGAAATTCAGTGAACAATAATTAGTTTTAACAAAAATAATTTTATTATCTCGTCAACCATGATAATCGCTGAAGTTGAAATTCTAATTACGAAAAGATTTTTTTTTTCAATTTATAAATCATTGCGTCTGTATTACCCGAAGGGTTAGGCAGAGGTGTTGATACTGATGTATACATGCACAATTACCAAAACCAGGATCAATTATCTGTAGGTAAAAAAAAAAATATCTTTAGTGCCTTCATGCACCGTATGAGAATCGAACCCGCGATACGCAGCAGTCGATCGCTCAACCGTTGTACTTGAGCAGGAAGTTTTAAAAACCCTTTAAAAACGTCTTTCCACACACTATTAATAATTTCTGTTCGTGTGTGTAAACAAACACAAATATTAACATGCTTAAATGCCCAGACCCGGAGCAATTTTTAGTAAATAATTGAATTCAGCCCATTACTACCCCACTGAAGGACACGGGCTTCTCAGAATGAAAAGGGTTAGGCCTTAGTTCTGTAAATAATTAATAATACTTAAATAACTTCTTCTGAGCATACACAAGAATCGAACTCGTGACACGTAGCGCAGCAGCCAATTGCTCAACCAACTATCTCGTCAAATTGCATATGATTAGAATAATAGTAATTAAGTTTTTGTCTTAATGCGATATTGCTAGATCTTTTTAGATCCAACTTATGTCTGGTCTCAGATCGTAAACGTTTTACGGCGTCTGTTAGTGATTAAAGTAATCACCTTTCATTTGTTATACCGTCTGATATAGAAAGGAGCATTAGTTTTGACAGACCATTATGTTAGCTGGGAATTATCATCTGCTATAATAGACTTTATTATTACTAATTGAAAATTACCCTTAATAACCTTTATTGATTGTCTCTCTCGTGGTATTGTCATATTAATTGAATTTAAATGAACATGATTTATTATGAATTTATTTAAATTTAATTTCTTTACATTTTTTAAAATTAACGTTGCTTCACACTATGAATAATTCCTGTATCGTGGGTCCGTTTACAAACACATATGTACATTCACCCAGACCCGAAACAACTATCTGTAGATCATACTAATATTACTAATTTGTTTCTTGCGGGAGACAAACCCGCGACACGTAGCGCAGCAGTCGATCTCTCAACCATTGCGCCAACAGTGCCGACATACATTTATAAAATTTAACCAAGTCCAGCTTTAGATAAAACTCAACTTCAGATTAGTCTCATTTTATGTTATTTTTATGGCAATTCGGCTGTTACATTCCACTGTGTATTGATTTATAGACTAAATCCAGTTTTCTCTAAGGTTGTAGAGGTCAAACGACGTTTGTTACCGTAAAACCAGAAACTTCCTAGAGTAGGGATGAACGAACAGATAATGAGGTAAAAGTTGCTCATGTGAGCACAAAAAGTTGATGAAAAAGTGATACAATGGAGTAATAGGTAAAATACAAGTATATGGTAGGAATAATGCTTTGAAATCATTGCCCCTCTGATGCTAAGTATTATTACAACACAAATGTTTACTTTACATCACTTGGCTGGTTAGATAATATACATAGATATAGATACAGTCAATGCCGTGACGTTTTTTCTTTACTTGGGCTAGCTGTCAGTCATAGTCGGTCTATTGGTCGCAAGCGCAGCGGCTGACTGTGAGGTCATTGCGTTCTATCTCCGGGTCGAGCAAAGTTTTGTCGGGATTTTCTTTCAAAATTTCTTTAGCTTTGGAGTTTGAAATTGTGCCCAGTTGGAGGCACAAGGCTCGTCTCTTATTACAAGGGATTTAATAACAGCATTTGCGTAATGTGGGTGTACAATACAGTACACCTCCGTCTAGATTGTCGGGAAATATAGTCATGATGTTTGCCTAGCTCAGTAAAACTGTTACACATATTGAATGTTCCAACACGATCTAATAAGTGAATGAAAAGTTATGGACAAGTTTTTATTCTAGACAGGGGAGTGTAGGCAAAGACATGGTACAAATAGAGCCATTACATTATGAAAAATGGCCTCACTAGGAAGCAGGCCCTACTCCCTAAAATAATAAATGTTCAACCATTTACCATATCTAGATGTCGTTTCCGTGAGACATTACCTTGGCTACCTTTAAGGAATGTTTTTCGAAAACGCATGGGCGGTTTACACGAACATCGGTTCTATAGATCGTCGTTAAAGTTAATCGTCCGTGAATCAAGCTGCAATAAAAATTATACGCAACGATGGCCGACATTCTATGTGATATAACACTGACATACTGAACGTACTCGTCCTACAAACGGGTTATATTGTTCAAATGCGTTGTTCTCTTTGTTGGCATGCTGTCGTGTTGTGATCAGTAATTAATGAGTAGCTACTTTAATTGCGTAACTATATCTAATTGTATACTGAGAATATCAACTGAAAATGCGTCATTTTAAAATGAATATGGTACAGAACATGTTGATAATGTTTCTATTATGAGCCTTATATCTATGAAGATATTAATAAGAACGGTGAATAAATGATATGATCCAAATTTGTGTGATCAGGAGCATAACATGAACTTTTCATTACGTTTTCAATCACATAGATGCGGTTTTATTTGAGACACACACGGACAGTTAATTTGAGAAAGGTCTAGAAAAGTGTATGCTACGTCTACTGCAGATGTCTGTTATTCCTTCACACAACCTTCCGATATGCATTATGTATATGAAGTCATTCATAAACTGCTTTATCAAGATTTCCCAGTCTGGTCATAAAGACACTCAAGAGACGCCATGATTTATAGGTAGTTCTCTAGTGGTAGATACTCTATCTAATAGGTCTTAAAATTCAGCTGTGTTAATTGGAAAGTCCCGACATTTATCTATTGTGTGATGTGTCGTATTATCAGATTTAGATGCCTCGGAAGCTTACGAATCAAGACTGCAGTGCAGTATATTTTATATTTCATTATTATTGATCTCCTTTTCGTTTTTTTCAGAGAGCTGGGGCCAAACCGACGGTCATCGCTTCACGTACCCCGCATCTCCCCTCCTGACACAGGGCGGCGATGTGGGCACAAACGCGTTCTGCCCCCAGGAGCCAGGACACGGGGACGAGTGTGTGCATGTCAAGAATGTACCTCTACAGTCTACGGTGGAATTGGTGATGTTCGATCAAGGTAATTATTTACCTGTTCCCCCAGCATATTGTATGTATGATGTTGCAAGTAGATTAACTGATCCGGAGCCAAATTCAATGGCTGAGGCCAGCAGCATTTATGTAGACCATATGTTTAAGAATGTAGTAAGTATCTTAGTTAATCAAGCCTTGTTAATCTGGTGTTCTGGTTTATGACTTCTCGTCTTAATAATTATAATATATTATCAGGAAATCTGTATGTCCAGCGTATCCTGGCCTGTCAAACCCGTAAGAAATCTGCTAATTGGTTAATCTTACCACTAAGTACGGCATATAAGTAAGAAAAAAAAAAGTGGTTTTGTAAACTTTTTATTCATGGATAATCGTTTTTAGAAAATCATCTGTGTATCTGCTATGATAGGCAAGAAATAATATATTGCAAGCCTAATGGCATCTCACAGTTGTTATACGAGATGATTACAAGCATTTATCTTTAAACATGAAAAGTTTATCGACATTTATGTGGAGGATTATGAGACTGTAAATGTTCACTTTCATGATAGTGAAAGTTTTTTGTAAAACGAACGCAAAATAAAAGCAAAGTAAAACTCAAACTTAAAACGACACACGAGTTGTTTGAAAGTTAGGTAATATAAGATATGAAAAGGTGTCGAAACGTATTCAAAATATTTTAAGAATCGAGTCATCAGAAATATCGATCGATCTGTATAGATTGAATAAAGGTTATACAAAAACCTTTAGTTTTTTATACAAAGCTCAGAACGATGACAGTTACATTCATTTTGTGCTATTTATTTGATTTATTTTCTGTCGTTTAGGCGGCTGAATCGACGTTAATGCTCTGATACAATTGTGCCACGATTTTAACGCGATCTAGATTCGGTTCGATAACACGAGTGCAGTTTTGATAAATACGTATCTTGATAAATAGAGAATACATACCTACTGATTGTTATAATGGCGTGTAGGTATTTTTTTTAAGATAGTCATTAGTTCATCACACATTTTAATTTATTTGCAAGTTTTAGAGGTATTTTTTTTTAGATTAACTTTGCTCTGCACTCCTACCCAGACTCGAAACAACTTTGTAGATCATAATAATATTTATTCCGTGCAGGAATTAAACCTAGGACTCGTAGTGAAACAGTGTATAACCACTGCGACAATCGTGCAGTCAAATTTAAGAGTATCATTTAGTTGCCGGCTTCTGACAAAATAGTCTTGAAATACGCGCAAAATGGGTGTTTGGGCGTTAATGTTTCTTATATCTAAATCTTAACAAATTAATTTGATTTTGGTCTCTATCGTTTTGTCAAATTATAAACGAGGTGGCAAAGCTTTATATTTTTCAAAATTTTGATTAATTTAATAATTTTCACGTGATCAGTATAAGTAAGATTTTAAGTTAAAAAAACGCATTTTGCGGGTTAATTATTTCTCAATCTATAAACAATATCAAAAAAACAATACGTGACCTAGTTTTAATTTGTGTCATTTGTGTCAACATATAAAAAAATCAACAAAATCAGCTCATGTATAATGGGGTAAAAACGTTAACGCATTTTGTATGAACACTTTAGCTTAGTTTTGTCAATTTAATTATGTATATAATTAAATGACATGACATGAATGTTTGGAATTCCCATTAAGATTTTAATAAGAAGACAGGAAATGTAACAGTTTATGTCATATGCATTACATTCTACAATTTCATGGCGTTCATAAGACGTAACCATAGATACGCTTAGTGAGTTTCCTTATTAAGCAAATTGTAGTCTAAAGTTTCCACTTTCCTTCACCGAAAGTTAGAAACGACACTTGCGTTAAGATATGTTTGCGCATCAATATTAGCTTTAACAGATGCCTTATAAGTATGGTGCTTGTGTAACTAAGGCTTTGTAAATAGATGAGATGTACAAAACATCCATCATTTGTCAAGTTAATAGTCACAAATCGGAAAAATCGATGAAACAACATCGTTGTCGTTTAAGTGAAGATTACATGAGTCTCGATGTAAATAACGATATGCAGCTGATGTGGCAAACAGAAGTACATATGGCCATTTATCATGGCGACAGTGATTTATGGTATCCTTTGTAATATGTGGACCAAGATTACTACGCAACGCGGAACACCGAACAAGTTGTCTTATAGGATAAAGTTTGACGTACACTGGAACACTTGATGGCATGTATTTTGTTTCAAATATCTCTTTTTGCTATTTTTTTAAACATTCGCCCCGTGTTAGGATTCTAATGTATCGTATCATAAATGCTATTCACACTCTCAGCCCCGGAAAAACTATCTTAGTTGTGACAAACTTTTTTTAGTGCAGATCGAACTCGCGACACGAAACGCAGAAAGGCAATCGTTTAGCTATGGGCCAACTCAAGACCGTTTTGACGAGACTCAATTGGATATTAACACTTAGATAATTATTATATATTTCGTTGTTCCGGGTCCGGGTGTCTGTGCATGTAAACATTTGTGTTTGTAAACAGACCTACGATACAGACATAATTCATATTGTGGGTTAAAATATAAAAAGAGCATATAGCATTAAGGCTTAGTGAAATTACAAAACGGTTTCGTACCGCAAACAAAACTCTACGTGCATTCCTTTCAATTTCTTAGTCAACGTGGTAATATCTTTTGTCGGAGAGAAACTATCTATTTTGCTACTTAATAATAATGATGAAGTTGCAGCTTTTAAGTAGCAAGCTTAGCAATCAGTAGTTTAGCAATATTACCATAATTCATAAAGCATAACTACTATTAATCATAAAGACGATGATGTTGATTAGCAGATTTTGTGACCAATAGAATAGTAACCGTGGAACGAATCACTGATAATTCTTAGAGTATTCAGGATGTATGGGACTTTCTCAAAGTTTAATTGAATGAAATTATGTATATTTGTAATGTTCTTGTAACGTACTAGCTACTTGACGAAGAGTGAAACGCCATCTATCGGAGTGAAGTTGTAACTAAAAATCCTTAACAACGATTCTAACAGATATTTTTATCACAATAGAAATAGAAAATCTTTAAGAGAATTGTAAGACTCTACAACGTTTAATTTAGTCTTAAACGTTTGAAGCGGTAATTATACCTATTATAATTATTCATATCATTCAACAAACTGTTACCATTCTAAAGTAAAAAATAATTTTTAGTTAATCAAAACTGTTGCAAAGTCAAAGTCAAAATCAAAGTTTTTTATTTCAAGTAGGCCTTTTCAGGCACTTTTAAAAAGTCGAAACTCTAGGCGCACAGTTCCAAAAGAAGGGGGTAGGTCCTATGGAGAAGAGACCGGCAAGAAACTCCACGGATACTCTTTTGAAAAACAAAAAGTTAATTTACAATTAAAATCTTAAATTAACATGCATTATATAAGAAAAAATACAAACTTAATAGAACGCTACTTACATAATGAGGCAATACAACATTAGTTAAACAAGTGTTTCAAATATAAAATAAATACGGCATAAACAGATCAAAGCGGATAAAACAGAAATAAAAAAGTACAAAAAAGAATACAAAATATTGAAACATCAAGAATGTCCAGACATGTGAAGCGAATCTAATGTAAAATAGGATTAGTAGACACAATGAATAAGGGATTTGCTATAGCAAATGCCTGCTGCATAATAAAATAACGAAGTGAAACAAAGAAACGTGTGGTTACGTATCCAAAATAAATTCAGATGTGTTTCGAAATCGTGAAAACGGCCTAGATTTTTTTTTGTGCGTTGATTTGCCTGATACTTTGGTTAGTTAGTCGCAGCAACTGTAATTAGGGGCCGAGTGGTATCTGTTATACAACGGTCTCATTAAAACTAAGCCTACTTGTGCTCTGATGCACGTTTTCTAATTTTTGAGAACTCGTAGTTAAAGATAACGTTATGATTTTGCCATCTATATTGATAAAAAAATATTAAATACTGTCAGTAAGATAGTAATCTAAAAAAAAATTTTAAAAAGTAAAAATGAAATACTTTCTTCATATTCATCAGACCTCCTTTCTTATCTTGCGGTTCAGAGTTTCTTCCTAAGGATCAGGAATACAGTTACCAATCAGTCTGTTAGTCAAAAAATGATGTGTTTTTTTTAAGTTGTGCGACTCATTCACCCAATGGCTACGGAGCCCGACGATGCGACACGCACCTGACAGATTTTTAAGTGGCTTGTACCGGGCCGGCCGACGGGCCCCTATGTTTAAATCACACCGGACGTAAAGTTACCCAAGTGAGCAACACCGGAGCTCGGCAGATATAATCTGTTAAATATCTAAAGATCACTTGCATGGCTGACTTCGTTAATCTAATTTACATTTGGGTATTTAATTGATCAAATAATATCATTTGAGGTTTGAGATTACTAAAGTTGGTAATTCAAATAAATACAATTCTATTTATAGATTAAAATCACGTTAAGCAGTTAGTCGCGGGTGTCATACGGATACCTATGACAGTCGTTATGGGTATCAGCAGCCCAAAAATTTTTGACAACCAGTCTTACCTTAGAGTATCAGTGTCTCCCAGTAATTGGGTGACGGACGTCTGATGCCAGTCGCTCGGGTAAAATACTGATATTCAGCCGCAACCCAGTATATGTAGTCCGGAAAAAAGCTAAGCAGATAATTTTTTGTTAAGAATAGGTCAGAGACTTAACCAACGTTGGCTAGGCATTGTGATATTAGTATTACTGTGATTAAAATTAATAGATTTGATAGTTTTTTTATTTGTTTCGTTTTAGAACGTATCAAAAAATACACGGTATCATTATAATTCTTGTGTCGTCAGATCCACCTTGTATAAATATATAATTTATGGCAATTATAATTATCGTTTCTTAAACAATGTGCTGTTGCAACTTTATATATACTTGTAACTTTCTAGCATTTAATTTGTAATTTCCGCATGTACACTATAAGTACTTGTGACATTTTATAACACTTTCTGTAAATCATTAAATTAAATAAAAGGATTATTGCTTATTTCGATTATTTAACAGATATTACGGTAATTAATTTCTTGCAATTCTGCTTGTCTTGAAGCTTTATAATACTTGCTCATATTTCTTACACCTTTTACCTTGTTCCTATTGTATTTGGAGTAGGTGTCGCTATAAATGTGTGAACCAAGGCGGCAGTTTTTGATTTATTCACAACTGTCTGGGCTAGACGTTTAGATCACAAAAGGGAACGGCTCTGAAGAATTCGAAATGTACGTCCAAATATTTCAAAATACGATTGCAGATTTAGTTTATTTACGATAGTGGTAGGCATTCTGTTTCGTCGTTTGTTGATTGAGGGAATTCTAACAATAATATTATATTCAATTAACAAAGAAAAGTTACAAATCTCAGTAGTCACCTTGTTTGGAATAAGTTCTTTATTACCCAACTGCGTGATAACAAAGAAAAGGGTTATATTTTTACATTTTTTAGCAAATGATGATATCAGAATAATAACCTAGACTAAAATAAATTATCGTATAAACACTGTCGTAACAACTAACTATTGGCATTCATGTCAACATGATGATATACTCGTATTATACAGTTCTAATACGTGGTTTTACGTGAATGAGACATAACGTAGCTTACCTAACACTGGTACGGCAAATCTACTACATAGAAATAAGCATGTTATTCAAGAAAATCTCGTTACAAGTCTGTTCAAGATACATAAATAAATTATGATTATTGTCCTACTGTTGCGCAAGGATCCGGCAATGAGAAGACTTGTCTGTGTTCATCACGCTGACCTATTGCACTTGGCTGACTACATACTATCGAGAATCGAATTTCCATTTCCAAAAGTCAAATGCGCGGGTTGGGTTTGAATTCAGATAGAAAGCAAACTTAGCACCGCTAAGCTAACAATGATAAAGATAGATACAATTATGTTTTCATTTCTCAGTGATATCCGTCTACCATAAAGATTTTTAAACCACATAATTATGAAATAATAAATTGCCTTAACACCACAACCGTAATCCAACTGAGTGGCGATCGAACGTTCGAAACATACTTAATTAACTATCCTGGGTAGATAAATACATCCAATCAGATATATCTGAATAGTGTAAAGCCATTTATTTAATGAAAAATATATAATAATTAACTAAGGTTCGCTTTCGACATTCACATATAAAAATATCAATATACGTTTACATAATATAATGAGAGCCTCATTGGTCTTGTGGTTCAAGCGCGGCTGGTGAGCTTGAGGTCCTGGATTCGATTCCCGGGCTGGGAAGTGTTATTGAGCTAAAAATCTAAGCAGCACGTACTATCCGTTAAGTGGCTAGAGGCTCGCCCCCCTTTTAATTGGGACTTAATAATGGTAAAGATGACATATAGGTGTACAATAAGTACACCTTTCGGGAATACATGTGTGATGCTATGTTTATATACCAATTTATCTTATTACAGGTGGTGAATCGGACCACATATTCCATCTGCATGGCTACAGTTTCTACGTGGTCGGAATGAGAGAACTCAACAAGAGTTACGATAGAGAAACCATCACGAAGATGAACGAGGAGGGTAAATTATTCACTAAGAATCTCGTTGACCCAGTCATAAAAGACACTATAGTCGTGCCCAAACACGGGGTGGTCGCATTACGCTTCAAGGCTGACAACCCTGGTTTCTGGATGATGAGGGACGAACGGTCCTCCCACTGGACCAGAGGCCTAGACTTTATATTAAAAGTGGGTGAACAGAAAGACTTTGTTCAAGCCCCTTCAGATTTCCCAAAGTGCGGTTCATACGTTGGCCCAGAATATTTTCTGATATAGCGCGGGCACCAGTCGATACTAAAGTTACCTTTTAGATTGTAGTATTGCTCAATTTATTTATTTGATTTGTGATATGTTTGTTTAGGTTACTTATTTTGTACAGCTAAATTGGTTTTCCAAGATTGGTTGAAATTACCGAAATATAGAGAACAATGAAATGCCTACTGCCTTGTCACATAGCGAGTGTTAGTTACAAAGTAACTAATAGGTAGTATGTGATTTAAGGGAATTGATATTTATGTAATTTGTGAAATTGTAAGGATTTTGATAGGCATTGTTATAAAAGGCCTGTTTCACCTGGCTACAGACTGATTGCCAGTTTCTTTTTTATAACTGTCTGATACATGAATCTAGCAGATAAAACCCCGGATTCATTACCAACTAGATCTTGTGGATATAATTTTTCCAAATAGATGTTTTATCTGTTAGATTACTATCTGACACTTAATCAGCAAGTCGTGAAACAGGCCAGAAATAATTTAGCTGTGGACAATAAAACTTAACTAGACTTACTTTAAGTACCCATTAAAATACAATTCCAATTACTTTTAGCATTGTAAATAAATATATTATGACATAAACCGAGTTTTATTCCCCCGGGACATAAGAGTACGATTTCCCGCTAGTTGGTACCGATAATAACGATCAATCAATCAGTTACTGCCAAAGAATGGCTGTTCTGTTGAATTTAGGTGAGGTGCGGTGTAAAAACGAGAAGCCTCAATTTCGGTGAGTTTCCGAATGGTGAAAGTGTGGGTAATTGGGTCGCAGCTGCCTGTAGCAAGTGCCTCCGCTGGTGAGGCGGCCGCGAACCAAATAGTTTTATTGTTACCACCACTTTTGATGGAGAGTTGGAGTAGGCGGCATTTAATGCCTGTTTGAATGGATTGAAGAAACGTTCATCGCAAACGTAGTAGCTACCTTACTACGCGTTAAAATAATATATGGGTGCTTAACATCGAAATATCATCAGTCGGTTAGATGAAGTAAGTGTAATTTTTGTGTACAAATTCAACTTACTTCCCATTGTTTTTGGTTTTAAACAATGTTTTATAATCTGGGTGAGATGTTCTAAGTTCACTCACAAGAGGTTTTTTATGATATTGCATTTAGTGTCGTAGCCCGATTGTCGTTTGACTAAATCAGTACTCCTAGTGTAAGTTTCTTTTGACAAATTCGATTCGATTTTGGAGAGCACGAAACGGACCAATAAAATAATGCTGAAAATAAACTAACACTAGGGCCTCAGAAATATGTTTAAAGTTATCATGATAATCGTCAGAGTATGCATTAGGTGTGTCAGTGTCATCAAGATCGCTGAAAGGTATATTTGATGATCTAATATTTTCAACTTTTTATTAAAAAAAATATAACGTACCGTAAAATGCTGTAACTTTGCCTGCACTCCTAACTTTGCCTGTACTAAGTCTGTAAAGTAGTACAAACCTGTATTCTTATCTAAACTACAAATGAAATATTTATCTTAGTTCCTAAATTATTATATTTAGCATTGCAAATGCAATTTGATATAGTTCCTAAGTCATTATGAATTATTCCTAGGCAAAGTTAGGAGTGTAGGCAAAATTACAGTATTTTACGGTACATTCGATCTTTGTCGCTTTTTGTTAGGCACATAACAATCTAGAAGTATCTAGATAGTTAAGAATTAAGTAAGAAAAAAAACGATCGCGTTTATGAGACGCAATCATAAAACCTCTAGCAATTATCATAAAAGATCCGTCGATTACTCATTTAATGTTAAGTTCACATTACGTAATGTTTGTTACGTAACATCGACATTCGCCACGGTTCGTATAATAATGACCTTATTCGATATTATTGGCAAAGCCTTTTAAAGGTACTTAAATTATGTAAATTCCGTCGTCAAGATAATTGTATAACAATGTATGTAAAAAATAATTAGGCACGGAGGGAGACAGTATTTTAACAAGATACTGACCAGAGAAACGTCAAGATGTTTGTGATATAATTTGAAAATATTGATTTTATTCATTCGGTATCTGCGTTGTTCCAAGATTGTGTTGGCCTTGCGTCGGAAGAAAAATATTTTCAAAAAATAAATCGTGGACTAAAATTACGCTATTACGAAAGAGTACGCACGACAAAAATCTCGCAATTTAACACAAAATGTGAACTCGCACGTATCATTAAAGAAATTGACGTGAATGTGAAAATAATTTTATTGTGGAACGAAAAAGAGGACTGTAATGAGTTTATTAGGTTACGATGATGTTGGTTGCAATAATAAAATTAAAAGTCTTTTGATTGCACTCTTAAAAAATAACCAACCCGTCGATAACGGTCTATCAATTTTTTTTATCATATACCTGTTTCTAGGGTTAGATTAAATCACGGCATCTTCTGGACATTTCCATCTAGGAATAATATGATATTTACGTGACATTATTATTTATTTAATTACATTGTAGTTTCATATTGGAAGGTTTTACAGACGTCTAAAAAACCCTGCCCGGATGCACCCCGGACGTCCATCAAACTAGGACAAACCGGGAAAATCTAAACGCATTTCAACCCTTAATATTTTATCAGAAAGCGGGGAAACAGTTTTGATGAAACGTTTGTAAAGATTTTCCTGAGGTAAAACAAAATTATGTTTTACATACAATACAATCAATCAAACTAAGCTAGACGGATCGAAGACTTTTGGGACAGGTTGGATGAGGAAGGCGGAACACCGATTATCGATTTGGTCTTCGCCCCCAATAACATTTTTCTCAAGTTTAAACCTTCTGACACAGTTTATTTTCAACTGTCAATCATAAATAATGGCTACGTCAATTATTGAGGTTCTGATTGATCCACTTTATTTTGTGCTACTTTCAGCTCAATAACTGACACACTTTAGGTATGATTAGCAATGTAGGTACCTAATTGATGCAATAGCAAATTATAGTATAAATAGTTCCATGCTGTTATACCTATCTTTTTACTGGTCTTGTTTCTATTTCAAAATTTTGTATAGATATGATATACAATAAAACCTATGTTTACTTACGTCTAAAAAGACAAGTAAATATTACTTATATTTGCGCTACATTGAACACAATGGAATCAAGAAAATATGTATAAAATTTATTTTGAAAAAAAAAATTACAGGATTTTTAAACTCCTTACAATTCATGTAGGTATACCCAGTGTATGCTTTTGACATTCTCCACACAAAAGACGATTTAGAATAGCTTTTTACAGATCTCATTTAAACGTAACGTTTCTCAATTTTACGATGCCCTATGATTTCTCCCCCTCCCCGTTTTTAACAGTTTGCACTTTTATTTATATATTTCTAGCTTGTTACTGATTAAATTAAATTAAAACTCATTTAAAAGTGTAATTCAATATTTACACTGAATATTATTATACGAGTATATATCCCATATTTTACATATCGAATGCACTTTATGTATGATCTATAACAATATATTCACCTATATATCGTGATATTGTATGCTCAAATCCATCAATGGTGGTCGTATGTCGTATCGGGCAGGCGACCCGTGGCTCGCTAATTGTCAATTACCACCGGCCTGTAATTAATGCGCGCCTGATTAGATTGAACACCTTGTTTGCTTAACAGAATCCAATTATGTATTAGTTTAAGCGGTTTGTGAAATTGCTTCTGTCTATTGAAAGGTGGCCAGAGTTCCGAATTATAACAATAATTGATCGAGATTAAGGCTGGGTTACATCAATGAACATACCACCCATTATTTTCTACTATTATTTAACTATCCTAATAGGGGAACTTAGTTACAGCATTGGTGGAATGTGGGTGTACAATAATATAGTAGGTACACCTCTGCCTAACCTTCAGGGAACACAGGCGTGATGCTATGTTATTTTTCAACCATCGTTTTATGATTGTAAAAATCAAAGTTGGATAATGTAGCTAATATCATTGCATAGGCATGATCTGCTAAACGTATTAAAAAAAAGCTGTATTTAAACAGGTTTTTCTATACCAAGTTTTTGTGGTCATTAAGAAACAGTATGGCAATTGGATAAGTTGCATGTAAGTGTGTACTTAATACCTAAGTTTTTACGTCCACCATACCCTAGCTAGTCAGGGCAGAGATCTTTTGACTATGGCTAATCTTTCCAATACGGCGTAAAAAAAAATCCATCAAATTTACTGTATGGTTTAAAACCTACCCCTTAAATATAAATTAAGGTTGGTTCGGAAGAGTTTTTGAACAGAGAAACTTCTTTTTTTTTTTTTTCTTTCGAAACATTTGATAATGTAGGTACCTACCCTTCTAAATAGCAAGCTTTTTGGAAAGATCTACAAAAAACCAATTTAAAATGAATGTCTGTATATCGTTAACGTGCAATACTCCGACAGTATAATATGTTAAGATAACAAGCTATATAATTTTCCAATTTAGCTTGTTCTTGATTGACATTTCTCTGTCTTTACACTTACGGAAACAAATTGAATAACCGTTCTTTAGTTAAATTATCTTGTCACCTTGCAATATATAGTCTCTTGTATTATAATATCAGTAGCACTACTCCGAACAAATGTGAGAAGGATATTTTTATCCAATTTGACCCAACAAGTAAGAAAAGCGACACAATTGTAGCAGTAAGTAGTAGGTAATTAGTAAAAAAATCTCGGTATTAAAATATACAACAATTGTTCTTTCTTTATTTTAAACTGTATTTCCGTAGATGAGCTATATTCAAAGTGTATTCCGCGGAGCCCTAGCGCTCTGTAAAGTCTCTGTGGGGGCACCGCAAAAGTACTGTACCTCTATTATGAGTTTTTTACTATTTACTTTCATAGTAAATGTAAATTTTCATGCAAGCGATTTTAGTTCTTAACTTGCCTACATTAGGGATTAGAGTCGCTAACATGACATCTCTATAATATAGTAAATAGTAAATCAAAACTTTACTATGACTAGATGTCACGATAAGCAACTCTAAACCCAAATGTAACCAAGTTAAGAAAACAATCTGAAAATTTACTTTACTATGATAGTAAATAGTAAAAAACTCATAATAGAGGCACAGATCACTCTTTTCACAGTCAACTCTCTTCTATCAAGCCGACATCAAACAATTGATGAAAAGTAAAAAACAATTGCATACCTCCCATTAGATGCAAATTTAATATCGAGTAATATGATTATTAATAAAGAGTAGAGTTTTTGATTATTTTAGGGCTCCGTCAAGTATTTTGTTTTCGAAAAGGGTTCCGTCGCTAAAAAAGTTTGAGAACGGCTGTCGTAGATAGACTGTATATTTAAATCCAGTACGGTATAATTTAACACTCAAAAAACATCATTATAAAAACGGTACGTCAGAATATGACATTAAATCTGCATATTTTTTTAAGAACGTTTTTAAGATTTCTTTGGTTCTGTGTCTTTGTATTCTTACTTTTAGTGAAATCCTCTGACTTTAATATTCATTAGCTGTTTTTGACAAAAGCCGGAGTTTGGCTGGTTTGTCAATTATTGAAGAATTCCGCGTGTCCATTGTGCAAGAGTCATAAGCACGAAGCGCGTTGTACTTGGCAAAACGGAACTTGTTTTGCCTTAAGATGGCTTTCACTTTTTAACTTCCGATCAATCTATACTATACAGTTATAAATTGTTTGTCTGTCACCTACATTTTTAAACTGACTATATTTTTTATTCACATAATTTTAACTATTCGGTCGAATTTTTTTCCATCTTATGTTACGTTAGTTTTGTTTCATGTCTATGGGTTATATCGACGATGTTATGCTTAGTCGGTTAATGTAGCAGGGAAAATGTTCGTCGTAGTTATTTTTGGTTATTGCCAAATAGAATGCGCGTGAAGTCGAAGGTAAAAGATAGTATGTAATCTATAAGGTCACGATGATTCGTGGTTACAGGCTCTGTATTCGAATAAACACAGATTTTATGATCGGTGAGTTTAAAACAGATTTCATCGATAGAAAGTCTCTACCATAAAATATAAACTGCTCGTTTATTATGTACTTGCAATTGTGAAATTGATTGAAATCCGCATTCAATGTACCTACCGATATATAATAAATCATTTAATTAGATTTGCCATATTACAGAAGAATCTAATAAAAACGAAACTCCATTTCCTAATAAAAAGTTGCCCAGAACTGACAACCCATATTGGCTGACCTGTTTTCCTTATTTAGTCAAATCAAAAATCAACATCAAATACTCCGCTCGTTCGTTATTATAACGTAATCTTATAAGAATGGGACGTCAGTGTTCCACAAATCTAATAAACTCAACAGAACATGGCAATGAATTTGGGACTCCCAATTTTCCTTATCGCGCCAGGTAATCGAACTACCTTTACATTTTCATGTATAAAAATCACGTAAAAACAGGAAAAAGAAATTTCTTAATTTCACGCTTGTGTTCTCCAAAGGTTAGACAGAGGTGTATTGTTGATGATATTGAGTTAAGCCCCATTTATATAGAGGCGGACCTATAACATGCTGCCACGGTTGCTTACAGAAATCCAGTTTTAATTTTGTTCTAACTGAGGACCGAACCGTCTCCTCACACGCTGCAGCTGCACTAGCGACCAGTGTGCAGTATTGTCGGTTATTTTTTATTATATAAACATACTTTTTTGTTCTCTCTATATAAAAAGATATTGTGGTGGACTATTGTTCTACAACGCAAGAATGTTGTCATACTTACACAGCAATTTATATATTCTTTGTTTATTATATAAATATGAACAACAATATTAATTGAGAGGATTATAGTATGATATTATTACAAAGAATTGACCGACATATGTGAGAAATATAAGAATGTAGATATATTTTGTAATATAAAGGAAATTATGTTGTAATCTTGCAATTTCCTTGTCATTGATACAGCTAATGCTGTAAAAGATGAAAAGATATCCAAGTAATTATAGAAATATGGTACAATAGAAAGGTATTACCAACTTGTTATGAACAGTAGGAAATGCTAGCTAACTTTAAATCACGGAACCGCATATATTTCCAAATAGAATTTCCGTTTTGACAACTCTACGGAGTGATGTGAAACATTCTGAATGTTTACAGCTTTGAAATTTTTAATCTGTAATAAAATGAAATAACACCAAAAGAAAAGCTGTCTGCCACATAATGACCGTAATGTGGATGACCCATACACATCTACATAACGCCAAAGAGCTTAACGCTATAGTTGAATTATTTAGCGATGTGCCGACCACTTTCGCGTAACAGGGATTTTACGGAGTGAATTATTTATAAAGATGGAAGGTCGACAGCTTCCTAGTTGCCCTGTTTGGGTATAAGCCAATAATATCGTTTCGGGAGGTGAATCTGTACAGGAAGTTATTTACTAATTTATGGTTTATCTCTTAAACCATAGATTAGTACACGCACGTAACCCTCGCCTGAAAATTTAACTTTAGGGTTGAGTGCGAATAGTAACACCAGGTTATAAAATATCCTTCTCAATCAACCGAACCTATAGGGAAATAGATTTCCTTCTAAGCAGTACTTAATCATTCAACCTCTTGTTTTACTTTTTACTGTTCTTAATAGATCTTTTACAAAAACTTTTTAAGGTGTTAAGGCGAGAGTGAATCTGTATTAGTTGAGCTTGCATCATCCATCTTCGACAGAATCGTTACTTACCCTGAGATGAGGTGCTGCCAAATGCAATCAAATATAAAACCAAAGAATAAAATCAATTTCCATATCCATTTAAACTACTCGGACTTTCAATACATTGTTTTCTTTAATTCAGGTGACTCAGCATGGAAATTGAATTAGTTGTTGAATTTGAAACAAAGGTTGAGAAGTGCGATAAGTCAGGTGGCGCCGGTGCACAAGCAAACAAGGGTGAACTAAGTAGTTAAGTATCACGCAACCAAGCAGTTTGGTAAACTTCGGTTAGTTAGTTTTTAATTACCTTGAACACACGGGGACACGGGGTTGAGAGAGGTTTGTATCATAATCTGTAGAAGCTAAATAATCTAATAAAATCCGTACATACAACAGTTCTTTTACTTAAGATAACACTGAACAACATAATAAAATGTCCCATACGCCAGTTCTTTACACATGCCATGATCAATATCTCGAAAATTATTACAATATTAACATCATTAGGTAGGGTACCACTATAGTTTTTTCTTAATAAAGATACGCGAAGGGATTGTGAATTATTCGGAACAAAGTTTCTGAAACAAATTAAATATTACGTTTTACCAAATATTCTCATAGATAACGTTTACCTACAAATAACCTTATATGAAAAGTATATGGCTAGGTTGGAACAGGGGTCGTCACATCGTCACACGCAACACGCGGCCTTGGCGAAGTAGGTTAATTGTCAGGTGTAGTGGACACTTTGTCGGCTAAGAGGTTTCTTGGGGCGGTTTAGCTTATTATCTTTTAGGAAATATAGCGCCGTTTAACTTTTATTAAGAGGTTATATTATGTTCGCTTTATTTGAGTTTTGAAATTCTATAGTTTCATACTTTTGTGGCTTATTTTTATCTAGTTTCTGCTCGTAACTTTGTACGTGGATTTTAAATTTTCATTACACTGTTGTGCGCTTATGGCTCGGGGGTTGTGTTTATTTTAGAAAAAAAAAACTCAGTGCACTGTTACACTCTATAAGACACTCAAATTCTATCGTATAATTACTTACTACTTTAGGCTGTCCTGCAACTGTTTCATATATACAGATAGTGAAATGTTATTTTGACATTTGTTTGGTAACACGACAAACTATAAACAGTTTCAGTTTTAAGTGAACGAAATTGAGATCTTGCCAATAATTTGTGCGTAAGAAAAACAAACAAAATTATCTTCTTTGAAACAACCTTTATAGAAAAGTATAAAAAAACGTCGCTTAATAGAGTTTTGCACAAAAAGGGATTTTTTGTATAAACGTGTTTAAATTTAAATTATGTTGCTAGTATAAATATTAATTTAAAACAATCAGTATTCTGTTTGTGCACTATAATTAATAAAAACAACAAAATTGTTAACTCGTGACAGTTAGATATTGTTACGTACTATACTTAGAATCTTAAATGAGATATTTTATGGATGGTCGTTGGTTTTACGACATTTCGCCCTTGGAAGCCTTAATTATATTTAAGGACGCAATTTCATTTTCTAAATAATAAAGAAAAATATGGAATAATAATAATAATCTTTCATTTAAAGGCCATTATCTTGTTCTGCTTTCCAACTTGGGTCTTCTTTACTGTTTTCGGTCTGCTATTAAGATTATTGCGTATTTGTCATGAAGCACAGGTTGCCTTGTAAATAAATGGTTTTTTAAACTATTGATCTTCTTACGTTCGTGTACAGGAAACACTGAGGTATTATATTTGCAACACAGACTTTATTGCATAATAAAGTTCAAATATTACAATGTTTCACTAAAATTAATAAATACAAAAAAATAAAATTGAAGTGTCTGTTTGTAATGTCAAAATAGCAGCTTTTTACTAAATACATATGAAAGTACATACGGTACACAAAACAAAAAAACATTTTTTAAAATTTTTGTCTCTATATATCTGTTTGTTCCGTATAATCTCCGAAACGGCTGGACCGATTTTGACGGGACTTTTACTGGCAGATAGCCGATGTTTATAAGAAGTAAATTAGGCTACTTTTATTTTAGAAAAATAACTAGTGTTACGCGCAAAAATGCACGGGTTGGTAATCGACACGGTCGAAGCCGCGCGGCCGTGGGCTGAAGCTAGTGTTTAATATTATAAGAACTTGGAAGCGTAGTGCAAGTTTGTGAACACATTGTTAAATATCGTAAAACTGGTGTGTCCTTCTTTCACATTTTAGTAGCCTCGAGGCACAATATTATGTGTAAATATGACACGTAAGCCATTACACGGCATCACGTCTTAATAACCTGTGTAAAATATTACACCTTGGGAGTGTGTAGAGGTACCGCTTTCAAAACACACCAAAGCTTTGAAAACATGTTTTTGGTTTGAGGGGCGGAGCTAAAATAAGCGTCAAGAGCGCTTCTATATTCAAAATTAGTATTGATAGCGAGTTAGATTTTTTTTTGTAAGCTTTGCCCCTCTCTATGACTTCTCCTGTATCGTGGGTACAGTTTTACAAACATACATGTCACATCCACAATCAGATCCAGCAAGTTCTCTCTTGTCTGTCTCCCAGCAACGCCCTAAGCCGAGGTTCGAGTCCCACTATGGGACACCCTTAGCAGTGTTGCTTAATATTATTTAATTTGCTCGGCTGGAGGCCCTTCTGGTCTCGCCATTTGCCCGGTTAAGCAGTAAAAGCTCCCTGAGGTAATTGCGAGAGACAACTCAAGAAAAAAAAAAACATGTCCCATGCACACTCGTCCAGACCCGGAACAACTTATTGTAGATCATATAAATAATTGTTCCGTGCGGCAATCGAACCCGCGACAAATAGCGCAGAAAGCTAATGTCTTAGCCACTGCATCAACTGTGTCAAAATTAATCCTGCAATATGTGATCTTCCTGCGGTTCCGAGCCTCTACGAAATACGTTTGAAGGCTTTGTTTTAGGAGAGTTCCAAAGCCTCATAAATCTAAACGAGGCTTGTTCCCAGAAATTAATAGTCTTACTCCTCAGTACGCATGGATGTCATCTAATATGGACGCATGGATGTCCACTTATCATCAATAAGCTTTGGTCAGATGTCTCAACCAAATATTAATTGCGCAATAATAAAAATCTACGCGGTGATATGAAGAACGTTGGTGACAAAAAGCGACATATTTAAATATCGAACTGAGATCAAAAATGTTACATCACGTCGCGTCACTGTCATTCAAAATTTCAAAGTGCTAAGTCGGGGATAAAAATATACATAACACAATAAGGTTTGGCAGTTAGCCAGCTCGCGCCGTTGTCGCCACCTTGACGTCTTGTTTGAGCTAGTTTTATCAATCCAGCCCATCAGGACGTGGGCTGGAAACTGCGAACTCTATTTACTTAAGTAATACGCTTTACTATCTCGGATAAGCTTGAGATATGAGAAGACGTAAGAAGTCTATGCAAATGTTATTTTGCATTCAGCCCGTATAAATGTAGATAAGTATTGCAATGAATGTATTATTTACTAGAGATCTTACAGCACCCTGTATTTATTTAAGTTATAAATCTAAAATTTTAATAAGGAAATGTATAGAATGATACCTATACAACGTGTTTTTGCTCACAGGAATACAATAAAGGCTTTTATGAACCTTAACGGTCAATCAAGACGACCGGAATCTTTATTTGAAAAAATGGTCCTAAAGATATCCGTGCCTTGGTGGACCAGTTTTGTATAATGTTTTATTAAATAGAGTACCTATATAATGCCTACACAGGCAACGGACTCGTCTGTTTTGCCGGTTATCCGAGAAATATGAAATTGCCCAAACTTGTTAGTAAGTCTAACTGGCTTAGGTGTAATAACAGACGTAGACACTTGTCTCACCGTCAATAGTTAACGATGCCTGTGAGTCTGTCACAGAAGCAATAACGCAGCGCCTTTCAATATTCAATGAGCAATTTGTAGCAAAGCGTATAATTTGATTGCGGCGAGCTTAGCCTTCTAAAAGATTTTAATGGCTGAAGTGATTTTTCTTTTTAAATCAATGGCCGTAAAGCTATTAATGGATCAATAAAACTAACAGATTCCTTAAGCCAGGATAAGCCGATTAAGGTAAGTACTTTTATCTATAAGTTCTTTGTGAGAATAAATGATTTAAAACTCATCTTTTCAAAAGATTAATCACTTCTCACTTTTCCAAAAATATGTAGGTGCCTAGTATCTAGCTGTAGTACTGAAGATAACAGAGTTATTATTCAATGTAATATCATAGTAAAAAATTCAGCCCATTGTTGTCCGACTGCTGGGGACGAGCCTCTTACCAGTTTGAGAAATATTAGGTTATGCGTCCACCATCAATGACTTTAAGGAGTTCTCTCAGCTGTTGTGCAAGTTTCCTATCGATATTTTCCTTTATCGTTCATATTGATTGTCAAAAATATGTGTCTAAAGAATTAAAAGAAGAATAGAGACAGTATTTTTGTATGCAAAATAAAATAATATGGTTTTAAGTAGCGCTTTGTTTTACACCTGTCTGAGATGATAAGCCTGATGTAAAGTATCTGTGCACGTAGTTTTTATCCGACACTTAAATCTAACAGATATCAAAGCGCTGTATTTCAAAACTGCGATGAATATTCCAGCGGTTGTTTCAAAAAGGCATTTAATATTAACTTGTTCGTTATCTCATCCACAATGCATAGTGACGGTGCGGCGTTGAAAGCGGATTGCTGGCTTGTTGGTTTCTATCGAGATCTGACGGTTGGTTGTGGATTATTTGCGAGCTAGGTACATAGAGTTGTTATTTTATGATCTTGTTTACCATGATTATCGGGATTTAGTCGACAATCCTCACCAAAGAAAAGTTAGTAGAATGTAATAATATATTATTTCAGTAAGACGAAGCTTCTTTTGCGTATTTATCTAGATTAAAGGGCCTTACATTTGCTTATTGAAGGAAAACCTTAATCGAACGCGGTTGGGAAAACTTACAGAAAAACAATTGACGATTAATAAAGAAGAAAATCTCCTCAAAAGTGAGTTGCCTATGACGATGACATAACATAACCTTTTTAGTGAATCTGTTAAGCCCACACATTGACTTCATTTTTTTTTAAACTTGTTTTTGATTGATTTTAACATGGCGGTAGTTTAACATCATGTTTAGAGTTGTTCGCCCGCAGAGATCGTCCTTAAAGTCCCAAGTGTACACTTAAAGTGATTCAAACCAAACTGTCAGATAACAATAAAAAAAAAAGAAACTGTAAACATGAAAGTAGTTTGTAGCTGTCAAATTCTCCTCACGTAGACCTTTGCATGTTCATTATCACTGATGTTATCACTATATTCCATGTTGGTCGTTTCAGACTCACGAAACTTAGAAACTTCTCGATTGTAATGCTAGTAGTCTAGTAAGGGTCGCAGAAGTGGCATTTTACGGTGCAAAGAGTAAAGTTTATTCCTAAAGGTCCCATCTGATACCGTCCCCTCTTTAGTTTGAGTGCACGGAATATGAACAACGAAACTTAGTACCTACGCCTACTTCACATTCTGTAGTCTGTAATTTACATAAAACTAGCCGTTGCCCACAACTTCGTCTGTGTGTAATTTGTCTTCAACAACAGCGCCACCTACCGGGTTCAACTATAGCTAGGAACTGTCCAGGTTATAAGTATAAAAAAAAACATCAAAATCGATGGAGCCGTTTAGGAGAAGAAGAATTACAAACAAACGCACACCGGAATTTTATATATAAATATTGAACAAAATGTTTTTGATCATCGATGCTCTCAATTGTTAATGTTTGATTAAAAAGTGGACCTTTACACTAGCTATTGATGTAATCTTTTTTTTTATTCCGAGTCATCGTATTCAGTGGCAGTGGAAACCCTTATTTTTGTTGAACACGTAACATTACATTGTATTTTTACTTTCCTCAGATTTGCAAAGAAAAGTGTATTAACACTAGAATTATCTGGTTAAAATTATCAATTCTATTCTTACTTACCTTGCTGTGCTCGGCCATTAAAGTAACTCGTGTGAAAATGGTCACTTTCGACCAAAATCAGAAGAATTAATTTCGGAAACCCTAGGGTTTAAAAACAAAAAAAAATACAAATTAGTTGTAAATAATCAGGCGAGCGTAGTTGCTTTACGTTTGATCCATTATTTACGGGACAACCTGTGGAAATACACTAGTTTAATAATAGTTTAATTAAACCATTAAGGACTTTACTATTAGTAATAGGTACTGTAGCTGTCTGTACTCATTTGTAAAAGTTTTAAATAAGTTTATTATTTATTTAACTTGATGTAATAATATTACGCGTTTTATTAGCGATTGCTACAATTTGCAGCTTCTTAAACGTACTCGGAAATTATCTACAATCCATTATTACTAATTAATGTTGTATGCCGACTGGTACGATCGGCGTGGTTAGTAGTTTATATAATTTGTACGAGCCGGTCTGAGGTCTAGTAGCAACAGAAATTGTATGAAATTAAATCAAAACGTTGAGTAGGTACCTCTATTATGTTGCAGCCGTGTTCTCGGAATGGAAGATAAACAGTACTACTGAGGCCGTAGCGTAGCGTAGCATGATTGCTACGAATCGAGTAGTGGTGCGTTTCACATCTCCTACGTGTCTTGGAATTCTTTTCTTTATTGCAAACATGTTCAACAAAGATGGTAACAACAAAATAATCAAAAAAATGCAGCCTGTATTTTATGTTCTACTTACTAGTAAATTGATATATAACTTGCGATGTTCATTTAAAAATCAAAGCGTATGCGAGAAGAAATATAGGTCGGTACCGACATTAAGTTTCTTTTTGTGTTATTAACAACATATTCTTCTCTTTTCTTTAGTGTAGCCACTCTTTCCATGATGATTATCATAAAATAATAGAATGAGACTCAATATTGGACTGCCTTATTATCTAGTTGTCGGAAGCGCGCCTGCTGGCTGGTCGTGAATGCAAACCTCAGATTAAGATTTCTGAGGAGCAGCCCGGTGTTTAGGATCCTGTTACATGGCCATACCTGACCATATAACGGCATTGGCGAAAAGTATGTGTACAATACCTTTGCTTAACCATCCAGGGAATACATGAGTGAAGCTATGATATAATATAAATAAATTCAGCTCATTACTGTTCCACTGCTGGGCAAGGGCCTCTTCTCAGATTGAGAAGGGTAAGGCCTTAGTCCGCCACGCTGGCCTGGTGCGGGTTGGCGAACTACACACACCATCAAGAACTTTATTGAGCCCTCTCAGGTGTTTCTATGTTTCCTCACGATGTTATCTGCAAATGATAATCAAATTCGAATCCGCACATGATTCCGAAAAGTCAGAGGTGCGGGCTGGGTTTGAACTCGGACCCTCATGCATGATGTTCTATCACTGATGCTATGATACTTAACAGGTATACAAAATAAAAAGTCATTTTACGAAAAAAAGCACAAATCGATTCCACGAAATAAAAGTTAAAAATTGTTATTTTAACTTTTATTTCGCAACAAAAAAACTAAATAGGTGTCTTTTACGAGGCAAGTTTTATTGGATCCATTTAAAAAACATGCCTACAAATAAGCAATATATTATTAACGCTACAAATAGTGAAAAAGGCCAGACCATTACCAGACAGCTTGTTAAATATCACTGTTGTGTTCGAATTAAACCTTTAGCCAGGGCCATAAATAGCCTTCTTTAACGTGTGAAAATGCTAATGCTTACTCTCCCTCGGAAAGGCGACGGGTCATGTCGACCTTTTACCGACCACACGGTGTTCCTGCAGCATACCTGTACCGCCGGAGACACGGGATTCGCTAGCGCATTGACCGCACCCCCAGTAGAGGGACCAAATAGCCTAGCATGACATTTTATTCAGTTAAAACTTTCAACCGTAACACAAGTGACGCTATATACATGAGATTGGCGTCAATGCGCATCTTAAGCTAATATGTCATTTGAATGCTTTGAAAAGAAATCTTGCTTTGATGTTCCTGTTGTAAACAAAACTGGTAACTTAATTGTCTATTGATAAATCGTTGTAAATTTATATTCCATATTGCTTGTATTCCTGAAGCGACGGTATTTAGGTAAGTCCTATAATTATAGTCAACAGTTTTACTTGACCTAGCAAACGAAACGTAAAAACTTCACTTTCAGGATGTTTCCGACCATTAGACAATTAAATGTGAAGTTTTAGATTATTACTCCTATTATTAAAAAGGCCACATTGAGCAGTCGATCTCTATAGTAACTGCCACACAGATGATTGTTGAAAACGAACCTTACGCTATTGATATTAAAGGTTATGTGAATAATATTCATGCATAGCCTTTTTAGGCTCCTGGCTATATTAGCTCGCTAGATTGCCCGTCAATTTACAGTGACCTTAAAAGTGCTAATGGCAGCACTTCGACAACTAATCTACAGTAATACGAAGAGGTAATTTTACTAGTTTTGCTTCTAAATAACTTTGAAAATATTCAGGTGCAGTAATGGAATATGTTAGCTAATACGAAGTTTGCGTGAACGAGCAATAGCGCACACTATTTAGTCATTAACATGCTCTTCAGTTAGGTTTAGGTGTTCAATGTCATTTTTGGTTTTTAGCGTCCTAAGGAAGGAAGTAAATTTTAAAATTTTACATCATACAAGCCGCCTAAGCATTCAAAGTGTATGTATACACTTTCACCCTTTCAGGCAAACCCTGTTAGTGCGCCGTCTGGATCTAAAAATACCAGGGGGTAATTCTCGCGTGCACACTACACACTACACAAATCTCTATTTAAGATACTGTCACCTTTAAGAAAACATCTCTAAAATTTCGAGCAGTGAAAGAAGAACCCAAAAATGTTTTTCGATGTATCTCGATTTCGACATGATATCTAACCTTCCGATAATGAACCCCTAAAAAGTGTTAAAAAAATCCTTTTCCGGGCAACAAATCGAGATTCAAGTTTAGAGAAATGAGATTCAATACCGAATTATTCAATGTTTGCTTTCGTAAAGTTAAATGCTGCGGGAAAAATGGAAACGTAATGTATTTTAATTATTACGGAGGGTGAATAACAAAAAGGCTAAACAAGCGGAGAGCGGGTAACAGGCTACATTCATTTATAAGATAAACAATGGTGTCATAAAGTTTTGAGTTGAAAGCCACGGGCGAGATGAGGACAAAACATTGTTCATAAGCTTATACCGTATTGCGAGACAGGTTTGTTATGACGAATAAAATGATGTATTTATATACTCGTACGAATTTAGATTACTTTTTGGGAAGTTAGAATTTGACATCGCTGTCTGATACTGATTAAAATCTTACCGCGCGGGACTTCTGACGTATATCCGTTGCATTGATTTTCCCCGCTAAGACTTTTGGAAAGTGTAACGTTTGTGTGGAACTTACGATTAAATTCAGTTTGAACTGCCCTGCAATGTGCCCAAATTCGAAGTGACAATTTCTTGGATCAGAAACAATCTATGATTCGCTTCATTTTAACAAGTTTTCAATAGATCTTTTATTATATGTAGGTATATATTTAACATTAACTACTTATTATATATTTACACATTAACTAGATTAGAAAAGTAAATTAGATTTTCGTAAAATATATTTCATTGAGATCGTTTTGTCGTCAAACATCAAATAAATTGGTGAACCTCACCTCAAATGGTATTCAAGATCTTTGCAAAAAAGTTTCTGAAGTTTCATAGCGTCCTTATATAAAGGGATTTGTCATGCAACAATTATTTGAAATAGTTTCTGATCTTGGTTTCTTTAAGGCGTTTTCGCTTCTTCTTGCGTGAGATGCAAGTTCTCAAATGAAATTTACTCATTCCGTTGTGTGGAATCGACTCCGAATCTTTTTGTCTGCCCGCCTGAGTGTGCCAGATCTTAATACGCGCACCCTAACTAACCAATTTATTTATTTATGCATGAATGCTTGGCCAAAATATATTACGTTCCGTTCATTTTTGCTTTCTTAGTTTAGCTTTTTTAGCAATTGCGATGAGATTCACAAACCCCGTTCTTAGTAACTTGTTGCTCCGCAATTTATTCTAGACAATTTCGACGGGAACGTCAAAATTCTTGTTTTTTTACCTGAGTGGATAATTTTATAAAATGTTGCTTTTGAGCACGCTTTTTACTTTTTCCATGCATATTTTAGTCGTCATTTTCATCGGATTTGTGGACTAACCATGGTTTTATATAACATCGCTAGATATGATTCACCGTTCGTTATTTTCTAGCAGCTCAAAATAGAGCAGTGGAATATTTGATTGATAAAACTCTTATGAAATCTTATTAATTATGGGAGAAAGAAATTTGGCAACTAACATAAAGAAGTATCACGCCTGTGTTCCCCAAAGTGTAAGGCAGAAGTGTGTTAGCCGATGCCTTTATTTAGTCCCGTGTATTAGCGGGTGAACATATTGGTATCTACCGGGCACAGTTCCAAATTCTGTGCTACTACTAAGAATTTTTACTTTTCCCGAAGAATCGAACCCAGGATCTAACGCTTAGCACTTGCACTTTGCACTTTGAGACCACTAGACCAATGGGGATGTTAAAACGAGTCTCATTGTAGATTACCAAAAAATTTAAGGCTTGATTTTTAACACACTGTAAAAAACAAATGAAATATTTGAACAACGCTATTCAAACCTGATGAGCATATTCATAGCTCTTCAAAACCTTTCGCAGAGTTACAACAATCACGAAGCGATAAGACAGTGAATAAATCTTTCGTAACCGCACCACCATCTGACAGCCAGATATTAAATTATATCAGGCGAAGTGACAAGCGGGGTGAGAGCTGAATATATTTGAAGCACTACAATCGCATTTATTTTGGGCGCTGTGCTAAAAGAATATGGATATAAGAATACGTATTTGTAAGTTCTGTAGTGTTAAAAGACGCTAGATTTTTACGTATGACGTAAAACCGGTGTTTAGAAAACGCTTGAAGCTTTTATAATGAAATTTGATGTAACATATCAATATAAATTGTTTTAGGTTGCGTGTTTACTTTCAAAATAGAAACATATTTACATATACAATATCACGCATGTATTCTCCGAAGGCTTTGGCAAAGATCCGTTGTACTATTGTATCCATTGAACTTGTATTGTTGTGGGTACCGCTGAACACCCTTTTTTTTTAAATTTACATGTACAAGTAGTGAGTCTGTGCCATCTACTGGCTCAATTCGAAACTTCAGATATTTACTAAGAATTTTACTTTAGAAGTCCCAATATTACTTTGTCTTACTCGCGTATCGAGTCCAGGACGGAAGGCTGGCAGTGTTAATTAACATCTAGGCTAAACAGCGTAAATCCTTTACTAGTTCAGTGTAACATAAAAGGATATTATCTTGCATACTCTCACGCGGCCCGTAATGGTCCCGTGCGAGTATACCTTTGTAATTAGCGAGGCCAAGTGTACAAGCCAGAATAGGACAAACAGTAAGGCGCTATGTTTTTATTTGCTTTTTGTTTTGGTATAACATGTTGTTGCTTTCGAAACAAAAGTTAAACATCTGTTTCGTTACTACTATGTAGAATTAAGTTTTCTCAACATATTTTCTCGACATGATTTTCATTTCTTTTGTATCTTTCGTCGCGTATACAGACATACGGATCTAGTACAAATATCTGCATACATACAAATATTTGCTAGAGAAGGCTCACCGTTACGTTGCTCTGCTCCTTAAATAGACACAAGAACAGTGATACTTCAGTCTAGTGTCTTATAGTCTAAATTTCACAGTTCTGTCGAAAACTACTTGCAGTTACTGTTTAAAAATGTTTGTTTATTTATAATACTAGCGTTTAACTGCCTCATTGGTTTAGTGTTCGGAAGCGTGTGAGGTCCTGGGTTCAATTCCCGGGTCAGGAAATGTGTTCTTGGGATTTTCTGTATAAAAATTCTTAGCAGCAGCACGGAGTCTGGTACTGTGCCCGGTAGATGGTATTAGGCTCGTCCCCTATTACATAGAACTCGAAAACGGCATCAGCGGAATGTGGGTTCATTATAGTATACCTCCGCTATATAATAAAATGCAAAATTCTATATATACGAGTTTACAGAAATGGTTTAATACACTATATCTCATCAAATTCCTTGATTAGGTATTTAAAATACTAGTGTAATTGGATTAAAACTACAAATACATAGAAATCGTTTCATTCTATATATATTTGTCATCGAATTCCATAACTATTATCGAAATAACTTTTCAGACAAGTTATCATGTGACGATAATCGGCCATTCACATTGACCGTTGAACGATGCAGGCAGATAGAATATATTTCACGTAATTACTTTACCATTGAAGCGAATTCATGTTATTTATTATGAACAGTTTATTTTTGGTGGATGTTTTTTGGATTTGAATTGGTACCAAAAATTTACTGGTAAATATAACAGTGGACATTAGGGCTGGTAATCAGGCATATTAAAGTTCAGCAATTCATTAGACTTTATTTAAAAAACATAATAACCTCATAGGAAATTATTTATTTGAGCCTTTTGGCGTCGAAACGCTCGGGTCATGGGGTCCGAATGCACGTCTCTTTTTTAGAGACCTTGCTAAACGCTTGGTCGACAGTACACGTGACCAGAGGGCTGGCCTATTCTTTGGTCAAAGAATAAGCATTGCCATTCAACGTGGTAATGCTGCCAGTCTTCTGGGCACGTTACCATTCGACAGCGATGTGGAGGAGTACTATGACGCCCAAGTTTTCGTCTAGGATAGGTTTTTTTTTTTTTCATATTTGTTTATTTATTTTTTTGATACATTAGTATTTGGTATAGTTAGATGAAGCGCGGAGACGAAATTTTACTTTTTCGTCTATGACGATTATACTTCAAGTCTTTGAAATCACTAATGTCGGTATGCTTCAAGTACTGTGAGATAAGCGTATGAATGAAAAAACAACTAAATATAATATTATAAATACGACGTAGACGTTCTAAGCTGGAACTGAATTATTTATTTAAAAATTTCTTAACTATATTTAGGAGGTTTGTCAATTTTACTGCCCCGCCCAGCGGTTGAACGCTTGTCTTCCATGCAGGAGGGTCTGAGTTCGAACCCGGCCCGCACCTCTGGCTTTTCGGAATCATGTGCGGATCAGAATTTGATTATCACTTGCGTTTACGGTGAAGGAAAACATCGTGAGGAAACCTGCACACCTGACAGGCCTCCATAAAGTTCTTGACGGTGTGTGTAGTCCGCCAACCCGCACCGGGCCAGCGTGGTGGACTAAGGCCTAACCTTTTTCGTTCTGATAAGAGACTCTTGCCCAGCAGTGGGACAGTAATGGGTTGAATTTATTATTTGTTCCTCGAGGTCCGACGCCTCTACAAATATCTTTGACTCTACAAATAGTTATTAAAACCAACTACACTAATTTCCTACGCCAACAAGTCAGTTGTTTAAAGTTTTAAGTGCAGCTAATGTTAACGTTAAAGCTACCAGTATAGTTTGGTATAGCTGCCAAGTTACGAACTAGTTATACAATAAAGGCCAATGTAGATGAGATATGCGAACTACAACGGGCCGACAGTTTGCAAGTTCTCTTTTCAGTTCGTTAGCGCGGGTGGTTTGGACATAAATCGGTTTTGATATGGCGCTCAATCTTTCAGGTACTTCCTATTTTATTAGAATAGAATATAATTGTTTTTTATTTTAAATCAACCTGTTACAAGTACTTTTAAAACGTTAATAGGACTATATGTGTACGGTTCTAAAAAGTTGGTTCTGTGGAGAAGAACCAGCACGAAATTCCATGGATACTCTTTTAAAATTTGAAATCCCTTTTAATTCGATTCAAATCTTGCTATGACACGATGTGGGAGAAGTATGAGAGTACAGTGTAGGTTTAATAAATACTAAGCGGAAATTTGCCACAAATTTCGTTTAAAAAACTGTAACTATTTGTTTAAACCTTATAAAATATGATGTAAAGAAAATTTATTTAGGACAGCCACGGAAGGTATACCGATAAGTTACAATAAAACAAAAACAAGAAACATGCAGAAAAAGATCAGCTATTAAGCGTACACGCTATAAAACATATTATAAAACAAAGGGCTCATTTTTATCCACCATATCTACATATAATCAGAATACGAATAATACTCTGCTTTATTAAGTTCAAAAATAGTACAAACTTACATCACGTTGTTTTTGTAATATATAAACAAATCCTAGTCGAATGTAAGTAAACAAAGTGAAAAAATAAATCTATTTGTGTTCTGTTTTTCTCTGTTTGCTACGGCAAATATAGAGCGACCTACGCCGTAGCCGTAGCTATGCTACGATTAATGAAATCTACTTTATATTTGCAGGTTTTGTCAGATATACGCTTGATTTTAACGACATAATATTTTCCTGCTTATTGTTCTAGTGGTCGAAAGTGTGACACCCAGGAGGGTTAGATCACATAAAGTGTGCTTGGGTTATTCTGCTCGAAAAAAATTTATAGCAGCCGTTGGAGTTTCTGGTAGACGAAAATAGGCTCGCCTCCTATTGCATGGGGTCCCGACTGGCGAAATGTGACTGGTGAGTGTAAAACATCTTAGCCTTACTCTTCAGGGAATGCAGGCGTGTTGTTATATTTTGTTTTACATTTGTTGTAGAGGTAGACGATATAAGTGCCCAAGAACGAGTGATCAAGACTACTAAAGCGGGTGCCGGACGTATCCGCAAAACATGGGTGCCTTTACGATCTATGCTGAGTGGCATTCAACTACGAGAATCGTAGCAGTTCGTATACAAGAATTTGTCATACGTACATCATGTAATGTGGCTCGTGGCAGAGAATAAGCAAACCCCTCTCTACCCATGCGAGTTGTAAAAGGAGACTAAAGGATAATGTCAACAAACAAACATCCTCCTGGGATAATAATCGCGTCATTTTACTTTTTGCATAATCCATTGTGACACAGTATTAGGTCATTTATTTATTTATTTATTCAAACAATAATGTGGCACATAGGTAAAATTAAGATATTACAGTATTTAAGTACCTATTTTCCAGCTATGACCTGCCGTAATAGGCATACAATAATAACACAGGACAAAGTAAGTTAAAATCAGTAACATGACCAGAAGGCTGGATTATTCTTTGGTCAAAAAATCAGCATTGCCATACAGCGTGGCAATGCTGCCAGTCTTCTGGGAACAATGCCGGTTGACAGCGATGCGGAGGAGTATTTTGACGCGTAGGTAATATTTGTATATTTTTTACATCTTTAATCTGTTTAGTGTTTTAGTAGTTAGTAATAAGTAGGTAGTAACTTTATCGTCAGAAATAAAATTAATTAAGTATTTATTATTCTGTTTAAGTATTAGAGATCCAAAATGATCTAAGACCATAAATACGGATAATGCATAATATAACAATTTCAGAGTATTATTGATAAAATTCAGATAAAATGATAAGATAACATCATTAAAATATTCATTTATATTATAGTAACATTTTTCAAATAATAATCGAAATTTAGTAATATTTTAAATTTAGTAATATCTTTCAAATCTCTGATAGATTTGGGTATTTTATTAAAATTGTCAGGAATTAAATTAAAAACACTTTTGTGAAATAAGGCAGTTTTGTGGGGTTCATGAGTCATTTTATCTTTAAGTCTATTTTTACTACTAAATTTGAACAGGTCAATATTGGATTTGGCAAAATAGAACATTATTTAATAAACATACAGGGAAGTGGTGCGCAGTGGTTGAGAGATCGACTGCTGAGCTAAGTGTCGCGGGTTCGATTCCTGCACGGAACAAATATTTGTATGATCTACAGATATTTGTTTCGGGTCTGGGTCTGCGTGTATGTGAATACAAACCGTGCCTCGGAAAACACGTAAAGCCGTTTGTCCTGCGCCTGATCTCTCTCCGGTCGTGTCGGATTGCCGTCCCATCGGACTATGAGAGTGAAGGAACAGAGAGAGCACCTGTGTTTGCGCACACACTTGTACTCTGTAATATCTCCTGCGTAGTTGGCTAATCTCCGGTGAGATTGGCCGCCGTGACCGAAATCGGTCAGGAGGACATTATCATAAGCATATTTAGCTCTTTAAAGTGAGGTTTACATGAATCTGTCGATTTAATGTTAACTAATGACCTGATGCATCTTTTTTGTACCTTTAAAACAAGTTCTTTGTCTTATTATTATTATCCCAGAAAATTAAACCATACCTTAAAATAGACGCTACATAACCATGATAGGCAACAGCGACGGCAGATTTATTCGTTATTTGGCTGAGTTTATAAAGAGCATATGATTGTTGATTTAAACGCTTGCAAATAAAATCGACGGTATTCTAACAAGGTCAGAATCTTCCTCAGTTCATTTTCAACGAACCGTGACTTTAGCTTGAGTTATAAAACACTAGCTTCCGCTCGCGGCTTCGCCCGCGTGGTTTATGAAATCGTACATTTTTTTTCGGGATAGTAAATTAGCCTATGTGCTATTCCAGACTATAATCTATCTCTGTGCCAAATTTCATCCAGATCCGTTTAGCCGTTCTGGCGTGAAAGAGTAACAAAGATCCATCCATCCATCCTCACAAACGTTCACATTTATAATATTAGTAGGATAAAGTAGGATAGGATTAGTAGGATAGTACTGTGTTATAAAACAAACAGAAAGCCTGTATCATTAATTAAATCTAAGGAAACTATATTATATATTATATAACCATATATACACACAGAAGATTCATAACGGCATGGTTGGCGCAGTGGGTGAGCGATTAGCTTTCTGCGCTACCTGAGGCGAGCTCGATCCCCGCACGAAACAAATATTTGTATGATTTACAGATAGTTGTTTCGGGTCTGGCTGTGTGTGCATGTGACATGTATGTTTGTAAACTGTACCCACGATACAGAAGAAATCAAAATGAGGGGCAACGTTGTTTTAAAAAACAAAAGTAAAAATATCAGTTTAATTTGTGAAATGTGTTCGATGGTTATCTATTACACTTCTCCAGAACAAAATGTTACTTTTTTCCTTTTTGTCGAGGCTGACCCTTTGTGACTTTGGCAAATAAAATTAACTGAGACGTTTCAACTTGATTGTCTAGCTTCAACCTAATTATTTTAGGGTCGCCTTCTAGTCTACCCAGACTAAGATACAAAGCTTGATTTTTCATGGAATCTCTAAGCCAGCTATGCTAACCGTTAGACTTACAAGATATGTTTTTAGAACTACATATAGAGCTTTGAAGGCAATATAACTTTTGAGAGATTTCTAAAAACAAATCTTAACTCTATCGGATAGAGTATGAATTTCAATAATAAATATCTCTTCTTGTATATTACAACGTGTTCAGACGAAATTATTTACACGAGGCAACTAGACTTTTATTAGAGATATCAGTCTCCCGTGGATTCAAGTTAAAGGTAAGCACTGAATATGCAGATAAAGGGTAGATGTTATTTGAGTCCCATGCAGTGGCGTGCGGTTCATAAAGACAAAAAGACACTGCCTACCCTACATAACTCAGATAAATATTTATTATATTTGAGGTGGCAAATCACATACATCATTATTTGATCGACAAGACGACGAACCAATACCAACATGCAGTAGGTAGTTTTGGTAAGTAAGCTTTTAAAATGTTCTGCCTACCCTGCCTAAAAACTCTGTGCACGCCGCTGGTCCCATGTAATAGGGGACGAGTCTATTGCCATCTACCGGGCACAGTTCCAGACTCCGTGCTGCTACTGAAAATTTACACACAGAAAAACCCAATAACACTTTGCCCGACCCAGGATTCGAAATCAGGTCCTCACGTTCAGCAGTCTCGCCTGTGACCACTAGACCGATGAGGCAGTTTAGATAGACGAAGATAAACCTATGTAAATATTATATATATAAGGCACATATACAAACTTGAACTTATTATATAGCATCTAGCATCACGCATCTAGTTTCCCGGAAGAGTTAGGCAGAGATGTACTGGAAACCCACATTCTGCCGATGTCTATAACACTTCCCATGGAATAACAAGTCCATAGCGTCTACTGAAAATTTCAACGCTTTGCCCGAATAGGGAATGATATCCAGGACTTCATGTTAAGCAATCGCGCATATGACCATTAGACCAAAGAGTCAGAATGTGAGTGAGATATATCTAAATCTGTCTTCTTAATCTTTGGTTAACTACTTATACTTTCTTTGAACCTTCAGTGTTTTGGTTTATTAATAGGTAGATTAGTTAGACAGCGCCCTCTTCCTGCCAAAACTTCCTTTCCAACATCCAGTAAGTGTCTCTTAAGGAAAAGCCCTTAAATCCTCAACAAAGAATAGAAGATCAAGGCGGATTTTGTCTATCAATATTTATAATGATGACCGATACATATTGATCTTTGAGACGGATATTGTTCGAGTTTCTCTATTGCGTTGCCATGACAACACATCGGATTACTTTACTCTGAAGTATTAAGTTTATTTCGGCGAACAGAAGTTGTTGACTAAGTTTGATCAATTTATAGTCATTCTTGATGAAAGAGTAAATAGGGTGAAATAATTCAAAAGATATTAAATGAGCGATTAGTTATGACTGAGTTTGATTTATAACATTAGCATATCGCAATGGGGCTCGCAGACGTGCTCATAGCTACATAGCTACTGCGCTGATCGGTCGATCTGCGAGGTAAAGCAGCGCTTGCCGCGGTCGGTCCTTAGATGGGTCAACATTTTTGACACATCGAGGGCACGGCGGAAAGCAAATTAAGCGGTTGGGTTCGGGTGTCATATGAAGACCCATGACAGTCGTTACGGGTATCAGCAGCCCTAGTCTAACCTTAGAATATCAGTGTCTCACAGTAATTGGGCTGCGGAGGTCCGATGCCAGTCACTCCGTGTAAAATACTGATATTTAGACGCAACCGGTTAGACTGGAAGCTGTCCCCAATATAGTTAGGAAAAGGCTAGGCAGATGATGACCGTCGCATATCGCAGCTCACTGCGGAGCGCTCTTGAAAGAAAATTATCTTTGCATACTGGTGATACAGCTGCTAGACCATAGGAAATGCCGACGCCGCCGTCTAGTTTAAGTTTAAGTTTTAAAAGACGTGTAAAAGTGATTGGAAAATCCTAACTGCAAAATGAATAATTTTATTTGCAGTTAGCCTCGATACGATTTCTGACTGGTTAATCATTTCACCAGCGAAGCAGTAGAGACTCGAAAGAAGGTGAGGTTGACTTGAGTACAGGGGAACAAACATATAAGCTTACAGGGTAAACAGATATAATTGTTTTTTTCTCAGCAAATTGTAAGTGCCTCGGTTTAATATATTACTAAAAAATAAATTAGTCAATAATTAATTTGGTTAATATATATAATTAAATATGTATGTATTAGTCTTCAAATGACACCTGAGACCAGCCGCTTAACTTGCTATCCGCCGTGGTCTCGATGTGTCAAAAAAGCGTGACTTTATGTACTATGTATGTATTAAATATTTATATCCTATAATCCTATTAAAAATACTTATTATCGGTTTTTTAGAATATTTACACTATACTTGTTTAACTATCTATTTATTTGATTTGACTATTTACCGAATCTATTTAGTTCAAACCTGCTTTGTTTCAAAATCATACGACCACGTGAACCTCATTCATGTGAGTAACGATAACAAGGACAATAATTGGCATTGCGGCAAAGCCGTTAATCAAGTTGGTTATTGATTGCTGATGTTGATGCAATGGCCGTTTGAATTCAATCACATTATAAGGCGAGTCGCTCAATTCTCATAACCTTTCGCAGATAATGAATCAATACAATGCAAATGATTTTAATTAATTAATGATATGCCAGAATTTCAAACCCCGCTCCCGTCACTATTTATTGTAGTATTTCTTTTGTGGTATTATAACCACGGTTTGACGACACGGTTGACGCAGTGGTTAAGCGATTAACTTTTTGCGCTATGTGTCGCGGGTTCGATCCCCGCACGGAACAAATATTTTCGGGTCTGGTTGTGTGTGTATGTGACATGTATGTTTGTTAACTGTACCCACGACGCAGGAGATATCCTAGTGAGGGGCAAGGTTTTCGTAAAAAAAAAAAATTGAAACAGAAGACATTTTACCAGTTGACCCCAGTTTGATCTGTAGGTCTGACAAAGAGTAATTTTTGTGTATTCTTTAAATAAATTTATTTAGGTACAGTCCGAGATTTAATTAATGTGCCCGACGAAAAGCAACCGTGACAAGAAAAGGTAATTTCATAACAATTACGTTTCACTGTATGTGACTTAGTATGAATATGTTTCAACATTATAATATCAAATTAAATTAGGTACTGAATATAAAATATAGGTACGCAACACAGTACACTCAAAAGATAATAAATGAACAAACAAAGCGTCGAAAACGTGTTATAAAAGTCTAGAGAGGTGCTTTGTTGAAAGGTGTTAAGTTTAAATTGGAGCTTGCTGCTTCATTATAAAGATAATGCCTTATCTTTGTACTTTAAATAAGTTTTAAGATCTCTAAGTACATTAGCTGTCTTCGCGACTCGGTTCGGGTTTTTTTTATAGATACTTCGATCCTCTATTTAACCTAAAGTAACTCTAAGTGACTATTTGAAATTCGTAGCAAATCCATACTTATAAAGAACTTACAAATTCAAACTTCTGTTTCAAAGTGTATGATTTTTAGTAGCAAGTGGTGAGTAATTATGCTCTAAGTATCCGAAGTTAGGAGTGTAGTTGTATGCTGGATGGTTGCAATTGTGACTGCCTCATTGGTCTAGTGGTTGCAAGCGCGACTGCTGAGCGTGAGGTCCTGAGTTCGAATCTCGGGTCGGGTAAAGTGTTATTGGGTTTTTTCTGTATCATCATCATCAGCCAAAAGACGTCCACTGCTGAACGAAGGCCTCCCACAAAGGGGGAGTTTGCCATAATCCCCACGCTTGGCAGGCGGCTTGGGGATCGCAGTGGCTCACCGATTAGTGAGAGGACGCTGTTGCCCGTCCTCCGGTGTGTGGCCGCAGTTTTAAGACGTACCCGGGATTTTCTGTATGGAAATTATCGATAGCAGTACGGAGGGTGGAGCTGTGCCCGGTTAATGGTAATAGGCTCGCTCCCAAACTCAATCGGCGAAATGTAAGTGAATAATAAGTACATCGCTGCCTTATCCTTTGGGGAATAGAGGCGTGATCCTATGTTATGTTATCTGTGTTAAGGTTAAAATTGTAGGGCAGTGAGAAAATGCACAAAAATAAAAACACAAGGACAGACTGCGAGACAGTTTCTGTTATAAATTCATCTGTCCTAAATGCAAAGAGACGTCGACGTGGAATAATTCGTTGTTCCCAGTTACAAGCATAACTCATGTAAATACACTCGAACAAATTGATAAGTATACAGGGTCCCTAGATACTTATGGAAGATTTTTTCTCTGGAAATAATCCTATCCTACTTCCTACTTCCTACTAATGTTATAAATGTGAATGTTTGTGAGGATAGATGTTTGTTACTCTTTCGCGCCAGAACGGATGAACGGATCTTGATGAAATTTGGCACAGAGATAGATTGTAGTTTAGAATAGCATATAGGCTACTTTTTATCCCGGGAAAACGCGGGCGGAGCCGCGGGCGGAGCCGCGGGCAGAAGCTAGTAGATTATATATATAATAGCTTTATTTTATTCCTATTAAATATAAAACCCAACATGAGTTCTTTAGAAAACTTAATAATTATTTGGTGACCTGTATTCTGTCCATTTCGTGCGACTGTATTACTGCTGGCACCAGTCAAGATAACGTCAACCAAGTTTTTCTTCCAACTTTACATTCTTGTGAAAACAGAGCGGTATGGTTGTTAAATTTTCAAAGAAAATTAATTTTGGAATATCATTCTTATTGGTCAATTATCAGACCGCGACGAGGTCGAATTTGTTCGTGCTCAATGAATATTTTGACGAAGGACTTACAATCGTCATGACGCAATTTTGTGGAACGTAAATACCTAATTTCTTGTCATTTGTGAAGCTTTAAAAATATTTCCTTTTTGAACGAAGTACGATTTCTAAAGAATGATTTAACGTGACGGAAAAAATCTGTTGACATTATTTTTGTATGTTTTTCGGAAGGCAAATGAAAACGGAAATAACATTAAACTTGCACGATTTTCCAAGTAACGCCAATTTTATCATAAAACATGTAGTGCTATATGCTAGACAAATATGTATTTCTTTTGAAAATATTCAATTTAAAATCCACTTTGATAACTTTGATGAAATGTACTTTTCAAACGTGAAAATTAAAAAAAAAAATGTAACCCACTCAGTTCACCTCTGATCATTGGATCAGAGGTGAACTGAGTGGGTATGTATGTGCTTTGAATTGTCAAAGCACATACATAGTTGTCTAAGATGGAATATTCCAGTAATTCGATACTGATAGGTGCCGTACGACGTCGTTTTCGTGTAAGTGCTGTAGTTCAACTTTGAAAAGGTTCGTTTGTGAACAATGGTTTTAAGTGTCACAAAGGGCGCGAATACTAAACGAATGGAGGCTTCACGGCTTCGGGCGGGCGGGGAAGGCGAGCGGGGCGGGGGACGCGAGCCGCCCATCAGGGATACCAGCGCAATGTATTTATTATATTTTGTAGGAAAAGCTTCTTGCAGAAAGCTCACCTGTACAGGTAAATTTCTTCATGAACCGTCGAGTATGGCTTTTTGCTATTATTTTTGAGTTTATGGGTTGTGTCCAGATTTCTGATAGAAAAGGTTTCATCTACGAACATGTTTCAGAAATGCTGGACGAGTTTTCACGTAGCAAAGCCCACCGAGATAGACATGCGATCTGAAAGATGTAGGTAAGTCAAAAATTGAAACTGCCACTCAAATAAAAAAAATAACTTCGAGTTTGGCTTCGGATGCGACAGGTGGAGGACCGAGTGTGGAAGTGCAGCTTGGGGGACGCGAATTTTCAACAGAACAATGCAGTAGAGTGAGTGGAGTGATTGCTAATTTGGTGCTAATGATTATGGAAACCTAAACGATGCGTTGTGCGACACGCATTTGATCAACATCTGATGATGTTAATATTTTTAACTTTCTACTTGATTTTTGATCAAAATGCGCCAATGATTCGTAGGCAATCCCATTTTCTCAATGTCTGGCATGTGAACTTTTTTATAAAGGGAAGACAAGGATTATCTCGATTCTCGCGCCCATTAAAAATTACAAAACTGACTTCTTGATAGTGAAAATGCTTTTACCCATTTAACCCGTCTATTAATGCAAATTATTCACATTAGAAAATCTATCGTGTCTGGCTGCTGGCGTCCGTTTGGGTCTTCATGGATTATAGCATATGAAACGCTGAAATTCTCAAAGGTAAACAGAAAAGTAGAAATCCTTAAAATATTAGCTTCCAGTGTGGCAACACTGCGTGTAGGGCAGACTCGAGCGCGCGATAGCGGCGGGCGAACGCCGCGTCAGCCTCCGCGACCGCGCTGCCTTAACAAAACAACTGGTACAGTGAGGATCTTGTGTGAAAAATGCTGGTTTATTAGTTGTGTGGAGCCAACCCCGCCTGTTGCACGACGCGACCCGCTCGCTCACTTAAAGGGATAACTCCAGACCGCGCCTTTTGGGGACCGCCGATTTTTTGTGAGTACATTTTCTTTTGTTGCTCAAAGTTCGGTTAAGTAGCAATTTCAGGCATAATGTGTCTTTATAGCATCGTCTTCCTTTATGTTTAGAGGAAGATGACGCGCTTTTGGTATGCATGAATGATTATTTAAATTAACCGTTGCGTCGCGTCTCTTGGCTTCGATTGCAAACTGATTTGCAATCTACCTGACGTTGGTGTTGATTGAGAGTTTTAGTTTTAAGTAAATAAACAAAAAGCGTACGAACCAACTCCAAATTATATTTCTGAAGACGTTTTCTTATTTTATTTATATTTATCATATGAAAAGAAAATTACACTTTTACACATAAATAAGACTGATTTTTTATACCTATTAGATAAAACAAGTATAATTGTTGTTTAAAGAGGTATGTACCATAGCAGGTATCCATATTTTATACTTTCAGAATCGTAAGTTTTAAATAATTTCAAGGAAAAATCTCTCTCAGCTATTTTAATTTACACTTGAATAGGTCAGAAATTGCTCAAGCACAGTTTATTGAATGAGCAGTTAATAATGTGGCTATTAGGAAGCGGTCCGCTGTGAAAGTTTGAAACAGCTTCCGTCGGCTACCCCGCGCTGCCTCGTTGTATGACACATTAGTTTCCTGGGACCACGTTTTGTCAAATACCATATTTTATATTATAGTTCTATTTGTCTTCAAAAGATATGGCTGTGGGATTAAATTTGGCACAACTGTTGCGCCATAATGGTCTTATCGAAAGGGATTTCAGCGTATGAAAGTAATTACTGATGACATTGTTTCAGTATTTGCAATAGCAATTTTCAACTATACATTTTTACCATGACCTACCTGTAGAGATACCCGTATTTTCTTAGAGCAAAAACGTATTTTATTGCACAGAACTGCAGCCTCAAAGCCATCGACTTAAATTGTAACCCGACAATGTCACAGCGCTTCTACAGTTAAGCCATGACCGATCCTTTCTTCATCTCGTTAAAACTTTGTAATGCCGCACACATAGCCAACAAAATAAACTGAGGAACAAAGAAAATGCGGTTGTGAAAGGGATAATTTATTCTATGGGTACGTCACAGCCTTAATCTGACAGGGAGGCGTGGATATACCCCGTTCCGTAGATAAAACCCGTGAACATCCACCATCAATTAAACACACACATGTACTAATGATCTCATATGATGTGTACGTATCTGCTTTCTCAATTATAACTTTTTGATTTTCAACATGGGAGCTATTTTGGGTATATTCGTTTATAAAAGTTGTTGATGATGTTCGTATGTTAGCGTTGCTTAAAATTGTGGCTGCCTGTATCAAATCATTGACTTAAATGGCTATTGATTTTTAGGACTCAAAACTGTCTATGTAAATTTGTTAGTGTAGGTAGGTCACAATTATCACAAGAAATACAAACATTAGACTAAGACAAAGAGTACTCGTAGGTAACTGCCATAGCAGTAATAACAATGGCGGTGTAATCTCTGATACATAGTTGTCAAACATCGAACATCGATGTCGTTGTCGAACATCATTCACAAATGACCTATCAGGAATAAAGTTAGAATACCTACTACAGTACTACTCGTATTACAGTACTACCTGGCGGAATAGCTTTCAACCGTTTCATTTTCGCCTCCTTAACCTATTACAGATAATTTCAGGAAAATGAACAACGTTCGGTGGTCTATAAATAGCAACCAACTGATCTGTTTATATGCTATACCCATAGATGCTCCGGCCTGATAGTCTCTGTGAATATTGAGTGTATACGTTTCCAATAGTATATTAAGTTACCTTATCATGTGAGTTTTTTTTTTTTTTTTTTTTTTTTTTTTTTAAAAACGTTGCCCCACACTTGGAATAATTCCTGTATCGTGGGTGCGTTTACAAACACATATTCACATACACACAAACATCCAGACCCGAAACAATTATCTGTAGATCATACAAATATTTGTTCCGTGCGGGGATCGAACCCGCGACACTTAGCGCAGAAAGCTAATCGCTTAGCCACTACGCCAACCGTGTCGTCATTATAAGTCTTGATCTGTTATTAGTGAGGTGTACTATTTAATTACACTTTTTGATGATACTCTATTAGATGTTTTGTAGGTATTGAAGAAGACAGGGATTATGTCGAGAACATAGGCAGCAGTATAAGAACACTGCGAGCATCAATCTGGCCGCTAAGTGATAAGATAACATAATATAACATCACGCCTGTATTACTTGAAGGTTTAGGCAGAGGTACTGTTGTACACCCACATTTATTTGATGTTATTTTTAGTCCTATGTAATAGGGGCCGAATCTATTGCTATCTACCGGACCTAGTTCCAAAGTCCGGCTACTACTGCAATAGCAAACAGAAAAATCCGATAATTCGTTACCCAACCCGACCCAGAAATCCAGACTTCTCGCTGAACGTACCTGTGATCTCTAGAGCTATGAGGCAGTCTCGTCACGTAAATAATATCTTTTATTATATTGTTAACCGACTTCGAAAAAAGGGGGAGGTTCTATGTTCGGATGTACCTATGTATTTTTTTGTTTTTTTTTTTTAAATGTATTTTCATCGGTATTTCCGTCAATTATGGACCGATATGAAAATTCTTTTTTTGTATTTGAAATGTATGCTTCCAAGTTGGTCTGATATTTAATTATTTTTTCAACACAGGAAGATTATTTCATGATCCTACTAATATTATAAATGTGAAAGTTTCTGAGGATTCTTTCACGTCAGAACGGCTGAACGGATCTAGATGAAATTTGGCACAGAGATAGATTATAGTCTGGAATAGCACATAGGCTACTTTTTATTCCGGGAAAATGTACGGGTTCGTAAACCACGTGGGTGAAGCCGCAGGCGGAAGCTAGTATACAATATAGTTACCCATCTCCGTATTTTGCCATGCATGTAGGCACACGACCATCTTTAGCTAAATCTCAGCCATTATTACAATAGGCTATTCAGCATTAAATATGTAATATGGGTTGATAGGTCACTGAATGATTAATTATTATAGCAACTCAATGGTTCATCAAATAAATACCTTTTGTGGTTTGTTGCCCGGAACCAGATGTCAGTGTAGTAATTAATAAATTCAAATTGTGTTTACAAGAACAGAGCAAAGTGAACTGATAAATGCAAACAATGTTTATTCAGTTCGGATTGTTATTAATTAATAAAGAGGCGGCCATTTTGAAAAAAAATCATAATGATGTTTGAATTTTAACACTACGTTAAAATAATTTAATAATCTAATTCAATGAGGTAATCAGTAATATTAATAACTGATGATGATAATAATAATTTCAATAAGACATGCCATATGTACCTACCTATTCGGTGTACAACTAATATGTAGGTAGGTATATTGTGTACACATATACCTATATATATATGTACATGTAACCTTGAACCACACGGACCTTGGCAGCAGGCCATAATTACCTGTGTATGTTAAATCTTGTTATTCTACACTTTCTGTTATAAGTACTTTCTGAATTACAAAATGATTACTGGCTCTACTGTAAACACATTAAAAACTGTCGTTAGCGTTCTGCTAAAATGACTAGTTTTACCAGCGCTTGCACAAACACATATTACAGTTTAATTTACTCCCACATATTTCCGCGTTAATTAGAGGCAAAGTTTCATAAATTATTCAAAATCGTCTGTTCTGTATTATGATTTATGTCTACATGGAATGATATACAAGAAGAATATTTCGTTTTAATTAAAAAAATGATTTACACTAGAATTTCGCGTGTTTCGTGAGTACAGTTTACATACATACATCAGAACACGAAATTTTTTTTTTAGGTCATACAAATATTTGTTTTGGGCGGAAACTCAACCCGCGACACGTAGCGCAGAACGCCAATCGATTACTGTTGTAGGTACCTATTTATCTTGTCGTCTTTGATACGTTTTCTCCTGTTAACGCCAAAAAGAATCAGTGTCTTAATACTTACGCTATATACGAGTATCTAAGTCAAACATTGGTTAAGCTAAAAAAGGTTAATTACTAATTGAGACCGAACCTCGCTGGCAATCACAACTAAACAATTTAATCGTAATCCAACACCTCGCCATCTTTTGTATGTTTATTAGTGACTTAATTACTAGTTCGTTACACATCGTTGTTTTACAAAATAATGGTAATAGTATACGTGAGTAATACGCGGCCCATCTGAGCGTGAAATAGGTAATTTCCTTCGACCATTAAGGGCAAGTAGGTTTCAACCACCGCGCAACACGTTCGCACATAAAAAAGACATTTTTTTTTTAACGAAAACGCTTTTTCTGTCTCGCTCGCGTAGTAAAGCTTGTTATAGCACCGCAGATTTTTTATTACATTACGTATATTATTCAGTGGCAATCTGTGCCGTTATCGTTTTTAAATTACTTTGAAACTTGAAAGTTTCAGATGATTTGTGTAGTCCGTCAACCCACACTAGGCTGGCTTGGTGGATTAAGGTCTTAACCTTTTCAAATTGAGAAGAGGCTCTTGCCCAGCAGTGGGCTCAGTAGTTCAGTAGTTCAGTACATAGTGGGCTGATATTATATTTAAAGTGAGGTATTATAAATTTCGCTGTTTACAAAAACGCACCTCCCAGTCCCTTTTGTCCCGAAACTAGACGAAGATCTACTCTGTATGTTTACACCTTTTTATCAGTGCCACAGCTTGTATCTCCCACATCAGTTATCCTCACACTTCGCCTACCTTTCATGCATACAGACATGGCTCGCCCACTACGATATCAGTTTGTCAGCCCACTTAATTACTCACATCGGCGATATATGGAGGAGTTTTTAAATACGTCCCATAGTCACCTTACTGAACATGTGGGCGATGGAAGCTTTGTTTATGATAAAGTTCAAGTTTTTAATTTTCTAAATTTTACGCATGCGTGCCGAGCTATTGTTGACGTAATAGGCATGTACACCTACTCAAATATTCGGGGAATACAGCCATGACAGCTTAGTTAAGAGAAAACTGCCAGACTTTGGGAATTCTTCTAATAAATTATAAATACAGCAGAAAAAACACAAAATACATTTAGCACACGGATTAAGCTGAGTAAATTACATTACTTTGTCTCAATTAAGTATTCCAGTCAGTTTTGTCTGTTGGTTACAACGGTAAATTAGCCATTTTCCGATTCTGATATCCCGTTTAATCAAGCGTTGAATAAATTATTTTTACGGTCGTTGCGGGCGCGGTAAAATGTTTGACCGTAAATCAAAAGTGGCTTTTGTATAAATAAGTAAATATTTACGATAATTCCTTGTAGATATAATATGTGCCTTAGCAGAAATTGTAATGGTTTCAAGAGTGAACTTCAATTCGTTGAAATATTCATCTATTTTTAACGAGGGGCTCTTAGATACGTAGCTACTGCGCAGTTTGGTTGATCTGTGAGGGTACTTGCCGTGGTCAGTCCTTGGATGGGTAACTATATTCCACATATCGAGACCCCTGCCTCAGAAAACGTTAAGCAGTTGGTCCCGGGTGTCGAATGAAGACCTATGACAGTCGTTACGGGTGTCAGCAGCCCAAATAATCTGACAACAGGTCTGACCTTAGAGTATCAGTATCTCCCAGTAATTGGGTGGCGGAGGTCAGATGGCAGTCGCTCCGTGTAAAATACTGATAGTCAGCCGCAACCGGTTAGACTGGAAGCCGACCCCAATGTAGTTGGGAGAAGGCTAGGCAGATGATGATGATGATTCCTCTATTTTTAACCGACTTCAAAAAAAGGAGGAAGTCTTGGCACCTACTTCAATATTCTTCAACTAGGTACTATATTGTAACATAATACATTTTTTTTATCCAGTGTTTCTTTTGAGTTTTGATGTCGGTTTTTTTGTTATTAATTTCACTGGAATACGCTACGAACATAATTTTGATCCACTTATCAATATTTTTACTGGCTTTATCAAAGCAAACACGTTATTTTTCTGTTACCACAAAAAATCTGGTTATTGTGCGGTTATATGTACATGTCGCAGCAACACAGTGACCGTTATTAGAATCGCTATTGATTATTGTTGATATAGAATAACGCCATCTATTGCCTTTTTTCGGAAACGTCAAGCAGTGTGCTTGGGTGAGGTCGATACAGGGCGTGGCAGCTGTCAGTTGTCATTGTTTGACATTGGAGGTATTTAAGTTGAGAAGCGACGGACGAGAGATCCTTTTTTGGCCGGATCCGACTCTGACGCTCGCCGCGTGCAGACGTGTCGCGCTCGCCGCTGTCACGCTCCCGCCCCGTGCGTTCTCTGCGCCGTGCCTGCCACAGCGCTGTCCGAAGTCGCCTGCGACTTTCACCACATCAAGACTCGTGAATCAAAACTTGCCTTTTTCAAGGCGACGCTTGATTATCCCTGTTTCCTTGATTGATAAAACTCGCGTGTGTTGCCCCTTCAGGGTAAAAACCACTGTTTTGTGGTCCTCGGTGGAAACCATACGGTGCCAACGAAACCGAGTGGGGTGTTGACCCAATACACCCGCCGCGCCCCTTCAGGGCAAAGCAATCAATTGGAAGGAGCTAGAACCACCGGCCTTGGGGGGTCTCCTAGTCGACACTAGCTCACTACTTCCCACCTTCCTTACCCTTTTTCCTATTCTCTTGTGTTGTTTGGGTGCTGCAAGCTTCGGCCCATATCACCCTCTGCACTTGAGCTGTTAGGGACCCGTTTGCACATTAAGATCGGCAACGGGATACCAGCTTAGGGCACACCCTACGCACACACACCTCCCTGCCTATACCCGGCAGGGAGGGTATACAACACCCACACACCCCCGGGCCCATCCAACCCGGGGTTGAAGTATAAAATAGTAGGTGTAGGCCGTCATTTTGTTACGCAAAATGACGGACGCGATTCTTTTATCGTTCGTTAAGGAGGTTCTCCTTAACGGTTTATTCCACTTTGTTCACCTGGGTGATATCACCTGGGTGAACAAAGTGGAATTTTTGGTGTCCTCATTTCACCTCGGAATCATTTCACCTAGGTGATATCACCCAGGTGAAATAATTCGACAAATTTGGTGTCATTTGTTCACCTTGGAATTAAATCACCCAGGTGAATAATGGCGACTTTTTTCTTCATGCTTGTGGACTTTATTCACCCACATACAACATGCCACAAACTTTCAAATCAAAGTTAACTTATTATATTTTAGTTCGATTTAATGTAAATTAGGCATAGTTACAAGACACAAACAAAAATACAGAAAGCTTGTAGGTTAATTTTGATGGCATGGTTGGGTAAACGATTGACTTTGTGCGCTACTACGGGTCGCAAGTTGAAGTTATGAAAAACTAACTGTTGGCCATAGCTACGCATGCGGGGATATATTTTTATGTATTAAAATAAGGCTCGTAGTTTGAGCAGTCAAAAAACTAAAAGGTAGGTAGGTGGGAAGGGAGGCCTTTGCCTTGCAGTGGGCAATACAACTAACTAAAAAAATATTAACAAAATTATGCTAACAAAAATTAAAGCTAAATTAAATTATATCATCATCATCATCATCATCAGCCAAACGACGTCCACTGCTGAACGAAGGCCTCCCCCAAGGGGGTGCCAAAATCCCCACGCTTGGCAGGCGGCTTGGGGATCGCAGTGGCTCACCGATTAGTGAGAGGAAGCTGCTGCCCGTCCTCCGGTGTCTGGCTGCAGTTTTAGGACGTACCCGGGTCCATTGAGCCGGGACCCTTTATATAAAACCTCTATACTTAATATTTACTACTCTCATCTTATTTTTCAACCGACTTCAAAAAAAGGAGGAGGTTCTCAATTCGGCTGTATTTTTTTTTTTTTTTTATGTTTGTTACTCGATTTCTCGAAGACGCCAGGACCGATTTCAAAAATTCTTTTTTTATTTGAAAGGGTATGCTTGTCATTTGGTCCCATTGTCATCAGGTCAGGACCTGATGGTGGAAACCCTGAGAAATCGAGGGCATCTCTTGAAAATTGTAGGCGAGCATGGGGTAAAAACTTGATATTTATGTGTATATCTGATGAGACTACAATAATATGGAGGTTTAGGGCAGATCTGATGATGGAGACGACAGAGGATCGAGGGAACTCCTCAACGGTACATCTTAACTACCTTGTGTTTGGGCTTATTTTATTCTTGTTGACAAGATCTTTACACCGAGATGGGTAATGACTGCCACTGCAAGGTCCGTGATGCAGGTGCAGTACAGTTTAGGGAACTCCTTAATGGTTGATAGCAGCTACATAGTGTTTGGGCTTATTTTATTCGTATTGATGCGCACTTTAAGCCGACATGGGTAATATTGCAGATTCGATGGTCGGCTAAGTAATTTATTTGATTTTAAAATCACATAGTGCAATACCGTCTAAGGTTTTCACTCGACTTGGGGCAACATACATTTGACCTTTGTAAAGTTTTTCAAGAGAATCGTCTTTACTAGGTCTACCCATCACTCAAAATTGTAAAATAATTAAATTTTTTAACAAAAAATATAAACCGACTCCAAAAAAACTCAAAAACGAAAGAAGAATCGAAGAATATTGAAGTCGGTGCCAAGTAAAACATGCAATGATAAACCGACACGATTGGCGAAGTGCATTTGTCGTGTCCGACGCATAATTCGCTCCGCACTCGACAATTTCTACGTGAACTCGTTGTATCAATGTCGCTATTATAGCAGCAAGGTATATTACTTTTATGTTTTACTTGGCACCGATTTCAATATTCTTCAACTACTATATTGTATAATAAAAGATTTATTTTTTGCTTTTTAGTTATTAGTTTTGTTTTTGAGTTTTTTTGTTTTTGGGTTTTTATTTTTTGTTAAAAAATTTAATTATTTTAATCATCATTTTTTGATCACCAGTTTTGCAAAGATATATTACCAAAAATTTTGAAAATACCATTTTCAAAATTATTACAAAATTTAATTAGCTCTTTCATTTTTATATTAACATTAAATCGATCTAAAATATAATAAGTTGACTTTGATTTGAAAGTTTGTGGCATGTTGTATGTGGGTGAATAAAGTCCACAAGCATGAAGAAAAAAGTCGCCATTATTCACCTGGGTGATTTAATTCCAAGGTGAACAAATGACACCAAATATGTCGAATTATTTCACCTGGGTGATATCACCTAGGTGAAATGATTCCGAGGTGAAATGAAGACACCAAAAATTCCACTTTGTTCACCCAGGTGATATCACCCAGGTGAACAAAGTGGAATAAACCCTCCTTAACGACCCCGATTTTCAAGCCAAATACGGCTCAAAACTTTCCGATGTTTTAAATCAAAAATCCCCTCGCCCAGCGACGTCCTCTATACCTGCGGTTGTTAACAAACAACCCGCCCCTATTGTTTTCGCCGAGAGCCCTGCAAGCCCGGCACCCATTGTCCCATTATTGTCCGACGACAACAATGGGCCCATTGTGCGCACACCTGCGCATGTCCCGCATTCCAGTGCGAGCTCCCGCCCCCCGACCCCCGCTGACGCAGAGATGGCTGAGGCCACCTCTGAATTATCAGCCTACGAGTCTGAAGGTCCCTCCTCAGACTCTAACTCTTCCTCTTCCTCTCACTCCGACGAGTACATTACCGTCGAAGGCAAGGGGAAGAAACGCGCCCGCAAAGGCAAAAAACAAGCCCCGATTCCCTCTAAGAAGGCGGCCGTTCCCTCCACAATCCCGGCCGTGGCCAGCCCCTCGCAGGGCAGCCGCCCGGTCTCACCCTCAGCTGCTAAAGCGGCCACCCCACCGCAGGGCAACCGCCCTTCTCCCCCTAATCCCGCGGGCTCCGACCCGCCTAAACCTCCCACCCCGCCCCCAGTGTTTATTCACGACAAGGGCAGTTGGACCGACTTGTCCAAGTTGTGTGTTCAAAAGCACATCAACTTCACCCACGCCCAATCCCTCGCAATAGGGATTAAAGTAACCCTCCAAACCCCGAAAGATTATCGGGAACTAACCTCCCTGCTTTCCACGCGTAAAGTGCCCTTCCACACTTACGCTCTCAAAGAGGACCGACCCTTCAGGGTTGTCATTAAAAATATGCCCAAGGAGATCGACGTCAAAGACATCGTCTGCGATCTCAAAACTCAAAACATCCCAGTGCTCAGCGTCCATCGCATGCACCGCGCTCGCGGCCGTATCCCATATAATATGGTGATCGTCGCTTGTGAGAACTCTCCCGCCGGTAAGGCGATTGTCAATATCCGCTCTTTGTGCCACTTATCCGGCATCAAGGTCGAAAGTCCCCGTAAAACCGGGCTGCTAACCCAATGCCATAGATGCCAACTCTATGGCCACGCTCAATCGAACTGTTACGCCAAAGCCAGGTGCGTAAAGTGCCTAGGCGACCACGCGACAGGCGATTGTTCCCGCCCCAAAGACTTGACCCTCTGCACTGAGCCTCCGAGCTGCGTTTTGTGCGGCGAGTCGGGGCACCCCGCGAACTATCGTGGCTGCCCAAAGGCTCCGCGCTCGAATCGCAAGGTGGTCAAGCGTGAAGAGACACGGCAGCAATTCAGGCTGCCCTCGTCCACCATGCCCGACACCCTCAGACCCCAAAGAACCTCACCCTGGAACGCGCTGAACCATCAGCAAGCGTTCCCGGCTCTTAGACCCAAACAACCCTCCCCTACCGCAGCTATCCCACAGTTGATGGCTTCCCCCATCCCCGCGCCCTCGCCAGCACTCCCTCCACGGACTCTCCCCGTCTCGGCTCCCCAGCCGTCCGGGCCCGTGGATGTGTTCGGATCCTTGGGCCGTCTTTTTAACCCTACAATCATGGCACGCGGCCGTGAACTACTTGGCAAGCTCAAGATTGCCGAGGGTAACTCCACCGCCGTCTTCAACCTAATGTCGGAATACGCCGACTTAGCCGAGTTCTGCGAAAACTACCGTGTTCATTTTTAAATGGATCCAGTAAGCCGCAGATTAAAACCCCGATCCCTCAAAATAGGCTTCTTCAATGCCAACGGCATTGCAGGTCAACGCGATGAGATTGCGTCGTTCCTCCGCGACCATCAAATCGACATCTTCCTCGTACAGGAAACCTTCCTTAAGCCTTCCCACCGCGATCCTCGAATCGCTAACTATCGTCTAGTTCGCAACGACAGGACCCGCGCCGCTAAAGGAGGTACCCTCATATATTATAAAAACTCCCTGTATTGCATACCTATGGACCCCCCACCCCTATCCCAAATAGAGGTTTCAATATGCCGGCTAGGCATGACCGGTCACCAGCCGATCAATATCGTATCGGCTTATATCCCTCCCTGCAACCATTATACTAATATCGAGCCGGACATCTGTTCCCTCATGAACCTAGGTGGTTCCGTCCTCCTGGCGGGCGACCTAAACGCCAAAAGTCCATCCTGGAACTGCCACAGTTCAAACCCTAGAGGTAAAAACCTAGAAGCTTTATGCACCAAATATAACTTCGATGTTATCGCCCCGATGAATCCCACCCACTACCCGGCTATTGTTAGCCATCGGCCCGACGCACTATGGGGAAGCGCTTAAGAAAGCCATGCCAAAAATGGTTTTATCAAAAATCTGCGCAGGTGCATGTATTGTACCTCGGATTGTAGCTAAGAAGTTAGTCTATTACATTAAGTATAAATTATTCATCTACCTGCTACTAGTTTATGGCACAGAGCATCTAAATATGCTGATTAAAAAATTGTTACAATTAATTCTCAATTTGTAATTTTTTCAGTATGAATTTCTAGTGACCTAGCAATGGGAACTATACATGTATTATACCATTTCAGAAAGCTCAAAATACATATTTTTTATGGTGTACATAAATAGGCAATTTATTTGTTAATAAATCCACTAAAGGTATATATCGCATGACATGTAGTTTTTGCATATTTAAAACTTTCAATTAATGTTTTGACAGTTGCCGAAATTTGCCGAAGGTCTATAAATGGTGTTATTTGATAGGAAATTTAATATTATTTCACAGGAAGAAAAAAAAAGTTGCGGCTTTAATGCACTACATATGTTAATTTATTAAAACGTGAAATTATGAAAAATGTTCTAGTCTGGCAGAAACAAAGAAAAATTCTTCAGACTAAATAGCGTGTGGTTAGATGGCTTATTCACTGTAAATCTGGAAGATCCTACTTGTGAATCTGAACCTGGAACATCAACGGGAAAGCGAGGACTTCCTTCTAAAACTTAGGAAGACATTTCGGAGAGAACAAAAAAACTAAAAAACAAGGAGTTACTTGAAACTTGTAGCCTTGACTTTATACTAAATTCATACCTTCATGGTCTAAGATCTCATAAAAAAGCAGAAGAAGCATTTTCGCCTCCCCATTTGAATAGAATTTTTAAAGGAGACACACGCGAAGACTGCTGGTGTAGTTAATGAAATCAGTGCTCAAATAGCCGCTCTTACGCCAAGCTTAATCAACAAATATGGTGGTGTTGATTCAAACATACATTATTTTTAACAATGATTGACGGAAAAGTGGTTCATGTTTTGTTAGAAACTTCATCGGGTGCTGTATGCACTATTTGTGGTGCAAGACCTACAGAGATGAATAATATAGAAAAAGTACAAAATAAACTTGTCGATGAAAGTTCTTATCGATATGGGCTTTCGACTCTGCATTGCTTGATTAGATTTATGGAACTAATTTTACATATATCTTACTATCTAGGCTTTGAAAAGTGGTCTGCCAAAACAACAGAAAATAAAGATTTGAAAACACAAATGACGACTTATGTACAAAGGAGGTTCAGAGAAGAAGTTGGTCTAAATATACATAAACCCAAGCAAGGCACGGACAACACTAATAACGGCAATATAACTAGACGTTTTTTTTTCAAAATTATCATTGCACATCAGAAATCACTGGTATAAATGAGGAAGTGATAAGACGATTTTATGTTATACTCCTAGTTATGTCAAGCGGAAAAGTATTAATGCTACGAAATTTGGACAGTACGCATTCGATACAGCAAAACTATATGTTAATAACTATAAGTGGTATCATATGCCATCTTCTGTTCATAAAGTGTTAACTCATGGGGAAAGTGTAATTCGATATTTTTCTGTGTTACCTCTTGGGCAACTCTGCGGAAATGCCCAGGAGTCAAGGAATAAAGACTATAAACGATTCAGGCTTCATCATGCTAGAAAATGCTCTCGAAAAGCCACTAATGAAGACGTTCTACATACACTTTTGTACACCCCGGACCCTTACATAACAAGTCTAAGATTACCTTAAAGTAAAAAGTCTATGGAACTTCTAGATGAAGCTTTGGAGCTAGTAGGTTAATTTTAAGTTATTTTAAACTTTCTAATTATTATTATACTTAATTACAGTTAACTTAAAGAATTTAATTTTATCATTTTTGGTATTTTATTTGTAATATTCTTTTATGATAGTTGTAAGTTTTTGTTTATTTTTTCAATATTTTTTTCTCAATTTTTTTAAACTCTTAAAATTACACGTATACCTATAAAGTCTATGTTATTTTAAAGTATATTTATTCAAGATTACTAGAAAAAAAAATCACCTAAATATCTATAAAAACATGGAAGTTATAGATTTATGACATGAAAACGACTCAATTTCCCCATAGTGCGACGTCCTCGACATAGCGCTGCTAAAGAACGTAAACCTCGGTATACGGTCTATAGAAACGCTACAAGAGCTAGATTCTGACCATAGACCGGTGACCCTAGAGCTAGGTCCCCGTGTAGGTTCCCCTGTTCCCGGTCTGCCCCCTCCAACCAAGACGGTAACGGATTGGAATAAACTCGAGCAACGCCTCAAGTCTACCTCATCCGCCCATCTTGACGTTATCCCCGATAGCATTGTGTCGGTTGCCGATACGATAGGTGCGATCGACTCCCTCACCAGTCACGTACAATCCGTAGTGAACGAATGTTCACGGCAAGTCCCCGCGATGGATGATCATCGCTGGAAATTGCCGGATGACGTGCGAGGACTGCTGACGGAGAAGAATGCAGCTATCCGTGCCTATGACGCTTTTCCCGACGAAGCTAACCGCGCCCGTATGCGTCGCTTGCAGCGTGCTGTAAAGTCTCGCATAGCGGAGATGCGGAAGGATCGTTGGGACAAGTTATTGAGCACTCTCGAACCCTCCCATCAAGCGTTCTGGCAACTGACCAAAAAGCTCAACTCCGATACAGTAGTATCCATGCCCCCTCTCAATCGTCCCAACCAAAGCCCCGCATTCGAGGACGACGAAAAGTCCGAATGTCTAGCCGACAGCTTGGAAGCCCAATGCTCCCCAAGCACTCTCCCAGTCGACCAGGCTCACCTCTTCAAGGTAGACGCCGAGGTCGAACGTAGATCCTCTCTCCCTCCCTATGAGGACCCTGACGATCCCCTCCCCCCGGTCACACCCGATGAGGTTCTTACTCTCGTTAAGAAACTCAAACCCAAAAAAGCCCCTGGCTCTGACGGGATCACCAACAGAGTGATCAAACTATTCCCCGCCCCGCTCATCGTCTTAATGACTGCCATCTTCAATGCGGCTTTAAGCAACAATCTCTTTCCACAGTCATGGAAAGAAGCTACCGTTATCGGTATTCCGAAACCCGGCAAACCCAAGTCTGAGCCGTCCAGTTACAGACCCATAAGCCTCCTAAACGTCCTTGGGAAGATTTATGAGCGTCTGATCTATGTTCGTTTAATGGATTACGCCGAATCCAACAAACTCATTCCCGACGAGCAGTTTGGTTTTCGAGCCAGACACTGCTGCGTCCGTCAGGTTCACCGCATAGTAGAGCATATCAGTGCTGGTTTCCAAAAAGGCCTCAAGACAGGCGTTCTCTTCTTTGACGTGGCGAAAGCCTTCGACAAGGTCTGGCACAACGGCTTATTATATAAGCTGTATCAGCATAAAGTGCCCGACCGTCTCGTGCTCATCATCCGAGACTTCTTGTCGAACCGCAGTTTTCGCTACCGCATAGAGGGTGCGCTCTCGTCCCCTCATCCGATCCGAGCCGGAGTCCCTCAGGGCTCAGTGCTCTCCCCGCTTCTCTTCACGCTGTACACAAGCGATATCCCGATCAGAGGCAAATGTCGATTAGCCTTATTCGCTGACGACACAGCCATCTTCTACTCCGGCATTAATCTGGACTGCATCTCCCGATCCCTCCAGACCGCAATGCCCTAGGGAAATGGTTCACGAACTGGAGGTTCGAAGTCAACCCGACTAAGAGCGCCGCCGTGCTCTTTTCGAGACGCGGCGTAGATCCTAGTCTTATAAGTCCCATCTCCATGTTTAGCCAACAGATCCCCTGGGAACTGACGGCCAAATATCTCGGTGTGACCCTCGACGACCGACTCAAATTCACCGAGCACATAAAGACGGTTCGCCACCGCGCCGCCTTTGCTCTCGGTCGCCTCCATTTCATCCTCAATGCGCGGAGTAAATTAGCACTCAAGTCCAAGGTGCGAATTTACACCACATGCATCCGCCCTATCATGACGTACGCTAGCGTCGTGTTTTCACACGTAAAGACGTCCAGACTCCATAGGTTGCAAATCCTTCAAAACCGTTTCTTGCGCAAAGCCACAGGCTCGCCCTGGTACGTTCGCAATAAACAGCTCCACGCTGACCTAAACCTCCCGACCATCAGATGTTTCATGAAGAAAGCGTCTAAACGCTTCTTCGACTCTGCTCCCTCGCACACAAACCCCTTAGTGGTATCTGCCGCCAATTACACCCCCTCCCGCATATCCAAAATTCGCCGTCCTAGGCACACTCTCACGTACCCAGACGACGATATCACCCTCCATCAGGAGGCGCTCCGATTGGTTAGGAAAACTACCAACACTACACACAACCGACCGTCGTACCGTCCTCGCCGGCGAGGCCCGTCGCGAAGACCCGTTCATTCTCCACCCCGACCCTTGCTCGAGCCAGCCCGCGCTGAGCCAGTAGTAATAAATCAAATGTCCCCAAATAATCACAATCAGATCCAGCAAGTCCTCTCTTGTATGCCCCCCAGCAACGCCCTAAGCCGAGGTTCGAGTCCCACTATGGGACACCCTTAGCAGTGTTGCTTAATATTATATAATTTGCTCGGCTGGAGGCCCTTCTGGTCTCGCCATTTGCCCGGTTAAGCAGTAAAAGCTCCCTGAGCTAACTGCGAGAGACAACTCAAAAAAAAAAAAAAAAAAAAAAAACGAGAGATCACTTTTTGGTTAGACACGAAAGCGAGAGGTCGTTCTGCCAGCCCGTATCGAACTTACCGCGTTTCCCTATCTTAATCCATTTCCATCGGCTTGATCGTTTGTAATTTTGTTATTTTGTTAACGGGAGTGTATAAATAGCTTGTTAGAATCATTGTTGAAACTATTATTTCGTGCCTACACCATGTCGAACTCGGACTCTGATAACGTGGTACTCCAAACGGGCGAATTACCTTTGTTAATTGTATTGTGAAAGTGAAATACTAACTGATTTACATTGGAACTGTGATTTTATTGTAATCCTGCGTCATGAATCCTGTACCACCGAATAGAGATAATGACAGCCCTATCGCTCAGCCATCGCTCCCACCGACATCAGAAGTGGGATCAGGATCTGCCTCCCACTGGCGCACAATGTACGAGGTACAACAGCGGAACATGTTGCAACTGATAGAGGCCATTCGTACACTACTTTCGTCGCGCTTGGTGTGCTACGGTTGATATTTGTATTGCTGAAGATGGAAGAATTTCGGTTGAAGAACACCTCAGAAGTCCACATCGACTACGTCATCTGGAGCCAAGCACTCACTGTGTTGCTGCGACATACATATATTATATAGAAAATGTTTTAGAAGGTCCTAGCTAAAACAGGTCATGGATGTTATCGTTTTAGTATGCTAATGTTTAAGTACGAGTGAGGGACTGTTCCTAAATGTTTGTTTAATGTGGCTGTTACGATTTATAGAGATTTTAGTCTTATGATGTTGAGACTTGAGAGATTAGTTTCTAAATTGTACACAAAGACAATCGTTTTGAAACACGAAGTTTACCTAGATGAGAATAGGCAGGTATAGGTACTAAGCAAACTATAGTACTGTTTTGTTTTATAATTATTTTTTTTGCTTTTGGATATTCTGTAATCGAAATGTGAAACACTAACTATCAGAAAGGGTTTTATAATTAAGTAACTGCAACCTGTATTCATACAAAGCTTAGTTTTAGCAGTACAGTACTCTGCTGAGCCCTAACGGATTATTAGTGTTTAATGTATTTATTTGTATGTAATATATACGTGTAAATATGAGTAGAATAGATATATCACGCGCAAATCGAACACTACGATTGTAAGATGCGAATACTATTTTATTTAGCTGGCGGAAAATCTATTTGTTTATGCAAAGTGGTAGGAACCGTTCGTTCTTATATTCATCGGAAAAAAGCGATATAGTCGGCAAACATCCGCTGAGACTTAAACAAGGATTTAAACAGGCGTCTGCGGGAAACAGAGAAATAAATTAAATTGGGAGAGCTCGGTGAGGGATCCGGCTAAAATTGTTTTCTTTTTCTGTTCTTGTATTCCCACCGTTATTTGTGTTGGTACAGCGAGCATAAAAAGAACGCGATTATGGTACATATTTTAATAATATTTTTAACGAATTAAATCTTGCAAATTTTTATTATTTGTTGTTATTAATCATTTTGGAACGGCGTAAATTTATGGACTAATGTAATGATACCGCTGAATGTATTCAATTATACATCTATGTACGTACCTAATATAAATGTATACGTATAATTTCATGAAGCACTTGTTGTTACTGACTGTCTTTGTATAATATATAAAATGTTAGGCGGATATATTTCTTAGAGGATGAATTTGTGTACTTCTTTTTCTTCTTAGCGAGTCCTTTAGCAAGTAGTAAGCACTAAGAAAGGATTTTTAGAAAATCAGTCCCAAGTTTTGGTCCCAGGAATCAAAGATTTTGTACGAAATAGTCGCGGGCAAAAATTAAGTACCAAGTAGGTATACTATCTGCATGTCTATACATAATAATAATAAAGGAAATAATAATATTTATATAATTTATTTCATCCATATGCTATGTTTTTTAATAGTTGGTTCGCCGAGTAAACATTTCGCGCTAACGTGAAATTAAATTTAACACTTCTGAACGAATTTCAATTTCACAGCGAATATTTTCATAGAGATATTATTGGAAATGGTGAAAATATTTATAGATATTGCCAGACTTTACATCACTTTTGAGTTTTGAGATATTACAGTTTTTATGTTGGTTGTTACAATATATGTTAGTGCAAAAGTAAATTAAAAATAATACTATAGATTACACACAAAGCATCAGGCTTGTATTCCGAAGGGTTAAGCAGAGATATATTTAGATACTATATTCCCACATTTTGCTGATGCCATTGAAGACTTTGATGTTTAATTTTAACATCATAAACTCAAAATGCCATATTGAGACTTATCATACAATCCCGAAAACGTAATGTCATGTTCGCTAGACGCTGAAATATGATCATCGAGATTCTGGCTATGATTACTAAGCTTAGCAAAAAGGGTGTTGGAAAATTCAACAGAGGATCAAAACCTGCCTCATTGGTGAAGTGGTGGCAAACGTAGGTTGTTTTCAAGAGGTCCTCGCTTCAATTCCTAGGTCGCGCAGCGTTGGTTTTTTTTTCAATAGAACGTTCCCCCCCTAACTTGGAACTATTCCTGAATCGTGGGTGCGTTTACAAACACAAATATTCACATGGACATACTCTCAAACCCGGAACAACTGTCTGTAGATCATAAAAACATTTGTTCAGTGCGGGAATTGGACCCGCGACAACACGTAACGCAGAAGACGATCACTCAACCACTGCGCCAACCATGCTGTACGTGTTATTGGGAAACTAGTCAAATTCTCAGTATCAGCCCGTAGTTTTGAATCTAAATATCCTATTAAACAAGTGATGTTTTTGAATAAAGAGTATTCAAGGTCAACTACGTGTTTTCTGCGACCTCAGAGGACGTTAGGTGAAACTAAAAATGTATGAAAAACACATGAGCGCACGTTTGAGTGACCTTCTATCGTAAACGCGCACACATTATTTTGACGTATCTATGTATGTACCTATACGTACTCGTACTTAACCCTCTCAGAACTTCTTAATTCGTTTCTTGTTGGAAAGTAGCAAAATGTTGAGTAAGTATGTAATATCTTTAGCGGAGTTTTTGTTGCCTAAACTAAGAATTGTATAGGAAAATTACGGTTTCTGCAAAGATTTCGAATTCAATACAGCGTTTTCTTTATGAGTACCTAATTTGTTACTTAAGTAAAGAAGATTATTATTGTTAAATACTACAATCCGTATTACTATGTAATTCAATATAAATTAGTAATGATAATTAACATTTAAATAATAACACGATCAAATATACAATATGCAAAGGTTTTCACTGCAGAAGATAAAATACAACATTATAGTTTGGGGTGAATAAATTTATTATTATTATAAATGTTTGTTCAAACTCGCTCGTTTGTCATAATTTATATCTCTAATTTTATAACTATTATGTTATTTATCTGTCTGATATCGAATGCTATTTTAATGCCTCTATAAATATTAAAACCCGGGATTTATGTTATTAGTGAAAATACAGAGCTTTGCGAATATAAATGAAATAAGTTCATTTAAAATATGTACGGCGTGGGTACGGTGAAAGAAATATCAGATTACGAGCAAACTGCACACACCCACATTTCACCGATGACGATGATTGATTAAGAATAAGGGGCGAGCCTATTGCCAATTACCCGGCACAATTGGAAACTTGTTGGTTGCTATTGAACATTTTCTAACAAAAAAATCAACATTTTGCCCGACTCGGGGATCAAAACTTAGGACCTCAAGCTCAGCAGCTCTGCTTGAAACCACTTAACTAATGACGCAGTCAGTTCAATCTCGTCGTCTTATAAAGTTACAACCATGTGGCAATCACGGGGATTCTGAATCGGGTATAATTTACTCGAGTTACAATCCCCCTGTCTATAGTCCGTTTGCGAACTCCCATGCACTGTCACTTGTTACCGACTTAAGATAAAATTTTCGTCACTGAAACTTCCTAGTTAAGTCCCCAAAGACAAAGCTTTGATGTAACTTTAAAAAACTCGGATTATTCACTTTTGGTAACGTTGCAGTTGGATAAACCATAAAAAAAAGTTTAGGTATTACAACTTTTGATTTAAGCTGTGTTTAAGAGGTTAAGTTTGTAGATAAATGTAATGCACGGTATGTAAATGTTTCGTTTAATGCGGAGGATCTAATGGAGGCCAATCAAAGAGCAGTCGAGTTGGCCATGTTTTGTGTCGGACAAGTCTAAAATTAGCTATCGAGATGAAAAGAAGTAGAAGAATTTGCTTATTGCAACTACCGGTTACCATTTCAAGAATTTCAGAATATCAAACCCCAGACCTCACGCTCAGCAGTCAATCATAACCTCTAAATCAAGGAGGCAATTACCGTAGGAGAACAAGCAAGCGTATTTATTTTTATAAATCCCTAAAATTAAATTTAACGTCAATGCTCGGTGCTCACTTTGTATCTACGCGTAATGTGAGGGATATGGATAATTTAAAAAACGAACACGGCTCCAAACTGTTTTTACATGTACGCCCAGGTGAAACCGTTTTAATTAACTTATAGCGCTGAACCCAAATACTGTTAAAAATAACATGAGCATACATATTATATACTACAGTAGATGTATTTTTTACGACAAAAAAGGGAGGAACTTTTTTATTGGTATTTCTTAACACGAGGAAGGAGCCTTAACGTGCGGAAGTAATATACATTTCATGTGTATACTTATTTTTCCTAGAAGCCATATTCTGTGAATGTTTTGACGGGTAAATGCGTGTGGCTCTTCGTTAGTAACGAAATAGGGTAAAGTAAAATAGCCTCAGTTAGTTGCATGGTCCAGTAGTTTGGGTTCCCGGTGGGCTTATAAACTAAGCTTTCGTTATCTTCGGCAGCAACCGCCCAAATCCCTGTTTGGGGAGAGCTTGCCTCAAAGGTTTTCATTATCAGTAGTTTTATATTGGCACTTTGACGTTGAATTGCTTTGGATGAGAACGAGCTACCGGCTGAAGTATTAACTCCTGTCTAAGGATCGTTGTGTTAGGGGCTTACGGGTTTTTATATCATCTTGGCTATATTTCAGTTCCGTTAGTATACAAAAGACCCATCAAAGTAATCGAATTATGTTCAATATTAACCTCATATAAAACTATAATAGTCTTCATTTTAGAAAGGTATATTACAATAGCTTTATAATCAATCGTCGAATATGTTCTGGTCAAAATGCTAGTGAAGGTCATTGTTTGAATATTAATTTTACCCAAGTCACTCATTCCGAGGTCTAATAATAATCGATTAACTTTGGTAATTTACCAAAGTTCGGGGTTTCGTGACCTGAAAAGTAGATCGATACTCCATATAATTGATTCCAAAAGATTATAATAAATATTCCAGTCGCTCCCACCTCAGACCTTTTCTATAAAAGAAAACGTATCAGAAGAAAAGAACTTTTGCGTAAATTGAAGGAGTGCTTCCTTCAGTTGAAAATTAATTCAATAACCGACTACATATTGAAGACAGTGTATGACTAAATGAAGTTATGGGTTGAGGCAGGCAATTTATATTTATTTGATTACGATACATTTTTGCGTAAGTAGTCTTGCGTAGGTGGACTAGAATTCCGATTGAATTCTCTAAGGCAAAAGGATCTTGTTAACTGTATAGACATTATTTTCTTTTTCCGAAATTTAGACGAATAAAATATTCGGGCAATCGATGGATGCAAGCGGCGGAATTTCGTTCGATGTGGTGGTCTAAGGGGGAGGCCTTCGTCTAGCAGTGTTCGTCTTCTGGCTGATGATGATGATGATGATGAAATATTACTATTGAAATGTTTCATAATTTTATTACATATCATACGGAACATTATTAGACCCAAAATATGTATAATATAAACGCAGTATTGAAATTGTAAACAACACTAATATCCAACATGTTACTTATCTCTGAAACTTTTCACCCTTAAACAGTTATCTTTCGAAAATCCTCGTGTTGACTTGTACACTGACTAGTTCATTAAAATTGCCGTTGCATACTTGCGCAAACCACATGTCATAGCTGGTTTCACGCTGTCAAGTCAGTCTCTACGCAAATGGCTTTTGAGGGAACTCTTGACTTATGAATACGACACAATGAAAATAAACTCAACAACTGAGTTTAATAACATAATTGTTATTAAACTCAGTTGTTGAGTTTATTTTAGTGTTCATTTGTTTATTTATATATATTGTTTTTATTTTAAATTAAAAAAGAACACTTGGTTTATAGAACCCCAACACTAAGATTTCTACTCATTTGTGTGTACATACTTTTTACAGTATTACATATGATTTAATTATTGTTATTGGTCCCAAGCCGTTGTAATTAAAGTAAAAATAAAATAAATAAATATTTTTGACCGAAGTCTACAATATATTTGTTCAATTATAGGTATAATGAATATTAAAGCCTATATAGATACCTGATAAATGTATATCATATAAGAATGATTAAAAACACTTTTTTAGTTACCTGAAGATTTTTTTAGTAACCTGAAGAAAAATACTCTAGAATATAAATCGCAGACTTTTTATTACCCTAAATAAAAATGCTTTGTCATCTTATAGTCGATGTCGTAGATATAAACGCCAAAAGAATTTGATGGAAGGCAATAAATACAAGAAGGTCTGATATAAAAATAAAAATAACAGTAAATCCGTGTGAGTTGTACCGGGCCGTATTTCCGATTCCATTCGCGGTGTTCACGCCCGACCACTTCCCCATTTTGGGACTATAGGAATGTGTTGTGTACGAGACTATTAATGCGTTTTTGTTCGGCGGTTACTGAGGTAAAGATTTTTTTTACCCATGGAGCTTACCTACGTCTTTTTGAAATGGGTTTTACTGTATATTGTATGAGACATTTGTTCATTATTAACCTGTTAAATGTCGCAATTCTAGACACAATAGAATTCCCATTGTGTCTCGCGTGGATCAGCGTTCCGACAGCCGAGAGGTTAATGTGAAGGCTTATAGTACTAATCCAAAATACTAATATTTCGAATCGATGACGACATGAAACAAGACTTGACATAATCATTCATTAAAAAAAGTCATAACATAGTAAGTTACTACATCAAATTTCAAAAGGAACTGTCCTCCGAAACGTATATTTTTTTATTCTAGACGTTCCCTTCCCTTCTCTTCAACAGTCTGATAAATATTAAACATTATGTTGGGTTTCAAAACACGCCAAAGTTAACTGAGATAATGGATTACCGTCCTAGTGGTCGACGGCTCAGACAGCCGTTGTAGCTAACATTTAATGGCAAACTTTAGATACGGCCAGTACGTTGGCTGTGTTTCAAACAATCTTGATGTTTGCCTTTCCATGGGCCACCCGACATTACAAATACCTTATCATTCTATAGTTTAGATGGATTATCACATTGGTTTAATTACAAAATGTATTTTTTAATGTTGCTCCTACTATCTAGATATAATTCCTGTATCGTGGGTGCAAACAAATATATTCACATATACAACGACCCCGAATCGAAACAACCATCTGTAGATCATACAAATATTTTTTCCGTGCGGGAATCAAACCTGCAACACGTAGCGCAGGAGTTGACCATTGCGCCAACCTTGCCGTCATTTGAGAAATGTCAATTGAGAATAATGTTTACCAAAACATTCACGTATAGCATGACATGAATGAAACTCGAATCCAAAACTCTTATATAACAACATTCATTCGAAATAAGTCCTTCAAATGTTAATCCAGTTGAGCAAACATGGCTGTTTAATACATAGCCTGTATGTTAAAAACCTAATTAACTCTACGAAACATCAAAAAACAGACCTAAAACATCTGTAGACCGTGACTAATTTACTTGCGTAATATAAAAGGACCGAATTGGATCAACGAATTGAGCAATTCACATTTACGTATGAGAGATACCCGGCCTCGGAAAAAGTTCACGAATTATTAACTTTCTGAAATACGTGGCGTAGGTTATTATATCGCTACTAAATTCTGTCATTGTTCCTCTAAACGCTGCTCTTTTGTTCGTCCATTAATTTTTGATATTGTGTACGAGCATAATGTAGCCCGAATTACAATAGACACATGATAATATGGACGGTTCAATGTCTAGGACAGTTTCTGAAAAATTTATGACACACGAGTTTTTATTGGAAATTGAAGAAGATTTGACTATTATAGACCAAGACAAGTCGAATCGTACCTTGTTTTTTTTTACATATAAACTAGCATCCACGCCCGTCATCGTTCATTAAAGACTATGTTAGCATCAATGGGAAACCAGGTTTGGCTCCTGGGTTCTGTCAGACAGTGTTAAACCCATATTGTAGACAAGTAACTTTTGTCCTTTTTTTTGGAAAATCTCTTCCAGCACGTTTTAAGGCTGTCACTACGTATCAGGTCTAAGAATGGTAAAGTTACAAAAAGGAAAAGAAATAATATCACAATTTTCTTGTAATACGCTGCCGTCACTCAAAATTTGTGCTTACTCCATTTGCAGGGTGCTTCTGGTTTTATATTCGTTGATGTAATAGAATCTCAGGGACCCCATTTCATTTTTACGGGTCTCTTATGGACTTTATTGGATTAAAATGTCTCTTCGATGTAACTTTGGGACTCGACCGCCTGTTTCAATTCTCTGAACGTAGTAAAAGTTGTTCCACTTTAATGATAATGGTCCGATATAATCATAAATATATTGTTGCTTTAGTTTCGAACCCGTAAAAGTTAAACGATTGTAGATCATATCATTAGGTATATAGGGATGCAAATTCAATGACAATGTATAGGTTCGTTGTTTTTATTATTTTCAATTTTTCTAATTTATGATTTCTGTCACAGTCTAAAAGCTCGTGTCAATAGTCTTCTTCTATACGCATTATCGGTATGAACGTAAAATTGTTTGTCTGTCACTGAACACATTTTAAACACTTAAAAATAAGAGTGGGTGGATTTGAATGAGAATTTCACTGTAAAGTTATTTAGGGGTGTAGCTTTTATAATAATATCGGTCAAAATAGTTGAACAGTGTAACTTTTTTTGTACACTATGTTCGATATTTATCTACATACTATGTTTTAAATAAAGTTTGAATACCTTTCACGACCATTCGAAAACCTCGCGGGCGAATTCGCGAGGAACAGTATGTTGTTTGATCTATCTAACATGGTACTGCATCATAATATCGATACCTGAGTATTCTGAGATTTTCCCAACCTATTTCGAGATAAAAACCGAAGTTCTGAAAAGTGATCGGAAACAATTAAAATAGTGATGGGGCAGAATAGCCTAAAATACGCTCGACCTATTTCATAGACAGTTGAGGCTGATACCAAAAAATATTATTCAAAGCATCGGTACATAAAAGACTGACGGAATATCCAATCGAATCTTTTGTTGCCGTATTTATATCTTTTGCATTTATTTCGTGGATTTACTTTGGTACCATAGAATATTCAGATGGATTTAAAGTGGGATTCGAGATTCAAATATATTGTTTGTATTATTTTCTCTTTATTAAACTTAAGCCCATTTTCTCCCACTGTTATCTTCTTAGATTGGTATCTGTTTCCTTTCTTGATATTTAGCTGCTTTTCGTCAGGTTTATCTTAGGGCTCCTGTAGGCTATAGTTGTACACAATTAAGAATTTTGGTATGTATTTGAGAATGCGCACACGACACCTTTCGGATACCTTTAGATTTTCGAATCGGAGAAACAGATCAGCACATCCTTACTACGCTCATTCAATCGCTCATTTCGTAGTAGAAAGATTAGCCAGTTAGCAGGGCGGTGTTGTAGCTGACTGCCTAGGGTGCGTCAGACGATCTCACGTTTCATCACTCATGGAGGCTCATTCCTTATAGGCCCCATATAGGCCCACAAAGGGCCGTTAATATAATGTATTACTTGGGTACAAAGTACTGCTAGTCTATATTAACGCTACTTTGTACACAAACTTAAGCTACTACTATGTGCTTCAATTTGTGTTTATTTGGTACTCCTGGTACCTATGTGAAGCCATCGATCCCAGAAGGGGCCTTCACGGAGAATAATTGCACTGAGATACTTTATAGAGAACCACTCAACTGCAACGTCCGTGTCTTTGCAGCAATCACGACACTCTATTTTCGTTAATATCAATGTTTGTGTATGAAAACTAGATAACCGATCAAGTAACATACAGTAATAAAATAAAATCTATAGTTTATCGGCCGTTACCTGACTGCAAATTCATGAATTTAATGACTAAATATCACATGTTTATATATTTATATGAACTTAGTAATAGGGAATGAAATCAAAATTTTCACCTTGAAACGTCCGCCATATAATCAATTTAAAAGTGTAATAGTTTAGTTTACAGAGTTTGTTAAAATGTTCATCTTCACTTTACTATAACCTCTGCTCTTCAATGACAATGAATTGTACTTTAGACCAGCGACAGCGACATTATAGGTACTAAATTCACATTTTTATTTCTTTCGCAACTCGTGCGATACACTGCGGGATTCGAAACTAGATGATGTTTAAAGATAGTTCGTGGCCAGAGGCAAGATAACTTTTTGAACGTACTTCAAATGTGACCAAAGTTAGGTACATATATAGGTGAGTGAGGGTGGGTGCACATACTCGTACCTACAGATGGGGCACGTATGAAGCGTCCATTCAAAATAAATTCAAGTTTGAAACGCTTTTAAAAATGTGAACGTTTCGCAAGGTTGTGTACTACAGACACTCAAATACAGTCTATTGTCAAATGACTGCTGTTCGCTTCTATAAACGGACAAACCAGATCAGAGACTCGTATGGGAAAGTGGCCTATCGTTTTCCTAGCGCACCTCTTTAAAGGATTGTGCGGCATAGTCTGCACTGCTCCAGAAAATGAGCCAGCGGATCTTGTTCCCCCTAGTATAAGACGTTTCAAGAAACACCGTGCTGGTTTAGCCGACGAGAGTGTAAGAGCATAAGGCTTTGCGTGCCCTAGGACACATTGCAGGGCGATAAAAAACGCCATTCGCTACGATGCAATGAAATATGTACTGCAATTCGTATTTTACTTAATAAAAATAGAGCTTCTAAAGTTCATTATTGTGATTGTGTTAAATTATTTTAACACCGACAAGAATATATTTTTCTAGCGGATTAAAATACAAAAATACGGAATTTTCATTCCTTTGTTCGAGAGAATGTGGCACAGCTTTGCAGAAATACTCTTAGAGACTTGCAAAGCCAGAGGGTTGCTTCATTTAACATTTACGATGTATTCTAACTTTATATTGGCGGCAAGTGGATTGCACCGAGTGGTTGAGTCAATTTCGCGACAGCCTTCGCTTAGCGTGAAGTACGACGGACCGACAAAGTGGGATACGGAAATTTACGAGTTGCGAAATATTCAGGCTGGCTGTTTTTAGCTCGGCCTGCTGCCAGTTTCATACTCAAAAGGAAATTTCATATGAAACAAATTTTAAGGAACGATTAAATAAATAATCGTTTGACTGCGTTGTAAGTTATCTAAGGTCGATGATATAAGAGTTTTGTGCCTTGTGTATTTTTGTTTCTACACAAATATACTATTACTATACTGTACTGTATATTTCTATTCAAATATATTGTATTGAATAATATCGACATTAACAGTCGTGTTCTATAAAAGTTAATCCTACTAATATTATAAATGTGAAAGTTTGTGAGTATGGATAGATGGATGGATATTTGTTACTCAATCACTCCAGAACGGCTGAACGGATCTGGATGAAATTAGGCACAGGCATAGATTATAGTCTGGAACAGAATATAGGCTACTTTTTATCCCGGAAAAATGTACGGGTTCCTAAACCACGCGGGCGAAGCCGCGGGTGGAAGGTAGTATGTGTATAAGTATACAAAAATAATGGATTTATTGTGGTTATTGCTGAAATTCTGTTAAATTACGAAACGTCATGTTTGTTTAATTTCAGTGTTTTTTTTAATTAATTCAATTCTGGAATATTAAATTGCCAATCTACCGATTCATATCGGCTGGTTTTCATTGCGAATATCAGACTAATTCCTTATGTATGCATAAGTAATATTGGCTCATGCTTATTAAGTTTATATTGTATAATATACTAGTTACACTATGTTACCCAAGTTACACAAAGTTGTTACATCATCCAGTACACAGTCCACAGAACGTGACTAACTTATTGCTATCAAGTCCACGAGTGTTTTGTTAAAACTTCAACATTACAACAACAGCATAGACAACACAAACTTTGTTCCATACCACATGCAGTAGACAATTAAAGCATCATAGAGTACCAAGTGCCGTCCGCGCGACGGAAACGGAAACTTAAACAATTAGCGATGCTGCCCTCTGCCGCTTATCGAGTCAACTAGTCAATCTCAATTTTCAAAGTTACAATTGATTTTAATAAACCTTCGTGAACGTCAATAAATTGTAGTTCGGTGTTGTGAAGTTTTGCTGATGCAAGTGAGTTTGATGGAGTATTATTGATGTATATGACACATAAATCTTGGATATAAGTTATATTTGTAGTGTTGGAGTTAAATGATATTTATATTACTCACTTTGATAAAAGACTGTAGACAGGGAGGAGGTGTAATCACCTGTACTATTTATAGAGTAGGTACTATACTCTACCAGAAACAATAAAAAAATATTACGATATTTTTTCACCCAAATATAGATATTTTTTAATACAGTTTTTTCCTAAATAGTCCGCAGATCGTTGACCGCAAGCGATCTCGTGAATGAGGTTGTAGGTAGAATAACTATGTAGGTAGGTCATCCAGGCTTTGTAGCGCCCGCGCATGTCGTATAAACGTAAAACCCGTCCACTTTACGATTTTTGATTAAAGCGTCATATTATAATTTAATTGTTACTTTTGATTATCAATGGGCATTTAAATTCAACTGCGTTTGAACTTCATGTTCTGGTAATATAGGTTAAACTATTAACAAGTTTGTTAAGTGGTATGTACATTATTATATTAGAGCTGGGCTTTTGAGAGGGGTGAACAAGAAAATGATCTGAATATCAAATTAATTTTCTCACAGATTCGCGCTCTGTTGTAGTGAATATAATTAAGTTTATGTTTCATTAGGGCAGGAAATTAATAGAAAGCTCTTTTCTATTGTGATATAATCAAGTAATGATAAAGGAAGGGCCATAAAAGCATGACGTGGGGTCGCCTCGCTTATTAAAATTGATATCCATAAAGTGAACGACGGAAGAAGCCAGCGTAGCGGTCAGAAAATGTATTAATCAGGAATGTTTCTTTAACCATTGTGCGAGTTTTAATATGTAATACATAAACGAAACCCATTATAGACAATTATTTATTGTTTTTTATGTATCATAACAGGTTTTTTGATCACGGTTTTAATCTTTACTTTGGCTTCGTCCGTGCGTTATCTTTAGTTATGATTACGAAAGATTACGTAGGTGTTTGATTTGATTTCTTTAAACTCGGTTAACATAGAAAAAAACATGTTTTATAAAACAGGACCTTTCCACAAACATTTGTAAAATGTGAATATATAGTTATTTTTTTTTATATTTCTAACAATTTGCACCGCACATTACTGTATCCCTATTAACTCCTCCAACTAGGCTAAATAATTTAAATATCCTTGTTATTAAGTACTTGTAATTTAAGTTGTTTTATATTTTTATTTTATTTTGAATTGATTTGTTATTAGCTTTATGGTTGTCAAAATAAACATAATTTCAAACATAATGTTTGCACACCAGTCATCTGTCTGGTAGAGTATGATGAAACTTATCTTTACACTTGTATTCTTGCAAAAAAATAATTCTTATTCTTATAAGTTCACCCCCCGTTCCACTTTCACATCTTTAAAACTAACGATAAATTCGCAGAAATGTGTCATTATCCATAATGGATCTGTTTATTAGTTCCGAATATACTGCCAAAGTTCACCTGTCTCCGGTTCACCCGTTTTTCGGACGACGTAATCCCCAAATTACTACCCTTTCGTGTGCCAGTGGCTACGAACGGTATGTTTCACATATCTACGTCATCGAGTGTTGACAGAACGAACGATCGTGTTTGGTGAGAAAGGGACCAAATGTTCACGGGACTAATCGATAGAACCAATTATTGACTGAGATAATATTATGTAAATTGATGGAAGTATACATACGTAGATAACATATTAGTTTATCTGTTTCAAATAATATTAACTATACCTACAAGAAATTAACAATGAAATCTTTGTTTTAATTAGTGTATGCCCATGTTTATGCAAAAATAATGTGCGTTACTGATATACTATATGTATATTACATTGGATTCTACTATTACATACTACGTTCGATTCTCGTACAGATCAAATATTTGTATGATCTACAGTCTCGGGTTTGGTTGTGTGTGCATGTGAGATGTATGTCTGTAAACTGTACCCACAATATACGAGACATCCAAGTACGGGGGAACGTTTATTTAAAAAGTAGAAAAAAATACGCTTATATCTAAGGAAAAGGTTTTAACTTTCTTGAGATATATGCGTTTCTTTTTTAAATAAATAGCTGGTAAAGTAATTCAGCACAGGCCGACGTGACGTAGCAATAGGCTACGCACCTTACACTGCTACGACTATCACGTAGACCTACGGAGCTACGTAGGTTGTGAAATGCTAGAAATAGTCTACTAAATATTGATCTTCGTCGAAAAGACGAAGTCACAGTACTGACAGCGTGGATTATGATGGAACTTGTCCACAGATGGAATATGGACTTCTGTGATCATGCACAACAATATGATTAATTGATTATATATCATAAATGTACTTACGAAAAAGCGTTATCTCACGGGTGATCAATGTGGCCATACATGACTGAATATGAAATCACACTGTAGTATTCACACGAATGTGTTGTTATTCCTCTTCGCAGTCAGTTCGAGTGCCGCATACTCAAGAGGCCGGTCGTCAAAACACAGATGCTGGATTCCCGTCCACTCGTTTGTGCGATTTTTTTTTCATGTTTCAACGACATTGAGTTCTTGCTTTGTTTTAGAAATTCGGGAAACAAAATTGTAGGAATGTCAATTTAAAACGGTGAGTTTGTATTGGTTTGTTTTTAAAATGAGAAATTGATTTCGCGAAAACCTCCTTTTCCGTTTATATTAAGATTCGTGATTCGTAATATAGTAGGTATTGTAGAAATAATAGGACAAATCATACTTAACTTATTTCATGTACTAAGAAGGTGTTATTTCGATTAGTTATCTAACTATTTATTCTCATGTTCAACTTTAAAACTCAGAAATTAGCCCGCACATGTACATACGTGCCTATTATTAATTATTACAAAAGTAAAACGGTAACAGGTTTTTGCTTGCAATTATAGATTTTATTATTGTTTTGAACGGAATTTGACACTTTCTTATAATGTATTTATGAACTATTTAGTCAAATAGAGCTAAAAAATCAAAGAATTGTGACATCTGTCAATCAGCACTGGGTCCACGTGACAGAGAGGAGGCCGTAGGTCATTAATAGGCCGATAATGAAAATAAAGTACCCCCATAGAATTTACATTATTGATAACAACAACATAACTCATAACATAATAGAATGTTATGTGTAAACGTTTCAATTCTAAATAAGTTACCTAAAACAGTCGACAAGAAGTAATTATATTAAAATTATGGTGTGTAACACGCAAATCACGCGATTTCTTATGGTAGACCAAATTGTGTAGACCTGATAAAGAAAGATGACGATTATTTCAAATTAACTTATTGTATAAATAGCTTATTTATTACCCACGGATTGACGTGAGCTTTAGTTGGCAGGCAAGTGGGTTGGTGAGAGCCACTATATTTTGGATTAGTTCAATAGTTAGTAGTTACATATTGCATTGGTAATAATTGTAAACTAGCGACCCGCCCCGGCTTCGCACGGGTGCAAATTACGAATAAAGAAAATGTACTTCATACAAAAATATCATCTAAATTTCCGACGTTTCCTGTGGATTTTCCAAAAATTTTCTTTCATACAAACCTCGTCCTGACAATTACAATGACAAAAAAACAACAAAAAAAAAAATAGCCAAATGGGTGGAGCCATTCTGAAGTTATGCATTTACATACATTTTTGGCAATTGATTTTTATTTATATAGATAATTCGGCCAGACACTGTCAGCTTTTTGACGTTTCTAAACGTCAAATGTGAAATTTCAAATTTAATTGTCAAAATGCTACTAAATACTTGAGCTGTGTCTAAGATACTTAAGAGACCTCTATTGTTGAAGCAGAGTATAATGTATTAAAACGAACCGAACAAACTATCCAATTACAGCATAAAACAATAAATAAACATTTGAATGAGCTAGACAATGCTGCGTTTACTATAAAAAAGGAAGTGGAAGGTTTAGAAAAATTACAAGATTTTACTTTATCCGCAGTAACAGCCATCAATGTGATTCAAAACCTGAAAAGAATGCAGGATACTCTTCTGGATACCATCACAGATATTTCTCACGGAAAAATCAACACTCACCTTTTGACACCAAGTCAGCTTCTAAATGAATTGCAGTTTATCTCCGGACAATTAACTAAAGATATCACGCTACCAGTAGACAATATTCAATCAGGTCTTAAAGACCTGTATAGCATGCTGAGAGTGAAAGCGAAAAATGATTTCAAATATAAAATATTCCTGCATCATTCTCGCATATAATTATATGTCATATATAAGATCAAGTGGTTTTTAAACAAGTGACTGGAGCTGGAATTATAAGCTTGGAGTCTATGTGCGTAATAAAAAGTAAGGATTTTACTTTATACTCACATTCTACATCAACGAATACCATTAACTCAGACCTAAAAATGGTAACCCCTCAGATAGCAGAAATCAATCATATAGTAAATATATCGCTCTCCCACTACAAAGAAGTCGAAGTTCCAACAGATATGAACAGAACATTAGCTAATCTAAGAGAGCAAATTGAACAACTGCAAGCCACCAATACTAATTCGCCTGATGATATTCTATCTACGCATGACATCCATCAGTATTCGATTTGCTACGGTTTGCTGGGTGCGACCGTGGTGTTCGCAGCGATTTTCCTATGGAAAAGAAGACGGACAGCCTCTTCATTACAGTTCCTGCAAAGTGCAGAAAATAGTGTTGTGTTTTCGCGAAAGCAGAGTACGGCTGACCGTCAGCCTAGTGTTGAAAATATAACAAGTGCTAACAGTAGTAGTAAACAAGATATAGCCACTTCTCCTATTATGAAAAAGTGTACTTTTAGATTAGAAGATGTGTGAATCTTATGTATCTTTTCGGCCCGGGAGCATGTACGGTGAAACCGTACACTGTCAACTCAGCGCTTTACTTTACTTTAATAATATAAGTGTTCAATCATTTTAGTACTCAATTAGCGGCCATCGCGTGTGCTCCCTCGCTCCTTTATATTTTAAACCTATGGTCCAGCCAATAAAGTTAATTAGCATTTAAAGCAGTGGTATCATTTAGCAACTTTGATACCTCTACAATTGAAATCTGACCACTTTGCTAGTACAATATCCTTAGCTTCACTTCAGCGAAAAATTGCCGTGTGAATTGATAAAGTAACGGTTAATCGGGGTCCACTCCTGAGTCCAGGTTAATTGTGGGGTGGTTTTTATTGGCTCCACCAGAGGGAGGTGGGGTTCACTAAGTGATCAAGAATTAGGTCGAAGGGTTACCTTCTATCGTAAAAATGAGACCGGACGGAATGACACAATTTATGCATGGGTTGAAAATAATATTGCAATTTTTTTGCCATTGTACCTATTGATTTGTTATAGATTTTCAAAATAATATATTAGTATGATAACACATTTTGTTTTTTAATCTAAATTACCAAGCTGTTTCGACACCTTTTAACCCTTAATCTATCCTGATATCTACAACTTAACAGATATAAATATTATAGACATATTTAAATAATAGGCTCGAAACTTGTTGGTTCTCAAAGGTTTTAAAGTTTAAATTGTCGTGTATTTCAGCGAAGTTCTAACATTAAGCCTGAGTTGAATCGCGAAGGGAAAAATAACCACAGTAACAATTTATGAACAAAGTTTTTGTTATTCTACATTTGTCATAATTAACCCTGCACAGGCAACTTGGTATTAACAATCGGGCAAGTTGGGACTAGCTGCTCCTATTATGAAATTTGAAGCTTCGTGCTTAAGGCGCCTTTAGTAATTTATTCAAAACATGCGCACATTGATATCTAATGCAGAAATCGTAAAAAAAATAACAAGTTTAAATTATGTATATTCTAAAAAGACGGAGTAATAAAATTTCTTAGAACTCGAGAAACTTATGGTATAAGTTTATTATATATTTATTATTTAATATGCGAGTATATTTCTCCATCCAGGACTTTTATCAGTCTTTCTTTAGGAATTCATTTACTTTACAACAGCCAGATACCATTTTGTTTTTAGCTAAATTTTTTTCATATACTCTTGAAAACTGATCTAAGTGAAATTTTCGTATCATTCGCGTCGCTAGTACGACTGCTATGCGTGAGGTCCTGGGTTCGATTCCCGGGTCGGGCAAAGTGTTATTGGGTTTTTCTGTATGGAAATTCTCAGTAGCAGCACAGAGCCTGGAACTGTGCACGGTGGCAATAGGCTCGCCCCCATCACATGGGGCCCAATAACGGCATCAGCGAAATGAAATTGTGTTAATAGTACATCTCTGCCGAACACATCGGGGGATACAGGCGTGATGCTATGTTAAGTTATGTTTATTCCTTTTTAGAAGCATTGTTTCACACGAAATCTAAATCTTTGGTCCAAACCCTTGGCGATTGTAGTTAGTTACCCAGCGATACAACTAAATGGCTCATCTTACATCTCAACAAGAGCATTCGGGCGTATACTCGAATTTACATTTCAATTACCCGCCCGAACACTGTCACTAAAGGCAACTCGGATGTTCGTGTTTCTGAAGTTATTTCGGACTCCCGGGTTTCAGGACCCTACGGAAACGGTACAGAGTTAATTACTGGGGTCGATGCTAATTAGTTTCCCCGGCGAGCGGACGCGCCATCGGAACCCACCTATCGTTTGCCTCCGTGAATATTGTCTCTCTGTATGGTTTATTTACTCTGTGGTCGTCCATGATTTTACTCACTGATGCCAATTTGTTTGGAACGCACGAATTGAATGAGTGTGCGTTATTTAAAATGGTTGATGTAACAGTTTTGTTTTAGGATTAATATTTTGATTGGAGTTTAGTTTTGTTTGATTTATAGGATGTTATCCTAACTATGAGAAAATAAGTTTTTTGTTTGTTTGTTACCTTTTCACGCCTAAACCACTGAACCGATCATCCTGAAATTTTGCATATACGTTGTTAGGTGTACAGAAATGGATATTAGGTAGCTTTCATCCCGAAAAAAGTACTGTTCCCGAGGAAAACAACACGAACGTTCTTTTGATAAAAGATGACGCCACGTGTCTTTCGCAAGCAGAGTACAACCCGAATTGATTGTCAAATTCTAAATTAACGCGAGCGAAAGCCGCGGGCAGAAGCTAGTAATAAATAAATGTTACTGAGTTTAAATTGAACCTCCTTGTTAGTCTCCAGTAAAATGTTTTTTGGTTTTTCTGTTAGAAAGTCCTCGGTAATTACCCGGATTTTGGAATTTGGTAACCTGTCATGTCATCATTTCAAAACGCGGACCCATCCAGGTTAGCTTATACGCACAAACTCGTTCCCGTTACATGCGGATTAGTAACGGCGTAGGTGAAATGTGGATGTAGTATAAATAGAAAGTATAGGCATGATGCTACGTTATGATATGTTATTAGAGTATAAATAATGTGTAGATGTTTCAATGCGAATCATTATTTTATTAATCGATTTTATTTTATTACTATTTAAATAAATTGCACTTATCTCTTAATGCTTGAAACCTTTGCACATATTATGATAACGACAAGTAATTTAATTAGTAAATATACTACTTACTAGTACTTCTACTATATACCCATACTTTATAGCCGTGAGAGGTAACAATAGGCGTTGTACGATGAGCTCTATAAGTACCTACAACCTTTCGCTAATGTTGCAAACTAACAAAATACCGATGCTCTTAAATCCATTCGGACGCCTCAACTTTAACAAAACTATAACCTAAAACCGGGACGCAGGCAACCCTAATTGAGGCTCAATTTAAAAATACCTTTACTAGCCTTTTCCGGGCCGCATCAAAAAGCAACCAGGAAATGGCCTCATTATTTAACTCTCCTGTGCAACAAACGCTCGGTTCGGAACTGAAAACACTGAAATCTCTCTTTCACTTCTCTATTTTCTGAAGCTTATTTCTTCAGCGTCTTATGACGTGCCTATCTGAGCGTTACACTGTTACTAGAAAATACAATTAGAATAATTATATTGTTGAGTAAACAAGGTACATACCTAGGTTAATGTATTCAGTCTGACTCACTTGAAAGATTACCTAACAACCTAATTTATTACCTCCAACTAGAAGGTGTTCGATACAAACACTCAGAGCTCACCTTTGCGAGGTGTATTTCAATGGCCAGTGTTACAAAGCGCCGTAGGAAACCCGCGGCAATTTGCTTTAACGATCAAATTCATTCAAGAGAGAGTCTAGCGAAACTAGACGCAAATTTGAAGTGGTACGGTGTGAATTTTGCAGTGGGTAGTTAAATGCGCCAGTGAGTGGATGTAGATCGCTGCGAGTTCCGTCGAAGTGCTAGGTGCCGCTAGGGTTGGCGAACATAGCATTTTTTTGCAAACAAATACAGTTCTTGCGTTAGAACGCGTCGCCGCAGCCGCCACGCGCCATGATTGCTGCGCGCCTAAAAAAATCAATTTGACTGTTGTTTAAACTCTACAAAAAGGTTGTGTGTAGCAATACGCCAACCCTATTAGCGGAGGGTGCGAGGGCGCAGCCAGGCGTACAGGGCTGCTCCTACATCCGTCGACGTTCAATTTAGTCGTTGCCACACGCCCGTCGAATCTCATGTGCTTGACAATTTTTCTACGTCGGCTTCGATGAATGCCCAGCCGGCAACAGCTTTGTCTTTGTTATTTCGGATTGTGTGCAACATAAATATTTTAGCATTGGACGATTTATTCCGGGTCTGACTGTAATTTTCCTTCACTCGTGTTTGTTGCAGATTGTAGACTGGAAACAAGAATTCTTTGTTTTGATTTCGATGAAATAGGAAGTAAAGGATTTTTATAGAAAATTGTTGCTTTTATTTTAAATTGAACATCCTCTTTAACGCCTATCTACACTAATTATTATTATTTATTTTTTTAAACCTTGCCCCTCACTGGGATTTCTCCTGTTGCGTGGTTAGAGTTTACAAACATACATGTCACATACACACACAACCGTGTTGTCAAACTATAACTATTCGTATTCTAGCAAAATATAATATTTATATATATACCTAAAACTAGAACCAACAATGTTTCTTTTATTTAACTTATAACGCGGATTTTAAAAAGTTTATTAGTACTGGAAAAACTTGTCCGTACCTTATTTATTATGTATGGATAAATTCTTTGACGGTATGCGAAGATCATTGTAAGGAAACTCAACAACCCTAAATAACAATAAATTTTCACTCACAATGGGCGTAATTAACCCTATGCGATTCATCATTCGGGCTTCAAGTTGTGTTTTGAATGATGCATGGAAGCATGGCTGAAGTCCATGTTATTATTAGTCCTTCAAGCCGATTTTGCGATTAGACTTCAAATTTTGAGAACATCCATGTTTTGCTCTCTTGTATCATAATAATGCGTTACTCACTCTTTTTAAACGCGCATGCGTTAAACGGCAACGCATGAATAATTGATGACATTACTCACACCTAAATTTATTTATGGCTTTAATAACTATATAATATAAATTATTCCCGAAACAGTAATTAAAATCACGTAGGTGTACCTATATATGGAACAACAGGTGATAAAAACCTGTTCCATTATCTAATAAACTAATCTAACCTCACTATTACGAGTATAGAGGTGAGTATAGTTACATGTAGGCAAGCATTTAAATATGTTAGTTTTCTTTAATTCTTATGAAAAGTAACCTAAAATGCACTACAACAGGATAGCAAATAGCAAAACACCTCGACATTCGCTTCGGGCCTGACTTTACACCCTCATCTTAAAGTAAGGCAGAAGTGAGCGCATTTCCTCGCATGTTAAAAGTAATAGGTAATTCAGCCCACTTCTCGCGTCTAATGAGTCGCAAAAACGGTTCCAGTCTGGTTGCGTTGATTATACGATTAAGCTTTCAAGAAGGTGTGCGACTCTGCGGCTACTTATAGTCTTTTTTTTTCGCGTCAGTAATTCGATTAATGGCCTTGAATACTTGGCCACTAATTGCGTTAGATGCGGCCGCGTAGAGATCATTCCTCGTGAAGATGTGTGAAGTGATTTGTCATATCGATGTCTTGGTCACGATTTCGGGTTTGATTAAGTGGACTTGCTGATGAATTGCTTTCTGGTGTGCCGACAAAGCTCGTTAGTACTAGTAGCTTTCTCTTGTGGTTAGTGTTAGTGATCAAATTATCATCCTAACATTTCCTCAGCCAAATTGATCTAGGCTTGTCTAAGTATGTTACTCAAGGTAGTGTTTTGTTTGGGTTGACTACTTGTGGTAAATTTTAAAATATAATACACCCAATTTCATATTTTAGTGTATAAAAATCTCGTATGTTTATTGAACATAAACGCTTCATTTAACTACTTAAAGTATGTCGTGTACCTAATACTTAAGTCGCTCCAAGAACGATTGTGACAATTTTTATGAGGCACTCGTAACATAGCGAAGATGCTGAGCACGTTGCCTTAACACAACAGCGGAGAAAAGCGCTGTGTCTACATGATTGAAGCGCGTTTTCTTGTGCTACAGATTAGAATAATTTAGCCATTGTGAATGTGTGAGTTTGCTGGATGAGATAGACAATCAATCATTTTGACTTGAAGTATAAGACATAGAGATTATTATATGTTCCGAATACCACGCCGAACTAGCCCTTAAAATTCTGTAAATCAATCTCCTGATATAATGTATAAAAGTACCTTGGTTCTGCACCAGCAACTGTTTGATTGCATCATCCTACAGCTAGGGAAAAAGGAGGCCTTTGATGATGCTATGATTTCCAGATCTTTGTGTCTAGAGCCAGTATGGACCATTCTTTATTTAATTTATCAAGCTTTTCCACCATCTCCTTCGTGGTTTGCCGCGATGCTGTATCGGGGTTGTACTTAGTGGTTACCTTAGCCCAAAGCTGATCAGGCATTCGGCAGACATAGCAAGTCTAATCCCACTTTAATTTTGCACATTTATACTGCCTCAATTTTTTATTTTCCAAAATGTTGTTCCCTATGTCATTTTTCTTTCGAATACAAAGTAAAGTTAGAAGCCGGAAAGGAAAGGCACACGAAAATATAAATTCAATACATATTCGCATTTCCTTCCTAAAACGCAATAGTGGCAAGCCATATAGTGTTGAGTATGTCGCCTGGCATTCACCGGCTAATGTATTAGCTTTACACATTATTACTTCGTGACGCGCCCGCGCCGGGTGCCCTGGATTATGTCTTTGTAGGCTCCGTTATTAACTAAATGAGGATTTCGGTAAAGCTGAGGAATTAAGATGGTTATGCTGTTGCTATGGCATCTGTTAGCTGACGTTTTGTTATTACAGTCCTTGGTGATCGGGTTCTTTATGTAAGCATATATTGTTACACGAATTTGTAAATAAGTATCATATCACGTTCAATTAGAATCGAAGCCAAGCCTTTAAATACGGTCTGGATTTCGCTCCAATCAATGCGATTTGAGGTTATATGGCTGCTTTTAAGAGATGAGGTTTTTCCGTTTTGTTTTGATAGCCTAACGCTTAAAGTTATATAAGTACTAATTGACAAGTTAGTACTGTATGAGATAAAAAATAAGGCGTAACTTAAGGTGTAGAAATTGATTGTTGTGCTGTTTTTTAACTTCGCTCACACGTTCGCGTCGATGGCGCGTGTTTGGCGGCAGAACTTTTGGCGTGCAGTGACAGTTTTTTCTGAATTATTGAGCAGTTCCCGCTTATTTAAATCGTGTCAACTGCGCAGGTACATCGGTGCGTCATATTAAATGGGTACTACTGCGACAACGTGAGTAAACAAACACGCGTTCTAAAGAATTACATCATTATACTCATAAAATTGTTCCGTAAGGAAACCACAAAACTGATGGAATAAAAGACAGTTGGAGTAACAATTATTTTCCAGTCGGTACGTCCCCACATAAAGGAGGCAGTTATGTAATTATGTACTTGTACTTAAGTTCGGGCTTAAAGGTTATTTAGCCGCAATTACGCAATTAGCCTAATTGCGAAGATCCAGAATGCCTATATAATCACTTAATTTAAAATTTGCATGTTGTTTGACTGTTTTTTGGACAGTTCTTTTTGATACAGGTACTTTTTAATGGACATGAAAAGTTCATTCAATATTGGAGTTAAATATTGGAATTCCGAAAGCTCATATTTCGGAATTAATCCAATAGATAAAATATGCCTACCCAATTTTTTTTTAAATTTGAATTTGGGTTTCGGAGGCTTCTTAGACGTTGAGATTATACATAGATGCACGCATTCTATTTTTTGCATTAGTAAGTTAAGGCCATAGCTTTCGCCAAAGAATTTGAAAACTTGAAGCGTGAGTGTTCTTTGCTTTGATTTTAGTAAAATATTAATAAGAGCTAGAACAGCTAATGAAATTAATTAGCTAGTTAGATTTAACGATCATAGCCATATTCAAGATAACGAAACTTAACATCCGACGCCATCTAGTTTAAAAAAGACGTGTAAAAGTGATTGAAAAATTCTAATTGCAAAATAAATAATTTCATTTCATAACTTACCACTCCACTGAACGTATCGTTATGCTAGAAGTAGGTTTATCACAATATGTGAGGAGTTCGGTTCGTAAACTGCCCACTTAATGAATATTGAATAGTCCGGTTTAATCATAATATTTTTTTGTTGTTACTATATATGTAATAATAACTTTAAGTAATTTTGTACTATCTCATTGGTCTAGCGGTCGCAAGCAAGGTGCTGAGCGTCCTGGGTGCGATTCCCGGGTCGGACAAAGTGTTATTGGGCTTTTCTGTATGGAAATTTTCAGTAGCAGCACGGAGTCTGGAACTATGCCCAGTGGACAGAAATAAGCTAGTCCCCTATTACATCGGACTCAATAACGGCATCGGCGAAATGTGGGTGTACAATAGTACACCTCTGCCTAACCCTTCCGGGAATACAGGCGTGATGCTATGACAAATTTATTGCCAAAGCGCAAAATAATTCAAAATTGATGCCTAAACTAGTCTTATTTAGTTTTACCATATTCCAGTGGAAAGGTAAAAAAGTTAGATTGGATCAGACCGGCTTACAATAGAACTTGGATTAGGGTCATGAATAACTTAAGTATGAAAACATAAAAACCTGGGGAACATAATTTGAGAAAATGTTACCTTTTTACCTGGAAAACCTCGAAAATCTTGAACGAAGAAATAGCTGTTTCGTTTATTCATAAATGCTTACCTAAACTAAAAATGTTTTATCAAATCTTTCCATTTTTGAAGTGACGTTTATTTAAGGAAAGAGGTTTAATTAAAACATCGCGACAGAAGAAGAACCTATATAAGTACGTACTAATTTTCGTTACACTGAAAAAAATTTATTATGGCTGCCATAAAGTTTTTGTTAGCTTTTATCAAGTAAAATGTTCATATATGGGAACATAAAGCTACTTGTTTGCTAGCAATAAAGCTAACTTTATCACTGATTTAAACAAATATCATACTAAAAATAAATAAGTTCTTAATCGTGTTCATCAGTGAAGTTGTTTAAATAAACCTTACTTGATAATTGAAATGACTGTTTCAAACAAGTTAGTTATTAGGAAAATAATGTGTTATTATTAATATTTTGATCATGTTGACTTTATCGCCAATAATCATGTATGGTTTATAGGTATTATAATTTTCTTTTTAGGATTAAACATGAAATACTTAAACAAGTAAAATTCGCACTTGTTCAACAATCTTTTTTTTCAGTGTATCAACAATAAAATCTGAGAACAATGAACAACCCATAAAACATTTTATTTCAATAATAAAAAGGGCAATCTGCAGCCAGAGAATTCTATCAGTGAAATCTTATTCTATCTAACAAAGACGAAAAGCTTCCGCGCTCTCATTCCATCGTAAATCAATTTGGGAAAGAGATTTGTACGATATTCACAAGTTATAGGCACTAGTGAAACCATAAAACCGAAAGGCTTATTACATTGACGTGCTTTTAATCATAAACGCCCACAGAGAGCATGTGCCTGATATTGTAAGACGCTTAGAAAGAAATTTCTGACATTATAATTATAGTGTAAAGAAAAATTCGACGGCAATCCTGAATTGAACCTGCGACCATCTGGTTAAGCACACACGGTAACAGGTTATTTTCTATCCTACGGTGATTTGAACTAATTGTATATAATTACCGAGAGTTCAATTACGTAGATAGTTTTTTTTTTTTTTTTTTTTTTTTTTTTTTTAATAAAAACATTGCCCCACACTAGGATTTCTCCTGTATCGTGGGTACAGTTTACAAACATACATGTCACATGCACAAACAACCAGACCCGAAACAACTATCTGTAGATCATACAAATATTTGTTCCGTGCGGGGATCGAACCCGCGACACGTAGCGCAGAAAGCTAATCACTTAGCCACTGCGCCAACCGTGTCGCAAGTTGCAAGTCCAATTATTCTTTCTACAAAAATATCTTTCGTCATATTGACTGTCCTATTGCAATGAACACTTTTAGGAGTCAATTTGGTGATCGCAGTTTGTTGACTCTTGACTCCTGATCCGGGCATTGGGAAGAAGAACATTGAGCTGGTAATAATTGGTTGAAAGCGGGCTAATGTTCAACACTTCGAAAATTTTCACTCAATTAAAATCGTGTAGATCAGCGCCAACCTCGGTTGTAAACGATAACCTACCTTTTTGCAACCGTGAGTCAGCCGAAGCCACATATATAGACTTCACCTTGTCTAAGGCTGGATTTACTACCTGAGACTAGATCTTTATCGACTTCCAACACTATTATTGGCATCAAATCCTCGAACTTTCGAGACTAGTCGGATTTAGTGCTTTGTGGAAAATCGGATACGAAGTTTCAGTCGAATGTTTACTGGACTTGTAATAACATTTTATCGATTTGTAAACTATAACTAACTTAACCTAACCTATCTATAAATATATAACATACCATCAAGCTTGTATACGCCGAATGGTAAAGCAGAGGTGTAGGTACTATTTATTAGAGTGGGGACTCTGCTAGCGCTCTCGTCTAGCGACCCCCGAGAAGACGGCGATACGGTGTGGTCCCGTGTCGCCGTGCACACAGCACCCAGCGAGGGTAACGGGGGGACCTCTCTACAGTCTCCCCCGGGACGTGCACGAGGGGGTGGTCTCTTTACAGTCACCCCCTCCGGGAAGTGCCTCACGGCAGGACACCGTGGTGGGCTTCGGTGCGGTCTTGTAAGAGTTCCCGAGGCCCACCATATGGTGTCGAGGCGGATCACCGTGGTGAGTTTAGCCGGTAGGAGTCCGGCACTCCCCTCCGCCCCCCCCAGGTGGAGGATAGCCCATGATGGGTTCTCACCACGATAATCAAAAAAAAAAAAAAAAAAAAAAAAAGGTACTATTTATTGCACACTCTTTAAGCCGATGTCGTTAATAAGTCCCATGCGGCGAGGCTATTCTTGTTATATGGCTCCATATCTACCAGGCGTCATCTAGTCGTCATTAGACACGAAGACGGAGAGGAAAAAATAAATTTCTAATTAATCATTTTCCCCGTATGCATCATACAACATAGAAATAATTTTCATCTCAGTATCCACTCTGCTTTTTGTAAAGCAATATTAAGTTTACACCATAAAGTGAATGAATCCCAAGCAATGCGAATTTCATTCCAGCGTCCAGTTGTGAAGTTCAGATAAAAATTGTTCTTTCCGTCTGCAAGGGAGTTTTAGAAAATTTTCACTCGTTCCATTTGGAAGTGAATTTATTTTTATAAGAAAAACTTTACTGCGATAGAGGTGGCAAGACAACGTTCCTCTAATCTTGTGGCAGTTTGCTGCAAGTTCGTGAGCTCAACTCTGTTTGTGGCGCAAAGCGGGTAATGAGTTGCCAACTTAGCAAATAATACTTTGAAGTTTACGTCCAATGCAGGTGTGCAAAATAATTGTGTTCAAGGTACATGTTTCTATGTAACTTTAGCAACATAATTCATTTGGAATTGTTAGATTTGTGTTCAGAATTGGAATAAGCCACAACGTTTCAACAATAAGATTTCATTTTGAAGTCGCCCTATGTTATTACGCCGAAGGGTGTTCCATTTATTCAACTCTTGCTTTTATAAATGAGTCAGCCCATAAGGAAAAATTACGAGATATTGCTCCCCGTTTTTGAGGTTTCATGCCCCTAGAGCTCTGGCTCAGTTACTCGTCTATTTGTCTGTCACTACCACATTTATTAGATATAAGAGCTATCTCCGTATATTATTTCAGACTGTTATGTTAAATGATTCCCCATAGCCGAAGCCCCCCATCTTCTCAGTATTTCTTAGAAACACAATATTTATTCAGTATTAACTTGTATAAACTCAGATTACTCAGTAATAGGAAAACTATTAATTTCCTGCTACCTATCAGCGAGATTGTACGAAAAATAACATTAAACACGAACTTACGATGCTCACGCCTTAACAGCTATGATATCGAGGTCAGTGAGTCCAAAATACCATAATCAGCTTATATAATCAGAAGATTAAGTAATAATGGGTCCAGTACCTTCGAGCGGTGATTACGATCACCGGCACGCGACGCGACCAGGGTTGAAAGGTATCGCCTATCATTTTTGTAAGTCGCTGTCTCAGCAAGTTTATCCAACGTTTCTAGGGTTTCGTAGGTACTTCTTGAGAAGCGTCGAGAGATCCACTTACCTTTTTTATGATAAGCAAGAGAATGAATATTTTAAGATTGTTATCTGTTATGGGTTAAGTGGACTGACAAGTGTGAGAAAAACCAAAAGAAGAAAAAAATGGAATATGTTTAATTTGCTTTTTCTATCTAGGTTCCAAGTAGATTCCAAGTAGATTTATTCACAATACATACATACATACTACTTTAATTCTGTGAGTTGTGTTGATCAAAATTTAATCCAGTATTCCCTAAACAATATTGAGATATTATTGATATAACAACATTTATATCAAAGGAGTAATGGAATGTATTGCAATATATATAACAGTAACAATATCTTCCCAGATCGGAAACCCCACGCAACACGTGTTTGATATCCACTGCCTAGATTGTTATACCAAAAGAGCAAATAGTGATTGATCACCTCACACAGCGGTAGTGTAGCCTACCGCCCGTAATCTCCGACACTACACAGATTGATGTGCTCCCAGCCTTACAAATAGGCTCGTTATTTGCCCAACTATGTTGAATATTATGTTGTAGGTGTAGATGTAACTTTAAACGCGTTATTGAGTGCCATATACATCTAGAGTAGAGATACAGTGGTTTGTGATTTTATAAAAGAAACTATTGTTTTCCACTGTGTTAAATTCACCTCTTCTTTTTGCCCTTATTTCTTTATTTATTCATAATAAATAAATTGCGTTTACAAATTTGCAGTTTAATAATTTAAACTGTATGTACAGTTTATATTATGAAAAATCTACAATTAGGAAAATCTATACGTAGTATGTTGAATGTCATATATTTAAAATTAAAAGTCAAAGTGAATTTAAAATACCAGTTGTAGCTCGTAAGACACTCCATATTTTAGCGAAGCTTGTGAGCAAGTTTGTATCCATAAATATAAACAACCCCGTTGAACATTCAAAGAGACATATTATCGTTCCATCTGTAACGGAGAGGATCAAGGGACGATCTTGTTTTATGGGCAAATTGCAGGCCTCCGGGATGACAACCCTCGAAATCAAAGTACCTACGTTCAGAAAAGAAAAAGTAAACCAGTAAACGTAGCCATCAAAAAGACATAAACTGCGTTATTTATCTCAACAGCTGCAGGATGCAAAGGCCAAACACAAATTGAGTTTGAGAAGAAAAATGTTCTTTCGGAAGTACTTACGTGACTTCCTCATATTCGAAATTTAAGATGGATGCAAAGTTTGAGCCTCCCAGTCACAGTTCGTCTGTGAAGCTCTCCTTAATGCCAGACACGTTCTCCTTCGCAAAACTAATGGCTTATATTTTCAAAGTTTCCCCAGGAAATGAAAGAAAATATTTGTGTTATTTATTTTTTATTGCAGCACTGGATTGTTTTTGTTGGTGACCGTCGTGAATTTTTATGGCGTTGATGTAATTCTTGTCCCATTTTAATAAAGGGTGGTAATGTCCTGATGAGATTGGTTTTAGAATTGAGGATTATGTGTTTCGGGTTTCTCTTAATTTGAAAAACAACCGCAGTTGTTTTACGATTTAACTGCAATCCTTAAAGTGGTCAGTGTCTTTTAGTTAAATCTTTATGTTCACTGTTCACTATTCACTGATTCCTACAGACCCTTAATAGTGTACATACAAAACTACCTTTAATTAGACAGTTTAAAGAAATCCAATTCGAAAAACATGATAAAAACGGGAAGATCTTCATATAGAGATAGATAGAATTGTTTTTATTTCAAATAAACCTAATACAGGCACTTATGAAACGTTATAGGACTCTAGTTGCACATTTGTCATGAATTTTTTTTCTAAATGAGACCAAAGATTGTGACGTAAGTTAAAGGACATATAAAGTTGAGAAGACCAATCTTGACACTAATTCACAAGACAGCAATAACTAACAAAAACTATATTGTATTTAATTGCATTGTTTCTTTTAAATCCAAATGGTTGATCGAAAATGACGCCACGGTTGGCGCAGTGGCTAAGCGATTATTCTGCGCTACGTGTCGCAGGTTCGATCCTCGCACGGAACAAATATTTGTATGATCTACAGATAGTTGTTTCGGGTCTGGTTATCTGTGCATGTGACATGTATGTTTGTAAACTGTACCCACGATACAGGAGAAATAATAGTGTGGGTCAAAGTTTAAAAAAAAACATGTTGTCTACTGTACTATTTTGGTAAAAAAATTGTCGGACGACAAAAATAAAATAGAGAAACCATTATTTTTTATTTCGTCCCCTTTCACGACCGGGAAGACGTGCACGGAAATACCTATTAGTGCACTTTGTCCACACCTGGGGACACGAATCAGGAGACGAAGTGCACCAAGAATTTATTTTAAAGTTTTTGGATTATTTATAAAACCTATCCATCTGAATATCCAATAGTAACAGGCACCAACTAACTATGACACAATAAAGCAGCACAGATCCAGCAGGTGGCGGAACAAGGATTTCAAAAATGAAATGAGCTTAGTGAGATCGATGGCAGTGACGTCACTTCTGCAGTACAATAATCCGGACAGTGATTCACGACTGTACAGCAGACAGCGACGGCTAACGAACGGTAATCTTAACGAATCGTTCCGGCTTGCGTTTGTATTTTATTTATTTCTTAAAGCTTTTTCATTCGGATGCAGCTTCTTAGAAGTGTTATATATTAGAAGTAGAGTGTTGCTGTTTAAATTTCTTGATTCATATTATTTTTTAAAGCTGTCTCAAGTCGTCCTTAATTTTTTAAGGCGTGCCGTGTACCACATAGACTCTGGCCGATAAAATTCCGGCTCACCTCTCTGTCTACCCAGGCGAAAGATAGTCCATAAAGATTCTCACTGTATAAATAAAAATCGGAACCTATCCTAGTTATTTATATTAAACTCCGGATTCATGATAAACGATATGAAAAGAATGATCTTAAACAACGATAACTGAAAAAGATGAGGATAGTTTGATTGTGTTAGTCAATTATGTTATATATTTTAATACGTTGGTTTATTAATGATGAGTTCCGGAAGCTACCAATTTGGATTAACAGTGATGACACGTCGAAATTGAAGGTTTAATGCCACCATTTGTCGCGTGATATTTTTGTTATATGACGCGCGTCACGTAGGTACTTATATAGTCAGGTGAAGTCTTTTGCGTAATAAATTAGGTACAATATTCACATAGTAATCAAGTTATTTTTACATGAGTAATAGTATTAATATTACAGACGTGAATTTTAGCTCCAAAATTACAAGACCTGAATTTAACACAACGATTCGAGCTGTCGACCTGTGCGATTCAACATCTTTATTTTTTAAACATTGCTTCACACTATGATTTTTTTCTGGATCATTTTTTAACTTTATATTAAACAGAATGTACAATTCCACCAGCTGGTACAGTTAGCAGGTAATGTTAAACCGTGAATAGGCAGCGCAAAGTTAAATCCCGTGACAGCTGTTAGCCATTCATCATGCCGCCATGGCTCTAGGGAGCTCAGGTGATGTTTCAAAGATTAAACTGGCCTGTTACACCGGCGTACGACGAACAGTACTAAAACCAACACGTACACTCGACGAAATTGCTTAACAACGAATAAAGTACACAGGTTCCATTTCTTGACGGTTGAGTAATCGAGAAGCCTTTGAAGCCTCGTTATGTTGATTTGTATGTTTGCGTTTCTAACGGAAAATAACGAGTTTAATCCAGAAAATCGTGATTACTTGTCATTCGATCGTGTTTTGAACATCCACCCGATGTCTTTAATAATACACGGAAGCTTTATTACGATTCGTTTAGGAAATTACGTTGTTATCAAAAATAAAGAAACCAGTCCGTTAATCGTGCGCGAACTAAAAAGGCATGCGAGATAAAACGCAGTCCAATTTCCATCAATGGCATTGGTGTAAGTAGCCGAGACACGTTACGGCTTATTGGCTGCTAATAAAATGGTTCCGGGCGTTGAGAAAGGCATGCACATGCTTGCATGAACATTCCGTGTCGTGACGGAATTCACGGGAAATATTGCTGCAGCGGCGTAAATTGTAGGTAGTCAAGGATTCACTCGTAGCGACACCATTTGAGATTCAGTCGAGCTTCAATCTTCGTGTCGAGCAGATGTGCCTCGGTGCGTATAAAATCCAGGTTTAATTTTAAAGATGCGATTGTAATTTCTCGTCACGTCGCTACTACAGAAGTAAAATACAGTTTGTTTATTATTCGCTGTTCGTAATCCTGTGGGAATATATCTCATCTTGGTTCGCAAGTTGTGCAAACTGCGGTTCCACTTTGATGTACAGTAGAGTTTGCCGAGTCTTGCGGTATGTGTTATATTTATCCAAGCTATCGACCGGCCACTTTCGTACCGTGTCTTGAGGAGAACCGAAAATGGGTTCTGTTTGCTACTTTAGACGGACGGCATTGTAGAGTTAATTATATTCTATATTATCGATTCAGCGATCTGAAACTACTAGTTGGAATATCAGGAACGGTGTTATGAGATTATCTGAAATATATAGTTCAAGCGTTTCAAGGAAATGTAGGTTGCAAGTACATTCAGGTAGCGGAGATAACAAGTTCCCCGCACAACTTCAGCTCCAGGATTTGTGTCGGTTTTTGTCCGAAGTGTCACCTGCTATCGGAATTTATGAAGCTCCGGACGAAGTTCCTCGCATAACGTTATCAGGTAGCACCCTTTGTATAATATGAACTAAAATAATCTGATCGGTCGTTCTCGCGAATGTTCAAGAACAAATCTCATTATGAAGCGATTAATTAAATCGCAGAACGGCTTGTTATATAGCACTGTTCTTTGCATAATTGGATGACCCTTGAGAATAGAATATTTTCTTGTCTTCGTAGACATTTCTCTACCATTCCTTGTGGGAATCTTTCTGCAATTAATTATACAGTTAGTACTTATGTTAGAATATTTAAAGAGCGCCGCGTTTATAGTAGCACTCTGTTTTCAGCAAAAAACAGAAAAAAGTTAAAGTTTTTTGCTTTTAAAACGGAGACTAACGACGTAGACGGTAATAAGCAGTCTTTACCCGTTGCGTGAAAGTAGGTTACAAGGCAGGGTAATTGGGGTGCCAACGTCCCCCACTTTATGTAAACACAGATGATCCATTCCTTTATTAGTATTAAGGGTGTTTGAATAATGTTATTTTACGTTGTTTTATGCTAGTCCTTGGACATTGTCAGTACGGTCGTATTAAAATAAAAAATAGTTAAACTCGGCCTAAAGTCACGTCAAAGTTTTAAAGTCAAGGCCAAGTTTTCATAAAACGGGCCTAAATAAAATCCTTGAGTTTATTATTACTTTAAAATATGTAGTTAGCTTTACTTTTTATTCATTTGATGATTTAGAATTTAGAGAGTAGTAGAGGAATTATATTTATTTATTGTTAAAGTTTGGATGTTTGTTAATCAATTACGCTTTAACGGCGGAATGGATTTGGGTAAAATCTGACACTTAAGGACACCATGATCTAGATATATATATGTATATAAGATACTTTTTTATTCTGGTAGTACATTTCCGTGAAATAATTTTGACCTTCTTTTACCCTCTGATGTTTCTAAATGATATCGTTTTCCGACCCACACGTAGGTGATGCTGTGGGCCAATTATATGTATGTTAATTTTTAGATATAAAGTACACTGGGCTTTCGAAGGTCAATTGGGTTCTTTTCAGCAGCGAAATCGAATGTTTAAATTGTTTCATTAAAAATTTATCCACCGGTAATAAAGTCTGAATAAATAATACCTGAATTTTGAAGTTGACTTTACAAATTCAGCAGTACAATGGCAAAATTTTATCTCCCGAAATAAAAAGGACATAAATTGGACGTAAAAAGACACCGTCGCGTCGCGTCGTTACAACACTGAAAATAAAAGATGCGGCCAACTCCAAGTTATATTGCTTTATAGAAATCCGTTTTTGAGCTATTCCATAATATTTTAGAGACTAACGTGTTTACCCTTATTTAATATCTTCGTAACAATTTCGAAATTTCACTTTAACTCAACGTTGATGTAGTTTTTTTTTTATAGGATTCATTGTATATCCAATTCAGAAATTTTTGACGTAATATTATTTTAGTGCGTACTTCTTAAGAAATCCAAATTGTATTTCAATATTTATATTAAGTGAAATAACTGGAGTAGATACTCCAGTATCTATGTTTCACTAACTCAAATGGAAAGCAAAACAAACCAAATCGTAGCGTATCTCTATAAATTTCAACTTTACATTTTCAAAGCGTTTATCTGTCGATTTTAAGCGCGATATCGACTATCGATTGCTTGAAAATTGGCTCGTGGCGTTGGCACGGGATCCGAGAGGATTATGTAACTCAAGAAAAACAGCCGGGGAAGGAAATGTTGGAAAATAACTGGGTACAGGTGACGCGGCCCGTAAAACGACCTGCTTAAGTGCTACCGACGGAAAACTATGAAAAGTGCTTTGAAAATAGCACCATTTCGTGACCACTTCAAGAATATCCTGTAAGCGAATTAATGGTAGGAACAAAATAACCTCTAATTTGGCACTGGAGACGTTAACAATTCGGTTTCAATTTACATTAATCGCCAGTGTTCTACGAAGGCGTAGACAGAATTAGTTCACAATATACGAACGAGTGCGTTACGATAATTAGCGAAAAGATTTAATACTTTACGCAAATTAAACACTTGTTCTACGAAAAGTAGTGATTGACATCATCAAATCGAAGTAACCTTGTATTCATGTATGACATTGTAAACGAATAAAAAATCTCAATGGTCAAATTTTATCCACTTACTATTTGCAGTCTGAGTCAAATCTCTCGCGACTTTATTCTAAAATGACTTTTAAATTCACCTAAATTTTCATTTTGAGGTTGATGACATTTTCCTGTCTCATATGCTCAATAGACATGGTAAATTATTGATTTTATACCTACCTGACCTTCCATTCGGTAGTCGAGACATTAACAAGCCGGTTTTAATTCGTGTACCCATAAATATTTTATTTATGTCAACAATAAGGGTTTCGAGTCTATATAACGACCGTCGAATGTCTGCCGTCGAAACATCAAAGGTTCTAATGTCGTTTGTCATGCCGGCACAAAATGTTTCTCTACAGTCCAATTTGATTTTCTCGGATCGGATGTACATAACAGAATTAATTTTGCTTTTAGCTTGTGAAGCGGGAAGTAGCATATTGTATATCAACATACACTTCCACTTTACATGTACCTGTTCTGAAGTGGTAAAGTCAGTAACAAAAGTAGCTGATCAAGGCACAAAGTCCTATCTATATTTTTTAATGAATGAAAACTTAATATTACTGATAATGTAAAAAGCGTTACTCTATCGACTAGTGAAATTGTTAGTTAAAAGTATTAAATTTATTCCTAGATTTTCATAATAAGTTCATCTACTTATTTTGCTAACTGTATATATGAATTTTATATGAACCTTTTGTATTTTGTATTCTTTTTGGTATATTTATCCATTTTATTGTCTCGCTCTTCGCTAGCCAGACAGGTGTACAGGTGTACTAAAAAAGGTTATTTGCAGACTCTTTATGTCACGTAGGCAGTACCTACACAAACGTGGGTTGTAGATATATTATCTGGGCTATAAGTATGTGTAACTTTCTGGACACACTGTCACGGAGTCCATTTATCTTGTGTCTGCCCATTTACTGAAGGTCAGACCTCCTCGTAAAATGTCTTTTATCAGCCGGAATAGGTGTCAGATGTATGACAAAAAAGTTACTTTTTCTGTTTACCTCTAGACAAAAATTGAATCACATGCCGTATACAAACATTTCAATATTTTTCCTATATCGTCCATGGGCGCAGTTTACAGACACTTTAAATGCAAACATAACCAGATTTGGAATAAGTATTTGTAGACCAAATAAATAATTTTTCACATTGGACAGACCTGCGAACCAATCACTTAGCTAGTACCAATCGCTTAGCAACAGCACTAAAGTGAAAATAAAAAATAATTATCACAATTTACATTAGAATATATAAACACAGAACGCTGTAACGGAGACTCGCTTACAGCGCCTAAAAGCGCTTAAAATTATCTCTCCTTGCCTCTCTATCCACTCCCATCAGTCAAATAGGCCGGGTACGAGCAGCAGAGATACGCAACGCTATTGTTTGCGAGCCCACCTCAGTCTTTTATCTCGCATACAAACAAGAGTTAACTTGATCGTCCAGAGCGAACAAGTTGTCGATCGCTGTGGATTTATCTCGAAAACCAATCACTAGGGTAAACATTGTACCACCGTTGACATGATTCAGTTAATACTGATACATTTTCCAATAACTTTGTTAACGTTTTAGCTGATGTTTATTGGGCTTTCTGCTACTGTTATTTTAGTTTGTGTACCAGGAATATCTAAATTTACTGTTTGTATTAGAAATTATACGGAACATCATTATTTTATGTCAGCTTAATTCATCTTTTTGTGATCGGTTTTTAAATTGTTTTTATACTTACGTGATTTTTCTTTCTGAGTCTAGAATTCTTTTGTTGTAGACGTTAAACAATGAACATACATACTTATAGTAATAATAATCTGTCTATTATTAGATATACAGAGCGAGTATTCTTTATTGTACACCAAAAGAAATAGTGCAAAGTGAAAATACACTTTATACAAAGGGTACAAATGGAGGTTTTATCACAAAAAGCAATTACTTCTAGATTATTATGAGTGCTGGAGACGTTCAGTTGTAGTTCTTACTTTTGTAAATACCGGAAGCCTGAATAGCAAGTCTATTGGTGGATCTTGAAGCCTTAATTATTAATTAGTGATGCTTGAAATTCACTCCTATCCACGGAGGTCACCACGGAGGAGGTTGCAATATCACATTGGCAGGCGCTATTTTTATATGCTTCTGCATCCATCTCATACTTATATAATTTAGTTATTTTTATAATTAAAAGGACTCACTGGTTTAGTGGTCGCTAGCACGGTTGTTGAGTGTAAGATCCTAGGTTTTAATACGGTCGGGCAAAGTGATATTGCTAAGAAATTTTTGGTATAGCAGACGTCAATAATGAATATCTGTAACTAAATGTAGGTGTGTAATAATAGTACGTACCTAGGTATATCTCTCTTTAACTCTTCGTGGAATATAGGCGTGTGTCTATGTTATGTTCTGTGTTATTTTTTTGAAACATTCACCCAAGCTCCTACGTCAAACCTAATCAAACTAGCTCATCATAAAAACATGAAAAAGATTTTGTACCATTTGGCACTCTGCCAAAAATAGAGAAGACGCTGCAAGTTCGATATTGAGGGACTTATGCAGGTATAATCAGATGAAAGCAAATAATCACATACTCTACCAGGATCCAAGATCTCAAGTAATTACGTTTATAACATAGTATAGCGTCACGCCTGTATTACTCGAAGTGTTAGGCAGAGGTGTACCATTGTACGCTCACATTTCGCCGATGCTGTTATTGAGTCCACTGTAAAAGCAGTCGCTCTTGCGACCACTTACCCAGACCGATGAGGCAGGACGTAACGTTTACAATAACCCTAGGAAACTTAAAGACTAACCTAAAGGCGTCTCACTCTCAGGAATTCTTCGTGATAAACTTACCTGAAACAGAAAACTAACGATTATTTAATAAATCAGTCGGGAATAAAGCAAGGAAGGGAGGTTAAAACGTAAAAGGGATCAAGGAAGGCATTATACAATAAGTGAAGCATTTTTGGGATAAAACATTTTTTGTGTTCGTGTCCGTGGTCTCTGTAAATTGTTCGAAACGTTGAGTGGTATTAAATTTGTATTTTTATCTTATGTAGTAAAATTCTAGTTTAGTAATATCTATGTGTAAATGTACTGCAAGTATATTGCAGGTATGTTTATAACTTTAATGAAAATTTGATATATGTGTAGTAGAAACATATGTTTCGTTTTTATATAATCAATATATAAATTAAATTTTAGGGTACGTGCGTATAGGCACGTTACACAAAGTTTGCTGCACGTCTGGTTGTCTGAAGTAATAATTGTTAATCGATTCTAAATTATTCGTGTTGTTAAGAGTAGTTGGTTTACTGCTTACTCGTGTTTGGTTTTTAATAGTTTTCGTTTGTATTATTAATAGATATAAAATAATTTATGACGAATATGTGACGATGTAATTTTAAATGAATTGAACGATTTTTAACTAACACTAAACTAAGACTAATCAATCTCTGATTCACTTATACAATTAATAAGTGAAAAGTCTTTATAACTTTTTCTCATTATTTCCGCTGTATAATTCACACATGGTGTTTGATGGTATGCTCATACAATATTACAGTGCCATTAAAAATATTCAGATAATTAAACGCAGGTCAGGTACTTGCAGTTCTTTTTGCACGGAACTTGGCTCTCTGCCAATTCTGAGAAATATAAATCAATGCGAGGATTTCGTTAGGTTGCAGAGCACTTCCTAGATTTAAAGTCGACGTTTAAACTGCGCAGCGTTAAGTGCGCAGCGTTAAGTGCGCAGCGTTAAGACGACGTTTAAAGAAAAATAAGTGTCTTAAAGAAAAAAATGGGTGTTAAAGTCGTTTTTAAGCTTTATGATATTTTACTTACCTATCTTTATCGTTTTAGTTACAGATAAGTAACAGCGCATTGCGCTTTTTACAGCGCAGAGTTTGCGCTGTAAAAATTACGCAGTTCGTTACATCGCGCAAACGCTTATTCTAAGGAAAGTAGTGATAATCGTAAAATTTAAATGACCATGACGTAGTCTATTTATCCGGAGATATTTTATATAAAATATAAAAAAAAAAAAAAAATCTATTTCTACATTGAGATTTTGAATTTCACTATGTGTATATTTAGAACTTTTTGAGCCCGGCTGTACATTATTACTTTCTAATACTATTATATTACCTTCTTGTTAACAGTCTTTTTTTAATAATACAATACACATACTATAAAAGAGAATGCAAAATAGAATTTCCTGGCTTAACTTCTTTAATATCGAATAAAACTTATTTTGATATATATCGATAGATTGAATAGATAGATTTCAAACTCTCACATACATTCTACGCCTGTATCGTGTAACCTCACTGTAATGAATCGGTTCTATCGTTTTTATTTCATCTGTGGAATATTGGGATAGTGTCAAATTAATCGAATTAATCTGAGCGGGATTTATTTCATAATGAAGCTGTAGTTTTTGCTTCTAAACTCAAAACAAAAACTCGAAACTGTTTATTGCATTAATATGTTGCACATAGATCGGTTTGAGTTTATATACTCGTATACTATATCTAAATTCTAAGAACACAATAGCAAGGCCTATTTTTTACCATATTAATTAATTACTATTATTTTTTTTATTTATCAAAGAAGATAATAAAGTAAATAATTAATTACAAAAAGAAAACTGTACAATGATCAGCCACTTTTGTCACTGACTGTCAGACAACAAACTAATATATTTTTTGGGTAAACGAACTTGATGGGACTTTATTAATATTCAAATTACCTTCAACAGCAAATAATCTTTTCATTAAATCCTGCGGCAACGTTAGCAATCAAAAAAATTCAATTAGGCCTAATAAAGTAGTCATTTACTTAGATGAGAGAACACTTTTGTATGCGAAACGCAGAACTTTTCAATCTTGACCGACTGAAATACGGTGGGTGTTCGTATCTTTTGGGTATAGCAGGGTACAGGGGGGCCACGGGGGGCGTCAATTGCTCAATCGCGATGGAATTTATTCACAAAAGCTCCCTTTTCCAACAAAGGCACGCTGACAAACATTTGTAGTGCAGTGAAAAGGTATAATTGGTTAGCAACTATGCGCTCTAGTCTGATGTACTGGTTCTGTTTGCTTTTCGATTTTAATTGGTTCTCTCTCAACGCATATGTATGTGTATTATTGCTAAAGCTAAAAATATTGGTTACATTTTTAATGTATATATATATATATGCAGTTTATTATGTCACGAGTGTACATTTGAGTGTTAAAATAAAGTTCGTCATGGGTCTAGGTCGCATGCGCAGCTGCTAACTATGAGGTCCTGGGTTTGAATTTCAGATGAGGAAAAGTGTAATTTGGAATTACTCAAATTGTCAATAGGTGGTCCGCCTCGACACCATATGGTGGGACTCGGGAACTCTTCGAAGACCGCACCGAAGCCCACCACGGTGTCGTACCGATCGGCACTTCCCGGAGGGAGTGACTGTAAAGAGGCCACCCCCTCGTGCACGTCCCGGGGGAGACTGTAAAAAGTTCCCCCCTTTACCCTCGCTGGTGCTGTGTGCACGGCGACACGGACAACACCGTGTCGCCGTCTTCTCGGGGGTCGCTAAGTGAGTACGCGCAGAGTCCCCACTCTGCGCGCTCGCGACCCCTAAGGCCCCCCGCCAAGGTGTGTTAGGCGGGGGGTTGCGGCGTGTTGCGCGCCGGGGCGGTTGCTCCCCGGCGCCTCCTCCTACGTCGAGCGGGATCGGCCCTCTCCCGATCCCGCTCAGCGGCCTCCTTCTGGAGCATGACTGCTTCACAGAAGAAGACCACTGCCCTCCAGTTTTCCGATTCAGCCAGCATAGCCGATACTATGGCTGGCAGAGAGAGATCTTGCCCGATCTGGTCGACCAGAACCTGCCGCTCCGCGGCCCACGCAGGGCACGCCTCGAGCGTGTGCTGTGCAGTATCCTGGTCGCCTCCTTCACAATGGTGGCAATCTGCCGTGGCCTCGCGGCCGATCCTATTCAGGTACTCACCGAAGCAACCGTGCCCGGTGAACACCTGCGTCAGTCGGTACGTGACGCGCTCGCTCCTCTTGAGCCAGGCTCCGAAGTGCGGCAGTATCGCTTCGACAACGCGCTTGTGCGCGAACTGTGGCCGTAAAAGCCGTTCGCGCCACAAGTCGAGCGCGTGCCTACGTGCGCGTCGCCTTAGCCTTTCGAACGCTGAAGCTGGCGCGGTCTCGCCGTCCTGGCGGATAGCACGGATCCGGTGATACACCCTCGCGTCCGTATCCGCCTGGATGTCGAACGGCACAAACCGCGCCAGTAAAGTTGCCGCCTCGAAGGATACTGTCCTGTATCCTCGCGCGATCCGTATTGCAACTTTGCGCTGCAGGCCGTTGATTTTTGTCCTGCAGCGCCAGACGCCTGATAGCCGAGCCGACCATACAGGCGCCCCGTACAGCACCACGGATCGCACGACCCCCCCGTAGAGGCGGCGAACTTCCTCCCGAGGCCCCCCGAGGTTGGGCAGCAGTCTGTGCATCGCACCCACTACCCTCTCGACCCGGGGGACCAAGTGGTCAGTACACCTCTGCCAACCCGTCGGAGAATACAGGGGTGAAGCTATGTGTGTATGTAAAATCAATTTTTTTTCAGGCAGGCCTTTAAAGTATCTTGTAAATTACGATCAAAGTCCTTTGATGAATGAGTAATTAATTTGATGGACCTTCGGTAGGTGAATGCGGGCCGTGGACATTGAAATGTGATTGGAATGCAGGTAGCAAATCTAACCAGTTGCAGTTTATTTGGTCCTAAATATGTCTTAAATGATTAATCAATCACTTCAATCGGTCTTTTCATTTATCAATCAATCTCCTAAAAACTTATTTCACGTAGGTACAAAGTTTGTTTATAAGAATTTTCCTGTCAATTCTGTCAAGCAACAAATGCTTGGATATACCTAATATAATTTTAACATATGATTAATTTCAAATATCATTATTCCTTGCCGAAGGGATACAAAGTTCTAAATGAAATTACATTTGTATCTTCAAAGTTATATTAAACGAACATTTCTTCTCGTAAGTCCTAGCTGCGGGCACTTTGGAACTGTCCAAGTACCTTTGTATCCTAGTTAATACTTTTTGTTCACAGTTTGAATCCACTTGATTCTAAACTATTTTATAATTGTACGCTCTTAAGTAAATTATTGAAACAGTTTCTGCACAACGGCTTTGGAAATTTTGTGGCCAATGATGAAACGCAAAAATCATATCTTATATTTTACAAGGAATCCTTTGTTTTTTTACGTATGTATACAATTATGCAGTTAGAGCTCAAGTTGCTAGTCGTTCTTGGACTATTTAGGTGCAGTAGTATTAGACTTCTGTCGCTCACCTAATTAAATGGCATAACATAACGTATGATGTATCACGCCTGTATTCCCCGAAGGGTTAACCACAGGTGTACTTTTGTACACCCACATTTCACCGATGCCGTTATTGAATCCCATGTAATAGGGGGCGAGCCCATTGCCATTTACCGGGCACAGTTCCAGACTCCGTGTTGCTACTGAGAATTTTCATACAGAAAAACTCAATAACACTTTGAGAAAAACCTAACAACACTTTGGCACTATTTTAATGAGATAATCTAAATAAATAAAATAAAATAAAATAAAATAAAAATGAAATGGTCTTCGTTTGTTAAGCGCTTCAGAACGGTTGAACCGATGCGGCTAATTTGATTTTGAAAATATTTGTAACAGTCCAAGTAAGGTTTTTAGGAAAATAAAATTTGGAAATTGTTCCCGGAAAATTGGAAAACGGGAAAAACAGAAAGCCCTTTTTTCCCACAAGACCATTAAACAGGATAACGTCTGTCGGGTCAGCTAGTGTTTAATAAAACTCCTTTTTTATTCCTCCTTCTTCGCAATGTTCTTCTTTTATGTATAACGTTGTGAGAATCCTCTTACCGGCTACACTCGCCACAGTGATCCACTTTGACACCCGATCGTGGGACTAGGGAACTTTTAGGAAACGAGCCGAAGGCCGACATGGTGTCACACCCAATAAAAGGCATTTCCTGGGGGATCTTAACTAAACTAACCGTTCTAATGATTATTTATAAGTCAGCACCAAAACATCACACATTGTAGTTGATTTGGATCGAACAAGATTTGGGTCCGCCTAATCCCAACGTCATTAAAAGTAAAATCTAAGTTACTTCGAGTTGGGAAGGGTTTCCAATTCCCCATTGAGTATTGGAAGTTCATTCGAGTTAGTTCACGTGACAGCGTTTGACTATATATTATCGAATGACAAGAACTTTTGTGGTTCCAGAATATTCGATGAAACAAGAGAGTTTTGGGATGTTGTTTTGTTTGGGTTTTCTAGGGAGTATTTTGTCTTTGACAGAATACACCCTCGACAGTAAGCTAATGATGGAGCGGCTGCCGTTGAAAAATACACCATGACTTCAGTGTACCGATATTCTAAGCTTAGACCAGGTGTCAGACTTATTTATTTCTGTCTGTTCCGCTATCAGAGTCGATTTACAGTTTGATCTACAGTACCGTACAAAATTGATTTATGGTTACCGTAACCTATGCACGCTTGCTATACCGGCGTTTCCTTTTTGAGGTTGCCGACCCTGAAAATATGACAGGTTACTTTGATTTCTGTGTGATTTCTGTGTTTCGGTTCTCGAAGCTTAAAGAGTGTTCCTCAATCCCTTACAGATCAATAGCGCTTAACTCCGTAATAGTTAATATAATAAAATTGTGTCATCAACACTTTAAAACTCGGTTATCAACGAGTGGTTTTATACATGAACTTCAGTCTAACAGACTATAACTGGGCAAATTACGGTTAACTGTCATCTTCGCTCGTGTAGCTCCATCCGTGACATCGTAAAACGTTAGTGGTGACGTCAATTCGACTCATCGCGTCGTAACTGGGCTACATCGTGCCTTTGGAAACTAGATATTTAGACTTCATACCTTTTGTGCCTGAAGCCTGGAGTTAACTGGCCTTTATATAGGACATTTAAATGTAAAATGTTGGCAAATAGTCGAGATAACACTAGGGACTAAATATTTATGTGTTTTGAACAAGCAAAATCGTGTCGCTATCCCTACAAAAAAATAAGATCTAATTTTGCGAATAACCAATTTAGAGTCTGTCCCTACTTCTATTAGAGAGGAGACCTGAAACCTTGAAGAGGGAGTATTAATAGACTAGTTATGATGATGAATCAATTCAGGACATTGTTACTCAAGTCGATGGATGCTTATGTTCGGCAATAGGTTGCGACAGATCAAGTAAGAAGTATATGGTAACTGTTCATACGTAAAGCCAAGGGTATGGCATTATGAGAATTAAGATGATAAATAACAATATTCTAGTAAATAAATACCAGCGCTTAATGCCGCGCCCTGTGGCGACGCTAAAACCGTAAATGGGCACTACACCATACTTCATAGCTACCCTCGGCCAAAAGTCAAGCGTTTTTTCACGCAATTTATAACTTTATTAATTTGGGTAATCCATCAGTCCTTAAATTAATATTCTCGTCATTAACGGGACGAGGGTAGCACGTTTGTTTTTAGCGTTGGCTGGGTTAAAGCATTTTGGGACACTTATTCATTACAAAGTTCCAGTTTTTAGCTGAAAATGAAATGTTGCTTTTGATAAATGTAATGACATTATTATATAAGATATACAACTAGAATATTTAGTTTTAATTCCCCTAAACTACTGCAAGTTTGGGTGCATGCACAGGACCGCCCTCCCGCCCGCAAATATATGCACATGCAGGAGGTGTGATAGAAATAATGTAACATGCAACCAAACCGATCCTCGACACGTGTTTCGCCCCTCCACGGAGCAACACGTGTCGAGGACCTCCTGCATGTGCATATATTTGCGGGCGGGAGGGCGGTCCTGTGCATGCACCCAAACTTGCAGTAGTTTAGCGGAACTAAAACTAAATATTCTAGTTGTATATCTTATATATCATGGATTTCCGCAAAGTAACGCCTGATTCCATTAATTATGACATTATTATTTCCTTTTCCTTCTACATGTCCATGTCCATACAAAAACGGTTCCAATTTCAAATTAAAAGCTAGATAATTTTTATGTGGTTATTGAAAAATTGGGCCTATGTCTGCTAAACTCACACGATTTTTGAGCATGTCAATGCCTACGGTGAAACAAATAAACACGCTGCATTTACAGCGTCAGGCTTTAGAATTATTATCGAGTTTATTATAATAATTATCTCGCGTCAACGTGGTAATTGCTTTGTTAAAAACTCGGAACATATTCCGAGCTCCAATGAGAGCTGTAATGGGCTATTTAAAAAGTTTATTGTTTGAGGTACGTGTTGTTAATGACTTGCATGCTTTGCTGGCTCCAATTACTGGCATGTAGCTCTCCCAATCTGTGAAGCTCGCGCGTTTTTTCGTATTTTTCATTCCACGTTTTATTCGCGTTCGAATGTTCGAGTAATTTTTTTGATTGCCTGTTTTCGTAAATATGAGTTCATTTACATAATCCTTACATTCATAGGAGCCGAGAGAAAATATTAGGGTTCCTTACAAAAAATGTTGGTAATATTGTAAGCTAATATCAAATAACGGATTATTTCAATATTAACTGCATTACTGGTCTACCGGTTACCATTACAGCTGTCCAACGTGTGTAGTTTGGGTTCATTTCTATACTCTGAATTGGCTTTCCATGTTTTTTAGTCGATGGGATAGGCAGATGTACGTATTGTAGAGTTTACTGTAACCGATTTATTTTTAAATAGAAAATACCATTAACCTTGTGACCCGAGAATCGAAACTAGAACCTCACGCTCAACAGCTGCGCTTGCGACGACTATAATAATGAGGTAAATTTAAAAATAAATTATATAATATATTACAAGTCCAGCTCAACCTCAACCTAAACCTTACTAAGCCTACATACATTCCAATGTTTAAACAAATATTTCGTCAGCCTGCATTCTCCCACGCTATGTAGGTATGTATGTATGTACTGTATGTACTTATATTTAATACTCTTACCACTCCCCGTGTGCTACTTGTACTTAATACCACCCTTAAGTAGCTTTACATAGCTTTGAGCATTCCCAGCATATGTTACGACTACATTCATTTCTTCGAGAACTACTTTAGTTTTAAAATTCTTCCTTACACTTTTTTCCCTAAGGAAGTCACTTATAGTCGATATAACACTAAGTGCCAGTACTGTCTGAAGATAGAAAGTACCTACTGGTATTATGCTAGTGTCACAATACTTTTAGTGGTTACAATATCTAGAAGCATTATTATAACATGTTTCCTTCAAGAGACACTTAGGTTAAACTCATACTCCAACAATAATAATAAAGCGTTATTTTTATATGGAAGGTCTTTATATTATATAACCTCAAGCCTTAATTCAGGCTATGGTAGATTGGTCATAGTTTGCAGATAAGTCTTATATGACTGAAAGGGAAGCTATCACATTTCGATTCAATTTTTTTGGTTATATTCTTACAAAATTCCAATTACACCTTGCTAAACTGAAATTGGACAAAGAATAGAACTGAGAACGTCACGATTGGGCTAGCGATCTTCAGACTAATGAGTCAGGTCTATTTAATTGTGTGGGTTTACAACACTAGAAATATGTGAGGACTCCATGGAATGTTATTTAATTACTGGTTTGTAAACTAGTGTTTTTATTTATATCTACATCATTGACAATAGGTCTCATTCATGTCGATTAAACACTATTGTGCTTATTATGGTTTCTGTAAAAGGAAGTAAATTCTTCAGTATAAATTCCTTTTACTCCTGATAAACTAGGCTCTTCCAATCAGTAGAGTGCGAACATCAGTTGTGTAAGGACTCGAGTTGAAGATTCGTTTTTGGGAATAATTTAATTCAGAAAAGGTTATTGGAAACGCGTAAGTTGTTTTAATTGAGTAAGAGCTGTATCGATTTAACTTTTAATCAATTTCAATGTCTATAAAGTTGTGTCGACAGCCTTTGTCCGATAACCTTGCCCGCGTACGTACATATTAAGGTAATTTGATATTGGTCGGGAAAAGTAAAAAATTTATTATTTAGTTGCTGGATATATTGATCGTTTAAATATATGTAATTTGGTAGTTGAATCAGTTTCATATGGGTAAGGTTACAATTCGATTTGAGTGTATCTATACTATAACGTACATTATTAATCAAATAAGTGTATAAAAATCAGGTATTATCTTAATATATATAATTCTTCTGTACGTGTGTTTGCCAAGTAACTACTCCTAAACGGCTGGACCGATTTGGATGAAATTTTGTGTGTATATTTCAATGGGTTTCTGGATGGTTTGAAAACACAATTAGACCCGGTAGGTGGCGCTCCGATCTAGTTCTAAAAAGTTTCGGGCAGGACGACTTCTGTCGGGTCCGTTAGTTAGTTTATATATCGTTCATTGTCATCATTGTTACATTTCAGAATACCTAATACAATTGTAATTTTAAAAAACAATCCACAAAAAGATCCTTTTCTCTTATTTAACACCTTGTGTTATAAGGACCGTCAATAATCCAAAATCTCCTATATTTAGCATCATTATTGCCCGTGTATGTTTCCTATACTCCCAGTGTCATTAAAGCTAAGGTCGTACCCTGGTTATGAGGACAAGGGCAGTCTGTATACAAAAAAAAAAATGTTTAACTTAAAAATTCATATCGGTACGAGGCATATTATCCTTAATACAAATTGTGTAGTGACAGGGAAATAGTAGATACTATGCGTATGTCTACAATGTTATCAACCTTTATGATAAAAAGGTACGATGTAGAGACATACTTTTAATGACACCAATGAAGCGAAGTCGCCTGTTATTACTAATCATTATTTGAAGGACTATTCGTAATTTTGAATTTAATTTTTTCAAAATAATTATTGTTGTTTGTAATAAATTCAAATTATCAAACCACATAAATGTTATTCCTAAGTACGCATAACACTGGTCAATAAAGTTACGATATTCAGTAGTTAGTTACTAACAAATTAAAGAATTTTGAATTTAATTAAAAGAAACTAAAAATCTTTGTTTAATGATCTGTTACTGCTACATCACGTGCTAAACTAAACAACACTTCTTAAAATTGAAGCTTTTCATGTTTCTTTGTAATATAAAGTAGAATATGTTGTTTTCAAATTGTGTACAACTAGCTATTATGAAAAACTTCGTGTAATAATGTTTCTCCTGGATGAATTATTAAGCGCTGTTATTTGTGGCTATTGAAAGTCAAGCTAGAGCGGCTGGTGTATTGAATCATTAGGTTCACGGGGTTTAAGTTTAGGAACAGAAGGTCAGGTTCGATGTTTTTCTTCCTTAAGTTAAAACTTTAGTATTCGGATCGCAGGTATCATTATGCCATAAAATCTTGCTCATAAAAGTATTTTTTTACACAATACAATATTATTAGTCACTACATTGACACTTATGAAACGTTTTACGTGACACTAGATTAGCCCTTGCACTACCTTCAACCCCACAAGTCTATCCAGTTCATTGGCTAGGGGAAGGCTTTCAAAGGGGAAAATAAGGAAAAAATTATATCATAGGTACTCTATATCTTCAGAACGTTGAGAGAAAATTCTTAATTGAATATTTTTTTGTTGCAGGACACAGAACAAAGGGAGGAGGCAAGAGGGTCATAAAAACGATATAACAGGTAAGCATCCCAAATTTTGTGTTAAAAAATTAGTTGAGTGCGTGTCGGAAGCTCATTACGGCAAGGTTGTATAGCTGTGGCGGAAATAAATAGGATTTCTGATATTTTATTTTTCAAAGCTAATGCTTTGTTGTGGTATTACGTTTCAGATAGACATAATAATTTTGAGAATTCTCTAAGGGAAAATATCTTTCTTTGCCTTAATATTGGGGTCTAAAAACGATATTGAAAATTTACCTGTACTTTAACGCAATCCACGAAATATAATTGTGGGACGAGATTGATGCGAGGAAAGATAGTGCGAGATAATTTTGAAATGAGGACATTCCTCAATAATGACAAATGTTTACAGACGCTTATAATCTATATATAAAAACAAATGAAAATACTGTGGGTGGTATTTTTTCTTAAATATTGGATACCTATAGAAAATTTTATTCATCGCTAACATTATCTTACATTACATTAAACATTGCGCCTCTCTAGTATTTTCTCCTATGATGTTTTCCTGTGGGTGCAGTTTACAAACATATGTACATGTCACATGCACACACAACCAGACCCGAAACAAGTATCTGTAGATCATACAAATATTTGTTCCGTGCGGGGATCGAACCCGCGACACGTAGCGCAGAAATCTAATTGCTTAGACACTGCGCCAACCGTGTCGTCAAGAAATCTGTTCTGTGGTCTGTCGTGTCTGAGAATTAAAAAGGTTTACCTACCTAGGAATCAAGCTCTACAAAAAATCAAATCAAATTATAACAATCCCACGTAAATGTAAGGTGGCACAATGCGTCAAGTGACGTGCACAGAATCGTAACGAGTTCCAGAAAAACACGTATGAAAACTTTATCGATACCTACAGGATCAAAATGACCCAGGTATGCCTCCCGTACTACACGCAACTATTTATCCATTTGGGTATGATTAACTAACAGGGAGAAATATTATTTCTTTGTTTGTCCCTACGGTACTATGTATCTGGGTGTGATAAAACGGTACACGGAAACTTGCCTGTGGTAATATTTTGTGCGTTCCCCTTTGTTTCTTAGAGACCGAGAAACAAATACAAACGCACTATATACTACAGATAGGTGTGTTTTTATGTAGGTGTGTAGGTTATTATAATTTTAATTACGGTTTGTGTAACTAGAGTAGTGCTGTAAACTTAAAAGTGGCGATAATTATAAAAGGACGTTTGTCGGTTTAGGATGAAAATTATAACTTTTAGGGAACAGTGACCCACATGGACATAATGTATACCTGTAATTTATAACATACATAATTCACATAATAGTGCTCCCTTAAAAGGGTTTTAAGGGTAGCTTACCGTAAACGCCGAGAGTTTATTCCACTTTAAGTAATTAACTCAGATAATTTGCAAGAGTTTTTTACAACTCCAGTACTACATTTTGGTATTCCGAATGACCAATATTTATTCAATATGCAAGTACAATAATAAATTCGAAATTCGAAACATTGATGTAATTATTCATGGTAATCCAGCAAGCGCAATTTTTTTCCCACTAAAAAAATATTCGGTGCCTGCCATTTAAAAATATTCAATGTGTTGCCAATTTGTAGAGCGATATTTCAATGAAAATTATTTTATGAGACTTCCGATCTTCGAGTTGATAGTTCATAGTAATGATGGAGTTTCCGCCAGGCCTCGTTAACGTCAAGTGGTATTGTGCATGCTTTTTCATTGTGCATTTAACCCAGGAGGCCTTTTTGTAGTCCGTTCCGCCGTGCTTAATTGCAACACAAAGGTTCAATAGCTTTGTTCAGCATTTTCCTTTCCTGCGTTGATGTTAAATTATCTTTTACGTAGTTCGTAACAGAATACAGTGTTCAGGAAAAACGATTAAATGATTTTTGGAACGGGACTCATTGCTTCATTTATTTCGCAATTAAATTAAAATAAAATTGAAAATATATGCAACTCAGTAACGTTTGTTGAGTTGATTATAGATGAATACTCAAAACTGGACTATTTCGGTGAAAAAATATTGTTACCAATAACTACCTTCAGGTTTATTGGGGCTAGGTACTTATTTGAAACACTGTACCTACCATCCCTACACTGTACCTATTAACGTTTAAATATTATAAATACCTGAAATTTTCACGAATTTTGGTAAAAGTCTTTAAAGCCGTGCACATGACGCTATTGTTGGCTATATTCAATTCTGCGGCGCACGCGACTCCAGGCAAGTACCTACGTTAAACCCCCCACTATTGTTTAATAACACTCAAAGCTTTGACGAGCGCCCGCCGCCCCATATGAGTGGGAGTTACTCCCTGACCTCTCATCTCATTTTTAATGGCGGCTTAAACGATTCCAGCTGTAATGCTCAAAATATACTCATCATAATCTTTACGAAAATGGTTGCCGCAAATTCATTTGAATGAATATTACTTGTATGTAGTTCAGATCTTAGGGTACGTATTCTTAGAGCACAATATTGATGAGATGCTTGCAAAATGAGGGTCTGTCACCTGTTGCTACCCGTGACACCGTGAAAGAACCCTCGTTATCCGATCGAACTATTGGTATTTGCAACTCAAATGAATATTGATGAGTTGGCTCGTTGTCAAGATTCGTTTCAACGTGATCTTACTACCTACTCATTTCGGCAATCTTCGGAACCCTTCGGGGAGTTCTTCACTGGTATAATTAGTCATTATATTTAATTGGCACCGGGATCGTGGCCAGAAATGTTCTTTGTTGAAGAAGCTTGTTATATTCAAAGTTCGCTCCTGTGTTTTTGTTGGCAAGGCAAAGCAAGTCTAAGAATGTTATAACACTATAAGTGTTTGTTAAATTTCATAAAATATTTCCTTCGCCGTAATCCTTGTGACCTTTCAACTTATATGTCTTATATTTTGTGTAATCCTGCTTGTTCCCTTTTAAAAATACGGGGTTAATATAAGTTTCTCTTTCATATGTAGTGACCTCAGTTTGGTCTCGATAGTTAGAATAATATTAGCGAGTGTTTCAAGCAGACTAAAGGAACGAGAACGATATTTTATTCATTCTCTATTCAAGATGCGCGTGCGACTCTCAATGTGGAAACAGCTATCTTTACCCATGATTTTACGTCATTTAGGTTATTATATATAGACCAAATATGGACTACTTAATTGATACACCATGTATAAATTGGGTAGTTATTGGAATATTTGTTTATTTTTATATATTCAAAAATATAACTATCAATTCCCAATAAAAATTAAGAGACATTTACCAGCCAACTTCATGGTGTCGCTTTTACCTGTCGGTGTGCGCACGCATCGTAAGAATTCACTCTCATCAAGCGCGCCAAAAAAAGTATAAATTTAAAAACACCTAAAAAGATTGTCAAAAGTGCGAAAACCAATAACGTAGTCAAGTTTATAGAATATTGTTAATACTCTATTGATTGAATTGAGCTGACTATATTTCAACAGATGCAGTATTCCTATCAATACAGTAATCAAACAGTGTGCTTCCTATTTGCATGTCCGAACGCGTGTCCGAGTTGTTAACAAGATCTAAACTGCGCTCCCAACAGTTTCGGGCCTAGATTTATTGGTCCATAAACGCTGCATATCCTGAATAAACAGCATACAGTTTGCATATGCAACGCATAGTTGGAACACTTTACCGTTCAATTTAGGGGCCAATTACCGAAAATTAATGTGATTCCAGAAATTATCCTTTAATCTGTAGTGATTCCAATGAGAAATTAAGGCATATTTTGAATAAATATTTGTTCTAAGCTCATGTTGTGTAGTTTGGGTATTTGCGGTCTAAGGTGTGGTGATTGGTGTACCATGTTCATCACAGTTGGTATGGTAGGTATAACCTATTACTATATTATACCAAACTCTCTATACCAGCTCCTGCCGGCACGACTGACGAAGAAGACCCTTTCTTGGTCTGTCGTGTCAGCACGAGCTATCACATTGGAATGACTCATGTCGTAGTGGAAAGTTTAGGCAGATAATCTAAGGAATCGTTATTAATGATATTTTTCTTACTTCCCAATACAGGGTGATTTATTGATATCCGTCTAAAAGGAAAAACTTAAAACTATTCCCTAATAGTAAGTTCCCTAATAGAGTTTGTACTAAGAAAACACGTCACGGTTTCAAATGCTATTGATGAAATTAAAAAATATTAGATTATGATTTCTCATCTGCGTAAGCCATCAAAAATATAAAATGCGCCTATAACATTATGAATAGAAGCTACTGTTTTCCCCCTAATGTATGACGCACTCCATCTTTCTTTGAATTCCTTCCTCCATAAACCGAGCTTTCAAAATAAAACATCTGCTTACCATAATAACGGCGCAAAATGATGATTTCCCATCTTATTACAGTCATTACGAGCTATTTTACATTTTATTCGTGAAATATGAAATGTAGGCGTTATTTCCCGCTCTGTATTGTCAAATTGACGCTTCGCTTACCGGACACAAAATGAAAATGTACTGCGGTTTATGTTAATTCTGTAAATGTCGTACTTTAATTGCGTTCCCGTGTTGCCAGGATGGAAATACTGACGCATTTCGGCGCTATGGCTTCGTGAACCTATATTAATGGTGTTTAATGAATGAATTGACGGTACGGTTAGCGCAGTGGTTGCGAGATCGACTGCTGCGCTACGTGTCGCGGGTTCGATTCCCCCACGGAACAAATATTTGTATGATCAAAAGATAGTTGTTTCGGGTCTGGGTCTTTGTGTATGTGAATATATGTGTTTGTAAACGCACCCACGATATAGGAATTATTCATAGAGCGTTTTATAAAATAAAAAAATGTGTTCTAAGAGAATGGCTTCGGTGATAGTATTTTAAACACGTTTAATTATTTGAACATAATTTCTTATGAAGGAAATAGACGTTATTTATTTTCTGTACCGATTCTGATGATTCGGGGAAATTTAAACGAACCATAAGCTTAACGTATTGTGCAATCGAGCTCTAATTGGATATCTTTATAGTTTATTTGCACGAAAAAATAATATATATATATATACAGCCTACTTATTATTACTAACTACTAAAACACGAAACAGATTAAAGATATAAAAATATAAAAATATTATCTACGCGTCAAAATACTCCTCCGCATCGCTGTCAACCGGCATTGTTCCCAGAAGACTGGCAGCATTGCCACGCTGTATCGCAATGCTGATTCTTTGACCAAAGAATAATCCAGACTTCTGGTCACGCGTAGAGTCGACTAATCGCTTTGCGATATGTTTAAATAAGATGCGAGCACTCGGACCCCATGGCCCAAGTGTTTCGACCCCAAACGGCTCGAAAATATAACCACTGAGTAGGTTATTATTGTTATTACGTTTCACCAGGAATTCAATCATATTAGACCATAACATTCTTTCACAGAATAATCAAACTTATACTATTGAAAAATTGCACTGCAAAATTACACAAACATTTTCCTCAACTGTATTATTTCCAACAGTGTCGTTGGTAAGAAAAATGGACACCGAGGAAATACTGTCATCTATTTAATGTTCGCGTCCATTGTCACAAGCAGAGCATTTCCAGTTGTTCCCAGGTCTTTAGAGCAAACCTTACCTGTTGCGCTTGGCTGTCTACAATATCCAGTGACATTCACAACAAAAGGGAACTGTGAGACTTTAAAGTATTTTTTTTTATTTGTACAGCTCATAGATAAGACTTTTATTGGAGCGTTAGCTTATCTGGCTGTTCTAGTTGTGTTTGATGTTCTTTGGCACAGATTAAGGTATGAAATGAAGAGCAGGGGTCAATTCTTTACTTTATTGTTAGCATTGACACTGTTAGGGGAGCGATAGAAATAATTATACAATATATACATAAATATAGATATATGTACATACAGAAACTTTTGCAAATTGTGTTTCCAAAAACATAAAATTGGTTGGTGAACTCAGCATATTTAGACCATTTCTGGACAAGAAGAATCTTTCCGAAGTTAACCACACCTCTAGGATATTTTTTGACTACTTTTTAGCTCTTCATCTTGAATTTTTAAGTCATTAAAGTACAATCAACAGACGTCCATAAACTAAACTTAAAAAAATTAAAATGTAAAAATCAGTTCAAATTTTATAAGTTATAGGAGGACCATAAATCCACTAGTAGAAGCCACAAAATTGCTTGCTTCCTCAACATTTTCCAAGTAAAGCCCTGCTTTTTGGGGCTTGCAACCGATTTGCAACTCCGAGCACAAGGCCACGTAATTACGTCTGTATTAGGCACTAAATATTCAAATGCTCTCAGACGGAAGCTCGGCTAATGGAATTTCAAATTACATACAACATGCAGAGATTCGATAAACCTACATTACCTGCCACTTGTGGTGACATCTTGGTGCCGAAATTACAATTTGGATGATCATTAATATAAACTTGCGGTTTTGGGTTACTAAGTACTTGGTATATTGAAACTGTAATAATATTTGAGAAGTTTTGTCTATGTGTGTTTCGATACAACCATAAGTCTGTTTAGACTAACGCAAATTAGCATAGTTGTAATTAATTAAATCTAGTACAAGATTATTATCTTACTTTGAATGGATCAGACACAACGTGCAACTGTTTGTAGGCCATTAATTTCAATTTAGTGCCTAATATATCATGATGTTAAATGAATTTGGAGAACTCTCATTGTAATTACTTTAATCACTTATTAATACTTAAGAGGCATTGAGAACCAAAATAGGGACTGTGGTGTTCGACAACTAACCAAGAGAAATTTCGTTTCGGTCAAATTACGGACCGAATCTTATTAAATGGCATTAATTATACCTTCAAAGAGATCCTCAAGCACCACTTTAGTATACAGCCAGCATTAAATACCAATTTAACGTTTTAATGGCGCACGGATTGTTTCAAAACAATTCCAATGGATGTAACAGCGAAGTTTGTTGGTAAATAATGTGGTTATCAAAGTTTTATGGGAAAGCGCAGCGATGCAGTGTGTAGGTAGTAGTGTGTGAGTAGGCGGGGCGACTAACTTTGTCTTTCCGGTGGGTAAACAGTGTGTAGCGAGCTCGGCTTGCGGTGGTGCATAGCGCCAACACACAGTACCTACGTACAGACGGGTACAGAGGAGAGCTTGTTTAATGCATACTTGCAGTTGGGATATTAAACGAATGTATTTGAATTTTTAGTCAATGTTTTGACAAAGTTATTTGGGTAAATGTTGAATAATGTATTCATGTGATTCCTATGCCCGTCTTTATTTCTTCCATTATTTCAGGTGGCATTAATAAACATTCAAAGATCAATTATTTTTTTGAAGATTATAGCCTTCTTTCGTTTTTACCAAATTAAAAGCAAGTCTTTGAGTAACTTTGTCTTTCCAGTGGGTAAACAGTGTGTAGCGAACTCGGCTTGCGGTGGTGCATGGCGCCAACACACAGTAGGTACAAACGGCTACAGAGGAAAGCTCGTTCAATGCGTACTTGCGGTTAGGATATTAACTTACTCTTGGCATGAACGTGAATTTTCTGCTAAGCTTTCGATAAAGGAAATTTAAAACGTCTATTTGTTAATTAACTTTACCTGTATACTTAAATAGCTCCAAACCGTTTTCTATAGTTACAAGGGCGTGTGTTGTGCATATAAGATCTTAAAAAATATGAGATTCTTAATGGAAAACTAAAAAGAATTCTTGAGTAGCATTCATAGATATTCAAGGTTCAAATAATTTCTGAACAGGTTCTGTCCTACTCTTCTTATAAAAAAATCGAGTGGTTTCCCTGAAATAACAATTAAAAGAAAGGTAAAAGGCTTTCAACGATGACGGCTTGTAATATTAGTAACAAAGGTACAGTCTGTTCCGACATAACAGCTATTTTCCCTAAAAACTTTCACGATATCTGGAGGCTTTTTAGAAAATTGCCTTCTCGCTGTTCCGGAAGCGTCTCGTAAAATTCTTACTTAATATCATTTTGTAGGTGAAGGGAGCCTGACTTTGAGATCGGTTTCGTATCTGGAATGGTGAGGTTCGACTATCGAATGGCCTATATCCACTTTTCTACACTTGCATTTTGCCAATGACGGTAAACGATCTAATGGGAGCGAGTCTTTTTCTATTCAAGGGGCACAATACCATCCTCCCACTTATTACAAAAAATTTCTGACCCAGAAGCTTAAGCTTCTTCATGCTTGCGATTAAAAGACCAATGAGGCGGGTTTTCTGGGGGATGAATCCGCTCTTGTATAGTGTTGCTCTCTGGGATATAGCGGGGGTATGATTGCCCATTGTGTCCCAGATCGGTATAGTGTCGGCAGGTAGAGCTTGTAATGCATGCTATTGTTCGTACAAAGCCCTCGGTACTTTTCATGATACAAACAGCATCAAGAAAGAATGAGTAACAGCCGTTAATGTTTAATAATTCTGTGATTCGAAAAAGGTTTACTTATTTGATTTAGTTTGCATTCCTGTGTGATCAAGTAAGTTGAAAGATCATATTTTTTAAGCCTGTTGTGAAAATGAGAACGTTAGGCTGCCAAGCATTTTCTTATAGGTTTTGAAAATCGAATGTTAGACTACGTTTATCCATGCTCAGATAGCTCAGTTTAGTTATTAATACTATTTTATTTTTGTTTACTTCAACCTTTCCTGGAACTAATCAAACAACGTTTTCATTCGTCGAAGCATCAAAGCTGTTAATTAGTTAATTATACCTCGTACAGCAACAGCTCTGCGCTCTCTTGCAGTTAACAATAATGTGTTCTACTTTTATATGATTAAAACATTTCCTTTCACATTAAATAATTCTAACTAGTTCTAATTATTATTATAATATTATAAATGCTAAAGTAAGTTTGTTTGTTTGTTTGTTACCTTTTCACGCCTAAACCACTGAACCGATCATCGTGAAATTTTGCATAAGCGTTGTCAGGGGTACAAAAAAGGACATAGGGTAGCTTTCATCCTGAAAAAAGTACTGTTCCCGAGGAAAACAATAATAACGTTCTTATGATAATAGATGGCGCCACGTCTTTTGAAAGCAGAGTACAACCCGAATTGATTGTCAAATTCTAAATTAACGCGAGGGAAAGCCGCGGGTAAACGCTAGTTATTTATAAAATATTATATGTTTCCATATTACATGAACACTATTCAAAGAACATCGACATCTTTTGTATCACAGCTCTTAAAAGTACAAAGACTCGAGTACACTATGAGAATGAAAAATGTATTACTTCTAGTTAGCCTGTGCTCGATTTGAATGATGAACTCGACTGTGGGATTCGCAAAATGAATAATTTAGTTTCCTACATAGAATTTTTGGTCCTTAATTACGAATAAAAGGTAGACATCGTTTACAGAGGCCCCGGGGCGTTGTCGGTTGTACGAACGTTTCCATCTTGTTATGGGCGTCTTAAATCAGTGTTCGTGACTAAACGTACAAGTGTAATCTGCCTTTAACTGCTGCTTGGTATAAGGAAATTTAATGTAGGTAATCGATACGTTTACTTCGAGTGGGAGTGGTTATTTTGTGTAGATTTGTATTTTATAGCAAGATGTATGTTATTCCTAGTAGCGAAGAAAAGTCTATCTCCTCTTTTGCTTTATAAAGGACTAGCTTCCGCTGGCGGTTTCGCCCGCGTGGATTACGAATCCGTGCATTTTCCCGGGATAAAAAGCCTTTATGCTATTCCACACTATAATCTATCTTTATGCCAAATTTCATCCAGATACGTTCAGCCGTTCTGGCGTGAAAGAGTAACAAAGATCCATCCATTCATCCATATATCCATCCTCACAAACTTTCGCATTTATAATATTATAGTAGGATGATGATCCACAGCGAATATGTGTGCGTGGGTAGAATTTACAAAGATAAATCTCACATATGTACATACACGCCTAGACCCAGAACAACTATTTGAAAGGAAAACTAATATTATTTTGTGCCGAAGCGTAACAAACCCAACCGCTTAGCCATTGCGCCAACCATGCCTTCAAGACTTAATTTTCCTTTCATAAGTTAATTATAATAGTCAATTTGATGTTAAGTAGCGGTAAGTTTATATGATGATACTAGGCACGTTTATATGTGAAAACAAAACACAGACCAAACCAACAAAACTTCTGTCGTAACAATTTTATTCGCTAACGACTAGAGTTTGCGTCACGTAGAAATAGGTCATAAAATGTTACTTTTTTCAGCTCTTATGTTCACATAGCATAACAGTATGACGCCTATATTCCCAGAAGGGTTAAGCAGATGTGCACACCCACATTTCGCCGATGCCGTTATTGGGTCCCATGTAATAGAGGGCGAGCCTATTGCCGTCTAGCGGGTTAGTATACCGGGATAGTTCCAGACTTGCTGCTACTGAGAATTTCCATTCCCGGGTCAGGAAAGTGTTACTGGGGTTTTCTGAATGTGAGTAACTGTGCCCGGTAGATGGCATCGACGAAATATGGGTGTACAGTACACCCCTGCATAACCCTTCGAGGAAATTAGGCGTGATACTATGTGTCCGTTTCAAACTTCGTCCATAATATTCAATTAACCTTAAGATACACTGTTCAAGCGTATATCGACTGTGAACTGGCAACATGTCCTATCTCGATTTTATGAAGATTTTACTTGGTTATACCATTCTAAACTATTTCATACCCGGCAGCGCTGCAACAAGCATATTTTACTTCAATCAAAATTAGACGCCAAAATCGAATTCATTCAATTTGTACTAACATCGACCGTTTCTTCGATAGTTTCTTCTTAATCCGGCAATGTTGTCAAAAATGAGATAGTACCAGTTGCCAGTTCACAGTCGATATATATTTTAGAGAAGAGTCCAGCATAGTAGCACGAGCTTATCGTGGAAAGCTTTCTAACTAACACACAAATATGACTCGTAATACTACAATGAACTTATTCCAAGTACCCGAGCTTCACATAACATGTTTGCCTCCAACGCCGGGGCTAGCGGGTATCAGTTGTCCACATAATCACAGTTACGGTTCTCACTTCCCGGCTCTGTTAATTAATTTTCACTTCAGTGTATACAATATACGGTACTTGATTGCGCTTCTATCTGCCTTGTTGTGTTTAATTTTGGACTATGACAATGCTTGAGTTTCAAATGGATGTGAAGTTATTTTTTGGGAAGTTATTTAGATATATAGTAAAATATTCTTTATATAAAATATAATTCTGCTATACGTGTGTATGTCACTGAACTCCTCCTAAATGGCTAGACTGATTTTGATGAAATTTTTGTTTGTGTTTGAGTGGGTTGGATGGACTGGATGATTTAGATTTACAATTGGATCCGGTAGGTGGTGCTGCGATCGAGTTCTAGGACAGGTTTGGGTAGGATAGGGTTGCCATCCCCAAATTCTGAAAACCAGGATTTGAAAGTGTAAATGCTAGGACATTTCGGTTTAAAAACATGACGCAATATAAGAAAACAGCGCAACAAATGCTATAGGCTATAAATTATATATGTACATTACCCGGACGAAGTCGCGAGCTGAAGCTAGTAATATATAAAACATTAGTCGATATCGTTCTCGTTTCTTATATATGTATAATACTCAAGATGTCTGTCTAGTGGAGTACCTCTGTACAACTAATAGTTGGTACAATAATATTATATGATGGATGACCTTATTTTTTTCGTTCTTCATCTTCATCTTGTTAACCGCTTCAAGTTGATGAACGTATTCAAGTCGTATTCCAGAAGAATTAAGAAACTCTTAAACTTCTAAGAAAGAGTGAGTCTTAGAGGTTGATTAAATGTTTAATTAGGTGTAGCCTTCCTTCCGAATTATTCAGTCAAGAGGTTTCACAGTCATGTTAAAATGTAAGCTATGGCTATTTCGTTGAACATGGGAGGTTTTAAGGCAAGGTTTATGGAGAAATTGCTTTCAGGTGTGGTGGCGAGATTGCCTTTGATAGCTCAAACACCATTATGTTATATAAGCCACCTACATTCTTCTTCAAACTTGTAGCCCGCACTATAAACTTGGAAGCGCGCAGTTTTACAATATTAAAGTTTCCTAGATAAGAAATAAAGTACATAATTTGAAACTCTCTAGCTGTATCTTTGTTCAAGAAAGCATATGGTAGAAGAAAAGTTAGGACTCCAATAACTTAGAGAATTTTATCGTCATTGGTTTTATTGAACAAATTATTTGTCCTCAGTTAAGCAATAAGGGATATCCCAAGACATTACTTAACTGTGCGGAAACATTTAATCGCCATCAGCCCTGAGTTAATGTGGTGAAGGGGAATCTTGAAACCAAATAGGGTCAAAATGGAGTTTCACAAGGCGTGCAAAAGTGCCTGGCGAAGTAAAGTACTACACTTTTACTGAGACATTTTCTCAGTTCGTTTAAAATATTTTAACTTTATTCTATAAATACTGCGTCGTTGGTCTAATGCTCGCAAGCGCGGATGCTGCATAAGGTGCAAGGTTCAGTTCTCAGGTACGGTAAAGTGTTGTTTAATTTTTCTGTAAGGAAATTTCCAGTAACAACGCGAGCTTTAGAACTATGCCCGGTAGATGGCTCACAGAGGTGTAGGTACTTTAAGTACAACCCTTCGGGGCCTACAGGCCTGATGATACTATCTGTTACTAGTTTAAAGGGGTTTATTAAAATTGCGAATAAACCTATCTATAAAAATGAATTTTATCTTTGTGTAAAGTTTTAAATTGAGTATGAATTCACTTTCAATGCATTGCTATCAATGCGTAACCGAAATTCTAAGTCTATGCTATCAATATAAACAACCAACATAGGTTACTATGACAACCGATGGTGTTGTTATTCAAAGCGTATAGTAAGTTAAGTAGGTCATATTGACTTTAGACGCGAATCATAATGGACGAGACTTGATTGCCCCGAACTGTGTAGGTTTAGGACTAAACGTCGAAATTCAAGAACCTTTTGAGGCCCATTAGTGTTGCAACTGGTGTTTCGGCTAACAAATTCTAGAGCTGTGAAATTACGTGCCGAGGTTAATGCATCTAAAGCTTGCTCTCAAAGCGATGGTAGGTATTAGTATTCAATGCCAACACCTAGAATGAATTTATACATTCTAATGTAAAATGACTTCTCATATTCTGTCTTCCTCGAGAAATGCTGCGATGCAATCAGAGATGAGATGAGGCAAGTACGCAATCGCATTATTTCACATCTCACATCTTCTGAAGATTTAAGGCTAATAGGGTTTAATTTTTTTTGTTCCATCAATCAGCGCTAAGCCAGCGTGGTGGACTAAGGCCTTAAAACGTGTCCAGGTTTAGTTAACTATAATAATTCAACCCATTACTGTCCCGCTGCTGGGCAAGGGTCTCTTCTCAGAATGAGAAGGGTTAGGTAATATAGTAATAACAACTAGATATTTATTACTAATACAAAAATTATCTCATATGAAGACGAAGAAACTATCTCCCGGTTCGTGAACAATAACTAGATAGGAGAAAACAATAACAACATTATTGAAGAATGAAATTTATTTGAAATTCAATACTACTGAAACCGACTTTGGCAAGGAGCTAGATACAATGAAAGCCCGCGGTTGCTGTTTCCATTAACTAATTAGTAGCAATTCAGTTATGAAACCTGCTAAGTACTGAACGAGAGAGAAAATTTCATTTAGAGAAACTTTTTGTTTAATTTTCTTCTAATAGTTACAAGTTCGAGTGGATTATCATCACCGAATTGTTACAAAAGCTTTATATGCAAGTTTTATTTATTCACGTGGATACCGGTTCGTCAGTGCGTTTACAAACACAAATGGTTACATTTACAGACACGAAACAACTGTCTATAAGTCATACAAATATTTGTTCTCTTTGGGACTCGTATCTGCAATACGTAGCTCTGCAGACAATCGCTTAATACGCCAACCGTCAGCCTAATTACGTAAAAAAGCTACAGCAACGCGACAGCCACGCGACAGCAATCTCACTGTCAGCCAATACATTATATGACACAAAAATGACGTTTGACAGAAGCTATCGCGCGATCTACGCCTGTCGCGACATCGGTAATTAGGCTGCGTGCCGTCAAAACTTATAAAATATCCGACACTAATTAAGTACATAATAATATTATTCCCGATAGCTAGCAATTGGTTTTACTTTCAACAGTTAAATTGCTACTCGTAGTCCAATTAAACCATTTTACTATATAATTGGACACAAAAATGATTAATTCTGTTGATTACATTTCTAGATTTATATAATTATCGATAAACAAATGTATCATATCAGTTTACTGGAACGATATCTCCGTGTAACATCACTATTATTAATTACTACTAATAGGTTTGGAAGTTCAACGCTCGAAGTTAATTGATGTTTTATGGAATAACCGTTCTGTTTATTTATTCACATCGATGAGATTATTCCGCACAACCCTGTATGAAATTCGTTCAAGGTATTTTTAAGCCTTAATTGCGATTTTAATTTCATCATTGCACGACTTTTTATTTATAGTAATATTATAACTATTACTTAATATACTTAAAGTGTTTTATTTAACTAGACTAGAACGGGGAAATTTTAGCCCCAAATATATATACATAATTCGTTTATTTTATATAGAAGAACCATGGAACAAAATGTCTGAAAATGGGGATTGTTTTTATTTTATTCCAACTAACGAATTTATTCTTGACCATATTTTTTTTTAAAAAAACGTTGCCCCACACTAGGATTTCTCCTGTGTCGTGGGTACAGTTTACAAACATACATACATGTCAAATGCACACACAATCAGACCCGAAACAACTATCTGTAGATCATACAAATATTTGTTCCGTGCCGGGATCGAACCCGCGACACATAGCGCAGAAAGCTAATCGCTTAACCACTGCGCCAACTGTGTCGTCAAATTTTATTATATTCTTTGGTTTAAGATACTTATCTCCGTTAAATAAAACACACTGTATTTATCGTTTATGTTTTCATTCATATCAATTGAACGTTTGTGAAAACAATTCGGTATTTATGCATTGGTTGAAGAACAAAGAAAATACGAAAAATGATTGACACAAGCGTGGGTTTAAGAACCATTCGCATTTTTTATTTATTTCGGTCTCAGTAATCATATAAGTTAAATAAACCCTCTGTTCTTAAAAAGCTTTCGTTCGAAGAAATAAAAATATTTGGTGTTTTATTCTTTGTATTTTTAAGATACATTTAATCGTATGTTTTTACAGAGATCAGTGAAATATGAGCTTGTAGTATAGTGTTTGGCCACGAAAATGTGTTCAATACCACACTTCTTTGAATATTATTACATACAAGACTTTTTCAGAATAATGTGGATGTTAGAAATCGACACCAACGTCGAACATTTTAACGTAATTTCGATATAATTATTCGGCATCCACGCGGGCGAAGTCGCGGGTGACATAACATGAATAGTTCAACAAGAATATTTAGTACTAGCTTACGCGCGCGGCTTCGCCCGCGTGGTTTACGAACCCGTATATTTTTCCGGGATAAAAAGTAGCCTATGTGCTATTCTAGACTACAATCTATCTCTGTGCCAAATTTCATCCAGATCCGTTCAGCCGTTCTGGCGTGAAAAAGTAACAAAGATCCATCCATCCATCCATCCGCACAAACTTTCACATTTATAATATTAAGTAGGATAACTAAATATTCTAGTTGTATATCTTATATATCATGGATTTCCGCAAAGTAACGCCTGATTCCATTAATTATGAATAGGTCGTCTGGTCTAGCACAAAACAGAAATATAAATAATATATACGGTCAAGCCGAGTATATTTCGGAAGGTGATAATTTTATTTGGCTAAGACGGTAGCATTTCTTTGTCCCACTGGTTCCAGGCACGTACTGGCTCACATATTTGTGTCAATGAACTTACTATGTAAGTGTACGTTTATCTTTGTTGCTTAGAAGGTATTGTCTGAAAGTAACCAAGATATGGTTTTATTACACAAAGCGTAGGTATAGGCAACAGATTTTGTCTTCATAACAATGATATAATATAAAGACAAAAACTGTTATCATATCAGAGGGCCTACAAAGGCTACATTTGCTCTATGTGGCCTATTCATCTACAAATCACCATACCTATATAGTAACTGTCAAATAGATGATTGCTGAAGAACATTAAACAAAATAAATTATGATTGTGTTCTTTTTTAATATTCTGACATTTGTGATATAGTATATCATTAGGGATCCCTTCAAGCGGCATTTTTAGAAATCTTGGTCCTTAGGTTGTATGCGATGAAATCGGTCAAAATCTCTAATAGCAAAAAACTACCAGTTGCCAAAATTAAGAAATTGGCAGTTTTAGATTAGGCTAAGCAAACATTTGTGAAGTGTAAATAAAATGGCAAAGACCGAACGATTTTTTCTTGATTTAATGTTAATTATTGTACATAGACTACATCTGAGAGTGATGTGCTGAGTTCGATTTTCGGGAAGGGCAAAGTGTTATTGGTTTTTCTATATGGAAACTTTAAGTAGCAGTTAGAAGTTTGGAACTGTACCCGGTAGATTTCAATAGGCTTGCCCGCTCCCTATTTTATGCAAACCCAATAACGGCATTGGGGAAATATCAAAATTTTCAATTATAATTCATAGGCATTCTGACAACAAAAATACACCTTTTTGTTAATGATTGTTCAATAAAATATACGAGCGAGGAACTAATGGAGGATGTTAAATTATGGTTAAAATATTTTAAAATTAATACGTGCATTTTTCATACAACAACATCACATGCGGGCAATTTTCATACAGCCACATCCATGTAATATAAAATTCATTCTCCCTTTGCAGACATGACGGGTATTTAAATTTTAAAATGGTGTTATCTGAGGGTATCCCTCAATGGTCTCTGTATTTTATTTGAACTGTTGTTTTATAGCAGTCGTTCAACTTGCAGATAGCGGTGGCAAATGGTCGCTAGTTTTAATATTAATGGAACTTTCAGAATATGTTATTGTTGTTATTCTAAAATATTATTCATAGACTGTGAGCAGATTTGTCTTTCCAGGGAGCTCTTAGGCTTTAAGTAGGGATATGGGGCATGTTTGTTGATATAAATCAACATATATGTCAAACGACTTTACAAGTGGTTTTTGAGCACCAATGCGGCAACGGTAGAATAAGCTATTTAGTCTTTTTTAGTATTAAGAAAGTGTTGTTGAATTAAAGAATCCCTATTTCATATTTCAAACTCTTTGATTGCATTACTTGTTCATTTTGGAGTCAACGTTTTATACGACACATATATATATCCTTTATTATATTTTCTACTGTCTCCTTTGCGATACTTGAGTGGTGCAAATTTTATATCAACTATTCTGAAGAAAATAAAAAGTTATACAAAAGATCAGACTTATCAGTTACGTTACATAATGGGTAAACCGACAAAACTTTAGATAGGTATCAGTTCAGCTGTATAAAGCACGCAATTTCCCACAGCATTAAAATTTATTGGAAGATAAAGAAGATGTTTTTGTTCAGACCCGCTCATGAAGTAAGTTTGATATACTAATGATATGAAATTCAAAATATCTCTTCAATATTTTTTGCGGGTTCGGCACCTTAATTGCTTCTTCTTCTGACTTTTATAACGGCTCGGTTAACGATTGATCTGAGGGTCGTAACTGAACTAATGGGCCTATCTAGGCCTAGTTTGATTGACCCGTGAAGTGATGTAAAGTACACATAATAGAAGATATACTTAGTATGTCTAGGGCGTTGCTGTCCATCCGTATTTATATTAATTAATCATGTTTTGTATCAAAGCATATTTTATATATATTGATTTTGTGAATCTCTGAATTGTAATTGAAGTGAATCTTTATAATCTATTTTTTGACTATCTGTAAACAAATTAATGAATAGAAAAACTTTCATTAAACATTTAAAATGGATTTCAAGTCTGAGTCGTATTACCATTGTTATTTAAAACCTAGATTAACAACTTAAACCTTGTTTAGTATACCTAGATTGTTAACAGGGGGCGTCAAAGGCAACAACATGTGGTGCGCTAACACTTAACAGTTAATTTCTCAGTCTTTGACAGGAAATGCGTTTAACTGAGTACAACGGGTTTAAAAGGCGTGATAACTACTTGCCTTAACTTTGAGGCGTTGTGAGGAACAAGTATGATCAAGACCTTGGGATCATCGTAGCCAAGAATTTCGCTATTCAGACTAGTTTTATAAAATCAAGTCACTTAGATGTCTACTCTACGATATAAAGCATACTTGACGCAATTTTTATATATTGTAAGACAATCATTGAAGTCTGTATTACAGAACTGCGTTCAGTGGTAATGTGTACTTGAGCAGTGTTTGAGTGACGTATTTGTATGAATTGGCGAACTTAAGTTTTGTGGGCCTTAGTCTCTTAGACATTTTTTACGTTTTGATCGAAGTCAATAGTTTTTAGAGCGGTGTTTGTTTGTTTGTTTGTCTACCTTACAGGCTTAGCTAATAGGCCATTTCAGGCACTTTTAAAAAGTCGAGACTCTAGGCGTACGGTTTCAAAGGGTGGGTCCTATGGAGAAGAGACCGGCAAAAAAATAACAATTTTAAATTAACATGAATTTGAAAAATACAAACTTATTAAAACGTTACATAATGAGGTAATACAATATGAGATACAGAAGTGTTTCGAATAAAAAATAAAACTATGCGTGTCAAAAGGACTGACCGAATCAAAGTCATCCTTGGCCACTGTGGTCTAAATATTCCGAAAAAATATGTATAGCTCACAGTTCTATCTATCTATCTCTCTCAACCTATCCGTATTCTTCTATTTTACGTTAAGAAATACCTAACAGTATTATAGTCTTAAAACCTAGTCTACATTAAATTATTTGGTACAGAGTAAAAAGTTTGCAGATAAACAAAGTTTTTTGATGAAAAGCTGTGTCTGGCGTCTGTACTAAAAAGCCTACTTAATAATCCGCAGGGGAGGACGACTAGACGGAATTTAACGAGATATTTGCTCGCCGCTACCATTCAGGGCTAAGATTAAAATTTAAATAGTTTCAGTTGAAAAAGAAACGATTTTCCTTCGAGATACAAAACAAAACAAAAGGATAAAAAGAAATCTTTAGGGCATAGCCATACTAGCAACTTTTTGCAGCAGAAACGCGCTTTGAGGCATTCGTTGGCTGCTGCAGGTTGTTTTCAAAAAGTAAACAGAGTTACCCAAAATGCGCGTTTCCTTTGCAAAAAGTTGCTAGTTCATTAAGACCCTTACAGGTATTTTGCAAATAAGTCTATATCATCTGTACGGTACTTAAAAACTGACCCATATAAGTACCTATTACCATCTAATATGGCTGGCTTGTTATTGTCAGCAGACAATATACTATTCGGTCGATAAGAGTCCATCGTTTCGTGCCATATTTCGATTAGTTCATTCATGTTGTGGGGATTTTGTCCTTGCTTTGACGTTGACCTTTACAATCATGTTTATATGATAATACCTATAATTATCAAAGGATAGGTGCTATTGCATATCTATCCTAACGCTATATCTACTCGTATGTAGTTCTATGATGTCTTTGAAAAAAAAAGGACTATTTGTAGTCCAATTTATAAAATATAGTTTTTAAAATTGAACTCAAGTTAGTTTAGTAGTAAGATAGATTTAATTCATGTATTCATATTCATATTATTTATTTGCGTTCCACAATGTACAGTAGGTGTTATATAATAGGCCTAGAGCTATGCACAATCATGGACCCTGTAGGGCACAGCAAAAAGTACTTCGCCAACAGAAGGACACCAGCGCGGTGTTCGACAAACAATAGAATTTCAATTGTGTCTACGTTGCATCGCTTGACGGGTTAACTAAGTTCTAACTCACTTTCTGCAACAACTTTAGAACAGTACAAGTTAGTCTATTCATTTCTGATACCTTGTACATACATACATACATTGGTACTTACATAGTCGTCGTAAAAACGCCCCGCCCGACCCCGTACCACTCCCCTTACCAAGATGTATGTATCTAATTATAGATGGCAGACATAATTAAAGGTAACATGTGCCGTTACGATGCCCGTATACGACGCCCAGCCCTCCAAGTAACCTTATTCTCGAAATTCCCTTCGAGATAATGGGGAGGGTGTAAATTTACAAATCCCTTTATACGCGTACTGATAGCCAAGGGTATATTTTCAAACTAACTGTTAATATAAATTTTGTATGAGCGGGGAAGTTTGTTCGGAATTCAAATTTGTTAAATAGAAATTTATCGAGTTTTGTGATACGAAATTATGTGAAATTAAAAGAGATATTAAGAGTTGTTACTCAATTTTAATGAGTTATTACTTCGAAATCGTAGTAATTGTAGTAAAATAAGACTGTTTGGTGGATTTTCTAACTATACGAGTATCTTCGGAAATATTTTGATAACAAAGACCTATCAAATATGAGAAATTGAAGTGCGCCTAATGATCTGCTGCTATTGATCTTAACAAGGCCTTCGTGCTTAATAACTCAGTTTGTACTAGATCGATATCGAAGACAATTAAGTTTGATTCGAGCTGTAATTACCTACAAAACCCCTATCATTTCAAAGCAACTTGTAAAATGCAAATAATGATAGGTTTCCCTTATTCACTAACGACCGACAAACAATAAAATTTCTATTGTGTCGGCTATACAGGACATGAAAGGTTAAATATACAAATACTATAAATGCATTTTTTTATTTTTAAATAGCGATAACAGGTCACACGGCCTAAAAAACTGTATTCGGCTCCATTTTAAAAACTCCAATCTGAGGGAGAAATTGGGAAATTGAAAAATGGAGACGCAAGAATAAAGTATTGAAAACGTCAAGATAAAAGATAAAGACTAACTCAATAAAATTAATTTAAGAGTTTGGCGAATAGAATTTAAAATAAGTTGTAAATAATCAACTTTTGTATTAATTTTCTCAACCAAGTAAAACCTTTTTCAAAAGAATTCGATTAAGTTATGTTTCAAAGTAATTTTGGCTTTAAATAGTGTTTTTGAATGGATGTAAAAGTGAGGATTTTGCTATGCAAAGCTTATCGAATAAACATGGGTGAAAACTTACTGTTTATATTGCGCAGTAGACACATATAACATAAAGCCTCTGATTGAAAATTAACGTACTGTTATATAAACGACACAAAACAAATGATAGTTTAATATTCTTTTTTTTTATTGTGCAAAAATAAACGTAAAAATAAATATATGACGCTGTAGCGACTAGTCCTCCAACATGGCAAAAAGTAAAGTGCCATCTATTAGAGTGTAGCTACAACAACAAACCCTGAATCGCACTATGAGAGTTTACAACGATTCTAAACCATATACGAATGTCCGACATCAATCATGGGGCTTCGGCCCGCCAGGCTAACCACCTTGCCTGGTCAGTGGATCCTCCCTTTTCAATGGAGGAACACCATCCCTCGTTCCTCCTCATGTCAAAAAAAAAAACACAAATGCCGTTTGTACATAAGTGTCTAAGTGACGTCACATCTTCCTTCGGTGATCAGAGTTATTTAATGTTTTATGCAGCAAGTGAATTGACGCCTGTGAATGCATCGCGTGTTTATAATACGGTAACTAAAACTAGTGCTAAAACATTCCGTCCACACGTAACGTTCGAGTTTAATTCGCGTGTATTTCGACAGATTTTCGATTCGCGTGTCTGATATTCCATTGTACTTGGATTGCTGTTGTAATGCATTTATTAAGGAACCTAAAGATTCATTATTTTCCACAATAAAAACTATTTTCAATGTTGACATAACATAGTGCCTGTATTCTCCGTAGGGATTGGCACAGGTGTACTGTTTTCTACCCACATTTCGTCGATGTTGTCATTGAGTAACATGTAATAGGGGTCGAGCCTATTGCCATCAACCGGTCACAGTTCCAGACTTCGTGCTACAGAGAATTTCCATGCAGAAAACCCAATAACACTTCGCTCGACCGCTGCAATCGCGGGACCTGTCTCTCAGCAGTTTCCGACCACTAGACAAATGTGGCAGTCGTTGAATGAATGTTGAACTGTTTTAAAATAATTAAATTCAACTAATTTTAATTACAATATTTGAATTAAATTAGGATGTCGTTTTCGTTCTAATGTGGATCTCTTGTTTCACGAAATGATCCATTAATTAATATTCAAGGGATCAATAGGTAATATAGGTATTTTTTTAACTTTTGTATTATTTCCCCTTTACATGGAATGGAAACAAAACAATAAGCGACGACTTTTACCTCTTTTTAATATTCGCACAAAACTAATAAACGAACAGTGTAACACGGGGGAGCGGAATAAATCCAATAGGTCGCCATGCTCCCGCGGCCAGAGCATATTTAGACAGAAAACAAATAATTGCTTTTGCCTGACACAGGAAATCGAGTTATTTCGACGACGTGCTTAGAATTTTTGCCACAGCCAGACCTGTTTTATGTTTTATGGCACAAAGTTCCCTCGGAATTGTTTATTGCTGCCCACAAAGGTAGTTAATGTTGTTGAAGTAGGTGCAAAACTTCTAAATGAGCCAGGAAGGTTTCTAAAGTAGTTTCAGACTATATTTGCGTCGGTGAGATGAGTTTGTGCTCTTATGTATAATACGCGTTAGTGCCTCACACGACTATTGTTATTAATAATTTAGTTCGCGGCCCTGTAATGAGTTAAGCCGCTTGGAACCTTCGCATGGTTAATTAGTACATTCTAGTCATTATGAAAATTGTACAACTGTGTTAGAGTAATACAAAGGGACTATTTAATAGCAATTTGATGAATTGTGAACAGTCATGTAATTATAAATAATTAGTGTTTTGTTTGTCTGCTTGTTTTGTTTGTTACATATTTCGATGAAAATAGTCATTTTCAGCAAAATCATAGGTATTTTGTATTATTTCGTAAATATAACATATATTTCTCCTGCGCCTGGAGCCAATAGATTTTGTCCTGCTCGAAAGTTGCAAATAAAAAAAAAGTAAAAATAAAAAATCCCAGAACTCGATTGCAGAGCCAACCACCGGGTCCAACTGAATTTAAATAAAAAAAATGTATCTATACCATCTCGAAACCCAAAGATCCACACAAAAAAAAAAAAACATGAAATCGGCCCAGCCGTTTAGGAGTTTAGTGATATACACTCGAACAGAAGAATTATATATAAAGACACTAAAATACACATTTACAAAATTTCAATAAAATTGGTGTAGCGGTTTCGGAGATAGATATCTACTTATCAAGCGCACATCGGTCGATACTACTAACTCGCGGAAGGAGTTAATGGGCGCTATGGAAAGCGCAGTCCGTGTGACGGATTTTTGAGTCAGACTACACCCTGAGAAGAAGAAGCACATATCACAATTGTTACTGTTACCTGAATAAAACCAGCGAGTCTAACGCGTATCGCCAGTGGTAATGAAATGGTAATTTACCAGATTTTTTATTGATCATGTCGATATCTCTAACTTAAGGCTCTTAATTTCGTCTTTCAATTTATTTTATTTTATTTATTACTTACATTATTTTACTTATTCATTACCATTGGGTACGCTCACAGGACACGTCGCTAGTTTAAAGCTAACACGTATATTCGATACCCGATACAGCGATGGCGATATATTTTTAATGTCAATTTCATTGATATTCCATAGCGTTATCCGCCATTCGTTTTCATAATATCCATTGTGAAACAGCTCGACATAATGTGCAGAGAATTTTAATGTTGGTAAGCTCGGACATTTTTAAAGACAGAAAGTTTAGCGGAATGAAGTAACTATGCTTCACAGTTTTCAGGAGATATGGTGTCTTGTTGGATTGATTGCTTCGCTATAATATACAGACATCTTCGTTATGGCGTAATGCCAGTTATTAGGTAGATTTTGTGCTTCTTGAAGCGAAATTCTAGACACGCTTATTTCTTAACGACGCAAAGTAGGTATAATAGAAAATGTATTGTTTGCGTGCGCAAGCGCCCATTCGTAACTCAATGAATTAATATAAATCGTAGTTCAAATCTGGTAAATTACCATTTCACCTGATATTTTCTTTATTGGTGGCTATAAAATAATTTATATCGACCACACGGCTGTAAAGACGACGCTAAAATATATAGGTACTTGGATTACGATGAACATAAAATCTCTGTTTTATCGGGACTCGGCATTAAAATCTAGACTAGCACTAAAGACATTAAAGTATCGCCGACTTATCTCAATTATCTGCATTGAAGTAACAAGAATTATTATCAATTTACAGCGCGAGCGCACATTTCTCTCAATTTTATTACAAACTAGCTGTGCCCGCGACTTCGTTCGCGTGGATGTTGGAACTTAACAATGTATTTTTTAGTGAGACCAAATGCACTTAACCCTAATTTTTCTAAAATAAAAGAATTTTTCTAAAATAAAAGTAGCCTAAGTTACTCCTTATTACATCAGCTACCTGCCAATAAAAGTCCCGTCAAAATCGGTCCAGCCATTTCAGAGATTAGCCTATACAAACAGACATACAGACAGACAGACAAAAATTGTAAAAAATGTTATTTTGGTGTATGTACCGTATATATATTCATATGCATGTAGTAAAAAACGGTTATTTCAATATTACAAACAGACACTCCAATTTTATTTATATGTATAGATTGCACATTAGAAGGCGATTTTTAAACGATGGTATTTGTTGGCTTATTTGTTAGTAAGAAGTTGGTTGTTAATCTTTAATGATTTTTTAATATGACATAAATATTTCATAATCTGTTATAATCTTTTGAGCACACCGTTTGTATGCACATAAATAAGCGATAAAGTAAAACCCAATACAGTTACAGAACTCCAATTTCCTAAAAATTATGCCTATTTTGGATTTACCGTCAAACCTAACAAATTTTTGGTGTTATTCATCAAATGTACTTCTAAAATGAGTTTTCAAGTCTACATATTGTATTCCCTAGCGACAATCGAATAATATCAGTATAAATCCAGTTAGTATACCTAGCGGATACTACAGTAGCCGCTAGAGGCGTCACGCTTAGTTTCATACTAATATTATTCGATGGTCGGTAGCGAGCATCGAAAGACTTGTAAACTCATTAGACAAGAGAATACATCAATGGTTAAAAAAAAGTATTCCAAACACAAAATGCGCGTTCCATTTATCTATCGCAGATGAGCGTGGTAAAACTGTCGCGTCGTCGTCAGTATAAAAGTCGGACGAGTTCGGCACAACCTAAAGCTTTATTCGATAAATGGTCGATTAGTTGAATCCCGTTAACTACCTATGGGGATTTTGTTCGCGAAAGTTGTGCTATGAATGTAACTTTTCCGTATTTCTTATATTATTTCGCAGACATGTGACACGCCACAGGGTTACCAATATTTATTTCTTATTTTTGTTCAGTACTGATTTGATATATAAATGTCGCTGTAATAAACACACCGCAGGAAATTCCACAAATACTGTTTCCTACCAAAGCTTTTTAGTATTATCTATTTGCTCTAAATTTAGTTAAAATATATAATTCATTCAATTACTTACTGTTTTTACTTTAAATTCAGAAAATTCAAATTTATCGATTTTATACGGTTTTGGTCGTAATACTATGAGACAAAATTTTTGGTTGTACTATGAGTACCTAAGCGTTACGTTTGTACAAGTAACAACATACCTATACCTACTTATCATCCTAATGTATAATTATTGGTATTTGAAAATCGAAATTTGTTCATATATTATGGACTTTTCGTCTTAAAAGTGTATAAAACATTATAAGGTGCGTTGGGGTAAGATCGACAATGGGGGTAAGATCGTACCGATCGAATTTCCGGCTGATTCGACCACTTTTTGTATGTTGTTCTCCAGTCAATAGAATTAGTTTGTATTGCCTGGAGAACAATGTCAATAAAAAGTCTTGAATCAAAATCAAAATCAGCCGAAAATTCGATCGGTACGATCTTGCCGATCTTACCCCAACCTTATACATATAACATGTTTATATGCGATATTGTGAAAAAATCTTTACCTTTCTCCACATCTGAGCGTATCATCTATCACTTCTAACTTGCCAGTTAGTTATTGCATTCCATATACTGCTCTCTAGGTAAACAATTTATGTATTGTGTTTATTAGTAAATTATTATAGTGTAACTAAAGTGCCTTGAAACTGTATAATTAGAAACCTATTAATTATGCAACTATGACATTAATGACTAATTAAATATAAAAATACGCAAAAGTAATGCAAGCAATAGTTTTTCTTTATAATGCCTTGTGGTTTACGGCCTTGTTAATTAAACCAGGTCACTGAGGCAGCTTAGAAGTGAAAAAGTGTTTGCATAATAATACAACAATAACATAACAGGTTATATAACATAACAAAATATTTATACAATACAACAATTTCACCGTTTGTATACGCTCGATTTGTTCAAGGTATATAAAAGTGAATATGTATGTTTATAAATTGTATTACGCGAAATCTCTTCCACGTTGCGTGCAAAAAGTAGATGTTTTAATGTATGTATTTTATAGCTTATTTTATACACATGTGGAGGTGTTTGTAGTGTAACAGCAACACCGTTGTTGTTTTACGTTACGCCCACCTCCCGGCGTAATACTGACGTATACGTTTGTCTTTTTGCAACTATGTTGTGTTGGGTAACTGTAATGGTTTTTAGAACGTTGTTGTATGAATTTCTTTGTGGTTTTGTTTATATTATGTTAGTAGAACAGATAATTTATTGTGTTTTGTTATAGTGATATTTTTGTCTTACTTTTGTAGCTATCTTCGTTTTTTATAAAGTGTAAACCTAAATTGTTCCAAATAAATAAATAATAAATAAATTTTAGGGTAGGTTTTTTTTGTGCTTTTTGTTATTTGCAGCAAAACATTTCAAAGATAAGCCTTATGATTAATGATTCTGCAATTATCTGCTGCACAGTTAATTAATTTGGTCGGTTTCGCAAGCTTTGTATAAATATATATCTATTTAATGTTAGTGGTATTCTCTTAAAGGAGCTGAATTTGAATCTAGAGATAGAATTTTATTTTTTATGCCCTCTATCGTACTGAATTCGTCTCGCGTCTCGATCACATCAATACTATTGGGAGTGCTACGTATGTAATCCATACATACCTAAAACGTATTTATTTGAAAATACAAGTGCGATTCGTTTTTTAAGTCTGTAAACTTCGAAAGCATACTTTAGAACATCCAATTAATTTGAAATAGCAATTGAAATAACCAACGTAACTTCTATTTAAGTTTCAAACATCTCAAAACCCTTTTAATGATAGCCTATGAAGTAAAATTATTAATGAATCCATATTCAAGTTTCTTCGAGGTAATAAAAACACTTGGATGGTGCTCTTGGACTGTATTATTAAGTTAGAGTCATAACAAAAAGAAAAAAGCTCAGGAGAGTAATAACATCAAATAAAAAATAAACTAAGACAATAAAAAAGGAAATATTGGAGCTTACGGCAGTTCGTCTGCCAAGTTATCTCAGGTAGCCAACTGAACGGGGAAAACTTAACCCGTTTTTTATTATCATCAATTCATTTCCGAGACTTCTCTAGTTTATTAAGAGGCACTAAATGTACCTATATTTTTCTCTAATTGGATTTATAAAGTTTTAAATGTATAGTGAATTAGACCCAAGCAAGTTTTCTACGGATATAAGATCACACATCACATAGTATTGCACCTGTATTAGAAAGGTTATGCAGAGGTGTATCATTGTACTCCTACATTTCGCCGATGCCGTTATTAAGTCTCATGTAATAGGGGGCCTCTCTCCGTGCTGCTACTGAGAATTTCCAGAGGAAAAAACCTAATACCACTTTGCCCAACCCGGGAATCGAACCCAGGACTTCACGCTCAGCAGTCGCGTCTGTTACTACTAGACCAATGAGGCAGTCTACGAATATTAGAATTTCTGATAAATACTAATTTTAGAGCACCAATTTGGTTTGAACAGAAATCTTGCTTACTAATGAAATTGTGTTATAGAACCACAATAAAAATAAATGTTAAGTCAGGTTCCGAAAATCTTGTACAATCACGTTGGTAAGGTGTGAGTAATATCTTAATAAAGGAAATTCGTATGTTTACTCAAACGAGTAGCCCAGGTTTTTAATAAACACCCGGTTCACCAAATATCAGATAAGTATACAAACTCGTATTTGCTTACTTATTACAACACAAAACAGAGTGGTAAAATGTGAACGAGTGAAGGAAGCTCGCTTCAAAAATAAAAGCGTAAGCGATACAAAAGCTCGTTTCAGCGCGTTATTTCTGAAATATTATAACGTATCGCCGACGAATTCCTGCTTTCCTGGTCGTTGCGAATTCGCTTTAAAACCTGATCGATCTTGCTGGGGCAATGTGAAAACAACAGAGTTGTTGTGGCATGTTTTATTCATTATTCTATTTACGATGAAGTCGGTAACTTCTTCTTGTTATGTTGTCGTTCTAGTGTTTTTCTGTTGTGGTATCGTTGGAAACATAACTTGCTTAAGGCAATTGTGGTTTGTAGAATTGTTTATGTTTTGGTAACAACTGATGTTTCTCGTAAGTGTTTGGCCAATGACCCGGCAGCCAAGATGACCTATATCCAACGGTCGGGACTTAAAATAGACATGAATAAGATAACGGTCAGGTTTGATGACTTATAATAAAGAATAGGTCAATTTATATGGCTGTCCATCGTGCTTTGGGCAAAATACAAAAGATATTTTTTATATAATAGTTATTGGCAGTCTATTGCTCTTGTAGTGAATGAAGACTATATTAAGCTTATACGAGTAGTCACTACGCTTTACAAGCGCGGTTACAAGTTTAAACGGGAGCGAAATAAAATAACGCAACGAAATTCGGGTTTTTAATAGACCTTTGTTCCTGACTGAAGCTTTACTAAGACTTGAAATTTCAGTCAAGCTGTCCGCTATTAAATAAAATAATAGCCTGTCAATGTGCTCGTAAAAGGCTTTTCCGTGAAATCAACGTTGTTATGCCACAATAAAGAACATCTGCGGGGTTTCCAGACCTAGTGATATAAGATTGCCAACAATTTCGCATGAAATATTGTAAAACGCCACGCTGAGATGGCCTATAAAAAGATTTCTAGAAAGTAAATCTTGGTCTTAGACTTTGTTGAATAATGTAAGAAATTAATTCTTCGCAATATTTAACTTTGAAGCCCACATTTTAGATGTTATACTGCCGGTACTTACTGCTCCGTAGATCCACGATTGTTTCCCAATGCTGGGCTATCAATATATTACTAAAACTGGAGTAAGTATATCGATTAGATCGCAAATGATGGGATTTATCGAAAAACAAATTATACTCATTTATAATGTTTATATACTCAACTACCTCTTGGTCTAGCGGTCCTAAGCACGGCTATTGATCATGATGTTTATAGCTTCGATCGATCGATCGGGCAAATGGTTTTGGGTTTTACTAACAGAACATTTTCAGTATTGTTGCCCGGAATTGTTTTCGGTTGATACAAATAGGCTCGCCCCTATTACAGGAAACTCAATAATAGTATCGGCGACACGTGTCACACATGTCACATTACATGGTGGTCGATGTACGAGTACATGACGTACTGTTGTACACACACATCGTGTGTGTACACAGTACACCTCTGCCTATCCCTACGGGGAATACAGGCGTGAAGTAAGTAGTTGAAGTAATTATAACAGATTATTATTGTAGTTCTGTTCTAAATAAGACCAAATTAAATCCTAACCAATATTATAAATGCGAAAGTAAGTTTGTTTGTTTATTTTTTACCTTTTCACGCCTAAACCACTGAACCGATCATCCTCAAATTTTGCATATATGTTTTCAGGTGTAAAGAAATGGACATAGAGTATCTTTCATCCCGAAAAAAGTACTGTTCCCGAGGAAAACAACAATAATGTTCTTATGATAATAGATGGCGCCACGTGTCTTTCGCAGGCAGAGTATAACCCGAATTGACTGTCAAATTCTAAATTAACGCGAACGAAAGCCGCGGGCAAAAGTTAGTGCTATTGATAAATTCAGAAAGTTATGTTCTTTAATTTACTTCCAGTAATTCGTATCTGAACATGTCGGGGGCAGATGTTTGAAACAAGGGGCCTTTCCTCTTTATTTTAATTAAACCATTAGCCTCAACCTAAAATTGTTTTTTGGTGCCTAAATTATGGAATTAACTACGCTACAATGCCACTAACTTTTTTATAAAAATGAATAAGGTCAACGAAGTTTCAAAAAAATGTTTTAATATATTGTAGGCGAATGAAGTAGAGCAACTATGGTTAACAGTCGGCCGCCGCGGTGCGGCATTAATCATCACCTCAGTATATTCGTGTTTTCAGTTTCATAATATTCATAAACTATCTTAGCTTAAGTATCTATAATAAGCGTCTGCCTTTGATCTAGTAGGCGCAAGCGCAACTAGCGGGTGAGGTCCTGGATTCAGTCCCCAGGTGGGGCAGTGTTTCTGGGTTTTTCTGTCATAACATTCTCAGTAGCAGCTCGTAGCTTTCTGTTAATTACGGAATCGAATATGTGTATGCAATAGTAGCCTTCTGCCAAACTTTTTTAGGATATATAGGTGCGAATCTATGTTAAAGTATGCGTACACGCCATACAGCATAAACTTTCCTAAAAAGAATCAACCCAGTTCATAGATATCTGTATTTTTTTAAAATTTTCCCCACTCTCTATATTATTAAATAATATATTCCTTGCGGGAATCGCCGCGACATGTAGCGCAGCAATCGATCGTTCAATCACTGCGCCAACCGTGCAGTCAAAATACACATACAGCTTCTAGGAAAATTGTCGTAAGTTCCGTAGTCAATCTGTGAGTTCTGTGTGGGTGATGTATGGTTCGCGAACTGCATAATTATTGTGTGCAGAGCTTTTAAAGGGTTTTACTTAAATTGACTTTCGGCTAGTTCGCGTATGTTGATGTGAAAGTTTGAGATTAGTTTGCATTTGTTACTGGGATGAACTATTATAAAAAATAGCACGCAGCTTTCGGTCCTGAGATTTTGTTATGTGATACTAAAATAATGTAATATTCATTTTTCCCTTTTAGATATTTTTTTAAATATTTGATTTGGTAGCACCATCTGCTTTGCAACTTACGAAAATGAAATTCTTGCCCGAAACCTAATAAGTAGCTAATTATAGTATTTAGTTGCAAAAGTTCTGAAGTCGCGTATTTTAGTACTTTTGTTAATCAGTATTTATCATTAAGAGTACGTCGTTAATAGTTAAGAAGCGTCAGACTAGCTTAACACCTGACCTGACCTAGGTTCAAGCTCTATATATATTTCGTATAAACATCGCAAAGTAGTGGTAAGCCGCGCCCGACTCAGGCTATTTTTAGCCTCGAGAGCTGCAAGCAAAATGTTTTAAACGATGTTTTTAAATAAATAATATTTCAAAGTATCTGTTTCTTGTAGTGGTCATAAGCGCGGTTGCTGAGAGTGAGATACCTACTGAATTTAATTCTCTGGTTGGGCAAAAATATATTGGGTTATTTTGTTAGAAAATTCCAGTAGCAATTTGGAATTGTGTCCAGTAGATGTGTCCAATAGGCACGACCCTATTACATAGGACTTAATAACGGCATCGGTTAAATGTGGGTGCATAATATGCATCCACATTTGCCCAATCCTTCGTAGAATACAAGTATGAAGCTGTTATATGCGTTAATTTCGCAATTGATTTGCTACTAAAACATTTTCCGTAATTTTACGATTAAATTACGTTTAATACTCGTATTAACTGAACAAAACATTTTCGTAAATTACATGAAGAAGGTTTAATTCAAGCAAACAATTTGAAGTAAGTTTGTACTGAAACCGAGCTTAATAGTAATTAATTAAAGCACGAAGTACTTACTTTCATTACGTAATGCTTCATGATTATGTACATTTTAATGCCACTTAATGTAATTAATGTTGCTTGGTACCTCTTGCTTCACGTGTTTTGCTTTTAAAGGACGATTCAGTTACCTTCGAATGACTTTCACTGGTTCAATGGATATTGTATCAAATTCTCACTGACGTAGCTCTCGATGTTCATTTGTATGTATGCACGAGTCTGTACATGTCTCGTACATGTCTCGTACCTGCCCTTTGAGTATCATCTCTCTTCAATGAATGACAGGCTTTACTCAGGATTACTACGTTTTGTATATTCAGATGTTTTCAATATTTATTAGAACTTTTATTTTTAAATTTGCCGTGGGTGTGTGGATGAAATAGACGGGTGTACAATCTACAATCATTATACAATAGAAATGCCAGTTTAATTAATGTATTGCATTGACATAAGTTGTCAAATAGTTACGTCATTCGTAATTATCAATCCCATACATTTTGCTAGTGTTTCTATTCTGTAGCTTTGAAGATAAAAAGCTGTTTAGGGGGACAGAACTTAAAATGGTTTTTAATTTTAACAAGGTTAATTAGACAATAGATTTCACCAAATCTTTTGAAATTAAATGAACTTGTTTATTTTGTAATTAGGATTTGTAAATCACTTTTACTTTTACACGTCTTTAAAAAAACTAGATGGCATCGGCATTTCCTATATCCCTGAAAAGAAACGCCGACACAAACTCAGAGAACTAATTGTAAATCCTTGCTCCTATTTTCTATAGATTCCTACTTACTTCAGTTCCTGTTTGTAAATAATTGTGTCAACCTTAGGATTCGCCCCCGACCCTGTATTTTTAAATATAATTTTTGATTTCCCAATTATTACGTCTAAGTGTCATAATAAATACAATTAGGCATTGATATTTACTTTATTTAATACGCAAACAGAACCAACGATTTATTTAATTATTTTATGTTTTTACGATGTTTAAGTTTTATATCACCCTGTATATACCTACATATATAAGGACCTAGGTTATTACGTGTTCTAATGAACAACATTATTTTAATGAATGGCGCGACCGTCGGCCTTGTTGTTTCCTATAATTTCCTTGGTAATGGAAATGTTATGAGCCGGATTTTTACCACGAAGTGGAAATTATGTGTGATTTATAAATAGCATTAATAATACAAGGAATTATAAGGAATATATTTGCGTCGATACGGAGAAACATATAATTAGAAAGAAGTCTTTTGGCACAAGAACCCAAATTACCTTATCAACATGAATTATGAATGAGATTTCCGAAATAAAGCAGTTTGTTTTCATTGAAATTAGTATAGAATGTAGGAAAGACTTAATTAACATAATATATCACAACCTGTAAACCAGTATTACCTGCTTTTTAAAGATGCCGTTATGCGTTCATGTCCGATTTACTTCCTAATTAAATTTTCTCGAATTTTCTAACTATAAACCATAATAAAACCTTGCCCGTCCCTGGAACCGACCCCGGGACCAGACGTTCAAAAGCCCTCGTTACCAGTAGCGGTGGCCAGTGATATGTTAAGAAAATAATAAAGATTAAAACCTTTTCTAACAGTAGCATATAAAATAAACAAGTGCCGAAATAACGTGACGAAATATTGCTACTCTTCGTTCAAGAACTCTCATTTCTTAACAATATTTTCGTTGTACCAAAAAAATAAACTAAAACAATAGAACGTCGTGGCGTCTTAGTTTGTACATTATCCGCTACATCTTTATTACGTAGCAAGGTTCAAGGTAAGAATACGGCAACCGTTGTGTCGAGCCCGAACGTTACCTCTGCGATCGATACCCCGCCCCGACCTCCACTCCACATCTCTAAAATTATCCGATACAACTTACCCGTCGTAGCTAAGGTTCTGCCCAACTTTACGTTTATTTTGAAATTATAGAGGCGCGGAAGCGAGACGCCTTTGTTGAGTATAGACTAATGAAACGCTTGGTATAAAAGATCTATTTTAGATGAAAAATGTTATTTTTCGTTAGAGTATACTGACAGGGGTTTTATGAATGATTAAACGTTTGATCTAGTGGTCTGGGCAAAGTGTTATTGGGGGTTTTCTGTATGGAAATTTGGAATAGCAGGTCAGAGATTAGAATTGATCCCGGTAAAATTAAATTAAATATCGGTGTGTAACAATACACTTCAACCTAACCTTTCATGAAATACAGGCGTGATACTTTGTGGTAGTGACGTGTTGCAAAGTTATGAGAACATTATCGTTCCATAGGTATGTTCTGCATTAGAATTGTGTTGATTGGAAATAAGTAATTCATACGCCCAGGAGAAAATGAAATTTACCTTACATTACCGGTTTCTTTGCTTTAAGATTGTTTTGCCTCAAAAGATATCGCACATCGGCAACGAGAGAGTCACAACACATAAAATACGAAGTTAAGATAAGTATCCCATGAGATCACAAACTTTATCTGCTAAAAGACGTCATGATTATAGTGCAATACCTCGCTGAAAGTGTCATGTTTACCGATACACTCTCTCAGAAAAAAATGGAATTATAAATTATAAAAAAAGAGAATAGCGATTTCCGAAAAAGTAGATTTAACGTGTTGTGACACTCTCGTTGCCGATGTGCGATATGACAAAGAAAAGTTAGAAAACTTTTTAGTGCATGTAGTTCATTTTCAAAGTAGTTTGTCTAACTGAGTCCCTGGAGCTTTATTTTTAAAATTTGGTTATCTTTGCTGAATAAATTTTCAATATCCGTAAAAGTATTATCCGATGCTGGACACCTTTGTCCAGCATCGGATAATACTTTTACGGTTTTACTTTTACAGTTACGGATTTTACTTTTACAGTTTTGAAAATTGCTTCTGCGAAATAAAAATGATTTTTTATATTTCTACAACGGGCTAAGCGTATGTTGAAACTGCAGAATACAGTTTATATATCTACGTAGATTTTAACCAAGATTTTAAGCCTGCCAAGTTCAATTTGTGATTCTTGATAGGTTTCGGGAAACAACATAAAACGAATTATTTTTTAAACAGTATATTAAATAAAAAAACTGACAATGTAGTATTGAAGACATTCGTTAGATACAGAACTCTATAAAATTATATCAAATTAAAAAAAAAAACTACTTATTAAAGATATTTTTACAGATTCTTACAGAGATTTTTTTTTCGTCAAAAATGCTCATATGTAACTTGGCAGGTATAGCGACGATATATCTACCTAGATTTTACCTACCGTATGCCGTCTGAGGTGTGGGCCAAAATAACCACGCAGCAGAGCCCTGACACAGCAAAACGGCGACGCGGTAAATTGCGAAAGAGATCGCGGGACGAACGGGACACAGTTGGAAAAGACTGGCCATCTTTGGCACAGAACAGAACGGTCTGGTAATCAAGGGGGAAGGCCTTTGCCCAGCAGTGGGATGTGACAGGCTAACAGTAACAGTAACCTAGATTTTATATACGTATCTAGATTTTATATAGGTACATCATTATATAGGTATCACAAAAACCATCGCGGGTTTAACAGTGATATATCAGACACGTTTTTTTTATGATTTGTCTCTCGCAGTTAGCTCAGGGAGCTTTTACTGCTTAACCGGGCAAAAATCAGCCGCGACATCTCGGTACATATTATATACACATACACAGTAGTACACATCACATACATGCTAGAAATATTTTTTAACACATTTTTTTTATTTTTTATTTATTATAATATTGTGTAATCAGTCATGCTGTATAAGTTGTTTTAAAATACAATATTTATACATTATTGACCTAGGAAAAAAGAGTTTCTTCTTGCTCGTTTTCTTACAAAATGATATACATACATATTGTGGAAAAAACTCTTAGTAATGAAAAAAATCTTCAAAATTATACGTCTCGGCGTAAAAATGTGAGTGGGTTTCACGAAAACAAGGCTTGTCTTAAAATCTGGTGTTGGACGGGTTTTTCCGGGAAAAATTACTCTCGGAGTGCTCATTTAATTTTATGTAGATACCTTAGTTTGGGTCCCAAAAAGTCACCCATGCGAAAGATTTACCTACATTAGTAATTTTACCTTCCACGCACTGAAGTTTTTTGAACAGAGTTTTCATTTATTTACTTTACGTTTTAAATACGAATAATGAATTTGAATGTTGGAAATATTAATTAAAATGTGGTTCTTTGCATTGTTTGATACAAAGCATTTTCTTGAGAATAAAAGAAACGCTTGCAGCAAAACATTGTTTCAGAGGGAAGAGAAAACTTGCTAAAGCAACAAAATAATTTTCTATGTTAAGTATTTAATTCTCGTGTCATTTAAATTGTATTTTTTAAATTAATTTGAAAGTAAAAGTGTGCAGTCATCAACGAAAGATTTATTATACGAAATTTAATCATCACTACTTTGTTTATAATATAATTATAATAATAAGGATCAAAGCACAGTGGCAGTTACAGTTGGTGATGATAGGTACTGATGATGGAAATGCGGCGTTATCATCACTAACAAAAACGATGTACCTACTTATGTGAACGCTCTAAATAATCCAAACTGAATTTTGTTCACCAACTTACCAGCGTTAGTTAATTACATTGATTGCAAAATGCACATAGGTGCTATTTGTTCAGCAAATATTTGTAATCATGATCGGATACGTGATCCAATTCAGCGCCCCAGTGAATTAAACGTAGATTGCTCCATACTAGAAACGCAATGAAATGATTGCGCGACAATTATGCGGTAATTATGTTTAGCTTTTATGTTTCCTCTTTCATAAAGTAAAATGTCTCTTAGAACATGATCCCGGGAGTGTGGAGAGTAAAAGGTCAAAACGTGAGCGAAATAAATAATATTCAATTACATGGTTTGGGGTAGCTTTATTCTTTTGTTTTACTTCCACTGTAATATATGTCTTTGACGACCACTGATGACGAGTTCACCGACTCACGCGCTGAATGGTCACCATTCCCTGTGACACGTGAATCGAGTTATCAACGACAAAACGATACGACACTTCCTCGCACAACGACTCGGTCCTAAACGGAGGTGGCCTATCAAATGATAATAGAATATGATCAAACGAAGGGGCCTGGACAGTCGTGCGACGTTGTGCGCAGATATATTTGACATTCTAAAAAAACTTGAAACTGTGTCTGTAGACATTTTTGCGAGTCCGTGAGTGCATTTCGCTATAAAATATAATGGTTGATTTTTTCCCTGTTCCGGGTAAAAGTGCTTTCAGAGAGAGTGTTACGTAATATTTATAGAGTGATATGATAGGTGTAAATGATGAAAACTGTTTAAAAGTGCTACTGGGCGTTTGCAGTGTACTTTACATAACTGTTATTTCTGTGCGGCAGTGCGTTTGAGTGGGATTTTGTAATATTAAACGGATTTTACAGTGTGTGTTCAGTCCAGTGAAAGGTGATTTAGCTACTATACTTATTGTAGGTTTTAATGTTTTTAATGCAGTGTTTCTAGTTAAAATACCTAGATATTTTTATAATTGGATTTAAGCTCTTTTTAATGGAAAAAAGCTTTTTATCGATACGACCTATATATACTGAAAAAATGTCAGTTTTAACGAGCTTACGCCAAACATTCACAAAAATATTTTAGTTTACAGATATCAAATTGCCAGACACTTGTGGCTATCGCAATGCTTCAAATAAGTAACACATAATTAATGTACTTCTCAACAATTGACTCGAGAACAAGTAACTCAATAATACTTTCCACTACATACTACTTATGTAGATACCTTTCTGTTTCTTTTAATAAAAAACTTCAACGAGGTCGTCCTTCCCAATTGAAAGATGAGTCAAGCCCCGACCGTGCTCCCCCACTGTCCCTATACAACAACATGGATACTCTTAAACTAAGAACACAAAAAGTATTATTTACCTTTAAAGCAGAGCTATAATAGATTCTAATGATTTTTCCTTTATTGAGTGGAATGGATAGGAATGATAAGTTTAACTAGGTAATACAAAAGTAACATTTAAGTAGCCATAATAAATAATAGTACTGCATATCAATGAACATCTCATAAAATTATTATAAATTCCGTTTCTTAGCGCAAATAAAGTACCGTGCTAACTTTAGATTCGCTTCAAATAAGTTGAATATTCATAAGCATTTAAGGTATATTGTCGAATATCCATTTCATAATCTTAACGGGACAAGTATGAATTAGAATTGGTACATTTCCGCCAGCTTTTAAGCTTTGCCTATATTTGTAACATTAATCTATAATCGTATTTAGTCGAAGTTTTGTGTCGAGGAGTCGAGGAGTTATAAATTTATCTAAATTTATTATGAATGGCATCATTCTGCATTCAGTAACACAGCGTATTATTCATGTAATAAAAAAATATTGTATAAGCTGGGTTTTACGCGGATTCTGGTTATTTATTCATGCTTTCCAGAGCATTGGATGCTAAAGGATTTTCGGTGTTCGATCATATTTATTTAAATCGACAAAATGTAAATTTTAAATTATTATGCTCTAGTTACTTCTCTACATAAAAATGGACGAAATGAAAAATTTATTGTAATGTCACAAAGGGTATTTTTTTATCCGATATTTGACTTTTTTAAATTTTTTTCAATATATTTTTTGTAGAATACAATGTATACAAATACCTACAAACATTGTATATACAATATACTTTATTTGGAATAATAATATAAACGAAATTTTAAGTCTATGGGAAAAATTGAGATGCTGAATACAATGTAATTAATGTCTCAGATTTTGACTGCTTAAACTGTTGTGAGCGTTTAAAATGAATTAATCTTAATCTACAAGTATATAGCAATATATAACATTAATAATACAACCGTATATTTAGGCTCGTATGCAATTAATTACCAAACTCTAGTGACCACACTTTATGGACGATGGTTTATGTAATGGTTCGATAAACAAAACTAAGGGTTACGCCCTCGCTTGATTGGAAATGGACATGAAACGAGGCCCATGCGTGTTCATAACTTTACGGCCATCCCTTTTGACTCAACTTCAGGCGAAATTTACCACCGGTTACTGAAAACCTGGACAATTCTCTGGTTAGTAAATCTGTTGTTAAATCCCAAGTTAGCTCTTGTTATTGGGTGACTGAAATTAGCTGATCGAAATTAGCAATGAAATTAACAACTGATCATACCAGTTTACGTGAGATTTACTGAGATTACGGTATTAGGTATCCTATAGGCTCTAGAAATATGGATGTAGTTTTCCGAAACATTGATTATGGATTTTTATTATATTTGGTTTTACATTAGTACAGTTAAACTATGTAAATGAGAGGGGCTCGTAGCTACATTGATACCGTGTAGATCAGTCGATCTCTGACGTTAAATGGCGCTTGCTGCGGCCAGTCCTTGGATGGGTGACCGTTGTTCATAAGTCGAGACCCCTCCGTACCTCAGAAAGCAAGTTAACTAGTTGGTCCCGGGTGTCATGCGAATACCTATGACAGCCATTACGGATGTCAGTAGCCCAAAAAGTCTGACAACCAGACTAACCTTTAAAAAACTGTGTCAGTAGTTGGGTGCCGGAAGTCAGATGGGAGTCCTTCCGTGTAAAATATTGATATTCAGCCACAACCGGTTAGACTGGGCCACGACCCCAATGTATTTGGGAAAAGGCTAGTCAGATGAGTTCAACTATGTAAATAATATAAAGCATCCTTAATTTTTAGAAAACTTTATGTATATCCAGATATCCTAACAAAGTTTTTCAATAAATAAGGTTTTTACAAATTATATATGTTACCGTAAAATTGTAAACGCCGTTACATTATAATCTATCTCGCGAGATTCTAAACTGTCGAAAGATTGTGAACCGTAATAATTTAACGCATAATTTTTCATTAGATTATAATCTATCGAAATGAAACCGTCAAATTGTGAAATGGCATGTGATGGAACGCACCTCGTGCGCTTTTTGGTTGAACACTAACCTAACCTAACTCTGTAGACACAGAACGACCAATCAGAGACAGCCTTCGGACAGTTGACAATTTAAAGCGCGACAGATTGTGATTTAACAGTTTTACTTCTAAACTGTAAGCAGTATGTTACGGTTCACAATCTTTCGACAGTTTACAATCTCGCTAGATAGAATATAATCTAACAGTATTTACAATTTTACGGTGACATATATAATGTTTTTAAAAGGCATAATTCTGTTTCTGATTTTGCCAAATAAGGTTTCTATTGATTCTTTTACGACTGCTATTGATTTAATAGCAAAGTTATTTTAATATTTAAAATGTTTGTATGCATAATAAATTACAGAGATTTTCATCTGATCCATTTTAAAATTTTGATAGCGATCGTTTTGTTTATGCAGAGTTTAAAGCGAAGCAAAAGTTCAAGTAAATATTAATAGTTTGTTAAGATACATACATATTCATGAATTAAACATTTATACTCCATGTAAGGATAACAAAAACACGCGTATACTCATAAAATTAGATGGGTAGGTACACTCGAAAACATACGTACATAAAGTCGTGCTCATAAACTTCATAGTAACATGCGTAGGTACAGTCACTCTCATAAAGTTCTCGACGTGCCGGAAAGGATCGTTCCTTTTGTTTTCCGCGTTAATTAACGTTATTATTTCCTCAGTCGTTTGTCCAATTTGAGTCCAAATTAGGGACTGTTTCCAAGAAATAAAGCCATGAAGACATTGTAGGTCGATATAGACGACTTAATTGTCCATAGCCGAATTATGTAGTTATTGTTGTACAGTATAATGTACAGATAGTGGTTGATCAAGTTTTCATTAAAGTACGTAAATGCTTTCGTATAAAATAAACTTTTGTATTGATACGAATAAACGATTGTTTTATATGTATTAAACGTTCGATATATTGTCAGTGTATACGGTCGTCAGTATAATTTCTAGTTTACCCCGACGTCTGAGTATTAATCGATACTCAACTGAAGAACACTTAAGTACCTCTAAGAGTATCAATCACTTAAGGCTATACTGGATACGCTTAGTAGTTACGCATTGTGAGTATACCATAGACTCGTTTAACCTATGGTTACAATTATTAATGAAAAATTAAATTGTTAGACCGTAAGCAAATATTACGGAGTAAATACAAAGCCAGCTTATGCTTGCAGCTTTTATCGCGTCAAAAAGTTAGGATTTAGGAAGTCTACGAAACAAACAAAAGACAAATGTGATAAAAATGCATAAGCACATATCGTAGTGACCCGGGTACGTCTTAAAACTGCGGCCAGACACCGGAGGACGGGCAGCAGCGTCCTCTCACTAATCGGTGAGCCACTGCGATCCCCAAGCCGCCTGCCAAGCGTGGGGATTATGGCAAACCCCCCCTTGAGGGAGGCCTTCGTTCAGCAGTGGACGTCTTTTGGCTGATGATTATTATTATTATGCTTGCAGCTTTTCTCGCGTCAAAAAGTTAGGATTTAGGAAGTCTACGAATTTAATTGGTCGGTTGTAAAATGCAAACAGTGTGTTTGGATGAAGATGAAAAGTTAGAAATTTGTATTTTCAGTTAAATAAAGTTGCTAAATGTAACGCCAGTTACATACGCAATAAAGTATAGACAAATGTGATAAAATATATACAAAAATATATACATATGCAAATATCGTAGAATGTCTCTAAGGATGAAATTGCTTTCGAATAAATACGATAGGTTCAATCTCCTACAATGCCTTGGTGGTATTGTGGGCTCCAGCTAGAGTTCCCGAAGTTCACTATCTGATGCCGAAGTAAACCACCGTGGTTCACCTTGGAAAGAGTCTAGCACACCTCTGCGTCTACCTCAGACAAAAGACAGTCCACGAAGATTCTCACCACATAAAACAAAAATAATAATCATTACCTACAGACGAACATTGACAAACATCGGGTGTATCATATGGGCTCCTTACAAGTTTATTATCTTTAACCAAGGAGATAACAATCCTAAAACATTAAACAAATGAACACTCATTTGTTTTAAAAACAGTCAACAGAAAATACTCATAATTCACAGAATACGTTTCTGTTGGTACTTCTTAATGGAGCGTGGGTGTGACATAAGGGCGTGCCTAAGCCTTACAGTAAATAGAAAATAACTTACTCGGTTCTGTCCTAAGTAAACATTTAAACGTTCCCTTCGGCGTGAAGAATATGTACAGACATTATGTAGGTGCTTGTGTATGTATGAAGGAATGTGTTGGTTTTCATTCAGATTTGCGAATGAAAAGAAAATACAGCTGTATGCTTCCATTTTGTTCGATTTGTAGAACCGATTGGAAGAAATTGTCAAATATGGCAATGCTAGCTTGGTGTCACTCAGTATTTTATTTTTTATCACATCCTAAGGCTAACTGGCAAGAATATAAATATTTAATTTTAGTAGAACGTTGCCCCCCTCCCCCTCCACTAGGAGTAATTCCTGTATCGTGGGTGCGTTTACAAACACAAATATTCACATGGACACACCCAGACCCGAAATAAATATCTGTAGATCATACATATATTTGTTTTTTGAGGGAATCGAACCCGCGACACATAGCGTAGCAATCGATTGTTCATCTATTGCGCAAACCCTACCGTCGTCTTAGTTTAAGGGGTCAGCAGGAATACTAGGAGCGAGTAAGTCATTTCCTTTAAAAAAATATTTGGACTACGTACCTCAACGTTTTCATTGGGTGGGATTAAACCAGGGCTTCACGATCCGTGGCGCGGTTCCAACCTGATATTGAAAAGAGGTTATTTAATAGCGTTTCATTTGCTTCTTATATAAATATGCTACTTTACAAAGGTTTCTAGAGGCATTTTCGTTTTATTGTGGGCAGAGGAACCATGTTCCAACTGTCTACTGTTCAACGTGGGCGGTATTAATCCCCATATAGGTATGTTTCGAATTCCGTGATACTGCTACTAAATCATTAAGGAAGCTGGAAACAAACTGAAAAAAAAAACTCTGTATTCTGATTCTTTTTTCTGTGTATTAAAACGTTTTATAAATATTAAAAATGCGTTATGGCAATAAAAAATTGTTAGTATACAAAACGATAAGTAGATATATAAAACAAGAGTTATACAAATTGTTTTTACAGGAAATGTTTATTAAGAAAACTGAACGTTTAAATGAAAATCATCCTAAATATTTTAAGCTAAGAAAAAATAATATGATTTTAACTTTATGGCTTAAAATGAACCAAACGAGTGGTTAGCTAGCCAGCCAGCTAGAAAATCGGTAAAAGCTTGATTGAAGGCATTGAATAATTAGAACTAACACCCTCGCATATTCTAAAGATATAAATATTAATACCTACCCAATCATCATCATCATCATCATCATCAGCCAAAAGACGTCCACTGCTGAACGAAGGCCACCCTCAAGGTTTTGCAGCTTCTGAGAATCATATAGAAAAGCCGGTCACTCTTAGCACTCGTGTCTACTAGATAAAGAGTCAATTCTGCTTTGATACCTATTTTCGCAATTAATCTTTTGTTTGTTGGGGCTGAAATAAAATATTATCCAAATATATTTGGATGAACTGTATGTTTTTGGCAAAATAATTGTTTTAAAAGTTTTAAAAGTTTAGATGTTCAGACCTGTTTAGACGGTAGATCCTTGAGAGAGAGTTTGAGAATAGGCAAATAACCCATTTAAATTTTTATACAGAATTTTTCTTCTTATATATCGACGTATATTTGAATCAAAGAGATTTTTGGTTAAATGTTTATCCAATGCAGACATATCAATGTACATTTCCAAATAAAAAAACTTGACTGCCGTCATTTTTATGGCATCCAGCTGGGTTAAAAGCGTGGTTCTGAAAAACATACATTTGTGAAAAGAAGGAAAAATCAACAGTGAGAGCCAACTAAAAGCTTTTGTATGCGTAGCGGTGTAAGGCTGTGTACACATGTACTATAAGAGAATGTACAAAATACGAGGCAGACTTGACGAGTGATGAAATATGAGATCGTCTGGCACACCCCAAACTCTCAGTCTCGATACCATCGACAGCTGACTGGCTCCACTGCCGAATGAGCTATTTGACATGACAGCTCGTGCCGACTCGCGAGAAGAAGAATCCCGACTAGACACAATTTATAATTGATAATGTCAGAAAAGAAGTTACGACGTTTCGTATCTATTTCTTCACTTACTCATGCTGTAATAGTCAGATTGCCAGTCAGTCTGGCTTGTTACGGAGCTGGCGGCCCAAGGTCTATCGGACGTTCTGTGATACCCTCCCTTATGAGGACCTCTTTCAGTACATTCGGTACATCGCGTCATCCGGCAACTATCCGGTATCCGGCCTCTCCGGCTACCTTTTCAGGCATTCGGTATCCAGTCGGATAGTAAGTAGCCACTATCCAGCCGGATGCCGGATACCTACATTTAAAGCAAACGCGAACATTTTATGAAGATGACATGATGATGGTATTTAGTATTTTATCCGACCATACTGTTTGCTGACCGCAACTTGCAAGTGAGTATGTGCAATGAAACGCACAAATATTTGGCGCTTGGCGCTCCAGCCATCGCCGTGGCGGATATCTGGTATCCGGCCGAATCACCTTAATTTACTTTTATTTATATATGTATTTGAATGTACATGAAGGTTTAAGTTTTAAGTTTATTCAGTCTATAGATCATGAATAACGTTTACAAGTGCGCAGCGGTTTCCAAAGTAAACATACCTGTATTTTGTGAACACATGAACTATTTTGAGGATACCACAGAATCCAACTTCGCAGTGTAAACACAACCAATATGGATCGGAAGCAGTTAACCGCGTTGTTTCGAGTCGCAGCTCAAGCGGTAGATTACTACCGGCTGAGCTGCAATTAGCAGTTATTTCCTGTTACCGCTGCCTGCCACATCCCAATTCTTCGGGAAGGACTTCTCCCTTGATTGGCAAACTCCGTTTCGCACTAGTGCTGTCCAGCTGTTTTGAAATGTCCATTTTCTACTTGTAGGCTTAGAAATAACATTCTAATAATTTAATATGTATAGTGCTGTCACAAGCTTCGTTAGCTCGGAGGATTCATTGGAGATTTTATCGTAGTGAACTTAAATATTGACATCTTTCATAGGCATGTAATGATTATAGTATCCAGTACCATTTAATAAGTTATATGACTTAAGTAGCTGTCAACCTCATATTTACGTGTTATGTATCATAGCGGCATTATAAAGGGGTCAATTACTTACTAGACGCCATACATCGTTCTACAGAACCCTGGTGAGGAAAGTTACCATAAACACTTTGTTTTTCAAACATATTGCTCATTAAAAACCACATCTAATTAAACTTATCGTTCAATTATCGTTAAAAGTTAGTTAACATTGCATTTTCATGAAGCGATACCTTCCCCGTCAGCGTGAACGATCGCTGCGATGCATCAAGTTCAAATATCTGGAGCAACAACTGACATCGAACTAACTATTTCTAGTCACTATGCCAATACGCTTGATAAATAACATTCAATAGTTATCGAGTGTTTTTGGAGCAATCGTGGAAAAACATTGCAGTGAAACGAAACTAACTATGGCTCTTTTTAGGGTTACACGAAGATTCTAGAACTACTACGTTTTATGACAGTCTGCTATCCAGTGTAGTACCATCATAACTGACCTCATTCAGCAAGGGCCTCTTCTCAGAATTGGAAGGTTTAAGCCTAATTCCACCAGGCTGGCATTGGGCACGAGGGTTAGCAGATTTCTCAGGCGTAAAAATTTCCTGATGTTGTTTCTTTTACCGATAACGGAAGTGATACTCTTCTGACCCACACATGAATTAAAAAAGTCAATAGTTGCCGGCGAAGTTTGAACTATCATCCTCCTGCATAGAGGCGAACGATCAACTGCTAGGCTATCCCTACCTTATTACATTAGTGAGTAATATAAGTACAGTAATAAAAAATAAAAAACAAATTAAGGCAAGGGCAAAAGGACAGATGTCCCAACTGCCCCCAACGTCCCGGAGTCCAGACATACGCAATTCACTTTCACAACGTCTGAGACGAATTAGTATTCTTTGTCCATTCTCGGACGAATGTCTGTACATGTGTACATACCTTTTCACAAATATATCTACAGATGGATGTAAATGTGTTATTTCTTTGACCCATGTAATTTGTTAGCCGTTGACGCAGCTCGAGATAATTTGCTTTTCCATTGATAAAATAATATTGTTTGGCTTCTAGTTCTGTCTGAGATTTAGAAGATGATTTAATAGTGATTATTTTACCATGTATGTATAATATATCATAGAAAGTTTGTATATGACAGTAATTTATAACCTTTATATTGTTACTTAAAAAGTCATTTTTAATACGTAAGCATTATTTGTCTGAAATGAACTTTCGTTCATTTATTAAAATAAAATTTCAAGAAAACCCTTATCCTAAAACTACATTATTGTTAATTGGCTACGGCGTAACTGGGTAGGAATGCGGCTACTAATTTTCGTAGCTCCGAACTAACTAACACTACACAGGTTTTTACGAACAAAATATTCACACATTTGTTTAGAGTTGTTGTTAGAGCGAACACTTTCCTCAATATGAAAACAACAAGTAACAAATACATTTTCATTAAACTATAGAATTGATCTTCTATTGCATCTACTTTGCGTCGCGTGATGTAATTAATTATGAAGTAACAATATGATATTTAAAGTAAATTTCGTAGGTGACATTAAATCCTGTGACTTTAAAATTAGCACAGTACTGTATACTTAATTTAGGAGCATTGAACTTGTTTTAATTCAACTAAGAACATTTGTATACGGTTTTCGTCCGTATTTTAGTACATTTTGCTCGCATTTCCATCGCTAATGGGATTAACGAATGTCTGTAGTACAGAGTTTCTCTTTATGTCCAGTGTCCATTTAAACGTGTAAGATTTAAGATGAATTTAGGTAAATAGTCTATGAGTCTCTTTGGCTAAATTAAAATATTAAAGATAAAATGCTTCAGTATAGTTTAAACATTCAATAATTCTTTACTCGTTAACGTAATGGCTGGTTTCAGCTGTGTGCTTTTTTACATTTGAATTTTGATGGCCCGGTTGCGCAGTGGTTAGGAGATTAGAGATCGACTGCTGCGCTACGGGTCGCGGGTTCCATTCCCTCACGGAATTAATATTTGTATGATCTACAGATAGTTATTCCGGGTTTGGGTGTATGTCCATGTGAATATTTATGTTTGTAAACGCAACCACGATACAGGCAGTAATCGTAGTGAGGGACAAGGACTAAAAAAATAACATTATTTGGGGTCAACATCAATACGAAGATCAAATATATGTGTATTTAAATTACCTAATACAGAAAATGAATTGTAAATGTGTAGTTTGAGCTTATACATTATAATGAACGGTTCTTCATTAAATCAAAGTATATTTTGCTTTACCATTACAAAAAGTCTTTATTTAGGCATGTGGCATCATGCAAACTTATTCCAAGTTGTGAAATTTAGATGCGGTGCTAACGACGTCGACGTCGCGTCAGTAAAAAAAGCGTCGCATCAAATGTCATTCCTGACGTTCGTTAAAAAGTTACGTTTGCGTTACGTTTTTTGAAGGTTTAGTTATATTCGTATTTCTTTTTGTTGAAGTTGTCTGTTGGTAATTGTTACGAACCATTTTTGTTGATGCAACGATTTAGTGTTTGTTGAATTTTTTACGTACTTGTTCATTCAAGTATTACAAATATTTGTATGGTCTACAGATAGTTGTTTCAGGTCTGGGTCTTTGTGTATGTGAATACACACCGTGCCTCGGAAAGCACGTAAAGCCGTTGGTCCTGCGCCTGATTGCTCTCCGGTCATGTCGGATTGCCGTCCCATCGGACTATGAGAGTGAAGGAATAGAGAGAGCACCTGTGTTTGCGCACACACTTGTGCTCTATAATATCTCCTGCGTAGTTGGCTAATCTCCAGTGAGATTGGCCGCCGTGACCGAAACCGGTCAGGAGGACATTATGGATAATAGTGGATGTGTGTGTAAATTTGTTAGTCTTTGGGAAATGATTTAATGCTCCACGCTTTAAACTCCTAGTTTATCGTGGTTACCTAGTATCACCTAGTAGGTATGTATATCTTATGAAATCACAGTGTTAACTCATTAATATGTAGTATGTACAACTAAATGTATGTTAATGAGTATTTTTATTTATAAATAGGAACCTACTTAGTTTTTGTATATTTATTACATTAAATTATGACCTTTAGGACTACAAATGGACTTTTTGTTGGTATTCAGAAGAATGTTTAAAGCGCGGACGAGATAATTGTATTACAGCGTTTTAAATTTCCCAAAGGATAGGAAGTGACTCCTTTGAAACAATTTTATTTCAAACAAGAAGAATTCTTGCTTTTGTTACATAACTGTTTAAGACCCGTTACGAGTTTGAGACAATCTTACACAAAAAACCACGTTTTTTGTCCATATACCTTGATGTTTTCCAATATATGAAAAAATGCATTTATATTAATTTTGCGAGTTAGCTAATAAGTATGTATTAGTTATAATTTAATTTGAAATTAAATAAAACACTTTGGCCTCCTCATAGAGATCGTTAAACTGAACAGTTGTAAAGTAACGAATTGGTGATCGCAGTGAGTTAGCCGATATGAAAATGCCGCCCCCACACATTGACTCACACGTAGGTTGTCAGAGGTGATGGTGGATAAAAAAGTCTCGCGCGGATTTTCAGTAATCTGCCGAATGCTTTCTTAAGGCGGTATTGACACATTACATTGACTATGGTCTGTGTAATCGTTCACTAAACGTTCACCTAGTATTAGAGCACAGTTCAAGCACCGTCGTCGCTTACAATAAACAACAGAATTCGCAACATCCACTCAGGATGTATTCCATCAAATTACGCCGAGTACTCAATAGTGTAGAGAACAAATACTCGTCGGTCTGTTGACCGACTAGGCCGAAAGCCGAATGTTTGGTGTTTGTTTCGCACTAAATTGATCTAATCTCCGGCAGGGACGGGCCACGGACGACTCCGGTGAACATGACCTAGTGCCCCATGACATCGGCACACCCCTCGCCCTCACACCATAAACGCTCGCCGACCTGACACGCACACAAACTTAAACGTAAGTATTACTTTGTACCTATGTAATCGTGGGGTAACACGCATTCGTGCCAGAATGTGTCAGGATTATATTATGTTTGTGAATTATATAATAATATAATATATTTACTAGCAACGTTGCAGCCAGTAAATTGATGTACACGTTTAAATATGAATGTATGCACATACATATATAACACGTTTACAAGATTTGCTGTTTTTTTGTTTAACATTTTCCTTATAATTTCTAGGAATATAAGGGTTAATTATAATCACATGGGAAATACTTGATGTAAAGATCAGATCAGGTAGCTGATATTAACTGGTGATACTACATTGCAGTAGCAGTGGTCCTTCTAATTCCTATTTTTTAATTACTAGAAATATTTTTAATTATCATTACATATTATAAAACAAAGGCACCTGCCGCGTTTGTTTGTCTGTTCGCGATAAACTCAAAAACTACTGAACGGATTTCATGCGGTTTTCACCAATAGACAGAGTGATTCATGAGTAAGGTTTAAGTGCATAATTCATAATGGTTTTGTGAAAATTGGTTGAAATATGACGCTGATTGTTGAAGATGTCGGAAAAAATCATGCCATCATTGAGAGCTTTACTGGCGTGCGCCGCCTAAGATGCTCGACGCAACAGGCTGATACGACACTATGACAGAAAAAAAATGTAGGCGTATATGCTCTGCTACCCCTGCGAAGCCGGGACGGGCCGCTAGTATTATATAAATATTTATCTCTGATTTAATGCCTGATGTATTAAGTAAACCATTCTATACGAGCCCTTATTTTTTTTCTGTCAATAAAAATATTGCTATGTATAATAAATATACACCAATATCGTTATTTTGTTTGGTAGGTTTAGAATTAAATTAGACGCAAGAAAGCACAAATAAACAAGTTTGGTAATAAGTTTTTCACTTCACGGAAGTTCTAAAACATTCCAGGATGTTTTGTAGCAAAACAAACCGAAATAAAAAAGATATTCATCAAAATTGAGGATGAAATGTACAAGTTTTTAATAAAAAAATATTTTATATTTTGTGGGAAGGACTAGTGTACCATGTGATGCAATAAACATCGGTAGTTACTGTGTGGAATTTACGTCAAAATTTTGCTGTAGAAGTAATTTCATTTTTATCCTACTAATATTATAAATGTGAAAGTTTGTGAGGATGGATGGATGAATGGATGGACGGTTGAATCTTTGTTAATTTTTCACGCCAGAACGGCTGAACGGATCTGGATGAAATTTGGCACAAAGATAGATTATAGTCTGGAATAGCACATACATTTTTATCCCGAAAAAATGTACTGGTTCGTAATCCACGCGGGCGAAGCCGCGAGCGGAAGATAGTTTTATATATATTTACTAAAGACACTGATAAGTCCATCTAGCACTAGACAGCAAAAAGGAATATAACCCCTTCACTAATAAATGCAAAATAAATATATAGTTAACACTAGCTTTTTCCCGCGACTTTGTACGCGTGGAATTTAGAATCTGATATTTTTCTGCAGTAAAATGGAGCTTATATTTTAGGCAAGACACCTATCAATACATCGGTGAAAACTGCATTCAATTCCATGGAGTAGTTTTTGCGTGATGCTTGAAAAAACATACAGACACATAGACAGACAGACAAAAATCCTAAAATCTGTTGTTTTGGCTTCTTTTGCTCTAATAAAGACCCCCATATTAGTTTTTCTCAAATATCTATAATGTATCGACATCCGCCTGTTATAATTTTATTATATGTATAGATTATTCAGATCATAGCTAGGTATCTTTATGTAGGGTTTATTCGTTATTTTTCATGTAGTTAATATACTTTGATAACTAAACTGACTTTCATATCTTTTCAGTTTTAAGTGCCTATGACAGGTATTATTTAACAAGCGTTCACAGAACGTCAGTTTTATTGATTATGATATTTGTAAATACTACTACTGAAATACTATTACTTTAAATTAATGGACCCTTGACCGACCTTGAATAACCTTGAAAGTCCCTAGCATTATAGAAAAAAGGCGTACCTAAACTAGCACGCGACGTGCTATTTGACCTGTGATTAAGTTTCTATAAGTCCATAAAACGACTACTAAACATGGGCCTCGTCATATACTGTTTGAAGATAAGTTAGATAGGAAATGGAGCACCTGCTGTTGTGCCCTGAATGCCCTGTCTTGATGTTTGGAAGACCTACTCGATGCCAATCAAAGAGCCATCGAGCTGACCATGTTTTTGGCCGGACTAGTTTAACATTAGCCATTGACACGATAAGAAGAAGAAGACGTTGAAAAACATTGTTCTTATTATCAAATTTGGAAAACCGATTAAAGTAGTGAAGTGCAGAAAAGAAGGCTCCTTCCTTGCACAACGAGTGATGAATGATGAGATTGTCTGGCGCACCCTGGGCATTCAGCCTTGATACCACCATTGCTGACTGGCTAATGTTTCCACTACCGCACGAACGATTCCCATGTGATAGCTCGTGCCAACCGATAGAAGTATGTTGAGGATGTTGCTCATTCTATGTTAAACGCATTATATTTTGTGCAACTCACGGGAATCGTTTTTTGCCCTAATTGCCGCGACGAATCAGATCGCAGCATTTTGTCACTTCACTAGGTATCATGTTTTTTTTGTTGTAACATTTTATTTATTTATAATATATAGGTAATTTTATGTATACCTAGGTATGTAATACAATTACTCATATTTAATGGAAAAGAACATAAATAATGTCGTCACCTGGACCATTAATTTTACGTTAGTTTCGGTCATTAATATTGAGTTCACAATTCTCACTGGAAATAATTCAGCAACTTTCAAATAAGAATTATTTTCAGTGTTTAGGACCAAAATATTACTTAGGCTTTTTGTAACATTGTCGTTGCTACTGTCAGTTGTTTATAGAACGCTTCCATAAATTACGATATAAGGAAACCAATTTTTGAATGAAAAAATAAAACCCAGCATTGCCCTCCCTTCACCGCTTACTAAGTTTAATAAATGTGGAGAAGACGCGGCGCAACAAACAGCTTAGCAACATATTTCACCGATGTCATGTAAACGTAGTAACTATTATAAATATAATACTTACTACACGCAAGTTAGCACAGAAACAAGAACACAAAAAACATCCAAAATATATGAGCAAACGAATGTAGTTGTGGCTACTGACAGGGGTGTAAAACAATTGTGAAACCGCGACGTTACAGGCCTACCCCGGGTTCGATGTATTAGTATTCCTGCCGCATCCACCGCCGATAGAATATTCAGCTCGCCAATATGTACCGAACGAACTTCAATCTAAATGTATACGAACATTATTTTTTGATACGTGCTTGTAGCGGTAATAAAGGGTTGCAGATTTATGGAGACTGAAATAGAATTATGAGATAATGATTTTTTTTATTTATTCAGCTCACATACTGCTGTATAACGAACTTATTTACGTCACCTTTATAGGTTTTGGCTAGTATTTTCTAGTGTTATATTATGATGATTATGATTTTTTATATTATATAAACATCGTGCTTGCTAGGGTAATTATTATTATTTTTCTGGGACATTGTATATAGTTTATAAGCTTATATTGTATATTTCTAAATAAATAAAAATTAATAAATAAAAAATAAAAATGAGCAATTCATCATGTCAAAAATATTTGAAAGTTTCCAAGTACATTAATTGAAAATTACTTTAATTAAATACAATAAAAATAAAATTGGCGTACATAATATATGGTAATACATATAAAGTTATAGTGTGTTGTAATCCTACGAGTGTAAATGTTACTGCCTTATTTGGTAAACAAAACGCGTCCCGGCGTTATCGCAACATCGCCAATGTGGACGTAATCGTTACCGTTTGAAAACGATTTTCAGCATAAGGAACAGCGTTATCTTTAATGTTCGTGACTAATAATGCTCATTTTTTTTATTTTATTTTTAAACTTCCCTCTCTAGATATTTTCCTGTATCCTACTTAATATTATAAATCCTACTAATATTATAAATGTGAAAGTTTGTGAGGATGGATGGATGGATCTTTGTTACTCTTTCACGCCAGAACAGCTGAACAGATCTGGATATCAATCAAGGGTGAACAGATTCGTAATCCACGCGGGCGAAGCCGCGGGCGGAAGCTAGTATTATATATATATTAGACTAGCTTCCGCCCGCGGGTTCGCCCGCGTGGTTTACGAACCCGTACATTTTCCCGGGATAAAAAGTAGCCGATGTGCTATTTCAGACTATAATCTATCTTTGTGCCAAATTTCATCCAGATCCGTTTAGCCGTTCTGGCGTGAAAGAGTAACAAAGATCCATCCATCCATCATTGCAAACTTTCACATTTATGATATTAGTAGAATAGGATAATATTTGTTTCGTGCGGTATTCGAACCCGCAACACCTAGCGCAGAAATCTAATCGCTTAGCCACTGCACCAACCGTGCCGTCAATACCTAAGTGTATCACTGGTGCGGTAGTACCAAATTTCGATACCACCAGTCAGCAATCTGACTGGCTAAATAAATGCAGAACGAAAAATCCACATTAGTCTTGCGGATGCGGAGTCTTAGTCTTGCGGAGCTGTGACCTGCATCAGGCATCTTTATCATTTGCCTAGCCTATTCCCGACTAAATTGGGGTCAGCTCCCAGTCTAAGCAGTTGCGGCTGAATATCAGTAGTTTACACGGGACGACTGCCATCTGACCTCCGCCGCCCAATTACTGATACTCTAACGTTAGACTGCTTGGTAAAATTTTGGGCTGCTGACACCTCTAATTAATGTCATAGATATTCGTTTGACGAACGGGAACAATTACTATACGTGCTTTCCGAAGCACGAAGGGGTCGCGATGTGTGAAAAACGGTCACCCATCCTACGACTGACCGCAGCAAGCGTTTCTTAAGTTCGCAGATCGAGTTATTTGCGCGGCAACTATCTAGCTAGGAGTCCTGCATCAGGAAATCACGACAATATAACCTCTACACACACATTGTTGCGACTGAACGTTACTGCGACACACGTCATCAAATGAATCATCACGTATACATAGAACTGCAATAGCATACCTAAGTATATTGCACACGGTGCTAGGTGCTAAAGTAGAACGCGTTACGTTTCAGAATGCAATATCTGAAGCACCTTCATATCCATTACAATGTTTGTTGAGAGTTGCTTTGAGGCGATTGCATACTGCAATCATGAATAGCCGTGTGGTTTCCAGTAAAAAATAGAACAGATTACCACAAGAAAACCTGAAAAAGTATTGACGTTACCGGAGATCAACTTGCGATCTTTTGCGAGCGATGCCAAGCAGCGACGCGACTGGTCAGATATAAGAGCTATTGTACGACATGCAAGAAGTCGAACTCCGCTCACTCCACTCCGGTCGAAGTTTTATTTGTAGTATTTCTTCAAGCTAACACAAAATGGCCAAACATATCGATATAAAAACAACAACATCATTCGCATGCTCTTATCCCATTTTATATGGAGTGTGCCTCTTCCAATGGTGGTTATAATTATCCTAAACAATAATATGGGCAACCAATTTATCAGTCCAGGGTGGTGAAATTGGTGGTGACCACCCATCCTTAACTAGACTTCGTTTTCCGACAAATATCATAGCATTGTTTAAATATTCTAGCCCTATATAATACTACAATAGATGCTAAAAATTACACAAAAGCGTATCCTTAAAACCGTACGTAATATTAACACCGATATCAATGAACGGCTTTACCATTAACATACAAAGTAAACAAATTTTCATTAAGTTAAGGCATCACGATTTTGCTTTTAACATTGAATTTGCTTAATAAGTGAACTGGCTTGATTTTGCATGTCTGATGATCCACATTATAATTTCTTTGCGAAAATGTATACTTGCATAAGTATGCAGTACAAGCAGTTTGTTGACTTAAATGAAGCGATGCATAGAGTGGCACACACGCGATGTGTGTGCTATAAAAATGTGTCTTTTGCGTTTTACTGTTACTCTCCATTATTTTACTAGCAGCACAAATACTTTGGTTTGATTTTGATTTGCAGATCGGCTACAATTATCAAATTAATCATAATAATTAAAAGGCATAGTGAAGAACTTATTTCTAAGTCATATTTACACAACAATTTATTATAATATGATTTTAGGTCAAAATTCTTGAAACATTACGATGTTGAAATTTTAAACAGGAGAAAAATCTCAAGTCTTTGTTTCAACTTATCCCGGATTTTAAATGAGGCTCTTCGCAAGTACCTACAAGGATGTAGCTATATACTATGTTTTTCTTTTTGTTTTAAATATTTCCTCGAGTTAGAAAATATTCATGAATGGTTTTCTCAAAGGGGAATCTTGTGTTAAGATTCTGAAATATATTCTAGTTCTCTTTGCTTTTCTCTTCTTTTTATTACTTATGATTTGCCTTCTTAAACATAGCCGAAGTTATATTTATACCACTATTTAATTTGTGTTTACATAGGGACCTTTTCACGAAGAAATCACCGAAGCTCTTCTGCTATATCTCGTAGTAGGAAGATTAGAACATCGTATTTCTTAAGAGTACAATAAGTCAGTAGGTACCGTAGAATTGTCTTTTTAACGAGGCGCCTTGGGTCAGATAATATTATACTTTGTAGTGAGGTATGAGCTCCTACCATCGTTGTAATTTGTTTCCTTTGTTCTGCCGCGGAGATAGTGTTAAATGATTGGTTCTGCTTAACATTTCGAGGACGTCTGTTCTAGATGATATTATATTCGTATTTTTATGACAATATTATTTTTATGTCGACTTATTTTATATAGTTTATTTTGACGACACGGTTGGCGCAGTGGTTAAGCGATTAGCTTTCTGCGCTATGTGTCGTGGGTTCGATCCCCGCACGGAACAAATATTTGTATGATCTACAGATAGTTGTTTCGGGTCTGGTTGTGTGTGTATGTGACATACAGTATGTTTGTAAACTGTACCCACGACACAGGAGAAATCCTAGTGTGGGGCAATGTATATAAAAAAAAAAAAAAAACGTATGCTACCAATTTTTCCTAAGATCGTTTGCAGGGTTGGTTGTATTGTGGTTGTGTTTTGATTATCTTATTAGATAGTGTAATGACTAGAAGACACGACTGGCACAGTGGTTGAGCGAGCGTGTCGTGAGTTCGATCCTCGCATGGAATAAATATTTGCATGATGTACACATAGTTGTTTCGGGCCTGAGTGTATATCCATGTCAATATTTGTGTTTGTAAACACACCCGCGATACAGGAATTATACCTAGTGTCGGGAAAGGTTTTTAAAAAAAGAAAAAAAAGATTTGAAAATGATAATTAATTATGATCCGGAAGGTTGCCAGCGCCATCAATAGTTTTTTGTTGTGTATATTGGGTAATTTGCGTCGCTTTATACTATATGTGTGTAGTTGTAGGTCAATTAAACTCTACGTAATCTTACCATATCGTTACTTAGAAGATATTTACTACTACTACCTTAAATATAATATATTTACTAGGTACTTATATCGGGTCTTTAAGAGCTCCCAGACAAATTACTGAATTTGAAAACATGAGATAACGATTAAAACGAATAAAGGTACTCCAACACAAGCAAGCACGACTGCTAAGCGTGAGGTCCTGGGTTCGATTTCCGGGTCGGGCAAAAAGTGTTATTGGGTTTTTCCGTATGGAAATTCTAAATAGCAGCACGGAGTCTGGAACTATGCCCGGTAGATGGCAATAGACTCGCCTCCTATTACATGGGACTCAATAACAGCATCGGCGAAATGAGGGTGTATAATAGTACACCTCTGCCTAACCCTTCGGGGGATACAGGCTATGTTATGTTATGTTAAAAACAATGTTTATTTTAGACATATTCTTATCTACCGAATTATAACCGTTTCTCGACTTCCAAAATGCCGAGAACCCTTTTTATCATCTTCTGTATCCCCAGGTTATCAACAATGGTGCCGCGTTGGTTGCTGGTGTGCTGTGTGGTGCTGTGCGCGAGACCGGCGCACCCGCAGGGCGCACAGCAATGTCCGCCACCTAACACGATCACACCCTGCAGTTGCACCGTCAAGAAGAATGGCCTGGATATACTCTGCGAGTTTACTGAACAACAGCACATACAGAAGGTACTAACGGGGTTTCAGAAACTTTATTACGACGCACAGAGGTGAAATTGACTCAACTCGTTTTTTACACATATTTATAAAGAACATTTCAGTAGCTTTCATATAATACTAAATTTGGCTGCGTCTACTTGCGTCACCTAAATAAAATGGAACAAAACTCAACAATGTATATGAATTGTAAAAATATTCATAATCATTTTTTAGGCAGTTCCTATAAAAACAAAGTATGGAAGATTTGTTTCACCAATTTCTCTTAAAAGAACTAGAAGTTATGATTTAAAATTGTATTATCTTTTTTATTTTCGTATAATATAGCATCAATAAAGCTTTATTTTTCATAATACACATTTAAACTATTATTTTAGACCAACTAAAGCAATATATAGGCGTAAACACACTTTATCTAATATTGACCAACTTTTGAGTAAATTGCATCTGTGTGCGTCGTACGTAAAAAAGGCCTAAAATAGATTGCAGGCCTTTGTTCGGCCACGATTTGACCTGATAGTAAGTAATGGTGTGATTAATGATGGAGCACGCCTGCCTACGCAGCCCTGTGTTTGTTGCGAGTGTTCGTAATTTTGTAATAAAAAGATCTATTATGGCGGCCGACACCACAAGATTAAAAGATGGATATTAAATACAATTGTAGTCAAATCTTTGAGTAATTTATACGTAAAAGCAATATTTACAACTTGGAAGTAGCTATTAATTTTTATGAACGTTTATACATTATTAATTGTTTCTTGAAATAACCTGGCGTTATTGTATCTCTATACTAATGGTATCAGAAGTGTAGGCCAGGCCACTCAGACCCTTCTGCATGGAAGGTAAGCGTTCGCGCGGAATTATGTGCGGATCAAAATTTGATTATCACTTGCGTTAACGGTAAAGGAAAAACATCGTGAGCAAAACCTGCACAGAGAGAGGGTTAAAGTTCTTAATGGTGTGTGTAGTCCACCAACCCGCATCGGGCCAGCGTGGTGGACTAAGGCCTAACCCTTCTCATTCTGTGAAGAGACAGTAGTGGGACAGTAATGGTTTGAATTTATTTTTATTTATTTTACTAATGGTGTAGCGTGACAGTACCTAATTACAATGAAATGACATTTTCACTGATAAACTAATAGATGGTATACAAAACACAAACAAGAAAGTTTATATAAACGCTGTTTTTGTCTTAAACCTCTGCGATTAGTCTTTAAAATCGCATCATTCGCGTCATTTTTTTTCGCAGGCCATGAACACACTGCGATCGAAACCGATGATAATCTTTTACCTGAAGCTGCGGCACAACAACCTGGCCAAGTTGCCTTCGTACATATTCCTGGGGCTGGATATACGCCACCTGACTGTACATAACAGTAGCTTGGCTGTTATAGAGGACTCCTCACTAAGCTCTATTGGTATGTATAGTAATAAAATATAATGAATTGATATTTTTTATGCAGTAAATAAAAAAATAACAAAAATCGTGTGCTTGTTCAAGTGATATATTTTTTTTAAAGTTCTAGGTCACGCTTTTCCTCTCTATGATTCGGAATTTTAAACTATAATGCAACTTTAACCAGTCAAAGAAATAGTTCGAATCTATAGTGACATCTAGCCAAGCAATATCCGCGTAAATTTAAGTCAAAGTACCAGTAACTTTTCTTTACCTTTTAATAAAACACCTAAAACAATAATCAAAGTCTCCTTTCAAAATGTAACAAAACTCCCAGTGTCATACATATTTACAAATCTGCCTGAGGCCATTGACTCGAGGCTTTCTCACGCGAGATATTTGAATGTCGAACTCAATACATTTGACAATACCCTCAGGTAACAAATTAACGCAGCTCGACGTGTCCCAGAACAGCCTGGCAACGATACCGACGTCCTCATTCACGCATCTCAACCATCTGCTCATTCTCAACATGAACCATAATAAGGTAAGTCCTTGACATAAGCAGGATTTTCAAGTACTGTTATTAGGGGAGATGAGGAACATCGATATGTATTGATTTCGAGTATTTCTTACAAAGCAAAAGATTTCTAATATGGCTTTGGAAAGGATAGGTTCAGAAACATTTGAAAACGAGGTTATTAGAAGTGTTATTTGCCAGTATGACGTTAGTAAGCTCCAAAAAATGCAAATAAGAGCAAGTGCAATCTTTTATAAGTACAATCTATCAAACTGTCTTGTTCCTTGATGTCATGCTTTGATAACACGATATAATCAATTCTTTACTTGAGAATATTACTGATAGACTGTGTTAGGCCAAAATATTTGTTTTGGTTTCTAACATTTGTGTCATATTTATTATTTGTAAGATAAATTCCGAAAACCTGGCTGAACGTTTTGACAATAACGATACCAAAAATAGATCTTATAGAAATACTAGGTACAAAGAAAACTTAAAAATGGTTGACTAAATTGGAGCTTGAACCAAATATCGCCTATATTTGGTTCAAGCTCCGCTTTACGTGATTGTAGATGATGTAAAAAGTAACTTTTTATAGGTGACAGCCGTGCACAATAGGGCATTCATGGGCTTGGACACATTGGAGATTCTAACGCTGTATGAGAACCGGATATCTGTAGTTGACGGGGAGGCTTTCAAAGGACTTGAGAAGTAAGTTGGATTTCTGCGGAATTATATTTGGTTGTACTTGTAAGTAATTTTGCAATAGCCTTTTGATTGAAAGCGGCTTGCACGTCTGACTTTTCAAATTCATGTGTGGATCAAAATTTGATTATCACTTGCGTTAGCGTTAAACAAAGAACATTATGAGGAATTCCGCACATCTGAGAGAACTGCGAAAAGTTTTCGATTGTGTGTGAAGTTTGCCAACCCGCATCAACGCGCCAGCGCGGTTGACTAAAACTTAAGCCTTTTCATTCTGAAAAGAGCCACGGAGGCTTCCAAAGAGATGGTATTGAGTTGGATTTATTGTAAGTATCTTTAAGCTTAGAGGGCTCAAGTGATGTGGGCTGAAATCTCAATGAATTAAGTTTGCTTATGAATAAATACTCCTGTACATTATGTAAATAAATGGGTTCTAAGAAGAAGCAACTAAGTGGTTTCATTACTAAATTAATATACAGATCGCTTTATTTAGTAAGCTTGTACCTTGAGGGAATATCCGTGAAGAAGTACGCAATCCATTTCATTAATATTTTAACTTTATCATAATTCTATTTAAGATTCACGGGTCGAGCAAAGTATTATTGGGTTTTTCTGTATTGAAATTCGCAGTAGCAGCACGGAGTCTGGAACTGTGACCGGTAGATGGCAATAGGCTGGCTTTATTATATGGGATTCAACAACGGTATCGGTGAAATATGGGTGTACAGGCGTGATGCTATGCCGTGGTATTCTGTAAAAGTGTACATATGAGATTTGCATAAACCAAAGATGCACTGAAGCCTCGATAACAACGTGTTTTCTCAAACAAATAAATAACTGATTTATAAACTTTGAGTCACCACTTTTAATAATATTTATTAAGCAATTCAATTCCAGTTACTATACTAAAAAAGTTTGGTACAGTAAAGGCATGTTAGAATTTATTCGGAATTTGCAGTTTATAGATCGTTAGTAAATGAAAATGTACAGTCAGCATCAAAAAGATGTATACACGTAGCGAAATTCAAATGCGAGTTTTAGAGTAAATAGTGATAGAAATCTTGACCAATTTCATACATAGTATTTGCGGAGATAAAAAAAATGCTTGGTCATTTAAAATGTATTATTTTAACCAATACCTTTCCAAGAATAAGCGATTGAATTTCGCTACGTGCATACATCTTTTTGATGCTGACTGTACATACATACCTATGTTGTAGCCATTGATCTATTAAAATTGTTTTAACACTATTTTGGTGTTGGATTTATAGTTGCAATTGCGAGTATTATTTCGGCCTATGATTCAATCGTACGTATTGTATGAAACTGAAAGCAGTAATTGGTGGTCATACGAAAATGTAAGTTTAATTTCAACAATCTATAACGAGCATTTCGATTAATGAATGCTATGGCATACGCAAGAATACACGTTTTATTACACCCATTTAATTAAATGCCATGGCGGGTGATTTAATTAAAAATATGTACATTCACCCCACTACATTTACTCGAAAATTTATATTTTTATTTATTCTGTGCTTCTACAGAATATGTCGGTATGTATTTTTTTAATTGGCTTATAACATAAATACGACTAAAAAATATTGACAAACAAGTAATATTATAGGGAAATCGATTAATATGTTACTCCGTAATTTATTTGAGTAACTGTAACATCTTATGATGTCAGGAGAAGATAAAAAGGAAACGAAGTATCTCTTTTGATATTGTTTGAGGCATTACTTGCAACTCCTTGCAGCATTTTATGAACTAAGATCCCAATAATCTTAAGTACAGTAAAAAAGAGTCACAGATGGCGAGAAATAAAGCATTGCTTTTCTTTCAGAAAGCTGAAACGGCTGAATCTTGGCGGTAACGACTTGACAGCGGTGCCACAAAAAGCACTCGCGTTGCTCGAGAATTTGAAAAAGCTTGAGATGCAGGAAAATCGCATCGCTACCATTACTGAAGGAGATTTTGCAGGTAAAGATTTTCTAATTTCAATATTTTTTGTTTTTAGTTTGCCCATCGACACAAAAAAAAACATACCCCATACCCAATTTATTTCAGTCTCTTTTCCATGGGAAGTTGTTTGGTTTTTTTTACGAACATGGCTGCTGCACCCCATGGGTGTCGTTAAAGGCATCTTAGGGATTACACCGAGGGTTGGGCAACATTACTTACATTTGATAATGGTTAGTTGGGTTCAAATGGGGAAGGCCTTACATCCGACAGAAGATACATTTGGTCTGACAAAGATACTAGTAACACTGACGACGCAAATTTTGCTAATCCATCGAAACAAACAAATATTTGTAGGTCATCGAAATATTTGTTTAGTTCATGTGAGATTCGTGTTTGTAATTAAATACTTTGATTTGTTTCTATAGGTCTAAGAAGCCTAGATTCATTAGGCTTGGCACATAACCAGCTCCGAGAAGTACCCTCTCAGGTATTCTCGCATTTGACGTTCCTTAACTCATTGGAGCTAGAAGGCAATCTAATCCAAAGGATTGATGAAAAAGCCTTCGCTGGACTTGAAGGTAAATAGTAAATGTTGCTACTTTAAGTGTAAATAACAATAAAGAACGAGTTTGCTCAGATTTCCGTAAATTCATCTAACTTTATAGTTTGTTTATATATCTCTTCCTAGTCTTTTTCAGTGTTTGCTCTAGCAGTTATCGATACTACCATTGCTATATCCATATATAATAAATTTCCATATCTATATTCTATTATATCATTTTGTAGAAAACTTGCAATACTTGCGGCTTGGAGACAATCGTCTGCACGAGATCCCTTCGGAAGCTCTTCGTCCGTTGCACCGCTTACGTCATTTGGATCTGCGTTCCAATAACATCACCTATATTAGTGAGGATGCCTTCACTGGCTATGGAGATTCCATCACTTTCCTCAACATGCAGAAGAATATGTAAGTTTGTTTTACTACTATAAATAGTGAATTTAATATTACTGGAGCCATTCATTACGATTATTGAGGTTATCAGCTTAAAATAATTTAATTATCAGATGAATTATGTTGATACCTTAGAGTTAATATTGCTGGAATAGATATGTATTTTTTTTGTTATTATAATATCCATTTGGTTCTTCACTCAAATATATGACAGAAAAATGTATGAAAAAATTATTATAACCTAATATTATCAGAAGTTAGGAAAATGAACGAAATAATTGAAGTGGCTCTCGATTCAATAAATTAACGATCCAGTAAAAGATTTCAGGCAGTCTGCGGACTTTCAATACATCTTAATAAATGTTTGAATAAATATTTTCTGATATCGCGAACAGGTAAAGAAGAGTATTAGCGAGCAAAAGGCAATATATTTTATAGACCATTCATCTCAAATCCCAAAAACGTAAAGGGTATAAAAAAGATGAAATAGAAGGAGTGATTAATTCAAGTAAAGTTTGTTTTATGCCCCTCGCATTTAATAATGAACTTTCCTTCTACTTAATATTCTGTATACCAGTCGCAAATTTTATTAGAGCGAAATATTTCGTCATTATGATTAATAAATATTCTTCATTCCGAAAGGTAGTGTTGGCGTTTGATTAATATCCAACTGAACCTACTTTATTTAAACTCCCTAGAGTATAATAATTTCCTGGCATTGCTCTATTTTTGGGTTACGTCATTCAACGGGCTTAATGGAAGGAATAATATTTTTGTCTTATACACTTTCATTATCGATGACGTTTTTTATTCGATCTTCTACACTTGACTGTGAAAGAGCTATCTCTATAGCTGTTCTACATTTAATTTGCTAATGTTAATTGCAGTCATAAAACGATACATTTTTTTGAGTAATACATAAAATGCCATATTTTTAATGAAAAATGTTGATACGGTGGCTAAACGATTTATTTGAAAAACGAAACAATAAATAAGGATTATTGTGTCACTCATACATCATTAAATCTATTTTATTTTGCATTTGAGTTGAAAATCGCTAGTTCTTTACGTCTCTCTCAAAGTTTTGTAGGGCTATCACAAACTTGCCTTATGTGCAACAGATTATATAGGTACTTCTTTGTTAGCTTTCAACCGCTCATCCCTATCACGTGTTGCACCATCCCCTGCAACTTCTACGTAGGTTAATACCACTTTGTTGTAACAGGATCCACCAATTGCCGACTATGGGCTTCGATAACTTGAACTCCTTGGAGACTTTGAATCTCCAAAACAATAAGCTGCAGCATATTCCCGAGGAAATAATGGAGCCGATCTTGGATACTCTACGTGTGGTAGATATTATGGGTAAGCAATATTTTATTTGTATAATTTTTTGACGTTAACGTTGATAATAGTGTGCGGTATGATGATAATACGAAAGCGAACTGAAGGATTCCGTGATATCAATGAAGCCCTGATCAAAACGTTCTGTGATCATCACTTAGCTACCACTGTCAGAGTATTTACATTTATCTTTTGGCGCAGATAATCCACTGATATGCGACTGCGAGTTGGCGTGGTATGAAGCTTGGCTTGCAGGCCTGAGGGACAGAGACGATGAAATGATGCAGAAGAAGCGCACTGTATGCACCATGGTGAACGAACATCGGGAGTACAGCGTCGCGAAGATGCCTCTCGAAAAGATGAACTGTAAACGAAAACCGGCGTACGGACGCACCTCCGGAGCGCCCACCTCCCGCCCCGCTATCAGCTTCGCGACCAATGCGCTCCTTGTAGTCGCAGTCAGGTGGCTCTAGGATAATCATAGCATTACTTTTTTCTAAGTTAATCCTAATTTTATTTCTCGCGAAGGGTTACCCTCGCGCCAGCTGTGGCCGGATGGCTCGATGCGTACCTCTTCGCAACGTTTGTATTTTTCGTTCAAAACTTCGTAACGTAATGAATTTGTGCAATAAACTACGATACATATCAAATTTGGGCTGATAAACAAAATTTAGTAGTATAATAATGGAGCGGTAGCTTGGTAAGTGAAGATGGTCGTTTTTCAAGAGCGGTAAGTTAGTGGTACAGTATTTTTACAATGTAGTAAAAACCTCTTGCGGTATGCCTTACTAATAGTAATGTACCAGAATGTAGGTAACAACACGTTCTAACACCAGGCATTCTAGTATTAGTAGGTATCACTGAAGATGTGTTTCATCGTTACGGTCGTAGCGTGCTCTTAGCATGAAAAAAACTTAAGTAAATATGTCAAAAAATGTGATTTCACAATGAGCTAGATATTTTACACAATCTTTAGCAAAGAACAATTTAATTTGAAAATTTACATTCCCTATATTTGAAGGAGAATTTCTAATATTTTTTATAGTTTACCCCTGCCTTACGATATAATACTTATTAGTAAGCTTTTACGTATTTACAATGTTGACTATTACGATATTATTCTATAATACGCGTAAGTTGGGGCTCGAGGCACGAGTATTTTACCTCACAATACTTACATTTATACTTCTCTAATTATATAGCAAAAGAAATTAATTGCCGGTTGGAACTTCTCAATATATGTACGCTGAGTCTTGTTTACAAGCGGTTACGTTAGCTTTTGAAGAGATACGGATATGTTATCTTGATTATTATATTAAATAGTTAGAACCCATAAAATAAATGTTCTATTTGATGTAGAATTAGTTGTAAGTAGATACATAAGTGTTAGATGAGATTCGGTAAATTCAACGCTGTTTATTTTTTGTGAGTTTATGGCTTTTTATCGATCAATTCTTTTGTTTGTATGTCCAGTATAAGTTCTCTTTATATATTTAATAAATATAGTTCATTAAATTATATTAATTTTTAATAAAAAAACTTTATAACAGAGTTATTTTTTAAATCATGTAGCTTTAATTGATTATGTTTAGTTATTAATTGATGTTAAAGTTTATCGTTAGTACGTAGTGGAGTAATAAATGTGACTTTGAACATTATTTCCTTTGCCTTTACGTGACCTAACTTGATGCTAACATTATAAATATTAAACCCTTCTTTGGCCAACCATTCTTGCATCAAAAGAGAAAAATGTTCAGAGCCCTGTGATCAATGTACGACGTGTATTTAAATCATTATTAAGTGATAAAATTGTAACCAAAAACATATCCTTTAGTCTGAATTACTAATTATAAGAATGTTTATAATATACAAATATTTAAATTGAATATATTTGAGTAAGAGGTGGAGGCTAGAGCCTGGTGAAAATTTGCTAAAAATATGAAAAGATTGGGGTGTTACTTCAAAAATACGAAACTCGGAGTTTCCAATATATTTCATGCTGTAACAACGTATTGCAAGGACATTCAATTTCAAAGTGTCCTTCGTATTTCGTACTTTTGTAGTAGGTACGTAAGGCTTGCGTGACAAGCAATTTTGGAACTATTTTGTATCGTTGGATGAGAATATAGAACGAAGTATAGCGAAAATCTTGTTGCAATAATTTTAAATAATACAATATACTCAAAAGTATTAATGATTACATAAAGTAGAACAGTTATTGGATTCAAAATTAGCTTGGAATGAACGATTATAACTAACTTGAGGAACATAGAAGACATATAATCAATCAGATGTTTTAATATCCAGGGGTCTGCGGTATCTTTGGATAACCAAATATTATTATTTATCCCACTTACTCTAGTTTTAAAAACCGTATTATAATCAAACACGTATCATAATGTATAAAATGCGTTAATTATGTAAGACGCGAGATTGGGTACTTTTTGTATTCAATTTACATACATTGGCACATTTTGATGGAAATCCTTTTGATCCATATATATCTAGTGTTGATGTTAAAGCTTGAATGTTTATTGTCATTATCATTGTTCACTTATATAGCGGTTTGTGCACTTTATATACAAGTATTGCACTATAGTACACTTAAGTCTTAATCAGAGTCGAGACAACCTGAATAAAGTTAGGAAATTTCATGATCCGTCTCATATTTAATCGATACATTTTTGATGTTATAAATGTCGTGTTGCACTGTATTAAGATGTTCATTATATTTGTCTTTTAAAGCTTTTTCTTATATCCGACGCAAGTTAATGTTAAGAATCACTTGTTCTAAACTTTGAGATGTTACTGTATAACGCAATGTTTTATTACCATCGTGTTACTCTATGGAGTTTTTAACTTAGTTTTCTACATTAATGTCTCAAATATCGATTATATTCGTATTATTCTATATTATATTGTAATTCATTATAATTTAAGTGTTCCTCTTGTACCTACAATGTCAAAATTTAACGTTGCAATGCGTGTAAGTACCTATTTAAAATTCAAACTGTACTTTATTATGTTCCAGCTTGGATTCTATACAATTGACGGAACGCTTATTGTCAAACTGTAGCTTTTGATTCTAAATTTAAAATCATATTCTATTACAAAAATATATTCATATACAACCTCAATACTCTTTAAATTAAAATAAAAAAGAACCAGCATATAACATATCGTGGAAGTGGAAGCATCGTTACCAAATGATCACCACTGACCTTGCATATCAATATAGGGTTAAGTCGACGTAAGTTTATATATCCACTGTTATATAATATATGTGTGTTGTTTATATAAACGTACAGTATATTCATTGTTAATCTTTCACTGTTGTATGGATGGATATCGCTTGTAATATATTCTGTGTACCTAAGTGTAAGGTTTACACATGATATAAATGGTTGATTGGTATTATTTCCAGCAATAATCACTATATAATTAATATAACTGTAATCGCCGTATTTTATATTGTTGATATCCATGTTAAGCAAACCCGATTTGTAATACCCAACCGTTTACAGTCACATTTATTATTTAAATTAATTGATATAAAATGTAGGTAATTTAAATCTAATATTGAAATTTTGCTGTAAAGGTGTATTTATTTAATTTCGGTTTAAATAAAAATTTAACTATGAGAGTGTTATTTCATTTGGTATCTAGAATATTATTGTATTAACTTTTGAAAGGTTTCATAAAGCTTAAAATCCTACTTATTTTAAATTGATCGTTTTTATGATGGTCAAAATGTCATGATAATTTTTCCCAAACCCTTGTAAGATATATGACCATAAACACATACATATTTTATTGTCAAAATCAGTACCGATATTGTGAGTTTTCTTACTATTATCTTTCAAAGTAAAGTAAATTTTCATGATAGCGATTTTAGTTCTTATCTTGGTTACATTAGGGATTAGAGTCCCGGATGTGACATCTAGTCATAGTAAAGATTTGATTTACTATTTTATAGGGATGTCATGTTAGCATCTTTAATCCCTAATGTAACCTAGTTAAGAACTGAAATCGCTATCACGAAAATTTACTTTACTTTGAAAGTTAATAGTAAGAAAACTCATGATAGCGGTACAGGTAGGCACATCTTTTTATAATCTTGATTATTAGACGTACTTATTATTTGTATTCACCATTATGACCACCATATTTTCCCCAAAATTGCCAAGTGAAACAGAAGCCGTGTTTTTATTACGGGCACTTACATAAACTTTTTGAGCGCCATATTAACGGACGTGGCCCAATAAAAGGGTTATACGTCGCCGAAGTCTGTTTCAAGGAGATACTTGATGAATATTTGAAAAGCTTGCTGGAAAATTGAAATGTGCTGTTTAAAGAATTTTATGACGTCATTCTTTAACATGATGGAGATGGGTGGCAGTATTTTTGACGAAATTTGTTTTTTTAAACTCGGTTTAATATATTTTTACTGTCTTTGACGAAGGTGTAATATATATAATCAACACGCTTTTATTATATCATAAACATAACATCTGGGCCTCTGGGGTCGAAGATCAAGCTACATTGTCAAATATACATATTTATTTCATTTTTTTTTTTTTTTTTCGTGTGGAAATGCTCATGCATTCCCGCCGCCCTGGGGATGGCGACGGGTGATGTCGGACTTTTACCGACTAAAACCACACGGTGTTCCTGCGGCATACCTGTAGCGCCGGAGATATGGGATTCGCTCGCGCATTCACCGCACCCCCGGCAGGTATCAGCCCGCCAGTGGATGACCTGGCAGGCTCCGTCCCATTGTGCAGCTAATCTATAGCTGCACATCTTATAGAGGCACGCGTGGAACAGACTCGCGCCACCGTCTCAGGCCTGCTGCTGTTCGAGTGACGGACAACCCCAAATCCGCCACCCGCAGGCCACAACTCATGGGGGCCGGAGGTCATTTAACGCCCTCCGACGTCCGGTGCGTCTGCTGCGGGATGGAAGGGAGGAGGTAGCCTCCCTCTCCCTTTCAGCCGCCTCCTTAGCGAACATCACTTCTTCGCAAAAGGAGGCGACGGCATACATATTTATTTCCTAGGTAAAACTTTATTTCTTTTAGGTAAGATGATAAATTAAATAGTTTAACATTCAGTATACGGGAGTATCACTCTATCAGGTAGGACTAACTGCACCATGTAGTGTGTGTCCCGTGTCACCGTGCACAGCACCCAGCGAGGGTAACGGGGGGACCTCTCTACACGCTCCCCAGGGACTTGCACGAGGGGGTGGCCTCTCGGTAGTCACCCCCTCCGGGAAGCGCCCTTGATGGCGTAGCACTGAGGTGGGCTTCAGTCCGGTCCCCGAAGCCCACCATGTGGTGTCGAGGCGGACCACCGTGGTGAGTTTAGCCAGTAGGAGACTGGCACAACCCTCCCCCCAGGTGTAGGATAGCCCAGGATGGACTCTCAACAAGCTATTAACAAAAAGGACTAACTACAATAAAACATCTTGTACTTAGCTACATAAGAATGTCTTATAATGAAAAGCCTAAATTAGCCTATAAAAAGGTTTATAACAGGGCTGAAACAAAAGTATAACTTATCTACATGCTAGGAAGGTCTTTTTGTAAACCTCGTGCTCCTTTTTTTCCAGTATAGACATGAAACGCTACATTTCTTTTTTCCAAATAAAAATCAGCCTATCATGAACATAGATCTCTTTTGCCAAACTGTCGGTCTTCTGCGTACCCCATCCTGCCTGACTTGGCTTTTAGATTTTAACTCAGTAAGAAATCTTTTTTCTTAAATATTTCTAAATATAAAGAAAGTACTGTTTCAGAATCGGGCTCTCCTAAATAAGAGGATTACAAAAGAAATCAAAGTGATGTTCTATTTTTGTATAAATATTTGTTCTTTGTGAACAAATATTTTTAAAGAGAAAAGCTTTAATCTTTAAACCCGGAACGGTTTAAGTAAATACATTTAAGTGAAGATAATCTGGTGGATTTCGATTGGATTATGAATACCTACTTTTATTTGAGAATACAATTCTGATTTTTATATAGACCCATTATTAAGCGAAATAAGTAATTTCCTTCCAAAATTATTAAAAAAAAATCTTAACACAGCACGAGACAAAGAGTAAATTTGAATCAATTAAAATTTGTCGTCAAACTAGGTCAAAATAGATTAGTTTTCCAGCTTGTTTGCGCGATATCAAGTTAAGTGCCTCCTAATGTTCTATATATTATTGAGTTTAAATATTAATCAACGAAAGCCACAAGCATTAGCCGGATCGATAGTCCATTAGTATGCGGTGGCTCCACGAAAATATGACTATACTAAACTTTGATTATAATAACCACAGACGCACAACATGCATTTACAACAACTCAAAAAGGTCCGAGAATAAAACGCACAAAAATCCAAATTGTGCACTTGATTTTTTCTCAAAGCTTGCAATAAACACGTTTTTAACTGAGCTTTAATGCTCAATTGAGTGAACCTTGTCTATATCTGAATTCTAATGGACTATTTTAAGTTTCACAAAATAAATTGTTCATATTATGTAGGAAGTGCATCTCGAGATTTTATATCTAAGATAGTAAATCTAGTATTTTACTGCATGATCAGCGTAGTTTATGAGGATCGCCTCACACTGTTCCCGACATTGATTAATAGCGTGCCGTCTGCGACAGCTGTTCTCAAACTTATCATTTATCGCTCGTTTTACTAGTAGGTACATTGTTTTTCTGTATTACGGTGTGATATTTTTAGTTTGTTGCTTCAGTGGTGATTTGAAAATATCCAAAAATCATTGTTACGTTTATTTGTATAACGTAATATAACATAGCATCACGCCCGTATTCCCCGAAGGCTTAGGCAGACGTGTACTATTATATATCTACATTTCGCCGACGCTGTTATTGAGTTCCATGTAATAGGGGGCAAGCCTATTGCCATTAACCGGGCACAGTTCTAAACTCCGTGCTGCTACTGACAATTTTCATACAGAAAAACCCAATAACACTTTGCCCGACCCGGGAATCCAACTCAGGACCTCACGCTTAGCAGTCGCGCTTGCAGCTATTAGACCAATGAGGGGGTCTATTTGTATAACATTCACAAATACATAGTATGTATTTATGTGCCCGAATCAGTTTCTGTTGGGTATTCTAAGGTATCGGCTTGCTCTTGCATTGTGTAAACCTCGCAATCAACTCGTCATAGCTATTAGTTTTGTGAAGCTTAGTAGAGACGCATGTGTTAGAATATTGTTATTTAAAAAAAACGATTAAGTAATATTATATAAATAATTGATAAAAATTAGTAAATAAAACTGTAATAAATTGTCAGCTAATTAATTAATAATAAATTTGTATCGCAATATTTAAATTCATAACGATTTTACTAACTATCAGATTTGAAAAGTAATTGTCATGATTGTTGAATAGTGGGGGTGTTTGATATATAAAGCGTTGCTTCGCCACAGCGGGGACAATCTTTTGCGGTGTGACAACGATAGTGAACGGACGTTATCTTTACCTGTAGCTGTGTAAATCTAAGAGATAAGTATTTTATATTATTTATTGATACTGTCAATGCTTATATGCTTACCTACTTATTTTAGTTATTTGTTTCGTCTTTAGTTCTGCCATTGAAATGATTAAATTAAAATATGAGTACCCACCAAACGTCTTATTATTATTATTATTTTTAATAATTTATTAAATTTATCTCTCACATGCAATCAACGCGCTACTCGATGCTGCACTCGATTAGAGGTAAAATGTGTGTGAAAATGAAATATATCTGTATAACTGCTTTACAATTGTTATAATTTATATAGTAGGTAGGTATATATGTTAAAATTAATAAATAAATATACATATATAAAAATATATATAAATAAAATAACATCAGTTTTGTATTTTATAACATCTAGACTGTTTTTTTTTTCAATATTATTTGGCTTGTAAAATCTGAAAATTATAAATTATTAGGCTTAGTTATCAATCGGATTCTGATTGATCAATAGGTGCATCACTCGATATTATTTTGAATGAATGATTCATTTTGAGAAACACAGTCTAGATGATAGAAAATATACAACATCGTCATAACACCGATGTTGCCGCATTAAAAATGGTAATTAAAGTAGCCAAAATGTGAATTATTTATGGCAACCTCGCGCGTCGCCGTGCGCTGTTGCTTTTGTTTTAGCCCCTGATTAAATTCGTCACGGGTGGCCGTCTAAAAAGTTCTGCAATTCAAGACTTTATACATATTTTAAAGCTGTTATCAAAATTTACGCTCTTTTGTTTTTCACGGTTTTGGTAGAAAAGGTAGGTACGTATACTATGTAAATAAGAATAATATAAAAAATCTAGTTAGTATTATCACTATTTGTAAAAGCATTCTAATAAAATTCTTACTATCAACAAAATAGTAATATTGTCGAGTACAAAGTAATAATAGATTCCATTATACCTTTGAGCTATTGTTTTAATATTCATACAAAAATAAAACCTCAAGATAAGTTCGAAGCTTTCATCGTAAGTTTGATAGACATTTTATTCGAAAGCTAAGAAATAACATTTATAATAGGATTAAATTCTTCGACTACTACAATAGGTTGGTTTTTCATTCAAGGTCAAATATAAATAATCGTGATTGTTATTATTAAACTTCGATTTGCCTTCAGTGCTACAATTTCACACAGCACCTACTGTATAATTTGACTAGTAATATTATATTTTATCGATTACTTGGTAATTTAGAGTTCAAGGCTTCTCGATAATTTTAGAAGGAAATATTGGAAAGAGAAAAAATTTGTCAAAACTTTGAACAAGTGAAGGAGAAAGTAGGAGTAGAGTTGTAGCAGGTCCAAACGAAGCCAGAGTGTAGAGACCAGTATAGAGATTACTCAATTGACAAGAGCCGAGCTCTTAGGCAGAGGAAAGTAGGAGAGACCCACATTTTGCTGATGCCGTTATTGAGTCCCATGTAATAGGGTGAGCTAATTGGCATCGATCGGACACAGTTCGAGACTCCGTGCTGCTAATGAGAATTTCCATATTGAAAAACCCAATAACACTGCCCGACCCTGCAAACGAACCCAGGACCTCATGCCCAGTAGTAACGCTTGCCACCACTAGACCAATGAGGCAGTCCAAAAGTATCATTATAAAAAAGTTATTATTAAGAAAATGCCAGAACACACGTATGTCATACTTTAACGTACAAGCGGTGCTAAAAGATTCAAGTTAAAAAAGAAAAGTACCGGAAAGAAGAAGCAAGAAAAAGAAAAGTCCCCAAGTGGTAGGTCCAACTTCCGATTGTAACTTTAAAGTTGTAAACTTCAAGTTTTTAACACAGGTAATTGTAACAACTGAGATCTGAACTGAGCACTTAGATGTGAAACTTCGCGAGGCCTCATAATTTTTAGGTATATGTGTTCTACTTTTTTAATGAAGTTAACAGCTTCGGTTTAAAACTCCTTCTTTCTAGAGTCCATACAGTACAGCATCCAGATTGTTGCTAACATTTTTTTCAGCCTAGCCTTCACTGGTATGTGGGAGACAGCGTCCAGTCCATCCAGTTGCGGCAGCCATCCAAATTGCCAGCAAGTAGCCAGACTTCTTTTGAATGTTTTTTTCTTTTATAATTTTTATTACATGACGTCCTTGAAATTACTGTCATTGAAACACGATATTTTATTTTATTTTAAACAATTTATAATTGCTTGTTGAGATCCTTATATATCTAAGTGTTTCTCATGTACTTTTCGATTCGATTCATTTTAAAAGAGAACTCATGGAGATTTTCTTGCCGGTATCATCTCTGTAAGACTAACCCACTTTAAAAAACATGCTAATAGAATTGCGATCTTTTTGAAAGCGCCCGTATATGCCCAGTTGAAATTAAAATCCCTGATTAGACTTGACTGTGAATAGAATATATTATTTCTTAAAGCTTTGAATGTATGTGCCTCCATCTAAAAGAACCTTACAGAAAAATAAGAATTCCTCGCAAATGTAATGTTACCTTGGTAAATTAAATAATTTGTAGGTATAATAAATTTATGCTGACCTCAAGATAAGAGGTTTCCTTTACTGACATTATTTCAGATGTCTGGTTCAAAGAAAATATTATATATATTATAAAAGCTAAAACAAAACCTAACTTCACCGTTCGTCAGGGAAAAAAGCCTCTAAATTTTTGTTAAAATAAAAAATATGCAAGGTTTTTATAAAGTTTCATTTGTGAGGTCTAAGGTCTAATATCGTATTATCACAAAATATAATTAAGCTAGTTAGGTGCCTGTGGTGTTGTCTTCAAAAACATACATATAATATTTTACTCTTGTAAGGGTTGAAAATTTCATTTGCTAATAAAGTAAACAAATGAACTTTATCTTTGTAGAACCATCCTATAATCAGTAATACAGTGATAAAAACTCGTCTTAGTGTTTTTGTATTACGTGAGGGAAAGAAGGATATTGGTATCGCAAAGCTTAAAACATGAAAAATAACCAAACAATGAAGTCAGTCAATTTAATAAATGATGTTTAACTCAAACTACTACTATGCAACACAATTAAATATTGCTCGGAAACGACAATCCATTAGATTTCCAAACATGTCAAAACCAATATCGTGCTTTATTGTCACAAGCTTGTAGTTTCCTATACATTGCTGGCCGTACAAATACGGCCATAAACTAATGTAAAGCAAGCAAGCAATATCTCTCGGTGGCACTTGATTTATCGTATTTCCTCCGACAGGTTGACGGTGGCTCTTGGGGAGAGAATCCCGTGGTTGGGTGTAATCTACGCTCAATAAACATGAGCAGTTATCTGCTGCTTTGCTCGTATTGATTTCCATAGGCTAAGTTTTCTTTATCAGACGCGCTAAATACCATAGTAGGTTATACCACTTTTAGGTGGCTAATAATATTATTAAAACTAAAAAACTTTTCTTTCTAATATTCGATTCTTTCCTTGGCAGAACTGAAAACATTTCTTGTAAAACTTTTTTTTTTGGTCGTCAGTTCTCTATTTGTATAGTAGTTAGTTATTTAATTTACGTATTCTCGATGTCACATAGACTATCTACCTAAGAATTTATCATATTCACTAAAGTCTCAATTACACGAGAATATGGAAATTTAATATGCAGATAGAATTATGTAGATGGTACATCTTACTGCGACGTCAAATTGAATTCACGCCGATATCCCGTCGTCTTCCGTAATTTATCACTAAATATAACTTATAGTAGGCAGTAGTATAGGTCGCAAAGGCGACTCAACTTAGCTACGTAAAATATGACCTCATCGCTTCGAGCAACAGTCGAGTCGAGGCAATTGAAAAAAAAATGTACAAAAAATACATAAGCGGGAACATATTTTTCATCAGGAGCGGGGCGCGCGCGCGTGACGGCGGACGGAGGGAATATTGCAATCACGGATCCCGGACGCCTAGTTGGTATTTCCAACGTTTTCACGAATAACTGACTGTAGTTTTTGTGACAGTATTTCGCGTCCGCACCCACAACCACACTATGAAGTAGAAATTGACTTTAGCAATTTAATTTTCGTGTTAGCGCTTACCGAAATAAGTGTTTTTAAACTGTTCCTTGTTCGGCGTAACTGGTTTATATAAACGTGATTTGCATATAAATAGTTTTCCTGATCGATTTGTCTCTCCATTTCTTGTTACCAGGGATCAAAGAAAACACCCAGCCTATGAATACTATTCTGAGGGCCGCTTCCAATAACTAAACTCCAATCGGAGCGCAGCTGATCATCGATTTTTGGATGGTTTTCTTATCTAAAAACTGTCCAAAACTGGTTAAACAATTGCGTTCCATTATAGTTTAGTGGAATCAGCCCTCTAAGATCTAATTTCTTACATCTGATTAACGGTTTTCAAGTACCATTACTTAGCATAGCTTGCGTAGCTTCAATCAATCATTGACTGATCAGTTTATCACAGTGCATTTTTGGACAGAGTACTATATCATGTTGCAGAGCAAACTATAAAAAGTGCTATTTAAATGTGTTTATTGGCACACACGCAACGCCATACAATACCTCCTAAATTATTAAACATGCAACATCGCTTTCTTGCTTTTTCTCTTTAACAAGGACACTAAACAATCCTTCAGACATAGATAATGATTGTGTCTACAAAAGACTGAAATGGCGTCTTCTTGCGATAACTAATGGCTTTCACATTTATTCGCTCGGCGCGATATGAATATTTTTTCTCTTTTAGAACATTAATTCATCGTTTTTAGACAAAAACGCGACGGCTCGACACTGATTTAACGTTGTACGAGTTGATAAGTTTGTTAATAATTCAGAATTTTGTCGCGACTCTTTGTCGCGTTTAATTAAGTAATTTTCTCAAGTTCTGGTTGTAAGTAGTTTGTCTTTCGAAAGAAAATGTAGGTACGTAGGTATTCAAAATTATAGGTAAATATTAACGCTATTTTCATAATGATGTATTCAGCAAGAAATCTTGAATTGCTGGTCGCAATTTGTAAAATCGAGTACTTTGGTAAAAAAAGCCTATTCTTTAGTAACTAAGGCTCATTAAAACCATTTATGAAAAAATAGTATAAAAAGAATTTCTATTGCTGTGTGGGCGCAGATTTACATTAGGCCTGTGCCAGATATTTGATTGATAAGTTGGACGGTGAATGAGTTAAAACATGACAGCAAGGTTGGCGGAGTGGCCATGCGATTAGCTTTGTTCGCTAGGTGCGACAATTTAATTCCCGCGTGAAACAAATATGTGTATGACCTTCAGCCTTGAAGATAGTTGTTCCGGTTTTGGGTGTGTATGCATGCATGTGAGATGTATGTTTGTAAACTGTACCCACGATAAAGGGAATATCTTAGTGGAAGGCTAATAAAAACCTGTTGTGTATTTGATGTCAGAGCCTGTCATGGAGAGGGTGGAAAGTATTTACTTAAAGGCATATTTTTCACTTTCTCAATCACTGAAACAATGTACTCTCCCACGATCGCTGTTTACCCAACCGAGACAAAGGGTAACTTCGGACGCCGTAAGTTTTGATCTACGATACCAAGTTACGACTGGGAGTCTGGACGGCCAATTAATGGCTATGGAACTGACAGCTGCGTAATTAAACTTTGGCATCTTGGAGCCAAGTGGAGGCCCAGTTCTAGCAGTGGATAGTTCTCATAAATAATTTATTCTGAAACGATCATGAGCTGAGTGTACGAACGTTCGGAAATGTAAAATGTTTTATCAGATCAACTAAAATTTAAATAGTAAGTAAACTAGTCTTTAGTGGTTTACTTAGAATATACTGTTTAAATTAATCTAGGTAAACAGCTATTTGTATTATTTAGGTTTGTTTTCTTGTCTATGAAATACAAAATTGGTATTCAGAAACAATTCTAATAAATTCTTTTGCATATCATTTCAAAATATTTATGCTTGGTAAAGCAGAATGTACAAGAAATTAAATTATTTTAGTTACGGAGACATGAAACCGGCGTACTGCAAAATCTGTTCATGAATTACTAGCGACCCGCCCCGGCTTCGCATGGGTAGCAGGGCATATACACCTATTTTTTTTTTCTATAACTATTGTTAATTTAATTTAATAAGGATATATAACTGGGCGCACGCTAGTAAAGCTCCCAATTGGCATGTTTTTTTCTGACATCTTCAACAATCATCGTTATATTTCAGCCAATTAACACAAAACCTTAATTAATTGTACACTTAAACCTTCCTAATGAATCACTCCACCCAGCGTTCGCGGAGCCCGCGTTTAGACAGACAGACAGACAGACGCGGCGGGGTACTTTATAATATGTTGTGATATAGGTATACTTTCAAACATTTAATAGGTCAAGTTTGATTATAATAACTATCTGCAAATTACATAAGATAACATAGCATGACGCCTGTATTCCCCGAAGGTTTAGACAGAGGTGTACTATTGTACACCAAAATTTTGCCGATGTTGAATGAGTTCCATGTAATAGGGGGTGAGCCTATTGCCATTCTGCAAATTAGTTATACGAGATAATTTGGTATGCCACGTAAGGTACTAATCTTTGCACTAATGGTTCATGTAGAATTCATTGGGGGTCTAATACAAGTTTTTCCCGACCTTAACCATAGTATAACTTAAGCTAAAAATGTATGAAAATATTGTAGGATTTACGATAGCGAACGCTTTTTCATACATATTCGGCTAAACGGTAACGACGATCGGGTTCGAAAAAATTGTTGTCTTGTCCTAGATCAACAGGGCACTGTATTAAACTAGGCGGTTTTATCCATCTTTGCATGCAACAACACTTTAAACGACTATATAACAATTCCTAAGTATAACATCACTAACATAGGTATTTAATAAGAGAGACGAATTTGACTTTTACACGTCATCGATGATAGGTTCAAATCGAGAGTATTAGTGTATGTAAACTTAGAATATATATATATATATATACATAAAAATGAATTGCTGTTCGTTAGTCTCGCTAAAACTTGAGAACGGCTGAACCGATTTGGCTAATTTTGGTTTTGAAATATTTGTGGAAGTCCAGGGAAGGTTTATATGGTGAGGAAATGTGTGTAGTGTAGTGTGTGTAGTGTAATGTAGTGTTGTTCCTAATGCGAAGTCGCACGGGTCTCCTAGTATATATGTATATATACCTATGTTAATAGTTTGTATCTGTGTGTTTAACTGGTGTAAACAATTGTTGGTGAATCAAATTAAATAAAAAAATAAACGTAACTATTCCATAACGCTATATAAGCGATAATACGTTAAATAAAAAATTTAACATAAAAAAATGGTTTCATAAAGCTGAAACATAACTCCGGGAACCCACTGGGAAATTCCAGATTAACGAGTGAAATAAAAGTCATACAGAAAAATATGTGGTTTCCACAGCACTAACACGACCATTTGTATGCTCAGTCGAGTACCAATCGCTTTGCACCAGCGTGAGTGGTTTTCACAGGAACTAATGTATCGCAACCAAGGGAGATAAGCCAAAGACAAAATGTAAACAAAGAACTGGAAAGAAAGTTTTTCGGATTTATCACAATGTCCAAGCCTATTATTTATTATGTTACATATCGGATATTTCAGTCAAAATATTCAATTAATCTTTCAATTATAAAATCTAATTTGGTATAGGATTTGCAAAAATGATGACTTTGTAAATTGGTTTAAAAAAATGTGAATGCCTTATTAGTCGTAATGGTCGCAAGCGCGAATGCTGAGCGTGGACTTGGGTTCGATTCTCGGGTTGGGTAAAGTGTTATTCGATTTTTCTGTATGGAAATTTTCATTAGCAGTACGGAGATTGGAACTGTGTCCGGTTGATGGCAATAGGCTCGTCTTCTATAACATGGAACTCAATAACGGCATCGTTGATGTTTAGAATAGTTCACCTCTGCCTAACCCTTAGGGGAATAGAGGCGTGATATTGTTATGTGAAAAGTAACAGTGTATTATAGTATCAATATACATATTTTGTGTGGTTGCACAAAAACATATTTTCTACTAGCTTCCCCTCGCGGCTTCGCCCGCGTGGTTTACAAACTGGTACATTTTTCTGAAAAAATCCTATGTGCTATTCCAGACTACATATAATCTATCTCTGTGCCTAATTTCGTCCAGATCCGTTCAACCGTTCTGGCGTGAAAGAGTAACAAAGATCCATCCATCCATCAAACTTTCACATTTATAATATTAGTAGGATACGATAGGATAGGATTGGAATATCTCGGCCAGTTTATTTCGAATACCCCCATCACTATTATGTGTTACTGCATTAATAGCCACCGGGGATTGAACAGCACGTTCGGAAATATCGTCGATAATTATGACGTATGAATATTGCTCCGGGCATGGAGTACCAGGGGAATTTAACACGTGTTATAATATTTACGAATGAACGCTAATAAAGCATCATCCGTATCTATATTTTGTATGATTCATCGAATTGGTGATAGCAATGTTTGTTTATTGTTTTCCTTTTTGATAACATGTGTGCGTATTGTACTGAGCTGGTCGATAAAATATTTGATGTAGGTAACATTTAATTGTTTTTTTTTCCTCTGTGTTTTAATGGTAAGGCCGCTGTGGTCAGTGTCTATGTCTAGAAGCAAGTAGTTTTCATAGTGTTTGGAGACTTACTCACACTTTAAGATTATAGAATATTTTTTTAAACTAGCATAAACCATAATAGGTGACTCAGTACAGTGGAACAGACTGATTTGATGATAATGATTTAAAATATCAGACTATAAGAAAGAAAGAAAGAAAAACTGTTTATTTCCGCCAATATGTGACGCATAAAATAAAATACAAAAATATATACAGTACGAGAAAAACAAATAAGGAAACGCGCCACATCCCCCGCAAAAACGGCCATCACTCAGCATAAGCTTAGTTGGGTTTTCTAAGCTCTATTCTAAGTTACACTAACATAATACGGGTTTCCTAACTGAAAGTGAAGTCAGTTTCCAAGTTATCCCTTGCGTCCGAGTGTTTTAGGATCTCATATTTCTAAGTGGTGTGGGCAAATAAATATTTCAATAATATTCATGGATCAAGAAGTATCTAAAGATTAACAATTATGGTTTTTTTTTTCCAGTGTCATGAACGGTACTCAAATTTCGAGTTTCCCTCGATGTAATAGGGTAGATGACTGCATCAAAAATAAATTCTGAAATTTTGTTTGGTAAATAGTTTTTTTTAAATATTCTGTAGAACTTAATTTCTTGGTTATCTTTTGTCTTTTTCAATTTTTTATTTATCAATATCACACAATAAGTACGCCAATGGCAATGAAAAACTATGACGTCACGCTTTAGTATTCCAAACATTTTTAGAACAAAATTCGTTTTTGACAGTTCATAAAACTCAAATGACAAGTTGTCATCTACCGTATTACAGTCAAGCCAAAATTTTATGAAAACAGTGTGCACAGCTTTGCAATAGAAGATCACTCAAATGCGCGCGCATGACTTTATTATAAATTTTTTACCTAACTTTGGTCGACAAAGAGACTCTCGATTATAGTATTTATCTTTTATATGTATGCAAGTCTTTTTTTTACACTACATGAAATTCGAGCCTTAAAATTACGGAAAGAAGGCAGATGCAAGCAGATAACGACAACCAGCCAAACCTCAGGGTATCGATATATCGCAGTAATTAGTTTGCAGGGTAAACCGTTTCGTGAAATTTGGGTCAACCGAGGGGCCTAACAAATATAGGCATCGGCAATCAGGGAACTGCTCCGTTTGGGATGACAAGCATTAGACATAAAAACTGAGAATATATATGGATAAGGAAGGTCCTTATCAATACTTGATTGTTTTTTTTTTTAATTTGATTTAATATCTATGCAATAATACCATAGGATATATTGCGTATAGAACAGAATATATATTTATTTCATGTAAATCAAGTTCAGGTACTTATAAAATGTCAAGACTCTAGGCGCACGGTTCCAAATACTAGTAGTTCTTATGGAGAAGAACCAGCAAGAAACTCTTTTATTTAAAATATTAGATCGTTTCGTATTGTTGTTCATCCCAAAAATGGTTTGGACAGTGAACGTGCTATTATAGGTTGATGAGGTATTGTTGTTTTCCCCTCTTAATTAATTCCTGGACTAGGTGCAATGTACGAGGGAGTGCTGAAATCGCGTGAGACGGTAATCGGCTTAGCGTTAGAACCAATAATGTAAGCTTGTGCTGGTCGCGTGTGCTCAAAACATTGTTTATTATTGTTATTATTTATGTTTTTTCCACGTTTTGAGTAAAAAGCTTTAAAAGGCTAGACGCCTTTCGTGCAGGAGTGTCTAAGTTTGACTCGACCTCTGAAATTATAAATTCAGGAATGACTACTTTTGACTACCATGCGCCTCTTCTTTGTTCAGATGTGATCCGTTTAAAATCCATCCATCAATTGCATAAATCCAGTTAAAAGGTAATAAACGCCCTTGCCCGTGAAATTAACCGTTCGATCACGTTTGTGTTTACTAAGTTTATCTCGAAATCGCTAATGGGGCGATATAGTTTCATTGTAATGCTTATCGAGATACGGATTAGGACGAGCCATTATAACAGTTGGCTCGCAAAAGTCCGGTCAGTCGTTGAGAGAGCTTTGTATCCGTGATTCACTCGTAGGTGGAATGAAGTTGGTTCAGTCTACTTCTTCGTTTGTGAAATCTAACGCATTGTCTTCGGTTGTAAGGTAGGATCTTCGTTTTCTTCTTCAATTTATGTGCTAGGCGCTTGTCGGTTTAGCATTTTCCATTCTGGCCAAAGCAAGTTCCTTCGTTTCTGTATATTCATTTCTCTATATGTCACTGCATCTGCCTTCTCCTTAAGTTCTATATATATATACATATAAGGTCTATATATTTCATTCTTGACCGTCCTCTTTTTTGTTTTATGAGGGAAAATTATTTATTACTTAGTGTTGTCAGATTTCTATAACAGAGTTCTATTGCATCACATTTTTCTAGAGATCATTAAAGGGATGTTACTTCGTAATATTCTCGTCCTTTGCTACTTGGTGTGAGTATAGTATGAAGCATACATTTATCAGCATTAATTTAAATTAAACCTCGGTTCCTTTATTAGTAAACAGTCTTTTTATCATGTCATCAAGTGCAACTACATTTTTGACCCATTACTGGACCGAATTCTTTCTAATGTATAACCTGCCGTATTACATCAGAAACCAAACTTTTGTAGGATGATATTCTAAAGAATAATATTTACCTTTACATATAAAACACTTTAACTATCTCTAATAAAGGGAAATTCTTTAAGAATATTGATTCACATAGTATATCTAAGGTTCGACACTTTTTTTTTTAAATCTTGCCCTTGGATTTCTCATTTTCTCCGTATCGTAGGTACAGTTTACAAACATACATGTCACATGCACACACAGTCAGGCCCGAAACATCTGTAGATCATACAAATATTTGTTCCGTGAGGGGATCGAACCCGCGACACATAGCGTAGAAAGCTAATCGCTTAGCCACTGCGCCCACCGTGTCGTTATCAGTTCTATTTTTTCTTCTAAATTTGTTTATTTTTCTTTTTGATCCCAGAAATGCATCATGCAGCCGCGGCTGGTTGCGTTTATTAGTTCAAAGCATATTCGCTGCAATCACAGTTACTAGTTTTGTTCTGATAGTCTTAATGGCCATACCAACGTCACCAAGGCAGCCAATACATCATGGCTCATCCCGATGCAGACTATATAGCTGCAGGGTTGAATGCATGGAAACGCCATTCTTTGGAGATTACGAAGACGATATCATCAACGCTGTATCGGTATGTATATTAAGAAAAAATACAATCATATAGATTCATACGCTGAGTTTGCTATCGTTAATGTCTTACACCGAGTGATATTTTCCCTTTAACATCGGTGAAATGTGGGTGTATAATAGTATATCTCTGCCCTTTAGGGAATAGAGGTGTGATGCTGTTGTTTGTTAGTGTTCCTTAAAATAAAATCATTGTTATACAATACTGTATATCTTTTTGACAATCAATTACAATACAGCCTGACATAATATAAAAATCAAATCTTTATGATGACTTTCACGACATTTGTTTGTTACAGATAGCGGAGGAAAATAATTGCGAAAACATTTTTCTTACTTTACACGAACCTATGTTTGTCAACAACACTATGCCACCAAAATGGCTATCAAGTTTACGAACAAACATCCATGCATTGACAATACACAACGGAAACCTGATGAATATACCCCCTGATGCCTTCATGAGTCAATATACAAGAAGTATAAGCAGACTATCATTCCAGAGTTTAAGGTTAAGCACTTGGACTCCGGATAGCTTTGTAGGCCTTTCGAGTTTACGCCACTTTTTTATCAAAGATTGCATCATCGTTACCGTTCCAAGAGATGCTTTAAAGGCCGTGGACGATACACTAGAGAGTCTGACAATAACTAGAAGTGAACATTGGAATCCCAGCAGCATCACAGGATCAACAAAATTTATGAAATTGACCATCGTAGATTTTTCGTCTAACTATTTTGAATCACTCTTGGAGCGATCAAGTTTTACTGGTCTTGGAAAGTGTAAGATATTGTACCTAAATTCATGTAGTATATCTGCCATTGGCGCAGGAACATTCGATAATTTACACAGTATTGAGATGATATACCTGCACAACAACTATTTAGTTACACTACCAGCAGGATTGTTCAGCAATATTATGTTACTTGAAAATCCTAGACCCCGAATTAATTTACAAGATAATTTATGGCATTGTGATTGTTCAGCGAAAGATATCCGAGAGTTAATAGCCAAGGATATGTTGGTTACTGATGCAGTTTGTCAAAGTCCAGAATATTTTAAATATAAATCTTTTACTGAACTTGAATCACACTGCAGTACAGAAAATGCTAGCAATTTGGAAAAAGTTGATTTAAATCCAACAAAGCCGTGTGACAAATTAATGAATAGATCAGAAGATATTTTTGGGTTTGTTTATGTGAGTAATGGCTGTCACAACGGCAATGAGTCTTCTTCAAATTCATCGTTCAAATTCATCTCTCCGGTGTACGGACACGAATGTCCTAAACGATATTTTGGCTTACAAGATATCAATAGAGTTGCCTCTTTTGCTGAATTATCTGATCAGCATGTAATACTTAAAAATGGTTGGATAAAGTTTACGTATTTTTTGAAAACTCTGAGCTATTCAATGGTTCAGATTGGTGCTTTAGAATCAACTAATAATTATGGTATTGTATGGTATCAATCTACATGTCCAAATGAGTTATACTGCGTTAATGATGTTCCTGCTATTTTAAGGATTTACAACATAGATTTAGAAGCTCATTACTACTTTTGTCCAATAATGTTGAGCTCAGGTACAATTGAAAGTGATAGCTGCCTTCATTACCATCATCCAACATTTGAAATTGAAGGTGCATATAATGATCTCCAAATTCTATTTTATATTGCTACAGGAATGATATGCTTAGTTTTTGGAGCCATTTGCGTTTATGCTTTGATTCGGAAACATCCTAATCTTCTAAAAGGTAGCAAACGAATTTTGTTTGTGAAACATAAAACTGTCGATGCTCTTGTTTTGCCTCCAAAGGTTCCTGTGAGAAATGACTTGGTAAATGAGTCTGCACCAAATTGTAACGAAGAGAAAATTTTCATAGTTCCCACAAACAATTTTTTCCCCAGTAAATTTAATACGAACAAATCAACGAGAAGCATTAAAAGTAACACTCCTAGTTACATTTCTGCTCTTCAACCGACTGAGGATCAGCTTGCGGAATGGCGCATTAAGCATCATTTCAATAATGATTTGTCTATTACTTCCTGGAAATCTGAACTTTCGACTTTTTCGTGGATATATAACGATGATGCTCTGTATCAATCCCTGGCCATCGATAACGACAGAACTTATGAGAGCTTGAAGTAGTTAAATTATAACGACAGCTGTAACAGGAAATATTTGCCATTTATTACCTGTCAGGTATCTATCATAAATCATATGAGAATTCACTTCTAGGCATTCCATTTTTATGTCCATTAGTGTTCATTTCCTTTGAGCTAATGTATTTAATATTAATTCCTCGTGTTATATTGTAGGTAGTAAGAGCTTCTACAGAACAAAGTGGTATTATAAAATTATGAGTATTTTAATAATCTTCGGTTATGTTGTAGATCTTAGAGTATTTGATACAGGGTTGTACCGTAACTGAGCACTGGTGTTAATTATATCTGCTAATTAAATAAGGGGATAAGATAGCGAAGGAAGTGACGATTCAGGCACACGAATTTGGCGGATGATACAAGATGAGAATTATTTTTAGAGTGAACGAAATAATGTTTTATAATAAAACACAAAAAAGAAAACAATAATAGGGATTGACAATTTTATTATACAATAATTTATTCTTGCGCTTAATATTTTATATGAGAAACTACACTGCTTTCTTACTCTTCTCGTTTTGCTTTCACGTTTACCAAACAGCTAAAATGTAGTCAACGTGTATCAGATAGCCGTCAAATGTGAGTGTCCTCGCCGTGAATCAATCCGTTACAGCTGTTTCTGACGCGTGCGCCCGTGCCGCCACGCCGAGCGCTACGTGCATTGTCTTGCCCATTGGACGATTGTTCTATTTCTGCTCGCATTCAAAAACGACTGTAGGCCTAGAGAAAATCAATTAACAATCACGTGTCATACGACCTTGGTTCTAAGACGTGTTGTAGAAAGTGAAGTGTCGAATGTTTTGACATCAATAAATACAATCTCTTGATCAAGACTTGTTTGTTCGTCGCTCGAATATCTGTTTGTTAATCTTTGTATCTTTAAATAAAAATATCGTATTACTTTTACTGATATTGTGAATTATTTCAAAAAATCTCAGTTATTACCGACCTATACAGCGTGTTAAAACTATCATGTAAATTATTTTTGTATCAAGTTTGACACATAATATAATTTGTAATATTAATGGAACTTTAATGTGATGTGACTTCAAACGCTATTTCAGGAACCTCGTTAATTAATAATATTATTCTATCCGTGAAGTTCATTTTACGCTGTTAATACAATTAATTTGATTAAAGGGCTTAAGTCACTTTATCCGAGCGCTTCTCCGAATGACTGCCAAAGTTCGGAACAGTTAAACAAAGAAGAAGTAAACAGAATGCCACCCTTTCCCGTCGGTAAAGAATTTATTGGGAATGTAGAACGGAAGTCGTATAGAAGACACAATAGCCTTAACAGCACGGTTGGTGCAATGGCTTAGCAATTGGCTTTCTGTATTAAGGGCTGTGGGATTCATGCACAGAAAAAATGAGTGTCCGTTAACGAACCTATAGTAGAGGAAAACTGCTAGTGAGGTGCAAATATTTTAAAAGCTTCTTTAATTGTCAACTTTTGCAACACAGATGCCTTCTGCTGCTGTCCGGTTCATATAGCAGTATAACCATAATTCTCGGTATATAGCAGTATAACCATAATTCTCGGTAGTAGTTGTACATATGTTCAGTTCCTGGCTGAGATCACCATCGTTTACCTTTGTGACATAAACTCTTACAAAAAAATACTTCTAGGCAAAAGTTCCTTCAATTGTGTTTAAAAACTTCTGATCACCAATATATCTGCCAAGCATGGTGGTTATATAAAAATAGGCTCGCTTATTACATGGGACTCGATAATAGTATAGATTCAATGTGGGTATACCACAGTACATATTTGCCTATAATTACCCTTCGTGAAATATATAATGCTATGTAATGCATGAAAGAAAGAAGAAGTAAGAAAGCTCAAATCCTGAATCGTGCTATGAGAATTTTTAACGATTTTAGGATATCATTTATAGCTACCCACCATCAAGAATCACACAAGGTACTCGTATAACTCATCGCCTGGATGAAAAATCCTTCCTTTTGACTGCAGGATCAGAAAAAAAGTTTATTAGAGTAATGCAACTTCTTGGTATACAGAGCTTTCTTCGTTCTAAATAAAAAGACACCTAGATCATGTTTGATCATAAAAATAAAGCTTTCTTTATTATGATGCAAATATACTTTAATCATCTCCCTTAGAATAGGAATTAGATATATATTTGTAAGAGGTAAAAGTTCTGATTGCCGATATGCAAACCACACAATATACCAAATTAAGTAATTAATTTCTTTTGATAGAGCACCGCCGCACCTTGAACTAGATTGTCACTATTAAGCGAGGTCTACTGATGTCCTGAATTTATCAAGAAATGGACACTAGCAACTAAACAAATCTCATAATACTTTTGTAACCAACAAAAATAAGTACAAAACACCATTGAATAGTCATAGTTTTATAAATGATATCACTAGCGCCAACAATAGCGTCGAAACGAGTTACATCTATTGGCAGCCCTTGTTTTCCAAGCAGGAACAATGCACTTGGCAATGACATTGTCTTCCTTGGCAGCTGATAATGACTTCGTCACCTAGTGACCATCTATCATCCGTGAGAGATGGTCTTAACATAATTAACATTGACAAATTATTTTGATTGAGCTTTCAGGTTTGTAGATGAAGATGATATTGGTGTTTAAACCTTGGTTTAAAATGGTAGTTGTTTTGGTTTATCAAAAATAACTACTGGGTTCTAATACTAGGTTATAAAATTATAATTATAGAATATTTTATATAGGCTCCTCAATATTGTTACTTTTTGTTCATTCGATGCGCGTCTAAAATGGTTTCTCAACTATATTTTCGACCCTATCTTTTATCATTCTGTGTTGTTCAATTAGGTTGATTAATTTCATCCATAATAAAAATGTACCTATTATGATTTTGCATAGATACAGAATAGAATATTTATAGTTGCATTTTTATAAATATATTATATATTTATATATATTTTAGATATTATTATTATTATTATATATTTACTGTTATAAAAATTAAATGCTACTGATCGTTTTATGCGTTTCATTTATATTAATAAAATATTATGTTAGGCTTATATTAACTTAACAAAATAATAATGTGTAATGATTTACGAATAAGCAAACAAAATATTGCTTACACGTTACAAATATTACATAGGTATGCTTAAAATTTGAATAGCTTTGTGTATCGATATTATATAATAATAATAAATAAATTCAGTCCATTATTGCACTACTGGGTAAGGGCCTCTTCTCAGAATAAGGGTAAGGCCTTAGTCCAGCACGCCGGGCTCGGTCCGGATTGGCGAACTACACACACCATCAAGAACTTATGGAGTGCCCTCAGGTGTGCAGGTTTCCTGTAGATGTTTTCTTTCACCGTTAACGCAAATGATAATCAAATTCTGATGCGCACATGATTCCGAAGTCAGAGGTGCGGGCCGAGTTTGAACTCACACCGTCCTGCATGAACGGCAAGCGTTCAACCACCAAGCTATCAAGGCTTTTGCGATATTATATTGTTTTAGTTGTAGTTAGTAATTGTGATTGCTTAATTTTCGGAAATTGTTATTTGAATTATGTTGAAAAAATAGTAAAAGATTCAGTACTTATGTGAAAAGGAATGAGAACAGTCCCACCATAATTCAAGAACTTTCAAAATTAGTATGAAAGCCTTAGTGTTTAGATCTACTTTCGACCAAAACATAATTATGCAACAAGTCAGAGTAACTTGGATGAATCAAAATAAATGTTACTTAACAGTAGTCATGGCAATAGTCAGTCAGTTTTGATAAAACACAGTTTTCACATATAAAACTTTTGCGAACTTATTCCGTACTCCACAGACGGCACTTTAACGTAGAAAATATTTCTTTAAGTTTTTAAAAAGTTATATTTTTCCAGCTAGCGACTTCATAAATTTAAAACTACGTAAGAAGGTTTGTTGCCTTTTTTACGTTTTCATTTTCATGTGAACACGACCTAGAAATCTTTGTAAAAGGTTCTGGAAACAATTCATTACCGTTCGCGCAGCCATGCCACAGTTGGTTAATTAATTACAATGGCTGCAATATATAGTTCCGGCGCGGCGCTGGAAAACTGGATTTTGTTATTAACTTACTCGACTATATTGTATTCTAAAAGTTTGTCCGTCTACCATAAAATATCATCACGCCTGAAGTCCCTGAAAGGATAGACAGAGGAGTACTGTGGGAAGCCCACATATCACCGCTGCCATGTAATGAGGTGATTCTTTTTCCATCTACTGGACACAATTCCATACTCTGAGCTGCTACTAAGAAACGCCAAAGAAAAATAGCCAAAAATTGTTTGCCTGACCCAGGACCTTAAACCCAGCAGTCGTGCTCGTCACCACTAGACCAATGAGGTAGTTATTTGTGACACAAATATATATCTAACAGTAAATAATCATAGATAATCTATAATCCTAAAAGGTTTAAGCAGAGGTCTGGGTACGTGGCTTCAAAGAACTTTAACAGAATTTCAACAGTCTCTGCCGATCTGAAAGATTACGGATTTCTGATATCGATATTTCTTTAATCCTATCCTACTGGCTACTAATATTATAAATGTGAAAGTTTGTGAGGATGAATGGATGGATCTTTGTTACTCTTTCACGCCAGAACGGCGGAACGGATCTTGATGAAATTTGGCACAGAGATAGATTATAGTCTGGAAAAGCACATAGGCTACTTTTTATCCCGGGTAAATGTACGGGTTCGTAAACCACGCGGTCGAAGCCGTGAGCGGAAGCTAGTCAAACTATACATCTGTATTTACTATAGTTCAATGATGGTAACTAAGGACGATTTCAATCTCATTACTGTATTAATTGAGAATTCTGCACGGACAATCTTTGTTAGACCATGGAATTCTATCCATCGTCATTGCAACCAATAGTTGAGGTACGCCAAAGCCCTTCGCAGTCAAAGAGTTATAGCATCTGTCTTTTGAAGCACAGGTGCAATAGCTCTTTAACTACAAAGGGCAATCGTAACTATGTTCGTACGTTCTATCATAGTACACAGTGATTCATCTTTATTCCTGTGTGTAGTGAATACTATTACGGCGACCGATAAAGGTCGTCGGCCAATCACGTCTCTATTCCTCGAAGGGTTAGGCAGAGGTGTACTGTTCTACACTCAGATTTCGCCGATGTCGTTGTTGAGTTCCATGTAATATAGGCGAGCGTATGTACTGGGCTTAATTTCAAATCCCGGGCGCTTTGACTATTGAATTGAAGGATGCACCCAGTGTTCAAATGCCCTGGCATTATGATCAACAGTCGCAGTCGTCTACATAATAAAATATCATTTAAAGAATTTGTGAAGAATTTAAAGCATACTGTTCACAACTGCAACTTATTCCTCTTTAGCTTCTAACGTTAGCTGATTCAAGAAATTCTAACTTTATATTTTAAAGTGGCTTTTAACAGGCCGCCTAAGGATTCAGGCCATAAAACTTTGAGTGTACCAAAACTCCTATTTAAGTATCGACGCAGATACAGATATCTAGAGCACTCGGGGGGTCTCAATATCGGTAATTTTATTACCTTTACGAGAACTTTATAAAAGGGTTCTAAAATTCCCAACACGATTATCTGTTCCCTAACTTTATAATTTAGGGACTTGAAACTAGCAATCTTAAATAACTTCTTTTTTTTTCAAATTGGAACTTACTTTTATAAGGAATAGTAATATTAGTAGTAATTATACCAATTGTAATTAAAATTTGTAAAAGAAGATAAAAATGATGATACTTAAAAAACTGTTATTAAGTATAATTTAATTATTAAACACGGTATTTTTGTCTGTCTAGCTGGTTTAGTGGTTGCAAGTACGATTTTTATGTCTAAGGTTTTGGGTTCGATTTCGGGGACGAGCCAAGTGTTCTTGAATTTTTCTGTTACAAAAATTATCAATAGCAGCCCGGTGTTTAGAACTATTCGCAACAAGCTTGCCCCTATTAAAGGGGACGTAATAACGGCAATGTTAAAATGTGGGTGTGCCTACACCTCTGCCGACCCCTTGGGGCACAGAAGCATGATGCTATGTTATGAGTGATATTTTATATTTAATAAGAGAATATATTTTCTTTAAAAAAAAATGCGGTTTTTTGTTAGATACTGCAAAATCTGGTCTGTTTATTCACTATTATTTGTACAATGAGACGTGGTCGTTAACTGTTGGCCTCTTAAAGAGGCTCAGAGTCACACAGCGGGCAGTGGAGAGAGCTATGCTCGGAGACTTTTTGCGCGATAAAATCCAGAACGAGGATATTCGCCAAAGAACCAAGGTCATTGACAAGCTCTCAGGATTTGCAAGCTGAAGTGGCAATGGGTAGCCCACATCGCTCGAAGAACGGACAACCGATGGGGAAGAATGGTTCTCAAGTGGCGACCACAAACCGGATGACGCAGTGTAGGAAGGCCGGAGGCCTCCCTAGGTGAACCTACGACATTGTGAAAGTCGCGGGCAACCGATAGATGCAAGTGGCGGAATATTCTATAGTGGAGGCCTTCGTTTAGCAGTGGACGTCTTCAGGCTGATGATGATGATTTGTACAATATTTTAACTTAGTCATTTAATTTGTTAATATAATTCGTGTGATAATCAACATTTAAGGACATCAATATTTTCTAACACGAAATTACATACACAATTAGATATACATAAGTAATTATTTAGAACTATTTATTAGATTGCTCAAACTTTGTTGCTACTGTCAGCAACCATGAACAAACCACTATAAATAATCCTACGAATATATTCACGCTATTAATTGCGGAACACCTGTACCAGTGATTAGGGTACGACTAGATGAAACATTAATTGAATGTGGCCGGCCCGCTGCGCGCGCGCAATGCCAAGTCGCCTAGACGACGACGTCGCGTGTGACGTCAGTCTACAATACATTACAGTACAAGGAAATGCCTAGTAAAATACCTTTACAGATTAATTGAATTTTTTACATTTATTTTTGTGGCTATCCTATAGCAGTTTGCTCAATCTATCGGAACGGTCAATTGATAAATGAATATCCGAGTGTTAAATCGAATTGTTATTTATATTAAAGAATGATCGGATTTTTTTGCGGAATTTTAATCTTGGCAGAAATAGTGTACCTAATTACTAAGCATTGGCGAAAAATGTTAATTGTTTTAAAAATGTTAACAACATAGTACCTATATATTTTAGATACCCGTTTCCATGTGAAAACATTTTGTATTAATATATTAACAGATTAAAAAGAATATTTTCCCCCATTAAGTAAACCGAATTAAAAAGAAACAATCGATATAGTTCCGGCTTCGTCCGGGCAGTAATATTAATTGTCTTCATTTCATCCGGAAATAAAAACTGTGTCAGTCATTGTATTTCTGACAATCATAAATATTTTATCTTTTTGTTTCGGCCCGTCTCATTACACAATGAGCTGGTCAGATTTCCGTCAGAAACTTGAGGAACTCGAAACTTTTCTGGCAACTTTATTTTTTTACTATCGTTTGCAAAGAACTGTATTTATTTCTGTTACTCTTTCCTTTCGACAGCTATAAAGAAATATCATCTGTCTTTCTTGTAATTAATCAATCTGCAGATTTCACCAACTAAATAAAAGTAAATTTAGAGCACATTGTTGGAATACTAAATTGTTCTGATAATGAGCTTCTGTTACTGTCAAGAGTCGACCAGGAAAGTGAATATTTAGTGTATGTAGATATACAATATTTTATACTTAAAATGTGATTGACAATTATGTAGGTTTTAAAATGTTAAAACCAATTCATCAAAATCAGCTTTCCAAAAAATATATATTACAGTAAAATATGACGCTAAGTGAGCCCTTTCGGCACGTCCAGTACAATATAATGTTGCATTACAAGCACTATAAAATACATATTTAACAGCTCCGAAATCAGTTATCGGCTATGTTCAAGATTTACGACCTAGTAAAATTTCTGGCACACAGTATTATTACATGAATACCACTCAATTAGCGCATGCTCGGTAACCTTCATCATTAACACGTTGTTTGAGCCTATTATCCATCATAAGTCATCTTAGACCACTGTGTAGCTAATCAATGAATTGATATTGGATGTATAAAGAATCAACTAGGTAGTCAAGATATCAAACATAAAATTAAAGTGTAGTTATTTATGTTATGCCTTTAAAAGCAAATTAAATATTATATATTATATATTCGACGTAATTATCGTATAAAATAAATAGTTTTTAACTAATTTAAAATTTCTAAAATTTCATGTTGTAGATTTTTTATTTCTTGAAATAGTAAAGAAGCATTTTCAATAACTATCAAAGAAATTATTAACAAAATCACATTTATCTTCTTGGTGCAAATTATGTTTACACAAAACAATTTGATTAGGGCGACCGTTCAAAGGAAAATAATCGACAAAGTAATAATTTAGTTGGTTAAATAAGAATTGTTTAAATTGTGCCTCGTATCATTAGCTTTTCTCTACATTTGGCACCATTGGGAGCAACAAAATATGTCACTGTCTACGAACAGGCGCACCTGCCCTCCCCCTCGCCCGCTAGCCTCGTTTAGATCATTGCTTTTATTTACACCGTATTATGTGCGTCATGACAGTAATAACACTAAAATTCTAATTGATTTTCAAACATGTAAAATAGAATTAGGTCTGACGAATAAAAATTAGGCGATATACATGTGTAACGTCATAAAATTGAATCAATATTCTAGTTTTTGACAAGAAAATTGAACGGGAATAAATTCACTCCAATAATAAATTATTAATTATAATTCATAAGATCGAGTTAAAAGTAAAGATATATTTAGGGTACATATATCAATATATATATATCAGTGTTTTTTGCTATTGGTCGTTAAAAACTGTCATCATTGCTGTGGATCAAAGAATTTTAACATTTTCTTTCGATTTACTCCATGTAAAAATTGCAACTCCAGCTCAGTTAGATAAGTTTCGACTTGAAGATTTATTTACACCCTACATTTTAGGGATAAAGTTTTCTATCAACGTACTATTATTTAAATACCTTGTAATCTATCACAAATAACACCTCTACCACTGGAGTGTTAGTTTGGTAATAATTGAGCTTTGATGCTGTATTGTCAATTATGTGTTCCACACGGTTCAATGAAATGCAATAACATGCGGAAACTCTAGTTAATTAGTTCTAGGAAATCAAAATTATTTTACAAAGAGCTCATTAGCGCTGGACCAAAATAATGTTTAGGTAATATTATTTGTATGGATTCCAGGATTTTCCTCATTAATATTCACATATATCAACAAGAGATATAATACTCTGTAATACAAACTAACAAAATATCGCACCGTCGTCACAAAGAGATAATATAGCTTATTAAAAAATAATTCTATTTGTGTTATCGGGTACCACTTTCATTACTATTGTTTATAATGAGAAAAGTATTCTACAAATGGCGTGGCAACCATCCAAACAGGGTGATATTTTAATTAATGTGTAATTAATATCCACACGGAATCGATTCGTTGATAGTACAATACGCATTTGGCATCTCGCACATGATGCACATCAGTGCAGTGAATATCCGGCAACTGTTTTAATGTATGATGACCTTAGAGACAACAGTTAAAAGCATTTTGCGGAGCCAAAACTGAATGACTCGATGCTCGGGGTGTGAAGTAGAGAACCGAGGCACCAACCGAATCAACCTGGGTGATATTTTCGCGCGCCTCGGGACAGTCGCTCATTCCATCCAGATAAAAGGGCTTGTGTTCCTCTTAGTGTGGTTCACTATAGCATACACCATCGTGCAATTCCTTTAACCACACGAGAACCCGTCGCGCGTAACTGTGAAAAATGGTGAGCGGATTTTTTAAGTGACTGTGTTTTAGTGAAGTGTTTATAAGTGATTCCTAATTATTATTATTTTTGAAGTGAAAAAAATTTTTGTACCTTAATTAATTCATACATTTTCTGGTGATTTCAGGAGGAACTTGATAAGGAACAGATTGGCAGTGAGTATTTTTTATTTACTTTGGTTTTGTTTAATTTTAAAATAAAATAAATCTCACTTTTAATTAATTACTAGTTTTTTTTTTTCAAAATATTTTAATTTCGCTACTGTGGAACTCTTAATTATAACATATGACATTAAAATATTAATAATTCAAATTAATATTCGTTCATATTCAAGCGCCATGGTTTAAAGAATTATAAACATGTTTTCAGTCCTCAAGAAGGCCTTCGAAGCTTTCGACCAGGAGAAGAAGGGATGTATCGGCACTGTGATGGTGGGCACGATCCTGGGCATGCTGGGTCACCAAGTCAGTGACGACGCACTCAAAGAGATCATCCAAGAGGTCGATGTCGACGGTCAGTATCTTTTTTCTTATCAACTTCTCTCTATCTAGGGAAATTTCGAATCTAGGAAAAAAGTAACAATGGGATTTCTTGTCTATTTTCAAGGTCAAAAAAAAATCCGAATTTTGAGTCGAATTATTGTAATTATATGATGAACTTACGATACAGGATTCCCCAAAAGATTTTTAGATTTTTTAGTAACAAATATATTACGGATATTTATCTAAATAAATGATTTATTGTATAAGTCGAAACAACAATATAAGAAATTAGGTTCATCGACATCCGTTAAACCTTTTAAAACGCCTACAAAGAATCAGTCTGCATTTCCGGGATCCTGATATAAATTGTAAACGGAGAAAACAAATAGAAAGAAATTGTTTCCTTAAACAATTTCATCTCTTACGCATGGAACTTAATACGGTCGTTGTTGTCGCTGAACTGTGGTATGATATAACACGTCACGTCCCCCATGGGGAACAAACAGGTGTGCAGATATGTTTGACATAAAATAAAATTATCGTCAACACTTTTATTTTTTGTATTCCAAAAAGAAATTACGGTATAATGAGCAAATATTAGCACATTACCTGTAAAATTTAGACATATCGGTATGTGTGTTTATCGAAAACCTATAAGCGCATGATTACTGTGTGTGTCTCTGGAAAATACCTTGTAACCTTTCGCCACAATTCACTATGATTTGCGTGGGAAACATACCAGCTGATACATTCTTTAATTTACCTACATTCCTACTTGAAGATGGAAACTGATAGTTTAGTTAATTGGGGATTTCTACTATTTTTTCTTAATTTCTGGACTAAACATTATTTAATTACTCTGAAAAAAAAAAAATTGCTAATTTTAATTCGTCGCTAAGAAAAAATTGAACCAGATTTTATCGGTTAAATTATTAGAAACAGGAGTATAACTGCTGCCAATTTACAACACACTTGGCACTCTAAATTACGAAAACATCTTAATTCAACGATCAATAAATTGTTTCTTTTTAAACACACTCATTATCTTTCCATTTGCGTTCCATTATGGGCCAGTTGAGGAAGTGGAATGTGATTCTATTGTTTCTCAACGATTTTATTTTGTCTATGCGAGCAGAGGAATCTTAGAAAATGTTTTACTTTTTATTTTTAGTATTGCTGCAGGTTGTTGAATATCAATAACGCAGGAACAGCTTAGTCTATTATTGACTCTTCTTATTATTACATAATATTAGCGAATCTGGAGATATTCATAATATTTTTGCTTTATGAAACAAAATATTGTGATTTAAATTCTCCCTTAGGTTTTTCTGTAGAAGTCATAACAAGAACATCGATTTCTTTAAACTTTTAATGTTTCTTCGTAATGTTTTACTACCAGAACATCAACCATTCGTATTCCTATTAGGAGTTATTCTAAACAAACAGGGGCAACTAGAACAAAACTCGTTACGTGTGGAGGGATGATTTATAGGAATTTATGCGAATTGCCGTTATTTCAGTCGGCTTACATCTGTTAGACTTTGTTTGAAGATCGTTACTTTGTTTTCAAAGTTCCGTTTGAAAAAATATGGCTTCTTTTTTTAAAATTATATCTATTCTTTGGTTTGTTGGTTCCAAGAAGTGAGACATTTGAACAAGTAATATGTTTCGGCGATAATAGGACTTGATTGTATTGATGTACATTTTGAGAATAGAAATACTGTTGAAGCATGCATAAACTGGTTGGAGATTGGTTAATGATATAAAACATAATAATGATTCTTAACTATACCACCTGAAAATTACAGGTTCTGGTGAGCTGGAGTTCGAGGAGTTCGTGACCCTGGCGTCCAGGTTCATGGTTGAGGAGGACGCTGAGGCCATGCAGCAGGAACTTAAAGAAGCATTCCGGTTATACGACAAAGAAGGTACACATTGTTAACAAAACTCATGCTCTTACTGTTCAACAAGTTGGTAATAGTTTGTTGACGACTCAGACTGCGATAGTTTTGACTTTAAGGAGACACACATCCATACAACAATCATACGACAACATTTTTGGTTAGAATTATTTTATAAAACATACACAAGCAAATTTTATTAGTTATCACTAAAAAGATAGTACAGTAACAGGAATAAAAGGTACACAAAGCTTTTTAATAAATAAATATTTTAACTTTCATTTTAAAAGCTATAAAATTGCAAATAGTAAATTTTCCGATAAGTATTGTTCGGCTTTCATTTGACACTCATTCTCTCGTTCAAAAACGATGACGACAATGAAATTGAATTTTGTACAAAGGCAGCTTTACTGGCTCGAACTGGTTCTCACTTTGAACATTAAACGAATTTTTTTTTGGGCAAATTTTGTTTTGTGACAAGTTTCTAAAAAAACATGCAAAGTCGTCATTCTAGTGAGATGGTAAATATTAATTAATTTCAACTGAAAATTCTTCACATGTAGATGTGAAAGACGGTAGCAAAGCAAAAATTCAAGTACTAGGTAGTATAAAATAAATTCCCCTCGTTTATAGCAGGATCAAACAAGCCTTAAGCTTTTCAACGAAAATATTCAATGAACTGAAACAGATTTTAACGAGCAATTTCTTTAAGATTACGATCGTTATGAAGATAAGACAGACTTAGATGTGAAATTTAGTCGCTGCCATCGTTGAGACTGCAATGACCATAACCAATAAAACTATGTTTAATATAAATTTAATTTTAGAATTATGTTTCAAAAATACTACGTATGGAACGTTTTGAAATAAAGATGTTTTGAAATGTCTGAAGACAAGCAATTTGAAGCTAAAACAAATAATATTTTTTAGCTGAAACCTTCCTATTCTGTTTTAGAGCCAAGGTATTTTTAAGGCCATGATCTATAAATCACACGAGAAACATTGAGACAAGCATTTAGACTATACCTCTGTCTTTATTATTATAAATGTCATTACACGATTTGGCAATGTATCTAAAATTTTCAGACGATAATGTCATTAATCATATCGTTGACACTCTAATCGGTATCAGGTCAGCCGGACTGTTTTCTAAAAATAGCGAACCTATGAGATTATGATCTACAACCCAATTAATTTCTTCTTCTTTTTGCACAAAAGTAACCTGTACCTCACTGCTCTTGGGGAATATAAGGGTGATGCTTGTCATGCAACTTATTTAAGACCTAAATCACTAGAAGGACAAACCTTTATTTAAAGTTATAGCAAACGAATGCAGCAGTCAATTGAAACCTTAGTAATTAATACTTCCATTACGCCATGTTTTAATCCATCCAATCATCTCAGATTATTTCTATATTGTAATAATGCGCAAGTGTTATTATAGTTATCTTAGATATTGTCTAATACCCTAAGAGGAAAATATAGTAATACATTTAGTAACCACAAAACTGTCTTGAGAACCCTTTTATTAGTCATCTGCCAAGTTCTACCTTTGGAGCTGTGATTGATAACATGTAATTTATGAGTAGGTAGAAAAATCTTGTTTCGTTTGCCTGGAACGACGTAGCTAGGCTAGCAAGAGTGTGTAATTTTGTCGTCATTCTAAGACAAGATAATGATAATGCTAGAGAAGTAGGTGCAATCTATGGTCGTAATCGGAATCGATTAAATTTTAGCAGTTCAACCTATACATTGTGTTGTTTCAAAGGTCGAGCGTAGTGATTTTCAAACCGTACTGTTCAATGTCCCTACCTAAACTGTTGAGCTACCAAAATTCGACTACAAAAATGTTCCAGGTCTCTTGTTGACCCGACAGAAAAAAAAGTCAAATTATTCCAATTCGTTGTGATTTTTTTTATTACTACATTACCTATTCGTGTAGTTTAATTCTTCAGGCCGAACAATTTTGTCACCGATCAAAGCAATTTCCTGAATAAAAATTTACGTAGATCGTTATTGTTGACATTATATATGTTCACAAGCTTATCTACTTTTCCTACACGTGTCGGATGATCACATTTATCCGAGTTGGCAGTGATAATGAAATAAATTTGCTATTCTTACACTCTCTATGAGCCTCTGAGTAGAGGGACGTTAACCTTTATAAGTACGTAACAGAATTGTGTTGTGAATGTATTCATCCTTGGAATATCTTCGTACAAAAGTTTTGGATAATAATGTACGTACCCGTAAATATTTATCATTATATGCTTCTTATGTTGAGTCGGCATGAGCTGTAACATTGGTATTGGTTAAGCCACAGCGGAATGAATAAGCAGTCAATATCCTATTATGTCAATATTCTAGTTACTAAGATATCGATGATGTATCGAGTGGTCATATCGAGGCTGTCTGCTCAGTTCCCCTAGTGTAAGTTTCTTTCGACAAATTCGATTTACTACATCGAACGCGTTCGGCGCTCCGATTGGTGGAGAGCACGAAACGGACCAATCGGAGCGACGAACGCGTTCGATGTAGTAAATCGAATTTGTCTAAAGAAACTTACACTAGACCCCTAGTGAGACAGGGCCACCAGACGAACACAGGTTTCGTCTCGTATAGGCTCTATCTTTGAACAACCCCTTCATATTATTATATGCTGGGATCTAAACTTGTATTCAGTAAATCTCCTAAGTACATGTTACTTATTTGCTTGATAAAATTCGCAGAACTTCGAAAATAGTTTCTCCCTACGAATGTATTTTCTGTAAACCAGTATTCATTTCTATTACGACTCTTTCATAATTAATTGATCCCAAAAATTTATCGGATATCCTATCATATAAAATTCAAGCAAGGACGGGACCAACCTGCTCCACGTCTCCGGCGATGCATTATAAATATGAAATTAATTCCACAGAAATGTGCCTACCTAATATTATTTTATGACCTTATAACTCAATTTGTAGATATAACATATTGAACTTTATTAACTGAGTTACGGACCCGTTAGCTCAATTTCTTACTTTTTTGGTCATCAAACACTCGATTTATCTCATTGAGTTTTAAATGCGTTTTATTCATGTAGGTATGTACCCTTTGATTAAGGTTTGAACGTGAAATATTCGAACGTGAGTCGGCTTTAGTTGCATGTTCTTTGATAGATTTACTTTGTCAAAAACAAACGCAATTCTTTTTAAAACAGGATGTACCTACATATTATGTTGCTATCCGAACTGTTAATTTTAGTACACAGAATTGCGTAATAAGATAAAAAAATTGAAACTCGTGTCAAAGGCTAAAAATATTCTAGTTCTGATTCACTCCACGTTTTAATTTTAGCAAATAAAATTTTGTTTTATAAAAGCACGAGCTCGGTAAAAGAAAACATCGCGGGGAAACCAAAACCCCTGAGGGAGAAAATGTCGATGGTACGAGAATGTCTAGCCAACGTTGTGGACAAAGATCTTTCTAATTATGAGAAGAAGCGCGTGCCCAGCTGTGAGACAATAATTGGCTGGATTTATTAATATATATTTAAAAATTAGCATCTAGTTTCCATTTCGATTGGTTTTTAGAGAAACGTTAGTGGATTTAAGAATTTAACAAAGATTGGTTAACCTTTTTTCGTCTTTTCCAGGCAACGGTTACATAACAACAGGCGTCTTAAGAGAGATCCTGAGAGAGCTGGATGACAAGATCAGCGCCGAGGAGCTGGACATGATGATTGAGGAAATTGACTCCGACGGCTCAGGAACAGTTGACTTCGATGGTATGTTATTCATTAATTTATAAAAAAATAAACCAAAATTTAAAATGTATTCTGATCAAATGGGAAATAGCAGGGATACAGGCAATTAGGACTTGTCACGACTGACTGCCAAAAAAAAAATTAAATACATAACAAGAGAGACGTGATTATCTCATTTTTTCTGAATGCGTAGGAGAGCCCAATTATGGTCTTCAGTCTGGTTTAATTTTGTATTATCCCTTATCTACTTGTTTACATAATTAATTTTATTAATCATCGCAACGTTACATTTTGGAATAATTTTATGAAACCATTACAAGAGTTAAATAGTTATCTGCTTAAATCCTCCAACCGTACAATGAAAACCAAAATTCAATTCACTACCCGTCCGTAAAGCTCCGCACAGAAATATCTAAATCGGTTAGCTTTTGAAATAAGGTAAAGCCTACCTAAATCCATTTACGTAAAATTAGCTTTCCAATATCGAATAGTGAAGATAGTTCAGTGATTCAGTAGTTTTAATATTAAACGAGAGAGTCTAAAGATAGCTCTAGTACTAAGGGTACTGACAGATTCTTAGCCAAAACTATAAATAGTTCGCTAATACCGTAACCTACTCGTTACAAAGACGTTTTCGAGTTTGAAGATAAATTGATTAAAGCGAAGTAATTTGCAATCTAGATATTACATGCTCTCAGATATTTCTGCTGATGTATTATTTATAAACAACATCAATTAGAATTATTAATTGGTTTGTAGGATAAGGCTTACGCCACCCACTACCGATTTGTGAGTGCCAGATTGATCGACGCTTACGGCAAATTATAATGATTAGATACTTAATTAAGTTTTCAAACACCATAAAATATTAAGTCTATTGATTCCAGGAATCTTACGTTGCCATATGATGCGGTTATAAAATCTATGTACGATATTCGCGCATTTTATTTTATGTATAATAATATATCAATTAATGAAGATCACTGTAAAAATTTTACACTTCTACATGTGTAATTAAAGATAATTTTCGTTATAACAGGTTAGAAAATTAGTATATGTAGTTATTAATAAAAATATAAAATTTATTTCCATCTGCCAAACTTTTATGTGAGACTTATTTGTTTTAATACGTTTTTAATAAATATAATGAACTTTAAAATATCAATCAATATCAATTACTGATATTTTGTATTATGTGTATAATTTGATTTGATTGACTGTTAATAAACGTAAATTCTATTTATTTACAGAATTCATGGAAGTCATGACAGGAGGCGACGACTAAGCGACTGATTTACCACCTAAGGGTTCTGCACATCCCAGATAAAGAGATATAATTTCACGGATATTGACATGATACAAAATTATCATTTGACGTGTCATCAAAAGCTATCAACATTATACAACGTGAACCAAAAACATCTCCATTTATTTAATAAGTTATTTATATTATAATAAATAATTTTGCTAATAAATTATTCATAATTCTGCTTCTGTATTTATAATGATCTCCTTATCCTCGTTAATGTTATATAAACACATTAATTAACATTAGTGATAAATCCTGTAAATGCAAACGAGTACCTACCAAATTTCAGTTTGATACACAAATAATATCATATTATTAGAGATGCGTTAATTTGTGTAGTAACTCATTTAAAGCAATTCATCTTTAAGATGTGTGAGATATCCAACTGTGTCGTGTGTGTATCATACAAACTACTTTCAACATAATACTTCATACCAATATACCCGTTCTAAAAACATAAAAAATGATTATTTTCTTTACAATATTTACGAATAAAATCAACCTTAAACTTTTACTGAACCCTAAAAGAACTCCGAGTATATATATATATAATTATATATCTACCTCAATATCTACCCTGTATTACTATACATACTTACACCGTAATCAGCAATAGCGACAAAGTTATATTAAGTTTCTAGCAATAGGTATAGTATGTAGTAAAATGCGAATATAGTCATGAAAATACGGTTTTATTACTTATATTTTAAATAACTTGGATTGTTGTAGGTGTAATTTGCCGTGTAATTTACAAATCCGAGCCGTGTATATTGTATAATTATAGCAGTATTTATTGTACGCACGTATTTATTATACGTAACGGTACCGCGGCCAAATCAGTCGCGCGGAAAAGTCTGAAGACTCAATGTCTATGACATTATAAAATACAATAATAAAATACCAAGCAAACATTCTTAAAACAAAAAGACTGTTCTCATTTCAACAAAGTTTTATAATAAGAGCGTATATACCTACTAGTCTAACGTCTGTAGTTGAAATAGTTGCCAACTTATCTTCAATCTAAAAAAATCTGTCTGTCCTAAAAAAAAAACGTTTATAAAATACTCATTAAAACAAAGATAAATAGTAGATAAATGATACGTGACAGAACTATAAAAACAAACATCTATTGTTAAACGTAGTCGTTAGTCGTATTGTGTCAATTTGACGGGCAGCCACAGCAGCCGCCGCCGCGGCATTATAATATATAATCTGATATCTAAATATCTATCATCATGACATTTTGCCGTGGAGTATGCAGAGACTATAAAAAGCCACGTAGGCTTACTTTTACTTTGTTTTAAATCAATCAATCAATCTCAAACACATCAGTCTCAGAATATATTATTTACTTCTAGACTACAACACAGCGTAATTATCGTAACATTTCAGTGAAACTGCGAAAACGGATTCCGAAAATATTTCAAATTATAAACTGTAACATTTGTTACGCAGTTTGTAGAACATCATTCAATAATTCGCAGAAGAAAAACGGCAATAGTCGTGCAACAAATATGTTGGATAACATATTGTTGGGTTTCTCAGTACCGGTTAGTTTCCGAGGAGACCGCGCGCAGATGCGACGTCTCCGCGGGAGACACAGGCAATTATGACAAGTCAGCAAATGGGCGCAATAGACTATAAATATTACGGATGTCACAGAACGTCGCATACTACATAAATAATATTAATGATTCTGAAATGCCAGGACTGATGCTTGAGAGAATATTTTACTCGGAACTGCAGTGAAACCACCCGTACTGTGGCCCGCTCAAATATTCGTACATTTGTTTGAATACAGCGACGATATATTCTAGTATTAGTTATTGGATCAACATATAATGTTACCAACTATGTACCTTATATACATTTCAGTAACAAAATTACCAATAGCTTTATTGGTGAACCAAGGCTCTGCGGTCATAAATTCTAAAAGCTCTAAAGATTTTGATGAAATTTTGCACTAGGTATAGTTAAAAACCTATCTAGCTACGTCACATCACTGGAAAAATTGTAACACATCAGTGAAAAAAGAGTTTTTGTCCCGAGCGGGCACTCAGTCGCCCAAATATTTATAATTAAATTTGTGTACAATAAGTTATTACGTTATTACTCAAATGTTCAAAAAACGATTGGGTATAGCGTTTTCTCTTCTCCATCTTTGTTTCCATCAAGTAAATACCCACTTATTTATCGATATTATTGTTTAAACCTAGGCTTATTATTGACGGCACGGTTGGCGCAGTGGTTGAGAGATCGACTGTTGAGCAACGTGTCGCGGGTTCGATTCCCGCACGGAACAAATATTTGTACAATGTACAGATATTTGTTTCGGGTCTGGGTCTTTGTGTATGTGAATACACACCGTGACTCGGAAAGCACGTAAAGCCGTTGATCCTGCGCCTGATCTCTCTCCGATCGTGTCGGATTGCCGTCCCATCGGACTATGAGAGTTTACAACGATTCTAACACATATACGAATATCCGACATCAACTGTTGGGCTTCGGCCCGCCAGGCTAACCACCTTGCCTAGTCGGAGGATCCTCCCTTTTCAATGGAGGAACGATACAGAATGGAGAAGCTACAACAATAAACCCGGAATGGGTTTATTGTTGTAGCTTCACTCCGATAGATGGCGCTTTACTTTTTGCCATGTTGCGAGTAGTTGTCGCTACAGTACCGCCTCATTGGTCGGATTGGAGATTCTCAGTAGCAGCACGGAGTTTGTGTCCGGTAGGTGGCAATAAGCTCGCCCCCTGTTACATGGGCCTTAATAACAGCATCGACGAAATGTGGGTGAATAGATCCAGCGGCGTGCACAGAGTTTTTAGACCGGGTAGGCAGAAATTTTAAAACGCTTACTTACCATAAATACCTACTGCTTGTTGTTATTTGTGCGTCGTCTTGTCGATTAAATAATTATTTATGTGATTTGCCACCTCAAATATCTTATAATAAATATTTATCTGAGTTATATAGGGTAGGCAGTGTCTTTTTGTCTTTATGAACCGCACGACACTGCATAGATCACATAGTAATACACCTCTGCCTAACCTTTCAGTGATACATCCGTGATGTGTATAATAATATGTCCATTTTGTCATCACAATATTTGGGTATTTCGGTGGTATATAGAAATGTCAAAACGTAACGCCAAAACCGTGTTCTCGTGTGTCAGCCAGTCGACATTTTAACAGTGTTCTAAAATAACCTTACAAACAAACTACCAAACAATTGACTGAATGCAAATATTTATAGTGTTAGCAGACCGGCTTTTCCAACTTTCAATAAAAAATACAAAGTTAAAATAACTTTTATGTTACATCCATAAACTTACATAGTTTTTCCATTAGCACGTACAACCACTACCTAATAGTCCTTCACAGAGCATCACGCCTGTATTCCCCGAAGGGTTAGACAGAGGCGTACTATTGTACACCCACATTTCGCCGACACCAGTATTGAGTCCCATGTAACAGGGGGCGAGCCTATTGCCATCTACCAGGCTTTATTCCAGACTCCGTGATGCTACTAAGAATTTTTTATATAGAAAAATCCAATAACACTTTGCCCGACACGGAAGTCAAACCCAGCACCTCACGCTCAGCAGTTGCACTTGCGATCACTAGACCAATGAGGCATTTAGAAGAACTTCACATGGATTTAAAATACGCTCATAAATTCTGTTATTGGTATCAATAGAGTAAGTAATCTTATTTTGATCAGTGTTCTAGTGTAAATTCCTAGTGTAAGTTTCATTTGACAAACTCGATTTAACGCATCGAACGCGTTCCACGCTCCGATTAGTCCCTTTCGTGCTCTCCACCAATCGGAGCAACGAACGCGTACACTAGGACCTAGAGCGGGACGCTAAGTACACAAGCGAGATGTAGGGTATTCTGAAAAATTTGAAACTAACTCTCTGCAATACGATTTTGTTAAGCTTCAGTATTATTACTCTCTTTTTAAATCTGAATAAAGTCTTACTGATTCCAGAGGTAACACTGGAATGTTGTTCAAACCCAACCAATCACAATTGAAAAAAAAATAAAAATATATTGTATGCAAGGGCAAGAGTGATAGGTAAGTTGTATATATAGTTCTTATCTCTGTCTGTTTGTTACCTCATCACGACTTAATCACCGATCCGATTGTCATGAAATTTTACAAAGAGGTAGCCTGGGACCTAGAGAAGGACAAAGGCTCATTTTAACTACTGCAGCAAAACAATTATTAGATATGAAATTCAAAATACTAGCAGTCGAAGTCGCCGGCAACGACTAGTAGATATATAAAACCCAATCTCACTATACTTATTAGTATTTGTTTTACGTAGCTACAAGTATAGGCTCAAAATAACATTTTGTCCACAAGCTTCCTCATAGCAAGTATTTAATTTTAAACGATCATGAAACTACAAACCTAATGATTCAAATCTAAAATTAAGTACACAATTACTTTACATAGTACGACACTCTGCCAACGTGTCCAAGAACTAGGTATGTTACTAATTATACGAGGAACAATAGGTACAGTATTTGTACTCATACTCATACTCAACCTTGGCATAATATCTATATGTTGGATTTTCATCTGTCTGCCTTTTTCCAACTACATTGCGGTTGGATTGGTCGGATCCCAGTATGACTGCTCGCGGCTTAGTAATAGTATTTTACATGGAACGACAACCATCTGAACTCCACCACGCAATTACTGGGAGACACTGATACTCTATAGTTAGACTAGTGTCACACGTTTTGCTGACACCCGTAACGCCTGTGCCTAAGCCGATTGCTTAACTTGCTTTCCGAGGCACGGAGATGTCTCGATGTCTGAAAAACGGACACCCATCCAAGCACTGACCTCAGCAAGCGCTGCTTAACTTCACAGATTGAATTATCTGCGCGGTATATTATGTTGCTACGAGCCCCTTCGTGTTGATATTGAATGCTAACCTATAATAATAGGATTATTATGAGGTACGTATTTACAGTGATATAGTTCCAAGAAATAATATTCGGTGAAATTGTGGAATCAACAAATGTATGATATAATACGATATTACATTAGCTGAGTCGCGTTATCGTAAACGTAATAGGTTTATACGTAATAGAGTTTGAGAAGGAGTTCTACTATATAAATTATTGAAGCTTCCTTGTAATCTGATTGGAACAGACTTAATCCTACTATCTACATATTTTAGACAAGGTGCCCTATAAAAATCCTATTTGTTCAAGAAATCTCGGTTATCTTGAAAATTTAAAAAAATCGCAACTTATTATTAAAGTAGAAATGTTTTTCTAGATTACTTTTTTTATTATTTTCGCCGTTACAGTTATATTATGTATAAATAGAGCGGATTTAGAGTGCCAAATTAGCGTGTAATTTTAGTTTTCAATCTTAAAACAAGAAACCCTTATAATTTCATAATGTGCGCCAATTTCACAGTAACATTTATTTTATTTAACACCTACATTGCACGAAGGGTTAGGCAGAGGTGTACTATTGTTTACACACATTTCACCGATATTGTTAATGAGCCTATTGCTATACTATATCGAGCAATACTGAAAAACCTAATAACACTTTCCCAGATCCGAAAATTGTTTTTTTGAGTTTCTCGGTTAGCTCAGGAAGCTTTTACTGCTTAACCGGGCAAATGGCGAGACCCGAAGGGCCTTCAGCCTGCAAATTAAATAATATTAAGCAACACTGCTAAGGGTGTCCCATAGTGGGACTCGAACCTCGGCTTAGGGCGTTGCGCGGGGACAGACAAGAGAGGACTTGCTGGATCTGATTGTATCCGACAATTGAACCCAGGATTTTACACTCAGTAATCGTGCTTGCGACCAGGATCAATGAAGCAGTCTGTTATTTTATTAGTTACTAGCGACCTGCCCCGGCTTCGCACGGGTAGCAGAGCATATACGCCTTAATTTTTTTCTGTCGTAGTGTCGTATCAGCCTGTTACGCCGAGCATTTACTCGGCGCATGCCAGTAAACCTCCCAGTCAGCATGATTTTTTCCGACATCTTCAACTATCATCGTCATATTTTACCCAATTTACACAAAATCTTAAAGAATTATAGACCTTAACCTCCCGCATGAATCACTCTGTTTATTTTTGAAAATCGCATGAAAATCCGTTCAGTAATTTTTGAGTTTATCGCGAACCGACAGACACAGACGCGGCGGGGGATTTAGTTTTATAATAAGTAGTGATTTAAATTTACTTCACTCGAATAATCCGAAAGACTGTGATTTATTGAAGAGATTATAGCTAGATAATATTATTATTATCTTGATTACTCTTTCTCCGGGGGGTTATCCTTATTACACAGGTCAAATGCCCACAGAATAATAAAAAAACTTTTACGACCTTAATAAACGTTCACTTAAGGGACATTTTGTAACCAACCCGGTACCAATTACGATCGATTATTGGCTTTGGATACTTCCTTGTCTCCATGGAGTTCAGATGGCCGTAGCGGAAATTACGTGATGAATCGTAGCCACCAGTATCCGGTGCTCCCTGATTGTTGATTAAAGCCTTGCCTTCGTTATAAACGAAGAATTATGTGAATAGCGTCAGTACCTATACTATTTCATTGGTCAAGAGGTCGCAAGTTTGTTTGATGAACTTGAGGCCCTGGAATCGATCCCCGTGTCGACTGAATCTTTATATAATATTTTCCAGTACATTTTAGTATCGCTTTCCAGTTATAGTAGTTAGTATGATAGAAGTACTAAGTACAGTACTTACTGTATTGTTTCCAGAATGTTTAGTACATTGCCATTATCTATGTACCTACGCCAGCTTATTATTAAATCAACCTGTATTCCACAAATGCAGAGATCCTGTAAACCCACAGTTCGCCGATGCCGTTACTGAGTCCTATTTAATAGGGGCCGAGCCTATTGCCATATACCGGGCACAGTTCTAGACTCCGTGCTGCTACTGAGAATTTCCATACAGAATAACCCAGTAACACTTTGCCCGACCCGGGAATCGAAACCAGGACTTCACGCTCAGCAATCGCGATTGCGACCAGAAGGCCAAGGGGCAGTCAACAACACGACGCTATATAAGCCCGGGTCGTGAAGGGCGCCCCTCAGAGAGAATGCGCCAACTATTTGTTGTCATTTCGAGTACTTTCATTTTTTTTTTTATAGTTGCTTGCAGATTACTATATGAGTTTTTTTTTATTGGCACCTGTCCCTTAAGAAACGGTAGTATTTCCGGAGGGCTTTGTGTACGTAGTTGTGACGACGACGAAAAAAATATTCCTACAGCCATAATGTTTTGTAACGAGAGGGAGAGGAAGACCAAGAATAAGTTACATGAGCCAAATAAAGGAAAAGGTTGCCGTCATGTCGTATAAAGAGGTAAAGGAGACTGCACTGGAGAGAGTCAAATGAAACTTCACCAGTTACACCGACAAGAGCCAGGCTCTTAAATAAGAAGAAGAATGTTTTGCAAACAAGAAACCTTCAAAAAGTGTTATCTCTTTTAGACCCAAGTCTCTCTTCTGTAATAGTGAGTGTGTGTTAATAGACCACGCAAGTCCAGTGTGGTTATTTAGAGGTGACAAGTCTTCGTTTTGGTAGCAATATATTATGTTTTGTTTACCTTCACCCCTTAGCAATGTTTTTCTTTAATTCTTTATTATGTGTTTTAATTAGAGTATGGAGGATTTAATACTGACCGTTGTTTAATTTAATAACACTATATTTTACGGCTACAACCAAAATTATATTTTAGTCACTAATTAGTAGATAATTAAAACAGTAAGTTATTATAATTGCAGTTTTCAGACTCTAGACATTCCGAATACATGTTTGAATAAAATAATTTCATCAGCGTTGACGTAAACAGTTCGTTCATTTCCAACACCACAGGCGTTCTACAGGGTTCAATTCTAGGTCTATTTTTATTATCGTTCTATAATTGCTAATTTATACACCCCACACCCACGATTTCAAAAGAATGAGTATAATAAATTAATATTAGTATGCAAGTTTAAAAGGTAAATCAGTCTTTTTATACCACTTACACAAGTTGAAGATATTTTTATCTATTACTTTTATGAAACTTTTATTTTTTTCGAAGCATATCATTATAATTATCCATTGCTTAAATATTTATAAAAATGAACTCCAGTCGTCGACATATTTAAAAATTCATTCGAATATAAAATGAAAAGGTACCAACTTAACGAAAATAAAGACACAACTTCTACTCAGGGGTGAAATTAGAAAAAGAAAACTCGTTTGTTCGTGAAACGTAGCAACAAAGGATGTTGAAATAATGATATCGATATTGTATATAACTATTATATACTATATAATTCTAAATATCGATGTTAAAACTTGCTGTACCATTGTTTTGATAACATCAAAATTGTTGATATTTAAATAAATGATCAGCTCCCCTAAACAACTTGTAATCTACAATCGCGTGCTTAACAATTCGACAGCTTATGTCAATTTAATACATTTTGCTGGTATTTCTATCCTATTTCCTTTTATAGATTACCTATTATAGATTGTACACTTGTATATAGGTACAGGGATGTCAACTCCGGTATGTGATCGGTGTTTTGAGTTCAAAGCAGTTTTACTAGCCAATCGTAAATAAAGCATCGTCAGATTGTATCCAGTTCTGTTATTATGGTTAGTAAACAAATGAACATAACTAGAATAACTATATATAGTCTGTGCGGAAAGAGAACCATCGTGGCGTAGAAGGGAACTAACATTATTATTACAAACTAGCTTCCGCCCGTGGCTTCGCCCGCGTGGTTTACGAAACCTTACATTTTCCCGGATAAAAAGTAGCCTATGTGTTATTCAAGAATATAATCTATCTCTGTGCCAAATTTCATTCAGATCCTTTCAGTAGTTTTTGCGTGAAAGAGTAACAAAGATCCATCCATCCATCCATCCTCACAAACTTTCACATTTATAATATTATATTAAAGTAGGAAACATTTAATTGAAACACTTATTGAGACTAAGAAACTTAAAAGATTATAATGCAGCCTCAAAGTATCAAGATGTTTACAGTCGAACTATAATGTCATAACAGTGTTTTTAACATGACAAATACAGTAATTAAGCACTACTGCGCCCTCAAATCTTATGACGGTTTTCTTTCCGCACAGAATTTTAGAGATTTAATAAGTTTACGGAAAAATCGTTGGAAATGAGAAACTCAAGAAACCAGAGGGAGAGGAGTCAAGAAGAAGACAGCGGCGTAAATTGAGCACTAACTACTCTGCATAAGCTGCGTTGTTTTATTTATGCCTTAACCGTTTGACCAGACCGAAGACCTACTAGAATGAAAAATAAGTAATTTCGTACTTAATTACTTACGACTAAAAATAGACTTTCGCAGCGTAAGTGACAAAATACAGTGTTTACACTGATGATTTATTATTAGAAGCGGTGAGGGCGGCCCTGTCGATTGTATTGGGCGTCACGATACAGGTATTCCAAACGGCATTCCCATATGACAGGCAGGGGCTACCAACATGGAGACAATCCACCATATTTTTTTTCGATCTATTAATAGTAACTGCTAAATTTATTCATTTTCTTTCCTATTTATTTGCATGATTTTTAGATAAGTAAGAATATCTAAATGTTATATAAAATTGTAATTATATCTGTGTACTGTTTTTTAAATAAGTATTATTTTTCGTATATATAATCTAGTATAGGTACATTTAGGTACTATAACAATAAACAATAGAGACCCACTAAAGCATGAATATCTTTTGAACTATTTCTTGAAGTAGTTAAGGGTTAAGGAAGCAAAGTAATTGTTTATTTCTATACATTTCCTCGCTATTATGAGCCCTATTTGTCGATTGTTTTAGTAATAGAACCCCTATTACTAAAACAATAGACAAATAGGGCTCAGTTCATCTAGAATTTAAGTTACTCATATTATCTTTGGAATTTTATTATAATATTCTATTTAATGACTTACTATTACTCCCACAGTACACTCTACTAAAGACTTCAACCTGAAAAATGATTCTCATTCTTAACGCCTACGAAGTAAGAATATCAAAAGGAAAAGTTATCAACTGATATTTACGGTTAACAAGAAATAACAAGTAAGAAGATACAATTTAAAATTTCAATAATTATTTCTAATATAAGATATTATATTTATTTTGTTAAAACAGGAGTGCAAAATACAATGAAATACACAATTGTATAAGGTGTTAAATTTTAGGTACCTATATGTTTTGCCATTTGTGGCGTACAAAAATTTAAGTAAACGTATAAGTTGCCTGAGCATTCATTAATACAAAAAAAGTATACAAGTCGCCTGAGGTTACAAAATATTACAATAACACAAAAACGTATAATAAAGGGTATCAAGTATTTCTGAAGATTTTTTATTTTAACTCTGAACTCAGATTTTCAGGGTTAATTTCAGGAAAATGGAAAATATTTAGTACATGCCTATAGCCTATAAGTGATTAAAACAATTTCTTAAAAAAACAAATTACATTGGCCCTGATTCTCAGAAACAATAGATTTTTTGTTGTTCCTCTTATTTATTCTTGCCACCGGGAGCCTCATGTGTCTGAATTTAGTTAGAATTGGTCTAATTTGATTTCATTTCTCACGCAAGTTAAATGATGCGGCAATAACAAACCGTGAAATTGAAAAAAAAAATGTTCAATAAACTCAATTTTTGTACTTAACGTGTACATTTGGTCGACACAGACCTTATGCATGGCACGCACTTACATAGAAATCATCTGTCACACTGTCATGTCATGCTGTCTTCGAGAAAAAAAGGGCTCTGACGTCCGGATAGACAGACCCAAAATTGGTTCCATAAATATTTGGGTTTCTAGATGTTGGTATATTTTTAAACAAGTCACACGGTTTTAGGGTGGCATAGAACCGTTGATGAAAAAAATAAAATCGTATTTGCTAGACCGGAATCCTAAAACTAAGGTAGCCTGGAATTTTTGGATTTACTTAAGTATCATTGTTATTTCTCCTGAAACATAGCTTTTCAGGAGATGGCAGTCTTTTACGATACTTAAGTACTGCAGGAAATAGCTTGGTCGAGAATAGACGCCATAATGCTACGCGTTATAAATCATTAAAAGCTGAAAACTATTTTAATTATCATCTGTAATCAAGCTTCAATAGTAAAATGTTAATCTAAATATTTGGAAAAAAATATATACCTCATTAATTACAGATGGCTGTAAATAGATATTTTTTTAATTTGTCTTCCATCGTTATGTAAGTAGACACGTATTCATTCATTTATATCAATACCTTATATTAATTATCTCCCCAAAATAACCTCCACAGCGTTGTTATAAATATTTATACTTATCTTAAACATACAATTTATGTAGGATTGTAGGTTTTCCTTCAAAGAAAATTTCGCAAATATAAAAATGTACTTAAACTCTTTTTATATACTTGAGCAAATGAAGTTCTTTACTAAAAATGTTTCCTAAATTTCTTATATACGGAAAATATTGAAAATCAAAAGCAACATCCTTAGCTATTTCTGTGCAAGTAGGCGTATGTATGGTATACTAATATAGAGCAAGTAACTTTTCGATATATCAACTCTAACGATCAAAGTTTTTCTCTAACATTAATATACGTTTAAAATCCCTATAGGTCCATAAATGTTCCAACATTTTGTAGGGCAATTTAATTAAGTACGTTATCAAAGTAGAGTTGGCGATCCCTGAACAATTCCACCTAGGCGGAACTAAGTCGAACCAGAGATATATAAACAGTCTACGTCTAGATCTTCTAAATCAATTCCTAATACATTACCTGTTGGTGTTTCAGTGCGTTCATTGACAAGGAAATAAAATGGTGTGTGAAGTGTCCAAGGGTGATTTTAATTGGAAGTGTGGCTCGCGTTATGATGTTGGCCAGTTATTATTTATTAATATTTTTATTTTCTTTCATGTTTGGTGCACAGGATGAACTTGAAAAGGATCAAATTATACGTAAGTTTTTAAGAATTTTTGGAAGGTTAAGACAACGTGAAATATTTAAACTAATTATGTGGCAATGATTACTTATTTGAAATTATGATGTTAGTATGATTTTATTAATTGATGTTATATATATTTAATAAATTATGGAATATTAGCAGATTAGGTACTTGACCAATAAGCAGGCACAATAGTAAAACAATTTATATTATGATTCACGAATGTGGGCCAAAATCTCTAAAATTTATCCCATTTTTCATTTTAATGTGCAGTTCTGAAGAATGCCTTCGACGCATTTGACCACGAGAAGCAAGGAGTCATAAGCACAGACATGATCGGTACTATCCTAGAAATGTTAGGTCATGAAGTGGATGAAGACACGTTGAAGGAAATCATTGCTGAAGTTGATACTAAAGGTGAGGTTTTAATACTATTTTCAATCCAAAATAATCTTGCAGTGACACTGAAGTAATCATATTAAATGCTGATTATGACAACCAGACTGTGTCACCTTCAAAAGGATAAGAAAGAAATGGAATAAATTCCAAAATAACTGATAATAATGACGAGATGGTATTAATGAATAGTGCTTGATTTTTATGGTTCATACAACGTAATCAAATAAATCAATACAATATCCTCTACTTGGAGTCTTATTCAGCGATAATAATTATAACACATGTTTAAAATGAAAACAAGTGTACCCATACAAAAGTTCATGTTGAATCAATCATCGGCGAACTTGGGCCAATTCTATGTCAGGTATTTGCATTAACGAGTATGAGCATTAACGAGATTAAGATAAAGCAACCGTCGTGGAAACACTATTCTGACCACAACTAAGAAACGAAATGTCTTTGTTTTATCATTTGGAAATAATAACATCTTTAACAGTTGAGTTACCTCTGCTGTGTTGATTTTGCATTCTCAAGTGAACTTTGACCGAATTAAATATCATTACTCTAGTTACAATAGCCGTAGGGAAGTAAGGTGTAGCATTAATCTTTTGTTGCTTTTGCATTGTTGCTTACAGGTCAGTTGACCATTGGCCCGACGGTGTTATCTATGTTGCTATCCGCATCTGTTATATCTTTATTGAATTATTTACTATTGCTCGCATTGCCCATTGCACGATTATAACTAATTTTTAATATTCATTTTAAAATTATTTTTGTAATATGTACAATAGAAATTAGTACAGTGGTATTGCGATTTGTTATCGTCATATTCGGTGTTATATCACGAACAACTATAATATGGTTGAATAACGATGAAGTAGGAAATACGCGATAGTAAGCACACGTTTTGAAATTCGCCGATATGATAAATTATAATCTAGGTATCTTCTGGTTAGGTATCATCACGGTACTCTGTGGGTATCACGCGTATCTCGCACTCAGAGAAGTAATTAACAAATTTTAATACTATTTCAGAGCGCTCTATTGTACTGAAATTTTTGTTTAACGATTAACATGATAGATGGCGTTAGTTGTCTTGGAAACTTCACAAAGTCAGAACGTTGATAAAGTACTAGGTGAAGCAGTGTTAACTATGGCAACTAGGTGGCGCTCTAATAAAAAAAAACTGAATGATGAAATGATATTTGGTAAATAATATAAAATGTATCTGAAAGGTAACGCAAAAATAAGAACAAGAGTTAGTTACAAGATCTCTTTTTTTATCTACATTCTACAATCCGAGAATATAAATACATACATTCGTTGTTAGGTACTATTAATTTTCAACTATAATTTTAATGTGTTTCTTTTTTTATAAACAATTAAAAAATAATTAATTAAAAAACTAAGCCTCACCGTGACAATGTTTGCACATTGCCGTGACCAGGATTCGAACCTGGGTTACTACGGCCACAACGTAGGGTCCTAACCACTAGACGATCACGGCTACCGAGACATACCTAAACCAGTTGAAATTAATAATCCGTATCAACAACGTTTTTATTATCTAATGACGTAATGTAACCGTATTTACAGGAACTGGCACGCTAGACTTCTCAGATTTCTGCGCATTGGCAGCCAAATTCTTAACAGAAGAGGTAGATGACGAGGCGATGCTCCAGGAACTCAGAGAAGCTTTCCGATTATATGACAAAGAAGGTAATTATGTAGTCAAACAACAAAACATAGCGGCATAATAATAAATATAATTAGTTACGAGTAGTATGAAAAAATATATATTGATGACTTTTATTTCATATTTATCAGGAAACGGTTACATAACGACTGATGTGTTAAAAGAAATCTTCAAAGAGTTAGACAACACCATCTCCGCTGAAGACATAGACACTATGATTGAAGAAATTGATTCTGACGGCTCGGGAACAGTGGACTTTGATGGTAAGGATAATTTACAAATTAACAGTGGTTTAACAATTAAATGCTTAGTTATAGTCTATGATATAGCATAGGAGTCAATGACAAAACATATGGCTTTTGTCACATGCCTTTACTCTATATAATTATTATAACAATTGTAGCAATACACACAATATTTCGTTGGTCTATACAATATACAAAAGTAGCCCACAAAGACACAAATATCGTTTAAACCATTCCTACAAGTGAAGTTTCAGCTTAACTAGATTAAGTCCCCGCTTGAAGCCAACAAGTTGTTTAGTTTTATACATTTCCTTATATGTTATATGGGTTTTGTCTATTGTAATAAGAAATAAAGTTGATATAGTTAGTGACTACTTACTAGTTACCATCTACCAAATTGCTACCTGTTTCGTCTATGCGTATTTTAGTAATAAGGTCCTAAGTTTTGTTCTAAGTATCGAGTATTAAGTTTTGTCTGAATTTAGTCTACCTTAGATCGCTTTTACGAATGATTTTGCTGACAGGAAATATCTTAAATTCATATAATTCAAAATAACAATCTAATGCCTACCGATTTCTTGTTTCAGAATTCCTTGAAGTAATGACTGGAGAATAAATTGATCTGGATCGGATCTATAGTGATAATATGAAACAAATTTTAAATAGAGGAATGTAATTTAAGAAAAATTAAGTAAGAAAACGACAAAACACAATTTCAATGGACTTTGCTTGGGAATCAGGATGGTCCTATAAAAATGAAGGTCCTCTGAGATGACTTTGTGTTTTGAATAAATAAGAACTATAAGTTTATTATATTAAGGAAAATACATGTAAAATAACTGCGCGCAGTATTTTTATTAAAAGCAAAAGTGATATCCATACTTCGTTTTATTTTTAGATCACTTAAAATAACGGCATCTGGTGAGCCTCTATAGAACTACATGAAGTTCTGACTACTTGCTAGTTTTCAGTGTAATAACAGGTGGCGGGATCGGTATCAATTTGAAATTCCTACATAAGCTTTTAATAAATTCAGGCATCTCTAAATTACATCTCTTAATTTTCAATTGAATAGATGAACCCTTTACTCAAAATATTTCGGCTGTTTAGAAACCTCTAGTACTTATCTTCTAGAAATGCTTCCATTTATTTTCTTGGGTAAGAGCTACTATATTATACATATACATAGATTTAAGCAAGTACTTGATGTGCAAAGCGCATTATTTGAACGCTAATCGCAGAAATTTCCAAGCTTTCAAACATACCCTCAAAATCCGACAACATACCCATACCCATTTAATTGATGTTATATTTACAATATATATTATAGTCATCAAAGAGGTTAATTTTGACACACTTATAATTAATACGATTTCAGGAGCTAGAAACTTTAATGTATGTAACATATTATGAAATGCGTTGCGAATGGATATGGGTATGGATAAGTTCAGTGTGAGACTCTAAATACTGTCGGTGCTGAATCATATAGGTACAAGAAATAAAACAGTGGCCTGAAAAAAAAAAGAAATCGTAAATATAAGTGGCGGGACGATCTGGATGCTTTTCTCAACTTTTGACCAGAGTACCAGATTACCAGTACCAGACTAGACCAGGAGAGAGAAAGGCGATGAAAAATATGGGAGACCAAAGGTCTTTCATATTTTTCATCGCAAGCATAGCTAACACCGCATAGATAAAAAAAAAATAGTACATAAACACACAGGGGAATCTGTCGCCAAGACTTCAAAGAAATCTTCAGAAACTTATATTCATGCTGAAATTCTATAGACAGATGTTTTTATAACGGTATTGAATATTTTTGAACTAGGTATGTACGACCCAAAAGGTCAGCCTGGTACCAGAAAAAATCTAAACCAAGTCGTTGTCACCGAAAAAATCTGTAGCGAATTCGACAAAGGCGTCCGCCACAAAATCACTGCCGATCCGTTCAATGTGATTGTCACCGTACTTTTTTACTACAAAACGTTTGCAGCTTCACTAGATCAGTGACAATGTTTTATTGTTAAAAGTAGAAAGGAACTGCGACAAATTTAGTTTTCTAAACAAAAATTTAGTTAGGTATTAACAAAAGTGTTAGATCGGAACAATTCTCAACGTAACTTGGTTGAATTTCTTCATTAATTGTATAACGTTCTATTGCAATGCTTTTACTTTTGTTGTTTAGTTTTACGACACAGCGGCAATAACTGTAATGCTTACAAGTGTCGTTATTATCTCCTCATTTAGTCGTTTTCTATTTCTCATAATTTACACTTTTACTGTGAGGTGGGCGGTCCGTATTGCGTACGTGCGTAGATTGTAAATCGTGCGAACGGCATCAACATTAACAATATACATACATTGGCATAGCATAGTTAGTATACTTTACATACATTTTGTTATTGATAATTTATGATATGTAGGTTTGCCAGGACATTCACTTTTTGATATGTAGAGCGTGTAGATTATGTTAATTGATTAGCTTCTTTATTTTCATAGACTATATCGTGATCAATACAAAACAATGTCACGAATGGTAATATAGTCCAAATGAATTCTTGGCAATATAAATGACACATTGACAGATTGACTCCCTGTTTGGCCCGAAAACAAGTTCCGCTGCCGTTTGAGGCTAGAGGTCGTGTCGGCCGTAGGGCATTTTAAAGGTCGCTCAACAAGTGTAAGTAGGATTGAACGATTTGAATTGAAAGCGTGAACGTGGTCCGTTTATAAATGTCGTTTAAGATTAGTACCCACACGAACTGAAAAGACGTAAACGTTTTACAGTTCCAGTTCATATTATAAGTGTCTCACTTTAACGAGGCTACAAATAATGAAATAACTAATTACGCCCTATAATGAGGGGAATACCTATTGAAAAGGTGGAGCGGTGAATGCGAAATGAGAGAGAGCAATCTCTTTCAATTCTCAATAGTCAAAATATATAAACCCATTTGACTACTTCTTAAAAATAATAAATATTTTGTAACATACAGTTTGCAACTCTATCTCTTGAATAATCAAGGGAAACCCAATGTTGTCTCATTAATTAAATATGAGAGAACTACTTTGCGTTTTTGACACAGCTTCAATAATGTCATCACATATATAAGTTTGCATATTCATGAGAGTTAGGTTAGGGTTAGTAACGCGAGCAGTTCAAATGAAACGACAGGCGCCAAACAGTCAGACAGTAAGCAAATCAAGAAGTTGCCAAATTTCTTGTCCAAACATAGAAAATGGGCGGATAGCCAGAACAACAAAATGATAGGAAACTAGATCACAGTTCGATTTTCATTATATTATGTCGTTTGCCTAATAATTGAAAATTACCAATTGCTTCGAATCGGTACGAACGTGACCGTCAAGATTATAGCTATATAATATATATATATATATATATATATATATCTAATATATACAAAAACTAACAGTTTAGAAACAAATAGTTTGCGGTTGTCCTCGTTCACGTAGATAGGTATAGTATTTTGTTTTTGGTTGCTGCACAATGCTATTGGAATGTACTGTTTTCACTATAATTTAAGTATTGTTACGTCAAATAATACAGGCGTTTACATACATACACCAACGCCTTTGATAAAAATTCAGCTGAACGCATGTTGCGTAGCAGAATGCTAATATCATATTATTATTATTATTGTAGGTTTTCGTTGAAAAAACGTTGCCCCACACTAGGATTTCCCCTGTGTCGAGGGTACAGTTTACAAACATACACAAACACACATCCAGACCCGAGACAACTATCTGTAGATCATACAAATATTTGTTCCGTGCGGGGATCGAACCCGCGACACGTAGTCGACACGTAGTCGCGACACGTGGTTTAGTGGTCGCAATCACGACTGCTGAGCGTGAGGTATTGGGTTCGATTCCTGAGACACACAGTGTCATTGGGTTTTTCTATGTGAAAATTATCAGTAGCAGCACGGAGTCTGGAACTGTGCCTGATAAGTAGATGGCTTTCTATTTTTAAATATACAGTTAACAATAAAAAAAAAATTAAGTTGAGAGAACCAGTAGAGAATAAAAAAAAGAATTGGAACATCAGCTACACGACCACAAAAATAATTTCAAAGTACAACTTGCAGTTTTTTACTCCATTTTTACAATAGATAATGATAGACTAGGTATCTGTCAGTGCGTAAATTGCAAGACGTGTAGGAATGAAAGCTCGACTAGATTAATGGGTTATTAGCTCCAATAAGTTGCACGCATTAGGGCCATTTGTGGTCTGAGCCCTATCTCACTTGATTTCTTCCTGTTAACTTATCATGAGGGATATTTCAAGAAGGAAATTGCATGGAAGACCAATATTCCTTGTCATTACAAGAATTTAGCTGTAAATGATACGTTATAATTATCATTATAGATTTTTTAGACTGCGTCTAGTAAGATTGCTAAGAGCGTGAGGTTTTGAGTTCGATTCTCGGGTCGGGCAAAGTGTAATTGGTTTTTCTGTGTGGAAATTCTCAGTAGCAGTACGGAATTTGGAGCCGTGCTGGTAGATGGCAATTGGCTCGCCCCTATTACACGGGACTCAATAATGGCAACGGCGAAATGTGGGTGTACAATAGTACACCTCTGCCTAACTCTTCGGAGAATACAGGCGTGATGCTATATTATGTTATTTAATGAAGGTCATCGCAAGTCTAAGTGACTTACTCATATAAACTAGGGCAAATGATTTAAGTAGCCAAATATTACGCTCTTCTCTAAGTGAGATCTAGTGATAAAAGACAATGTCAAGTAACATAATAGAGGTACTTATATATTGAAATACATGTAATTTGACTTGATAACAATCAGAACTTCTTGTCTTGGCCGCCTTTATTATTCGGGATGAAGACAACTTAACTCTGTTCTCGACTGTCACTGCCTCTGTAGACATGAATTTCTTCTGATGATGGAGTTCTTCTGTGATAAGTAAATTGCTCATACCATAGAAAAGAGTCAGTCAGCTAGTTTATTTATAAGAAAGAACATCGAGAACGTGGTCCGTTTGTAAACGTCATTTATGCTTGGTAAAACTAAATAGACGGACATGGATATTAGCCACGTCGACTCGGGGTCTCCTTCTGATGATGATAATACTACCTTTTTTGATTTAATTGTTTTTAATAATTTGTTTAAAATGTGTCTATTTTTACGAGATTTGTCAATTTGCCGTGTAGGATTTTATAGGGAGTCATGACCCCACGACCTCTCCCCGTCCCCCTCGGACTGCCACTGCTCTCGGGTAGGCTCTTTCCACGGCAATTATTAAGATTGGATGAGCTAGTAATTATTTCTCTAAACTAACAGAAAATTTTATGACGATCTTACTGTGTTTAACCTACCTACCTTATTTTTATTTATTGTGGTCGACAAGCATAAAGCAATCACCGTATTGGCAGAGCAGTGAATATTCCCAGCTATGGACTATATTGTGTGTATATGGGAGTATATAGTATGTGTATGTAGTAGTACATAACCAGCTCAATAGATATGCTGAAATACCTCAATATAATTCTTGCTTTGTGCGTGACTGTTCTATAAAATTATAGAGTAGATAGTACCGTATACTTGTGCTTTTAGTGGGTTTACCTACGCATTAAGTAAGATAACTTCAATTCGGGTTTATTTCTATTATACTGGTCTTGATAACAACAATAATTATTATTAATAAAGGATAACTGATTGCAATATAAATGCCAACAATTTTAAAACATAAAATCCAAGGCTGTTTACTGTTTTTTGTCTGTGTCGTAAAACCGCCCAAAAATCGTGTCAAAACTAATTCTCTGTTATTATTTACCTAGGATTTACATACATGACTATAAACCATACTTGACAGATACACTAAAGTTGTATACTAAAAATAAATTAAATTAAGCAGAATTCCTTGAACTGAAACCAGTGTTTTGGTTTATCTATGAAAGTAACTATCGCAGAAGATGACACTAAAGACAGAAAAATGGGAAATGATTTATTAAGAAACTTTGTTGGTATTTTAAAATACTACGACACGGTTGGCCCAGTGGCTAAGCCATTAGCTTTCTGCACTTCATGTCGCGGGTTCGATCCCCGTCGGAACAGATATTTGTATGATCTACGGATAGTCGTTTCGGGTCTGGCTGTGTGGACATGTTACATGTATGTTTGTAATCTGTACCCCCGATACAGCAGTAATCGTAGTGTGTAATTGTTTATAAGAAAAAAAAATCTATTTTATACAATTATTGTACGTGACATTCAGTACCTACTTGCAACCATTCATGTATTAAACGATGCATGATTGAAGATGAAGCAAAACGGCTATGTTAGATTAGTAGCTCGGCGTTTCTGCCTACCTTTGTTTTATTTTTTCATTTTGTTTCCGCTACGTATTTGAAAACTGTCGTTAATCGAACCGGCCTACAGATTTCGGGCCCATACCTCACCATCTTTCACAAGCGAGGTAAAATCAGGTTCATTCGTCGCGAGGGTTGATTAAAACTAAAGCTAGTACTGACGCGATCGTATCATGAATAGCCAGCCACCGATAAAGTTCACGCCAAACTGCTAAAGTTTGATCAGTTCAGACTGATGAAAATAAATTATGGCAGCAAGACAAAATTTATCATGTTTTATTAAATGTCGCGTTTCTTTTACCTTTCCAAATATTTCTATGTTAGTGACCTTTTCGCAATGCGTCGCCAACACCACGTTTCGAAGGCTTCAAACCTCTCCCTGTCCCTATTTATACCAAACATAATAGAAAGACAACTGGAGGCAAAACGAAAAAGGCGGAGGAGAACGAAGGAGAGGACGGCCAAGAATGAAGTATATAGACCAACTTAAAGAGAAGGCAAATGCAGTGAACATATAGAGAAATGAAGGAACTAGCTTTGGACATAACAAAATGAAACATGCTACACTGATAAGTGCTTAACATTTAACTTGAAGAGAGAGAGACTAAATAGTATTAGTTAAATTATCTATCCGAAGAACTATTTCAGCTATAATTGTTCTGAGACTTTCATAATACACCCAAGAAATGCTTAAGATTGTCTTATAATAATTACTATCTCTACATGCTTTATGAATATAACTCAAATAACTCCTTATTTTAATTAGAGTGTATTGCATTACAGTCCGCACTACATTACAAAACCAACTAAATAATTTTGATCAAATATTTATTTTAATTAATATTGAAATTAATTCTAAATTAATTACAAACTCAATTTGTCTCTGAACGTAAACTGCTCTGGAATCTTTGGAAATGATCATTTGGCTTAATAGTTAGCAATGATTTATTGTAAACGAGATAATAGACGGAGATATAACTGGGCTCTTGTCATCTGTTGGAATTAACATGCAACTTTGTTGTATTGAAATATGAAGCAAGCCAATTATTTGCATAAGTATCAAATTAGTATTCATTAAAGTGCTAAAGGCCGTGCTCAATCTAACGTTTTATATATATATATTTTTCTCTTTTTTAAAACGTTGCCCCACACTAGGATTTCTCCTGTCTCGTGGGTTTACAAACACACATGTCACATGCATACACAACCAGACCCGAAACAACTATATGTAGATTATACATACATTTGTTCCGTGCGGGAATCGAACCCGCGACACCTAGCGCAGAAAGCTAATCACTTAGCCACTGCACCAACCGTGTCGTCATACATGTTTTATATTTAAAAGCGCGTATTACTATTACTAGGTACTTCTCCAAGAAAGGGATAACAGAATTTTACATAACTGTATTTAAAAGTCATGTTGACTGAGCGTGAGGTCTTATGTTCGATTCCCGGGTCGGACAAAGTGTTATTGGATTTTTCTGTATGAAAATTCTCAAGTAGCAGTACGGAATCTGGAACTGAGTCTGGAAGACAGCAATAGGGTCGACCCCTATTACATGGGACTCAATAACGTCATCGGCCAACTGTGGGTGTACAATAGTACCTACTTACTTCTGCCTAACCCTTCGGGGAATATAGGCGTGATGCTATGTTATGTTATGTTTATGTTATAGTCGTTGGTAAATCAATTATAGGTCCTACTGTCATTAAAATATTGTTTTTTTTTTGTTTTTCTGTCTTTTTCGCACTAAAACCCTGCGTCATACTCTTCGAAAAGTGACAGTTGAGTGAAAGTATTAAGTAATGGTTCATACAATGGATATTCTGGGAAACAAGGACATCAGTGTAGTCAGTAGGTCTATTTAGCTTATAAATTAACCGGTTTTTCCGTCATGGTTAGGCGAAGCTGGGGAAATATCTTGACCTGGTGTGTTGTTTAGTTTTCTTTTAGGTTATGCACTAATATTTTATATATGTACCTGATATGTTTAATAAAGTTTCACATACTAACAAAATATAAAATGGAAATTCGAACCTATATTCACAACGCAATTCGTCTCGCCTATAGAAAAGGGAACACTTATAAAAAAAATCACTTCATCTCGAATCAAAAAACGTTCCGTTCCTATGTGTTTATTATATGTATTGTTTCCTTCAAGTCATACAGATGTGGTTATGCTTACAAAAGTAGCGAATACTTTGCACCAAGCGAATATAGTACTACTAGGTTCCGCACACGGCTTCGCTCGCATTGATTACGAACCTGTGCATTTTTTCGGGTCACACGTAGCGCCATCTAGCGTCCTAAAGCAATTGTGACCGTCGAAAATTATTGTTCTTTCCCTCGAGAACTGCAATTTTTTTCTGGATGTAAGGTATCCTATGTCCTTTTCTGTACCCCCGACAACGTATGTCCAAAATTTCATGATGATCGGTTCAGTGGTTTAGGCGTGAAAAGGTAACAAACAAACAACGACACGGTTGGCGCAGTGGTTAAGCGATTAGCTTTCTGCGCTATGTGTCGCGGGTTCGATCCCCGCACGGAACAAATATTTGTATGATCTACAGATAGTTGTTTCGGGTCTGGTTGTGTGTGTATGTGACATGTATGTTTGTAAACTGTACCCACGACATAGGAGAAATCCTAGTGTGGGGCAATGTTTTTAAAAAGAAAAAGAAAAAAAGTGATAATAACGATGTATTGTCATTTTGTTTTGTTATGTACTCATCTGTCATACTTCCAACTGAAATAAACAAAAAGGCAGAACTTGATTCACCAAACGATTTCACAGTCGCAGTATTATAATTACATAAAAAAAGGTTATAGGTAGGTCGTATAGCCTAAAATTAGACTTTCATTAACTCCACGCTCCGGCTCGAAAACCCAGAATTCACTGGTACTTTATATAGAGTAATTAATTCTAAAAGCATTGGTAACGAGATTCGTAATATATTTAAGTGTATACTTACGGATCTGTATGAAAAGGTCATTGAATGAACTGTTTTCTTTTCAAGGAAATCCCGACAAGGATATGTGCCATTATAAAATAATTTTTGATTTAATTACTTGACAGGTAACGTGGGGAGTTATAAAATATGGCTTTCGTATATTGTCAATGAATCACGGATGTGGGAAAAAATGCGCAGGCCAATTATAAGTTACCTATATTATCGATTTTTTATGATTCAATTATTAAGTTAAAACATTTCGTAGTCTATCATCGTAACTTCATAATAAACAACTATAAGGGTGAATGGGAACTAAATATTATATTTCAGGAATCGGATTAGTTAGTAGTTATAAAATTAAGAATACATCATAAAATGCCCTGTGGCTATAGAATATGTTTGCGAAAGGGTTATTAAAAAAAACTAACAATTAAAAAATAAAGCATAGATTCGTAGACATCTCAAAACCAGTTCATAACGTGTTCATTATAATTGACACATACAAATATGATTAATCAAAGTTCAACTCGAAAAGAACAAAGGTAACAATTTGAGGCTTACCTGCGTGAGGCCAAGCCGAAGGTCACCAGATAAGCTGTCAACATGACATGACCATACCCTATCGAGGTCAGAATATACACGTCTTATTGTTCAAGCTTTAAAGTTCAAATTGGCTTAAAAATAAGAGACCTAGTTCTAATTTGTGCTGACATGTTTATTAGACCAGTGGCCACGTATGATTTATAAGAGATCAGATTTGGCTTAATATATGGTTTGAAGGCATGTTAAGTGTTCATGGCGGTAATCATTCATTCCGTAATGGAAAGGGTTCAGGCGGATGTAGGAAATTGTACAAAATATACGTTATTAAGATACCTTCCGTGGTTTTAGTGACGTGTGTAGATATTATAATAATAATTGACGGATAGCTTAAATTTTGTTGAGTGCTTTTTGTGTTATCAAGATAATCGGAGGTTCAAAAAAAGAATTAATTATAGCAGTTCCTTTTGACTTACATGCAAAATGACATTGAATTAGTCTTAGAGTGATAGAAGATGTCAGAAGAAGGAAGGGTTTAATTAAATGGTATTTAATTTAATGGTAGGTAAATAGGTAGTAGTTACTCTTACCTGCAACATAGCGGGGCAGCTCCCAAGTGGGTTAAAGTAGACTCTAGGAGACCGATGGCTTTGAGTTTGACGGCAAGCGTGAGGTGATGTTTTCCATAAATCCTCTTGCCTGACACACAACCTATTAATATATTTCTTTTTAAAACAACATATTATTGCGAAATATAAATATTTTTCTTAAAAGGGAACAATTTGTAACTTATTAAACGTATCACTACATATTATAAAACAAGTCCTCTGCCGCGTCTTACTGCCTGTCGATCTGTCTGTTCGCGATAAACTCAAAAGCTACTGAATGAATTTTCATGCGGTTTTCACCAATAGACAGAGTGATTCATGAGGAAGGTTAACGTATATAATTCATTGTCGTTTTGTGTAAATTGGCTGAAATATGACGCTGATTGTTGAAGATGTCGGAAAAATCATGCCGATTGGGAGCTTTACTGGCGTGCGCCAACGCAACAGGCTGATAAGACATTACGACAGAAAAAAAATAAGGCGTACATGCTCTGCTTCTCGTCTCGTCTCGTCCCGGCCAGCCCGGCAAGCCGGGACGAGTGGTATTTTCATAAAACAGTAATTCTGAAAGTTTCTAGAAAACTGTTTGCCCTTCGGTTCCTATTAATCTGAGGCTATTCATATTAGATCATTACACATGATTTTTGATTTCCCATACTATAAAATTTATATTCTAATATGTTTTATAAACAAATGAGATACATTAAATAGATCCGGCCTATAACATAATTTAAATATCATAGTTGCAATAACGTTAAATCATGTAAGTACTATTTTTTTTATAGTTGCCCCACCCTAGGATTTCTTCGGTGTCGTGGGTGCATATTTTACAAACATACATGTCACATGCACACACAAACAGACCTAATATTAGAGCTAGGCTCTTCCACGTAAATATGAACGGGGGTCAGATAGATAGGAGGAACCACAGTTCATTTTTTAGATTTTGAACCATTATCGATGCAATATCCGATTACTTTTGTGATGTAACGCACTTTCAGATATTTTAAAATTTGATAGGTCGTTTTAATTTTAACCTAGTAGTAGTTACACCATGATTGAGATGATTAAAAGGCACATCGGCCATCGTCTCTGTATCATAAATGAGTAAAAAAGTACCTATATGAAATTGAATGACAATTTCTTAATTTTTATTAAAGTCTAGGTGTCGTAGAATAGGTATGTGAAAATGGACTTTATTCAGAGATATCTATTTATTTATATGGATTGAAGATTTTAAATTAATTGCATTAAAATAAATCTCGGGTTTTAATTTTCTAGGTCACAAGCACTAACCATGCCACGAGGATAACCCGAAGGTCGCTTGCGGCCAAAATCAATTCTACTTACAGTAAAAAATGGGTGTCTCGACATTTTTAGTACAATTTTATTATTGACTGACAACTACTATTGATTGAGTGTCAAAATAACTGATGATTACGATTACATCAGCCGTTTACAAGTACGAAAATGATTGATAATGATTGAATTAAAAAAAATGCTTATTTACAGACTTTTTCAAAAATATTGAAAGTATCGCAAGGTTCCTTCTCAAAGATAGTGCTCCGAATACAATTGCTTACAAGTTCCTAAAAGATAGCATTTTTGCATATCAGAATTCATATGCTTTCGTGACAATGAGTGCCATGTTTATGTGTAAAGATCAAACTTATAAAAACCAAGATTTTCGTCATGGCATATTCATGAGGTACTGACCCTAAAACAAAACATACACTCTCAAATTATAACTATTAGCATAATTATTAACCTACTGTTCCACTTATGTAATGTAAGTGTAGGGCTGGTACAACCGATGTTATCAGTGACGAAGTCAGCCCTTTTGACTGAGCAATTGATATTAGACGTATAAGGAACTGGGCACGAGTGAAGTCGTGAGCATAGCTAGTTTATAATGGCAGCAGTGACTAAGTAGTCGCCACGACCCGACAGATCTTATCTACCTTGTAGACAAGACTTAGTTTGACTTATCTGTGTCTTGTAACACGATATTATACTTTATTTTAGTCGAATGTGAATGATGTTGAATTTGTGAACGTAGATTTTAAACTTTAACAGAAATTGTGTTGAAAGTGTTGACGTCAAAAATGAAGCTCCATTCTTTCCGTGGGTTTCAAAAAAATATCAAGAGAAGGACAAGGATACCTTAGAAGGATGAGTTAATGGTCATCATATAATGCATAACTTCAATGGGGCTTTGTTAGTTACTACAGACTGGAATATATGACCATAAGGCGGATATCACACTGGAACTCACACCGTAGCGTGAAACGAAGTTGCGGCTGTAGCGTTGCTTGTAAGTAGCAAAGTTTGTATGAAAACAAGTATTAACTAACGCACTGACATCGCATCTCCGTATGGGCTATGTCGAACACGGACCGGAGCGGGATGCGTTCCAGTGTGATATCTGCCGAAGCCAGCCAAATATGCAAAATACGATATGATTAGCAATACTGAAGATAATTTTAAAACTTACTAATCAAATTATCTACAGAAATATTCTAAATAATTCTATTAACTGACCTCATTTCTATGAATGATATTTTCAACGAATCATAAAATATTAATCTACCTTGATATTAAAGTTTATAGATCTCAGTATCGAAATCGATAACCTTTATTCGTCGAAATAATTTCAGCAGTTTAAGAGAGCACCAATTCTGACAGAGATATGTCCATAATACCTTACAGATTTAACCTAGTGGGGCATAAAATGTAGTTACAAAGCTATTAACAATGAAATGTATACAGAGCGTTAAGCTAAAGTCAAGAGTCCATTGTACGAGGCAAGGTGATGTTACGAAACTACAATAGGGTTGCTAAAGTTTGCCACTGAAATAATTGGATTGTGATGAAAAACGTTTCTTAATTTTACGATTTTATTTTATTTGCTACTAATGCAGTTTAATAATAACTACTTCATTTTATCAGTTTAAATCTACGGTCAATAAGCACTAAGTTTTTCATCTGTTATATAAAAATATCGTACTCTTTTTTGTATTTGTTACAAAACAAGAGAATATACCTGTTTTAGGAGCTAACGTTAAATCAGTAAGAAACCTTATGCTTAAAAGATAGTTAACACATCAAAATATCCCGAAAGTTGTGTGACATTGTACCAGTCGCCTGCAAATACAATTTCAAAGTAACAGATAAAACGAACGGTAGCAACCCTAAATTTGCAAATTGGAAAACACAACCTCTACAACCTGAATAGTGGGCGATTATAACGCCGCTTTGTTATGCTTTTTATCAGGGGTTTGGGTGCTATGGGCTAACACTTGGTCGTTACGTTAAAATCGTCACAGAAGTAGAAAAAAACAACTGTTTTACTCTCGCTTTCTTGTCGCTAAGGAGGCAGTACTATGGCATCAATGGTACGGTAAAGTGGCTCCTAATAGGCTGCGTGCTGGGACATAAAATCACGGTTATTCACGAATGGGAAGAGTTACTTACAGATTTTCAGATGTTTTTCTTAATAATGGCCGTCGGTATTAGCACCGACTGCTTACATCACCGATCATCATTATTATAGATGATTCTATGCGTTATTTGATTAATACCTAGATAATAAACGACACGATTGGCGTAGTGCTTGAACAATCGGCTGCTGCGCTACGTATCGCGGGTTCGATTCCCGTACGGAACAAATATTTGTATGATCTACAGATAGTTGTTTCGGGTAAGGGTGTATGTTCATTTGAATATTTGGGGTTGTAATGTAAGAAAGAATAATGGTTTGCTGGTATTTACTTAGGTACCAACTCACTTAAGTATCTATTCACTTAAGTACTTACTTAACCAATAAAAAATAATCTAGAATCGATATTTTTTTATTTTATACATCTAAGTGTCCGGTTAGGTTACGTAATCTTGGAGCTAACGTAAGAAGTAACGAACTTTTTCTTTATTAAACCGATTATTTAACCAGACGTTTTAACGGAATTATTAAACATTATGTATAATTTGCGGATTAATTAGACCAATTAAGTTTAACGACATGCATAGTTTAACTTTCTACATTAATTTAGGGAACAGAGAAAATTATTCATGAAAATAATCACGGATTTCAATAATTTGAATATGTACTTGAAACTTTTGAAACTCTTAGTACCAATTGTATAATTTGGCTTACACAATAATCACGCTACTACCTACTTTAAATATATCAAAACTAATTTTTTTTTTCATCAAATTGAAAATTGAATTTAGAATCGTCAACGGTATACCAAATTAACACTAGCTTGCCTTCAACAGTAAGACAATTATAAATTGGTACATTGGTAAAGAACAGGTTAATAATCATGCTTATCTTTGAATTAATCTCTCATTATCGTACCAGACCATATTAGAAAGACTAGCGGCTCTAATTAATCAAAAGGAACCCTGATCAATTAAACTTTTAAAAATGTATGTTTTGTTTGCACAAGATATTTGAATACTCGATTAATATTTGGCAAGTGTCGCAATTTAATAAGTTTGTCAAGTTTCTTGCAGCACAGTTAACTCAGACATAATATTGCGTAATTAGAAGACGTTTCAAGTTACGATTTACAGTTATTCTAACAGGCCACATTGGACAGTTATCAGACTGGTTCTAGTTATGAAATAACTAACCAAAAGTATGTAAATCGATATGCCAATGTATGAATTAATTAGCTCACTACATATTTTAATTTATGAGACGAATAATCATGGTCATTTTAATAATTTATTAATGATTAATAAATCGAGTGCAATGCAAAGATCTCTCCACAACAGTTATGAAATTTAAAGTGACCTAATATCCCTATGTATAGCGCCAAAAATATATAATAAAATACCATCTGATATAAAGCTTCACAATACTGAAACATTTAAACGTACAATGAAAGGCCTCTTGACCAGAAAATGTTATTACAATATCAATGATTTTCTAAATGATAATAATTTAGTAGCACCATGACAAACACTTCTTATATTTTTTTGATTCTATATTGACATCATAATTTACCGCTACTTGACATTTTTAATTATTTACACAGTTTTATATTTTCTACTAATTCATAATATTGTTAATTTTGATATTTTAGTGTTTCATTTGCTGACATTGTAATTTGTATTATATTTGACATTTTTGTTATTTATGCAGACTCATATTTTTACTGTTTAAATTTAATGTTAGTTTAATGTACGTAAAATTAAAACAAATGACTAAATATTATATTCATACACCTCCTTAGGCAGATTTTGGTGGTACTAAATGTATAAAAATGTAATCATGTAATACCCATAATGTAATGAATAAATAAATGATTAATTGATTGATTGATTGATCCCTTGCTGTCATTGGATACGGTGAAGAATCCTATCCCAGTTTTAGTAACGGTTATCTTCTAATTTGATTCGTTCTCTTGCTGTATGGTGGTCTCGAAGAAACATCTTATATATATATATATATATTGTTGCCAGAACTTGTGAACACAGAAAGTAACCCAGCAGCTTGTTGAGTTTAAAACATGCGCTTATAATGTCCTCAGAATATCTCGATGCTTGAATATCTAAACAGGATTATGTGTCAAACTCAGCCGAGTATATAATCGTAGACGAGAAGATTTTTGGTAATAATTAAAGTTAACAACGTTCCCAAATATAGATCTCCCAAAATGGAGATGTGAAAGGTGATAAAAGCATCGATATATGTTAAATATAAACACTGATTTAAGTCTAATATATAAGGCAATAAATATACAGTTTATCAAAATCTAGACATGTATAAAATTGTTAATATTTTTATTGAATGACTGTCAAAAATCTCCAGCATCCGGGAAGTCGACACCCACGCGTCATACTCAACATATAATTTATTATATCTACATACATATCAATAGTATTCAATAAATTTGAAATAAATCAACCTAATGACCGCTAGATCAGTCGATTGACAACACAGCTCACGTTTATACACCTTCACACTTCAAATTGAAAATTGTTTTCATTGCGGTCGGGTGTTCAACCACACCATAATCAACCTTATTTCTTTCAAACAAAGTATAAAATAACTTTCGAAATGTTATTTATTAAGCCTAGTCCACCTGTTTAGTTGGTGAGCGTTCAAAGTATTTGTTCATGGGATATCGTGATATTTTGAAAGACTAACGACCTTATTGTTATGGCGATATAGGTCAGCTAAGCGGAGTACGGCTATACAGCTATGGCCAGCAATACAATGGCCAGCTAGATATCATATCGACAGTTACCTAAGTATTGGTTTGGTCCAAGGATGGGAACCATTGAAGAGAGCAGTAAAATGATTCAGATAGATTAAAATATGAATTGAAGTCGGAATTCAAATCCAAATTATTAGGGATTTTGCTGAAAAAATTGTACTTTATTCATCGTAAATACAGATACAAACATTTCTTGCCATGAAAAATTACTACATAAGTACTTTAGAGGTTTTATGTAACTGAATACGGTCTTTGATATAAACACTGGTGAGTGATAAAAGAACAAATATTTGAAGAAATGTTAATGTGTGACATCATTCAGTGATAGATCTTGATTATTTCAATTGTATTTGAAATTTTCTTTCGATGCACTCGTTGGGAACAATACAAAGATTAATATTATAATTGCAGTTTTATTCTAAAACAATTCCCGGGTCCTACGTTCGGATTAGTAACTTTACATAACAGCGCATAAGTATAACTACCTATTTGAAGCAGATAAAAAAGTAGAATACGTTTTAAGGCAGCTTATGTAATAGAAGCTCATTACTAAAACAACAGGTTAAACGATTACTTCCAAAAATGAATTCTGGCTTCCTGATCGACGGTTCAGTGAATTCGTTAGTTTTTTGTTACTCTTATGCACCATGTATTGTATTCATTCAAGCATTGATATACAAACCTGAGATACACAATCAGTAACTCAAGACGTCTGAAAAAAATACGCGCTCAAATCGCAATTTTAAGCGAAATTTCGATATTAACTATCGGTTTGGTCTTTACTAAAAATACTTAAGTTCGTAAAAAATAGCTTAAAAATATTACGCTGAGGACGTTAAAATAAAAAGTTATTCCATAATTTCGATAAGTAATGCTGACCGTTGAATAAATATTGATAAATAATAAACGACACGAATGTGGTAGGGAACTGTAGGTGTATCTTGAGAAGGATATAGACTTATTTTTAATATTGCACAAAAACACTAATTAGATAATAAATAATATATTAATTATGTAATTAGTGTTTTTGTTGTTAATATATACAAAATACGTACAGACGAAGTCACGGACAACAGCTAGTACTTATTTTATAAATCTCGATAAGTTATAACACAACCACATTTAGCCCACGCCGTTATTGAGTCCCATGTAAAAAGGGGCGAGCCTATTGCCATCTACAGGGAAAAGTTCCAGACTCCGTGCTGCTACTGAGAATTTCTATATAGAAAAACACTTTGCCCAACCCAGGAATCGAACCCAGGACCTCACGCTCAGCAGTCGCGCTTGCGTTCACTAGACCAATGAGGCAATCTCAGTTAAGTTATTACTTTGATAGATTCGTCAATCCATCAAAAATTGTACCTATTCCAATTTTAAAACACTAAATGTCTGGAGATTGGAAATTATAGTCCAATCAGATCACTTCTACGTCTGTAGCATTGGTTTGCAGCTTAAATTAACAATACCAACTTACCATTCGACTAAAAGCAGCTCTTATCGATTATTTAATTCGTGTAATCATTTGCATTCCGCGACTAATGGCGACGGTCTACTCGACATAACAAGGAGTATTTACTTTCTTCGATCAAACAGATTAAGTTTTCATTACACGCGTGCATAATGCGATGATGGGAGAAAGTGGAAGCTATAAGCGTAAAGATCACCGCACACCGCACGTAGGACGTTGATGGATTATAGTTTATGTTCAAGACAACCGTGAATAATACTGCCGGATTTATTACATGGCTTAAATATGGCATTTATTGTTATTTTAATCGATTATTTTTATTAACTGTTGTTATAAGAATTATGTTATTATTTATTAGCATTTACTACTTGCTCGCGTAATGTCCGCATGTTACGGATTTCGGAATACCTGTTACAGTTTGTCACTTAAGACTATAGTTTAGCTAAAAGTTTTCATACATAATGCGTTAACGTTTTTACCCCACTAAACATCAGCTGATTTTGAAGAATTTTTTATATGTTATCATAATCATCTAGAAGACGTCCACTGCTGAAGGAAGGCCTCCCCCAAGGGGGGGTTTGCCATAATCCCCATGCTTGGCAGACGGCTTGGGGATCGCAGTGGCTCACCGATTAGTGAGAGGACGCTGCTGCCCGTCAGCCCGTCCTCCGGTGTCTGGCCGCAGTTTTAGGACGTACCCGGGTCCGAGGTCCGTATATGTTATAGACACAAGTAAAAACTAGGTCATCACATTTTTGATATTGTTTATAGATTGAGAAAAAAATTAACCCTCAAAATGCGTTTTTTTAATACTAAAAATCTTCCCTATACTTATCTAGTGATAATTATTAAATTAATCAAAATTTTGAAAAAAAAAATACAATACTTGTCGACCTAATTTATAATCTAACGAAAAGATCAAAATCAAATTAATTCGTTAAGATTTAGGTGTAAGAAACGTTAACGCCCAAACACATATTTTGTGCGTAATTCATTCAGTTTCAAGACAATTTTGTCAGAAGCCGAAGCGGCAGGTAAACGATACTTTTAAGGTTTGAGACCAACAAAAGAGTAAACAATGTCTATTTGCTTTGCTGGCTTGTCTGAAGATCAGAGACACTGGAACGAGCATTTTAACCCTAAAATACTACTTACTAATATTAGACAAAATATTTAAATTACCTATATTCAAAAAGTTCTAAATAATAAAAAAACACAACTTAAACATTTACGCTAGGCTGTGTATTTATTAGCAGCCCGTTTTGAAACGCCTTTTCGATGATTGTATCGAAAGGAAAAACAACAAGCCGATAACTGGCCCGCGGTACAAATTGGCCCAGTTTTATGAAATCGATGACATAAGGTGCAGTCAGGACTCCGATAGCTTTGGTCCGAGAATGGCATCTAGGGCTGTCCTACCTTATTGTAAAGCCCTTGGAGTCAAGAGGTATCCGAGCAATAATATTGTTAGGATACTCTCGTATAAAAAGGGAGTAGAAGCTACATAGTTATCGCGCAAATCAGTCTATGATGTGACCGTTTTTCATACATCGAAATCCCTTTGTGTATTGAAAAGTACGTTAAGCAGTTGTTCCCGGTTGGCATACCTATGTCTGTCGTTACGGGTGTCAGCAGGCCAAGAAGCGCCTCAATATCAGTGTCTCCCAATGATTGGGTTGCGGAGGTCAGATGGCAGGTACTCCGTTTAAAATACTAATATTCAGCCGCATCTGTTTAGACCGGGAGCCGATCCTTATGTAATCGGAAAAGGCTGGTAGCTATTACACAATCGTTACTGATCATTTGAATGCTAAAAGCTTCCTAGACCTAGATTTATTTTTTACGAAAAGCACTTAATTCTTGTAAAATTTTTGTACGTATTCGTAATCTAAATACTTCCTGATCTGCTACACTTAAAGGCTATGAGCTTTTGATTGATAGGAATTGTCTAGGTCTTTTATTCAGTAAGTACTCAGCGATCAAGCAATTATTGACGCTTCTTCAAGAAGAAAGTTACGCTTGACGAGTCCAATCCTATATAGCATCACCAAAGACCAACTGTACTCGCGCAAAGTGCGGAAGACAGACAATGCAGCGAGCATGTTGTCACTACATCCAACAAGTGACAATTACACGCTAAGAACAAAATGGCTTCGCAGACAGGAAGAGTTTTCAGGTTAGCTGCAGCACCAGCCCTAATTGATTGCAGTGTTGCAAGCGCCTGTTTCGTGACCAAACACGAATGCCCGGAAGTCAGTGACCCACTTACAACTCATTTTTCGTGGCCACGATCACGTTGTACACAAATAATTTATTTACCATCAATAAAACCATTTTGTAATAATTACTATGACGATTTGTGTTGCCGACGGATTGATTTTAATATGCATATAATTTGTTAGTTAAAGAACGGATAATTTAGTTATTCTGTCATAAGTTTGACCTAAAGAGATTTTATTTTTTACAGTCGCATGAATACTGGATTCTATAATAAATATCATACTTTTTCTAACAAAGTAAACAAACCATTTATGAGCGATGAGAATGTATTAAAATATGTGAGTAAATATAAACCAAAAAAAGAGATTTTCATAAATATAAGTATCTAACTTTTAGGGTATCTGCAGTTTAAAATTTGGTATAATTAATTCAATTGAGTAAGACAGTAGATATATTGGTTATTTCTAGTGCTTAACATAAACTTCTATTGCTTAATATGACTTTATGTTATGTTGAAATAATTCAGGGATCGTTTGGAAAAAGACGTTCGAAAAATATAACCATTTCCAAGGTTAAAACATTTAGAACTCATTTGAAACCTACCTACACATTCTCTTCCACTATTACGATGACTCTTTACGTTATAAAATGAGTTAAGATATTTACTGACGAGTTGTCATCGCCGTATCACCGAGTGATTATTGCCATCACTAGGTACTGGCCAACAAATAGTTTTTCTTCAAGTTATTGTTCAACGGGCCAAGTTAAGTTTAAGTTCTTGACATGATTACACGGTTTCTTTTACAATGGTGTTACGTTAATTACGATTGTTATAAAAAATAATAGGCTTCATTTTTAATATTTTTCATATTTACGTAAATTTCAAATGTTATGATCAAGGTTTTACGGTTAATTTAATTGTATTTTTTTCTCGCTCTAGTTCTGGTGAGGTAAGTGTTGAATATTCGAGCGAAATATTTTTGTTTGAAGACATTTTAGAGAGCCTTTTGTTTTAATTGCTACATATTCCGACTTTGATTTTATTTGTAACTTTTTGAGAGACAGAGGGGTGTGTTTACACGACATGACAGACAATCATCATCATCACCCTATTTATGTTCCTACTGCAGAAATCAAGCTTTCTTTCTGAAAGACAAATCAAACAACAATACTTTCGGTGTATTTATGCAAGCAACTCAATTCATAAAACAAATTTGCAATCTAAAAACTAGGTATTCAATCCGTTAGAAGATAATTCGTTTAACAAACTTTATTAAAAGTTAAGCAACAGTTCCTTTTTCATTCTTTATGATCCGAAAAATTAGGAAATAAGACCTCTTTATTTTTAAAAAATAGTTATCTATTTATAACTCGGCTATAGGTAAGAACAGTCTTTTATTCTAGCTAATAAGTGTGAAATTGGTTGTTGCAAGTTGTTAGTAGCAGGTGAGTAGTTTCAATTCTGGTATCTTATAGTCAAAGTGCAGTAGATTTAGAAAGAATAATCAATATATTGGTAGCATTATGGCCCACTGTGTAATTTTTCGCGCACGAATTAATGCTATTTGAGACATAAATAGGCCCTCTCTCTCTATATAAAGAGAATCTCTAAAACAAATAATATTTTCTACCTATGTCAGATATCTAGATCAGTAGTCACCAAATGTATACACACCTATATCCTTTATGTGATAATTCGAGAATTTGGAAAAGTTAGGTGAGCTGTTTCGTTATTTCTTCGAGATATAGGTATATCTCGATTTCGACATGATTTCAATCGCGCGCGAGTCACCGTATTAACTCGACACATCATGTTTAATTTAATAATTTTTTTTTTGAATACGTCAATAGATCGATTAATTTGATTTTTATCTTGATCGCATAAGCTTAACTTGTTGGCCATATCATATTATCATATTATACCTTAATGATCGATTAAGCATCTATGTATACTTATCTTATCTCTCAAATTGTACATCGTTATCTCAATTTAATATCTGTTCTACAGAAACGGCCGCACAGAAGCATATTCAAATGAGACAACTTAAACAATATCACTTTCCAAATATCTAATAAATTTACATAAGGGGCGCCGATTTTTTTCCCACGGTACCCGATGAATGCCGATGAATACCGAAGTGTAGGCGGAACGCGTTCGGGCACGTGAGCGCACGCGCAGCAAATTGACATGCCACGCGACACTTGAGAGCTGATTTATGTGCCACCATTATGTTTTCTGGGAAGCTAAGTGAATGCGTGAAGGTTTTGTACGCAGGTTGAATTTTCGGGGTAGAAGTACTAAGTATAAATTCTCGTTAAGATCGTGTCTTAGAAGCGTCTTTATCCCAAAAGTGTCACCAGGTAGCTATGTGATGTGTCGAAAATGCAATAGGGAGGATCCCTTGGGTCATAATAAAATTAATAGATTAAAATATAAGTCAATACAGTATTTAAATTTTTAAATAAATGGTTTTTTTTATCTCCACCATTATATTGCTGTCAGTACTCCAAATAGTTGATAGTGCTTTTTAAATTAATTAATTAACTGTATGTATAATCTATACCTACATAAACTTAAACTAGTTGTTCATAAGTTATTTTAAAATTATTATTAAGAGTCGATCCGATGCGGTCCAATTTTCATTGGCTAAATAATAGTCTAGATACCTATTAATGTCTTATAACTTTTGATTAAATTCTCTCGGCAGGACGCCTACACTTGGTGGGGAACAAGCAACAATAGGCGGCATGTTGCATTATGTTTTAAATAAAAGTAATTCGGGTCACGACACAAACTCGTATCAAGATTCCATCACTTACAAATGATATTTTAATAACTAAAAGTTACCTATTAGTAATTAACAATTTTGATTAACAATACAATCACATTGTGAAAGTTTATTAGATACAAAAAGCTTTAATGTGCACTAAATATTTAAGAATAGCAATAAACAAACAGCTTCGTTGTCGCTTGAACAAAACAAGCTTCAAAGATATACGTGAATACAAAAATCCATATAAGTACAACAATACGATGGACAACAGTATTATGTATTCAGCTATCTACACACTAGAAAACATATATTAATGCTTAAAAAAGTTGACTATACTTTTTGCTGTGAATTAAGGACCTATAGCGGCAAAAAAGAACGAACACGAGAATTCTTCAACGGCCACGAGAACCTTCAGTATTTTTGTAGTAGCTGAGTTTGTGACGGTAAAAATATTCATCAAATTACGCAGTTTGACGAGAATCCGCATAAACCCATTATTGACTTGAGAAGCGCGTGCTTAGAAACATGAAAATCGCTGGTTTAGAATTTGAGTACCGCTGTCATACTTCTACTGAATAGACCCTCTACTAGTACTCGTGCCGAAGTCCAGCGAAACGGCAGTCCACCATACTTATATAGAGTGGATGCGAAGAATGGGAAAGAAGTTAAAAGAAAATGGGAAAGAAGCTAATAGAAATCGAGGTAGCGACTTATATATTCTATATTATATTTTTTGTTGCATTTTTTTTTATTATGACATGAAGAAACTGTTTGGCTCAAGCTTAACAAGCAGCTATTATTTTACCTTCAAAATGTAGTTCTGCGATCTCGTTCTCGTATCAAAACGTGTATCAAAACTGCTGACCTCCTGATACCTGGAATGAAAATCAATGTATAAGTATCTGGAGAGGTCCATAGCGCTTCAGAATTCTTAAGGGTTTTTTTACGTTAGCAGGAGGTGACTCGTGTATTTTAATTAGAATATACAAATTATAGGCACGTAGTAACTTAAATCGACTGTCAATTAGTTTGGTTAAAGGACCGGTGTATAATCGTGGATGGAATAATAAGCATACAACTCGATAATAAATACATTGTATTAGTAGAATAAACTTCACCTAAGTTATTTCACGAGAATGTTACGAGAACTAGATGAACTGCTTCCAAAATATCTGTTACAAAATGTTCGATGCTATGTAAATATTTTTAGGAAAAAGTAAAAGAAATAACTTAGTATTCATTAAACTTAGATTAATTTGAATTTTTAGCACGATTTTTTTGCGGGATCAATTCTCTCGCTTTTCGACTACATCTCTATGAGAGATAGTTTCCCCTAGTAAAGAAAGAGTCACTAAAATCTCATCTTGTTCTCGAACACTGATTGTATTTACAGCGTTAAAATTCAGAAAGATAGAAAGAATTTTGAAAAATAAAGCGAGCTATATTTATGTGACATGTTTTTTGCATATTCTCAATTTCCACATGATCTCTAAACGTTCTATTTAGAATTGCCCCCTAGACTCGAAAACACGTCGAAGACTCAACAGACAGACAACAGACTATCTGCGTCCTGTCTCCTATGTCCCCAATTTTAAGGCACAGATATTTAATTTGTAAACAAAAAGTGTAAGTAATGGCTTGGAACACAATGTTAACACAATTCAGTTGTTCTTTCACAATTTTGGAGTTTGACTCAATTGTTGTGATAAATGGATCCGATGATGCAATGTAAAATAAAAGCACGGTGCCCCGTTGATCTGCCATTACGATTTATGGTAGAACTTCGCAAAAAAATATCAGGCAGAAATATATATTTTCATTGTATTCTGTCACACTTCAATACAAAAAATGTGTTTGCTTGTAGATACAGATATGAAACCGGTTATTAACGATTCTAAACAGGCTGTAAATAACGATTTTTTTTTGCTAATAACGGACAATAACCACAATGGACAGTTGAAATGATATAAAAAAAAAATATCATCTTAAAATTCACTTTTATTTGCAATGTGTGGAGTAACAAAAGGACACCAGTGGCCATCAGGTTAAAAAAGTTTTTTTTTTTTTATCTCTCGTGAGTATAATTAACTTCAGTAAGTACATGTCATGGTAGATGCCCTTAGGCAGCCTAAAGTAAATAATTAGTTCATTTTTACCCAACAACTTTATAGTTGAGACATAATTATTTAAGCAACACTTGATTAAAAGCAATTTTATCAGTTCTTATCATCAGATAACTAATAAATTTAAGCTTATCTTGTTTAATATCAAGTAATGTTAGTAGCAAGTTTTGTGTAAGAGTTCCGAATTAGTCAAATAGCTCGTTGTTTATAACGGTGCTGATAGCGGTTAATTATAGTTTAACAGATAATATAACCGTTACTTACTTACAGATCGTTTCATTATACAGTAGTTGACATCGTGAGTTAAATTAGGAGTTTAGTTAATTGGAAATATTCATAAAATCTTTTCTATTTTCTTTTTTTTTAAAACGTTGCCCCCACACTAGGATTTCTTCTGTGTCGTGTGTATAGTTTACAAACATATATGTCACATGCACACACGACCAGACCCGAAACAACTATCTGTAGATCATACAAATATTTGTTCCGTACGGGGATCGAACCCGCGTCACATAGCGCAGAAAGATAATCTTAGCCACTGCGCCAACCGTGTCGTCATGTTACTTATGTTACTTATGTAAGACACTCGTAGCTTGACCATTCTCGCAGTGTACGAATGGTCATAGACTATGATGTTGACTCCATTATAATCCATTCTGCCCATTACTGTCCCACTGCTGGTTGCGAGTTTAACCTCAGAATGATAATGTTAGACGTTAGACCTTAAGGGGTTAGTCCACAACGCTAGCCCGTTGGCGCAACAGCGGACTACACACACCATCAAAACCTTTAAGGAACCCTCTCAGATGTGTAGTGTATAGCTTTTCCCGCGATGTTTGCCTTCACTGCTAATTCAGACATAACAGCGCCCGTATTGGGACGAAGGGTTAGGTAGAGGTGCGAGCCGGATTTGAAATTAAACTTTCCCTCATAAAAGGCAACCATTCAACCGCTGGGCTGCAAAATATAAGGTATAACCCAGTTGCATTTTTATGTAACTTCAAGATAAACATCTAAGTTTATTCTTTCACGTTAACCTAGGTAAACGTTAATAAAATATTAGCTGAGATAGCGCCACTTATAATGCCAAGAAAAAGTTCAAAAGTCTGATCACAATCCATTAGATAAAAAAAATTGGAGAAGACTTAATTAAAAAGAATAAAGCTACAAGCTAAGAAGTCAAGCAAGTACGTAGAAATATAGTTTAATAAACTACTTCCGAATTCTCACGTTAAAATATGGAGCAATAGGAAGCAATTGATACTAATTAGCACATTTGCGTAAACATAACTAGGTTCTGGCATTCGATATATTATAATTTCTCACATTGATTAACCTGCGCTGTGACAGTTTCCTTCGCCTAATGATCGGCTAAGTTTCGGAAGCGGAAACTATAAGTAGGTACACAATCTAATCTATTTGGTAACCACAGCTCAAACAAGATTAATTTGAACCAAATTTAAAATCAAGTTAAGATTTTAATATGTATTATGTAACACTTGGATCATTATTGTTAGGTTTAGCAAACCAAATTAACTTATTTTAACCACGATTTTAATTATTCAAGAATACGACACAGACCCAGATGTAGACAGAATATAACGAAAGGTGACAACCCGATTACAACGCATTATGTTAAATATCACTATTAACATTATAAAATGTTGGTTAAACTTTTGACGCAACGTAGAATACGTAAAAATTAAACGGCACGCTTGATTCGCATGAAATGAAATTGAATATTTCATTTCAAAAACAAGCTTTATTAAGACATGACCAAAACTTTCTTCTCATTTTTCGCTCTACAGCTCCCTTTTTTCCTAAACCCAAAAAAATTCTAGCTCTTAGTTTAAAAAACAGGTTAAATTTCACCAGATTTAATAAAGTGGTGCAACTTAACCTGCCTAAGAGCGTTCTTTCGTCACAAGGCTGTGACAAACATTAACTTTACATAGTTATGTGGATGTTAAAATAGAAAACTATCAATAGATTAAATGACAAGACCAATATTTTATATCATGAGGACTGCATTTAGGGGTTATATTCAAATGTAGGTAGAGTACCTGGTGATGAAATAGTAAGGAGGGATTATTGTGAATTAAAAAGTTGTCTTTAACTTGACCAGTTGACTAGAGAGTGAATATATGAATAAATTAAAACAAGACCATATTATTAACTGAATTAAGTCGGTGTTTCAAAAACTTAGTTTAATTATGCTGTTATGTGATTTTGAGAGGAAGCCGTAAACCGATCCGGTATGAAAAAAATGCAAAAATTAAGCAATAGGATGTTAATACTTATATCAAAATTCGTGAACTAGAACTAATTTAGCGTGAGAACCCAGGACTACTAAAAGGATATCAAAACTCTGTAACTGTGCAATCTTCACATTGCCGAAGAATAAAGTTGCCAATAAATCTGTTAGTATTACAATGCTTAAAGATCAAAAATGTTGTATTAGGTTAAGTTTAGGAGTAACAACAAGCAAAGACATTGTATGGTCGAAAATAGTGTGAAGCACTTTTTGATTCCAAATGAAATTAGCAAATTGCAATTGAATCTTTGCCATGGAATTTTAAGGTACATTGAAAGCCATGATACATAACAAATAATTTAATTTAACTACCCATTCACATCTAAAAAGTAGAAATGGCCAGCCGGTTTGGTGCAGACCTACCTAGAGCTGAATTATAAAATTTAGATTCTCATATCTACAGGCTTTTAGGTCACCGTACACGTAGCGGCAGATGAAAAGAGTCTAATCTGCACCACTTTGCCATTTATTCATCCTAATTTTCTGAAGATCTTGAAGAGGGCAATTTGCGACGCAGAACGTGGCAAATGTAACGAAAGGCGTTATAAACAGTACAGCTTATAAACTGATACGATGCATACAAACAAGATACAATTGCATCAGTTTTGTATTATTTCAGACGCTCAGGCTGTAAGATGCATTTCGCTACGACCTAAACAGCTTTACACGTTAGGCTGATTCTCATACGATCAGGCGCGGCCTGAACGTAAACCGGATCCCTAACAGCCTTAGCCCTTAGATAAGCTACACGTAATTATATAAGCTAGCCTGTCCCATAACGACTAATGTTAACGAGATTCTCCAAGCTTGTAATCTTGACTTTGAAATCTGTGTGGACTAATGCTACTAATTGGCAGTGTTTGAGACGCAAGTTACGTCCATTTGCAAACAGGTTTCAAGATGCTATCAAAGTTTATTTGTGTGTCGACGTTTCAATGGATTTTGATGTTGAATTTCTAACGTGCTGTGGATTTACTGAGACAGTTATTTTAAATGCCCCCGGGCTCAATCGACAACTGAGATGGGAGAGTTATGTAAATAGTGTAGGTAATATTTTGTGTTAGATAAGCGAATGTGTGTTCTCAGACTAATAATATGGTAATCTATCTCAGTGTTGTAAGATACAACTATAGGATTTAACCGGCAGCCGCCTGCACACTATGTAATCCTGTTGTTCAAAGAGTTTGAATACATCAATCAAATAAATTGGCATAAACCAGAAAGTTACCACATTATTAAAGAGATATTTTTATATATCTATATTGAGATGGAACAGCCTATATTATAAAGATAAATGACTGTTTCTCTTGCGCATTATTAGTCGCATTATCATTGGCAAAAGCTAGTTGTGCCTTCATTCCTGCTTTTCATATTTTGAAATGTATTTATTTTTTGAAGATCGTGAGAAAGAATTGATTGCTAATGAAAGACATGAATATAACCAAACAAGGATGTAAAACTTATCCTTTTTTATTACTACTTTCAAGTTCCCTAATTGCTACTGAGTTTCCCAACCTGGCAAAATTATTTGCAATCGCGGATCCTATTTGGAATTCTATTCGAAATGAGTCACTATAAATTGAAGTTTCAATGAAGACAGCTCCAGTTGCGATTGTGATATTTATTGGGTCAGTTCTGTTTCGACAGCGCGACTATCCGTGTACTGCTGGATGCCTATGCAGATCTCTGTCGCCATTAAAGGCATTTTAGCAGTTAGGACCAGTGAAATGTTACCTATTCGAACTGTTTCCTGTTAGAAATGTTTCAACGAATTCTTTAACTGCTAATTGCAGTTCCTAAATAAGAAGTGTTGATTTAAAGCTTTTTATAAGATCACATGCCTTCAATACTTTTAAGTTTTGAATTGAAATTTCAATCAATGAATACATTTCCCTAGATGGTTACAGCTTGAAAAGGTCGGGCTCGATCGGGGAATTATTAGGCTCTCATACAAAACTGACAAACAATCAAAGAAGCAACGTATTGTTGCATGCTAGAATTTGTGTGGAGTGTGGAGGAGGTACCAGTAGCACAACCCGTTCGTTATCCACATATTTCTCCATCCTCTCTCCCTTTCGCATCTCGATGTAATCGTTAGCAATGTATCAGCGACTCCTCTGATATTTCAGATGTTTATCGGCAGGGATTATCATTTACCATCAGGTGGTTCACACTCGTTTGTCTTCAGCTAATATAAATAAAAATCCGTTTGAAATATGAACAGATTATGAATTGAACCGAGACAGAACGTAACATCAATATTAGCCTCCGACCTTAATACACCTCCAGAAGCTGTATGAAGTAATCATTATACAAAGAAAGTCAATCTCCTATGCAAATAAGTTTTGCTACATGACAGATTGTTTTGAATCTTATGAAAGCTATGAATAATAGCTAATTTATTCATTTATATGCATAAATCAAAACTAAAGTAATTAAGCTCAGACGGTTAAAAATGTGCATGAAGTGCATAGGTATTATGTGATTGTAATAACACAAAAATGAGTTCAGTTATTGTTTTCACTTTAGTGTGGGTTCTGTACATAGTTTTGTGATCACATTTTACTGGAGAAAGCTGATGTAAATCTAAATGCCAATCAAAATACTGAAGTCTATCCTATCCTACTTCCTACTAATATTATCCTACTAATATTATAAATGTGAAAGTTTGTGAGGATGGATGCATATTTGCTACTCAATCACGCCAGAACGGCTGAACAGATCTGGATGAAATTTGGCACAGAGATAGATTTTATATATCCTATTATATTCCAGATTATATAGTCTGGAATAGCACATAGGCTACTTTTTATCCCGGAAAAATGTACGGGTTCGTAAACCACGCGGGCGAAGCCGCAGGCGGAAGCTAGAAGCTTATAACAGTAATATTGTAGGTATGCCTTGGACAATGACGTGGTTTAATTCTGTTACTCATGGAGTTACGGTTCTTCCATACTTCCCTTACTTCTTTCCATCTCTTTCAATTCCTTCTTTTTCAAGCATATTATCATAAGAAGGTTACTAGGCACTTCAAAATGTTTCCTTTCATTAATATGTTCAAACACCAGCTGTTTAAACTGTTTCGTAGAATTATGTACTTCCGGTTTTTATCTGGCAACCTTTCAATATTAAATCGTGTGATTGTTAACAAAAACAAAACAAAAACCCTAAAAAGTACTTTTCAAATATGGAACTCTAAAAAACACAAAAAGTGTATTGACATTGACAACCGTTCTAGACGCATTATGTATGACTAGCAATTTGCTGTCACTTTTTAGCAGTTCATATTATAATTAAATATACGAAAGAAATATGCAAACGGATTTATTCAACACGCGTCGTTAAATTATACATAATAAATTATCGAGATATAATTGCGTTATGATTTCTAGGCAATGTCGTTTAAACACCGCAATACGTCGCTTAGTTAGACACTTATAATAAAAGAATTATGAATGGAAGAAACGGCTTTTTAGTTGCTCGTTTGCAACTTTCACTGTTTTTTGCTTAATAAAAGTAAATCTATCGTCAATTTTCAACACCTTATTTAGTTTAGCGCTAATCGCTAATTAGCTTTGGTTGTCCTCTACTCTTCCGACCATGACTCTATAACTGAAGTAAGAGATTTCATGCGCAACGTGATCGTAAATAAATTCAGAGGGAACGACTTCAGAGGAAATCAGAAGTTTGGCGATACCTATATTGAACGTCACTCAAACAATGTTCCACATATCTATTCAAGTGGACATATGGAGGAACGAGATATGGTGTTCCTCCATTGAAAAGGGAGGATCCTCCGACCAGGCAAGGTGGTTAGCCTGGCGGGCCGAAGCCCGACAGTTGATGTCGGATATTTGTATATGTGTTAGAATCGTTATAAACTTTCATAGTGCGATTCAGGGTTTGTTGTTGTAGCTTTACAGTGATAGATGGCGCTTTACTTTTTGCCATGTTGCGAGTAGTTGTCGCTACAGACATATTAATAAAATCCGTCATTTGGCTCAAATGATTTGAGAAATTAATTTAAGATTCTTCATAGTAACTGTCAAAGAAATTATTTTTGTATAAAACCAGGAATTATAGGAGTCATAAAAATTGCCTTTTTAGACCTTCTTACATTGAGAAAGGAGACTTATAGATATTAACATAGATCTAGAAATCACAGGAAGCCAAATCGCGTGCAAATCCAGTTTCCAATCAATTCCTATAGTGCTGACTCTTGAACGAACAGCGGTATAATTTACATGATACATAATTGCCATATCTCACTATTACCACCATTTAAGGCTTCTGTAATATTGCGACAGGTACCTATGCAGGCTGTTTAGTTTGATCATTTAATTACATCTATAAACACTGTATTTAGTCTATGCTAAATAGTTACGTAACCACTTTTACTTTTAGGTAAACTGGAGCAACATTTAAATTTTCAAGACAGTTATTCCTTGTTAGGGTTATGTAGTCAAATGGAGATGGTATTAACCCTTACCGTTTTAACGTTTACAGACCAAAAATATTTAAAAAATACTGAAAAAAGCAGTTGATAATCACTTGGTTTTATATACAATGATTTTGGTAAACATACGTTAACTTGAGTTATATATACTATAAAATTATATATTGTATTTTTATGTATTTGTATTATTATGTTTAGATAAGTATGTTGTTTTTGTACACTAGACAGCCCAATATCTGTCTCCCTTCTTTCAGTACATCCAAAGGTTGTCTGCAAGAGATCGCCTTGTGCGATAAGACCGCCCATTGTACACAAATAATTGTATATGTCTGTCCTGTCTGTGATATGTGGTGTACAATAAAGTGTATATTAAATAAATACTTAAATTTGTTTGTTGCTCCAACTACGGAACCGTTAAGTGATCCGACTCACACTTGACAGGACTACTCGTTATGAAATTGAACAATCTTCGATGATCTTTCAAGGATTGTCTTACTCACATTTTATTATAGACGAACATATATAAAATCATTAAATATATGCAGTTAAACTGTTAGTTAATTTTGTGTCTGAGCTAAATCTAGATCTACCAATAAAGCTTAAATCAATATTTCTTCATGTTGGATAAGAGGTTGAATATGTTAATTTTAATTATGCGTTTACAAATTAACTGCTATGCTAATGAGGTTATATTAGGTGATACTGTTCTCCATATTGGGCAAGTTAACGATAGTCTAGATAAAGAATATATTGGTTAATATTATTAGTTGAAAATGGGAGATATGAGCGGGGGACAAAGTGGAATAATCCCTATTAGCACCGATTTTATTTTATTTTATTTATTAGGGAAAATAAACAGTCACACATTACAATGTTATAAAAAGCAATGTTACACAGCAAAAAAAAAAATTATTATATGCCACTGGCATTATACCAATTTACCATACCAATGGCATTTTCCACAAATTATTCAAGGAAAAACAATCATTGTTCGCACATTCATAGTTAGCCTACAAATAACTAACTTAATACAAGGTTTATTGCTATTTTTAAACTATTTGGTTTAAAATAGACAGAAAAAATAATAATAGGGTATGCAAGAAAAAATAATAATTAAATATGTTGGGAATCTACGTATAGGTTACTGATTTCCTTCATAACACAGTGCTTAAATTTTGCAGCAGATTGTGAAAACAAGTCAACACTGTGGAAGTACTTATTGAATTGGCTAGTAAGGCGACGTAAGGGTGCCCGCAACCCTGCATTAGTTCGACATGAGGTTACAGCAAAAACGGGTCGTGTGCGCACCCCACGGCCCACTGTAGTTCTAGGTACTACATAACATAGTTTATTACAAATATCCATACAATCATATTTGTTGCTTCGCAAATCAAATAAGAACGTTGTTTCCAAGAGAACCGATGGTGATTAAGTATTATTAATACCATTGAACTCCAAATGTTTTTCTATAATTACCATCATCGTCATTAAATCATTAAAAGGTAGTCTGCTTCAAGCCTTAGCCTAAATGGAATCTTTTTTTTTTGTGATTAACTTTCTAAAGACATGGTTGAAACTCAGATAAGTTTAGGTACCAATTAAGCACTAAATAATCGCATTGAAAGACTACAGTTAATCAGCTCGGAACTGTCTTATTCACTAGGCAACCCGCTATCTTGACGTATGATCGGCGGGCAACTTATTAAGTGCTATATTTTGATACACAACGAGGCACCAATTTTTAAATGAAGTACCAAATAAAACCAAATAGGATTAACTGGTTGAATGCAGTAGTTCTAGACACAATAGAATTACGAATTTATCTCGCATAGATCTGCGTTCCAGTAGCCAAGGGGTAAGCTAACCACGATAGCAAATTCTGGTGTCAACCTATCGCTATATAAATACTATAATACAGAGGATCCCAGACATTTTTCTCATAGACCACTATCAAAATTTAGCTGGTTCCAGTGGACTCCCTTCAGCTACATTTCTGCCATATTGTAAATTGAATCGTAATCCCCCATTTTTTTGTCACGCCAACGTAGATCCCCGTCGAGTCTCCCGTGGACCACTTTGGGAACTAATACTATATAATATATATAAAAAATTGAGGGTGATTTTAAGAACAATCACCCATGTCACATATTCATGTCAGGCAACAAAACTAACGATGATAGAACTTTGTTACTCCGATATCCTGTCAATATTAATTACCATTGATTTATATGACAGAACTAATAGTTGAGCTCCCAACCTGCACTTAGAAGTGAAATTAATTAAAATTTATACATACAAGTCAACAGGGAGACATTAATAAGTCAGATATTTTAGTCATTCAATAGTGGTTAAGTTAATTTAATATAAGACTGATTGTGAACATGATGAACAACAGTTATGAATGTGTAAAACGAACTAATGAATAACAAGATAATGTCGGTTTTGTAAAAATAAGAAGACACAACTGGCGCAGCGGCTAAGCAATTTTATCTTTCTTCTCTCTATGTCGATTCGTGCACCGAACAAATTCTGTATGATGTACATAGTTTTTTCCGGTCTAAGTGTGTGCATGTGACGTATATGTTTGTAAATTGTACCCACGACACAAGAAAAATCGTAGAATAGGGCAAATTTTTAATAAATATTAAGTTCGGTTTGCAAGATTTTCTTCTTCATTACCTACTAGTAACTTATAAAGAGCCTCCCTGAGTGACGATTACGTACCTAGGTACCATCTGGATACTAATTTAATATTTTGAGTTTGAATTTGAATTTAACCAGTGAGCCTCGTAACTAAGCTTAAAGACAGACAAATCCTTCTATTACAGTAGTCATGAGAAAAAAGAATTAAAGTGAAAGCTTACACGACGATATATGGTAAACATCCGATTGAATTTCCGAAGAGAGACTTAATCGAGTAATCTCCCACGCAAATTGAAAGAGTAACCTGAGTAAAATGGGTTACCAATTTACTCGTGCCCCTGGGCGATATGCAACAACCTGCCATTATCCGATCAAATTGGACACTGATGCAATCCATCGACCATAAATTCAATTGACTTTGCCTAATAGGTGTACTATTAAACAATTTGAGGGAAGTGTTATTGTTGACCTAGCAGATAAACTGGCCACCTGTCTAATGCAGTAAATAAGGTATCTAGATTGCGCTTTATTAGCCGGCAGTGGACTCAACGCACTTACCACCCGTAAACGAAAGGTTTAACTGACGAGGAAGAGGTTAGAAAACAAGAATTACATACCATAGCATCACGCCTGTTTCTCGAAGGTTGAGGTAGAGGTGTATTATTGTACATCCACATGTCGCCGATGCCGTTATTGGATCCCATCCGCCCTCATAGGAGGCGAGCCTATTGCCATATACCGGGCACTACTGAGTATTTCCACACAGAAAAACATTTTTCCCTACCCGAAAATCGAACCCTCAGTAGTCATTCTCACACAGCTCACGCTCAGTAGTCGCGCTTGCGACCACTAGACCGATGAGGCAGTCAAAACAAGAATTTTAGTTCCGATTCCAATTTCTTCAATCTATACGCCACCACGGGATATTAAAAATACACACTCGTAATCATACCTATTGATTTGTTAGAGCCTTCTTATATTTAAACTAGCTGTGCCCGCGACTTCGTTCGCGTGGATGTCGGAACTTAACAATGTATTTTTTAGTGAGACCAAATGCACTTAACTTTTTTTCTAAAATAAAAGAATTTTTCTAAAATAAAAGTAGCCTAAGTTACTCCTTATTACATAAGCTACCTGCCAATAAAAGTCCCGTCAAAATCGGTCCAGCCATTTCAGAGATTAGCCTATACAAACAGACAGACAGACAGACAGACAGACAGACAAAAATTGTAAAAAATGTTATTTTGGTGTATGTACCGTATATATATTCATATGCATGTAATAAAAAACGGTTATTTCAATATTACAAACAGACACTCCAATTTTATTGATATGTATAGATTTCCATTTGTATCGGAATTGATTCAATTTTGATAAGTAGTTCGACACTGCGCAGTATGCTCTAAAAATTGACGGCACGGTTGTCGCAGTGGCTAATGGATTAGTTTCCTGTGCTACGTGCCTCGGGTTTGATTCCCGCACGGAATAATTATTTTATCAGGATTTTACTTGGTTATACCATTCTAAACTATTTCATACCCTAAAATAAAATCATATTTTACTTCAATCAAAATTAGACGCCAAAATCGAATTCATTCAATTTGTACTAATAGTTTCTTCTTAATCCTGTAATGTTGTCAAAAATGAGATAGTACCAGTTGCCAATTCACAGTCGATATGTTATGTAAGACCCGAAACAGCTATGTATTTTTAGCTGTTTCGGATCTGGATGTGTTAACCATGATACAGGAGAAATCCTAGTGTAATAATATAAAGGCAACGTTTATTATAAAAAAAATAGGAACTACACAATGGACACTATTGAACTGACCAAAACAGAATCGATTCTGATTATTAGTCTGTATTTATCGTGAACCTGTGATTAAGTCAACAAGTCAAAAGTTCGATCGCCGAGCATGCTTGCGGTTAAGAATACTGAAATATTTTGAGGTCATTTTCTATAGCTATCATTACCACAATGAAATAAAGCTCTACTTATTTACAATTCCTCATAAATTGCCTATCTGGTATATAATTATGTGCAAGGTTTTTCAATTAGCGCTTACATACATTATGTCGTGTAGCAAGTACGGCCCGGAGCTCTTTTAGGCAATAAAAAAAAAATACAACCCATAATTCTAACACTGGAGTAGGTAACGCTTAAGGGCAGAATTAACAGTAGCTTGATAAAATTAAGCGTTAATTTAAAATAATTGTTTTAAATAAACGTCCATTATGGCAGATTGAGTCAGTTAAGGTAGTTTGATTTATAAATATTGACATTAACGGCAATACTTCGAACAAATTTCGTACCCCGAAGCTGTAATGGCGTTCAGCGAAATTTCAACTCGGACGCAACTTAATAGGCCAATAATTCTGATAATAGATATATTTTAAGATATCGTAAATTTGGACAAAGATATCGTTAATAATGTTTGACGGCACAGTTGGTGCAGTGGTTGAGAGATCGACTGCTTCGCTACGGATCTCGGGTTCGATTCCCGCACGGAACAAAAAATTGTATAATCTAAAAATAGTTGTTTCGGGTCTGGGTTTATGTCCATGTGAATATTTTTGTTTGTAAACGCAATCACGATACAGGAATAATTCCTAATGTGGGGCAACGTTTATTTAAAGACAAAGAAAAGAACCACAATACTTAATACAGAAAATCGTTTATTTTATATGAAATATCGTTTAATCAAAATAAATAAATCGAGATCCAAGCAATTCATACGAAAAATATATACTTATTAAGCGTAACTACTCATTTATAGCTACGATTGAGTTGATAAAACCAACAAGACAAATAAATACGATTAGAAAATTAACATAGAAAAACAAACATAATTACGATAAATGCGCATAACACGGTTAATGAAATTCTTAATGTCATTGGAGTTTCATTACGTTAAGTGAACTAAATAAATTCTATAATAATGAAAAACCTTGACTTTTACTATTATTTGATAAAATCTCGTTGCGTGATATTGTTTCTATTGGACTTTATTATTGGATTGGAACGTGGCTCCGTGAGTACCAACACCTAGGTATATCCGTCGCAACCTGGACAGTCACTGCCAACCAACGTGACTTATCATTCACCTATAGCATGAACAATTGTCTCGTAAAAGCTCTATTAATTTTTTATTCGATTAGGATCTCTAACAAGAAATACACATCAGATTTACTCATGGTTTAAGATATTTTAACATTTCTTGTGTTCCCTCAGTTATAGGAGATCACAGTATGCATATATTAATAGAAATCTCTACAAATCTTTAATACAAAACAATTGAAACTTAAATATAATATGTATAATAAAAAAAACTATTCGTCTTATTGTAACAAAGCTTTTACTACTACTACTTAATACACATGAAATTATGAAAAAAGGAGAAATAAAAAAGAATAACACAAAACCGAAATTTTAGGGATTTAAGATTTACTCTAGAACAAAGATCTTAAAAGACATATGTACATACATCATATCGCACCGGTATTCCCCGAGCTAAGCACGTGTATTTGCACTCAGATTTCGCCGATGCCTTTATTAAGTCCTATGGGGTATTTCCATCTACCTGCTGAGCATTTCATGAAATCCAGATATCCACTATGTCTGACCGGAATAGAATCCTAAACGTCATGCATAGCAGCTGCGCTTGCGTCCACTAGACCAATGAAGCTTTAAAAAAAGAACTGAAAAATAATATTAAAACTTGCACCTGTTTTATCCATCTGATGAATGAACAACAAAGATATACCTCAAGAGCATCTCAAAGACTATGAACCATGACCCCAACAACACAAGAGCCTATTAACGTATCTCTGTTATGGTAACAACAATTCGTTACCATCCGTGGGTCACTGACATTGACACTATTTTATATAATATATCATTGTGATTCGTGTGAATGATCAATCAACTTGAGAATTAGATTTATTTTAACATAATTTAGGCCTATGTAACAATAGGTTCTCATTACGATTATTATATTATTATTAGATTATGTGCTTAATTTGGGCCAAAAAGTGTGTTTTGTGAGACATATTTCGAAGATAAGGAGGTTTGTATTATATTTACTTCACCTACTTGGTGTAGTATTTATTTTTAATTGGAGACATAATTCTTTATTTAAAAAAATCAAGATATATAAAATCTAACAATGGTTATTTATAAAGTCTATTTTTGTGAGTAAAACTGACATTCCTTTTTATTAATTTAATCACGTTTATAAGAATTATTAATAGATAATACGAAACCTTTACGTATAACTTAGTGTCTAGCTGGCGTATTTAACACCCACAAACTCACGCAAAGCTCTAAATCATAAAGACTTTATACTATTAAACTGCCGATTTAAATAACTTTATAGAAGTTTTTAAATTTAACTTGACAGAGTACAAGCGCCTTTCAAATCGTATGGAGTTATTTATTTGACACAATTTATTTCTATCAACATATAAGAAATAAATGTTTTATCAATATATAATATCATTTTAACGGTTAAGTTGTATTAGGAATTAATTTCTGTCTTTATATTTTATTTTGAATCCAGTATACCACGCCGCGCCGCAGAATAATCACTTTGGAGGCTTAATATATTTCTGTATTCATTCCTGTGATTAAAATTTTAAAGGACTCTGGAAACATCAGTACAGATTATAAAACAAAGTCCCCTGTCGCGTCTGTCTGTCTGTCTGTTCGCGATAAATTCAAAAACTATTGAACGGATTTTCATGCGGTTTTCACCAATAGACAGCGATTCATGAGAAAGGTTTAAGGTGTATAATTCGTTAAGGTTTTGTGTAAATTAGCTGAAATATGACGATGATAGTTGAAGATGTCGGAAAAAATCATGGCGACTGGGAGCTTTACTGGCGTGCGCCGAGTAAATGCTCGACGTAACAGGTTGATACGACATAACAACAGAAAAAATAATGAAGGTGTATATGCTCTGATACCCGTGCGAAGCCGGGGCGGGTCGCTAGTAAAGCTATATAATTGAGAGTGGAAAAATAGAAAGAAAAGAATATCAGCATAACAGTGCAAGGAAAAGAAAGAAAATAGAATGGTCTCTCACTTTACTCGGGACGTATTTACTGCTTGACTGGAATAAATATGAAATGTACCTACGTGTTTAATATACACGATCTTTTGCAACTTTTGTGATGAAACATTTAGTCTCTATAGAAATTACTTGTACTGACGTTATCTTTTCTATACACTAAAAATCCAGGTGGGCAAGAACAATCACGCAAGTACAGTCACGATCAAAAATAATGCTTATACGCCCACTTGATAATTCAATTAGATCGTATAGATCGCATTAAAGCTCGGCGGCCATGTTAATAAAGTATTTATTCAGTGTAAGCCCTATTAACCGTAAGATATGAGCACGACATACACGGAATAATGTTCACTTTGCACCTGTTAAAGGACGTATTCTGTCAAACTACAGGTGAACAGGCCGCCCACCTTGTTTCAATCATTTGTTGCGCAAGCGCTGTCGTTGCAATACCATTAATTTTTGTGTTACCAATACGGTATATAGTTAGTCGTGCTTCGTATTTCTCTTAATTAGTCAAATTGTGATTTGTACCTATTCATTGATACTATTATAAACATAAAACGGAATAAAGAAGCAAAATTAGGCCTTTGCCAACCCGTGGGACGAAAAGTGTTGTATGAGGCTGTGTCACAGTCATCAAAAATAGACAAAACAATGTACGAAGATTCAAAATATATTTATGCGCAATATTAATGTACTGTTACTCAAATTAGTGATGCCAAAATCATAATATTATGAACACAGAAGGACATTGTCCATTTTCTTGGTGATAGCCGTTATGTGCATCCAAATATACGCACCGCATGCAATTTAACTACATAAGGAATCCTCTATCCACATGAAGCTATTAAAACCGCCCGACATTAATTAAATTTCAACATATCATAAAATCAATTAAAATTCTTAGATTAATTTATTTTTTATCTTATTCCGTACATATAATCTATAAGTGCATAAACTATACCTTTATACTAGATATTATCGACGATCGTTAAATTTAACCAACAAGTGAATTTACCAATGGAATTCTTTATGGAGTGATTATCACGTGGGCGGCGCACGCGCATTTCGCCCTTGAACTGATTATTGTATCGACTATTATTCATCAATTTTTGGCAACAACAATTTAGATAGATAATTGAGATTAACCGGATACGTATTTACAACTATTAGTGAGTTACAAAATAGCTGTCAATATTTATAAATGAAATTGGCTTTACGTGCCAGGGTTACGGCAACGGAAGACAGAGTCTTGTTATGAGAACTAGGTATAATTGAATTATGAGAAGACAGTGTTTTGATTTAAATTGATTAATAGGTAGTTGTCTCGGGTTTGAGTGTATGTCCATGTGAATATTTGTGTTCGTCAACGCATCCACGATACAAGGATTATTATATTGTGTGTATTATAAATTATATTAAGTGGGGCAACAATACCTTAAAAAAAAAAAACTGTTATTAATAGCAACGATCGCGTTTTTTGTCAGATTAAGAAATTAGAAGAAACATTGTCAGCATCATCATCATCATCGTTTCAGCCGAAAGACGTCCACGGCTGGACACAGGCCTCCCCAAGCATCGCCACATCAACTGGTTCTGTGCTGCCCGCATCAAATGGATTCCCGCGACCTTCATCAGGTCATCGGTCCACCTTGTGGGAGGCCTTCCCACGTTGCGCCTTCTGGTACGCGATTGCCGTTCCAGAACTTTATGGGGGTCATCGACCATCCGTTCTGCGTGCAATATGAAAAGAAACATTGCATATTGCTCGCAGTAATGAACATTTACTATGTCGTTCCCGTTAATACAATTTGTATTTACCCTTTTGGTAACAAAGTTAGGTACCAGGTATGTAAAGGAGTTCGGATTTTAGCCCGGTAGATGGCAAAAGGCTCGCCCCTTATTGGACTCAATAATGCCTTAACGGAAATGTGGGTATACAATACACTTCTGCAGAAGCCTTACCTTAAGGGTTTGCAGAGGTGTTCTATGTTGTGTTATATCTCGTAGATAGATATATCTCGTTTCGAAATTTTATGTCCACTTTTAATTGGTCAAATTAATTGAGCTTAATATATATAGAGAGATGAAATATAACTTCCTTCATACCGGGCGCATGAATTTAGGTTAAAATTGCGTCGTCAGTGACTTTAAATCAAATGACCGTCCTTGCAATTTACCTGCAACACACTATTAAATTCTCATTATTTCAAGAATGTGACACTTTTGCTTTAAATATAAACAATAACAAGGCCGTGCATAAAAAGTAAACCATTTACCTACGTACGGTTATGTTGCAATAATGCTTTTAATGACTTCTTTTATTTTACAAAAGCAAGTTGGCGGCCATGATAAAAAATTATAATAAGGCAATTGTGTATTACAGTCTGTGCGTACATGCGACAAATACAGTCTGTAACGTTTTTATAGCGGCACTAGATGACTATAATTTTAAACCAATCAATTTTAGACTTGTATTGTAACTAATAGAAAGTTGTTTTAGTTTTTTAGGTTTGTTTGTTGTCGATTAATTAGGAAGCAATGATTTTAATGTAAGAATGCGGCTGTCATACTGTTATAATGTTCAAGTTGACGATATATTTTTAACGCAGAAGAGATTTTTGATCACCTACATGCAGTAGCGTGCGGTTCATAAAGACAAAAAGACACTGCCTACCCTATATAACTCAAATATTTATTATAAGATATTTGAAATGTATTTACATATTCATAAATATTTAAAACTAACTACTTATACTTATGTATCAAAAAAAATAAACAAATATGAAAAAAACCTATCCTAAACGAATACTTGGGCGTCATAGTACTCCTCCACATCGCTGTCGAATGGTAACGTACCCAGAAGACTGGCAGCATTACCACGTTGAATGGCAATGCTTATTCTTTGACCAAAGAATAGGCCAGCCCTCTGGTCACGTGTACTGTCGACCAAGCGTTTAGCAAGGTCTCTAAAATATTCTCTAGATATTTGAGGTGGCAAATCACATACATCATTATCAAATCGACAAGACGACGAACCAATACCAACATGCAGTACGTATTATTGGTCAGTAAGCTTTAAAAATGTTCTGCCTACCCTGTCTAAAAACTCTGTGCACGCCGCTCCCTACATGCAAGCAATCATGTTGCCCAGGTACAATGTGCATCCGATTTATTGATCTGTTACCTGCACTTAAATTGGAATACTTTGTATTTGATAATCACTTGAATGAAACGTATCTGTATAATTAGTGACCTAAAAATAAGGATACGTTTTTGATAATTGATTGAATTGTTTTAAAACAAATATGTGTCCTTAAAACACACACTCGCAGCTACATTTCACACATACAGGATAATTTAAATCTCAAGTCCTGTTAGCATTTTGAATGTCTAATTAAGTCAATCAATCTACATTAGCGGCATTTTTTTATATCCTGTTCATTACATTGAAATATAAGCTTTTATAAGCACTAGTATGTTTTGTTCTGCTCCGATATGAATCGAACGTTTCAATCATGAATCAATTAAGAGTATATCGAAGTCCACTTCCACCAACAACTCTACGCATGCAATAACTTCTTAAATTGGTCTAAATAACCAAGACGACTCTCTTAATTATGTGTTCATATTACAACGAATGATCAAACTTAGACCCAATTACAAGCTGTAGCGTGCGCTCACGGATTAACATAGTGACATTGTACTGCGTTTCTTGCAGTGAGTGATGATTATTGAAAGCCAAATCGTGACCAAACTACCGGCTAAATTATGTAGGGACATGAAATATCAGCAAAGCCTGTCAACAAACGTCACATCTGGTTTCTAAAATACTTACGAACAATGGTGACCGCTTACATCCAGGAGAACCGCAAGCGGGTTTGCCTCCTATAACATAAAAAAGTTAACTTTGGCAACATTTCTCGGTTTGAATGGTAGCCATTGAGTCCCGTAAGTCATAAATCGACCAACAAATATGGCAGAATGAAGTACTACTAATGTGTTTGGTATTCAGATGGCAGATTACGTCAAGTTATGAGATATGTTTCCTCTTATGCGCGATGCATTTGAAGATATTAAAACAGCGGTCCGATTGACAAGGCGGGTCATTGATCTGCCACCGTATATAGTTCTTTTTAGATGACGCAATTCCTTATTTGTATACCTAGTAAAATATGTACATAGGTACCTTTCGTGCTACCTAACACAATATCTTGAGCTTTTATTATGTAGGTAAGTTAATTAAGGTCTACCATTTGCCTTTTATTGTCTGGGTTTTTTAAAGTTTTATTATTTCTCTTTTCTTGAGGCACTTTCCTCGGACTAGTCACTTCCTTATATATGTTCATTGTCCTGGACCGTTGTCGAGTCGTAACACCTAGGTATAGGTACCTAAAACATGAAGCGAATATCCTAGTTTACATAATTACAAAGTCAAAACACGAGTCAAAAATCGAGCGCAGTCACAGTCAAAACTAGTATACCATAAAACAGTTAATCCATATGGGGAAGCGATGTTTGCTCTAGAACTATCATTTGGGAGATCAATTATCTTCAATCATATCGCAATCCACACGAGTAGTCGAGAATCGTGAGGCGATTACCAAATGGACTGAGATGTGGACGCCACGCGCCACCCACTATGTATCTTACACGTAATAATTATATTAAATGTTAAAGGCAAGTATCGTCGAAAAATTACTAAATAAACAGACTCAAGAAATTGCTTACACTAGTATTTGATTTGGCTTTGATCGCGCATTAATTATTGTGGCATGCGTCATTTGTATCAACGTTATACTGTCAATACATTAAGTGTGAGCATAGCAAGCTTACAGCGCACGAGATACTGCTCAAATGTAATTAGACCCGTAATACACTTGATAAGCATACCCGTAACATAACAGCATCACGCCTGTATTCCCCGAAGGGTTAGCCTACTGCCATCTAACAGGCACAGTTCCAGACTCAATGCTACTACTGAGAATTTCTATACACAAAAAGCCAATAACACTTTTCCATTAAGCTTAGCATTCGCGCTTCGCGATCGTGTTCTCCGCCCAAGGACTCTCTTCGGGCTGTTGTAACTCGAACACGAATATTGTATACCTGGTTAATATAGCATAGCATCACGCTTGTATTCCCCAAGGCTAGGCAGAGGTGTACTATTGTACACCCAGATTTCGCCGATGCCGTTATTAAGTCCCATGTAATAGGGGGCGAGCCTATTGCCATCTACCAGGCACAGTTCCAGACTCCGTGCTGCTACTGAGAATTTCCATATAGAAAAGCCCAATAATACTTTGCCCGACCTGAGAATCGAACCCAGGACCTCACGCTCAGCAGTCGCGCTTGCAACCATTACACCAATGAGGCAGTCAATATCTGGTTAACGTATTTAAATATATTATTATAATTATAATGTATACTTATCTAGTAACTATTGTTAATATTATATGCATTTACAAGACAATCAGTCTTCGCCTTAACGATTTATTCAAAGCTTGTTACATGTTGGTATGTATGTAGGCACCTTTTGAAAAAGTTTAAATATAACATTGCGACAGCTTTGCCTAACTGATTGTGGATACTTATTTACTTAACCCCCCATTTTGCGTAAGAGTCGGTTAAAGTTGTCGTATAGAATAATATAACGCAGACTTGTTTCACTTAGTTTTAACTATGAACGGCAGCTTATTGAATTTCAAGATTATAGTAATTGTAGCAATATTGAGGGCACGGCTGGCATTTCATCATCATCATCATTAGCACACATTCGTCCACTGCTGGACATAGGCCTCTCCTAACAAATATTTATATGACCTATAAATAAATGTGCAAGTCAATCATATTTTTATTTGTAAACGCACCCACGGCACAGGAATTGTTTCTAGTGTACGTGAACTTTATTAAAAGAAAAAATAAATACAGAGAATAGAAAGAGAAATTCTATTATTTAATTGCAATTATAAGGCTGAGTGTTTCTTGTCATATCGTCATTTTTGTACTCAAAAGGGTTTCCCCGATTGACAATACCTAAATATGTACGACTCACCATACACCACCTGTCAACCAAAATGGCCGACACATGGCTTTTGGACCTAATGTGGAAGCGAGAAGGTTTTTTTATAATGCAATGCAATTCCCCGGCCTTGAAGTTTCCCGCAACGAGATGACAAACGCGATAAACAAAAAAAAACACTCCGTTTCCGGCCTGGTGCGTTCCACAGAGCAATTTATACAAGCCTATACTAATATGCGCATTTTTGAACAGAAATTGCTTTGCAATTATACATGGTAGAATCATGCAAAAAGATTAAAAAGAGCACAATTAAACGATGAAAGCCCTGCGGTTAGAATGTAATATAAATGTATAGCAGATTCAAACAACACACGTTTGAATCCACTATACATTACACTGTGTAGAGTGGTTATTATATGCTGTATACATATCGACGCAGATACCAATCTACGGTAGGTTGATCTATTTTCAAGGTGATGCAAATGTGACCAAGTTTTGGATTGACATGTCTTAAAACATTGATAGCCTTCTGTGTCATGGAGAGTATGATTGGCCGTCTTTCCCTGTTGTAATATGATTTATTGGGACAGTCTTCATGGGCACTCAGAAGGCCAATAACTAGTCTGAAGTCCGGTCAAATTTTATATCGGTATTACCCTGACTTATGAACTGCAGAAGTGAGCATTTAATTTATTTATAATTCTGATACGATTTTACCTATCGTTTTTGTTTTTGTACTATTATTTTGCATAATTCAGTAGATTCGATTAGAACGTAAATCATTCCACACATTTATGTACGTAGGTAGGTACTGCTGCATATATCTTTCATACTGAGTTTAAAAGCAAAACTACAGCCTGTCAACCAAACCCGTTAAAGATGAGTTAACGACGGTGTTTTCGTCAGTTTCATAGTTGACTGGTTTTGTAACCAAGAATCCAATTAAGTACATGTTGTATCATATTCTTGACTAAATATTCGATGTGAAATCTTATTCAATCTTATTTGCCACCACGTAACACCATCATGATGCCCTATTAATGAGTTTGAAGTCAACAATACATACACAACACGCTCTCAAATCGAACTTCTGATTCCTTTCACTATTTTTTTCCTCGAGTATCAATTAGTTCTTTTTTTTTTTGACTCTCAATGATGACAAACACATTGCTCTCTATCAAGATCGACAAAAACTGTGACACTCGAATTGGAATATTAATCTAGATTATCTGATATTTTATTTATATTAATACACATTTAGATGATACAGTCACTTGAAAATTGTCACTTTCATTTATAGTGATATAAAATGAATCAGCCAACTAAGAATTAAATTTATCATGACATCATGTAATGGACTTTAGAAAATATGGTTCTTTATAGAAATATTAGATAGATACTTATATTCATATTTAAAATTTTCCTTAGAAACGAATAAAATATTAAAACAAGTGTAAAATGGCCGCCACCCCTCACGCTTCTGTATAAGAGGACACTGTAGAATAGTCCCAAGAGAAAAAGAATGAAAGGTGGTGAGAATTCTTCTTTAATACGTATATTTAGGTCACGAGCGAAGAAAATCTATCTTTACTTTCTACCTACTAAATACTCCAGAATCTAGAAAACCTCTGAATCGAAACTATCGTCAACGACATGCCATGGGGTAACCCGTTGCATCTACCACGTTGTTAACGACAGTTTACAAATCAATTAGCAACATACGATCAATGGACCGTCAGCGGGTGGAGCACGCACGCCGCTACGCACGACTAGCTACCGGCATGCGCGTAAAGCCTTATTTACTAACTTACTGTTAGACTACCTGCACATGCCAACATCATAACTAAGCCAGATTAAGTAGTATGTACGAATTAACAAGCTCGCCTTGCGATTTGGTAGGCCGTACACTAATTTAAGGTTGTTGAAAATGTCTCTATAGATTACGGCTAACAAAAGGTCGCAGGTTAATCTACGATTAATTTTGAGCCGTTTACTACTTAAGGTTAATTGCTGGGACATCCGATCTCTGTAATAAAGTATTTCGATAAATATTTGGTTATTGCTCAAGGTTTCAATCAGGTTGCAAAAGAAAATTATCGATCATCAAGTTTCTGTGCGGTCTCAATAGAAATAAACCATGAATGAATAAATGATATGAATGACGACCTCCTGTGGGAAAAACTTATGTATTTATTAGAAACTAGCTTTTTCGCGCGACTTCGCGTAACTTACGTGTAACCTTTATAGCCTATAGCGCTCAGAAGTGATGTAGCTTTCTACCAGTGAAAGATTTTTTTTATCGGATCATTAGTTCCGGAGATTATCTAGGGGGTAACATACAAACAAATTTTACCTCTTTATAATATTAGTGAGACAAGAAAATGAATTTACAAAATGGACCATGTCATCGCTTTGTATTAGCACAGTAGGTATCTGTGTTGACAATAGAAATCAAAATGAACCAAAAGAAATATTATGTACCTACTTCAATTTTACGCCTGCCGGATGCCGCAGCACACGTGGGTATTTTGGCAACCGATACAATATAAATTAAAAATAATTCTGGGTCTTATTTCTGTAAGGTGCGTTGGGGTAAAACCGGCAATGGGGTAAGATCGTATCGATCAAATTTCCGGGTGATTCGACCACTTTTTATATGTTGTTCTCCAGTCAATAGAAGCAGGTTTATTAGTTTTTATTTCCTGGAGAACAAACTCAATAAAGATGTGGTCGAAACAGCTGGAAATTCGATCGGTACGATCTTATCCCATTGCCGATTTTTCCCTGACGCACGCACCTTATGTACTTCTGCTAATTTACACTTTTTACTGACTCATTATTCAGATCTTTGTGGTTGATACTCACAGTTAGATACTTTATAATACACAAATAAAAAAGAGGTAATTTTATCTTTATTGGGAGCTCGGTAACTAAACTCGGAAAAATCTTTTTTTTTATTAGCCTATGTTTTGTGATTCAAATTTGCAACTTGCGTAACACTTATGGGAGTTAAAACGTAACATTTGAGTTGTTAATCCAATTAGTTGGCTATTTCGTTCATTATACAATTATATTAATAACACAGTGTAAGACATCGCCATTACGAATATAATTTGACCAAACTATGATCGCACTATTATGAAAATAGTAGCATTTAGCAGAGAATTTCTGTATTATGTCATGAGTATTTAGATTATTAAAATGAACGATAATACTCAATTGTTTAATGTTAGTAATTCCAACAGTATTTATTCTCGATTTAATTTAATTTGTAACCGTACATTTATACATACGGATAATGAAGCAAATTTCATATAAGTACCTTACATTAGATTAAATTGTCGTGGTGATTTTTATGCATGTGTATAGATTCTATATAAACATAACATAATGACATAGCATCACGCCTGTACTGCCCGAAGGGTTAGGCAGAGGTGTACTATTGTAACTACATCCACATTTCGCCGATTCTGTTATTGAATCTCATGTAATAGGGAGCAAGCTTATTGCTATCTACCGGGCAAAATTTCAGACTCTGTGCTGGTACTGAGAATTTTCATATGGAAAAATCCAATAACACTGCCCAACCCGTGAATTGAACCCAGGGGCTCACGCTCAGCAGTCACGCTTGCGAACACTAGAATAATAAAGTAGACCGGAATAGATTCTATATGCATGCTCAAAAAGCCAAGACCGATGCCTATATGTACTTACAGTATAAAAGCATCAAAGCTATGTTTTTTCTTTTTTTTTCCTTTTTTTTTCTTTACCCCACACTAGGAATCATTCCTGTATCATGGGTGCGTTTACAAACATAAATATTCACATATACAAAGACCTAGACCCGAAACAACTATCTGTAGATCATACAAATATTTGTTCTGTGCGGGAATAGAACACGCGACACATAGCGCAGCAGTCGATCTCTCAAACACTGCGCCTACCGTGCCGTCGTTTTAAAGTTTTAATATGCACAATTAATATAAATATTTTATTCCGATAGAAACAGGTACATAACTCACGAAGTGCTTTTACTAGAAGCGAGTGAGCTGTAAATCATATACTGATCATATATTTCGGGCGTGTTATCAGCATTCTGTCTTCACGTATCTCTAAAAGTTTAGTGCAAATTCGAACGCTTATAATAACAGCTATCACTAATCAATAAACTGTAATTACAAACATAAATATTCAACTTACTGGCGTTGAGTACCTATTATGAAGAAAATTGTTTTTTTTTTATTTCAATGGACTCGCTGCAACTGGTTTATAACCGTCAAATGCAGCAATTTTCCAACAAAAACGCTGCAATAAGGTGTAAACACTGATTATTATCTGAGTACTGCAGCCGTATGTACATAATTATTGACTTACTAATGATTTTTTTACGAAATATTCCTACACGCAAAATTCTTTGCAAAATGTTTCAAACGCTACAAAATGCTGTTAACGTATTTTATTGCTAACTAAAGTAATGAAGGTTATTTTAACATTTAACTAATTTTTTTGCGAGATATCTTTTCATCGCATATTTTATAAATCGAACAAAAACATGAAATGATTATGTATACAGATTATATCAAAGCTCTTACTACATGCCATAAAAGTATATAAGCTAAATTTTAATATGAAGTGGAAACCAGGAATATCATACTTTGTGACTGTGCTTTGGGTAAGAAGAAAGAAAGAAAGAAAAAGTATTTATTGCAGGCACGCATAACAATAAAAAACAAAACAAGAACATAGGCATGTAAATAATTTCTCATTTATTTTTCATCAAACGCTTGCGCCGGTACCATTACTAGTCCTACTTGTTGCGATATCTGTTGACCGTATAAAGTAAGATTTGTGACTCTATCAGTTTATAGGAAATGTGGAAACTCAATAAATGCAATTTGACGCCTCTGACCAATGCCGTACGAATAACGACTTTATTTATATCTGATGGTTGAGATTAGTTAATTAAAAATCATGATTTCCAACATTTCACTGCACAGTTAGTTTCGCTTATATTCGTTTGGTTCGATCCAGTTGCGAAAACATTTCCTCTGGTGAATTTAGTGATCCGTTGATAATTGGTCAATTAGGATACGCAGATTAATTAAAATGAGGTTTAGATTGCGGATGAAACTTTTTTATAATCACAGGATGAGGAATTAGTAAACACATATTAGTATTTCCAGCAGCATTTTGGGTATTTCTATCGCAATACAATAGCATCACGCTTGTACTCCCCGAGGGGTTAGGCAGAGCTACACTATTATCACCTTTATTGAGTCCGGGCACAGTTCCAAGCTCCGTGCTCCTACTTAGAATTTCCATATCGAAAAACCCACACTGTCCAACCCGGGAATCCAACCCAGAACCTCATACTGAGCAGTCTTGTTTCTGCGACCACTAGACCAATAAAGTAGACATCGCAGAATAACCAACTCTATTTTCGTGAAATAAAATAGGCTCTGTTCCAGAATTAAATTACAAATCCTCAACAATTTTCGAAACGCACATGATATAAGTACGTACGTGAAAAGATTAGATCATTCTGAATAATTCTGATACTAGAATAATGCTAAAACGCATGCTACCTGCAACCGCAGGCATACCGACATGCGTGAGTGCCTTAATAAAATAACGCGGAAGACAGCGATAACAGAGCAATCTAGCCATACATTCGTATGCGGTTTGTAAATGACACAGCGAAACACTAATCTATGATATTTACGGTAACATGTGTGTGTTCTTAAAACATTTAATACCAAAGTAACTGACATATAAGATATGATACTAATAACACTATCAATGGATATGCGTTGAATATTAATATTTTCTATGGATTCCAGACAGAAGTCAGACGGATTTTTCTGTATGGTAACAGAAATCGGGAAAAACCGAAATCGGGAAAAGTGACTAGTGTTTAATTGCGGTCGCTTAACTGAAAGGTTCATTATAATAATAATAAAGGTTTAATAATATGGTAGACGTAAACTAGTTTCACGTTGTTACTCTAGCTGGAATTTCATTAGTAGCTAATACTTTTGGTTCTTGTGATCTTCAAACGTGTTGATGTTATGCACTGAACGATTGTCCTGCGTGGGAGAGCATTATGTTCTTTTTTAGGACATGTGATTCTTAAAGGCTTCCTAGATATACAGGGTGGGAGATGGGGCATTAAGGGTTTGCTATCCTTAGCTACCCTCAAGCACTGAGGCTACAGAAAAACTTTCATGTGAATGTATTTATAATTTTTGAATTTCATATTTACGGTAACATGTGAATGTCAAACATGATTTCCATCGATTTAAAAATTCTATAATCATCGAGAAAATGTGCAATATTCAGAGATCAAGCTCAAATATGTTTTGTTAAAGAATTTGCTCTAGTTTCACATTATGTACGAAATTCACGTTCACCGTGTATTATTTGACATTTGCAATATTACCTGAAATGAAATTGAAATCGTGTATGCATTTTATGAACTCATTACCCGTTACGTAAGTTTCATGTAACAGTGGTTTTGTATAACGTAGAGTTTTGTTGATTACATCTAAATAACACGGACCAATTTACTTTGATTAATTTATTTGAAGTCTAATCTATGTCGTGATTGGGTTTTTTCTTGAACCTAAATCCATAGGTTTATGTTTTGTAATAAATGATACTATTTCAAATGCTGTAATGCATTATGTATTGATTTTACAGATACTATAGTGGTTTGGACTCATTCCCTTAGTGCCTGTTTTAATTATGCATACGTAATTATTATTTAATTCTGATTATAAAATCTGTATATCTACAATACATACTAACTAAAGTGCAGATAATCATGTAATCTAGCTTATTCAGTAGATTATTTATTTGTTTGTTTGATAGTATAATTAATACCCACTGGCCCACTATCTGATGAAAATTATACTATGCTCTGAGCAAACATTGCCCAAGAACAACAAAAGTGAAGTCAAATGGTATACTAAAGGTATTGGTGTACAGTGAGCATCAAAAAGATGTATACACGTAGCGAAATTCAAACACTTATTCTTGGATGGGTATTGGTGAAATCATAAAATTTAAATGACCATGTATTTTTATGTATCCGCAGATACTATGTATGAAATTGGTCAAGATTTCAATCAGTATTTCCTCTAAAACTAGCTTTTGAATTTCGCTACGTGTATACATCTTTTTGATGCTGACTGTACTACCAACGACGTCGTAAGGTTTTTGAGTACAGTCGCTACCTACATTTAATTTTTGACCTGAATTATACTAATGTAGAATGGTTTATAAACATGCACGTCGATCAAATCCGCGGAGAACTTGGTGACGGGGTTACTTGGAGTTCACACTACCAAAACCGTTCTTTATCGTTTGGGCCATCATAGCATGATGATAAATTGACAATGCATCTTGAATTAGATATCGGTGAGCTCAGTGAGCTGGTTTAATATTAATAATATAGATAAGAAAATATTTTTTTTTTTAATATTTTGCTAAATTTTGTGACTGTATCAATAACCCATAATAACATGGAATCCCATAAAGTAAAAAAACATGAATTAAGACCGTTAATTAAATAAAGTAATATCAATCAATATCATTAACATCAGATTCAATAAAGATGATTGATTGAACAAAGATGAGCAATGCCTGTGTGTAGATTACACAATGAAAAGTTATGTTGAAAGCAACAAGTAAAATATTCTCTGACACGATTTGTCTAAGTACCTCATTTGTTTGGCTAGTACGTGCAGAAAGATGTAGGCTACAATAATATATCAATTGTAGATCTTTTTTTAATGATTCATTGGTTCTTTCATACTACATATATGTATATTAATAGAACTAACTGACTTAAGTGTCTCATTGGTCTAGTGGTCGCGATCGAGGTTGCTTAACATGAGGTTCTGTTAGAAATCTCAGCAGCATCCCAGAGTTTGGAATAGTGCCAGGTGGATAGACTTAATTACAGCGAAATGTGGGTCTAAAATAGTACAGCCTTGCCTAGTTTTTCGAAAAATACAGACGTGGTCCTATACTAAGATGAAATAGAATTAATAATTCTTGAGTGCAAAGAAAGAGCTTATGCTATAAAATCTGCGATCATCTAGCGCACCCTGGGCAGTCAGCCTCGATACTACCATTGCTGACTGGCTAATCTTTCCACTAGATGAGTGATTCCCATGTTATGAAGAAGACGAATCATTCTCTTTTACTTATTACGCGTCAGCAAAAGACACAATTAAGTGTGAATGATCCTATTATCCTAACTGGGAGCTAGGGCCGTGGTGCGACCACCAATTATTCAATATTATTATGATTGCAGCTTGGCACAGTTTTGTTTAGGTTACGTTTTTTATACTGCGTTCTTAGATAACTGTGACGATTGGGTTAAATATTTGTGAAATAAAAGCGTATTGTTTTGTTTTCAATGTTGTTGAATTTTGATAAAAAAGTATTTAATGGTAACGGTTGGTGTTAGAATTGTAATGAGGTTTATTTCTTTTTCTTATCGATAATTTAATTAATACCAAAGCGTGAATTTGTAGATTATGATACTTTATTTATTTATGCTTAATTTTTTTATGTATGATCTCTGTAAAATAACGTAGCCCCAGACTAGGATTTTTTCTGTATCGTGGGTACAGTGGAGCGAGAACATACCTAAGCGTTGCTAGGTACTGTGACTTAAAAGTAACATCATCTGTTTAAATTCGAACTAGAGTCGAGAAACAAGATACAGTAAAGTACCTTCAATGATAAAAAAGATACAGTAAAGTACCTTCATTATGGCCATTTATTTATTTATACACAATTTAATTTATTTGACCAACTATTGCTCTAGCACCTAACGCTAGCTTACGAATATTTACCTTAAGAGACCGTTGACTGGCTTTTCAATTTATCATTTACACCGCTTGAGGCAAATGTGTTGTATTTATTTTAAATTCATGTTATTTGTCTTATTTAATTAGTCTCAATTACTCAGATGATATCAAATTTACAAATCGTTTCGTTAAGCAAATCATTTATAATAATATTTTGAAATGCAATGATCGCTGGGCTTTTAGAAGTATATGGATGTACAGTTGTTATAGTGTTTATTCAGCCTATGATTTAAGAAGAGCTGGATTATTACTGAAGCGATGTGAAATATTTGTATATGATTTCCGATTTTAATTATTCGATTCATTGATCACTCTTGAGAAAAATGTTCCTAGGAGAAGCTCTTTTAAGCACACTTATAGAGTTGCTGGCCTTTTTCTATTATGCCACTGAATTTAAATAAAATTTAATATTAATATTAATATTAATATCAAGCGTTGGCTAAGTTTCACCTTCAATTAAGAATTATGCGTTCAAAAAATACTAAAATAATGTGTCTAGAAATATAAATATTTAATACCACAGCCTTTTACATCCTGATTAGCACATTATCACTAAATAACCAGTCCTTTAAATATACAAACATTGGCCGAAACTATTTCAAGACCGAATCCGTAAATCTTAAATACTAATTTAGTTCGTTTTTAGTGCCATATGTTGGTTTTAATTCATACATTTCTAAGCTATGCACATTAAGTAGATCATGAACAGCCTGAGATTATAATGTTAAGATATGTTATATAATGGAGATAAGACACGAAAATTGTCGTGTTTGTACGTTCGTATTTCAACAATTAACACGCTTGTCACTTGTCTTGCATAGTTGGACCACCTATCCATTTTCCAAGAACTTGCGAGACATATTTGGTAAACATGGTCTTTAGGTAAATTTAACGAGGCCAATGTTTAATTTTTGCTCGTTTATGTAAGCAGTTATTATATTTAATTTTAGAACAACTAATAATTATTTTTAAATTTTCTCAACCCGGTAGAGCAGCGATGATATAATCTAACAAATAGAATAGATTAATTATAACGAAAGTGTTATAATTCTGTTTATAATAAATGTCATAAGTCATAAATTATTATAAATAGAAATTGTTTAAAGATTCAATTTATTGAATTAATAAGAACACTGTTTGTGTAATAAAATTACGGGCTCTTGGATTTGTTACTTTAACTCCTGAACTGTCATACATAAGTACGTACCTACAACATTGTGATCAAATACATATCGACTGTGGCAACTGGTACTATCTCGATTTTATGAAGATTTTACTCGGTTAAACTATTCTAAACTATTTCATACCCGGCAGCGCTGCAACAAGCATATTTTACTTCAATAAAAATTAGACGCTAAAATCGAATTAATTCAATTTGTACTAACATATTAATTCAAGATATCGAATTAATTCAAGTTGTGCAAACAACGCGGTCGATAGTTTCTTTATAATCCTGTAATGTTGTCAAAAATGAGAAAGTATCAGTTGCCAGTTCACAGTCGATATGTATTTGATCACAATGTTGTAGGTACGTACTTATGTATAACAGTTAAGGTGTTAAAGTAACAAATCCAAGAGCCCGTAATTTTATTACACAAACAGTGTTCTTATTAATTCAATAAATTAAATCTTTAAACAATTTCTATTTATAATAATTTATGACTTATGACATTTATTATAAACAGAATTATAACACTTTCAATCTAAACGCAAGTATGAAATATCAAGCAAATTATTCATAAATATTTTCTCCGCACATATCGACTACGAGTAATATAGGATCAAGCAGGTATCGGATAGTGAAGGTAAACGTAAATTCAGGATAAACAAGACTGTATCTATTCATATAAAATCATTGAAATTTCATTTGCATCAAGAAGTTGTAATTTTGCTCAAACACAGCAATAGAACGGTTTAGTTTTAAACTAAAGCCTGGGACATGTCGTGAATGGAAATGATTTATGTAAATAGAAAGGTATTCCAATGAAAGGACACCAAACGTTATAGACGCACAAGCATTCGAGTTACACTACAAATTATTATAGCCTTGCTTGTGGTTTGTAGTGGTGTCATAATAGGCAACTAATTACAACAGGTGCGAAGGTCTAACATGGATAAGATTAAGAAGGGGCTCAGAAGAGCTAAAAGAAAAGAAAACTCTATACTTTGCAGTAAGTAAGGCCTGATTGTGGAAGATGACGATGCTTCAAGACTAAAATTATCTACCCGAGGTTTTCATTAATAAGAGAAATAAGACCTATTTATAATTTACCTAGATATAATATAGTAGTATAAAATTATAAAAAAAAAAAACACTAAAAATATAATCGTGCATATTGTACATTAGGTACATATCTCTTAAATATTACGTAAGCCTTTACTTAACTGTGGGATGACACAGGCTAAAAGTAAAGTATAATTTTGCATAAGTATGAGTATCCTTTCTTTCGGAGATCAGAACTGAATTATATAGATAGCGTTTTCCTTTCAGTAAGCTTGTTACTGAAAATAGGCCTTCCTCAAGTTCCCTGACAGCTTTCTGCGATCGAAAAAACGACAAAATGATACTTAGATTGGACCAGTTAAAGTCGCTTTAGATACGCAAATATTGAAACAATGGCCGACGCACTTATGAACCGTTTACTTTAAATTAAATGAATCTGACAAGGTTCACTTAATTTAAAGTCGGGCGGAAGATATGCAAAAGGAAACCGTAATTACTAAATCTATGCAACAATCTTTTAATTTTGAAAATAATACCTATTAGGGAATTAATGCGTGCATTTAAATTTTTATTTTACCTATTTAAATTTTTAGTTTCATTGTACAATAGATAATAAGTATTTCATGAAATGATTTAGTATTGTTTATATGTCCATTTAAAAATCAATCTAAATTCAATTTAGTTTTTGTTCTGAGCAATTTATCAAATTAATTAAACTCAGTCTTAATATATACGAATATTATAAAAAGTAAGGTCTTTTTTCTATGACGTTTGCATAAAAACTGCGTACAAAATGTTGCTGTACATGTTCAATTAATGGCAAACTCTAAAACATTCCATGTGAGCATTTGAGTTCGTTATATTGCCTCCAATTGCCTTTTTAAGATAGTTTTATTTCGATCATATATATAGATTAGATAGTTTGTTTAGATCAGCAAAGCAATCACTAGCGTCATGTAGCGGGTTAACCGCCGAGTAATTTAGCAGACGATAGAACTTGGATGGACTTAAAAGAATTAATAATTGAATTTTTTGAATAAAATTTTCTGCTTTCCTTTTATTTTCTTGTATTTTTAAGATTTGCCGACCCATGTTAGTTCATTTTAGGATTAACTGATATTTTGACAGTAGGTAACGCAAACATGGCCTTAATTTTCATTGGTTTAATTAACGTTTACACGATCAAACCCATTTTATGCATGTAAACGCCGCGACTGTATAAATAATTAATCCAATCCGTATAAGTGACAAAATAAACATATTTCTTGCTCATTACCAGAAAGTGACCGGTGTGGGTTCCAATCGGGCGTTGTCACAGACCTTGGATAACTGTGGCAGTGTCAATGGAACATTTAGGTAGGCATGTGGTAATAATGACCAGTTTAACCGCGTTGTGCACGACTGGGGATGGGTTTCACTGCTAGCGGTACCTTAACTATGACTCTTAAGTATTTTTCATCTTCAATTCTGTGTTGAATTCATCGCAAAACTTTTTACGGTACACTTACCATCACGAAGGATAAAAACGCTGAATACGAAAGTACGAATAATAATTGCTCTATTAATAGTATCATCTCAAAAGTTTTAATTTGGGAAAACTAACGTAGATACCGCATAATTCGCCCATAAACGTCGCTGCGCGGTGCGACCCTGCCCTACCTTACTAAATCTCGTTTTGCGACCAACCACTTAATTATTCTGCGAAGCAACACGTAATAGACACACCCTTCACCAACAAGTATCATTCATAAAACCGTCAATACGCTTACAGTAGCGCTGAACCTCCACACATTAAGTAATGCTACTATTAGAATTCCCACGCGGCACCAGATGACCGCCGTACCTCATATTCGGGACTTGTTACGTGTTTCATTTATGACGTGGCAATATAATTTCACTTTGATTGAAGTATGTGTGTTAATGAATAGCTTTGGCAATCGGGAGCGATTTCGTGTTACCTCCAATTAATCGAAAAAACAACGTCATTAACGGGAGATGAATGGATTGGAAACACCATGTACTTAATTAGTTTATAATTGGTATTATGAATGCATAATAGATGAGATTTGAATACGATAAAATGACATTAAATCAAATATGAAGGTTGGCTCGGGTACAAATAACTATTATATACTTACTTGACTTGTTTTAAATGGGGAGAGTTACGTAACCGTTATAATTTTTAATTTAATTAATCGATTTTTATTACAATTTTTCTCACATAAATATATTTTTTATTGTCGGCCGCCGGCCGTTAAAGGGTCACCCCATATTAAACATGATGTAATAAGATATAGTCAAATTATTTTTATATTTAGATTGCTGTCGGTTGCAGCATCTTATTGCGTTAATCGATTTATGGGATGCCAGCGGTCCATATTAGGGATAAAGGAACCAATTCTCTTGATAATGAAAATACAACAAAAATGAATGCATTATACCATTGTAATAATTTAATGCCGTGTGTTCGACCCATTTTTCTGTCGATATCGTAAAGTTGCTTATCGTAAGTGGATTAAAAGAAAGAAGGATATTTGTGATGTAAAAGGTTTTTTAACAGCTAATGAATTAAGAGAAGCGTGAGTAAGGAATGATGGCGACTTGGCATCCTCCTTGATATTCGGTCACAACCAGATATTATCAGTCAAAGAAAAGACTTGTGTAAAAAAATGTCCGAAGCTGTAGCCCATCGAGGGCTACGGATAATGAGAATATTTATACTTAATTTATGCTACCTAATACTTCCGTTGGCTAATATTTGTAAAAGTGATGGTAATATTCATACCAATTGCTTGAAGACCACTCCCATATAGAATGGGAGGCCTAAAAAGGCCACATACCATAACCATAGTAACTGTCAAAGGTTGATTGAACCTTTAGAAAATTAAATTGAAAGTTGTTCAATTAAGTGAAAAAAAATCTTGTTTACTTACGTTTTATCTAGAGTGGCCTTTTTAGATCCATAAGAAACAAATAACACAGTTTAAAAGCTGAATCAGTTTTACATCAGTACATCATCAATTAGAATATGTTTGCCCAGTGTCCAGGCTATAATAACAGTAATCAGTAGTCATTGAATGTAACTATATAATTGTGACTAGCTTTACCCCGCGGCGTTGCCTGCCTTTGCTTTGGAACGGAGCAAAAATATTTACGGCCCGTTGCACAAATAATTTATAACTGATTAGATTTCGCGCGTTGGTTGGGTCGTAAAGTAGAGATAAAATATGTCTTGTAGTTAATATTTATATTTGCATGAGACAGACGTTTTATTTAAATTAGCCAAATTTGTATTTATGTTCAATTTATTATAATTATCACGCGAAAGTAATTAATTACAGCACAACTGCATTGAACTAGTATATGAAATAGTATTGCGGCACAAGCAATAAAATCGATTAAAATAGTTTTATTTTTAAATGTAAAGTATTCGTTCTATACCTGGACGTGAAACTGAAGAAAACAGGTAAAATTAATAATAATAATAAAAACAATCATCTCATTACTATCCCATTGCTGGGCAAGGGTCTCTTCTCAGAATGAGAAGGATTAGGCCTTAGTCCATCACGCTGGCCCGGTGCGGGTCACACATACACCGTCAAGAACTCTATGGAGCCCTCTCAGGTGTGCAGGTTTCCTCATGATGTTTTCCTTCACCGTAAACGCAAGAGATAATCATATTCTGATCCGCACATAATTCCGAAAAGTCAGAGGTGCGGGCCGGATTTGAACTCAGACCCTCCCGCATGGTAGGCAAGCGTTCAACCACTAGGCTATCACTGCTATTTTTATTTAATAGCGGTAAAACTTATATTTGTGTCAATCAATATACACGATGCATAAATAAACCACCTTTAAATCCAAGTTTTAATATTACACAATATTTTGCAAAACTTGATCGTACGTTAAAGACACGTTAAATTGAAAGTTTAAGTAAACATACTAGTAACTACTAACAGTCTAATATATACATATATTGTTACTTAACAATGGTGTTTGGGGCCTACCATTGTTTCAATCTGTTCGTTATTTAGACAATGTGGTTGACTTCCTATCTACCGCGGCCTAACACGGATTTGTTTTTGAACGGCCGACTGCAACAGTTGTGTAATTGTCAATTTAAACGTGCTTGGACTTTTCTGGGTTCCTACTACGTGTTTGTTACGGTCACTGGTTAAATCCTATGCCTCAATGAAAAAATGTTTGCAAAAAATTGACGTTACGATTTTGATAATAATTTGATGAAAATTTCAGTATCTGTCTTGCATCAACAATTATATAAGATTATGAGTCAACGTTTAATAAAAAGAATGTTAATTAAACTTCAGTGGCTATCTGTATTTTAATATTTTTTTAGTCAACAAAACACGATAGGTAAATAGTTTCATTCGTTTTACTTTTTTTTTTTTTTAAAGTATTGCCCCTCTCTAGGAATCTGTATCGTGGGTGCGTTCGTTATATTTGATCCGCACGCAGCAGGCAATCTCTGAAAAATTTAACGGTCTAATTTATTTACACAATTATATTCAAGAAATAATGGTATACTACCTCAGTCGGTCTACTTTGGTAGGTGCAGAACATTGAGAAAATTATTATTGTGTAATAAATGGCATGATTTTATCTGGACAATCGGACGGGTCTCAGTGTGACGAGAAGCGCCGGCGCAGCTTTAATTTAACAGGATATTGAATAACAAATTGCTTAAACACCATTAAGTAAACAAATATAAGGTTCTGATATATGACTAATTCTGTATATGATATAAAAGTATTTTCCTATGATATATTTTATCAATAAAAATTGACCATAACAATTAAGTACTATTAGGTACGTAATTTAATTTGAAATAATCGTAAAACGATAAATTTTTCTTTATTAATGAAATATTATTCATGGCATTACATACTTTATTAAACATATGCCTAGAGGGTGTTTACCAATTCATATTAAAATTTAATACGATAAGTATAACTGGAACTGTAACGATATCCGTACGAATTTGAAACGGCCTTGTCCTCTAAACCATTTTAAAATGTGGCGGATACTTAGGCTTACAAAAATATTATGAAGTAACAAGTGTACAATTATTTCGTTAATAGGTAATAAATTTATAATTGTAGAAGGTTGGAAAGCGGCTTATTAGTTTTAATTATTCGCCTTTGGTTTATTTGGTTTATTTGCATAATAGCAATTAAAAAGCAAGGTTTCAAGTGGCAAAACATCGCGTTTGCACTCGATTTAATTAACTAAAATATTCCTCAATGCATGCTGTAAGTAACAATAAAACTTACAATCTTTGTCAAAGAACAATCCATGTTGTAGATATTCACTTGTCCTGATATGTTCTAAGCGGAACTGACTGGTAGGTATTGTTGTAAAATTCTCTGTTTTATTTAAATACTTGTAATTATTATCTACTATTATTTATAAATATAATTATTTCAGAAATATTATTTTATCAATTCTATTGTTTTAGACATTTATTATAATAAAATTTTGAGGGTATAAAACTTGTAAGTAATATAATAGATACTGCCATCTACGAAGACGCGCCCCACTATTTTTGGTCGAGGCTTTCCAGCTGACTGTAATGCTCTTTCGTTATCAGTTAACATTTAGTAATGTGCGTGTGCACATGCAAGCATAGATAAATAGTGTGTATGGACAGAACTAAAACACTAGCGGAAAGTTGCACACTTGTACTGTCATCAATTAGGAAGAAGAGTGGGGCGCGTCTTCGTGGAATGCACTATCTGTATTGAAATAGCATATGAATATTAGCTGTCAGAGAAATTTATGCCACAATTATTTAGGTTTGACATAATACAAAATCAAAGCTCATAAATAACTGTCCATGACCATTCCACACAAAATTTTAGTTATCTATACCAATCAACCATGACCTAGTGGTCAGTAAGTTTATTGTATAAATATATTTGTATATTTCCCTACTTTCTTGCATACTAAATTTGGTAAAATATTGTAATATATATGATAATTTCCGATTACGCTAGACTTAAAACCAAAATCTGTTACGAAATTAGTAATTTCAACATGCATATAGGTATTTATCATTTCCGTGTAGGTACCTACAACTAGAGGACGAGAGAAGTGTTAGTAAACTCTTTTGACAGAGAACGCTTAAAGGTATGCTTAAGTGTATATACACTTGTGTCATGTCGCGTCAATTACGCATGGATTTCAAATTGGGTAACGTTCCTTAAAGGTTCCTCTGCCTTGTTCAACTCCAGGTAGACACTAACATTTCCCTCGTAATGAAATCAGTAAAGAATCAGCTATCGCTCAATCACTGAGAATAAATATCATTATGCAATTATAGATACAAAGGTACTAAAAGGATAAATATGCAAATTGAAACACATTTCTTCAAACAAAAATGATCCGTTTGAAGGAGTATATCCATCCTCTATCCTGTAGTCACTCGTTACGAAACCAAAAGGAATCCTGAAATGGTGGTGACCTAATCTGAACAACATATGAATTTACTTTAGGTTTATGACCTTGCATACTTTTATATTGCCAAACTAATACTTTAATATGATTTTGGCAAAATTGAGGTCGCTAAAGCAACTGTTACATGTGCAATCTCGGACATGGACCGGTTAATTTGAGGTAGGTTATGTTAGATCTCACGTGTTGGCGTGCATTCAATTTAGAAATCCATTGACAAAGTGATAGCTGATTGAGTGGACCTTACTGTTATATAACTCTGTTGTCTAGGTATTACCATACCTATGTCTTCGAGATTGTGTTATACCTACATATATGTAACACGGACCAATAACAAGTTTATGATAATTGATGACTCGCCGATAATTTCTTCTATTGAGTCGACATCGTTGCATTGAGAGTGACTGCACAGGGTGCGTCAGAATATTTCAGGTTTCATTATTTGCGGAGGCTCTTTCCTTGTACCGTAAAAACAAGAACTAAATTTGTAAAACAAATGGTAAGTTTATGCCGTTATAGGATTGCTCTAAACCTATGGCTGAAGGTTCGCTATGACGGTCATTAAGCCTTTCCGGCTTACAATCGGAATTCACATATTACCTAATCATGAAATAAATTTATTCAATGTAATAATAATAAAAATGATTTAAAATAAAAGCGGTCAAGTGCGACTGTGACTCTATTGCTGATGGTTTAGCAATACGGTAGATGGCTACTAGTCATCTGAGTTCCTTATTATGAACTGTCAAATTCTAAATTTTGTTCTAAAAATGTTTGGATTACAAAAGCGTGACGTCATAGTTTTTTATTGCCATTTACATACTTATTGTGTGATTATGATAAATTTAAAATTGAAAACGCTAAAGATAAGCATAAAATTAAGTTTTAATGAGTTTTTAAAAGGTAAACTATTTACCAAACAAGATTTTAGAATTTATATTTGATGCAGTCATCTAGCCTCTTATACACTCAAAAACTATAAGTATTTTTTTTCCCTAAAAAAAATTCGCATGGCAACTAAACTGCGGAGATTAGGGGAATCATTTTATCAGATATTTTGCGTTATTACGGTCTAAATCAATATTAATTCATAATACTTATACTCTATTTATCTATGCCTCATTGGTCTAGTGGTCGCAAGCGCGACTGCTGAGCGTGTAGTACTGGGTTCGATTCCCGGGTCGAACAAAGTGTTATCGGGTTTTTTTTGTATGGAAATTCTCATAAGCAGCACGGAGTCTGGAACTGTGCATGGTGGACGGCAATAATCTCGCTCCCTATTACATGGGACTAAATAACGGCATCGGGGATAGACAGACACCGAAATTCCGCTATACGAGTTCTTTTTAAAAACAAAAGCCTAAAATCCTTCACTTGCTTCATCTAATATAGTTTAGTTTAAAGTTTGTGTCCTTTCCATACCTATATAAATTACATTCCCATGCTACATGAACAGCATCAGATAAATTGTCAATGGGTTTGATGGCAACATATTATTACGTGTCCAGACATAGGGCGGTGTTTGGCAAAACAAATGAGTAACTGCATTACCACCAATATGTCAACGCAATTTCGAAAGGGTGCGGAACAAATGCCAAACGATACAATACTGTTGCAAACAGCCGCAGTTAGAACAATACCGACTGATATCTTGGTGTATAGGCTCGGAGACAGCAATGCTTGAAATACAATTATAATAGTTTTTTTTTTAAGAAAATCTTTTGTATTCTTTATTAATTTCCTTACGACAAAATTATATTTTCATATGTTCCTACCTACATGATATATTTTATGAAAAAAAAAGTATAACGTATGTAGCTTTATTGTTACCGACTTGAAAATTCTAGATTATTTTATATTGCTATTATACAATTTATAGTGCCAGTAATATTAAAAAAATACTGTTACTGGCAAGTGGTACCAGGCTGGTGATTATTTACCAGTTACCGACGATTGATACCAGTAATTAACAGTTATCTTAGACTCGAATATCTAATACAAATTCCTGCCATTGAGCTTTATCACTAGCTCTTTTCATCAAATCTCCAACATTCATGTCTCCTAGACTATTATATCTCGTAATTTATTGTCATTCTGTAATAATACTAAACGGATAGTGATTAAAAGCTTTCGTTTCCTTAACAATTGGTCCAAGGACTATTGACTTAACAGTTGTTCAGTTCTAAACGTGTGGGTAAACAATGATTTTAATTACAGATTACGACCAAGAATTTATTTTAACTTAGCAGAATTATAATGTCATGCTAGACATTTTAAACGCCCTTGTCACACGAACAATTATAAGCGTTAATGGTCAATACACACGACGTAACAGCAGTGAGTAGACCAATGAATAGCTTGAAATATTGCGAGAGCTTTGTATTTCAAAGGAAATTATGCTAACATTTACTGTTATTGACTTCTGAATTACCAGCTTCATCCGCTAATTAATAGTTACCCATGGAATCATGAAAAAGTGAAATCAATTGAATTACCTCAAAGAGAACCGCCAGTTACCATGTACAACGGTTGACAGCCGAGATAGAAGCTTATTTGCTATAGATAATTTGTGCCTTTCTATTGTACCTACTCAGATCACGGATAATAACGGCAATCAAACCAAATCATATTTCTCAGAGAACCTTGTGTGTATCATAGTAATCTTCTCTTTCTCAACACGGACAGCGTGACATAGTCGATCATATTAACAGAAAACTGATCGGTATACGTCACTTTTACATGAACCGAGTCACGATGTAAAAGTTATTGTTTTCCTTGTTAAACCAGCTATTAGAGAAATTGCTTTATATATTACACTCTTCGCTTTACGGACGTGAAAAGCTCTTATTGTGAGACTCTCTTATTGATTCCGTAACGTGTAAACCCCTATTTATCTGTAGTAATGTTGATTTATTTACAGTTTCTCAACAAACAAGGTACTCGTTGAAACTTCGTGATAAATGCCTCTATATATCAGGATATTCCGATAACAAGTTAGGCATCTCAAAACAGGAACTTATGCACTTTTTAACATAGTATTTGTTAAGCCTGACGCCTGTATTCCGAGAATGGTTAGGCAGAGATGTTCTGTACACCCTAATATCGCCGATGCCGTTATTAAATCCCATTGAATAGGGGGCGAGGTCAACAGCCCTAGTACTTCATGCTCAGCAGCTGGGCTTTTGATCATTACACCAATAAAGCAGTTCAACGTGTATGTTTATGTTATCGCAATAGAATGTTGTTTAAAAAAAAATGTCTTCTATGTATTCTGGGCAGTCTTAAATCAATAGTATTCTTCGCCTTAAAAAGGGTTAACACACGCACATACAATGTCCACGTATTTAATTTGTATAAGGCACACGTATCATCATCTAGATCCGTTAGAACTTTCGTTTGTACATCTGAATGTTGGGCACGATCTGGTCTATTGATTAGAAATTGCCACTCGGTCTGCTGATGTCACTAGCATGCAATGCGATTATGTTGCTCGAGTTACTACATAGAAAAGAAATGGTTTTGTTGCATAAACACGTAAGAATGCATTCTGAAGATGTAAACAATGTGCACAGGTGGTTGCAACTTGCATGTTACTTTTAGTTGTGTATTGCATACCGTCATGCGGTCTTTAAAAGATTCAGTAAAATCTAGAATATATTATATCGAGATAATTAAACCGAAAACGATTCAAAAACGAAAGAACGTAAATTTTATTTTTCTCATGTTTAAACCTTATTAAAATAATATTTGTACTACTGTGTACTACTACTATTTATACATTACATAACATGGCATCACGCCTGTATTCCCCGAAGGGTTGGGCAGAGGTGTACTTTTTGTACACCCACATTTTGCGGATGCCGTTATTAAGTCCTACATAATAGGGGCGAGCCTATTGCCAATAACCGGGCAATTCCAAACTCCGGGCTGGTATTAGAATTTCAGACGACCTCAATAACACTTTGCCTGACCTGAGAATTGAACCCAGGGCCTCATGCTCAGCAGCGGCGCTCGCGACTAATAGACCGATGAGGCAGTCAGCTGTACTAGTATTCTATTAGTCATTGATCTAAGGGTCGCGGGTGCTGCGCATGATCCTGTTTTCAGTCCCCAGGTAGGGCAAAGAGGAAAAAAATCTCAGTAGCAGCCTGGAGTTTGGAATTGTTCTCGGTAGATGTCGATAGACTGACCTAATGTACACAGGGTTTCTTCTCACAAACAACCATGCCCCATAATAGACTATTGCTAATAGCTGCCATTGCTGCTACTTATAAATTCTAATCAAGTCATAAGGGTGAAAATGTAGCTTTACATACCTTCACGTTACGCGTTTCCTTTTACTTATAAATCAGATGCTTCCATTCTTAAAATGTCTCAAATTCCAGCTTAATATGTATTATTTCTAACGTTTGACGCTAAAATTTTAAAACAGATGTATTAGTCTAAAAATATAGTGACTAAATTCAACCATGAAATTCCTTCATTGAACAATATCCTTGAGAAATCGGCTTAAGATTATGGATTAATAAACTGAAAAAAAAAAAATTATGGCTGCCATAAAGTTTTTGTTAGCTTTTATCAAGTAAAATGTTCATATATGGGAACATAAAGCTACTGGTTTGCTAGCAATAAAGCTAACTTTATCACTGATTTAAACAAATATCATACTAAAAATAAATAAGTTCTTAATCGTGTTCATCAGTGAAGTTGTTTAAATAAACCATACCATCTGACTTGATAATTGAAATGTCTGTTTCAAACAAGTTAGTTATTAGGAAAAATAATTTGTGATTATTAATATTTTGATCATGTTGACTTTATCGCCAATAATCATGTATGGTTTATAAGTATCATAATTTTCTTTTTAGGATTAAACATGAAATAATTAAACAAGTAAAATTCGCACTTGTTCAACAATCTTTTTTTTTATTTTCAGTGTATTATAGCGCTATATTTGTGCGGAATGGTTGTTTTCTGACCACTGCATTCTTTGGGATAAAAATACGCTATATCGGAAAATGTTTTTTGTGTCCTACTCTCACTAGTTTTCTTTGTTTTTATTAATTTCGCTGTGATTTCCAAGACAGTCAATGATTTTTCAAGATTGACAGTGTCAACAAGCCCAAAAACACAGCCCAGAGTCACCATTGAAGTTCTTGGCTTATGATATTTATTGTTATATGGTGTGTTAACCCACTAACCTATTTCTAGCCAAGAATTGTAATAGCTACGTAATATTTATGCAACATATCGTATCGTTATATACCTATGTGTATCATAAGATCGACCAGCATTGGAAATGCAACCCACGTACATAGCCTGAGGGCAAATAACTAGTTTGAGATTAGATACATCTTTTACTATTTGTTGTGTCACTCTTGCGCATACAGCTGCATATATGTATACACACCTCTTTTGATTTAATCTAATGACGACCTAAAGCTTTACGTAATATTGAATCAATTTTGTGTTTCTCTATATCAAATACTCAGTACGCAACGCTGTCAAGTTACCAGTTCCTCTCTCTTCGTGTGGGTATCATTAAAAACAAAGCAGACATTTCGTATCAAGAATATAAGTAGAAAGGTAAAAAGAAGTTTAATTTAACCCTTAAACATTACGTATAACAAAATACACTTTTTCATTGTTGAAGTGTAAATATGATGTCAGACATTAGTTTACGGAAAACAGGATATAATTTATTGAAACTAAAATATATATATGTATATATATATATATATATATATATATATATATATACATATTTGGGTAAAAATTATAGTCAGGTGAGTTGCCATTTTAAAAATATTTGTGTATTCGACCTGTGGTGGAAAAATAATTGTCTGTGCCCGATTAGTTTTTTTTTATACTAGGCGCCGACGTCTACATCGACCTCTGAAAAGAAACGCCGAAGTAAACTGAGGATCAAGTCCAGATAAATTATTTTAAAGCTCTCTGAGTGCTGTCTGTTTTGTTGAATAATTGTCGTGATCAAGTAGGAAGCCTATATCCGGCAATGATTATCCACGGGCTAATTATAAAGTATTAATGAAATGGTATGCCAATACCGCAATAATTACAATATAGATAACCTCACGGAATCGAAGCCATTCGAATCACTCGCATCATTATTAGTTCACCATTTAATAATCCAATTTACGGAATCCGTTCTTAGACTAAAATAACTCAAATACTAAGTGGTCGTACTGGAAAGCGATACAATCTCACCGAGTTCGCCTTTTTGGGACGGCTCGCGAGAGAATTGGTGCATTTACAAATACCGCGTTGCAGTAAATGAAGTATGGTGAAATTCTACTAGTGCGTAATAATCTAGGCTTTAAACGCAAAGAAAATAAAATAACCTACTTACACGTTTGCACGGTTTCACAGAAACGCAATTCCGAAATAATTTAATTTACAATTAGTTGGATAAACAATTAAAATGTTATAGTTCTATTTGTCAGCATTTAATTTTTTTTGTGTTTCTGACATAGACTTAGAATTTCGCTTAGTTTCTGAAAGTAAATTGTGAAATCGAACTTTTTTTTGTTTTATTAATTTTTTATTAAAATTTCGAAAACAGCCAGGGCGTTGACTTTATTCTCTCTCTTATAATAAAGTAGGTTTTTTATTGTTGTCCATTTCTGCCAGAAGCGTCATGTCAATAAAGTATCGGGTATTTACTTATGTAGGACGACAAATCGTCTCAAATTTCTACGAACTGTTAAATATTAATGTCAAAGTTTTATTTTTGTTTTTTATTTTAGCAATATAATGGACATGATTCACTCCTGATAACGGTAATAAATATTTTTTTTCTTCACAGTGACTTTACACACCACCGTGTTTATGCATTTTTGCGTGTATTATTTATCCAATGAAGATAGGATTCTATCAAATAGATGATCTGAATCTCGTTCCTCAATGCGATTAATAATTGTACAAAATTCTTTTTCCTAATTTAAGTAAGTCATTTACAGTTAATTTAGAAACAGATCCGTCCTACGCATATCAACTATCAACTAACTTTTAACCTGCAATAATTCGGCTGCCATAATTAATTGATCTACATACCATATGCAGAACAGGTTAACCCAATGGCGACCTTAGACGCAATCTGTTTCCTTTACGAACTTTTCTTTGGGCAGGTTACTTGCGTAAAAACAAGTCAATCATAAGCATATTAAGCTCACTTTGCATAATAATTTGGTATGGGTGTAAAATTGTCTGTCATAGCCAATTATATTGAAAATTAACATAATCACCCTAGGCTTTTAACTATAGGTTAATCTTAATGCGATCTTAAAACTAAACAAAATTGGCGTTGAGTATTTATAGTTAGGTACTATAGACATTAAATGTATGAGTTTATTGTACATGGCAGTACTTGCTAAAATATTATAATTTTCCAGCAGCATTTTTCCAGCTGAGTACATTCAAATATAAATAGTGTTTGAAAACTCCTTTGCTTTATATTAAATAGAAAGACATTAATACATGTCAACATAATTATTCAGTTCACTTTGTGATTATACTTAATATTTTACCGTTTCTCCTCTTTGTGTGTGCACTAGTTATAATTCTAGAACCACGACAGACCTAGAATGCTGATAATGAGTAACAAGCCTCTTTGAAAAGTTGCTTGGGGAAGAAATCTCAAGAGTGACTGTCATAATTTAAACGTCATTTAGAGTGATATGAGTTGTCAAAGCAGTCTAATTGGGCCTTAGATATAACATGACAATTTGTAATAATAAAAAATACTTTGATCTATTCTAATCAATGATCCGCTTTTGTTAAACTTATACAAAGCAATGGCATTGGCTTTATAGGAAAACATGGTTTTTAAACTTAATTCTAGCTGTCTTAAGGTTCAAGTTTCTTATAATAATCATGTTTGACAAGCTTCCTATATCGAGATAAGTATCAATTTAGGTCCGAGTATGAAAGAACAATCCAAGGTCTTAAGCTTTCGTACAATATCCGTAACTGATTTGACAAGATTGATTTAACGTCAGTTTACGGGACGTTTATTTAATAATAATAAATGTATAAATTAATATTGTATATATAATTCTGAGTTAAAAAGAGTAACCATGGAATTTCTTGCCCGTTCTTCTCCTTCGAAAATCAACACTTTGGAACGTGCCAACTAGAGCCTGACTATTCATAACTGCCTGTAAATGGTTTACATGAAGAAAAATATATTTGAATTTGAATTTTGTTTACTTACTTTATTCAAAACATTACTTTTGATTAATTGGCGGCTAAGTAACTCTGTTGAAAGCCAAAAGATTTATATCGCCAAACAGAAACAAAAAAGAAACCGGAATTATAAAAAGTCTATATATGTAAAGCCTAAAATAATTGCTTTGCAGATAACTTAATAATTATTATATTCGAGTAAACTGTCGGAACTGAGTACTTTTCTATTTCAATAATTAATTACTCTAAATTGTAAGCGAGCCCGTTAAATTACTTTATTTTATTCAATTAGCAAAATAATAGGCACGGTTTAACGATATGAAAACTGCATAGTATTAAACTGCAATTAGAATAAATTTCATGGTACTTAATATTCTGTATATTCATAAGTAAAGTACCTACTTAATAGCTTCATTTTGATGAGTAAAGCTAAGCCTTCACTGCAAGATATAGTTTTGTAAACACTCAGCTATGTTATAATAATGAATTTCAGTAAAAGTCAACAAATATATATTAGAAATTACAAAACCGAAAAAGTATCTAAGTTCCGAATTCTCACAAGCCATATAACACTGTTCAAAGACATTTGGTAGCTACATTTCACCTTATAGTGAGTCTTGACGTCAACTTACGATTCATTTTCATTAAAATACGATGCAGAACATTTTTAATTTTTCGTGCCTATTCGTAGTTGATTTCTAAGATAAACTGCATTAAATATGATATGAGGTAGCATATTGACTAGGAAAACTATAGGTATGCCATCAACCATCGCTCCGCATCCATATGCATCGCTTTCCATGGCACACCGCCTTTACATGCAATGCGCATAAGCATTTCTTCATGAATTCAAAATTTAGAATACGTAATACGATACGTAATTTATTCTGCTGTGATTTCGCTTAGCTTAATTGTTCATTATTAACCAAAGACAAATCTTCATACAATGAGTGACGATGGTTTTATTATTGAAGTTAAATTTTAGTGTTATAAGGTATTAATTAATTACGGAGTAAATTTTGATATACGTATCTACAATACTTACTCTAATTAAAGCAGACGATGATGGTGAGAAATATAATAATAATAAATTTTTATAATAACATAAAAGTTATATGAATATTGCTTACAGGTTTCATATACATTTATCAGAGCTGGATCCTAGGCTTGACAATAGCAACCCCTCTATTATTTCTTCCAGACATAGCTCTATCTTCTGCACCACAGATTACGTTGCTAACACAACTACACTTGGAACATCTTTAGACTTAGATCTATCTAGGCCTACTTTTCTGAGACTAGATTTTATCGACTCTTTCTCTTTCTCTTCTTGGCAGTAAAAACAGTTTCTCTTGATAAACACTGCTATCGCCCACGTGCCCGATTCAAGTTCTAGTGTTCAGCACAATTATGCATAACAAGCTTAGATATAATCTAGAATACTGCCTAAAATATAGCTAGTTTAACTAGGTATATTTTATTTTGGCATATTTTAAGTATTTTTGTCTCGATGTAAGCAGCCAAGTGAGCATGATATATTTCACCTCATTATAAAATGATTATACGATACGTTTCAAGTTTATGTAACCTACGAGTTCTAACAGTTAAAAAGTACCTACATAATTATGAATATATAAAATGTTATATTTTTAACTGGTATTGTTTAAGTTTTCGACAACATCATAAATATTCCAACATAATTGAGAGGTTTTACATGACAGAAAATAGAGAGCTACTTCTGTTAGTTTACAAAAAATATTTCAGGGACAACCACCAATAATTAATCGCAAACCTATCCGTATTGATATAGGATTGAATAACTGTCTCATTAATTTAGTGGTCGCATGCGCAGTTACTGTATTCGGCAGCCCGGAATTTAGAATTGTGTTCGGTAGATGACTTAAAAATGTGATCAGCGAAATTTGGCATACAATAATATAAACTAATCAACCCTTCAGGGTACAAAGGCGTCATGATGGTACGTTGTTTAATAAATTAATATAGAAGTCTCATTGTTTTAGTGGTCGCAAGTTCGCAACCACCCGACAATGAATAATAACAAAAACCAAGTAGATCCTTAAGCGAATATTACATTGGAACGCACACCAGAGCGTGATGCGGGGCTGCGATTTTAACGTTGCTTGACCAAAAACACACATTTTTTATTTATCACACTAATAGTGCTTCCCTATACGCAGATAATACTCCGTCGAACGCAGACCGGAGCGGCAGCCTAATAACGTAAAAAAGCGACAGCAACGCGACAGCCACGCGACAGCAATTTCACTGTCAGCCAATACATTATATGACACAAAAATGACGTTTGACAGAAGCTATCGCGCGACCTACGCCTGTCGCGACATCGGTAATTTGGCTACTGGACGCGGTCCAGTGGGATATCCGCCTTAAAAGCGTTTTTTCAACCCATTCAACGAACGCAATACTACAGCTTATTTAACTGTAGTATGTAACACTGGCTGACTACACTCTCCATTAGCGACGCAACAATAAAATACACGTACAGTAATAGCATCAATTAAGAGATCCGAATGGAGAGCTCTCAGTACCTCAATCAACGATGCCGAAATAAGGAAGCATTGAATGAATGGAATATTACAAGTAAAAGCTTCATTCAAAGATAAAATATTTGGTAAGAACGCTGGCGAGGCGAATGAATTGCGTTAGTTTCCGTTACCGGCTAATCAAGGATGTAGGCATACCAGAATATGCCGATAGCTATGGGTTAATTATTTTAATTACTAGTTAACAAGTTGGTTATGGTCATCTATTAATCTTGGTTAGAACAGGTGGTTAGCTACTGATCAGATTTGTCCTTCTCTTATCGAAAAATAATGAGCATTCACAAAGGAAAAAAGAAAGGAAGGCTTTTATTAGCGTCCAGTAACTAGGGTCGCCAACAACAGAATCATTAATCTAACACAATGAGACCATAATCCCCGAATTTCGGAGCTTAAAGTCCGGATATTAACGTGCAGTAACTAGGGTCACCATCAACAGAATCATTAATCTAAGACATTAGTTCCTAAAGTGGTCGAGGTGGACCCCCAGGAGTCCACGGGAGACTCAACGGGGGTCTACGTTGCCGTGACAATAAAATGGGGGTTTACAATTCAATTTACAATATGGTAGATATGTAGCTGCAGGGGGTCCACCGGAAAGAGCAAAATTTTGAAAGTGGTCAATGAGAAAAAAAGTCTTGGTCTCTCTGATCTAAGACAAAGAGACCCTAATCCCCGGATTTCGGAGCTTTAAGTCCGGATATTTATACATATCTTAGCTTATTATATTTGCCTTAGGTACATAATTACATGGTTTCACGAATAGTGTTAAAAGCTCCGCCCGGACACAACTCAAACGATCATCAAGCTAGGACAAATCCGGACGGCAAGCAATCCTAAGTGGGATAAAGTAATAATTTATTCTTTATAGAATTTGATGGCAACAATATCTGTTACAATTAATATAACAAGGTGAATTGAGTCCTTTAGTTAAAACTGTGCTTCATTTAACATGTTTTACATAGCTTTGTCCTTTCTTAGGTATATCCTAGTAGTAGTCATTGTACAATTATTGTTAAAAATAATTCAATAATAACACAAGACAATTTTAATACTGTATCAGGTATTAATTGCGTTGAACAAATTACCTAGATATTTATATGTTTTGCTGTTTCGATGTAGCGTTGTTACAAAAGTATTCAAATATGTGTATGAATACCAATAGCGAACTTATTAAAACATTGACGTCACGACTGGCGCCGTGGTTGAGAGATCGACTGTTGCGCTACGTGTCGTGGATTCAATTCCCGCTCGGAACAAATATTTGTATGATCTACAGATAGTTGTTTCGGGTCTGGGTCTTTGTGTATGTGAATATATTTGTTTGTAAACGCACGCACGGTACAGGAATCCTACTTAATATTATAAACTAGCTTCCGCCCGCGGCTTCGCCCACGTGGTTTACGAACCCGTACAATTTTCCGGGATAAAAAGTAGCCTATGTGCTATTCCAAACTATAATCTATCTCAGTACCAAATTTCATGTAGATCCGTTCAGCCGTTCTGGCGTGAAAGAGTAACAAAGATCCATCATCCATAACAAGGAAAATATCTACAATTATTGTGACTATCCTACTCCTACTAATATTATAAATGTGAAAGTTTGTGAGGATGGATGGATGGATGGATGGATGGATCTTTGTTACTCTTTCACGCCAAAACGGCTGAACGGATCTGGATGAAATTTGGCACAGAGATAGATTGTAGTCTGGAATAGCACATAGGCTACTTTTTATCCTGGAAAAATATACGAGTTCGTAAACCTCGCGGGCGAAGCCGCGTGCGGAAGCTTGTAACCAAATAAATTACTTAGCACATAATTTAAAAACAAAAAAGGAACTAGGTTCAATTTCCTGAAATAAAACGTTCAACTTGTATCCTTCAAACTTCGAAGAAATGTTATTATGTATAACAAAGGCTCTCGAACGATCAAATATGGCGGCCGAATTCTCCGCACTTCACCTTGATTACGTCACACCAATCAATTATGTTGACATAGGCATTTTACCCTAAGGCATGTTCGCAGCAGTTTTAATTCATTAAAGAAAACACTAAGTTGCAGGCCTTAAAGAATATATTTCGTAATTTGAAACAGTTCTCAAAATTGATTCTGAAGCTTTTTGACTTTACTTTTACTGCGTGAAATTTTGCAACGGCAGTACTTGATTACTGCTGTCAAATTATCAATAGATTACCATACAAAAACAATTTAGTAACAATCGTTTTTGTATAATACTGAAAATCCAAACCGTTGTCCTGGTATAACATAACATAGCATCACGCCTGTATCCCCAAAAAGTTAGGCAGAAGTGTACTATTGTGCACCCACATTTCGCCGATGCTGTTTTTAAGTCCCATGTAATAGGTGAGCCCATTGCCATCAACCGGGCACAGTTCCAAACTCCGTGATAAATTTATATACAGAAAAAAACTCAATAACACTGTCCGACCCGGAAATCGAACCCAGATCCTCACGCTCAACAGTCGCGTTTGCGACCAATAGACCGATGAGGCAGTTCCACTAGACCAATGAGACAGTTGTGTCCTGGGATAACAGTATCCTTAATGTTCCTTAATGTTTTCAATTCCTGGTCCATCCGTACTAACTATTCCGGCACATCACACAGTGCTGGACTTAGAGGAATTTTATAAAAATAATAAGATTTTCTATTCCCATCGAATACGAGGATCAAGGCAATGAAGCATATCAAAAAAAAAAAAAAACAATATCCAGAGACATTTGAAAATCTTAGTTCGATCTTCAAAATAATATCTTTTGTAAAGATGCACTTTCGGTCCAATTTTTATGTTAACAATGACACTCTTTTAGAGCTTGAGTGATGTAAAGTGTCACAGCTATTTTGTGGTTTTTCGTGGTATGACTTCTAACCACACCTACCCTATCTTTACAACATAGTTTTGCCAACGAATCTTTTGTTACTACTTCTCAGATTGTTTCAATACACTCGTGATTATAATTAAATACATTAGGATTTATAACTGATAGACACACTTACCAAATAATCGGTTTTAAACTAACTCGTGATTTCTATCAATGTGCTTCCGACTTCCCACGTGTTTATAGTCTTTTGTTTATACTCTTTTGTTTCTTACCGGCGATGACGTCACTCGCTTTGCGCACCATATTCACACTCCTCCATTCCTTTTACTTTCCATTATTAATTGAGAACGCCAAACCGATGCGATTTACGTTTTTTCCTTTTTTTGCATTTTATATAATTGGATGACGCGGTTGGTGCAGTGGTTAAGCAATTAGTTTTCTGCGCTACGTGTTGGTTCGATCCCCGCACGACACAAATATTTGTATGATCTACAGATAGTAGTTTCGGGTCTGGTTGTGTGTGCATGTGACATGTATGTTTGTAAACTATATCCACGATACGGGAGAAATCACAGAGTGGAGAAATGTTAAAAAAATTGACCTCACCAAAAATCTGTCTTAACAAACTTCCTATTCCACTATTTTACATTATCTCTCTTAGCGTTACTTTTTTTGCAATGGTCAATAATGACATACAGCCAGTAGTGTAAACTGCTGATTCCTGTAGCATAGATAATGCAATATAGATTTTTCATGTATGATTTATTTATGTTAATAATTTATTTATTTTAATAATGAATGATACTACTTCGCGACTACTATCTATGTCATATCTGTATAGTTAAATAACAGTTTTTCTTAAGAATTATCAATCAAAGAAAGAATGACAACTGGATTTATCGATTGAATAAAAATTAAAAAGACGGAGATTGGCTTTTATTGAATAACTGACTGTTTTTTTAATTTGATCAATCATTTTCGAAGACTATGAAATCCAAACGGATGAGGCATCAAAAAATTAACATCAGCTCATATTTCGTTTTATCAAAAATCTAGCCGAAACACAACACAAAGCGGACAGCCATAAAAATATTTCGTGAAATAAAGCGGCATCAAAGGCGTTTGAAAATTTGAATACAATAATGTATGACCGGTAGAACAACAAAGTCCGCCCGTTTCGACCATAGATAACATCAGCTACGTTTCTATTTACACACAATACAGATAATGTGCAAATAAAGAGAGTAAAATGCGTTTTGTCATTTCGTGGGAAATGAATGAGCTAACTGTGTGAACTATGGTGCGCATAGTGGGCTAATGTCATGAGCACGAAGCACTGTGGCGAAATATTATACTTATCATTTATATTAATATTTTTGACACAGTAGTAAAAGATTAATGAGGGAGATAAACATAGATAGTAAAAGCGCACAGGTCAAGGTCGTTCCTATTCTCAAATATCATTTCCATTAGGCCCTTTTCCGAGGAACTAAACGTAAATGAATTAATGAATTTAAGTTGACAGGTGGCATTTTATATATTTTACTTCCGTAAAACTTCCAGTCCGGGTTCCAGTTTCGATAAAGGTTAGAGCAATAGAGTGTGCGTTTGGACACCTCACGATAATAAATTGCTTTTGATATTCTTCTTGAATATCAATGGATAACACTGTACCCACATAAAATTTTGCAACTTCTACAACATTATCCGTGGCTTTGTTGATCGTCACTTGTGCAGATAGTAGGGACAAGGAACACGTGATATAATGGGGCATGGACTGCCTTTGATGATATTTACTGGAAGGATTACCGCAAGGTGCGTCAATAGAGCTCCTTTAAGAGACGAAGTTCGGCGCACTATGGCCACCCAACCTCGTCACAAACCTTGCAGACAAAATGTTTTTAACACCGACATGACTTTGACTTTGACACCATATAGCCTATAATTTATTGTTAGGTATACGATATATATTTTTTTATATCAATCGCATACCGTTCATTATGAATTTTGACCTCCAAGATCTTTTAGTGTTCCGTTCTGTGATAGGTCAATGTAAAGTCTAATTGTAGTCTATATACCAGTGAATGTATCATAAATAGTTAAATGGATATGTCTGTTATCATTCAAATAAGACAATTAATTCTGTAAAACTTTGTTATAATCCTTTTGTTAACAAATTATAGAGGTAAATCTTTATGCAAATCAATTTTACCTAACAAATAATTTTGATAAATAATAATTGTTCTTTGAAAGCATTTTTATCAAAGAAGGAAAGCTGTATAGTAAATCTGAGCTTAGAACTGCTTCATTGGTCTAGTATGCGCATGCGCTAGTGCTGACCATGAGGTCTTGGGTTTGATTCCCATGCTGTGAAAAGTGTTATTGGGATTTTCTGAATTTCTTAATAGCACTCTGGTGTTAATAGAACCCTATTACATGGAATCTAATAACGGTTCCTGTGAAATGTGTGTGTAAAACACACTACTCCTCCGCATAAACCTATTGGGGAATATGAGCGCGTTGTAATGTTATATAACGTTTAATAAATCTTTGTCTGTTAACATAGTAACATTATTTTTTCATTACATCAGACATTTGACAAATTATATTAACTTAAGAGATTTAATCTTAATTCGTCAAATATTACAAAATACTTTTCTAAGGTCCAATTCCTTGCTCAACGTCAACTAGGCTATAAACATACAATTATAAATAGTATGTTATTACTTTTTATGGACACTAATTGCGTAGAAGTACATTCGCTTGCTCAAAACACTTAATTTACAAGGGGACTTAATTTCATGACACTCAATTCAAATTGCGTATTAGGCGTAGTTTATAGTTTTCAGAAATGTTAATGGCAAATGCGTTTATAAAGAGGGAACAGTAAACAATTTATTTCAAAGTGGAATGTACAAGATTGCGATTAATTAGCGTGCTTACTGTTGGATTTATTGTGTTAATAAAGTTATTAAACCAATTAGCTTTCGTTAAAACGGTAAGGGAATGGTTAAAGGAAACAAACCGTTTGTTAGATTAGTTATTTCCAACAACGGTGCGTGTCAATGCATTTTCCAATATTGTGTATAAGTGATTGCTCCATTCTCTGTCGCAATAATGTATATTATTATCATTATCGCCATGTTATTCCTACGCGAAATAAACGGAACTGTAACTACAGTCATAGACAGCAATACAACACGTTTTAACCAAAAAATTAAAATTTTCATACACTCATACCACATAAGATCTTTTCTCAGAGCTATCCTGAAAAGGTACTATGTTTGGAATTGTATTCAGGGGCTTCCATCTGAATGACAGTATTCTACGAATACAAATATATACGATCATCTTGGATAAATCCAAGAATTTGGTCATAAACCTTAGTTCATGAATCCACGGCCGATCAATAAACAATAGAAGTTCCAGACGGCTACATTTTTTAAACACGCGTATGTGTTCATTCTTCTTTTTTGGCTTTGCACTAGTACGAAAAATTATAAACACTGCAAGTGACGTCACGATGGTGTGACCACAAAGATATGTCTATTAGTAGTGGTCTAAATATAAGAACACCGTATTATCCTCAGAAACGTCATGATCAATGAGAAGCGAGTGGCCTGATTTTTTATACCGTGCGAATATTTCAAACTCTTAGAAAAAAAAATCACGAATTGACCGCATACACAATACGAAAACATTTTTGCATAACGGAACTAGATCTAGCGTTGATTACCAAAGTTAAATGTAGTCACGATATCAAAAATGCTCCAGATATGTATAAAAACACACGGACTTGCCCGCGGCGATGCTTGCAAAATAATTAGCTATAAATTCTGATGACAAGTTATGATAAATTGCGATGTTTCTGTGAGATAATAAGCTGTAATCTGATTTGATCAGATAGGGTTAGATTTATGCGTGCAGTTTGAGCATAGAATTCCAGTGCATCACATGCTCAAATCTCTCCACACCGATCTCTGTTTCAGTGCTCTTAGCTATTCTTGTTCAGAGATATTAAAATTATCTTGTTATCTTCATCAGAATCTGCATAACGATGATTTACGAAATGATCGTTTGAACTAAATTGGCGTTCAACTTCCACTGTATTACGAGAGATACGAAAGTCCCTTGACGTCATATTTTTTTTTCTGCTTTGACGAAGTTATCTAGACATATGACAGATCCACTAAGGTATTGCCTCCTGACATTCACCTGGGTGACTCGGAGTAACAACACATTTGGACAAAAGACTGCAAGTACTTTTATTAAAAAATTGTATGGCACCGAAAAATGACAGACCTTGTGAACCTTAAGCATCGGACAACTAGAGCTATTTATGGATGACGTCATGTGGGCCGCGCGGCCCATAGTCGGCTTCCGAGGATTAAAGCGCTCCTGTAGTATTTGTATACTGATTAGTTAAGACATAATTAATATCAAACTAACTGTGTTCACTGAGCCATTTCCCAAGATTAATAAAAAAACGTACTATACCATACACACAGACAAAGTTGACAAAACATCTTAATTAGCATGTCTTTGTCCCATATGATTAGAGCAGCATTTGTTCCCATACTTTAGGGCGCGTTTACATTGGTATCTTAAAAGGAGTTTATTAATTCATATTACCCATTTAAAAGATAAGTTTATCTGTCATAACATAAACGAACCAATTACTATTTCTGCTAGCCTATAGAGCATTACGCTAGTAATCAGATAGAAAGAAAGAAATATGATTTATTGGTCACAGAGACACGTACAAAGTAACAAATCATTTAAGAAGCGGATATGTGTTAGTCAAACTGCGACTAATAGGTGAACACTCAGCATGATGCCGTGCTATGGCGTGGACCTCAACACGACGCTGATTTTCAGTGTTCACCTAGGTAACGTTCGAACGTAAAATTTACACAAAGAAAAATATATTATAATATTACTTACATTCTTAAGTAAGTAAAATTCTAATATCAATAAATTAATTCATTTAAACAAAATATAAAACAGATAGCTTTTTTGGTAGCTAGCTAATTTATATAACCTGCAATATTTCTTTAATTGATAGACGTGACATGGCTGAAAATACATGGCTGACACATGGATAAAAAACAATTAAGTTAACGATTGAATCGACCGGTAAAGCACAACACTCAATTGAAGTACGATAACGGCGGCGTTCGGAAACAGCCATATGTTGCCGCATTCCATCCAGAGAGTGCCAAGACCTGAAGTCTTTAATACTCTACCCTACTAATCTTGGGAGTATTTAATGTTCTGTTGTTGGACGTTCATGGACAATGATAGTCGCTTACTATCGTCTATAAGGTTAAGATGAGATAAGATATGTTTTTATTCATGTAGACCATATACAGGTACTTAAGAATGGTTACGACTCTAGGTGCCACGTTCCAAAATGTTGACTTCCAATGGAGAAGAACGGGCAAGAAACTCCAGGGTTACTGCAATATTTTGTTAAAATACATTTCTTTTGAAAACTAATGTGAGGACAATGTAAAAAAAGTCTAAATTAAACAAGCCTGATTTCTAAATTAATAACAAATATTTTGATAAGATTGCCATGGCAGCTATGAGCTGACCCAGTCCCAACAGACGTCACCCGTTCACGAGTATGACGCGTGTCTCGGCATCGCTCAACTCAACCATATTGCAGGGAACCATATTTTCAGCCATAGGTTCTCATCCACTCGTACTAAACTAATATAAACGCGCCATATGCTATTGACTAATTGCACATATTACACCGCTAGAGACAGACTAGTAAATACATAGGTAGCACATATCAAATTAATTAGTGTTAAAAGATAGTTGTCGGTGTTTTTAAAATAATACCTATATAATTACTAATTGAACGGACATATATGAACAATGTTATTAAAGTTTCTATTAGGTAGGTGTTATTTAGATTATCAGTGAGCCGTAATTGTTGTTGACTAATAACTATTATTTATCTAGAACAATTATGGGCGGTATAAATGTATTTCAATTGCAAAGCCTGTGTCTATTACCTACATACACTATACTCGTATATAACTTATCATAGTACCTATGTATATCGATCATTATAAAATCATGTTATCTTTTAAGTCATTATCAACAACGGGTTGGTACCAATTAACGGGTATCAATTAACGCATAGGTACTACGAAATATAAGCTTCTTTATGTAACGATCGTAGCAAAGAAAGACAGTAATAAAGATATAATTACTTCAAGAAATCTAAACCCCAGTGCGATTTTCAGTTTTTGTAACCCCAATGGGTTTTTTTTTTTTTGTGAGTTGTTTCTCACTGTTAGCTCAGGGAGCTTTTACTGCTTACTAATAGCGAGACCAGAAGGGCCTCCAGCCGAGCAAATTAAATAATATTAAGCAACACTGCTAAGGGTGTCCCATAGTGGGACTCGAACTTCGGCTTAGGGCGTTTCTGGGGGACAGACAAGAGAGGACTTGTTGGATCTAATTGTGATTATTAAGGGAAACCCCAATGGGACAAAAGGCGTGAAGTTTTGTATATGTATGGTCTAGAATATTTCCATAATCAAAACATTTGGCAAACATTGGCTATCGCAGTATGCACGCAAAAGTTTTTCCTTTAGCTAATTCTTTCCTATCCATTTCGCCAGAATTCCTTGAAACCTAAGCATCAGCAAGTTTCCTTTTACTCAGTATGATATTGAATAAGTAGATAAAACTTAGTACTTATGTCTTTACGTAGTTGCACTACATAGAGGCAGTACCGCAGACATAGGTAACGTGGGAAAAAAATATAGAAAAAAAAACATGTACCTACGAGTAATGTACCGCGTGGTTACGCGGCAAAAGATAATTAATATCGTTTTATGGCATAAAATAATTATACAGCAGTCAATATACGTAGAGCTGATAATACCGTTTATTTATAGTAAATGACACGACAATTTAACACCCAACCTATAAGTACTTATATCTAAAAGCTGAGCCCATAGTTAGCTTTAGTTTACCTAATCACAAAGAGACCTACAGAATCAAAGGGCCGCCACCATTCCGCGGCTCGATATTAGCTAACTAGACCTAACTCTGACATAACTGGTCATTGCAACAATTAAATCATGTTTTATAACAAAACTGTTAACGCTCAAGTATGCACTAACATCCGGCTGGCCTCCAGGCAGCCTTGTAAACATACTTTCTGTGTCTATCAGCCGACCGAATCTAAAAAATTAAAAAAACATGACACCTTTGCTAATAATGACACCTAATTTCAATATTTTCGTTCCCATTTGTTAAGCTAATGCACCAAAAAACAACTACAAAGAAAAAACAAAAGAAAAAAATATATTTCGAGATTTGAATCAATGCTGTTCAAATTAAACCAAGTTAGCGGCCAGTATGCTCTTTATTCAATTTCGTATCGACTTTACTTTTTATTATTTCGTCACCGTATTACATTGCAACAACAAGAAAATTTATCTGACTAGTAGGTATAGCACGTTTCTTCGAAAGATTTCTCTCGTTGATAATAAAAACAGTTTATTTTTTTCATTGAAGCAATTGAAGCTTTTTATTAGGTACTTAATGAAATGAAAATGCCTTCCGTAACAAACATATAATTTGTAGTATACTTATGGTTATGATGACGGCACGGTTGGCGCAGTGATTGAGAGATCGACTGCTGCGCTACGTGTCGCGGGTTCGATTCCCGCACGGAACAAATATTTGTATGATCTACAGATAGTTGTTTCGGGTCTGGGTCTTTGTGTATGTGAATACACACCGTGCCTCAGAAAGCACGTAAAGCCGTTGGTCCTGCGCCTGATCTCTCTCCGGTCGTGTCGGATTGCCGTCCCATCGGACTATGAGAGTGAAGGAATAGAGAGAGCACCTGTGTTTGCGCACACACTTGTGCTCTATAATATCTCCTGCGTAGTTGGCTAATCTCCGGTGAGATTGGCCGCCGTTACCGAAATTCGGTCAGGAGGATATTATTATGATAGGATAACTTTCATCTCATTACTAATATCTGTCTCAGATGCGTTCGATATGGTAATCTAAAGAGAGGCTTTGGTATGAGGACGATTTTGGTTACGAGTCTGAGTGTGTACAGTACAGTGTGCGATACAGTGAGAAGCAACGTTATCTTTTAAATATCGTTTTATTCCAGCCTAATAAGATCTTGATAGATCCCATGCAATACGCTTGAAATTGAGATTAATAAACAAAACAGTTTCTGTTTTGTATTACAACCCCGTTATTACAAACATGGAACCCTACGAGACTCGTGTTTGACACAAACTTGACCAACGTATTATCAAACTATTTATCTGACCACGGGACAAAGATTTATAAGCAGAACAACGGAGTGTTACGTCACAAGCATTGCTCAGAAATTTTGAACTACTTATTATGATGTAAATTGTTCGGGATAATTTTAGTTATGCAATGCAATTTAAATTTCTTGTATTGGTTACGTTTTCTTCAATTATATTATATGTTACTTAATGACTATAAGTAGATCGTAACGGCAACGACTTATAAGTTCGGAATTGACTCAAACACTGCCTTTTTATTAACCAGTGCAGTAAGTATACGATCACTAACTCGCTGCAAACTTTCGAATAGGTAGGAACTTTTTTATATTTCATCTCATTTTTTTTCTCTTTAGAAAACCACACAAAACTAGTTACCTACTAAATATAGTAATATACTAAAAAAATAGTTCGAAAATGGAACGAAGACAGAGGGTAGACAAACGTAGTGTAGGGCGCCCAGATGGAGCGATGACTTGCGTACGGTGGCTGGTAGAAAGTGGATGGGGAGAGCCGAAGGCCGGGCTCAGTGGCGCTTACTGGGAGAGGCCTATGCCCAGCAGTGGACAAGTGTGGGCTGATGATGATGATGAAGTGATATTACCCAAATTAAAACACCAGTATATTTCGTGCAGATCTAATCAAGTTAGATTTTATTTGCGTCACTATGAATGAGAGGCTTACAATAATATTGGCCAAAGGCAAATAACTCTTACTATGGAGGTTTGAAAATATTTGCAGTCGACCAGCTAATATTTTCTCCATTCGATTCAAATTCTTTCAGATTTTTCAAGTAATGCCGCGAGCACCAATTTTTTCTCAGCTGACGTCTTTAATCGATCCTACTGGCTGATAGACATTCCGTTAAAAAATTGCTGTCAATATCTTCCAACCGTCTTTCGATAGACATAGAGACTCATATCCGCAAATAAAATGGCCCTTTGCATGTTAGCAGTACAATAATGTAGTCAAAGTCGGTTTACCTTACAATAAATTTGCAGATACGCAACACGATAAGAACGCAGCTTTAAATGATACTAACTTGTTTGAAACAGGCGCAGGCGCAGTAATATATCACGCTGCGCCGGCCGATCAGCGGGCTTGTTATAAAATGGACCCGTTCGAGATTTACACTTTATTTATGTCACTATGAGCTATGAAACCTTTTGAATGTTGGATATTACCGAAAATGGAGACCACCTCGTAAATTTTAATTAATTTTTACGTTTATAGGAATAGATTTAAGTTTGGTGCACTTATTTTTAAGAGTAATTAGATTAAGCATAAAATTAAAGCCCTAACAGGGTGCATGTATGAGCTTAACTAATACTTAAGATCTATGTTTACCACATGTTGTTAATAAAGGATTGAAAATAAAATGAATGATTTCAAACACTTCTCGTACGATACTGTGATTTAAATTACTGCTCATATACCTAGCATTAATATACTCAAAAAATCAAACACAACCACTCCCCTCAGAACACTGAAGTCCGTCCCTCTGATGTGAGGCACAGACAAGGTCTTTATGGCAAAATAATTTAGATGACTTTTGACAGCACTGAACAGTCGACATAATGCCGTACCTACCAGTTAGCATCAACCACGTTTCGGTCCTATTTTGTCAAGCACCATTGGCCTGCTTGATAGAAATCTCACGCTGTGCTTTTCCATAAAGGGCTCGGCCCTTTAACCTTGGTAACAGAGCACAAGGTCTGAAAGTAAAAAGTGGTTTCTTCATAAAAGTTTTTATCCGAAATGCTCTACTTTTTAAAACTGGCAACATTAAAATAAATGTAGAACTCAATAAATTATGTTAAAATGCTTGTTTCGAAAGTAAGTAACAGTCTGATTTTTTACTGGATGATGAAATTAAAAAAGTAGATAATATGTTACACTAATATCCAAATAATACTAAAATCAGTTGGATAATATTGTAGAGGGCGTATAAGTTTTGATATTCGAGTCTGTTTACCTTAAAACAAAGTTCTCATTTAACTTTATTTTGTTAATTAATCAACGAGGCTTATCACTGTAAACTGCCAACGCCTCTCCAATATTATTCCTGTTGAAAGCAAATTAAATAGCTGCGTATAAATCATTCTAACGACAGTATCTATCAGGAGACATTATATGAATTTGTTGAACACAACCGTTTCTGTATGTGTCCGTATGTGTTTCAATTTCCTCAACCGTGTTCCTTAATATGTGTCGCGCATACGTGCGTGCGCACATGCGTGTATGCATGTATGTTAAACACCTGTTGGACAACAATATTGATTGTTACATGAAACAAATTACAAGTTTTTTCATTGATTTTAACGCTTATACTAATTATTTGAGTCATTTCATTCTTCATGATAAATTCGTTTGATGGACTCGTGCGCGGCTATATTGCTACCAACCGCGTAGATCATTAATCGATCACGACGTTGTATTGCCATACTTAAATAGTTGACCATTAAAAACGCCGAACCTCCAATTTTGAGGGAACAAGAGGTAAAATCTGACAGATTATTTTGAAGGTAATTAGTATCAGTACTTATATAATCTCCAAAACTTTCTTCTTTTGTCATATGTCGTAGGTACTCGTGGATGCTCTTTATTTCCAATATAATATAATATAGACTACCTGTGATAATGATAAAGTCTTCAAGTTTACTTTGTATTTGCACTATTATCTTACCCACAAATTTTATTTACAACATATACCAAAAATTTTAAGTGACACATCTATGATTAGTAGCTTCATGGTGCAAGCAATTTGGCGAATTCAGTCACTATTACGGACCAGAAGAAATTTATCACTACCGCTATGGTTATTTAAATCACATACTATTACCTTCCTAGGTACACCGCATTGGGTAACAACTGTTGTGTGTTACATTTTCTTTATTGGAACTGACCCAGTTTGTCGAATGTATTATCAGATTTTTAGTCAAGTTGATGTTAGGACATAAAATTATTTTCTTTTCTTTTTGTTTAAAGCTTTGCCCCATACTATGAATAATGCCTGTATCGTGGGGAAAAGAAACACATATATTTATATGTTAAACACTCTTATCCGATAGTTGGAAGGATTGCAAGACGGTCACGCATTCCAAAAGATTTAAAAAGTTGAATACAAATCAAAGGTGGAGATACGTATACCGCAGAAAGAAGTGGAAGCTGAAAAACCAGATTGTGAATGAACAATCACCAATGCGGGTGACATCAAAAATGAGATCAAATTAGTTGAAAAAGAGATCATCACGCGACTTCATAAAAAATAATCCGTAATTATTACTTTATATAACTTAATTAAGTAAAAATAGAAGCCAATTCCCACAAGAATGAAGAAGTTTGCATGCTGTAAGGTAAAAAAAATATCCTCCTGACCGAATTTCGGTCACGGCGGCCAATATCATCAGAGATTAGCCAACTACGCAGAACATATTATAGTGCACAAGTGTGTGTGCAAACATAGGTGCACTCTCTATTCCTTCACTCTCATAGTCCGATGGGACGGCAATCTGACACGACTGGAGAGAGATCAGGCGCAGGACCAACGGCTTTACGTGCTTTCCGAGGCACGGTGTGTATTCACACAAAGACCCAGACCCGAAGCAACTATTTGTAGATCACACAAATATTTGTTCCATGCGGGAATCGAACCCGCGACACGTAGCGCAGCAGTCGATCTCTCAACCATAACGCCAACCGTGCCGTCCATGCTGTAAGTATGTTCATGCCCGTTTGTGTAAAAAGAAAATGTCCTCCTGACTCCGGTTTTCTATTCCATCTTATGTAGAAAGCAAATAAATGTGATTTTGATTTGATTTGCAACTACAATACATATGTGATTTCTTTAAAGTTTTAGAGAGAGATAGACGAAGAATTTGAAGATTGAACAATTATTTTGATAAAATAATAGGGACTTCGATCTAACCCTGGTTAAAAACAATTTAAACTACAGTTGCAGAACTTGAAAATACCTATTTGAATTACTCTAGGCTGCACCAAATGAAATCGTTAGACCATAAATCAACGGCTCGGTTATACAATTAACAATAAACTAAACAGTGTTAACTATTGTTTGATTTGCTAAAATTTATTATATTATTAATAATAATTCATTGTCTATTCATTATTTAGTTGTAGTTATTGTATAAAGCTGAGCTATCGTAGCTTGAGAACGGGTAATATAGAGGCCAAACGAACTGAATCGTCAATGTTCATCAAAGAAGTAAATAAACGCATAAAATAGCATTACGTCTGTATTCCCCAAAGGGTTAGGCAGAGGTTTATTATTGTACACTCACATTTCGCCGATGCTGTTATTGAGACCCATGTAATAGGAGGCGAGCCTATTGCCATTTACTGGGCTCAGTTCCGGACTCCGTACTGCTACAGAGAATTTCCATACAGAAAAATCCAGTAACACTTTCCCGGCCCGGGAATCGAACCCAGGACCTTACGCTCAGCAATCGCGACCACTAGAGCAATCAGGCAGTCAGGAGGATAGAGCATGAGATGAAGTAAATACTCGCGTGGTAATTCATGTTAAGCATACCATATAAGCAGTGGCGTGCGGTTCATAAAGACAAAAGACACTGCCTACCCCACATAACTCAGAGAAATATTTATTATAAGATATTTGGTGGGAAATCACATACATCATTATTTAATCGACAAGACGACGAACCAAAACCAACATGCAGTAGGAATGTTTAAGTAAGTAAGCTTTTAAAATATTCTGCCTACCCTGTCTAAAAACTCTGTGCACGCCGCTGCATATAAGTGTCCCAGCTAACTTCTGAGCTGGGACTATTCAGATTGCCATCGACTCGCTAAGAAGAAAAAATATCCCCAAAATGACAAAACTACAAAATCTCCTCTGTGTTGTTAACCTCATATTGTGATTAAAAAAGTGTCTATATTACCATCGTACGAAACAGCTCCATAACTTGACTTGTTATCAGCCCGTATTACCCAACTGACATAATTAGAAGATAATTAGCAACCACGCCCGCAAAAAAACAGTGCGATGTACTTTTTACGCTGCCCGTCGCATAACATCTGTTTGTATCGAGTCGATGGACCATTTAATAACTCGATTACGTTTGCTAACAGCAATGTATCGAATGAATGTATCGTTATGCCTGGAAATTCCGACGGAGTAGGCAAAGTTTCCGTTTGTTAGGCTGACCATTTGACCATTCACTTAAAATATTACTGGCGTACTGCTTTATTAGGTTTTAGTATCGACCACGCAGCTTAATTTTAACGTGTTAATGTTATCTACAGAAATAATAAAAAAGTAGCATTATAGAAGTTCTATCCGTTGTTAAGTATTTGAAACGTTCTATCACTGCAACTAACTAATAGAGTCAAAAATAGTACATAATTATATAGTATCGAGTAATCGAATACTCCAATACGAGTGCACGACCGAATAATTGACACTTGAACTTTTGATTAGACCGCAGAGACTGTGTAACACTTGGGTTGCTGTCGTCTAGTTTACTTTTATTGCGGTAAAGTCAATGAGCCGGTATGCGTATACTGAATTCTGACTTTATGAGAACAACATTTTAATTCGTCAAGCAGGGTGAAGACATGGTAAATGTATTGACTGCGAGTCCCAGTACCCTTAGGTAGTTATATGAATTAGTAGACGCCTAAAGCCATGAGACAGGCATGAGACATTGTTTCCTTTCTTTTTATAATTATCCGTCATCGAAATCCGTTTATATCATGGCCCATAAAGTTACTAGTCACAAATTCTTACAAAATGGTTTCTAAAAATTATGTAGTAAGAATTAGTCTTAAATCAGTAAAAAAATAAAACAATGTGCATTCAATTCGCCACTAGGGATTGCAGCCGCTTTGAGCAACTAATTAGCTACGGGATCTGGGTAAATCCTTCACCTATTCATAGAAATCAGATTTCGACGGCGTGACTAAAAGGGAGACACTGTTTCATTGTAGTATTATAAAACATTACGGCGCGGCCGACGCTTGCGCTCTATATCTCGAGTTTCGTCAAATATGATTTCGCGCTGTCGCACATTTTCGTGTCGCCAGCGCAGGCGTACCAAGGCCGATATAATAAAAGACGGAATCGACCAAAAAACTGTAGCAATCATTACGTAAACGGTCGAGAAAGTTGGGTGTGAGGTTGGGAAGTGAATATCCACACACTCGGTCGCCCCATTACCCGGCCGAGTGGAATGGCCGCTTGAAACAATACACCGGACAACCGGTCATTATAAATACATAATGTTCACAGCTTGTGTGCGGAACTAATATTTTAATTACGCACTAGTTAGTAGTTAAATTTGATTCACGTTGAGAGTTTGGAATATTACGTCACCCTGTCAATCCGGAGCTAAATTGTAATGTAAACCTAGCCATTCGCACATTGTTAATAACATTTACGTGTTCAATTGATTAAGTTTCAATTTAATGAGAATATCTACCGTATCATCCGGGGTATAGATAAATATAAACCATCTGAGTGCGCCGCGAGCTGTTGAAAGTGTATAAATAGTGCGCGTAAAAAAAATACGTCGCTTTGGAGGCTAGTAAATCTCCATAAGAATCCCCATAAGAAATGGGACTTAGACATATTGGCGCAAGACAATGAATTTTACTTTTTGTTTTTGTAATTGAAGGTCTAACACCACGTAAGTAATTTCTTGGCGGTTTTGACATTTTGATGGAGTTTGCTAGAAAATCGGAAGACGCGTTGTTTCACCCAATCAGAAACAAGCATCGTCTAATAGAAACTCGTAAAATAAAATGAATAAGTATAAAATGGTATTGTACTGGTGACTATGTAATATTATGTAGATTTTTCGCTCTCCTGAAAAGTTGCTATTTTTGACATACGTGGTGTTAAAATTTCCACAACGATATCCTATATTCTGTACCAGGGTAATCAGAGAAAACCCCATGCTGCAGATAGCTCATTTAGCTCGAGGAACTAATGTTCCAGTAACTTTTTGTATTCCTACCCTGAGTAGTATCACTGTTCTTACTTGATGAGATATTCAAATTATGTAAATCTATGTATGTCAGATTGATCGACTTTATTATGACAATAATTACTCATTGAGATATAAATTTTATCGAATACCACCGTTCAAAATATACTTTGACATAGTTTCAGTCACCCCAAAAAGGACCAAGAAATTAATCATAAAGGTTTTTTTATTATGTCGTGCAATCGAGGGCAATCATAAAAGTAAAGTTTTGCAACCATAATGCATGCTGGTCTAGACACGGCTTATCGTATTGCCCAGGCAATAAAATAAATAAACTTTATTACCCGAATGTTTGATTAGCTCCCCTTTCTGTTCTGACATTTGTGTATTACGCAAATGTGTATCAATCCTTCATTCACTTATGCATTGCTTACTTTAAATTTAACATGTTGTTGTTTACTTGTCTTCAAACGATGCCGCTATAGCTATGAAAGCTTTAGGGCGAGATCACACTTATCAGTGACAGACCTACGTATTCGATTTTGGCTTTGATGTTTTGATTACTTATATTCGTGTTAAACAAAATACCGCCTACAAGTCTGCGTAATTATCTACCTTTACATCAACAATTTACATAACAATCTGTCTGGACTTTAAAATAGATTTTGACCCTTGAGTTTGTTTCGGCGTTTCTTTTCAGGGATAGTCATAGGAAATGCCGACGCCATCTAGTTTAAAAAAGACGTGTAAAAGTGATTGAAAAATCCTAATTGCAAAATAACCAAATTAGAATTCTATACTTGGAAGGAGGATATTAAAATTACTATTTATATTCTGTGTTATTTATAGCGTATTATTTCATTTTACGAAATTTAAACACCTTAAAGATTTTTATATTCATATTTTTATGTATGGGTATGCAGCTAAGTATCTATTTGTTGAGGAAACGACTGAAATACTTATTAATAAATAGTTCAACAACTGTTCTCAAATTCCTGTAGAATTCACAGGTAGCATAAAGTGTATCATTTAACGTAGGTATATTATACTTATGTATACATTACACCTCTGCCTAGCCCATCGGTGAAATCAGGCGCAATGCAGTGTGTGTTAAAACATGTTTATAAATTTATATATTTTAGATTGCTATAAAAATAACCTACAGCTAGATTAATTTGCAACAATTAGGTAAGCAAATCTAAGTTAACCTTAACCTTTTGCTAATCTAGCGTTACTTAACTAATACTTTTACGGTCTAGACTCCATTTTTCAAGAGGCGAATTTCGTAGTGAAACATCAAACTGAGTTATATCTAATTGTGTTTCACAAATTTTTATATCAATGAATTTAAATTTTTCTCATTTTGTTTGTGCAAATAGCGCTGACCCGGGTACGTCTTAAAACTGCGGCCAGACACCGGAGGACGGGCAGTAACGTCCTTTCACTAATCGGTGAGCCACTGCCATCCCCAAGCCGCCTGCGAAGCTTGGGGATTATGGCAAGACCCCTTGAGGGAGGCCTTCGTTCAGCAGTGGACGTCTTCTGGCTGATGATGATGATGATGATGAAATAGCGCTGAATTCTTTTCTTTTCAGAAAAAAAAAGGTTTTTTTTTTAAGTAACATGTAACTTTTTAAGAAAACAACATTATGATTATTGACATTACATTTACAAAATTCGAAACGCAATACTCACTTAGTGTTTTAAAATATGAAATTATCTTAAATTGTACGTGTTGAAATAATACTTACGAGTAACAAATTATTTTTGATGTTCAAAGTAATTGAAAACAAAAGTGTTTCGTTTGTTATAATAACAACATGATTGTGTTACTTTAAAATATTTTTTGTTACTAGATTTTGAAATTGGCTGGTAATAAATTTAAACTCGACTAAGTACCGGGCACTCAATTGATGTAAGGAATTGAAATGATTTGGCAATCGTAACCTTTAATTAGGTATCTGTTTTAGTCATTACAGAGTAAAAGTAGTAATAGCCTCGCTATTGAATGCGGGAGGGTATACACAAGTGCAAACTCTGCCCGCACCTTTTCGAAATCATGTGTGGATCAGAGGCCCTAGTGTAAGTTTCTTTTGACAAATTCGATTTACTACATCGAACGCGTTCGGCGCTCCGATTGGTGGAGAGCACCAAACGGACCAATCGGAGTGCCGAACGCGTTCGATGTAGTAAATCGAATTTGTCGCAAGAAACTTACACTAGGGCCTCAGAACTTAATTATTTTTTGTATTAACGTAGACAGAAAATCGTTTGAGGACACTTCCTAAACCGAAAGGGTTCCGTAAAGTCCTCAATGGTGTATGTAGTCCTTCAACTCGCACCAGAGCAGGTGGTGGACTTAGGCATAATCCTTCTCGTTCGGAGAAGAGGTCCGTTCCTATTTCTAGTAGTGGATCAGTAATGTCCATTATTATAATTATCCCGTCAAGTCATGCAAATGAGATACAATATAAAAATCTAAATGTTTCTAGTCGCCGGGCGCCTCTTGTGCCTTAATGAAATACAAAAAAAATCCCAAGGCACGAATTCAGAGCCATCTCTACTGGTAAGTTAAATTGTACAAAGGCTATAGGAAACAGTAAGTGAAAAAAATCAATGCAGAGTTATGAAATATATGTATATATACATAGAAAAAAAAAATAACGTTTGGTGATTAAAAAACTTCCGGTGAAACGTAGGATGTATGGACCGGTGTGCGCGGTGTCCATTACACTAGCATATCGATCGACGCATAACATCCCATAATGAAAGCACAATTTTGACAGATTTTGAAATCGTCTGATTATCTAAGTGATAACCTTTTACTGCTCTCAAAATAATTGATAAAGATAATGAGATTCGATTTTTAAGTGTTTTCTTTTTATTTATAACAAGCTTCCGTCCGCGGCTTCGTCCGCATTGATTACGAATCCGTGCATTTTTTCGGGTCACACGTAGCGCCATCTAGCGTCCTAAAGCAATTGTGACCGTTGAAAGTTGTTTTCCTTTGGGAACGGTACTTTTTTTCTGGATGAAAGGTACCCTATGTCCTTTTCTGTATGTGCAAAATTTCATGATGATCGGTTCAGTGGTTTAGGAGTGAAAAGGTAACAAACAAACAACCATACTTTAGCAATATGCCTGCCTTCCCCGAAGAGTTCGGCAGAGGTATTACTCGATGCCGTTACTGGGTCTCATGTAATAAACAGGCACAGTTCCAGACTCCGTGGTGCTACTAAGAAATTTCCATATTGAAAAACCCAATAACACATTGCCCAATCCGAGAATCTAACCCAGGACGCTCAGCAGTCCCGCTTGCGACTACTAGACCAAAGAGGCAGTATTTATAACATGTGGACATAAATTATCTGTCCCTAATTAAGTACTGGACTAATGTATGTAGAACCTAAAAATATAAAAAATACTAACAAGCCGACGTGCTCATAATAGTGCGTATATGGTAATCAATACCTATTATGACGTATACGGGCTTTGTAATTATATCTAGACAACAAAATCAAATATGGAACACTAATAAACCCACACTAACAAGTTAGCAACAGAATTTTTAACATTCATAAATATTTAAATAATTAATAAATAGGATACGAATTCTGTGACACTATTATTCCGATCTGTTTCGTGCGACTAAAGATTTATCTGGGCACCGGTGATTGTAACGGTATTACCATAAACCCGATCGACCTTACTCCGTACTCTACAGGTACATTATGTACAGTGGCGTGCGGTGCATAAAGACAGACACTGCCTACCCTACACAACTCAGATAAATATTTATTATAAGATATTTGAAGTGGCAAATCACATACACCATTATTAAATCGACAAGACGACGAACCAATACCAACATGCAATAGGTATTACTAGAAAATAAGCTTTTAAAAATTTCTGCCTACCCTGTCTAAAAACTTTGCACGCCGCTGATTATGTAAGTGTACAGTACCTATTTCAGCAAGTACCACGTTTTTATTAAATGCTCGGACGACTTTGCTATATCATATCTTTATGCTTTAGTTTTATTTTCTTTCCTTTTATGTAACAGGTGAGTTTTTGTCGCTCACTGCCCCAGATACAACTTTAACAAGCTTATTCATTAACACAACATAGCATCATGCCTTTTCTCGAAGGGTTAAGTAGAAGTGGACTATTGTACCACCTTATTTCACCGATGCTATTATTAAGGGGCCGTCCATTAATCACGTGATGTTTTTTTTAGCATTTTTAACCCCTCCCTCCCCCTTGGTGATACGTGGTGAGGTTTGAAACTACTCCTCCCCCTCACCCAAATTTTTTTAAGTACTTACATATATGTCTTGTCTTAAGCCTTGTCACCCTACAGCGGAATAATTATAGTGATGACCTTTTTTTAGATGCTTATTTTGCCAATTTCAACGACGAGTCACTGTAATTCCAAAGTAACGACTTCGCCCATGTCTATTACCAAGAACAAAAATAAATACACGTGATATCTTACTACACCTCCTCTCCCCCCTTGTGATATTTCGTGATTTTTGCCAAACCCCCTCCCCCCCTTTCGACCCTCACGTGATTAATGGACGGCCCCTAGAGTGATATGTAAGTGGGTCTCAGCCTATTTACCATCTACCGGGCCCATTTGCAAACTCGGGTCTGCTAATGAGAATTTTCTAATAGAACTGAGAATACTAACACTGAACACTGTTTGACCTGGTAATCGAACCGAGATCGTCACGCACAGCGGTCCCGCTAACTGAGAACTGTTGAGCGAGAGGTTCTGAATAAAGAAATATAATTTTAAATCTATCTAATATTATTGATGTATTCATGTAAATGTTGCAAATGGGGTAGGTATGTAAGTTAAAAATGGCGTTTTGTAGTTTCTGCCTACCCTCATAGGAAAAACGTAGCCTGAAAAAAAGTTCATGTATCTACGTGTACATTGTATATTTTGTCCTGGTTAATAAGAGTTCAAGTCTTAACTCTAACCTAACCCTAAAATTTTTAACACCGTTACCGTCTAAAGAACCTAAATCATATTAAAACAATGAAATAGTTACATTCTATTTCCTTGGCCTTATAATAACACATTAATATTGGGTACCTACATGTACACAAAAAATACATTATTTCATATGGTCCACACAAAAACATATAAACTACAAAATATAAATTATCTTGTCGACTGTACCTAATTGAGATTTTTTGCATGACATATGGCATTTGCAAATAGTTAGCACTTTATGATACTGCAATTATCTTTTAATCTCATTAGTAACACATATTAAGTGCAATATATCATCTTGCATGCAAGGATGAAGAACGCAAAAAGTGACTTGAACACAAACATGTCATAAATAATAATATATATGCATTATGTATACTTTTTATTTTGTATGACATAAACAAATAACATCGCTACATATTATAAAACAAAATCCCCTCGCCGCGTCCGTCTGTCTGAACGTGATAATCTCAAAAACTACTGAACAAATTTTCATACGATTTTCACCAATGCACGGAGTGATTCATGAGGAAGGTTAAGGTGTATAATTCATTAGGGTTTTGTGTTAATTAGCTGAAATATGACGATGATTGTTGAAGATGTCGGAAAATGTCATGCCGACTGGAAGCGTAAATGCTCCACGCAACAGGTTGATATGACACTACGACAGAAAAAAATGTAGGCGTATATGCTCTGCTACCTGTGCGAAGCCGGGGCGGATCGCTAGTTACTTATAACTATAGACAAATAACGCCCATTTTAACAGGGCATTGTGTATACCTAAATAAACAACGTGTTTGATTCCAGCAAATATTTATAAACGTTATCAGTCAATTAAGCTGAATCTCTATTTAAAAATGGTTTCGCGCAATTATTGTGCTTGAGATACTTAATATATATACGAACGAAACGTGATGGCACGATTGGCGCAGTGGTTGAGAGATCGACTGCTGAGCTACGTGTCGCGGTTTCGATTCCCGCACGGAACAAATATTTGTACGATCTACAGATAGTTGTTTCGGGTCTGGGTCTTTGTGTATATGAATACACACCGTGCCTCGGAAAGCACATAAAGCCGTTGGTCCTGCGCCTGATCTCTTTCCGGTCGTGTCGTATTGCCGTCCTATCGGACTATGAGAATGAAGGAATAGAGAGAGCACCTGTGTTTGCGCACACACTTGTGCTCTATAATATCTCCTGCGTAGTTGGCTAATCTCCGGTGAGATTGGCAGCCGTGACCGAAATCGGTCATATACGAAATATCTCTAATATACTCGTAAGATGTAAAGCATACTTTAATTAAAAATTTAATATTACTCTCTCAGTGGATACCACAATCTCGTCTGCTCCCACATTTCTTAACTTAGTGGGAACCAACAATGTCAAAGAATTTTAAAATGTCTAAAATTTTGTGTTTACATTCAACCCAAGCCTACAATTATACGGCACGTCAAAAAACGCATTATTATGTGAAAAATCTTGTATTCGGCATCTACGACGAACAAAAGAAAGATGTTTTAAACCGACACTACATACACATAATTATCTTGTGACCTGTCCCACGAATTAAAACTTTCGAGATTTAAAAACCCGCCGTTATTTTCTTTGAAGAATGCGTTTCTACGTTAAGCGGCAATAAAATAGGCAATGGTGTCTAGTTTCACATTTATTACCGTAAATCTGGTTATAAACTGAATATGAGTTGCAAATTCATACACTATCCTAGTATAGGCATTTAATGTCATGTTTTCTTTAAACTAATTTTCATTTTTTTAAATTTAAAGTCAAAAGATCGCTTGTATTAATTCTTTATCTATTTATCAGTTTGTATGTAGGGGCTCTCCGAAACTAATTCGCTTCTGAAAATTCTTTCACTGATAAATAGCTACAACATTCCCGAGTGCTATAGACTATAAATAAAACATGTAAGTGACGTGAACGAAGTTGCGGGCAAAAGCTAGTTTTTCATAAAATATATTATTTTAACACAACAGATTTATGAAGAAGCATAGAAGTCCTACTTAGAATCTTCTGTTCTGTCGCTCATATGTGGAATAGGCTTTGCTACAATTTGTTCTAACTTCTGGTACATATTATGTCATAAGCTACTCGTACATGTACAATATCAAAACATTTTCTTGCATACTTCCTCATTCAAAAACGCACGGCAGATACAGGCGTAATTGTGTATTTAACTAACTCTTGAGTTCATAACTAACTATTATATACAAGAATTTTGAAAGTTCCTACGTTACTTAATAATTTACATAAGTACTTAATAATATTAAGTTTCCACTCCTACGGATCTACCCATAAGCTACAACATTAATCGGTGAGGGCAATTAATGTAACCCCCATTATAATTTTAAAATAGACTTTGACCTCTGAGTTTGTTTCGGCGTTTCTTCTCAGGGATAGTCATAGGAAATGCCGACGCCATCTAGTTTAAAAAAGACGTGTAAAAGTGATTGAAAAATCCTAATTGCAAAATAAATAATTTCATTTCATTTCATTTCATTTGACATGACTTGATAAAACTATGGGAAAAAACAAACACAAGGAATCAATTACTTTTGTAGATAATACAAAGCACTGTGAAATATAGCTAAAACTAAACTACAGTTAGTCAAAATACGAGAACAATTCCTTAAATTCCAACAAACACAGTAAATATTATAAATCTGAATAGCAGTTGTCTAAGAACACGATTTTGGTATACATTGCACACTACCCACGACAGTTGAACAAGTCCAATAAACTACAATACGTATTGTATAATTATATTTATAGTAATACAGACATTTCCCCTTAAACTGTGAGAGATATCTCAGACCCAACAATGTACCTTTGTTTAATAAAAAGTTCACAATGAGTTAATTATTTGAAATTTGAGATCGCTTGATAACTCCTAAATGAAACCTTTTCAAGTGAAATGTTTTAATGCATCACAAGTTAAACATTTGTTATCATTTTTATGTGAGATTTTTTCGCAAAGAAAGACATTGGGTAACATAGAAATGTCAGCGGAATTTAATGTTTGAAGTTTTTGTTATGCAAAACAAATGTAGATTTTGTTTACAACAATTGCACCGTTCATTTTGTTAGTTACGAACATAACAGAAAACTAGGGAATTACATAAAACACTAGGTGTGCCCACGACTTGTCTGCGAAGAAAGATTTTTCACACAAACATTGAACGCCTATTTCACCCCTTCAAATGTTGAATCTTCAAAAATCCATTCATAGCATATGCTTTCACCCCATAAAGTGAGGTTCATATTTCCTGAGATTTCGCTATTAATCATTGACCGAGTGAATGATATTTCGCATAAGTATAGGTGCTTGTAGCCGACAGGTTGTAGATTTATAATTATACTAGCTTCCGCCCGCGGCTTCGCCCGCGTGGTTTACAAACTCGTACATTACTCCGGGATAAAAAGTACATATATATATAAGCTTATGTGCTATTCCAGACTATATCTTGTGCGAAATTTCATCCAGATTCGTTCAGCTGTTCTGGCGTGATTGAGTAACAAATATCCATCCCTCCATCCTCATAAACTTTCACATTTATAATTTTAGTAGGATGAAATCAGGTGAAATGTGTTTGCAAATATAGGTACCTACAACACGATCCAAATAAACCCTATTTTACACTCTATTGCAACAAAGCCAATCAATTCTTGACACTTCAAGAAAGCAATCGGTTTCAAATTTCAAAATCTTTCATCGACACCATAATTACAATCTTGATGAAAATTAACAAGCTATCCATACTTCATACAATTATTTATGTTCCTGCTTCAATGCCAAATACGAGTGCAGTGAAAACGTAAAAGTTGTTGGCACAAATATTTTTACGCAATCAGCATTTTCCAAAACCGAAATTCTTTACGTAGGGATATGTATCACAACCTCCAAATATATCGATCATTAAACAATTAAGAACTTGTATTAATTTTCGACATAATCCACTCAAACTGGGCCAACATTACTGCGTAAGACCTGAAAGCTTTTACGTCTTCCTTGAGTTCATTTTAGTGTATTGCACCACTTATCTTTTCCAAAACGCCGGGTACTTATACACTGTAGGTGACCGATATCTTTGGAATGACATAACATAATTTGGTACCGCGAATGTGAAAATATTGCAATTTGTTTTTTCTTTATTTAGTAGTAGTTGGTGTGAATATCGAATAATTTATTATTATTAAACGTATACCGCGATTGTGACTACTACGAATTTGCCAGACACTATTACAAAGGGAGAAAGGACGGGTATGAGGTAGAGAACAAGTGTTGCTGTACGCTCATAGGTATTTCACCCATCCACATGAAACTGGAATTCTGGTAATCAAATTTTTTTTTGGATAATTTCAAATAGTTGAACAGTGACTCTTGTGGCTATTGGCATTTCTAATAACTTTAAGTTAAAAAGTACATGTCATATGACCACATGGTTAAAAGTACATGTGAAGTGTCATAGGACCGCATGCATTGGCGCAGTGGTTAAGATCGATTACCCTAGTGAACATATATTGACCCGGCAAACACCCAGGTGTTTGTGCATATGACAATTTGTGTTTGTAAACGAACAATAAATAATTATTCTTGGTATTACACACATCACATCCAGTATCGAGCTCCGACGCATCTTGTATCAAAATTATTTACATTGGCTCATAAGTGTTAATGGAAAGCGAGAGTGCACCCTGAGCACCACAACGTAACATACCGCCAACATTATTACCGGGCGAATCCAATTTATCTTCAATAAAACCGCATTCCGTGAAAGCGTTGTTATCTGCATGGTCGTGGCACATGCCCGCGGCTTCCAGGTGTTGATACGATCTAGTGTACTATGAACCTAACACCGGGTGGCCGGATTCACACCTTCAACTTCGCACAATAGCCAATTTAATTGAATAAATCGTCTTGAGGCCAGCACTATGAAATGGAAAACATAATAATTTTATTAATTAGAGAGGTACTTTACATCTGCTGTGTAGGTTTATAATAATGCTCGCTGAAGACGCTTTACGACACAATTTGAGTAAATCATTTAATAATAAAATCTAAGCTCGCTTCTAAGATCTGCATTCCCAAGTGACCTTTGTCAGTAATAGAATGGAAATTGGTGTATAAGAGATCCTATAGTTATTTGGGTGACAGACATGTTAGAATTGACACCACGTACAGTGTTGAATCCGACCCGGCAGCGAACATGCGCAACGCAGCCAATAAGATGATGATAATACAAATAATGCTAAACATAGAGGAACGTTCAATTTCTTGTATTGGCCAAAATTGATCAAAATGTTTGTTGGAACACTCTCCTATTTATACAAGATCTGTATATTAGCTGCAATTCAACCTACACACAACTCGATCACGTCGTTATAATGTATCACCCATGTAAGGGGTGATTAACTGATTAACAAATAGAACGTCGACGAAAAATATCGACACTTAAGTAATGTATTAAATTTGAAACAAAATCACGACAGGGAAAATTAATATCTGTCCGACATTACATGAGGTGTTATTAATCACGAATTTGTAGTAAGGAAGTCATTTTAGGAGAACGGAATGTGCTTAACAACTCAACGTATAATTAAACCTGCTGTTTTGTTGTTAGCCTAAACTTAAATCTCTAAAGTACATATAAATCTCAAAGTTACTTGTGTTGGATTGAACGTCGTGGTAAGTACTGTGGTCACGCGAGCTACGGCGATTTGCCTAAAGGTTACACGTATTTGATTTTTTAATAACCGTTTCAAGAATTTTTATTGTTCTTTCCTTGGGATACGATATCAATGTTAAACAATTAATGCTAATATTCATATAGCATGTTTATTTTACGTATGAAGAAAAGATAACACAACAATCTTCAAATATGGAACTTTTAGTAAATGCAACACATAAGTAACGCTTTTCATCTGTTTATTCTCTTTTTCACCAGTTCGATAAAATATGGCTGCATATTTTTCACACATTTTTAAATTCAGCTATTCCTTTAGAAAGTGACATATGTCTTATAAGTCACTTTCTAAAGGAATATCTCGTTAAAAATCACTAACAGTTCTGATTAAACTAAAACTCAAATTATTTATCAATAGTTGATATGTTGTACATAATTAAAAGTTTTTAACGATAGGTCTAAATCTTTTTCGAGGAATTAAAACCTCTTGCTAAACCCTTACCCGCTCACTTGCCCACTAAATCCCCGTCTTACCAGTAACAGTACCAACGGTACCTGATAAGGAGTAAGTGTACACGTTATTTACAAATGTCAATAGCTGACCCTATTATTGACCTCACCATTATAGAGACCCTTTAGGCCAGGATATGTTAATGTGTAACTAATTTACTAATACTAACCGACTTCATTTCAACCTATTTTGGTATTGTTCACATTTTGTATGAATATTTATTTATAGTATCGAAATGTTTCGTGCCAAACGTTGAACAGAAACAGAGCATAGAAAATTATGAATACGGATAGAAAAACTTCCACGATCATTTGATTTAAAAAAAAGCATCGCTTACTTTCTATTGCGGCTGGTTTTCTCGCAATTCTAAGTTTTGGAGATTAATAAGATCGGATGTTGTTTTAAAAATACTAAAATGAGATCGTTTGCTGTTGACCGTTTTTACATCGGGAGACAAGACAAGAGGAACATACATTCGCGTATACGCAAGTTGCCATTTTCACCTGAACTGAGAGCTGTGACTTGTTACATTGAGTGTCCAGCAAACTATTTGAAATGTTAAAAATCTTTACAAAAATCAGTGTTGAATGAAACTATGAGTACATAATATATTTGTGTTCGAACATTATGATTTTTTATTGGTCCTCCATTAAATACCAGTCCTAATAAATATGAGCGTACAGGTTCCCATTGTCATAACTAAATTATAGTCCAAGAATTAACTAAACCTTCACGAACTAAACTTCATAATCTATAACCGATAATATATCGGAAATAGTTACCTACAAACTTCAAAGACCATATCACCAGATAAAATGTATGGTAATTTAAAGACTCATAATTTTTTTTTTAATACCCTAGACAGGATATATTTTACAACGCTGACATAAACTTACCAATTTTAAAAGAGGTTACACAATCATTAGTTTCTAAAAATGTTAGAAAAGCTCTTAATTTTTATTCCAAACCTACAGCTATAATCAGCAATTTATAAATTACTCAAATTAAAAAGCGAACCATTCCATTGACATAAAATCCTAAGATGCAAAATTTCTTTAAATGCCTTATGTAATACCCGGGGATATGCACTTTTACCAAATATAAGAATTCCGTTACTTTACTGTTTCATATATATTACGTAATTAATTTAAAAAAAACACTGAACACAATTTACTTACCAGTCAAAAACAAAAGGTTTTCGTATTTTCATATACACGGTATAATTGGAACTATTATTTAATACTTTTAAGTAGACGTAATTACTAGTCTATAAGTCTTTATAAAAGTAAAAAGTCTTTTAGTTTCTATATCAATGTACCATTCATTATAATTACGTTGGCTGTTCTCACAAATCCATGTCCAGGTATTATAGGCAGCCACGAGAAACAATGTAAGTTTGACAGGCCGTAATTTTATCGCATAGTCATGATGTCATAATTCAATCACCACGGTCGTGTTAATCAATTGCTAGCTCCAAATCGGTCACATAGATCACAGAATTAGGGCAGTCGGACTTGCCAAGTTTAAGCAATCGATTATGGTGTGGGTTTCAAATGTTGTGAACAGCAATTTTCCAGGCTAGAGTAAGATAAGATCTGGCAATATGTCAGGTAAAATGTTTTTGGTTGAACCTTATCTTAGGACTTAATAAAGACGAATGGCAAGCTAGACTGGCAGAACTGCAGTTCAAAAGACAATAACCGTTTTTAATGGGCTTAGCGCCATAATGGCCGGGGCGTAGGACGCTGTTACCTACCTCCTTTTATTTAAAAAAGTTCATTCAATTTACATCTGAGTCATACGTCACTGCTTGAGTTTAAACCAGTTCGAACGCTCCATCTAGTTCCTTAGTTACCTCTTTGGACAAATAAGTAGGTTAACCTACTTTGATATCATTTTGCATATCTATCCGAACCATTTTTTAGTTGACTATATATTTGTAACAATTCGTTTCTCGCTAGCAGTGACACCGTCCTTAACGTCACTCGGCCTTTCTTACACTTCATTGATCTATATCACGAAACTATTCCAAGTATGTGACCTTATCAAAAATTAACCATGTACGCAGTGTCGTAGGTCTTCCAAAGTAGTTAAGTTTAACACGAAGTAACGTGTTCAACCAGTAATTTGCATTGTTGGATGTCGAACAGAGTTGCACATGAACGAACATAAGTACACTCTGTGTAACGTCCGTCATAGGTTTTTAATTTTCGAAGGAGAATGTTCTAACTTGAAAGTTCTACTTTGGAACCTTGGAGAGGAGGCTAGGGTATCACTGGTAAAATTCCACATTTTACCAGTACTTTCGGGGTCACCAGTAAAACCCACCAGTGCCTTTAGCTTAGATGGGACGTACGTTTACGTAGCCTTACGCTAAAAGTCTCGTCCACGATTATAGTACAGGCATCCCATTGTTTAACACAATGTTACTAAGCTTGGCATATCATCGCTTGTCATCCCCGAATGGTAAAATCTACATTCAGATGTATCTACAATATACTTAAAGGTCAAACGTTTAAGAGAGAAACACAGCGCCATGGGAACCCTTCTAACTAAACCAAGCTCGGGCGTCTGTCAACCTTTAGTCCATACACCATTGTACCAACTTACGCGAACAGTGAACACAGTCGAATAGGTCGGGTGTTAGCTATTGAGTTGGTAACCTTACCGAAACTGAGTGCACGACATACAACTCCCTGAACCAGTGAACGTGTCCAAAAGATGGAGACATGCGGTAACAAAGAATGAAGTCGTTTATCAATATTTTCTTCAGAATACGTTTCATTAGTATCGCACTACATGCAATGACTGGAGTCAAATCAGTGGTCATGACCCCCCCCCAATCATATTATTGTTAATAACCCCCCCCCCCCCCCTCCTCCACGACCTCCAGTTGTGTGGCTGCGACCGCGCCTGAGTCAGATGTTCATCAAGTATCTCTAAATTAATGACGTACATAAAAATATTACATAAAAAATATTGCAATATATTTATCAGCGATAGCTTTCCGATTGTAATAAACCTGAATCTCCATCGTCGTAACTGTTTAGTCAAAAATTTATGAAAATCTTGCGCGCCCATTTTATTGAACCCACATGCTAGACGCGCGAACATTATTTTCATTTAATTAAAATGAGAAAGGAGAATAAAGATAGCAATATTTATAATAAAACCAGCGCAGCGAGCTCTCAAAGCTAAATATTATAAAAGAATGTAGAACCTACGATAATTATACAGTAATTAAAACATATCCTTTTCAATAATAACCACGTGTTAGCTACCCCGGATTACCTACCTCCTAAGCCGGAACTAAAACACCCGGCACAATGAAAACACACAACGTCACCACGGCTATCTACTGATGGAGATCAAACTCGGGGCCTTACCTTGAAGCCATAAGCGACCTGGTGGACATACCGTGTCGACCGGTTATCGACAATCAACATGTCGACTATTACACAGGTAACACGTTTAGCTTACGTTACTTGGGTCACGGGTTATCAGCTGTATTGAGTATGGCAACTGAAAGTGTTTTCAATGAAAGTAAGTAGCTTCTTGGGGATCTCAGGAATAATATGAGTATCAAGAAATTATTCAGAATAAGCTATTGTTTAAGTAAATATTGTACATAGTTGTAAGCATTCCCATTCAGTTCAAAACCAAGAAGGAGAGTTTCTATTTGAATAGTCTGTAGGAGAAAAAATGGTTGAGGATACATGCAAAAATGAGCGAAAGAAGTTAGTAAGGAAGATGGTGGGGACCGGACTTTTGTATTGGGAGGCCTATGTTTAATAGAGGATGTCTCGTGGTTAATGAGATGACGAAAACGATAAACAGGACTTGAAGCTACTCTGTATAATGTACTACTTAAAACCACGTACGAGTGGGTAGCAACAAACTCATAACTCATAAGTTCACAGACCATACATTAAGCAACGTAACACAACCTTGTAACACAAGCTACATATAATCCATCGCCTTGTATCAATGAACATATCGGCTGCGCATGACTATGAATACGACAGTAATTACTGTTTTTAACTATTCAAAACGCATACCTCAAAGGCACCTGTAATAACGCCAACGCTAATGTGCCCGCAGCCTTCAAACAACAATAAATCGAAATGGTTCCTTTGAACAACCTACGAACATTATCAATTAATAATTAATCGGTCCGGGTTGCATGGGCACGCCTACCTCTAATCGAACACTTCGGCAAATCCGTGTGAGTCATGAATTGTATGGACAATGCTGGATTGTAGGCACGGAATGCTGGATTCCAAGTATAGGTTTTGGGTGCAAGGCAAAGCATCTATCCACGAGTAACGAAACCTAAGTTCAACTGGCGTTGCCATACTAATCTAAATAAGGCAATAAAATGTTTTCTGCATTTTACTACCGAGACGCGTGATGCCACAGCTCACATGTTTTAATTCCAATACAATAAAAAGTAAACTTAATTCCGTCCGAATTTTAAACATTTTTAAAGGTTCTCGATGTTTTGGTTCAGTAACTCATAAATTTGCTCAAACGTCGCAGCAAGCTCACTCGCTGTTACGACTTCTGTAAACTTATTATTCAGATTACTGTGATCACTGAATTAGCAATTATCCTCGAATCGAATCCTCTTACTTAATGGCTAATTCTTCTAAGATTTCCATATCTGATCGCGCCCAGTCGACAAAAGAAACACAAGTTTTTATCCTAAGACTATTCTGTCTTAGCGGTTAATATGAAAGAAGCTTCATATCTAAATAGCTTTTGCCAGCGGCTTCGCTCGCGTTAATTTAGATTTTCAATTCAGATTCAGTTCAGCAATCAATTCAGGTTGTTGGTCGATATAAGAAGCGTTAACGTTAATACGATTAACTTAGGTATTTAATTCAGGATACTAAACAAATAGTGTGCGTAGACAGTAAATTAGTAGATTCGAAAGACAAGTAGCGCCATCTAGCGTCCTAAAGCAATTGTAACCGTCAAAGGTTATTGTTTTTTCCCTCGGGAACAGTACTATTTTTCTGGATGAAAGGTGTATGTCCTTTTCTCTCACGGAATCGATAGGTAAGGAAACAAGCAAAGAAACTTACTTTCACATTTATAATATTAGTTAGGATTTTCGAAGACGGTACATAACGGTATACATACACCCACACAGTTTTTAAACATTAAACTTATTACTACTTTATTTTAAATATTATTAAACACGAGATGAATGTTTGTAAACTGTACCCACGCTACAGGAAAAGCTCTAGTTAACTCAATGTAAAAAATACATTTTCTTTTCCCTATTTTTTTCATTCCAAAATAGCGTCGAGAAAGAGATGGGGAAAAAACAGCTGTTACTAGCAATTTTTTTTCTTCTATTTAAGATTGATTCCATTAGTCATTAATTCCATACTTACTTAGCTTTATGCCTACGATGCCCGAACAGGTTTGGGCATGCAGCTACAATCACGTGAAAAATTGTCTGCTCATAATTCATAAATACGTTATTACAAAATATATTTCATAGGTGCATTTTAAATTAAACAATCTTTTGCATATTTAAAAACTGCGATAGTAATAGGTAATTTAAGCGGCTTATGTAAAGCCTGAACGGTTAATAGCTGCGCAAACATTGATAAATGAAAATTTTCGATAGTGTTTTCACTGATCAATATCGGTTCGTCTCTCTATAAATTTAGCCTTTCTCAACTTTATTTTACTTAACATAAAATCAAATATACCCAACATTACAACATACATAATGTTTTTTTTATTTAAAATAATTTATTTTAAATGTAGGTTAAATTACGAATTGACTGAAATACTTAACTGAATATTTATAAATGTTGCAACGCAGGTCAATTTAACGTTTATTTTAAAATAAAGTTAAAAATACCTACATTCAATTTTTCACATAAAACTATAAAGAGCAATCAAGAAACTGCCTAGCAGTACAAAAAAGGCGAAGCATATAAATGTGCTTTTTCATAAACTCAAAGAACTTCGATTGCTTGGCCGATCGTAAAAAAATATTTGATGTATATAGCCTCAGTATCCTGTGGATCGGACGTAATCACTTTCGCCAAAATCGAGTCAGCCGAAATGAGGTCGATTTAGCTGGTAGCACTAGACTTAATTGCCACGGTCGATCGCCCAAACAAATTCAGGCCGATCGAGTTGCCGGAGAAGCACCTTAATAGACTCTTAATTAGGTAATTCTAAAAAAACGTGACACGCACACAGCGCTTAAACAATGTTGGCATACAGTTAAACCAATTAATACCCTTTCATATTACCAAGGTACTGATATAATATGCAATATATTTGCGTTAATACGCCTCGACGTGCCGAATCCTGTTTGAATAATATTTTCCTCATAAACCAGGCTCGTCCGCAGCGCCAGGCGTAACGAACGATATTTACATAATAAATTATTAAACCAACTGGATGTTGATAGCCGATTTTATTAACTGTTCATTTTCACTTCATGAAACTCGTTAAAAGTGAATAATATCAATTTATGGTTTGAAATTTGGATATGGGACTCTTTACCAAAGTTAAAGTCAAGACCCATATGTCATAACATAGCATCAAGCCTGTATTCCCCGAGAGGTTATCCAGAGCTATTGTATACCCACATTTCCCTAACGCCGTTATCAAGCTCATGTAAAGGGGAACGAGCCTAATACCCTCTACCGGGAAAAATTCCAAATTTCGGGCTGCTTCTCAAATCTTTTTAACGCAAAACCCTTACAAAACTGCCCCAGCGGGTAATCGTATCCAGGACCTCACGCTTTGCAGCTGCGGTTGTTACCACTAAACCGCTGTGGAAGTCAAGCCTCGACTGTAGTTAATCTAGTACAAAAAACGTCGAGACGTCTACTATATCAAATACCACATGTGCAGCGGCTCTCTGCAACCGTGTCGGTTCTATTAAATAAGCAGAAAAATAATATATGTCACAGAAAGAGGTACTATGTTATTACAATCCTCGCAGTGATATGTAGTCACCCTGTGAATAATATGTATAATTATGGCGGTAGCGTTTTGATCCGTTCCCGAATGCAAAAATAAACAAAACAGGAGCCAAACCGTCGTCGGTTACATATTCTCAGGCTTAGTTTCTTGTTAGACTATTCAAAACACGTCCAATAAGTTTCGCAACGAGTGTTCTTATCTACTTGTTGCAATTTGTTATTAACAAAGTTTGCATCATTTTCAGAGAAAATTAAAAGCTAGTTAGTGTGTGCAATCACTTGAGAGTTCCGTTCGCAAAAAGGCCATCAAAGGTATTGGGGAACTATTAACGATCTATTTACGAACATCTATCATCGCTTTTGGCCTGTATGGAGATTATGCCAAATGGTAAGACAACATCTTCTGGCTAGTCTTATTCGAACAAGGAAAGAGCCTCCAGACGTGACAATACCTGAGATCGTCCGGCGCACCTTGGTTATTCAGCCTCGATACCACCATTTCTGACTGGCTAACCTTTCCACTACGGCACATGCGATGCCCATGTGATGGTTCGTACCGACTTGGCAGAAGAATTAAAACATCAAGTTATCAGTCTCGTTCCACGCTTGTTCAGACTATCAGAAACCGTATTTTTAGTCAAAATCACTTCGATTATCGTTATCCCTCAATTTTATGAGAATGTTTAGCTCCCTTCCTCTTTTTCCTCATCCTTTTTACTTTTCCCATTTCCCACTTAAATTTAGCTACACAAAGGCAGCGGAAAATTTAGTAAGTCGATATCTTGTTCGTTATTTTTTAATTAATTTACCAATAAAGATACATCATTTCTGAACGAACCAGTTCACTAGAAAAAAATAAGTATGTACACGGTTAAGACAGTTATGCTGTCTCGTATATATATACGCTTAATTACAAAAGGAAATATGCTATGATCAGATACTTTTGACATTGTATCAGACAGAATATTCTGCGAGTCTAGGTCAGGAGTTCAAGAACAAAAAGAGTAACCTTTTATAACCGAGGCCTATCTAGACAGATCTCTAGATAAAATAAAGATACTAAGCCTGTCTTCAAAACCAGTCTATCACGTTGTGAGGTCACAACCACAAGCTTCCTCTTAGTTGCTCAACGGAGGAGCGCGCCGGAACGTAGTACACGCGAGCTCGCGTGCGACCATCGATACTCTATGGCTCGATGGCTCAATTGAGCACTTTGGTGCAATCTTTTAATAGCTGTTGTGCCTTTGAGATATTCCGTGTCTATGAAATATGGACAGGTAGGCAGATACACATTTGTTTCTTGGAAATGTGTCTGAACTTCCCGGTTACCTCCAAATATTCTTACATACGTGCCTTTTAATTATTAAATAATCGGCTTAGTGGGATTTTCTGTAAACTCTCAGTAGAAGCACGTTTGGAATTACGCCCAGTAGATGGCAAGAGGCCCGGCCCCTATTACATTTTGCTAAATAATTATATCTACGATATTATGTGAACGTAAAAAGTCATATACATTCTCCATTATTTTCTGTAAATACAAGTGTGACGCTATGGTGATGTTAATATTCATCGGTTACGCTTTTAGTCGATATGTATTAGAGTATTATACATAATAATACCTATTATATTCCTTCAGCGAGAGAAACTTAATCAAGAGTCCTTTCCAAAAATATAATTGATAACGCATGCACAACTTTACATTGTGTACGGCTAATAGATAGACACAGGAGGTGCCTGTCGAACTAATTATAGTCTTTATTACGGTATCCAATGAATTTATATACTCAAACGTAGGTACATAGGCAGGTAAGTATGTATTAAAACACTTATACTAATTACGGAGATATTACACAAATTGCAACAATTTTATGCTTAATTGTATTTTACGAAATAAATGTAAATATCCCTTTTAGCAGGTATTTCTGACCAGTTTTCATATTTATTTATTGTCTGCGTTTCACTTGAACATAATTTATAATATCGTGACTTAAATAAGTCATTATTTATTGATGGTTTAGTAATAAATATGTATGTGGGCTTTCAATACATATTGGAATGCATATATACAAATTACTGGCCAAGACGTTAGCAATCCATATTTACCTGCTATAGTACCTGCTATAGCTGCTATAGTAAAATTGCAGAGGATTAAAAGTCTGTACATTGAAAATATTTTCACGAAAAAGAGCTCAGCGAGACTACAAATAAACAAAAGAACACGAATCCTGACTCGTTATAGCCTATGATTCTTCAAGGCGAGAGTAAATAGACATTATTTGAGCTTGCGTGATTTATCCATCGCCACTCACCATCAAAAGAGGTGATGCATTGAAACTTTATAAATAAAGAAAATTACGAAAAAGTGTATGTTTGCACTAGATAAGTTCTCTTTTCAGTACTATTGCTACACATAAAAAAGTAGAATACATAGGTCTACTTTTTTGCCCGCAAAAACACGATTACAACCTTAATTCAAAGATTGATGAAATCGAACGTTTAAAGGCCCTTACACTTTCATGTCACCTCGTTTTGGTTATTTCGTAACAGAATTCCTGTTTTAAAATAACAATTCGAGCAAAAATCTCGAGCTGTTTTGTTGAAAGTTTTGCGTTGCGTGTCGTAAAACCAGACATTACTACATTCACTTGCTTTTGTTTAATAATGATAATTATATAATTGTGTGCTAGGTGTTATGCATGTATCGATATGAGTATCAAATTGTAATAGGTATCTTAGGTATTTTTATAGGCAGCTTTTAAATAAAATAACTAGCAGACTCTTTACTAAATATCGACAATAATGCCACCTACCGGGTGACCCCATAAGTACAAAAATAAAATCATCAAAGTCGATCAAGCCGCTTAGGAGGAGAAGAATTACGAACACCGGAGTTTTTTATATAAAGAAGATAAGAGTATATAAACCCCAAACTTAGAAGTCCCATTTCCGACCACTAGACCATTGAGCCGGCTACTATTCGGATTACGAAAGTGATAAAAAAAATCTTAAAAAAAATGTTTACTGACACATGTCATTTATTTTATTGTTATGGAACCATGTGGCTCGTTAAAACTAAAAATCTTGGACATAACACAAGTTATGACTAAAATATTTTATGTGAATAATTCGTTTTTAGAATTTACAAGGAAGCTTTAAATAAGCCGCTGTTGTATCTTTGTATTGCATGTCCGTATTATCATGAAATTTTATTACCTACTAGCTGTGCCCGTGACATCGTCCAGGTGGGGTTCAGTTGCTCGAATAATTTGGATTTTCAAAGTACATTTCTAAAAAAAATTTCCAAATATTATACAAAAAAAAATATATATATATACAAAAATTTCTGTGAACCCCATTTCTAATTTGTTTAAACCTCCAATTGCATAAACATCCTGTATCTTTGTAGCCCATTTATTAGGTATATTGGCCAGACCCTTTTGGGACGCTACAGTGAAAGTTACATCAAAATCGGTCCACTGGTTCATATTTTTTAATTGTAAAAACGGAAAGACAGACAGATAACGTTAACAAAAAAAAATGTCGGCTTCTGTATCAATAACCGCACCACACTTAGAATTTCAGAAATATACACTATGTATAGAAATGGGGACTCGCGACTAATACTAGTATCAAAATTAAATGAACTTAAAAATAAAACACGAGCACATCATCAAGTGACCCGGGTACGTCCTAAAACTGCGGCCAGACACCGGAGGATGGGCAGCAGCGTCCTCTCACTAATCGGTGAGCCACTGCGATCCCCCCAATCCGCCTGCCAAGCGTGGGGATTATGGCAAATCCCTCCCTTGGAGGAGGCCTTCGTTCAGCAGTGGACGTCTTCTGGCTGATGATGATGATGACATCATCAAGACAGAGCTACTCTAAGTGGTACAGAACATGCTGAGGCTACTCATTGTGAATATAACACACTGAAAACAACTGTAGCTAGATTATGAGGTGTTACCCGTAGGTGGTGATTTAACACTAACAAATTGCTCCGTAATTCAAGGCGTGATTGCCTTTAATGTAGCGGTTGCTACTTATTTCTTAAATTTCTGAGAATTTTCTATAGCGTATAGGAAATTAACATACCTAACTATAATTTCAACCGGTATTGTCGCGTTGTTGATATCAAAATGGAGCTTAAAACAGACGCCCCTTCAGAGAAAAAATATAAAGATTTTAATGGAACGTTCAAATTGTGCGCGTTCTCGCTCGCGTTTGCTCTCCTTTACCCAAACAGAACCACCGCTCTTAAGAGATGTGTTACTATTACCATGGTTATAACGTTCTGCGGTGGCCAACTGTTCTGGTTTATCACTTACACCTTCAAATGTCTCTACACCTTAGACATCTACAACTTCGCCAGAAACATGACATTGGCGGTTGTGCTTGTTTTATTTTTCATCAAAACGTATTACGTGATTTATGCTACAAGCAAATTTGCTCCTTTGCTAGACAAAATATCTAAAGATCTTTTGGAAGCGAACAATCTGGACGAAGACAGTCAAATACTATACGATGAACACATAAAAATTGCAAAAATTGGTGAGATATCCTGGTTGTTGATCCCAACGATCATGAGTGCGCTGTTCCCTATATACGCTGGATGTTTGATGAGCATAGAGAGTATTCAAACTGATGACTACGAGAGACGCATGGTACATGATATGGAGCTGCTCTTTGTGGAAGATATCCAGAGTGAAACGCCCTTCTTTCAATGCATGTTTGCATATAATTGCGTGCAATGTGTTGTCCTTGTACCTAATTATTGTGGATTCGACGGCTCTTTTTGCGTAGCAACGACACATCTCCGTCTGAAACTGAAATTAATGACCCTCAAAGTACAAAAAGCCTTTAAATATTCAAAAAACCGTCAAGAATTGCGATCAAAAGTGAACGAGGCAATCAGAGATCATCAGGACGCACTAGACTTTTATGTGCAGCTACAAAATGTGTACGGGCCCTGGTTATTCGCTGTTTTTTTACTCACATCATTCATGATATCGTTCAATTTGTATCAAATATACCTGCTGCAAAGAATTGACCCCAAGTACACATCATTCGGGGTGGTCGGTGTCCTACACATTTACTTGCCTTGTCACTACGCAAGCACCTTGACGAAGGTAAGCTGATTGATTTCTTTTCTTAATTAAATTCGTGTGCTGTTTATATAATTAACCCGTAGGCAAGTGTTAATGGGCGGAAGTACAGCAAGTATCAAAAGTATATCGATTAGTATTATAGCTACCAACATGACCTTACTGTTATGAGTAATTAAAACATAATAGCATCACGCCTGTATTACCTAAGGGTATGGCAGAGGTGTAAATATTGTAAACCTGTCTTTTGCCGATTTCATTATTAATTCCCATGAATTAAAGGTCGACCCTATCACCATCTAGGTATCGGGCCCAACTACAACCTTTCAATTTAAAAAAATAACACAATCTCCAAATTCAAAGACAGTACTATGAAATAGTTAAGAGAAAAATATTATATTACTTCTGAAACAGAGTGCGAAATGTTACGATCTAATGTAAAATATTTTGAACATGAGTATAATAGGTATATAAATATTATTTATCATATCACAGCGAACATTGACTGACAAGGATATTATATAGCAACGCGGCCACTATTAGCTGATCAATATAGATAGTGTTTTACCGGTAGCTAATCATTACCTTCTCGTAATGAGAGCATTAGTGAGAATGAGGTAGGTGTTTCTTACGACTATCAAGATGTGAGAACGGGTAATGTTAGCGCTAAAGTTAAATAGCGTTTAAAGCTGGAACTCTAGTCAAGTGTGAATGAAAATACATTCTGTTTTATATCAATAAACTAAATGACGATAGGCAAAATAGAAAAAAGAGGCGTTGTTCTAAAAAAATATAGAAAGGAAAAGGGTTATGTTTTTAAATAAAATTGCTGCCCTTTCGAGACGTAGAGAACATACACACAAACAAAACTTACTACCTATAACAACTAGACTCAAAATGTAAAATTTTACGTTTACTTACGTCACGTACAGTGTCTTCAAACTAATCAACATACTCAACATCTCGAATTGGTTTGGCTGCCGTAGTAAATTTTGTTTGTGTAGGAGTTGTCGTCGCCGCTCGAATAATGCGGTATCATAAATGCGAAGGACATTAAAAAAAAAAAACTTTAGAATGGCCCATTTTCTCTTCTCGTGGAGGTAGGTAAGGTTTTGTTGTATGTTTCTGGTCTTAAAGACCCGCCCCTGTATTACGTAAGACATGAAAAAAAATCAAAGCGAGAAAGAATATTTTTTTGATCGCTGTGGCTGTCAGATTTATTTTATCTAATGAAGGTCTGCCGGAACTGTCTGTAGACTGTAGATAATCAAAATTGTATCCTTCTATCCAAGATAGAATTCAGTTTTTGTTTTATTTCAGACTAACGAGGAGATTCCTACTGATCTTTACATTGTGCCGTGGGAAGCCTGGGGAGACACCGTGGTGACAAAGCAGCTGATATTTATGATCGCCAGGTCACAGAAAGAAATAATTGTCAGCGGCATGGGCTTGGTCGTTTTCAATATGGAGCTTTTCAAGTCTATTCTGCAAACTTCTTACTCGTTCTTCACTTTGATTACCGCTTAATTTATTAAACTGCGAACATTCTTCATTGACGCGGTAATTTCTCATCAAGCGCATTATCTTACTATTTATTAATTGTATGTTTATTATTATAATTACTAATTGACTAATTCTTGATCAAGCATATCGGGCGCGCGTCCCGTTTTTCTCAACTACGGGTGACTGTTTCGTTACGTAGTTGCAAATAATTCCTTGGTACAGGGCACGCGCCCTGCAAGTGTAAACATTGAAATGACTAACTGCACGTGATTGAAAAGTGTCAATCCTACACATTTAGATAGTGTTTCTATTCTTTAACGCTTGTATATTGCAACTTGTCACCTATAAGTTGCAGGAGCAAATACCTGTTTGCTACATTAATATATTTTTTTTTATATTATTGTCGATCCTGAGGTTATCTGTAAAGATGCTTTTTTACCGGCACTGGCGAAGTGAGGAGATCCGCGAAGAAACGAGGCGGGGCGATAATTAAAGATTATATTGCAATATTTCAATTCTCTCCTAGCGTATTTATCGGTAGAAATGATTTGGATTGGCGAGGATGTACGAAAGGAAAATATAATATTTATTGGTGCAATATTGAAATGTGTTACTACGCACATTGATTCTTTGTTAATTTTACAAGGAAAAACGATTCTCACGATGACCATCGTGGGACAGCGCTAAGCTCCCCACGACTAACGGCATCTGTTTATACCTTTCGATTATTTTTTGTTACAATATCTGCATCCGATTTATCTTCTGATAGATTTGATGATAAAAAAAACACGAAATGTTTCTGCTGCCGCGTAATCATCGCAATGTTTTATTAGATATACTTATGTTCCAATCTCACGATGGCAAATTTGGTAGACCCAGCTAGATTAAAATTCTCTCCAATCCAATCCCGCATAGCTATACCGGTGGAAAAGCTTTTTCATACTGCTATTTAGTACTTACACCCTTTTATAATAATGAATAATCTTGTTTTTCTTTACTTAATAAACTTTTAGCTATTTTATTTTATTACGATAACGCTAATGCATATTTATATTATAATTATACTATAACCTATTATTACCTGTCATACAATTTCATATGAGAGTATCGTTGGACGAATAATTAACTAACTGATCAAATCAAAATAGTGAATGATTGGGATTGTTAGTGCCTTTTGGCTATAAACACAGACTGGAATAGGCCGGAATAAAATTCAAGGAGGCCAGTTTGCTCTGCTGGGGCACTATAGGCTTATAAAAAATGTATAAAAATTACGGACGGGTTTGCATTGTTCTATAGTGGCGTGGTGGAAAGTTTAGCCAGACAGCAAGGCTAACCGGAATATTGCACAGGGTGCACATCGGTGGAAATCGTCTGACACACCCTAGGCAATCAGCTTCGATACCATAATTAGGTACTAACCAGCTAATCTTTATACTAAGGCATGGGTGATAGTAATTTGCCAGCGTCATCAGGACAAAAGAAGAACGGCAGCCTTACGCGATCTACGCCTGTTACAACGGTAATCAGGCTGCCGGACTTCTGTATACCTATTATGAAGTGAGGATCTATAGGTTAGTTCGTTTGGTATTGAAAATCAAATATTTTAAGCTTGGATTTTTTTACACCTTCGTCCTATATCAGCTTTGCCAAACCACCTAGACCTGAGTAAAGAAACTCAGCTGGTGTCATCGGCAGCGATGGAATATAACCATCCGACGAGCTAGCGAGGGGTCCACACCGGCTCTGGACCGTAAGCCTTTTCCAAGCAGTTCCAGCAGGATCCTGACAGTAACATCTTATACGAGTAAGTACTATACCAAAACTTAACTAAGACAAGTAGTCATCGTAAAGAACGTTGAGCTCTCAATATTGATATGATACAGTGACTAGTGACAAAGGAATTTAATTTTTTACTCATACGGAAATTGGAGTGTTTTGAAAGTTATTCAACTTTTTAAAATTCCTGGTGATGAATCAGCTTCTTTAGCTTTACTCGTGGTCGTAGGTGCAGTGCTCATAAATCCTGCTTCATCATTAGGTACATTACATTTATTATCTAAATAGAACCCAAACTTATTAATTGCAATTTGATTCGTATGTTCGATAGGCACCTCAATTATGGTAGGCAGGTCGCAGACTCTACTTTTTTCCCCTCAATAAATATAGCAACCTTTATTCAAAGATTGATTTAACAGATTGCTGAAAGCGAACGTTTAAAGGCCTTTGCACTTTCATGTCACCTCATTTTGGTTATTTCGTAACAGAATTCCTGTTTTAAAATAACAATTCGAGCAAAAATCTCGAGCAGTTTTGTTGAAAGTTTTGCGTTGCGTGTCGTAAAACCAGACAGTACTACATTCACTTGCTTTTGTTCAATAATTATATAATTGTACGCATGTATTGATACGTGACTGGTATTGATCTGATTTTCACAGAATTAAATTTTCATTAATAATATTCATAATGCCGCAACACAGCCTTTCTATTTTTTTGTGAAGATGGATCGCTATAGACTTTGGATGCTTGTACAAACGCCGCTTGTAAATTTCGCCGATGATGTTATTTTCCCATGTAACAGAAACCAAGAAGCACAAACTCCGGACTGCTACTGGAAACTACAACAAACAAACCCAATAATACTGCCTGGTGATCGAACCCAAAACCTGAGGCTGGCTCCGCATTTGAGCTTTGGTTTTTGGCTCCGGATCAATGACGAATTCGACATGCTTTAAGAAAGAACCACTCTGTACAGAATGTTTTACAAATAAATACATATGTCGTAATACGTTATTACCATAGAAACATGTAGCTCATTAAAACTAAAAAAATCTTGAACACACGGGAGTTATGACTAAAATATTTTATGTGAATTAAGCCGTTTTAAGAATTTGGAAAGTAGCTTCAAAAAGTCCACGGTTACATCTTTGTATTGCATGTCCGTAGTATCATGAAATTTTATTACCTATGCCAACTTTCCAATTATAATTTGGGAATATACGCTTGGACTTTTTTTAATCATCCTTCTAACTACGATATAAAAATTAAATCAGCTTAAAACGTTGATACGCTTAGAAATATATCATCAAGTTAGAACGTGGTATAAAAAAATGTGCTGGAATTTATCACTGTGAATAATATGTACTGAAAACAACTGGAAGTATATTATGAGGTTGTTACTCGTAGGTGGTGATTTAACACATTATTTTTTAATAATTCACGGCGTAATTGCCTTGAATGTAGCGGCAGCTAAATTAAAATTACAGTGCATTCTGAGATTTCCATATAATCTTCACACATTACAACTGCCAACGTCGCGTTGATGACAACAAAATGGAACTCACTTCAGAGAAAATATATAACAATTTTAATGGAACGTTCAAATTGTGCGCGTTCTCGCTCGCGTTTGCTCTCCTTTACCCAAACAGATCCACCACTCTGAAGAGATGTGTTACAATTACCTTGATTGTAACGTTCTGCGGTGGCCAACTGTTCTGGTTTATCACTTACACCTTCAAATGTCTCTACACCTTAGACATCTACAACTTTGCCAGAAACATGACTTTGGCTGTTGTGCTTGTTTTATTTTTCATCAAAACGTATTACGTGATTTATGCTACAAGCAAATTTGCTCGATTGTTAGATAAAATATCTGAAGATCTTTTGGAAGCTAACAATTTGGATGACGACTATCAAATGCTCTACGATGAACACATACAAATAGCAAAATTTGGTGAGATGACCTGGTTGGTGATCCCGACGACGATGAGCGCGTTGTTCCCTGTATACGCTGGATGTTTAATGAGCATAGAGAGTATTCAAACTGATGACTACGAGAGGCGCATGGTACATGATATGGAGCTGCTCTTTGTGGAAGATATCCAGAGTGAAACGCCCTTCTTTCAATGCATGTTTGCGTACAATTGCGTGCAATGCGTTGTTCTTGTACCTAATTACTGTGGATTCGACGGTTCTTTTTGCATAGCTACGACGCATCTTCGCCTAAAATTGAAATTGATGGTTCTTAAAGTGCAAAAAGCCTTCAAATACTCCAAAAACTGTCAAGAATTGCAATCAAAAGTGAACGAAGCAATCAAAGATCATCAGGATGCACTAGACTTCTATGTTCAGCTACAAAATGTGTACGGGCCCTGGTTGTTCGCTGTTTTTGTTTTGGCATCCTTCATGATATCGTTCAATTTGTACCAAATATACCTGCTGCAAAGGATTGACCCCAAGTACACTTCATTTGGGATGTTCGGTGTCCTACACATTTACTTGCCTTGTCACTACGCCAGCACCTTGACTAAGGTAAGCTGAATTTGTTCAAGTTCATATATATGCTGTTTTAAAATTCAAGAACAGTTTATTTTTATTGGAATTCAAACATATTTTTAAAAAATCCAACAATACACAGTAATCATTTTTATCATATATCACAATCTTACACACACTTCGGTTGACAATAGACCAAAAAAATTCGCACACTGCAAAACGAAAAAGAAAAGTTTAGAATCAAACTGTGAATGATTGCGCAAAAATTCAAATGCTTAGACGTGCAAGCCAATGGATTTGACCCTCGTAAATACATACCAAAAAATCTTAAATTCAGAATTTTAATTTTATCTGAATGTTTACCTACACACATCGTGTAGCTGTGTATCTTTGTGTGAAGATGCAAAGATTTTTTTTATAACAAAGATGTTATTTAGATTTTTAATTGGCCTGTTTTATTTTAGATTAATCGAGAGATACCGAATGAGCTCTTCTTAGTACCATGGGAAACCTGGGCAGATCCTGTGGTGACCAAGCAGCTGATATTTATGATCGCCAGGTCACAAAGAGACATAATTGTCACTGGCATGGGCCTGGTCGTTTTCAATATGGAGCTTTTCAAATCTATTCTACAAACTTCTTACTCGTTCTTTACGTTGATTACTGCTTAAATAATTAAAACAGACATCAAATTATTGCTACGAGAATGATAAAATTGTTTTGTGAGCAAATAAAAAAGCAACAGCATTTTAACAGCTTAATTATCTACTATTAAAGGAGTATTTTGGACGGGCGTCCCGCCTTGGCCAACGGTACCGCAATTGTAGGCGGCAAGCCTTTGATATGAAGTACATTTTTCTTCGTCTAAGGGGATCGCGGAGTGAGTGCGGAGCAAAATCTCAGCAAAGCTAAATGGAGACCGACTCCAGCGTGGTCAGTCACTTGAATCCTAAATATTCCTTCTCTTTACGCTCTGCATCACATCATCACCCTTCAGTAAATCACTCACCAATTTATATATCTTATAATGTCTCCGTATTCAATTTTTTTTTTTTTTTTTAAATCAATCTTGAATTTATGAATAAACCGGTAGACGTCGAAAGCGTACGTAATTCGCCATGATTAAATTGTAAATCTTATCTCACATTACTTCAAAGGCTTATAGTAAATTCAATATGAAAATAAATACATTTAAAAAATATTAACGCAATACTTATTTATCGTTGGCGTTACCAGACAGACCTAAATCACTTATTTCCTTCAAAATATTTTCACATTATATTCTTGTCCATCTTAAGGTTATCAGACAGAAGTAGATAAGAACGCATTCTATACATACATACTATCATATAGATCCGCCATCAAGTGGCGCAAAGTAAATACCTACTTACACAATACTGATAGAAATAATCGATTATATTTAACTATAATCTTGGTTTCCTGTAATAATAATAATGTCCTCCTCACCGAATTTCAGTCACGGCGACCAATCTCACCGGAGATTAGCCAACTACGCAGGAAATATTATAGAGCACAAGTGTGTGCGCAAACACAGGTACTCTCTCTATTCCTTCACTCTCATAGTCCGATGGGACGGCAATCCGACACGACCGGAGAGAGATCAGGCGCAGGACCAACGGCTTTCCGAGGCACGGTGTGTATTCACATACACAAAGACCCAAACCCGAAACAGCCATCTGTAGATCATACAAATATTTGTTCCGTGTGGGAATGGAACCCGCGAGACGTAGCGCAGCAGCCGATTTCTCAACCACTGCGCCAACCGTGCCGTCAATAAGCAGTAATAAGCAGTATTCGACTGCCTCTTTGGTCTAGTAGTTGCAAACGCGACTGCTGAGCGTGAGGTCCTGGCTTCGATTTTTGGATCGGGCAAAATGTAATTGAGTTTTTCTGTATTAAAATTCTAAGTAGCAGCACGGAATTTGGAATCGTGTTTGGTTGATGACAATAAGCTTGCCCCTTATTACATGAGACTCAATAACGGCATCAGCGAAATGCGGGTGTATAAAAGTACATCTCTGCCTAACCATTCGGGGAATGATAATGCTATGTTATGAAAGGAGTATTCTATTCGCACCTATGTATAAGATAAGATGAGATAATTCTTTATTTGTTAGAACATGTAATACATACAAAAGCATGCAAGATAAAAAAAAGAAAACATTGTGAAGATTCAAAACATGTTCAGCCTCATATAGCGGCGTACAAATATTCGGTGAGGAGTATAATAGCAATTTAACAATAATTCTAACACATATAGGTTGAGGCGTTACAGTTATAATTAAAATTTTAATAAAGTATTACAAACTAGGCAACAAACTAAGAACGTGACAAGCAAAATTAAATTTTTAACAACATTATAAAGATATAGAAACAGCTATGCTCTATGTACTAAGTAGTCTTTTAATTGTTTTTTGAATGCATTACTGTTCAGCTCCTTCCAGGTTCTAGAAAGTTTGTTGAAAATAATTGGAGCCATACAAAAAACACTCCTGTGCATAAGTGCAGTTTTGGCCTTATGTAGGCAGAGTTTGCTATTATCGCGTCTATTTCGCGATATGTAGGTATATAAATTATTTGGTAGAAATACGGACAAAGTGTAGGACAACTTCAGTCTTTCTAATACAACAATGTAACAAATACCTACTTAATATGTATTAGGCATTGTAATATATAATAGATAAATAAATAACGTCAATTCATATTCATGACTCGATAACCTACAAATAGTAATACTTGGTAATGCTTAGCACTATTCGACACATCATAGTGGTTAGCTGAATAACCACCACTCACCGCCGTTATTAGGCTGATTAGGAGCAATTTTCAATGCCCAGATAAAAGCTATCTAGTTTCTAATTCGAAATTAGAACACTTATCTTTTATTTATTTCTTTTCAAAGATGTTTCCCTTCACTAGTCTTATTTTTATATCGTAGGTGCGTTTACAAACACTAATGTTCATATAGACTAACATCGAAACCCGGAACAATTATCTGTAGATCATACACATCATACAAAAATATTTGTTCCGTGTGGAAATCGAACCCGCGACATGTAGTGCATTAGTTGATCTCTCAGACACTGCGCCAATCGTGCCAGTATCTTAAGGATATTAACAGCTCCTAAATAAACGACCACTTTTTCTTTTTTTTTTATAAAACCGCTGGTCTTTTATTTAGTAGCTGCAAATATCGTTAAGATATTAATCAAACCTTTAAATATTGCTTTAATTAAAGAGTAACAAACCATGTTTGTAGTGGCGGACTAAGCCCGTCAGAGGCCCAGGGCGGCAAAGCTGAATGAGGTAGGTAGTTTAAGAAGTTGATATAATTTTACAAGCTTTTTATTCACTTCACATTTATGTGTATAAGTGTTTATATTTAAGTAATTAAAATCTTGCAAGTGAAATTTAAATTCGACTTAAATAAACATACATAGAATATGGATATGGATGACGAAAATAAAATCTCCTAACTCCAAACCACCTCTTACATAGGTACTATATTTTTAAAGCCTTGTTTAGGATTTGATCAAAGGAACATGGAGGTGTTTGGAAGCCCCCCGGGACCAGAGACCCAGGGCGGGCCGCCCCTTCCGCCCCCCGTTAGTCCGCCACTGCCTGTTTGCATTACTGTAACTTATATTATCATCGCGGAAATATATAAAACGTTGAGGAAAATCTGTTTTAAATAGCAAAGAAGAATAAAACGCTAGATATCGAGATCCGTATAATTATTTTTATAGGAAGTAGTTACTACATTTCTACAGTCTTTTAGAAAACTAAATATACAGTCGGGACCCCCCTAGACATTATATGATAAATTCTAGGGGGGTCAGATAATGTAGGGCACCAACTGTACATATTATAAGTGGGCACTTGGCACCATATAGACTATGTAGTTTCTAGTGTAGTTGTAGTGTAGTGTACCTTTCTTATTCTTTATTATTATTCTTATTCTCTCTTCCGACATTGTATGGCAGCCATCAGTGTTAACCGAACAGCATAAAAAGTGTAAAGTACCTACATTACTTATGTATAGCAGAGTATGTATATCTATATATGTAGTATGTAGTATATATGTAATAGAGAAATATTCTGCTACAGACGCTTCAACTAATTTGCACCGCGGCTTCATTTGTGTGAGTAGCGCAATCGTCTTCTTTACCTGCTTTGTAGGAAAACCTTTAAAAAACCTTTGAAGACAGTGTCTTTTTTTATACTTCACTTAAATAACTTGTACGTGCTAAGTAAATTGATCTTAAACTATAATTAAAATATCTGAGTAAAATTTTAGTATGACAAAGCGCGTTTCAATCGAAAAAATTCTTAATAATGGAGACGAAGCATCTCGTCTTACTTTGCGCGTACGCAAGAAGCGTAAAATATTTAACGCTGCAAATTACGTAAAAACACTTCCTGGTTCTTGTGTTTTTACGATTTGGCTGCGTTTTGCGAGAACTAATTAAAATGTTCGTTCGTAGTGGTTCCGTATTGTTTACGTTCCGATGCGGGATACTTAAGATAAGGGTATCATGTTGATAAAATATATGTACAATTGAATTCTAGATTTTTGTATTGATGACACCAACTAACTAACATAACTTATAACTTACGCTTTCATAGAAAAAAATCACTGATTTCTCAAGACCGAAAACTTTTACTGGCGATGCTACGTAATATGTTTTTTTCATTTTTTTTTATAACACTCATTTCAAATGTCATGCGCAGAATTTCTAAAATTAACATTTTTGGATTCAGTCTGAGTCATCGAACATATCGTGTCTAAATGATTTAGGCCTGTTTTGGCAGTAAAATAGCATCACGTTCGTATTCCACGAAGGGTTAGGGGTAGGGAAGAAGAAGAATATTTCAGAAGTGTATTTTTTTTCACCCACATTTCGATGCTGTTATTGAGTCTCATGTAATAGGGGGAAAGCCTATTGCCATCAACTGGGCGCAGTTCCAGACTCCGTGCTGCTACTGAGAATTTGCATGCAGATAAAACCAATAATAATACTTTGCCCAACCCGGGCATCGAACCAAGGACCTTCTCGAGTCACGCATGCGACCACTAGATCGATGAGCTAGTCAGGGCTTTGGCCGTAATAAATGAAACAAAAAAAAAATCGCGTATTTGAGAATATGGATGAACGACCGATGGTGAATGAATCGCTGCTGCGCTAAGTGACGCGGGTTCGATTCCCGCACCGAAAAAATATTTGTATGATCTACAGTTGGTTGTTTCGTGTCTGGGTCTTTTTGTATGTGAATATATGTGTTTGTAGACGCACCCACGATACAGGAATAATTCCTAGTGTGGGGCAACGTTTAAAAATAAACCTAACGTATGTTAAGGTATTGTATTGATACTGTTAAGACAGCACAGGTGTATTAACAGATTCAAGAAACCAAACAGTAGTTGGAATCATCTGGTACCTAATCATTCACCATTCAACTGTGGTGTTACTGATAGCTGTGGGTTTTAGATTTGTTGATAGGAATATTACTTATATTTAATATTTTATGTTTATTTAATGATCGCTTAATGTGATTTCAATGAATGCAACTGTTATTTTGGTTATTTTTTTTTTTTTAAATACTGTAATCGATTCGTATTAGCGCGGCAATCGCATTCGAATGACGTAATAATCGGAGCACAACGGTACAGGCTATGAAGCATGATAGCTATCGCACGCCGTCGATAGCAAAAGTGTCTGCCGACCCTGGCGTACCCCCTCTACAGGTGGAGGGGTCGGCTCCAGCTCCCTTCACCTTCGCGCCACACGCTGCGCGCGACCAATGACCGCCCGCCCCGGCCCGGCGAAAGGTTTTATATACAAGTGGAATTCGCACTGCCAAATTGCTATAAGTCAAAATATAGGGTAGTCGGGCGGTTGACTCGTTCGTGGTGCTCCGCTCATATGAGACTATTCTGACGTCTTCTATCGACAAGTTAGTGCACTCGTGCGCGTGATACGCGACGTTGGGATTATACGCGGCCTGTAAACACAAGCCAACGAGCCGATGCACCGTCACTGGAAGCCTTTGTAGTCATTTGTTTTATAAAGGCATCAGACTTTGTGTGTTAACATGGGGTGCAGTGGAAGATATTATTTTCTGACTCTTGTTTTGTGCGTTGTGACTGAACTTGCGATCGGTGTGAGAGTGGTGCCCAAGAGAAAAAAAGGTAATTAAACATTTATTATTTATCTACTAATATTGTATGAAACTTCCGACATTTGCGTGATTTTATGTGCTTGTTGTGCAAAGTTTAATAATTTAGCTCCACGTAATCTTTTATATGAGGGGCTATAAATTGTTCGTTATGCACTATAACGTATTTTAAGGCCTTACCACATGTACTCAGGTCGTAGATAAATGTGCAGATTTCATATTGCAGCCGCATGAGCCAAATGCGGCCACTCTTACACAATGTTTTGGTTAGTTATTTAACTACACATAATAATATGCATTACAAACTTCAAACATATAGTATGTATTTATATACATACACAATAATATACGAGTTCCAATCACATGCTACTTTTGAGAAACTCGTTTTATGATAAAACTATTTTTTATCTTTACATATATATATGTACCTACATATATTTTAATAATCACATAAATAGTAATGTTTATTAGAGAAAAAAAAGTCGTAGAAAAATCGTTAAAGTTCAAATTTAGAATAAGGCGCGAAACATAACAGCTGCCAATTTCTAAAGGGTATAGAGAAGGCTAAAAAAATACTAATATGGGGGGTCTTTAATAGAGCAACAAAAGCCAAAACAACAGTTTTTAGAATTTTTGTTTGTCTGTCTGTTTGTACACGCATCACGCAAAAACTACTACATGGAATTGAATGCAGTTTTCACCGATGTATTGCTAGGGTTCTAACTTAAAATATAGGCTCCATCTTATCGCAGGAAAAAATCAGATTCTAAATTCCACGCGTACGAAGTGGCGGGCAAAAGTAGCGCGGGCTAGTAAAAAATAACAATTATCTTCTCACAATAAGGGTCCCATACACGTAGAAAGGGTACAGTTCTCTTCCTGTATAATTAATAGAAAACTACAAAAAAAAATATAAGTTTAACATATTCAAAATCATTTGACAATTTTTTTTTATTTATTTAATAGGAAAAGTTTTCGCTGGACTTCAACAAAAGCAACAATGAAAAAGGCATTTTTTTTTCTCTTTTCAAAAATGGAATTTCATCCACTTACATTACTTGTATAAGTAGAAATTCACTTATAAATGACTCAACGAATATTTATCTGACGAATATTACAACTGGCCACTTTTTAACTCCATACTGATTGTTAAAAAAACTATAAAAGCTAAGCCTACTCAAATCCACCGTTACTCGTCCGAATTATGAGAGAATTAAATGATGTGTACTGGGTACCTTGACAACGTTGTTTTGTCACATAAAATGTTACAAAACAATGGTTGTAATACTTATGTTACCGTTGTATGAACAGTTGTTTTTGTTTCATAGTGTTTTTTTACCAGACTGGTGATTGTAAGTTAGGATACAAAAAAATTGGGTTACTAAATTAAATCGGTATTTTATAGAAATTGCCACAATAGGCTTCTTTCACACGATGTGCGTGACTAACTGTTAAAGTCAAATCCTCATTTCCGTACCGCTACTTAGCTTTAAACTAGTTCTTTAAAGTAAAATGCTGCAGTAAAACTGCTTATACTTTGTTGAAATAAATTTTATGTGTATCAAAATTTTACAAATAAAACGTATTGGGTAAGTATTAAAACACGGATATTTTATATTAAGAGCTAGATGGATTGATTTAATGTAGGTAAGTGGTAATTAGCGTACACATAATAATGGCGTCTATAAATCATCCAATTAAAAGTAAGTTTGATGTAATCAGAATCATAAACTGATCGAACAAATTCCTTGTATTTATTTGTTCCACGTTACAAAGAATTAATAAAATTCCATCCACATTCATTCTCTTACCGCAAAGCTCTACAAAAAGTAACGTTAACTTAAAACTAAATTAAATAAGAAACCTAATTATGAAGTTACTTACAGCTAGCAAGAAAATGCAAAAAAATTGCCAACATTTTAAAGTTTTTAGCGAGATATTCCATTCCATATATGTACATAATTTAAAGAATGTACGCATAAACACTAGCACGTTAGAAACCTCAAAACGTGTTCGCTATTCACATAAATATTAAAAAAAATACTTTGGATAGCACACATACCTACAAGAAACTTGTAGCCGAATGAGACCTAGATATAGAGTGCAAATACACTAGAAAGTACGCAGATAAAGACTAAATAAGCTATAGACAATCATGTTAAATATTCTATTGTCTATGTACCAACTTGGCTTTTGGTTGTAAAGTTTACGTGTTCAAATTCCGCACAAATCAACACTTGGAAAAAAAATGACTAAAACTGTCAACCGTTATTGCTGATAACGAAGCATTACAAAAAAGCGCAAAAAAAAAAAAAAAAAAAAAAACACTGAAAATTTAAACTTAAGTATTTGTTCACTAATTGACGGTCTAAACGACTAACCGCTGCTCTATAAAGTATTTACTACTTAAATTACACCGACTATACAGTGCTTAACAGCATGTCAAATTCATACTTTAAAGTTTCACCATAATTAATGGTGAATTTTTGGCGTTACTCCCATTTTCTCACTTCACTAACGAACGCCGCAAGGTTGCGCGCATAGTGTTGCAACTTGGATTTCTTAAGTGCCACGGTTGTTCCCACACATCCTGTATCGATTGAACGTTGCCACATGCTCGTGAGATTCGTAATTTCCGATTTAATTATCAGTTTCTCGGTATAATACCAGCTCGTTGAGTACTTATTTACAACTAATTAATGTGGATTAAGCAAATTCTCCATTCTCGCGATTTAAATGCCTGTTTCGATATGTTACACTCTCGTTTTTATTCCATATAAGCATACAGCTTATCGTTCTGTTTTCAATTAGCAATGTAATAATAATAATTATTATTATATTATATTTAAATAATAGCTATTTACTGACATACATTTTTTATTCTGCACCCAGCCTTCATTCTTGAGAACATTCGATTTAAACGATTTCGACGAACTTCCATTTCTGTTCCAACTTGCAACAATGTACGGTAGAAAACGTCCTTCAAACAACTGTGACAGGTCGTAAACATTAGTTTTTAATCTAGTTTCTAGAGTAAACTATGGCAGCCATACGTCCGGTGCCCGGTGTTTCATATCCAGCGTCCGGATCTTAGCATCCGGCGCGCACTTACAACGCACCATTCTCGTCACGTTGTTGCGAAATCTCTCACTTTTCTTAGCAAAAATGCGAGAGAAAAATATTGACGTCACCAACAAAAAGTGAGATTTGATGACCAGTGAGAGTATCCCGGTCGGCTCTTGCGTGCCTCATCCGATTTTCCACGTTTTCCAAATAATTAGTCTCAATTGCATCTTCGCAATGCACATACTGGAAAATTAGTAATAATCTGTCTGCCTTTGAAACGCCGCCATCTGATGTTGTAACTCTCCCCTTAAGTGATTAATGACAATTTATTACACACCATGAATGATATTAATCTACGCTGAGTAATACGAGCATGTCCAGAATGCACAATATTTTAGGATTTATCGTATTTTACGGTTAAATATGATGTAGTGTTGCTCTATTTTCTCTTGTGTCAATATTATATTATTTGTTATTGATATGAATTCGCATCATGTAATAGGATTTTACGAGACTTGGAGATTAATTTCTAAGTTAACACAATCCCTTCGTTCCAAAATTTACGGCAGTCTTTTACAACACTACTATCCTTGAATTTTCATTGATATTTAAAACGAATATTAAATATCAATTACCAACCACCATTATCTTTCTGTAACATTGTTTTAATACGAGGGCGTGTACCTCGACGTTATTATGAAATCGCTAATTATTCAACGGCAATCACTTGTTCCGTAGTCGGAAGACGTTGAAGCAATAAAAAAAAGTGTTGCCCGCATAAAATAACCATTAGTGCGTTATCTGTGCTGATGCCGCTAAATTTAAGCTTAATTAATATGTTTAGAAATATTTATTAACGAACTGTTAATTGCGGTTATCTGTAACGTTACCCTGAAGTTTAGAGGTTTTTAACTAGGGCTAAACGAACAACATTAATCGTATCTTCCTGAACAGTAGATTGATAATGTGATGCCACCATGCTGGAGGTATCATCGGGGAAACCTTTAATTCATTAACATTTTTTTACCAAATTGTTAAGCTAGTTACATAACTCTAACTTAATATAAATCATTAATTATCTCAATTAATTAATCGGAAAAAACATAACCGATCACATGATATAAATTTATGTCAACTTTAACTTATGAGTAAGATGTCTCATTTAAATTTAGAACATACTACCCTTTTTCCGCATTTCACCACGCTCATCACTAATTTAATGATGTCCAATGGATTATTGTGCAATCCGAAAGTGAAACTGAATGAAAACGTCTCTACGGTAATTACGTTTTCCACATAAAACTGGTAGTAAACATGAATTTACATTATAACATCGTCGAGTCGCGTGCCTGTAATATCTTATTATGTCATTAATGTATATTCGTATTTGTACAAGAACGTCACATTTAAAGGTCCAAGGTATTATATTGTTGAACAAATTGTAACCGTTTCAGTCCGTTCCAGTCCGTTTCAGTTTGGTCTTGGATTTTCGGTGTTGCTAAAAAAATAAACATAGTACGAATACTTTCTTATCTTACATGAAAGTATATACGTTATATTGAATTCGACGATGCCATCTAGCTAAAAAAAAGACGTGTAAAAGTGATTCTTGATCGCAAAATAAACAATTTATTTTTTCCAGTAATATTTCTATATCTTCAGATAGCTGTTCCTGATGGGGTATTTGTGTATGCCAATTTTTATGTTTGTAAACACACCCACGACATAATAATTATGCCCAATGTGGCCCAACGTTATCTATAAAAATATTATAATAAACCAGAAGATATCAGGAGTCACTGAAAAATGTATTACCAACGCTTAATAACCCAAAACAAATATGTAAATTTTAGAAAACAAATTCCACCACACACACTTCAACAAACAGTACAATTTTGCTAGGTCACTGCAATAAAACATCAACATTCTAATATTCGTGTCAATATCAGTTGTAATTTGTAGAATCGCATCAATTTTTTGTCGGCTGCATAATGTCGTAATTCACAGGTGGCTAATGTGTTACTCGTATCTGAGGCGAACCACGTGTGTGTATTAGAGAGCGACTCATTCCGATTCACTTCGCGCACCGACGTGACGTTGATGTCGTCTATTTATTATTTGTATGTTGTTTATTGCGCTCACATAGTGTACATTAAATAAACCTACATTATCGTGGTTTCTAGGGGGAAAAAATATTATGTATAGAAATATTCTTCACCTATGGGAAAGAAAGGTTCTCAAGTGGCGACCACGAACCGGAAGACTCACAAATAATACTTAATAATGTTAATTCTATACCTCGATTGTCCCACTAGCTTGATCTTGCTACCTTTTTGTTGTCTGAATAATTACCTATTACTTGCCGATGCCGTTATTAATTCCTACGTACTCGCAGGCCAGATATAATTCCAATAGAAAAATTTAATAACACTGGTCGGTCAAAACATGACATCAGATTCTGCAGCCCCGCTTGCGACCAATATACCAATAACGCAGTTATATCCCAGCGATATATAATTATTAACTGCCAAGATGTATGTTATTTAGACATAATTATAACCTTCGCTTCCCACCTGATGGATCATCGATTTAATGCCCGATTGGTGTTAATTGCATTTGGCATAACACAGTACAATTTTTTTGGCCAATTTCAGTCTAGATTTTATTTTGGATCGTGAAACGCTGCAAATCATATGATAATCTGAATTAATAGCTAATAAAATATTCAAAAACTAGTTCACTAATTATATTTTTAATACTTTACTATCTACCTACTTCATAATGAGATGTTTTGGTCTATAATTTATTTGGCTCTAAAAATAACTCTTTTTAATTAAATGAAATGAAATTATTTATTTTGCAATTAGGATTTTTCAATCACTTTTACACGTAATTATAACGTTTCTAAATTTCTTAATAGTTTGCAATACTGGTTAATTTTAACATTTCACTTATAAAATAATGTTTTTAAATTATTTCTGCATTATCGGTTTTTGAAGTCTAACTATTTAGAGCTGTAAGAAAATACAAAATTACACAGACCCCATTTTCAATATATTTAGGACCACGCTAAACTGTCAGTAAAACAAATCAATTTATTCATTGATTTTTTATTTATACATTGATAGATAATTGAGATACCTATGTATTAAGGCTAAGCCGTCTGAGAAAATCGTAACATTTCGTGTAACATAATCAGGCAAAAACGCCGTAATAACTGTACACAGTAACGTCATTATTCATGTGTGCCGATACTTAATGGGTTGAGTTTTTGCTTGATATTTGAGCAACGTCCTCTGCATCCGCCGACATCGTCGAGAACCGGCTGCGTGCCTTAGCTCACCAAATGAACGGCTAGATTACCCACACTGACCTACTTGCAGAATCATTGATGTTTCTTAGGCATGTCAACCAAGTTTAATTTATACTGGGTCTTGTGTGACTAATGTTTGGGTAAAAATATCAAGATTCTTAACTGCGTAATATAGCATCATGTCTGTTTTCCCCGAAGAGTTGGGCAGAGTTACATACACATTTTTTTGATGCCGCTATTAAGTCCCATGTAATGGGAGGCGAGTCCATTACAATCAACCGGACACAACTCCAGGCTTCTACTGAGTATTCATTTTCATACAGAAAAACCAAACACTGCCCAACCCTCGGAATCGAACCCGAAAACTCGCACTCAACAGCTAAGCTATATTTTTTATAGCGACCACTACACCAATAAGCCAGTCTAATTTTTTGACTATATAAGTATTATTTTGGCACAGTATGTATAATACAGCGTTACAAGCCTATTCATCATTGACTTACAATTTATGTTCTTTAAGTCATTAATTTACTTTTTTCCTTTAACAAGTGTTGGCAAATTTATTGATCGTAAACTAAGCTTAAAATCGAGTTTAAAAAACCGATTACGTTTTAGGCAATCAATCATACCTATAATATTAGATAAGCCTCGGTAATTAGGCTTGTCGTTTGATTAGTTGCTTCAAACCTGAACCTATGTTGTGATGGGTCTTGATATGCTATAAATAGCATAACAAACTAGTTCAGTTACTCTGTTACGTTAAATGTTAGCTAAGGCATGTATACGTAACTTTTATATATATGTCTTCATGTATTATTTTTGTATGTCTTCGGGATCTTGTTTACAAAGAGATCGTATTTCTGACATGCCCTTGCGCATTAACAAAGATTTCTTAATGTTTCTGTCATATATAGCTGTAATTGCTTGAATGCAATTAATTCACGTTGCAAAACAAAGTAATAGATGAATCCAGCTGCTGTAACAATTACATTTGGAGTCTTATACACTCGTATCTATTTCATAAAATCGTAGTACAAACACTCCGCAGTAAATTATTTTTAGGGTTTTTTTTTTATATAATCATTTAAATAATAATCAGACGCCATCTATTGTGGTAATGTTGCAATAAACTGTTACTAATTACATTTAGGTAAAGGTCTTATAATTTTATAACGCCTTGATGTTAATATGTAAACTGTAGGTCACTGTTTAATCGTCATATCACAACATAATTTTAATTAGACTCAAAATAAATGTAATTTAGCTTGAAAGTAAAATATACTGACTAAAATGGGCTGCGTCGTTGGTCTAGCGGTCGCAACCGCGACTGCTAAGCGTGAGGTCCTGGGATGGATTCTCGGGTCGGGCAAAGTGTTATTGGATTTTTTTGTGTGGAAGTTCTCAGTAGCAGTACAGAGTCTGGAACTATACCCGGTAGATGGCAATAGGCTCGCCCCCTATTACATGGGACTCATAACAGCATCGGCGAATTGTGGGTGTACAATAGTACACCTCTGCCTAAGCTGGGCGGAAGCTAGTATTTGATAATTTCAAAGCTTTGCGTTCGTGACTGATATGCTAAACCGATATTTTGTTTTGTCAAAAAGCAAAGTCACTGCCATTTAAAGTATCCATTGCAATTTAAAATCTTCACACGAATGCATCGTAATTTGATTATGACATATAGGTATAAATAACACTGGTTGATTTATGATTTGATTTTTGTTTGAGAATCGTTTAGTTTTTTTTAAGAATGAATAGTTACGTTGTATTTAGGCAATTAAGCTAATATTTACTAAGCTATTTTAGACGTAAAGAGGTGTTATGAAAGGTCTATTTTTGTTCGATGTTATCCACTGATAGAATATTTCGGTTTAACATAACTTTCTAGCTTTAAAAAAATATTTTTTTTACTGACATAAGTACAGTCAGCATCAATGAGATGTATATCTACACGTAATGAAATTCAAAAGCGATTTTAAGAGTTTTTTACACATCTTATCTGCGGATACATAAAAATAATTAGTCCTTTATATTTAAGATTTTAACCATCAGTTTTCCAAGAATAAGCGTGACTGTATATAAAATAGAAAACCAATACTATTCTGATTTGGCACAGTCCTTAAGTTATCAACAGTCACAAAATGCGCACGGTAACTTTATTACTAATATGTCATAAATCACGGCATAATAAAATTCAAGCCCAGTCCAATCAAAATTATTATATCAAATAATATTAACACTTTAATGATACTGTTTATATAATAACAATCAATCATTCGTCTATACTGTCTATACCTTGACGAGAGAAACCAATTCGACTTAAATAATAAATTATGTTACATAATAATGTAACAGTAGGATATTATAGTCAATTTCCTTTATGCTGAGCAGCCATATGGGAGCAAACTGTCCAGCACACAAATGAAGCCTAATCGCCGCAGGCGCAGTCGGCTTGGATTATTATAATATATAAATATTATTACCTATATCTTGGTGCTTTTTTTTTTTTTTTGATTTGCGTGGTTAGAACCAAACCTATATCCTTGTCCTGACTGCCTCATTGGTCTATTGGTCGCAAGCGTGGTGGTCTTGGGTTCGATTCCCTGGTTGGGCAAAGTGTTATTGGGTTTTTCTGTATGGAAATTCTCAGTAGCAGCATGGAGTCTGGAAATGTAACTGGTAGATGTCAATAGGCACGGCTCCTCTTTCATGGGAGTCAATACTCAATATTGCCTAAACCTGAGTGTATAATTTGTAGGTACTACTCTGCCTAACCCTTCGAGGTATACAAGCCTGATGCTATGTTATGTGTATAGGTAGGTAAAAGTAGATAAAAAAATGAATAACAAAAAATATACGAGTCTACATATCATTGTTACAAAATATGTTGTAATATAGTATATAAGATTAACAATGTAGACAATCATTCATTTATCATCATTTGTGAAGCGGTATTTAATTGTCAGATAGATGATCATAACCAAACACTCCCATACCTACGATACGTGAAGCAACCCATCATTTTCAATTATATCTTCCAACATATTATATCTACCTAGTATAGCATTCGCCAAAAAAGTTAGGCAGAGGTATAGAGCACCCACATATCGCCTTATCAGCAATATTAAGTCCTATTGCCATCTATCGGGCACAATTCCAAACTCCAGGCTCCTACTAAGAATTTCCAAATAAAAATAACCCGTTGCCCGGGAATAAAACCTTGGACTTTACACTAAACAGGCGCACTTGCAACCACATAATACATCCAATTTTTTATATGTTTTGCGTAACACCATCACGATAGTCAACTCGTACGCAACTGGACCACAGAGGAGGACTACATATGTTCTTACTCCACACACGTACATGTAAATGTGCAATTAGTCTGTAAGTCTGTCTGCAACTGTGCACGAAACACCAGATTAATGGCACGCTCAGACTTGACTCGGCAATACATCACGTAATGAGTGCACAAACGTATTAGACGCTTTCTTTTGATCGATGTCGATATTCTAACCACATTGCATGTTTTCACCGAAAAACTGACAAAATACGCCTTTCTAGTTAATGATTATTCATTGCTCGTTGCCACGCGAACAGAACGAGAGATTCGTCTTACGGGGTAGAAAACGTTGAAAGTGAAAATATATCCAACAGTTGAAGTAATGATGAATGGAGAACCTTCGTGTTCTGCTTATGTTCTGCTCATAAATTCTTTTACTATTTTGATAGCCTTTGACAACTCTCCAAAACAAATATGGAGTCAATTGAGTTTGACTTTGGATTATATAAGATTCTTATTTCTCAATATCAATGTGCGGAATTTACGGAGAATTTACTGACCTATTATATTCAAATTCAAATGTATATTTGTTCATGTAAACCATTTTCAGGCACTTATGAATAGTCAGGCTCTAGTTGCCACGTTTCAAAGTGTTGATTTCCAATGGAGAAGAAAGGGCAAGAAACTCCATGGTTACTCTTTTTAACTCGAAATTATACATACAATATTAATTTATACATTGAATTAATTTTTACAATATTAATTTAATTTATACGTAAATAGCACTCATAAATCAACGCACTCGTAAATAAATGATGTACCTCTATGATATTATAGATGGTACTGGTGCCATCGCTTCTTCTAAATACTATCGGAGAGATGTGCGTTTCACTTTTATTGCTTAAAGATAACACCATTAATTTTATAGGCATCGTCATAAAATTAAATATCAATACTAAAACTATGTAGGATCACATCAGTAATGAGCATCCAGCCTTAGAAAGTAGCGGGTGTTATTATAAAACTATTTTAAGACATCGTGTTATGTAGATCTCCATTAGCATATGTAGTTCGTACGAAGATAAATTTTAGGCACGATTTTGGGAGAATAAGAGTATCTTTATTCATACATTTTTCAGTCTCATTGATATACAGTAATTACCAAGACTCCTTTAATTGAAGAATTTATTTTTAATGCTGAAATAACCTTTGTAAAGCTTATAAATTTATGATGATCATACTACCCTTGACCGAGAATCAGAGACAGAAATTGACAGCTTAACAAAACATCGGCTAGTTGACGATTACTTTTTATATTAAAAATTGTAGACGGTTATTTCGAGATTATTTTAAAAGGACGGGCCGCCTCATCCTTTATTCTAACATTACTTCACCGCAGTCTTTTATAAACACATATGTGCCAAGACGGAAGCCTAGAAGCAGCGCGCTTTCTGTGTACAAAATATGGTAAAGTTTCCTTAACTTCAAATCATACCTCAACTTATAATCTTCATCATTTCATTGTTCCATTAAATCTCAAACACGGTTGACGCGACCGCTATTAGATTGGCTTTCTCCGCTATGGATGAGGGTTTGATTTCCGAGAAATAAATATATGTGCATTTTTGTATTTTGTACCTATAATACAAGAGAAATCCTAGTACTGTAGTAATAACATTAACATTATGATTTTCATCATGATAGCAATTAGCTTTTCACGGCTTATTAATACTAGGAATACCGTGCAGATAAGAATTAATTTGTGTATCAAATATCTGTGAAATTATCACAATATAGGTAATGAATAATATCCTTCCTAGCTTACAAATTAATTACTGCAAACAGTCCGTAATAACTAAGCATACTTTAATACCTGCCTAGTTTTTTTGTGAATGTTCAACTTGTTCATTATCTCTGTGATAATCACTGGCTACCGCTACAGGAAAATCTTTTCCAGAATTAGTACTAGTGTTGCGATTATAGTATATAATTTATTTTTATCATAAATAACCTTTAACCCAAGTATTAAAAAACCAACTTCCAATCAACTCAATAGCTACTTAAGATCAATATTTATTTTATCATTCCAATGTATAAGTTAATTACACAAGCTTCTGAATGAACGTACAATGGCGCTGCGGTCAGCGTAAGGCGGTGCGGGCGCAGTGGCCGAACCGCGACTCTTGCGCAACTTGCCGTAATCATTATACATGTCAACTTATGCAGATTGATGGAAGACACTGGCTTGATTAATTTAACCCATTTTTTTAAAGCACGTGTTGTTTTTGATTAATTATTGAATGTGAAAATTTTGTGACGTAACGTATTTAAATTAACGCATTAAAAACTTGTGCTTTCCTAATTTAATTAGTAGAAATATTTGGAATAAAATTATTTTTCCTATTATCATAACTAACAAATCTGAACTCATAATTGCAATGTAATGTTTATGCAACAAACTAGAAGTTATGTTAACAATAGAATTAACGTACTATAAAACTGTCGTTTACTGATTTAATTATGCTGATTATATCAGGGGTAACATTGCCATCACGAACCGTATTTAACTATTAAGTAGAGGATTTACTGACAGACCTTGTATTCCACTGGAACAATGTCTAAAGCTTAGTCATTTTTCACTAAAATCTCAACTGTCCAATCACTGTAGCATTTCGAGCGTTTTAAGGAAAGACACCGCTAATATGATATTACGAGAATGATGAAAAAGATAGGTGGAAAATATATGTTTTCGTTTTTTGATAAATCTTAACAAGGTCTCTAACGGTGCGAAAATTACTCCCCAGGTGAGAGACGCTGCCTCAAGACAAGACAGCACAATCAATCTTTCTGTCACATAATAGATACATCAGATCACGTAATATAAACAAAAAAAACTATTTTTGTAAGTTTACAACACATCAAAATGGGCGACACAGATTATGTAGTGATGTTCATCATAATGTTATACAATAAAGTCAATAAACGAGTGCATTCGGACTTAATATTAACGTAGCCTATTCGATACGTGACATAACGTGAACTCGTGTCAAACTATGATGACCATAAAGTTGTGTAACATCGAAATCTTAACTTTCTATGCGTTAACGAACATAGCTGAGATAGAATGAGATTATCGATGGAGAATCGATTACACACCAATAAATTCCTGAATATCAAAGTAGATGTCCTTATTACGAATACACTTAATAATCCACTTGATGAGAAGTCTAGTAAAACAATACGAAGTTAATCCGGTTGAGAATCTCTCCTCATTCGTTAACCGACGCTATCGGTGGTAGAACTTACAGAAAACCTAGATTTAGAATCGTGATATAATCGAGTTGAATGAAACCGATACCCGAGACGATGACAGGACTATAGAATTTCATTCATGCCTATGAATAAATATCGAACAAATATTTTCTAGTCTGTTTGTTTCGTTAATCGATTATTTTATGGAGTAACTCGAATAGTTATGTGAATCGAATAACATCCGTTGCGGTGTTAGCATCCGTTGCGGTGTTAGCATCCGTCGCGTCACCTGCGCATGCTCTGTCGCCGTCAATGTTACCAGTTTACTTACGTATAATTTAAAACTTTCTAAAGAGACTACCAGCTAGGTAAGTAGCTGCCATTGCCTCGGTCAGATTTCCCTTTCGTACGACAAGCTTCATCAAGCTTATTATTATAATATTAGTTATGCGATAATACGATGTACCTTATTTCGTTAAAGCTTGCCAACCGGTTTGCCAGTGTTGGTGTGAATGTTAACGAGAAACTATGAAATGAGAAAACCTTGCTAATAGGAGCAGATAAAATACACACAACAAGATGATTACAATTTTTTTTTTTTTTTTTTCAATTATTAAAACGACTAGACCGGTTAAAATTAAATAATTTTATAATGAATGCTAGTCATAGTTAACTATTTCAATTACTAAAAACTTAATTACAATTAGTAATAGTAAAAAGTAAAAAAAAATGTCGGAAGTTGAACAAATGACTTCATACTTCGTATAACAATATTCGATGTATAAAATCAAATTTAATTTAATACTGTTGAAATTAATTGAAATAACTAATTATTATTTATTTTAATGGTTTGTTGTGCGCATATACGCGGATATGAACGGAGGATGTGAACGAACAAATTCCGTATTCCAAGCGTTCAGTTAGTTAATATTATTACTGTTATTCTAAGCGCTTTTTGAAATGAATATTTTGGTCTGAAATATTATTGATTAAACTTTAAAACTCTTTCATACTCCTTTTAACTTTCTAATTGAGTCGTCACCATCGTTATGGTTTTATTATGCTGTATATAAGTATCAATATGGGTTTTCAGAGTATGAAAAATAAGAATATTTTCCTTATCGAAAGGTTGGAAATCGCGCATTGAAAATGGATTACTGTGAACCAAATAAAATCATAGAAAGCAATGTCAAGTTCGGCAATGATCCTATCGAGAAAATTAAGAATCGATTACAATCATTTTGCGGTTTTAATCGATTGTTTACGATTGGATGGTACGTTTCTTTCTGTGCCTACGCATCGGTGCAGGCGTGGGGTAGGTCAAGTTCGAAGCTTGGCCGTGGCATCGAATGCTATAGTTCTCGTCGCTCGTCTCAGCTGTCATCGAACTCGATTCGACGACTTAATTGCGATTGCGAACGTAAATAAACTTTGACGCAGGCGCAATTTGAGTCGGAAGTGTAATTATGTAGACCAGATTTTAGTTCGTAAATTATTTGGCTAACAAATTTTATAAAATAACTATTATTTGCATTTAATTAAAGATTAAGGCTGGCCCTATGTTTTACATTAACTTTAAGACTGTTATCAATCAATGAATCCCTTATTTAATGAATATGGATGTGGTTTAAAAATGTCTTACAGTATTTAAATTTTCTCATTAAAGAAGACGTTCTCCTTTTGTGTCAGTTTTTGAGTATGTCTTAAATAATTAATCGTAATTATTATGACATGTATTTACTTTAATAATAATCTTTAATTAAATACCTTAAAATGGAAAATTTTATTTAAAAAACTTGGCATCACAACCCATTCATAAAATCATTTATGGTATATCGAACAGACTCTGTTGATATATTGAAACGCTTATTATAAAATAAATTTAATAAATACACCTTTATTTTAAGATACAGAATTATAAACTAATTAATCGTGACGTTCCAATTTTTCCAAAAATGTTCTGTTGAAACGATTTTATACAAAATTACATGAAATTCTTAAGAATATATTTCCAAAACCACGTACAAACTTAGTGCTTATGTACATGTGTTTATTTCGTAATTGGCATCTGCACACATAAAAGGCATTAAATTCAATTCAGTAATGCGATTCGGTATTTATTGGAGCGATCTAACTGCTTTACAATATTGAGGACAGCTCACCAGCTGTTCTACTTCACTGGCACGCTGTTCTCATGACTACTATCTTGCATACATTCAACACAATCTCCTGCCGAACTGTGCATTACCTGTTGCGTTCATCGAAAGTAATAGATTTGTCAACAACAGCGGTAATGGACAGTGAACATATCTTAAGTAACTATAGGAACTTGTTGATAGATTTCTAATCTGAGCCTGGGTTTTGTGTAGCAACAGCCTACGACAATACGTAGGCAACACTAATTGTATTAGGATCAAGTATTACACTAACACTATTGTCGTTTTCACTACCAGGTTGTCGGATAATAATGTTATCACTAGTAAACAGTGGAATTTCTTTCAATAAGTGTTTATTTAACAGATAGAAAACGATCAAGTGTTTGTTTAAGGAAACGAAAACAAAATAGCGCAAGTGTTTGTTAAACACTTGAAGATCAAGAATCCTTACAATGTAAACACTTTATATTAACGACTTTTCTTAAAATACTAAATTCCCCGAAGGAAACTATATCAATGCCCTAGATGATAAATTTAAGCAAATAAGACAAGAAACTTCAGTATTTCAGCACACACATTGGCTCCTAAATGTGCCGTACATTGAAGAGTTTCAAAGGCTTCCAGTATCACCAGACTCGTATAGAAATTGGTGATCTTATATTTTTATTGCATACAAGAGGATGAGCCACTATGTTCCAGTGACCCAGTCTCTTGATGAAGCGCTCAGGAGCCACACACGATACCAAGCGATAAAGAGTGGTAACCGATTTCTTACAGCCACGGATAACACTAAAATTAGTTATATAATGTATCGTGACGTCATTTAACTATATAAAACGAAAGTGTTGTAAGAAAATTCAGAAATCAACACGAGACTCAATTTACAGACAAAATTACTCAGTTGTTAAAAAACGGTTCATGAAACGTTTTGTTGAAATTTTTAATAGCTTTTCTTTTGTGTAATCTAAAAACGTTATACAATTTCAGACACCCGTGAACTAGAATTTATATCAACAAAGAAGGTCTCGTAATATATAAGTAATTATTTGAATGAATTGGTCAATTAAATATTGCGTCAATGTAATAATTTAAACACTCCTGCGCTTCTTGTTCATGAACAATACAATCTATGTCACCACGCTTACACGGTTTGGAGATAGTAATCCGTATATTGTCATTGACATTGCATAGAAGGACTCTTTAAATTGTGCCCATTCTCTACCCATATTGCCGTCTTTTACCTTATGTAGTTGAAGAGAGTAGCCAATCCTTTTTGGGATTCCTCTCGGACATGATTCTTCCGTGACTGGAGATATCAGTATTTTTCTATCTTTAGCGGCATTACTTAATTAGAATAAAAACAAATGGAATAATTTAAAACACAATTTTGAAATCGTTTTTTCTCGACTGTACCTTGTTAAAGAAAGCCTGAAGTATTTAAAGAGATTTTTAAAATATGTGCATGTTTCATACATATCCATATAATCTCGGAATGGAAATAAGTATCGTTTGCCGTTGCAATTGAAAGTTAACATTTAGCCCGAGAAAGTTTTATGCGAGTTTTGTGAGAAATTCACTTGTTTCAAAAATAAACACACGTATAATATTTTATTATTTTTGTTACTTTCACACATTCTAAGATTCACAATTAGGTCTATGAGGCGTTAATTTTATGTTCCGTTTCAACATTACTTTTTTTTAAATTAATTATACAGTATGCTGAAAGTTAAAACACGAACATTCATAAATTATAACGGTAGCTGTTTATACCACCTTACTGGCCAAACTTTGATTGACTGTCGGAAGTTCATCAATCAACCCAAATCATAGTAGGTATTTATACCGTTTCCGAAAATATAATTGGAATAATATTCTAATTCTTTTTTTGCGGTACCGTAAATCATATTTACGTACTATTGAAATACTGAATCATCGAATACTGTTATTAATTAACTTGTGAGATGACATTGTAAATATATTCCCTCTCTAATTTTCTATAATTAGACTACGAAAGTGTCTAATTGACTTGTTGGGTTGCTTTTTTTTTTCATATAAGGGGAACACGTCTGACAGGTACAGCTTTACACGAAAGCTAAGTGCCTGACATATTTCAATGCATCATAAATCAATCAGTCAACTTTCATGGTTGGTTCCCGACTCATACCTACTCGTTGGGAGGAAAAAATTGATGGATAGTGGTCGGGCTATGTCTACTTTTCTGTTTTCCGTCATAATGTCGGAAACTGAACAGGGTGTCTGAATCCCGTTTTGATTGAGATTGATTGAGTCCCATGTAATAAGTAATAGGGGACGAGCTTATTGCCATCTACCGGGCACAGTTCTAGACTCCGTTCTGCTACAAAGATATTCCATACATAAAAACCCAATAACACTTTGCCCGACCCGGGATTCGAAGCCAGGACATCATGCTTAACAGTCGCGCTTGTAACAACTAGACCAACGAGGTAGTGATAATTCCTAAAAGCTATTAAATGATGGTATCAAAATATAGGTGTCAGATCTAGTTTCAAGCTTAATGGTTTCTAAAACCGTAATAATTTAAATAAAATTTGCTATTTCCTTGACTTATATTAGTATCTATACAGGACTACAAATCGAGTTCAATTTGGCATGCTTTATGACTTTTTTTTTTTTCATTCCTAAGGTGACAAGTAATGTAAAAAGCATTTTACGTAAAGCGTAATGTAGTGGACAGCTAACAGTACTGGTTCAAGAACGAGTGCGTTCGCAGTGACTTTTACTTTCGCCAAACTAGTGCAAGAAGTGCATTGACTGGTGGCGCAACGGGTTTGCAGTACTGGAGCACTGGTGACAAGGTTGAGAAATAACATGAAACTGGTATTACGCATGCGTAACGTTACCCTACCTTTTCATTTAAGTTCTAACAAAAAATATCCAAGGAATTTACTACCGCTTTTTCTGCTTCATTAAAAACCTGTTACAGTTTATAGAAATAAGTTATTATCTGACATGTTGACACTTTGACATACTTTGAACGAAATTCTTGCTAATTAACTTATGATTTTAGACTATTTAAACTAGATTTATTAACTAAAAATTTTGCTGTAGTAAATGCTTAAGAAAGATGTTTCGACATAAAATATGAGACTTATAAAGGTAGGTATATGATCGGTATAATTTGAGCTTCTAATACAATTATTTGTTGGTTACAAAATCGCACCTATCCAATTCCGGCGTCGGACTGTGCGGGCGCAACACTACGACCGCAAAAACTGAAATTATAGTATACCAAACGTACAGTCGACGACAAAAGCTTTATAATTTCCGGACCATTAATGGTGTAGCTCATTGTAGACAAGGCCACCGCCGTGAATGTGCCGGCCGACTCGGTTCACGACAATTGCATTCCACATTACTTCTCCACGAACGAATTTAGCAACTCGGCCTCAGGTGTTAAAGTTAATTTTATTACGACACGTCACGGTATCGAAACCTTTCGTTGTATGACAAATTTAAAAGCGGATCAAATCGATTTCTGATCGCAAACAAACGTCAGATACGGATGTCGGCAACGCCCTTGTCATAGTAATATCGATCAGAGTTGATAGTTAACTATTCAGATCATTCGGCTTCGTTACTGACAGTAATTTAGATCATTGATACGCCAGTTTTGTAACTAAATTCGCTATGATATGTATCAGGACTTTCTGAATAATATTAATATTAAATAGCTGGTGGTCGCCGTGCAAAACTATTTTTGTATACTTACAATATACGCCATTGTGATAAAGCGGTTAACTCATTAGTTAAAATTTTGGACTCATTATTCCTGTTATAGAAAACTCTAATACTCCCCGAGCCTGATGTATACAAGAAAAGGCACATAAAAAAAATTAAAACAAAAATAAGACTTGGGAATTTTTTGACTGATCAATAGCTTTCTTTACTGTACAACAAAATATGCTGGATGCTGATGCTGCATGTGCTTTGTGTTACCACTGCATATTTAATCATTATAATGATTTTTCGTTATTATTATTTAATAATGAATTTACAAAACAGCAGCAAAACTCAGCAAGTTGCTTAGTTGTTTTCAATAATATTGGAATTCCTTACTATTGTTATTTGTATTTGCAAACATTTCAATAATTATTCAAACTTAGAACGGATTTATTGTACGAGAATTAAATTCAATTAAGTGGAAAACCGGAGGCCGGCTGATAATTGTAATGATTCATTATGGAAACGGAACGCTCGCGTTGTCGAGTTCAGTCGAACGTGATCGCGGCCCACTGATTGTAATATATCGACATTAGTTTGTTCTCATTTACACCTTAACGCGATAATATCAGTAGAAATTAGAGCAACATTTTCTAACCTTCCAATTTTGGAAGGATTCAAGTTATCTAACAGATTTTGAACTGCATCATTGATGAAGAAGTCACGCAGCGTGACTACTAAGCGTGAAGTCCTGGGTGAGATCCTCGAGTCGAGTAAAGTGTTATTGAATTCTTCATGAAAATTCCTAGAAGTAGCGTGCAATTTTAAAATTTCGCCGATAGAGTGTAATAGGCTGGGTCCCTCTTCCATGGGCTCTAATAACAGAATCGGCGAATTGTAAATGTACAAATAGTTACCTCTGCATAACTCTTCGGGGAATACAATCTTCCTTGAAATTGAATGAATTTCGGTAGCAATCCAGTATTTTTCGGGAGAACAAGAACGTTTCATATAATTAGATGATCTTTAGCCTGTAATTTGCAAATTAATAATTCATGACTTAAGCGGCAACCAAGACTGCATTTTAAAACACAAATTATTAAAAATGATGATGACCTGCAGATGTCCTTTACATTACGTAGGTACATTCCAATTGCCTCGGATTTTTTATAAATTCACGTAAATATTCAAACTTCAAGTTAAAATAACACAGCATCACGCCTGTATTCCCTGAAGGGTTAGGCAGAGTTATAGGTACTATAATAGACCCATATTTCGCCGATGCCGTTATTGATTCCCGTGTGATAGGAGGCGGGCCCACTACCACCTACCGGGCACAGTTCCAGACTCCGTGTGGATTTCCATACAGAACAACCCAATAACACCTTACCTGACCTGGGAATCAAACCCAGGACCTCACATTCAACAATCGCGCTTGCGACCACTAGACAATGAGACAGTCAAATTCTAATTATAATTATGTAAATTCAGGGTTTTCAACACTGTTAGCGCAAATCAGAAGCTAATAATCTATTAGCTAAAGGCCCATATTTAATCTCGATCTGACATTCTGATTTAGATGCGGACCATTGTTTGGAATAAAATACGATATAAGGAATGCAATCAATCGTTTTTGTTTATGTTTGCCTGGCCTTTATTTGCATAAGTTGAACGTTATCTCCGGGTAACATGGCCATCGGTCTTAGTACATTTCAGTATCCACACGAAATGGTAACGAAGGGGACATAATAACTACCTGTATCATACCTTATAAAGTTCACTTAGGTTTTCTCAAGACCTTTCGTAGGAATCTAATGACTTTTGTGTTATGCTAATCATAAGATTTTAAATAATATACGCAAGTATTCAATTGTTTAATGTTAACGGAGCCCACTCATCAATCCAGCCTACACCAAAAATTTAACATCAAAATTAAATGATTTATATCTAGTATTGGTTAACGGAGGCGCGTTGCTTTTCATAAGTCTATAACGCTTATATTTATATATATATATATATATAAATCACCACAAATAACTCACTAATTCCTAAACCACAAATAAGTTCCCAATGATCACAATTGTAATATCTACAACTACACACAGTAATCAAATGTCAACATGACTTCCATATAAGTCATACAATTTCAAAATACATAAGTGCCTGTGCGACTGCGCACTGACATTCATATCCCATTATGCAGACATATGAATCGCGGATCATCCGAAATGCGTTCACAAGACGATGTGAATACGACAAACAGACAATGTGACAAAACTTTCTATGTTATTTCGAAAAATAATAACACTGTGTGGAACTAATACGTAATTAGTGTTACGTTTTTACAGTGACAATATACGAGAGACACTGTTACATATTTCTTATGAAGGTGCTAAAACAGATATAACGTAATTTACGACTGTTGCAAACTCTAGAATTATCTCCGCAATATATTATTGAGTATTACGGAAATCTACTCGTAATACTGTTTTAATGTCTAATGAAACATTTAAAATCATAATTAAGTTTTATATACAATTTTCTAAAGACTTTCAAACACTTTCCAATCAATCTTAATGATATAAAAAAATATATTGTAGTTAAAGGATATATTTTACCAAAAGTTCCAAATATTATAACAATGTGCATGATGATGGCGATATATACAATCAACATAAAAGAAAGAGTTTTCTCTTTGTCGGTATAGTATTTACATGCTTTCTTTCCCTTTTGCCATCCATGATGTCTTTTATAAAGTACCGTGACCGCGTGTACCGCGATTATATGGCCTATCATATTTCGTCTTCTGATATCTAAACTCTTTACTGATCTTCGTGTTTCTTTTTTCGTCTTCGTCTTTCTTTGACTCTAAACAGCACTTCTGCATTTGTCGGTTCAAAATGTGGCCCTGGAGATAACTTGGACAAGTTATCTCCAGGGCCACATTTTGAAGTACAGACTTAATAAATTCAAGATTATCTTTATCGCAACCATTGATAGTGGTTAGAAAGCATATAGAAGCTACCTGATAATATTATTGCAGGAAAGATGCGTACGCAAGAAACGTCTCGCAGCCATGCGTAACCGCTTATGTTAACATTCCGTAATGTTAAGTTATTCAATCTTGCGATGATAACTTTTAATTATAACTTACTTGTACTCTATGATTCATTTAATAAGCGTAGTTAAGCTACAATGGAAATAACAATCGTCGGCATATCTGATGCGCTCCGTACCATGAAAAGCTGAGAATCCGGTAAATCATAAATCAATAGGATTTACAAGCTAAATCCGTTTTAATAACACCACGATCAAAATTGTGGAAACCTCCACATAATGTTTAAAATTACCAAAATTTTACGATTACAGTTAAAGTAAGGGTTGAGGTCTGAGAGTTCTCTTCTAAAGAGTGAATGTTTACGCGTCGATACCTATGTATGGCAACAGTTAAACCGAAATCGCAGGCGCGTCTTGTGATATCTCAAGCCGTGGGAAGTCATGTTAACAGAACTCATGATCTCTAGGTTTTGTCAAGACCGCGTTTGACCAACGACGGAGTAGAAGTTGCAGCTAACAGAGACAAATAGGTAAGTAAAGGTCAAATTTTGAACCTGAGCTACAAGAATCCGGCAGATAAATACATGAACCGCTACCATAATCCACACTGTCAAATTCCATGCAGAAGTCAGCCTTGACATTTGGCTAAGTTAATGATAATACAAAGCAGAAACAGAAGGACTAGTACAAAGGACTTAACGCACAATAGATTGCCCAATAAGTCGTGAGGCATAGCCTTAGGAACTTGTGAACTATCAACTGATCTAAACAAAAGTTGAAATACAAAAGTGATTAGGAGGCGTAAGGATGAGTTGATTGATGATCTTAATTATCACATATGAGCGTGTTGTAAAGATCAATCTTATGATATGATTACATGCAACAGCTTTGCACACGTACAATTAATTTAACATCATAGTGGACGCAGAAGCAATTAGCTTTCTACGCTACTTTTTGCGGGCACAATTTCTGCATACAAAAAATATTTTTACGATTTGCAGTTAGTAGTATTTAGATTGCCGTTGATTCGCTAAAAGAAGAAATTAGTGGTTTTGGGTTTGGGTATGTATGCATGTGAGATGCAAATATGTTTGTAAGCTGTACTCACGATTCTGGAGGTAGACAGTTACCAGACTTCACCCAAAAAGAAAGGAGTTGTCGGCAGTTTTTTTTTTTATATTTCTTTTTTATCATTCTGCCAATTGTTATTACCATTATTAACGGGTGGAGTCAGATGAACTACATGTTTAGAACTCCTGCTTCCTCGTTCAGCATGCAACTTTTTCGGTTGATCTCAATTTCACCATAACAACAGTAATTAATACGGACATTGCGTACTGAGCAACATGTCAAACGACCCGTTTCGTAGCCGATAGGTGACATAGGAACAACTTTTACTATAGCCACCCAAACTGGGAGGGACTGGTCCATTTGAGCTTGTGAGTTGACTTAGAACTAATTAGTATTCTTATAAACGGCGCCTAGAACACGACATGTCGAAACATGGTGACATGTTTGAGCACTTGTTGAAATAGTTGATCGTGACACCTTTTTCCGGGTTTTTTTTTTGTATCCTTACGGGAAGTGTCGCGAAGCTTTTTCTTTTCTAAAGTCAATCAGGTAGCTACTTGTGAAATGATAGAAAGATAAAATAAATCAACCTGTAACTCGGTTACGGCACTATTAAATAGAGTAATCGGTAATTTTACCCAAATAAATATCGATTTGTGTAGAAAATAATATACACCGATTAAATAGCCATTTTTACTGCTGCTGTATGGAATCTTAAAATACACTATCACGTAGTGTATGAACATAATCAATATAAGCGGGCGTTTTTATTAATATGTAAATATGATCAAGATATGACCGAGAGAACAAAATAAATGATCAAACCAGTCATTTGATATCCAAACACCTATTATAGATTTAGCAATAATTTATAATCGATGTCAATCTCTTAATTGCAGAACAAGTCCGGATAAATGTAGATCAAATAATAATAAACCGCTATCGAATAAATGTATTCATGTTTTGTCGTAAATAACATTATCTGTTTAATATTCCACGTCTGTGATATTCACCGATCTATCATGCATTGTGTTCTAGATTTATTAAGCTGTCAATTTAAGAACTGACAACAGTTTATGGAAATATGGATTAGTAATAGATTATGACAATACTAAGTAGTCGTCGGAGTCGTTAAAAGTGTTGTTTCCAGATCAAAATAGCGCACTGATTGCGAAGTGGCGTGACCATGCGTTTATATTAAATCGCAGATTTACGCCAAGCCAATCGTTCAAGTTTACGATGATATTAATAAAGCCCAATTTAAAAAAAAAAACGACAGTGATAACGTGTCGTTTTTTTAGAAATTAAATTAACCTGCACTTCCTTTTTCCAACTGGAAAAAGGCTGTGCAGTTAAAACACTCAAACAACTTATCTACAGTTATGTCAGTAAAGTTATAACAGAATAATTGTCCCGAGACAAATTGTGAGAAACATTGGCGTTTTTACAATAATGCAGACGTAACGCACGTGTAGGAATCGGTTTTTATATCAACTCATAATACACGATGATATAAGGAAGAAAACAATGTAACAGTGTTTGTGAAAGTATATAACATAAGACTTTTATCGGCCTATTTTTATATATTAAATATAATCTTAATATACATCTTTCCAAACAGGCTTAATAGAGACAAGAAAGCTACATTTAAATACATTTTCAAAAGATTACCTAGATAGCGAAGTAGATAAGCGAAGAGAAAATTTCTATATTAAGAATATAAAATATCGATAATAGTAATATTATGCTTATGCTAAAGTTTAATGGAAATAACGGCGTAGAGTGAGAAGTGACGTTGTAAGTATTCAATTGGACAGAGCTCGTAAATGTATGTTCCATGCAACCGCAAATGATGTCGTAAAGTATTATAAACAGTAGCTCAACATCCGACCGGCATCCCTCACGTTGTCATAATTTACATAATTCCATTTCCCACAACATTAACATCGAGTTTTCCTTCCTATTTTCTATACAGACACTTGCTTTTCTTATGAGGGAATTGCATGATTTTATTTGAAGACTATATTTCACGAAATTCTATATTTTTAAATTGACGTTTTCTTAGCATTTTATCACAAGATTTATGGTGTTACCAAAACAGGCCAAGTGAAAGTAAAAAACAATGAGTAAGTAAATACGATCTTCATAGCGTTATTACAAAATGACCAAAAAGGGCCACTGACTCATTGCTCGGACCAAAGCGATGTTGGGGGAAAAATACTCAACAACACTTTAGCGAAAGTTAATACTCGCTCCAGATACGAAAATAATGTGTCTATCGAACAGTGAAACCACTTGGCTTAAGAACGCGTTCAGAAAATTAAACTATACAGTGATCGTGCCAGTCACGTTCTGCGGGTGCTCTTGAACATGTGAACATACGTGGCTAATTTACTAAAACACGATCGATTGAAACGATTACTTTAGAACGCTTATATAACCAGTGATATTTCAGAAAAGCAATATAACAATTGCGTGTTTATTAATAACAAAAAATAACATACAATGCTCAGTAGGTATAAGCTCTACAATACTCTCATCTCGCAATCCATATCGAAAGCTGGAATATCGAATGCGGAATAGGAAATCTATTGTATGTAACTAACGTCATTTAGTTAGCAACTATTTCATTACATACTAAACTTAAATGGCACTAACTTTAATGGAAGCTATACGGAAACAATACTGTAGAATGTAAGTCATAATAAATATTATTGTACCACTTGTAAACAGAGGTGAAACCGATACATATTCGAGTGTAAGATGATAGGGCAAGACCCTGCGGAGCTTACCGCCGTCGTGTGGCAACTCAGGCGTGAAACGTTCATTATTTCGAGTTAAGTAATATTAATTGCTATCCGACTTATAAAGAAAAGATTGTATTGCCAGCAACTGCTTAGTCTGACGCTCGTTAGCCCACTGTTGAAGCAACAGAATTGTTGCGAAAATTTTAATTAGCAATGTCAGAAAAATAATGCAGGTTATCAATGGATTCTAGATTTTTTAATGAACGAAGTTATGACGTCTGTATTTGACTGTGCATTTCAGACTCAATAGTGGTCTAAAAAGAACATAATACAAGTATATACTTCTTCACGCAGTGTATTTTACTTCAACTGAATAGAAATAGGTATACTTGACTGTCGACTCCTCTGACTTTGCATTGTGTTTTATAATTGTTGCAATCGATTTTTCCTTATTTAAAGCCATTTTTGTAATTTACCCTTATAACTTGGCCAATTTTGTTTTCAACTTAAGATCATCCGGCATCCTCAATAATGAAATTAACTCGTGTCAATATCCACATTTAAAAAATCATTAAAGCCAATTTCAACGCATTTACAAAGCTAATTGTACAGAACGTTTATGTTTTTACGTGATTATTGAACCGTCGATATTACGATTGATTCAAGTACATGCTTCATTAGACTTGATTTCTAGCTTCACTTATTAATAACGTGTTTATACAAAGGCGTCGCTTGCTTCATAATCTTTGAATAATTAATGTCGCGAAAGTTATAACGTAAAAAAAATGTTTGTTTGTTTATATTTAACTTGTTTTGCTTTCAAACCATTAACCAGTCGATGGACACAAAGTAGAGGTCATTGTTGGTCCGCCGCCGGTTTCTGACTGCGAATTCATGAATAACTTTACGTTACGATATTATTTGTTATCGTTAAGTTGTAACTCGTCCCACATCTGTATTGGCCGGTTATTTAGTATTGGAGTCAATGCAAGTGTCACATATGCAAAAGGTTAAACGAGTTGATTAAGTCGCGTATCTTGAAGGAATAGTGAATTAAATACATGTATTGCAAAACCCGTTTTCCGTTAGTTGTATCCGTGATTACATGCATTGAGTAACATATGCACAAGAGTGTCGACCGAATGTTGGTGGCTATCTCACGTGACTCAGTTGACGCATTCGTGACATGAGTTTGAATGAGATCTTATTTGAATAAGTGAGTTAGCTTTCGATTTCCACGCTTAGAATGAAATTATATGGGCATATTGTTTGTATGCAAGCAATTCTAACAGCACAAAAGTAGAGCACCAGTGTTCAAAGTTACAGGTAATCATACAATTAAGTATCGCTACTAAATGTTTTTGTTGTGACTCGGAACTTAATCATCATCACGAACCGTCCATAATTGATTGAGAACTTACAGATAAACAAGCAACAACACAATATAAATAACTCTGCAAATTCATGATTTCAAAGTATCAATGTCATTGTTAACTTTATAAACCCTGTACAATCAACAGTATAAGAATGTACAAGATAATATCTTGTTTGGAACAAATAACAACACGTCAAACGACTTTGGAACTAATGAAGTTATCAGCGTTAATAAATCATTACATTGCAACACTTTCCCACGCTCCAGAGGAAAAGGAAACAACGCAAACCACGCGTATTACAATACAGAAAATGGCCAATTACCATGTGTAGGTAATCATTTCATCACCTTTAATAAAATTGGTCGGCTAAGTCCGGCCTTAGTCCGTGGCCTTCGTCGCCGACTTATGGTCGCTTTGTTTTCATATAATGCATAACGTGCGAACAATTTTGCAACCGTGTTATTGTACGTTCCTCAAGGTATTACGTAGCATGTCTAGTATAGATTAAGGGCTAGAAATATTTCTGGACATAAATTAGACTGCTTAGTCTGTAGAATTAATATAATATCAATCGTCCTGCAGCACGCGCTGTTACATTGTACTTCGCATGTTTTCAACAGGATGAACAGAATGCAATGAGGCTCCATACTTAAGAAATCTCTAATAAGCCTTTCAGAAATTCGACTTCCTGTAGAAACATAATTGCTACTGCAGGTAATCACGAGAATCTATTGATTCTTAGATCTGTAGACAACGTCGTCAAATTTTTCTTCAAGTGTTTCATATTAATTTGCTTTGATAGGTAGATTTTTATCGACCTTAGTCTTTTACTGCAGAACAAATTTCTCTGTACCTTTTCCAGCCTTTTGTGATCTTATCCAGTCCATCATTTTCATTTCAGCATCTTCTACTAACCCATCGCGTTGTTATTATCTTACTTGTATATCTGTTCCAGCAGAATTGTACTATTTCTGTCTATATCAGTGCACACGCGTAAAGAAATCCTCGTTTCTATGATATGACTCTCGGCCAACAAGCTTCACGCGTAGTTAATTCCTATTACTTAGATGACCGTATCGAGTGGATTAACTAATGTCTTCACAGTGCTGTTTCGCTGTTGAGTCAAGGAGCCCACCGCCGGTCACGCTGACATCGCAAGCCGTGGCTTGACAACGTTATGACATCTTCCGCTGTTGCTATATCGGCCACCGATGCGTGATGTGTGCGCAATGCATACTAGCTCTTAATTCATATTTGATCTGTAAGTTCGTCATTATCATTAGTGTTTCTACATGCCGTGTCCTTCAGCTGCTGTATTGTTTTTAAGCCGAGTTTAAATGCAACACTTTTGACATGATACTAGATATTTATTTATTTGTACTATACGGTGTGATACGTAGGTATATTATTACTTTGTGATTCATGTTACACAAATCGATTTAGACTAATGTCGCAAGTGCTTATACCTATTTGTATCCGGTCAATGAGTCAATGGCTAGTAAAAAATGGTAATCTGATATGCCGGATAAACTTATACATAATATATGTATACCTTCATAAGATTGACATTACATTTATGGACATTTAGACGTCCGTGTTTGACCTACTATATCCTGTCCATTGTCATATTTGATTGAAGATAATTATTATTACCTAGTTATTATTTCATTGATGAGTTTGGAGTTTCCAACCATCAAAATTGGACAGAATTGACCATTCAAGCTGCTAATACAGTCGATGCGATCACATCTAACTTTCGCAAAACGCCTACACTATCTTAAATGTATGTCACTATGACCAGTAATATTATTGTTTATGGTCTTACTCAATTACAAAGACTTTCAATTTTAGATTGAAGTCAACAAAATCAAAAGTTTCCTATTCGTGAATCATATTTTTGTTTTTTTATAGAATGAACTTGACATCTATCATTATACCACCAAATGAAGTTACCTTTGTTTTATGACCACTTAAAATTTCAAGAACTTATTCAGAATTGGGTGTATCGATAACTCATTTCCTTTCGTAGATTCAAGATTTTCTCGTCACTCCTTAACACCTGTTGTCTAAAATCTTCTTTAAAGACATCTTAAATGACAGATAACCGTAAAGCACAATAAAATCGTAAACACAACTAGCATCTTCCTAATTCTGCCAAACATGTACATATACAAGATTACATCATATTTTGAAAGGAAATCATTCAGTGGCTCATCATGTGTTTAGTAATTTTAGACAATAACTCCTGTCGCAACTTAGCACAAACTGATTTTCGCACCTCAATCACTGTTGCATGTGATTGTACTTACATCAGCGATGACATTTGCATTATGCATTATGAATTAGCATCGCAGAGCTCATCTGTACTTATGCAAAAAATCAACTTTACCAAGATAATGCAATCTTGTGGCTACATTTCTTACTCATACAAATATAAATTACGATTTGTTCTGATGATCAACATATAATGTTCTTACTAATTTCACAAAGAGTGCACACGGTTGAAATAAATAATTTGAAGATACTACCAATTCTAAGATTAAAGTTTATGCAATAATTTACTAAATAAGGTCAACATCAGAACACTCTTTTAAATCTGGTGTCTTTGCAGCTTCCACTTTGTTTCTTTCTACATAATTACTAATCTTAACTACACTAGCTTCTCTTTTTTCATTCGTATTAGTGCCTATGTACATATGTATATGTTGTCGATCCATGCTATAAATAGCTGTTTACATAAAACATACCTCGTACGATCTCTTACTGTAAACTAATCGTACAACTTCGATAACAATCTCGATCTGTGTTCATTAACCGTTTTCTCTGTCTCAGATGTCATATAAATTCCCATTAGAATTGAAGTACGTGCTCAGGCGCAGTTTATATAACGACAAGTTAAATAATGGATAGTAATCAATAACTTAAATGGTAAAATAGGCATAAGCATTTCTGTGTTTTAAAGATATATATTTTGGTATTTTATCAGATGTATAGACTTCTACCTTTTTACAAAGATAACTACATTAACTTGGAAAGACCAGACTGAACTTAATCAGAAACCAAAAGCCAAGAGCTAACATGTATTGGAGTCCAATTAGTATTCATGAATACATATAATTAATAAATTAAATATGATGCATGCATCAGACTTTATCAAAACTAAACACTTAATTGAAACTCACCTGAACTTAATATCTTAATTCCTAATACAATATTTCACCCTAGTAACTTTGAAAATATATTTCCAAGGTTATAAAGTAATATCAGTGTCGGTTCTTTCACGCTCCACTGCCAGCAATTAGTTTTGTTTAAAATTACGTTACCCGGTTAAAATAAATAATATGCAATTTCTGTTCCCCGCCACGTTATTTATTAGATACAAAAAATAAGTATTTCCTTACTTTTGCCCCTGTATCCGGTATAAACAAAAAAGATAATTGGATTACGTTTTATTTTAAAGGACAATGCGAACGTTCAGGTTAATGGACGAATTGAATGGATTTAAAAACTAATAAGTCAACTATTCTATGTTATTCAGCCAATTATATTACATGACTGGTGGCTGGCCGCACATTGACTTCATTTAAACGCATCGACTTCTAGTTATTATCGAATTATCGCTTATAACAAGAGTTTGCTCGTAGCTTCACTTGCGTGTCATTCAGATAAAAATATCCTTTCCCAAAAAACATACAAACTAGCATGCACTCCATAAAAGTCTTTCAAACTTTTCGTCTCTCACTATTTTATTATACAATCGCTTCATAATGTATCTACTCAAGTTACGGAAGCGAACAAAATTGTCTATTTGTTCTTAGTTCGCCGGCGGCCGGGTGTTCCTAACTATGAATCACAGCAGTCTTTTATATTGGCTCCACCTGGTAATTGCTGGAGGCCTGCGAGGCGTAATTGTGTGAACACAGTCCTGCATAAATAAGGTTACCACCCACTAAGTAAATAAAGGATCTGGTTAGATTTGAATTTTGAATATTTGCAAATGTCCTAGAAAGACAAAAGGATTTAATACCTATTATTTGATTAGATAACAATGTACGAAATATACAATCTAAAATTCAAATATTCGACATGAAAACCGGATCAAACCCTACCAAATTCAGGAGGTAGGCAACCCTATACAAAGGACGTCTAATATTATTACGTTGTTATACGAACACTAAGGCACTCATTATTTTATTATCGTGCTAGGGCCGTAATTTATATCGATAGCCGAATGGACTAAAGCTGTGACGTTAATTTGATATCGACTTATCACGACTGAATTAAATATTTCGCTCGGGGCGTGTCGCTACTTGTTCTTTAAATTAAAATGAACCGAACGCTGCCCGATATAGATTCCCGATAGCGATTACACATGAACTTTATATCGAATTGCTATTAAATTTAAACCGTTTTCTAATACAACTATCTTATTTTGTATTCACTCCAGTTTTGTGGGTGGATTTAATTAAAATCGATTAAATCGAACACGGCTCAAACATTTCTCTCCGTTCTAAACGGAATGACAGACAAATTGTCTAGCTGTCAGAGAAATCGATACGCCATGCAAAAATGTTGTTTATTGTAGACGAAGATGCCTATGAAATATGTATTTTTGAATGTTATGACAATGCAATGGTTTTATTCAAAGCGAAGCCGATTTCCTTAAACATGATAATGCATATTACGATGACTTGATGAATAATATTTCCAATGACTTGTGTATATTTTGGTGGTAAAGCTTTTTAGTGCGTTGATCGGAATCAAAGGCTAGCTTTCGAAACATTTTTAGGTATTAAATGAATAATCACATAAAAAGCTGAGATTTTTTTTAAAGTTTCCTAATAAAATACTTTAGACAGAATCAGTCTACCATAGTATACAGAACACGCAAAATATTCAGATAAATACTTATTATTAATATATGACCTATACAGCTTCTATTCACCTCCATCACAGATAAGATAAAGCCGGTGTCGCCACTCATATTCCTATAACATTCCCCATGCCCAATACCCTCGAGGCCGTAACAAATCGATGGTGACCATAAAACAATGCCCATGAACCACCAAACCATGTAATTAATAATAAGCGACTATTAATTGCATCTACCTGTATGAAACTGGCGCAAATATAAGGGTGACCGTGAGTTGCGAAAGCAATGGCCGCCGTGTCAAGGTCTGCCGATACAATCGACATGACAAACGATTGATATTGAACGATATTTCGATAGTGTATCGCTTGTTAATGTTTGTATTGTAAATTAATTGGTCCGGCAAAACATAGTCATACGTTATAGAGCAAAACTATTGATATATCCAGCTCGAGCTTACCTTTATCAAAATCCACTGAAAAATTAATGTATTTTTTATATATTTTTATACCAACTTTTTTACCTAAAAACAAAACAATAAATCTACAAATTTTTGACAAAAAAAAAGATTAAACGCCTACATTGTTTGCTTTACCATAACATTTTTTCCCTGCGAAATTATAAAACAGTGTACGAATTCCTAATCTCATTTAATCGGATCTTTATGGACTTCTAAAAAACTGTTACAATGAGAATTGCGCTCGCGCAATGTGCATATTTGCATAACGCACACAATTTACTGAGTCGACCACCGTACCACAATTGTTTGGGAACCAACGATTGAACATATCCTACATGTATGAAAACCGAATTAAGGTTGAGGACGGTGGTCATTTACGAAACGCAAGCTAGTTTTTTTTTGTTGCTAAAAAGTAGTCGACCTCAGCTCGCGAGCTATTTTTAACAATATAATTATTGTAATTTCGCGTGATTTTCGAGCACCTTGGGACATTTGAATAAAACTAAACTAGCGCAAAATACGTCTGAACTAGGTCGTCGCACAAACAAAGTCACACACATCCTTATCTCATGTGATACACACCACTTAAAAAGTAATAAACGGTTAAGAAATCATTTTAAAACTCAATCAACCACTGCTCTTTTGTTTTTAAATGAAACACATATTAAAAATTAAAAAACAAAAGAAGTCTACGACGTTATTAACAATTATTGCCTAACACAGCGCAGAAAGATCACGTATCTCAAATAAGAATGACGAACGCCTCCACACGATTAGAAGATTAATCCTCATAAGTTCAGTATATTATAAACAGTAATGTGTTTCCTAATCACTCAAAAGTTGGCAACTATAAAGCGTGCTCATTACAAAGTAGAGCAATAAAATTGCTAAGCGCCATAATCGTTTTCAAAGCTCATTATTTTATGCAAGCGCTTCCCTTTTATACGTTTCCAAACAGCTTAGCTCTTTTGTTTTCGTACAATGAGAGGACAAGATAGAGGTGGCAAGCGATGAAGTTTAAATTAATGAACTTGACAACTGCACTTGAGAATAAAGAATAGTATTAGGTACTAATCTATTCCGCGTCCCAGTAATTGTAACGATTCATATTCTATATTAAATTAAATTTTACTAATAAGTACCGATAACAAATTAAGCAGGGTTTGCTTTTGTTCGACAGTGGTTTTGCTGCAATTTTATTTTCGTCTCAAAAAGAGAAGGATTTTTCTTTTTGGGTTGTCTGCTTCGGATTATTTACGTTGTATCTATAGCATTTTTCCGCTTCAGAAACAAATAATTGAATATTCATAAACACGTTAAGAGTCAAATATATCCGAACTTCACCACAATTTATTCAATATTCCTAATATATTATACCGGTTCCTTCACACGTAACGTTAACCCGCTGTCGCCCATAACTCACATTGTGGTAAGTTCAGCCACAGTGCGCGACCACAATTTCACGCGTGTTACACTTACGCACCTCTTCAGCTGCTAATTAAGGGAGCTCGTTACAAAATATCATATACAATGCCGACTTAAATATGTAAATTATCGTATTTTGAAATCAATTTATTCAAGAGGTCTGTTTCGTAAAGCATGTATACCTTTCACTTATTTATAAATGCATGCATGCCTCAAATAATTAATGTAGAAGTAGGATATATTTATATATATAAATGACCTTTGTTGGTATACTTCAAGTGTATCGTATAATTATAATAGTAATAGTCTGTGAATTCTTATTCTTAACAAAAGATCGTTTAAAAGTCAAATAAAAAGCAAGTTCACATTATACTAATGAACAAACTTAATTGCCCGATATTAATCTTAACTATTTTATTGTAACGGTTAATGGTCCTTTCAACCATGAAATTTTTTATGAATTGTTTACATTTTTTCTATTTAAACAAACATTAATTTCGGCCAGTCTCCCATGGTAGTAAGCATAAACTACAGAACACTATGGAGCACTGAATAATCTGAGAACATATGTGAAGATCGCAATTTTTTATTCATTTTTAGATTTTACAACATTCACGCACTTTTTATAAATTAGTTTCGGATACGGATGCCGGATACAACGCACCTGACCTTTTTTAGTTATACTTATTAAATATATGGTCAGTGTATGTCCTTCTCTGGTACCTCCTCTTTATATTAATTTATTTCATATTTTTAATCAAATCTGTTTATTGTTTTACAGGTACGTTGATGGTCACTGACATCCAATCTAAAGATAGGGCGAGCAGCTTTTGGTGAGAAGTATAACCACATAGATACATTATTTATTTGAAAAACAATCTGAATTTTAACATACCTACTTCTACGTGAATTTTGCCTGGACTTTAAAATAGACCTTGACCCCTAAGTTTTTATAGTCGTTTTTTCTAAGAGGTAGTCATAAAAATGAGGGCGCCAACTTCTTTAAAAAAAATTGCCGGTATAAGTGATTGAAAAATACTAATTGCATATAATTATGTATAATCATTTCATTTCTTCCATTATATCTTTTTGAACTGATTTTGAATTGACACCTCCCGAACTCAAGAGACACTTGTGCCTTAGCATCAATCGCATTCAGGACCAAAATAACCATCAAGCATGCAATACACGGCTTCATTCAAAAACTCGCGCAAGTACATATACGTGTATGTAGCGGAGTATAATATTGACATTAGCCGCAATATATGAGTAGCTAATATACCTTCCGAGAAACGAGCAGGTTCTCATACCGACATTTCATTAACTAAAACAGCAACACTAAGACCAAATAGGTAAGCACTTTAATTGAACGTAACCCTGCTAATTGTCGGGCCCGTGAGAAACGCAGCGGTGGCCAAATACAGAACTAATTGTGCGATTTCCATGTGCGAATAAGAACAAGCTTTAGAAAATACCGAACCTATGATACTGCATTATATTCGGCCTCGTTTTCACTTAAGAAATTATTTAAAATTCTTGTGACCACTTTGTCTACGCTTTCCTTTTTCAAGCCTACTAATAAATTATTAGGTTGATAAGTATCGATTTTTTTAGAGAAAAACCTAAGCAATACTTTTGAAATATCAAAATACAAAAAGTACATGTAGGTACAGGTAATTCAGGGCTTAAGACGAATTGTTGAAGGCTGACCTATTAAATAACAATCTAAAAAATGTATAGAGCAATTTTGTAGATCATAATAAATAAGTGAGTCAGCATATCCTGTAAGTGCCTTTATTAGAATTATTAGCAATGCGGTATTGTAGGCGGAAGTTGAATAAGATAACGAAAATTACGTTCAATACTTGTTCAAATTGTCACACCCAGCTTTCCGGATTTATTTTATCTACAAAGTAGGCTGTTAGCAAATGGAAAGCCATTGGCTAAGAACTTACGCGCCTAGATTTGAAATTTACATAGAATGTCAAAATTTTTGCGAAGTAATGTATAACAAAAACAAATATTAAGTAGGGCATTTAATGTTACATTTATTATTATACAATATACATAAATTATTAAACATACATGTAGATATTACAGTAAAGTTACAATAAGAGCATAGTAAGAAGTAGACCATGAACCGCTCTTATGACGTAACAGTAACATACCTGTTCACAACATTAATTATATCCGTTTCACAATCATATCAGTATCGCTCGATAAACAAGGCAAATATATATTGTATTGATTCACACATAAAAGTTATAAAAACGTAATTAGATAAGTCCATAAAAGGTGTTTCTACAACAATTTTCTACCCGGAAACTAAACTAAACAAGTTTGCACATAATTCCATGCTTCAAGCGATGTCGGGGCGTGAAATTGCCCGTCAAGCGCCCGGACTTGCCCATTATTAAGTATGAACATTTTCACGACCTTAAAATTGTTAATAATAGCAATTATCGAAACGGAATTACAGCATTAGAACTGAAGTTACATAGCAACCGTCGGTATTTGAACAATAGTTCGACGTGGCTCATTATCTACGGACTCTGGTTCGTATACTGGCATTGACTTACTTGCAATTGAGCTTTCATTGACCGTATCACTAATAGTTTCTATATCTTATCTATTTTTATTTAGTATTACGATTTACGCATCTATGACACATAACCGACCCTTTCTTACATTAGTGGCATCGGCAGTTAATATGCTCCTGAAACAGTTTTGCGGTACCAGCGTGGTAAATATTACCATTGATAAACCAAACATTTCTACTTTTTGAATTAAGATCTGCCAACATTTGCTTAGATAAGAATTTACTAGGAAGTGCAAATGATATATCCCATAATACAGAGAAACAAAATCGAAATTACACTGAACAGTCATTCACAGTTATTTAGTCAACGGAAGACGGTTTTAGTAGACATATTATAGTAATATCGTTCATCAAATAACAACTTGTATACCATTTATTATGTGAGTCTATTCTAAATAACCTTGTATAAAGGTTATTCGTACACGATTTATCTAGTACTGAATTCCTTCTATTCGAAGATTTGAACTTATAAATGTCTAAATCTAAATCTAATCGTGAATCAAAGATCAAACAGCTATAATGTTTGGTTTGTTAACATTATTAAACAATTTGAAGTGACAGCTAAAATGCCTACTAGGGTAACAGTTCAATTCGCCTCCAGTTTGTCACGCTTTGTACAGTTCACTACCTTAAAATTGATAGACTTTTAAATTTGAAAAGTTCTTCAGATTTCCAAGTAAAACGATAATCGATTACAAAAATTTGATAGCTTTAAAAATCTGGACACATCTTATGATGTAACAGTAGGTAGTTTTTTTTGGTGTATGCGTGATTTGTTTTTGAAAACTTTACCTACGATGCAGGAGAAATCGATGTTAAAATAAATCAGATCAGAGCAAGTTTCTGTATATAATTTGATTCCTTGAATAGTATAATTGCGTGTATATTAGATATTTATGGTAACTCGGTCTAGTGGCCACTAAGGTACATGAATACTGCCTAATAAATTATGATAGTATGAATCGAATTGCCTTATGAATAGATTACGCACAGCTGTTAGAATACCGCGTTCTATGATATATTAAACGTATGTTAATGCCTATTAAATATCAATTTGCAACACGTTTACATAATTTCTGAAAAAAATGTGACAATTATTGAAAAATAAATATGAAGCTTATAAATATTTTACTAAATATAAAGACGTGTAAAAGGCACAACATTTATGGAATATAAACATGTTGCAACATTATAATAAAAGCAATTCCAACATTGAGATACAGACTAAAAAAACAGCGTTGAAACATTGTCTAAATATCGCTAGAATATTTTCAAAACGGAACGTAATTCAGTCAGTCAACCACAATACGGTTGCGTGGTGAGCTAAAATTAATAATCTTTGTTACAAAACATAATGTCTGACAATTCGTGCGTGCGCAGTTCTGATAATCTTAAGAAACTATTTAGTAACAATACGTTAAGATCTAATAGTAAAACTTAACGACATCTTGTAAAGATAATGCATCATTGACCTGGAGCTATAAACATTGGTTGAATCGCGAGCTCTATTGAAAGTTTTCATCCGCGGATTCGGTAAGTTTCGGAATAAAAGACCTACTAGGTACTGGTAGGTGACAACAAAAGACTGCGTGCGTCCAAATTAGTAACGTTTTACTCTCAATTTTATTTGAAAGTGTGCTTTCATTGACTTTCTTTCAAATAGAGCTGTTTGCTAAAGCATAGCTTTCTATTAAGAGGTCCATTAAATTTATAGGTACATTACAATATAATATTGCGTGCTTTGACTTTATATGCGCTGAGCATGACATAGACACATAAATCGGATGAAAGTAAGAATAAAAACTACACCTGGAAGAAATCATACAATTTTCGACTCAAGCGCCGCGCTGTTTTAAAGACGCTGAGAACCCGAAACTCGAGACTAGCTCTGCGAATAACTGTATCACCTGTTATTTTTAAGTAACGTGTATACTTTAAAAACAAGTCAATGTTTATAAAAAATGCTAATTGTAGCAATAACCCTAATAAAAACTGTGCTCTAAAGTGGCGTTGCTCAAATCGTAGCATACATAACCGGTATAATAAAAAAATAAAAATATAATAATAATTGTAACTGTATCAATAATAACTCAGGCGATACCTACATACATTTTTGGGAAGCATAACGTGCCTTATCAGTTGTTTTCCTTGCACGGACCTTTCCTAAGCATAAGAAGGGTTAGGCTTCAATCCACCAGACCACCACCCTGGTCCGGTATGAGTTGGTGAGCTGGGTACACACAGTAACGAGAACTTTATGGAGTATTCTCAGGGATGCAGGTTTTTCTTTACCGTTAACACACGTAAAATGCAATTTAAAAAGTCGGCTGGGTTTGTACTGTTTGCTACATACTCGTAGTCTTGAAACTTGCTTGCATGTCAAGCCTTCACTCCGTTCTACCACCTTTCGTTCTTGCCACCAAATTAACATATATAAAAATAATCCTACTCTCCTACTAATATTATAAATGTGAAAGTTTGTGAGAATGGATGAATTGATGGATGGATGGATATTTGTTACTCTTAAATGCAAAAAATACTGAACGGATCTGGATGAAATTTGGCACAGAGCTAGATTATAGTCTGGAATAGCACATAGGCTAGGCATAGGCTTTTTATCCCGGAAAAATGTATGGGTTCGTAAACCACGCGGGCGAAGCCGCGAGCGGATACTAGTTCTGTATAATACTTAAAATACGTTGTATTTCTTATTGAAACAACACTACTCAACAAAAAAAGTAAAACAACTCCAAAAACGTCATTATTCAGTGTAACGTAAAAACAACTGAAACAACAACAATATTAAATGATTCGCTTATAAACACGTTCATGCAGCCTTACGCAATTTAAAGGAACAATGCGTTAACAAGAAACGTTATTCTAGTGAAAGTGAGGTGATGATAGTAAAACAGCCACCGGGAGGTGCGTGTGCGCAGCTAACAGATCGTAATTATACGCCATGCGGTTCGCGTTGAATATTAATGACGACATTAAAATGTAAGCTCTTAAACACATGATATATTCTTCGCCAATTAATTTAGTGGCAATTAGTGCCAGACGTCGGCTTACTAAATTTTAATTAATGTAGCATTTTCTATTCTTAATTTTGGTAACACTTTCTTAATTACGCGTTTTGCGGGTTGGATTACATTGAATTATTGCGTAATTTCTTTATAAGACCCGCCTGTAATTATTGTATTCGCTTTACATTGAAGAAGATTCTCAATTAGAAATCAAAGACCTTTACTATCAAGTATAGAAAAAGGAGCATAGAGAAAAGAACTTTAGCCCACGCCGTATCAAATCCGCCAGTCATTTATCACTTTCCAGTTTACGGTCAAGTATAAGCAAACTAAAAGCTGGAAAACCAATTATCTTATCTTCAACTCATCATCTGCCTAGCCTTTTCTATGTCGGGATCGGTCCCCAGTCTAATCAGATGCAACCGAATATCAGTACCTATATTTGATGGCACGGTTGGTTTAGCGATTGACTTGCACTACGTGTTGTGTCTTATGTTCGGATGTGCATGTAAATATTTGTCTCTGTAAACGTACTCATGATACAGAAATGTCTGCAAAATAAACTAATATTCTATTATTAAAACAATAGTTTAAAAATATTTTTATTTTGGAAACCATATTCATCTGTTACCACATTATTACTTCAAACAATGAAATGAAAAAGGAAAACTAATTTAAAAGGAAAGTTACAATCGAATAACTTTCTCCGTTCCCATAGATTAGGTCAAAATCAATTTAATTGTTAAGTTGCATGAAATAAGATTTAATTTAAGCAAAGTATGTCAGTCCTATTTGATTTCAACTTTCGTTAACACTGAGACGATAATTATATGTTTGCAAAGTAAACCGACAGATAATTTGTTTGTTTAACTCGCTCTCATGATTTTCATTGAATTATTTATGTGTTTCCGTTCAAATATTCGAATTTTGACATTTCAGCCTACAGTATATGCAAAATTATTGAATTATTTGGTAACGACGTCTAGACGTAATGTAAAATTAGATTCAGAACTATGATAAGTACCTACCTATTGTGAAATAACAACAACATTCCATGCATACTATATGTACATAGCACTAAAATCAAATCTAAGTGTTTAGAAATGTTAAACGTTCTAAATAATAAATATTCCCATTAAGATCGAACCCCACATGCAACTCATAAGTTGCATGTGGGGTTAGACAGATATATCTGTCTGCCTCATGGAATCTGATATCTAGTCCAAATATGGTTGTTTGTGCTAACAGAGAAGAAACTTATTAGTGAATCAATTAAAATTTTGATACAAAACAAAATAGCTTGAAAAAAGAACGCTGCTAATACAGTAGATGACTACTAGTCATTTCAGTTACTTTTTATGAACTGTCAAAAATGACATTTTGTTCTAAAAATTTTTGGAATACTAAGGCGTGACGTCATAGTTTTTCATTGACATACTTATTGTATGATTTTGGTAAATTTAAAATAAAACGCCAAAGATAAGCAAGAGATTAAGTTTTACTGAGTTTTTAGAAGGAAAACCATTTACCAAAGTCAAACAAGATTTCAGAATTTATTTTTGATGTAGTCATCTAGTCTATTAAAAGAGTACAAGAACATATATCGAAACCTATGTATAACAAAGCCATAGGTAACCTACATAAGGCAACCTCCTATTGCAACAGTGTTTGAACCTAAACTTATCATACAAGCCTTGGAAAACACGATCTGACGTGTGAACTTGCCCAACGCTGATCGTGCTTAGATCATGAACTTACTCGGCTAAGGTCACAACTGCGTATCAGATTTCTGACTTCCACAAGCGTAGATCAAATAGATAACAGTATGTAGGTATACCTTTTGTAGATACTATAGATATAAAAGCGAAATACCATTCACTAAGTCACTCAATCACTAAGTGACTAATCACGATATTATAAGAACAAGCCTATAAACTTGAAATTTGACAGCTAGGTTCTTTATAATGGTGTAGACATGCGTTGAAATTTTCCTTAATTCTTGTCCTAAAGCGTGAAATCAAGGTTCAAAGTTTGCATAATAAAAATCTACCCCGAGTCCCAAAAAGAGCTAGTATGTAGCGTACCTATATCATTATCATTGAAATAGGTACCTATATATCACACGACCCTTGACGGTCACATCGAAGAAAAAGGGACTTACTTAATATTTAAGTTTGTGATCTAAACTCAGTGTAGTTGGGAAAAGACTGGATTAGATGATGAGTCATCAAATAAATAAATAAATAAAACAACCTAAGATTCAACAAAAATCATAAATACATGGCTCACATAGCATACACAAAGCTTGCGAAGTTCTACACACACCACGAGCGGACGTCTACCTTCATATGATGCGGCGCGGGCGCAACTGGCTACCGAAACAGTTAGCCGCAAACGCGTGAAGAGTCTAATATTACAAATAATGAACACTCATTATGCAAGGGGCAAGTAAATACTTAGAAACAAATTATATTAGGATGTGCTAAATTATTTTTTCCTTCAATGCGTGTAATTAACGAAAAATATCGGTTTCCGTATCGCCGTATACATAAAGAGGCGTAAAACTAAGAAACTGATTGCCTATCCATAATTGAAGCATTCCTTTATGCTAACTATCGTGTACAAAAACTGGACTGTTATGCTACTTGCAAAACAATGCATGCGATTGAGTTGTTCACATACATACATATCTACATAATTTATCATGAACAACTTGTAGAACCACTCATAAGGGTTTGAAGGCTGTCTGTCAAATTATGATGCAGATTTTGACAGTTGCGGTCACTTTACAAATTGACTTCTGGTATAAAGATTCAATTTATTTCAACAAGCAATTGAGCAATTATAATCGAAATAATTTACTTAAGCAGTTCCGCTTGGGAGACTGTAACGTTCATTGTATCAACAACAATAAATATTCTTGAGTGAAATTTAACTTGTTAATGATATTGTGAGACTACCGCAACTGCGCTACTGCCTAACGTGAGTTCCCGTGCTGGCTAAAGATATGTTGGTTTTTGAAGTTATACTTCTTTTGGCGCGCTTGATGAGAATGAATTCTTACGATGCGCGCACACACCGACAGATAAAAGCGACACCATGAAGTTGGCTGGTAAATGTCTCCTAAATTTTCTTGAGAATTGATAGCTATATTCAAAGTAGTTATTGAAATATTTGTGCATCTGTGACACGTGTTTCATATCAGTGGAAATAAAAAAAAAAATAACAAGTATAACTTCTTACGTGCGTACATAAGTACACACAATTTTTTTATTTTTTTTTTGACGTATATTCTCACGCTCCACCCCTAATTTGAAATAGTGTTTAGTAGATGGTAATAGGCTTACATCCTATATCATATGAGACTCGGTAACGGTATTGACGAAATGTGAATGGAAAATAGTATATCTACCTCACCTTTTGGTGTGATGCTCCAAAAGTAATCGATAATTGACAGTTTGAAGTCTACTAACAAACGAGCAAACTGCAAAAGGGAATATACTGTATATTTAAGTTAAAGTAATTCTGCTTATTTAATTCATTAAGTCGTTTAAAAACCGTTTCTTAAATGAGAAAGTGTGTACTGAATATGCATTCAAATCCGATTAGCGCAAGAATATTCAAGTACCTAGACAGACAAAATAAAACGACACAACAAACATAAAATTCCCGTCGACGTCCGATCTGTTCTCTATTACATAAAACCGATGTAAATGCACCTCTCTCTAGTAACTCTGATTTAAATCGTTTATTTGTAATCGATAGAGTACTTGTTGCGAACGCGGCGTGACGGCCGCTTGACATGGCACAGCGAACAAATATATCACTTTACGGACATGTCATTACGTTGAGAGTTACCCCGTTTGCTTCTAAAGCGACTGTTAAAGAGGCACTTTCACTGTTTCCGCACCAATGAGCACGACTGTTAAGTTTCAGGCGGAGAAAATCTTATTCCTTAGTAATAGTGCTTTAGTCCCAGATATTAGGGTTATGTCCATTTTAGATACTAGTTCAACAATTTTCTTAAAGCTTTCTAAAGATAATAGGTAGTCGAATTTCCCCACAATATAGATAGCAAAATCGAAAAAATAATTAAAGACTTCAAAAAGTAATACGTCATTGACTAGATTTCTTAATCACGTAAATAGAAAAACAGAAGTAAACAACAAATGACAAAATGCTATTTCATTAGTCCTTACAAAATGTTAGTGCGCCAATAAAGAAAAATAAGTAAAGCTCTTCTGTTTCTTCTATCTTCCCCGTTGTCTGCCCAGACCCTGAACGCCTTGTGAAACTAACTGCCCGGAAATCAACTGGAACTAACCCACATAAAGTAAATTCTAAGCTTTTGATTAAACAGAAATACATTTAATAATATAATCAGCCACTAAACAAGTTGATTAACGTGGTGCAACTAGAGGCCAATATCTAGCAACGGACGGCGATAGGCCGAGTTGATTGATTGAAACAACTTGAATTCCAATCAACGAAAAGCTGTCACAAGTAGTGCACTACCGTAGTGTTGTAACGAATGCCTTATTAATATACAAAATGTGTTATACAACCCGTAATAACGCAGTACCAACTCTTTAATTACCGTTTGACGTTATCTTATATTCAATCATTCACTCAGCTCTCGTTTTAATATCTGGCTGTGAGGATAATCATCGATTTTAACGAACGGAGCCGTGGGCAGAAATATAGCAAGGAATATGAAATGACGGAACTACAGTTTCAAAGCTTTATAGCTAACGCAATAACATTCAAAAGCGTAAGTATCGGGTTTTATGTCAATTTTCTAATATATTATAAATCTAGTAAACTAAATATAACATAACGTAAGATGTAACAGGCTAGCTAAATATAGGAAATCATAAAATAAATACTAAAATTACTTCAGTTAACTAGGTACAATTGGACAAAAAGTGAAAACTGGCGCAATCGTCTTTTCAGACGTCAAATTAATTACCTTTTTATTATAAAATGCAATCTTAGCTAAAAGGCGTGTAATTTCCGATGGCACGATTACAGTTTCAAGTAATTACCTAAATATAGCTAATCGACGAAATAATATGTTGAAAAGAATCAGTGGTCTGTGCAGACAAAAGCCAACATTAATCCAATACAGAGCCACAAAAATACTTGCATGTTGATTGACAAAATTTGACAACCGCAACGACAAAAAAACAGTACTTTTTCGCTTAGGTACTTAAACGTTGAAATCCTTCCAAAGTTTTGTCTCTATTCACCCCTGCATCATACACTGAAAAAACTAAATAACAAAAACAGTTGAGCTATTGTGAAAATAGCTAAACTTTGATAACTCACAAGCAAACTTAGTTTAAATGCAACCCATGTGCTTCAGTTACATCTTGTAAAACCAGGTTTTGTTATTTGAGTCATGCTACTTTTTACAAAACTTTAAGTTATTGGTTATCAATTACTATTTAGGTAAGTATTAACTCAACTGGGGTAAGTTAAAATTTAACAAACTTTTGTTAATTATTTACACGACAGTTTGTTTTACGAGCAACCAATCTTTTTTACCAATATTTAAGTTATTAGCAGTCTTTTACAAGTTTAGTTATAACTTTACAGTTTTATAGTTTAGTGCTATCCTCGAAGTTATTTCATATCTAAAATAGTTTGTTGTCACAAACAAATTCTAAAATGCTGAATTTAACAAACTTTCGGACAGTCATTTATACAAAATTTTGTTGCGTGTAACGAAACGTATTTGCTAATGTTTGAATGTTTCCCTTCCGTTTTCCGTACCGCCCCGCCCGGCCTCACCCGCTAGCGCTCGCGCAAGTTTTCTTTTCACCGTGTTTTCACCGCTGTCTGAAGACGCATGGCACGGAGTTTGTTAAAAATAATCCAAGTTAATCTGGTTGTACTCCTTTTATATATTGAATTATTCCCTTGGATCTTGCATGGGGCATACATTTTGTTTTGCCCCCGATTCGATTTAAATGTTTTTGTTAAATGATAATGTGAAAAAATATAAAAAACTCATGGAGCCACCCGAGGAAACAGCTGCGAAGCTGACTATCGCCGACTATCTTAAGTCATGGGGCCTTGATACTTATATTGAGAAGTTTATAGGTGAGTACGTTTTGAAATAATAATATTAACACCAACCTGAAAGAAACCTGTTATAATTACATTTGAATCCGTCAGAAGGTCCGTAGGTGTAGGTACTATATAGGTAATCTTCAAAATCCCAAATTCGGTTTTATATAGACATCAAAAATTTACCGCGCTTCGCGCCTATCGCGAAGACGATCCGCCCGACGATTCACCGCCCCGGGATTCCCCAAGCGTTTTTAAGTACCGGCCGCAGCACGTAGGCACTGGCGCAGCCGCACCCATGCCGACTATCATATAGTATTCTTTGCCGAGGCCGCAGACGGACGCTGCGCGCCAGGTAACACACGTCCATGCTTTCAAACAAAATCTTACTCACTCTATCAACTGTTTTGTTTTATACTAAAATGAAAAAAATGTATGTAGGGTATCGTGCTCTGCAGTGGCGAGTATTCTTGGGCATTCCTTCGGTTCCTAATGCTCAGAAAAGCAAAGTCAAATTGTACAGCATGGGCAATGGATCTTGGCTGGTCTGATCATAGTATCTGAATTTCAAACATGCTTTATAGTATACTCTGATTACAAAATAGTTATTAAATATATTGTGAACTGGTGAATTCAATACAGAACAGTAGGTACCTGTCTACTAAGATCTATAGTCATGTTAAAATGATTCACCTAAACTTCTATTTTTAAAAAAAATGCTATTTATTATTATTGTTTTTAGTAATAAGGTTTATATTATTGCTGCATGTTCACTTTTAGAATCTATATTTAATATTATTAAAAATGATGTAGGTATGTAATGTATCAAACACAATATAAATTGTTCCTGATAAATACAGAAATATATTTAATGTAAAAACATCTATCTGCACTGCACATGAAGTTCAGGCTGGCCAAGATCCATCAACCATACTCTACCTATGTAGAAATACATACTTATTATTGTAATTAAGAAGGTATGTACATATATTTATTATTTTCAGAACACTCCATTGATTTGGAAACACTTCAGATGTTGTCAGATGCTGACCTAAGAGATTTAGTGCCTGTAATAGGACACCGTGCAAAACTTGCCACACAAATTAAATTACTAAACCAAATAATGTCAAATGCCTTTACAAAGCAATCAAATGCAAATCAAGTAAGTATGGTTTGATTACCTACCTCTTATTATAAAGTCTATTACAGTCTAGACAGTCTCAGCCCAGAAATTTGCTACAAGGACTGCATTATTAGTAGCATTCATTGGTTCTATAGTAGCTTTAATTAATTTATTGTCTAATTAATTTTGTTTAAAAAATTTACATGCATAATAAATAGTCAAAAAATGAGTTATACATGTACTTTATCCTTATTATGATGAGCAGCAGAATTTTTTAATTATTATTTTTCTGCTCTGAGTATGTCCATTGTTTAGTGATTAATGTTAAAATTAATCCCTCAAAGAATGAAAACCAAACAATGGAAAATCAATTGTGGCCACCCATGATTATATTTCTTAAATTAATATAATAAACAAATTACTTCACTTAAAAAGTAATTATGGATGTTTATATTATTGACATTGCCTGTTGCTTTCAGTCTACAATTTTGGATGATACTAGTGTAACTTTGTATGAATATACACTCCAAGGAGTAAATGATACTGAACCGCTGCCTGATCCAGCAGTTACAAAGACTTTGTTCCTTCCTGCTGCATCTGATGATGAGTATAAAGAACATTCTGTGAGTTTCTTACAATTACATACTATTAACTAGGTAGTAGCTTGGTAGGTAGTAGGTACAGTCAATCTAATGTCAGTGGTATCACTCACACTACATATTATATATCTATATACTGGAGGTAAACTATCCTTATCACTCACACTACATATTATATATCTATATACTGGAGGTAAACTATCCTAAGTCCATTATTTTTATAATTCACTTTGTGATGTCATTGAAATAACCATTTTATGATTTACTCTGTGGTATACCATTTTAAATCCAATAAGAAATGGACTTCGGATAGTATTCCTGCAGTATACAGATATGTGCTGTGGTTCAGTAATAAGAGTGATGTCAAGATGAAAGTATTACCACTAACACTGACATAAAGTTGACTGTACACAACAAAGACAACTTATGAAATAAGTATTAATGTTTATTTGCCATTAAATAACTCCAGTTTGGGGGTAATTACTAAACTTAAAACATCCAAAAAGTTTATGATCTACACACATAATACACTGATTGATTTGGTTATTTAATTGTAATTACAAGTGTTTCAATTACCAACCTTACCGGTTTATAAATTTAATTTATTAAGAACTTCATCAGCTACACCGACAAGAGCAAGACTCTTAAATAAGAAGAAAATATAGATTTACCTACAGCTTGTGTATACAGTATATCATAAGTATCTTAAACAGAAATGGCCTCGGTCTTATATATTCCCCAATTATGAGCTAACCAACATTGACAAAGTAAAACATAATAACACTTTAAAGTTATGGCACAATATTTCTTAGGTTTATAATTAATACCTATAATGTTTTCTTTGTAGGAATTGTATAACATTCTAAATTCTTGTAATGAAGGCAAAGGACTTTTGCTGCAATATGAAGAAAAAGGACTGTTGAATAATGCAGCTCGAAGAAGGCTGTGCCACATAATAATAGACAATGAATTAAAGAATGACCCTGAAAAAAAAATATTGAGCTCTAGGTTTTACCAATTGGCTTATGAAATCAGTAAAATATTTAAGCAAGAGAGTTCTTCAGTGTATTTTATACCATTTGCCAGCTTCAGCCCACTACAAAAAGTTTCTGCTAAAGGAAAACTTCTTGACCATTATAGACAACGCCGCAGAGACTTTATTAAGTCAGGCATTATTAAATTAAAGGAAAAAAGATGTTCTTCGACATCTTCAAATTACTCCAGTGGGCTAGTTTCTCCACTCCCTAGTACAAGTAGGGTACAAGAGGCGATCAGTTACCTGAAAGACAACACTGAAGCTGATACTGATATTGAGGATAAACTAACATGGCTTCATAATAATTGTGATCCTTGGAGCACTGTAGAATTGTACTGGCAACTGACCACAAAAAAAAGATTAAGCAATTTGGCATCTAAAGATATGACAATCGATGAATATTTTTTTAAGTATAAGCCTGTAAATCAACAGGGCGGAATATACTTGGTAGGTACCAAGAATCTGGTTTTCTCCTTATACAACACTAGATTTCACCCGCGGCTTCGCCTGCGTGGATTACGAATTCATGAATTTTTTTGCGTGGAGCCTAATTCTTTTTCTGAAATAAAAGTAGTCTACTTTACTCCTTATAACATCAGCTATCTGCCAGTGAAAATCCCGTCGAAATCGGTCTTTATGACCGCCCGCCTTGCACATCATAAATGCCCGCGTGGTACTTCATCATTATTTTGTTGCGGAGTTATTTTAAAACTATGATATCTTCTAAGATATTCATTGAAATCAAAATGTGCCAAGCGCAATTTTTGTTCAAAATTAAATACCTGTGATGAATAACGTATTTATTTGGATGAGAATTAATATCATGTTTAAAAACACCTTCGCAAATAATTCCTTTTTTTAGAACAAATTTGATTTCGATAAAAAAGGTTATAGTGAGCCAACCTTAAAAGATAAACATGCTGTGCATAAAAATAATCAAAACTGTATAATGGAAACTCACAAAGTTTCAAGCTTGTTATATTGTCTCGTTGTCCTCCCATAAACATGGTCATCCCTAGTTTCCGGTCGGCGTGGGGTAGTGGGGTGAGTGCGAATGCGCATGTATCACGTTTTTAGCCATGCGCCGATAGCACGCGCGGATTACATGGTATAAAAATTATTACAATCGGTTCTGTTACTGATTCTGAACAAACTACTTTCAAGTTTAGTATATGTATACTAAAAATAATGCTGTATAGACTCGCGTGAAACACCCTTTTATCACGCGTAAATAACTTGAGGTTGGGATGAAGATTATGAGTGAATGATGTACAATTAAACCAATGTACTAAATAGATAAATATTTTAATTTGCAGATGTTAAAAGATTTTAATGCAATGTATCCACTGTCTGGGGGATTTGATGAAAATTGGCTATTAATAAGGCCCAAAATCATTGACATGATTAAGAAGAAGGAGTTTATAGACGACATTGATGGTAAGTGGACCTACTTCTCTGTATCTTCTCTCACTGAGTAAATTGAGTCCATGGATGGGTGACCGTTTTGTTAATATGACGAGACCACTTCGGTGTTTTTTTTTTTGACACTTTTAAAACGAAATTACTAGATATTTAATTCAATTTTCGTTTTCAGAATCTAATGAAGAAGGACTAGATATGATTGCTATGACCAGTCTACCATTTTTGTTGAACACATCAAATGTTACGTCAACAAAAACAACAACTAAAAAACAACAATGGCGGCCTTCAAAGCAAGAAGTTTTAGAAGGCTTTATTACACAAGTAAACAGTCCAGCTGAGATAGCAGAAACCATCACTAGAAGGAGGAATAAGCTAATGAGCATGGGTCTTCAATTGCAGCCGTTTATTATGGTAGTTGGACCATCCAAAAACTTAATTATGGCAAGATATATTATTATTAATAATATACAATATGAGATGCCATCAATAGTCAGAGCAGTAGATGCTTGTTTAAAAGTGATATTTGTCCTTAATGCCGAGTATCCCAAAGAGTCTTGTCATGTATGGCAATTTATTCAAAGAGGAATTTTTAAAATTAAAACTAAATATGACAAATCTTATACCACAGTAAATGCTCTTATGAGTGATCTCGGAATTAAGGATAACTGATAGGATAGATTAATTGTTTCATCAAAACTTCCCAAGCTGTTTTTTATGTTACAAAATTGTAAGTAATGTCGCGGATCTTTTTAAACATTTTTCTTTAAGCCATAGTGGACATAATTTTACCGTGTATCATTGTATAAATGATGGTTGTTTTCGTTCATTTCGTTTAAAAAATAGCTATCGGAAACATCTTTACAATCATCATTATGTTTCGGGACAATCTAATACTAGTACTGCAAATGCTACTTTAATAGAAAGTTCTGATATTAGTCCATGTGTTCTGGTCCCAGAAACTTCAAAACAAATGGTTGACTCTTTCCTTCAAGTGCCATTGGAAACCAATAGTTATTCTTTAGTAAGTTTTGTATCTTCTCTCTACGGAAATCCTTTGATGCCAAGGAAGGTAGTTCAAGATGTAGTTGAAGGCTTGCATAAATACATGCTTAGTAGTTTAAGTTCTAACATAGAAAATATATTCTCAGAGATTGTCAAAGCTGCCGAACAAGGTAACAATGTAAATTATTTTAAAGAAAACCTTTTATCAGTTGTAAAATCACCAATTAATAACTTTGATACTGAATTCAAAAGGTTGAAATACTTAGAGACATTGGGAACTTACATACCGCCGAAAGAAGTTGTAATTGGTCAAAGAATGTGTAATGTCAAGGAGCATGGTATTATAAAATCTAAATCAGTAAAATGTACTGAGCAATTTGTTCCGCTGCGATTGGTTTTACAAAAAATTTTCTCACTTAATGGTGTCATGAAGGAAACACTAGATTATATTAATAATTTAAATGAGACATATTTGCAAAATTTTATAGAAGGTAGTTTTTGGATTAATTCAGTCAAACAGAATATTGGTACCAAATTGGTGTTTCCGTTATTTTTGTATTTTGACGATTATGAAACAGGAAATGTCCTTGGCAGCCATTCTGGGACACATAAGTTAGGAGCCGCCTATGTTTCTGTTGCTTGTTTACCACCACATTGGACATCTTCTCTTAATAACATATTTTTGGGACTGTTGTTTCATTCATCCGACAGGCATGATTTTGGTAATAATGTGATATTTCAACCGTTAATTGAAGAACTAAATTTTTTATCAGAAACAGGAATTAACATAAATGTACCAGCTTTTCAAGGGATGCTGTATTTCAGGTTAGGCCTAATTATTGGGGATAATCTTGGGTTACACTCCATTATTGGTTTTAATGAATCATTTCAATGTAACTACCCATGTCGAATATGCAATGCTTCAAAGGAAACCTTAAAAAAACAGTTATTCGAAGATAAACATTTGCTACGAGATAATGAAAATTATAATGCTCAGTTACAACTTAACATTCCAGGTAATACAGGTGTGAAAGAAAGATGTGTTTGGCTCTCTATTAAAAATTTTAGTCTTTTTGACCAAGTAGGCGTAGATATTATGCACGATATACTCGAAGGTGTGGCTAAATACATAATGTGTTTTCTTCTCATAAAGTATACCCGAGATTTAAAATATTTTTCGTTTCAAATTTTAAATGACAGAATTGATCAATTTGATTTCGGACCAGACAGCTCAAGTAAGCCCTGTCCATTGAGTGAACAGCATGTTCTTAAGAATAATATTCGTTTATCAGCTTCTGAAATGTTAACATTTGTTAGATATTTTAATTTACTTGTTGGCGATTTTGTCCCAACGGATGACACTTACTGGACACTCTATATTACTTTGAAACAAATAGTTGATTTGTTAATGAGCACTGTGATTACTAAAGAAATGTCTAGCTTGTTGCAGTTTTTAATAGCTGAACTCAATGAACTTTATATAAAACTTTCCCATGAGAACCTCAAACCTAAATTTCATTTTCTTGTCCACTACCATTCCATTATGCTGAAATTTGGACCACTTGTACATTGCTGGAGTATGCGGTTTGAGGCTAAGCATAGACTGTCAAAAATGTCAGCTCGGGCATCGTTTAATCGACGCAATCTCACTTTAACTCTTGCTACAAAACATCAACTGCAGTTAAATGAAATATTTGTAAAAGGTTCATTGGGTCCTTCATATTCTATTGGTGTCACCAAACGAATTTCAAAAAAGGACCGCAGCAATGTTATAAGTAATTTAAATCTAGACCCTGCATTGTCTTTGGTACCCGTTTCATGGGTAAAAGTAAAAGGCACACTTTACAAACCCGGAACTATTCTTGTCCACGATGTTAGTGGAGACTGTTATGATTTTGGTGATGTTATTTTTAAAACTGTTAGTCAAGTGTTTGTGTATAACGAAAACAGAATTATTTTAGAATGTACAATGTTGTCGACTGTTGATTTTGATTATCATTTGAATTGTTTTCAAGTAGAATATCCAGAAGTCAAAGAAACTATACATATGTTTCATGATTCTTTATTATCACATGTACCTAATCACGTAAATATTGCTCGTAACGGTAAAATGTATGTAACACAGAGAGTTCAATTGTAATTCAATTAAATGAATAAAAACTATATTTTCTTCGTTAAATCCAATAGTTTTAATGATTACTCTTCTAGTTTGTAACCAAAATTATGAAATATAAACAGTTTTGTTGTAATGGTATTCATACTCGATCCAAAACATTAGTGACACAAATAAATTTTTATAAAACTGTCTATACAATTAGTATCTTTTGGATCGAGTATAAATACTATTACAACAAAACTGTTTTTATTTCATAATTTTGGTTACAAACTAGTGATCCCTGAACATCCTATAATAACATAACAGTAAAGTTATGAGTAACAAAGTTAGTTAAGTTACTAATAACAAAATACATCATGTTATAATTAACAAAATAATCACGTCACAACTAACAAAATACATCATGCTACAATTGACAAAATAATTCAAGTTATAAATAACAAAATACATCACGTTACAAATAACATCTCAGTGAGGTTGCGTTTAAACAAATAATTTGTTACTAATTACTGAAGAAGTTGAGCTAATAATAAGTAAATAATGTTTAATAGCAACAAAACTGTTCAGTAAAATTAACCACAAGGTATATCGTAAAGCTACAGAAACTTCTGACTACATATAATCAAACTGTTTTACAGTTAATAACAGAAGATGTAGCCTATCAGGAACAACATTATTTTGCTGTTAACAAACATTCCATGAACTTAAATGGTAATAAATGGTTTTGTAAAATGCAACAAATATCGTTTGTTAATATATAATAAAATAGTTTTGTTATACTGTTAACATAACCGGGTTTGACTAAAAATAGCAGTAGTTATGTTGTCACTTTTTTTGGGTAACCAGTAGTCTAACTTTTTGTTATATAAGACATAACAGTTTTTTCAGTGTATATATGATGCAGGGGTGAATATAGGTAGGTATTATTGGATATAGGCAGGTATTTTTTTGCATAAGAGGATACAGACCCATAACCATTGCTTTTATCAATGTCATCTTATATTTTGATATCAGTACTAATTTCATTTCCATTATAATAAAACTACCCCCATTTTTATTTTCTCTTACCTAGCCTTTTTCCAACTATGTTGGGGTCATCTCAGTCTAACCAGATGCGACTGAATATTTTAGTCCTCATGGCTAGGTAAGCACGCCGCACCATGCAAAAAAAGCGTTACATGTCTATGAATTCCAGGGTAAGAAAAAAGTGTACACATTTTATAATTTCCAAGTCAAATTATGAACATCGCGCCTCATAAAATAACGTGGTTAACAGCGTGTATAAAGGCAGGTTGAAACAATCATGTGTAACAATCGATGATCGATTCTTGATTGATTAATTGCATAAACTAGACAAACATATTGTTCTATCTTCGGGTAGGTGCACACAATACACGCTGTTTTTTTTTAAGTTAACTATTATGAAGTGGGCAGTTCATTGAAAATCGTTTACTTATGACCTTTTACTGTCTATTAATAGCCATGATATCAATCAATTTCCGCCTACAGTTATATAATAATATAATAAATGCATTCAGTGATTGATAATTATTTATTTATTTTTATGATACTTAATAAGTGTGAATTTGTGATAATGAAATATAAATAGATTCTACAGATAAAGCGTAAAAAAAAAAACGATAATCAAGTTCACCTAAAGTCTAAAATTTTCCGAACGCTAGCTCTGCCCGTAGCTACGCTTTCAAGTTCCTATTTATTATCATACGTAAATAGCAAAGATGTTTAAAGACAGAACAACATAATTTACCGACACAATTTACACAACTCATGTATTTGTACAATATGTATTTGTTCAATATATGTAATATGTATTACTGAACTATGTAGGCCCAAATATATGGTCATTCTATCTTTAACATTTAAATTAATACCAACGTTTTGTTCTACAAGAAATATAGCGCACTGTAGTTGTAAAGATTATCAGAGTAAAACAAAACCGATATTCTAACGGATACAGTGAAAAAGCCCCACTCTAAACCATTACTTAAATACATGATAGCATCACAAAAAGCGCTCTATTAAGTTACAGGTTCCTATCGGTAAAAACAATCTACAACAAAAACGTAACTGTGGTTACACGCGCGCATAATTTTATCATTTAACTAAATACATATAGCGGCATAATAACGTAACGATATAGTAATAATAATAATAAAGCTAATAATCCAGTGAACAGATGTGCTCACGACGGCGATTAGATGAACGCAACGAGTCATCGCCGCAGCGAATCGCAAACAACTTGATTGAATGCAAACACGATTCCATAAGCACGCCCATTGAGTTATACCAACATCGCCAATATGCCAACGTTTGGAACCCAATGGCCAATGTTTTACGTGTAAGATTGTGAAAATATTATAGATACGAAATGTTTACTTTTATACACGTTTTTTTTTTTCAGTATTCAAATGACACATTTTTTTTTAATTTTCCTTGTTCTAAAATAATATTTTGTCAAATAAAACCAAAACTTTGCAATTCAATGACCAAATCAATCGTGACTGAATCAATTCAATTTGAATCAAATTCTGAAACCGTTTTCAAAAACGAAACCGATTTCAAAAAACGTTGCTTGATCCGGTACAATTTTAAAACGGCTGCATTTCATGTAAACAATTTACGACAATGACTGAAATATATGACGTGCACACGTATGTATGAAAATTATAGACGTTTAAGTAACTAGAGTATTATAGATTGGTCATGTACAATTTTTCCGTAATCATGACATAATCATATTATAACATTTCCGCGTACGTTTTTACGCATATTTTACGATGCTACACATAACTTCTTAGCGTTGTATTTGAACGAGGAAGAAAGAGAAATTGTCGGGGGCTGATTGCAAACCACAGAGCAACCGCAGCTAGCCAGCTCTAAATTAATCTATGATTAGGTAGCAACGAAGTGGGCCTCTTATAAATAAGTAATAAACTAAGCCTAAGCAGCGGCACAAACTTATTGGGTGGCAAATTTATGCAACTAATGAGCAGGTTTTGTGGCACTAAGTTACAGTTCTGATTGCTTTACTTTCGAATGGTGTGAACAGCTTGGTCGTATTTTATATTTTCTGCAACCTTTATACGTGCAAGTTTGTGACCGAGTCGTTTATGAGTAATTGCGACACGTGCAAAGCAAATGGAAAATCCAAAATTCATTGATATATTTTATTTCGATTAAGACAAATTATATCATTTTAATTGCCAATGCAATACAAATAAATCTTTACGTTGCTGCACCACGATCAAGTGATTTGGAAAACCAAACATGCTAGTCGTAATATCAAATAATAACCCTTCCTATAAACCTATAATCGCTGGCGCCCGCGCCGTAACGAATTGTTAACCAATGTTAGTGTTTACCAATAAGGAAATAAAAGTGTACTCACCTCAAGGCTCTTAATCCTAAACGATCTCACAAAAACACACAAGTACGTATCGAACAGGTATTGTAAAGTTCCGTAACTAGAATAAAATTGAACACTTTTTCTTGCATATCCCACGAGTCCGTAATAATGTTTGTTTTTAAACTTTCGCAACTTGTACACATTGTTTAAAGTACACGATTGAGTAGAAATCGCGTAAAACTATTAAAAGACGCACTACTACTTTTGATGTATTGTTCCTTTAATGAGGGTAGGTGAAAATAATGCGCTACGCGAAGATGACGCGACGCCATCTTAGTCCACAGAATATTAATAGTCGGAAAATAAGTGTCATCGTACGTTTTAATATTTAAAACATAACTGAATTTCTTTTATCAATGAGACACGCAAAGTACGGAAACGAATATTTACGATTTAATAAAAGCCACTATTAGCAAAGTAACCTCAAAATGTTTTGAAACAAAAGCTGGTACACATCAGTACAAATATTGAGTAAGCAATTATAATAATGTGGTAACTAAACGATCGTATCGGACTGCGTAATGTTCAATTAATGCTTTGAGAAAACTGTAACGGCCGATAGGGAAGTAAAAGTCCTTTAATTTAAGGACGCAAGTCCCTGGTCCGCTGTTACGAAAACGATGTCGTGACAACACAGTCTTGTGTCTGTTATATCTGTAGGTGCCTACACTACAGAATTTGCATTAACGCACCTGTCTAGAACTACTGGCAACTTATCTAATAAACTAATCGTTGGTACATTCAACTACTGTCAGCTCTTGGGAAAATTGTTACAGATTCGCGATACGTTGTTCGTAGTTTGCTCCGCTTCAAATAGCTTCAGAACGTTTGTAATTTACACATTTATTATCTATATTGAGAAATCTCGATTTATGAGTAATGCCTGTCATTTATCTTTAGTTCTAAGCTTTGATTATGTGATAGCTTTATTTGGATATTTAGGTTCTACGGAGTAGGCTGTGGGAAATCGTCGTGTAGGAGTGTATGCAATTATTGTATTATTCGTCTTTGCATAAATCCTACATTTATTATAAAATTAAGCTTTTAAATATCACTAATCACGATGTCTTTGACCTGTGCTCTGGCCTTGATAGTAAAAATCAATAAAAACAATTGAAAAATTCTACGCCCCAATTTTTATTGTGGTCGCTAACACAAAATTATTATTACGTTTATGTCTGTTTAACCAGTGAGTTGAGACAAAAAATGGGTAATTTAAATGAACTTCCAAACAGACCGAGACGACCTCCAGTCGTCACCTTGTACCCAACTTTCAGGCCAAGTATAGTGATGACTGATTAACTAAGGCACTATACAGTTTCAGGTCTCGATTTTCCTGGATTGAACAATATTTTTTTTTTAAACTAGGTGAATCCATGATGCACTCATGAGGACTGACTCATTGATCAATGGAGTCAGTCCTCATTCAAGAATATATCATCAAATTTGTTATGTGAGTATGTCTCTCTTCCACAGAAGCCATAAACGCGGCGGACGACCAATCGACGTCAGCATCATGGTGGCAAGCGGGCACAGCCACACCGTTCCGCGAGGGCTCCAGCAGCGCCTTCTCGTCGACCCACGGCCTCGTCCAGACACACCCATCAGGCAGCGATCCCTTCTCTTTTGGTAGCATCGGCAGTACTTCTGGACCTGCGTCCAATCCATTCGCATCGAGCGGCAGCGGTCCGTTAAGCGGTGGTGTCCGAAGCAACCCTCTGCCATCTTTGGCGAGGAATGCCAATGGAAAACCATCCCTGAAACATTTGGACTTCACGAGCAGTGCGACAGCCGAGCTGAGGAGGAACCCAGCGCTATCGGCCCCCGATGAGTGCGCTCGTGCATGCAGAGAGAATGAACCGCCAAGGATTTGCTACTACCACTTCACTTTGGAATTGTACACGGTTTTGGGAGCGTAAGTATTGACTTTTTCTAAAGATAATGCGTTTCAATTGTTTTTTATAATTACGTAATAACGCCCTGCGCACAGCAGCCATGCTACGTTTAATCTCGGCAATAGGCGATACATAGACAGTAGACAGTAAAGACAGGTAGACATTAACCACAAAACCTTTTTTCCTTGCAAGCCTACCCGTTTTGCTTCTTTCTCCATTCATGTTTTATGAACTAAGTCGATTGGTTTAGATATTACCTAATTAACTAAACTAAAAAAGAATAAATTCTGAGCAGTCAAAACTTATTATATAACTAAAGAGTTGCTGCATGGTAAAATTGACAGCTGATTTACTGCTCCATTGATTCTGTTTTACTAATTTAAAATGGCGATTTATCATATTTATATATTCTTATATTTGTATTCTGCAATGACTAAACATGATTGTTTTTGTTCTAATTATTAAACATCTTGCATGTATATGTGTGTATAGTATACTCGTGTTTTAACAAATAAAAATATCATCATAAGGAACAATTTTTTATTCATAACTAGGTTTTTATTGAATAAATGTAGATACTGCTAGAACGGTTCAGGAAAATAAGGAATATTTGAGTCAGATTTCCCCAGTAGCACTACGTGTACCTACATAATGGTAATGAAGCTTGTTTCCTTCGTATCTACGGATACAAAAGAATTATTTTAGTTGTTCAACGGATATAGAGTAATTCGAAACCGTGTTACAACATTCCTACAGGTCACTCAGTGACATTGAATTAGTCTTCTTTCATAACAATCATAACAAGCTCTTCGTTTCTCATTAAAATTACAAGGTGCAGCTAACCGAGTCGGAAGCCTATTCAATTACCACTATAATGGCACGGATTAATCGTTTACTTTACAATCGCTGTTATCTACTTATATCACAGTATCTACAGTTTAAAAAAAGACTTACAGCTTGAGTAACTCCTTACCTCACTGCATTTCGTAAGAGCCGCGCCATCCGCTCCGCGATCCTGAGATAGACAAAATATTTTTGAGATGCTCACGCAAAGTCGTGCCAGAGGAAAAAACGACCCAGCGACCGACTTTTCCATTTCGCACATTTTACGCTTTGTTTCACACGAACTGTTGGCCGCATCGGTTTCAATGCCGCACTCAATTATATACCGAGTGATCCAAATTCCGTTGGGTCACGTAATTGATACCTAGGTGACGACAGCACTTATGCAAACAAGTTATTTCGCGAAAGCCTTCGTACTGCCTGAAGGAATTGTGGTGTAAGAGATTTGGATAAATGGAGCATAGCTTATGTCATACTTAAATACATAATCATTTCAGGGCGTGTCAAGTATGCACACCAAATGCGACGAATGTGGTATGGTCTCACTGTCAATGTGTGCTGGCCGATGGTGTCGAGCGAGGAATCTTGACAGCAAACAGAATGTTGCCTGGACCGTCCATCCAAGTGTGCGAGAATGACAAGGTAGTCATCGATGTAGAGAACCACATGGAGGGTATGGAGGTGACCATCCACTGGCACGGAATCTGGCAGAGAGGCTCGCAGTACTACGACGGTGTACCATTTGTGACGCAGTGCCCCATCCAGCAAGGAAATACTTTCAGGTACACTATGATCTAGTAATATCTATATACTTCTGGTACTTTAGAGACTGGTTTAAAATAATGAGGTATTCATTTACTGGTATATTGTTTATTGATTTAATATAATATAATATTACAGATATCAATGGCAAGGTAACGCTGGTACCCACTTCTGGCACGCTCACACTGGACTTCAGAAGCTGGACGGTTTATACGGCAGCATCGTCGTCCGTCAGCCTCCTTCCAAAGACCCCAACAGCCACCTGTACGACTACGACTTGACCACCCACGTAATTTTGCTCAGTGACTGGTTACACGAAGACGCCGCTGAGAGATACCCCGGTCGTCTAGCCGTCAACACTGGACAGGATCCCGAAAACGTACTCATTAACGGAAAGGGTCAATTCAGAGATCCCAACACTGGCTTCATGACGAACACGCCCCTGGAAGTGTTTACGATCACGCCTGGCAGGAGATACAGATTCAGAATGATCAACGCTTTCGCGTCGGTGTGCCCCGCGCAGGTCACTTTCGAAGGCCACAATTTAACCGTTATTGCGACTGACGGCGAGCCAGTGCATCCGGTACAAGTAAACACCATCATCTCGTTCTCAGGTGAGCTAAGCACAAGGAAGCAATAAACATACCTGTTTACGATTTAGCTTTCGAACAATGGCAAGTTGTAACATATTATGGGGAATGTCCCCTCACGACCTAGCGTACAACATTGCAGCGGACCATGTTCAACATTCAACGTTAATAGGGTATAATTACTTTCTACTTGCGCTATGACGCATGCGTTAATTCGCGGCTGCATTCAACGTTGCATGTCATAGTATTACGTAATTGAGCGTTCATCCTTCAATGCATGCGTCAAACAACAATGCTAATGATTTGTTGATAGCGCAGAGGGAAATGTTATTACACTCATGTAAGGCGACTATGGTAATGGTTAAAATAATTAACAGCATCATATTGAACTTAGTGATGACTTTCCCTATTAGTTATGACAAATGTAATAATTCATACCAAAAAATGGTTAATCAGTCATAATAGTACATAATTATGATAATCGGTTGCGAGTTTTACTAGGCACGCCTTTGTGTTGTAATATTGTGTTTAATTAAGTAGTGCACCCACTCGACCAAAAACATTGTATAACATACCGTGCTTCCTCTTTTACAACATTTGCAAATTATCTAGATCCTAATGAAATTCCTACAAAAATATTATTACGTGTTACAGGCGAACGATACGACTTTGTAATCGAAGCGAACAACATTCCTGGAGCCTACTGGATTCAGGTCCGAGGTCTCGGAGAGTGCGGTATTAAAAGAGCACAGCAATTAGGTATCCTCAGATACGCGAGAGGACCTTACCAGCCTTCCTCGCAGCCACCCACGTACGACGTTGGCATCCCTCAAGGAGTGGTGAGTTGTGACGCCTGGTGTACATTACTGCGATACTGTAATATATTATATACCACTGGTAGATTCAGTAGAGGATTTAAACTATGATAATGTAAATATATACAACTATATTTTCTGTAATTGAGTAGTAATAGAACTAGAAGACGAATGCAAAACACGTAATCAAAGTACAAAATTCTAGCGGGTGTTCCGTGCTGTGGTTTGGAGTCCACAGCGCGTGTCATGAGACTACCCGCCTTAATTATCAAACAGCGGATATTGCATACTAAATTCTTGGTGCCGACACGACAGCCTCGATTAACATAGTCGAACTGTCGACTTTATACCACCTCGTTGCTTAAACTTTAAATACTAGTATCGAGCTGATATGAAAATAATTTCGCAGCGGTGAATAAATTAAAACGAAAAATAAAATTATAGCTGTTGACGAATTAGACCATGTATAGTGGGGTAAAAGAACTACCGGTACACTGACCGGTTCTGTAAATATATCAATACCGACTTGTCTCAGTAGCAATTTTAAAATGGATTAAGTACATACCAATGTAACGGTGTACTAGAAAAAGGTGTGTGTTTGCACTACGACTGGATTGAAGAATGCTAAGAATTTTCCAACTAGTAGTTTTAGTAACCGTAGTCAATTGAGTAGTAAGTAATGTATATTTGCACGTAATATTAGTAATTGCACGTACCTTTCTCCTCACTAACTATCCAGGTGATGAACCCGTTGGACGCGAGGTGTAATATATCAAGAAACGACGCTATTTGCGTCAGTCAGCTGAAGAACGCCAAGCACATTGACCCGGCCATCCTTCAGGAAAGGCCTGATGTTAAAATCTTCTTGCCTTTCCGTTTCTTCGTCTATAGGCCCGAAATGTTGTTCCAGCCCAATACTTACAACCGATACTTAGGTAAGTTGTTCATTTTAGTGACTTCCAAATTCAGTTCAATGAAATGAGAAGAACGAAACAATATTAACATGACGCCAACTTTCACAGTTGCTCCTGGAGGAGATCATGTGATCAGTTTGATAGATGAAATATCATATATGGCCCCGCCCGCGCCTCTGATCAGTCAGTATGATGACATCAACCCCGAACAGTTCTGCAACGGTGACAACCGGCCCGCTAACTGTGGACAGAACTGCATGTGTACCCACAAGGTCGACATACCACTTAATGCTGTAGTTGAAGTCGTATTGGTAGATGAAGGTATGTTTATTACGTCATTTTAAACCACCCGCTAAAATTGCCCTATTAAGTTTGGTAATTAAAATCAATTCACTTATAACCAGTCTATTGATCAATTTGAACAGTATTTTATCGATGTTATCATCACTTAAATCGATTTATTTCTTCAGTAATTATACCAGGCTTGAATACAATAACGGGAAGTTATGCATCACGTATAGATTACCGTAATTATACTCGTAGATGCAAATTCTTGATTGTACTTTCCATTTTCCAGTGCAAATCGCAAACTTATCTCACCCGTTCCACTTGCACGGATACGCCTACAACGTCATCGGTATTGGTCGCTCACCTGACCAGAACGTGAAGAAGATCAACTTGAAGCACGCTCTCGACCTTGACAGAAGAGGTTTGCTCGAGCGTCACCTGAAGCAGGGAGACCTCCCGCCAGCGAAGGACACTATCGCCGTCCCCAACAATGGCTACGTCATCATCCGTTTCAGAGCCAACAACCCCGGCTTCTGGCTCTTCCACTGTCACTTCCTCTTCCACATCGTCATCGGCATGAACCTCGTTCTCCAAGTGGGCACCCAGGCAGACTTGCCGCCCGTCCCTCCCAACTTCCCCACATGTGGCGACCACCTCCCTCCCATCGCGCTCCACTAAATTCGTTCCTAGAAAATTGCCCCGTTTACGCATGTGCAAATAAAAGTACAGCACACAGCTATGTACAGTTGATTTAAATATGTTAACTAAGTGTAAATTTATGTTTGTTTTGTGTGATGTGTCGGCGGATTCGAAGTGCTCGATTCTGCCGTTTGTGTTTATTTTTTTACTAGAATGATTCAATGGGAGTTTATGATGGTTTGTGATTTTATTTAACGATGATGCACTGTTTCTACGAGTTGACTTCAATTTTATTTTTATGCCATATTCGGTGATATTTTCTTAATTATGTTTTAATTAATATCGCCCATAATATGTACTTTGAGGCTCTTGAACCAACAATATAATTTTCGCGTATTGAGTATAGTTTTAACAAGACTTGTTCGTCCAGTAACTAACAACTTGCCATTATAATTTTATTTTCACCAATGATATTTATTACTTGTATATATTTAAAAATTACTTATTAGACCTACTTGCTTAGAATTTTAAGACGTTTGAACAATTTCCAATTCAATATTGCATGCTCTACCGTTTATGATAAAATGTAAATAACAGACTACAGAACTTATGTAAATACACAGTAGTATGACCGAACCACTCTGTGTCACACTCCGTAAACAAACGAAGACTGTATATTATTATGTAGACTATAGATATACAGAAAAGTAAACGTGTGGTTACCATTAATTTAGTTTGTTTCTTATTACGGCTACTAGAAGTCAGGTCAGTCAGTGTGATTGTGCCAACAGAATTACAACAAATAAATGTCGGTGTGTCCTAGTCGACTGAGAGCGACAATACGCAATTTACAACGAACATATTTCGCAGCGAAGTAGGTATATTTTGCTATCAATTAAAGAAAAGCAAAACGTTACGATTTATCATAAATAATATAAAATTACTATAAGAATGTAAAATTTTATACCATTTAATAAAATTTATAAAAAATAGCGTTCTCCATTATTTTCCTAAGCATGAGTAGTTAGAAGAGGTGATTGTGATATTATGATTACTTCATATAATTGCAGTTTAAACACATCAGTCTCAAAAGCTGTTGTATATATTTGTATATAATGCACAATAGATTACAGTTTTAGATAATATATTATAATATATGTACTATGTTGTGCATGAATTTGGAGGGCATGTAGACCTCTAGATACTTCAAGAAGGACACAGGTTGTACATTTTCATTATTATGATCTTTCTTTGTATATAATACTTTTAATGACATAGCCCTCTTACTAATAAACACTGAATAAAGTTACGTATAACCATATTTTTTATGTTAACTGTATTCTGATTTTTATTAGCAAGGGCTTGAAATGTGAATGACATTTACTAAACAAATTCTTTTGTAACGCTTTTCAGCACAAGATTTTAAAATGGCTTGATGAATAAATCGGCTGAACTAACAAATTAAATATGTTTTGCATTGCTTTAAAGTCAAAAATTTCAATTAAAAGCAATGTCTTTTATGTTTAAATGTATTTTTTTTATAACTTGATTTTAAATTCAGCACACATTGCTTCAATATTTATTTTTATGATATAATGGTGTTTTAACTAGTTTATATTCTATAGATTTTGAACCCCTTGGACGCGATCTGTAATGTCAAACGAAACGACGCTGTGTGCGTCAGCAATTTGAAATCGGCGAAGCCGGTAGACAAGGCTATATTGCAAGAGAGGCCGGATGTCAAGATCTTCCTGCCATTCAGATTCCATTTCTATAAGCCAAAGGACTTGTTCAAGGAAAACACTTACAGGAACTACTTAGGTAAGAACTAAAGTATAAAACATTAATTATTTGTGCAATAAACGTTTCTTGGTCGAGCGTAATAGAAGTTTTTTTTAAGATTATGCATTGCTTTCATGTTACGCTTAAAATTCTTACAATATAATCTACGTTTAAATCGTGATTGATATTGATCTTATTACTAAATAGTATATATTATATACCAATACCAATTTACTTAATTAATTTATATACCAATTTACTTCCCATATATTTTAAAGAAATTGTATGAATATGTGTACTCTTTAATCAACAGATAGGTACAAGAATAAACGTCTTTTTCCAGGTCTATTTCCAAGTCTTGGCTGTTCATGATATTTCTACAATATATTTATTTTAATTCCAGTTGCACCAGGCGGAGACCACGTGCTGAGTTTGGTGGACGAGATCTCATACAAGGCGCCTCCCGCGCCGCCCCTCTCGCAGATGCACGAATTGTCTCCTGAAATCTTCTGCAACGGCGACAACAGGCCTGCCAACTGCCCCGTCGACTGCCGCTGCACGCACATGATCGATGTACCCCTAAATGCCATCGTTGAGATCGTGCTAGTTGATGAAGGTGATTAAACACTCGACGTTCAGCTGTTTAAGTATTTCCGATCCCAGAATAAAATCTAATGCCTAGTGTCTATTACTATATAATAAAGTAGATCTTAATCTGTTACTATATATATAGAAAAAAAGACTATCTCGCTTACTCGTTATGTCATTTGCGATAAAATCCGATTCTAGGAAACGACTCGGTGCCATACTGACAAAATACTCTATACTTTTCAGTACAATCACCGAATTTGTCTCATCCGTTCCACCTTCACGGTACTCCGTACAACGTGATCGGTATCGGCAGATCTCCCGACAAGAACATCAAGAAGATTAACTTGAAACACGCGCTCGACTTAGACAGGAAGGGTCAACTGCACAGGCAGTACAACCTTCCACCCTTCAAGGACACTCTTGCTGTCCCCAACAATGGATACGTCGTTCTCCGGTTGAAAGCTGATAACCCAGGTAATATACTCTTGCTAATAACTGCCTGCTTCGTATAAAATTACACTTGGCGGCCGTCACATTGAGAAATAATTAAATTTAAAAAATATACACTGCTCTATGGAAATTTACAAATATAAGATGACTGATCTATAAAAATCAATTCCAAAATAAGATATTTCAAATTGATAATAATACAAACAGAGGTGTATTACACAAAAAAAAATATTATGCCGTATAGTTATAGTACATAATTGTAAAAACACTATTTTTCAATTTCAGGATACTGGTTGTTCCACTGTCATTTCATCTATCACATAGTAATAGGAATGAACTTGATTCTTCACATCGGCACCCAGGGGGACCTACCCCCCGTGCCTCCGAACTTCCCTCGATGCGGCGACCATCTCCCAACAATCACTCCACCATACTATCCGATACACTGAAACTATCGAGAATTCAAATGTAATCGATCATCGTAATCGATTTGTGAATACCAAACTAGAGTGAAAAGCATCGCATACTGCCATATTTTGTTCAGTTGTTGATACATCAACGACGTGCGAATGAAATAATTTTTATTTGTTAATGTTGTGTTGTAAATAATGTTGTAATCTTAAGGTGCTGTTCTTGATAACTAACCATCAAATGTATCGCATTAGAGACCAAAGTATTTAATCAGATCACTATCATAATTTATAGATTTAAGATTTCGACTCGACCGTGTGATCGAAATGGCGGCACGTTTCGCCATTAAATTAAATTCCTTCGCTATAGTTAAAAGTTTTTGTTACTTGTTATATAATTTTGTACATAAAGTTAGATTAGATATATTAAGCTTTATATAAGAATCGAGACGATAGTAATTGTATTGTTATTCCTAAATAAAATTAAAAGTAAATGGGTTAAGTGCAAATATGTTATTACCAACTCGCAATATTTAGATTGTTAAAACTTGTAATGCTCCTTCCGACAAGCGCACAAATAATTCTTATGTCTGGAACTAAAAACATCCACTTCGCTTAAATTTTTATTTCTGTATCTGTCAGTGTCGGGAGAAGACGATAGACCTTGATAATTTTAAAAATGTATGTTAAATCATTTCACCTCAAGTTAGTATATCAGCTTACTAAACTTGAGACCGTAATTCGTGTTACGGTATTGGATGTATCCCCTGCCACGGTTTGCAATGATATCATTAGTTAGTATCGTCATTCATTTAGTGTTTTATTACTCAAGCAATCCATGTTCACTCTATGAGATGGATGTAATGTGCTCACGAGGTATTCTTTCACTTAAGATACGAACACTTTTAATGAATATATAGATGCATCACGATTTGTACTTTGCCAGATAGGTAGGAAAAAACAAGCTATTTTACTAACATACCTGTGTAGCCTCCATTTTCTTAATTACATCCACATACCGAACAAATAATCGTCTTACTAGGTAGGTGTATGTTTTAAAATATGTTAAAAACAATAAGTTCGTTTTCTTTGTTAAACAAACATTTGCTTTCTTTTAAACTTCACTTTCCGTCTTTACTTACACTGACCAACCTACTCTTGGCAGCTATATATCGTAGTAATAAATCACATATTTTCACAATTTCAATACGAATACATTTTTCACAAAGATCTTGACAGAAATGCTACATTCTTTTGTTATTTTTTCTATTTTCAAACGTTGACGGAACTAGTAACTTTTCTTGTCTGCCAACTTCTCACCAATTCGCTACACATTCGGACTTTTTGATTTAAGAATAGATCAGATCGCTAACAACATCGATAATATTTACAAAATAATATTTGTTTAAGAATAAGTGAGTGTGTGTGTTAACATAAATACCTGATTACATATCGATTTGGCACTTTAACGAAATTTGCTCTATTTAATTTATCTTAATTGAAAGATTAACTCTAAGCTATCAACAAAATAGACACAGGGTAATATTTTGTTATAAAATATACACCTGTGTTTGGTTTGCAACATGGAAAGACTTCACTCATTTCCATCATTGAACTCTTTTAAATTATTACCTACTCTTCGAACACAGTGTTTTATATTTAGGAAACAGTCATTTTATATTGAAAATAAATGTTTTGTAAAATATTCCGGACTTTTTTTCCTCTGATTTTCCTTGTAACATTAAGAACTATAATGAATTTTTTTTCGTCGATATTTTAATTATATACACCAACTTTTTATAACCAGAAAAAACATAACTAGCTCTGCTCATCATGACACAACACTTACACAACTTTTATTTTAGTACCAACACTGAAAACGAATATAAAACAACTGCTCCATATAAACATGGATACCTAACTATGTCACTATATGATATGTATGGATGGGACGATTTTCTTTTCAAGATAATAAATCGTACATCTTATAATAACAGTTGTGGGAAGAGCAGAGTATATTAATATTATATTATTAGTTCCGGCTCCCGTAATAGTAACCGATCAATCCTCCTTATGAACATCCGCAACCTAGTTTTTACTGATGAGCGGCGCCTCCACCATATTTGAGAGATCCGGGGAGAAATTAAAACTTTTAGAGAATACTATTGGTATTGCAACACAAGTGATCACAACCAAATAATCATAATCATGTTTACACACAAATATTTACATCCAAGTGAAAACTCTTCAAATACTTATTCTTCTTTGGACCACCTGCCAGCCTTTATGAAAAGGGCTGACCGCTTGTCTAAAACCTCCACAGTACCAGGCTAATGTAAATATAACGCTAGTCTCTACTTCACCAGGAATAACGCCGCATAAAAATAATCATATTAACAGGTAGCGTTATACAACCAACCTAGTTGAGCCCCTAACATAGAATTTTACTTAAATAAAATAAATAAAAACATCCAGCCCATCGCTATCCCACAGCTGAGCATGGGCCGCTTCTCAGGATGAGAAGACTTATGCCTTAGTCCAGTGTTCCGCAAACTTTTTGTGGTCAAGGTGAATCTAGGAAATTGGAGAATTTATAATTTTTAGTAGGTACACCATAAATGATAGATCAATTTTTACATAATATTAATCAACATATATTATTAATCAATAAACAATATTTATTAATAATCAACAAACCAATATTTATTAGTAATTAACTTTATTTTTTCGAGACACACACTTTGCGGAACACTGCCTGAGTCCACCACGCTGGCCCGGTGCGATTGCGGTTGGCGAACTGCACACCATTAAGAACTTTAGAATTGTACTTATTACTAACTTATTTAATTTGAAGAATGTGATTATTATCATCTCATAAATCTTAAATCGTTTTCTGACAGGTATTAGTATCGATAACTCGACCTACTCCATTATTGTAATGACCCGTATGGATGATGAAATACTAATTTCAAGGTATGCTTCTAAATCAGGCGTTCCCAACAAGTTATTATTTTAAATAACAGACTGAAGTTTATCTATATTTCTTGCTCATTTGGTTTTGCGACCTATTTTTTAAGGTCTAACTGCCTCTTAGGTCGACCGCTGAAGGTGAGGTCCTGGGTTCAATTTCCGGGTCGGGCAGTGTTATTGAGTTTCTCTGTATAGAAATTCTCTGTAGCAGCACAGAGTTTAGAACTGTGCCCGGTTGTTGGCAATAGGCTCGCTCTCTATTACATGGGACTTATAACAGCATCTCATAAGCAATCGAAATCCATAATTAGTGGCCAGTTGCCATATTCTCAGCGTCATGCCACTGTGGCACCTTTGACCTCTAGATCCTGGGTTCTAATCGTACTCGCGTCAATCACTTTCCGAAAGACGTAAAAAAACCTACTTTTTAAAATTATCTGTGTTGTTCTACCCAATACCGAGCTAGCTAGGTGCCGGTGACCTTTAGCAGGTTTATAATTAAACACCTGCTTGTTTACCAACACTTTCTTTTCGTTTTCTTACGACCACTGTGTAAAATAATTCAAATTGTAATTGCAGTCTATAAACGAAACCTGAAAAATATTTGGATGCCAACTTAGTAACTGAAGCAGTGCGAAACACAACAAAATGTTGAGGATCTGCAAATATGAGCACCGATAACGAATCAACTAAGTCCAATGTTATATAACTTTAAAAAAACAATAATTCGCGAAACAAGCCATCCACCCCGATCATAGAAATGAAATTAGCTGTGCATTGTCTTTTGATTCTAATAAAATGTTCACTTATCACTACAGGTAGGTCATATGTATAGTTTTTCATGCACCTGAACAGTTTTCGATATTACATCAATACGTACCTAATTGGACCATTAGCAATGTGTTTTTCGTTCCTCTAGTTAATATTTCATACACATCTTCCTAGTAAACACAGGGAGTTTGAAACCTGAAAGTAAAATCGTGGGTGGTCACGAAGCGAAACCTCATAGCCATCCTTATCTTGTGTCGCTGCAGACCAGGTTTCTATGGGTACGGATCCACACCTGCGGTGGAGCTATCCTCAACGAACGATGGGTGAGTAATTCCAGCTATTGGTAATAGAAACTCCTGGCTCCAGTTACTATCATTTTTTTGAATATGTAGGTATGATAAAGCTCTCTATCTTACTTTCACTGCAATTATGATAAAGAGGGCGTCTAAAGATTGGAACTCTAGACAAGTTCTTAAACTAACACCATAGAAAATTAAGGTATTCCTATAAGTGTTTTTTTTTTGTAAAGACCACAGTCGATTAAGTCCTTTACAGAAAATATAGTCAAAATCACTTCAGGCGGATTCTCTCACTCATTTGTAGAATGAAAAAATCAATGAGAAGGTATTGGGGAAATACTTCAGTATTGCATGAATTATTAAAAGTCCATTTCTAGGTATTATCTGCTGCGCACTGTGCCGTGGAATCGTGGTTGATAAGATGGCTGCCACTAGACGTTGTAGCCGGTATACATGACGTCAATGTATTTGGAACACAAGCACAAGTCATCAAGATAAATGATCGTCTACCCCATCCTTTATACGACGGGTAATGGTTTAATTATTTTTTAAATTAATAAGTATACAATTTAGACTTAAGTTATGACTTGCCCAATATGGTTCCCATATAAATTAATATTTCTTTGCGAAAGAAATCACAACTTGTGTAAGGCTAATTAAATGTTTTTTTTATAAAAGCACCTAAATTAGAATAGTTAAACATCAATTAAGTCTAATCAACAATATAATTTATAATATTGTGTAAATTATTCAAATATTGTTTTTCAAAGTGGTATCGGACCATATGACATAGCTATGTTTGGAACAGCATCTCCATTCATATTCACAAAATACATCCAACCAGCCAAACTGCCAAATAATTTCAAAATTGATGGAGGACCATTAATATTAGCTGGTTGGGGTGCTTTAAAGACTACAATTTTCATACCGGACCTGCCTAGCAGATTACAAGAAGTTAAAGTAACGTACATATCTTATGATGGTAAGACTTTTGTTATTATGTATTCCAAACTTAAAGTTATAATTTCTATTAAAGATCTTCAATGAACTTAAATTAAAATACTATAGCATAACATATAATGTTTTAATACAGAATGCTACGAAGCCGTTGAAAAACTAAAAGATGGCGATGAAGTTAACGCATTGGACAAAGAGGCTAACATATGCACTGGTCCCATAACTGGAGGAGTTGCAGCATGTAACGGAGATTCAGGTGGACCTTTAATACAATACCTTCCCATAATTATTCCAGACCCTAACGATCCCGTAGAAGAAAACACAGAAAAGTACAACGCGAGTTATTATGATTGTCATAATGAACAAACTACGGAAACAATTGAAAGTCCAAAACGAGACAGACAGTATGTGGAAGAGTTTGTTCCAGTTGTTATCGGTGTGGTGTCATGGGGTGTGTCACCTTGCGGTGAGAAGGGAGCCCCAACAATTTACACAAATATCTCAACATACATAGATTTTATTAATTATAATATGATGTATAATTAAAAGTAATTATTTGGTTTAACTATCTTTAATTCCTCGCAATAAATACTGTACCAATTTTACACATAAATTCGTTTTAATACTTTAAGAATATACATTTCATATCGCTAACTACAAGAATATTATATAATACATGGTTTTGGAATTTTAATTTTTGAATACTCACTCTCTCATATGAGCAACTCCATTTCATTTAAACAGCAATGGCATGCCATATATTAAATAAACTTAGGCATATTTCATTTTGATTAATTAAAGGTAGTATGAAATATAACTAAGTTTCAGGTCACGTATTAGTTTGTAATTCATTATAATCTATTGAGTATTGTTTAAATCCGAAGATTATCTAACAACGATGATAAGTATGTCTAATCAATTATAAGAGAACTAAACTAAATAAAAGACAAGATAATATTTTGGAACATTCTAAAAAAACATAGTAAACATGAGTATAATTTAGGATCTAATTAACAAAAAACCTAAAGGCTCGGAGACTTCCTATCCTGTAATCCATTATTTGTTTATTTAAATTTGGAATTCTGCTCAATTCTTTGAAAACAACCGCATACGACAATTTACTTAACCTAGCATCATGCCTGTTTTCCACGAAGGGTTAGGTAGAGGTGCCCTGTTATACATCCACATTTCGCCAATGGCGTTATTAAGTCCCATGTAATAGGGGGAACTTATTGTTTTCTTTATTATCTTACGGGGCACACAATCATTTATACTCTAAAATCACGAAACCAACTATAGTATCAGTCTATTCGAAATATCAATTAAGCAAAACATCAGGAGGTCTGTAGTTCCCACACTTGGGTAACGAGTCTATGACGGACTTTGGTATCGCCTGGGGCACCCGGGTGATGACGGCAGCTGGTACCGAGGATAAGGCACAGGACCTGCACTCCAGCAGCCAGCTTCCACCACGATCTATCTTGACTCTCACGATCGTGTAGCCTTTGTTAGGCACAGTCACTGTGTCCTTTACAGGTGGGTTTGTGAGATTCCTGAAAAATGAGCAGTTTGAAAATCTGACAAATGACATGTTGTAAATTAATAAAACTAGGTTAGACAGGCCTCTTCTCAGAATAAATGCAAATCTTATCTTAGAAGAAATATCAAAAGGTCTTAATGTATTGAGACTCCTTGTATAAGCTTTAACAATAATCTTTAAATTAGCTGTTGCAAATTATTAAACTGGACTATCATTAGTTAATAGGTATTACCTATAGACAAAACTTATTCGCCCGCCCTCCTGAATGTTTTGGCTTGAAAAAATCAACCAGGTTTAAAAATAATTATTGCATTATTCAGCTAGTGACAGATATTGAAAGCGGTCGAATGCTTGCCTTTCATGCAGAAGGGTCTGAAATTAAACCTGGCCCATACTTCAGACTTTTCAAATCTATATGTGAATCAAAATTTGAATATCACGTGTGACAGCTTTGAATTAATAACAACGTGAGGAAATCTAAGAAGGGTCCATAAATTCCTTGATAGTCTGTAGTCCACCTTTTTATACCAGGCCACCAGGCAGATGGACTACGGCAGTCCAATAATTCATTAGTCTAAGAGGCCTGTTCTGATCAGTTCGTGGGACAGTAAAAAGCTAGATCAATTAATTTCCCTCAATTGACTAGAAACTTTATAGCAGTAGTTTACTTTATAACCCGTGATCTTAGAAAGGCTCGATGCTAATAATGACGCGGTCAAATCGCCGCAAGCTTGGCCTCACCATAAAAGAGAAAGTGTTAGAAATCAGATGCAAGCTATACAAAAGATACGGTCGTTTCGTTTCACTTTATACGCACAAACATTTTATTTTATACCATGTTATTTTGGGGTAAATAGTACTTAGAAGCAAGGTGATCCATGCGCCATAATGTTGAAGAAGTGATTTCTGTTGCGACCTATTAGCTCATAGCTATTTATATAATAATCTTATCAGAAAATCCTTAGTCATAACTACAACAACATTGATCATAAAAACGTATACGTATAAAACAAAAGAAGGAGCGTATAAATAAACTTATATAAAATAATACAACAACTTGAAACGTTGGTGTACATGAAAAGAAACATATTATCATATCTAATCAACTTCCTATAAGTATTGCTGCACTTAAAACCTATCTATTTACTCGTTATTTACTCAGTAAGTTAATGTATAAATAAAGAAAAACAATATTGACTAAAACATATGTAGTTAGTACAATAGTCGTTTTAAAGTAGCCTGCCTGAGAGCCTATTTAGGAATACACTTGTATGAATGGTCAAAACAGTGAAGCTGAGATATGTTAGATACCAATAAAGTGCTAAATCATCACATGTCAACTCCATTCCCATTGAATTGACGACCCGCCATCCTGACGTCAGGTTGGGGACTTAATGTGCTATAATTTAGAACCAATTTTTAAAATGTAGTACCAAATAATACTATTACGTTATCCACGATAACAGTCAACCCGACATCCTGCACTCATTCAGGAAAGAGTATAAATAATATTCATGATATGGATATAATCACCTTAAGATTTTCCCATCCTTGTTTAACTTTTGGAAGTCTTGTTTCGAGATCGGCTTATCTTTGGGATTCTGCCAAGTTGATATAACTTGCATGCTGTAACCATGCATGTGGAATGTGTACGAGTCGTTGCTACCGAATCCTGGAAATTAAAATATATTAATCAAATTAATTTGTAGGCCATGAGCACTTGTTTTTCCCGAAGGGTTAGGCACAGGTTGGCAGGCAACTATTGGACAACTAATTTCACTAATGCCGTTATTAAGTCCTATGTAGTAGGGGCGAGCCTATTGCCATCTATAGAACACAAGTTTAAACTCCGGGCTTGTATGGAAAATTTCTATACCAACCTACAGAAAAATCCAATGTCATTTTGCCTGACTCGGAAATTCTGGTACGTTGTTAAGTTCAACCGTCGACTTGTGAGTGACCACTAGACCAATGTGGCATTTAACAACAACAACATCACTGGGTGCGAAAAAGAAGCCCCCACACATGCACCATTGACGGAAACATGTGAGCAAAGTCAATGAGACGACATGGTAATTATTTTTTACTCAATACGCATAAGATTGAATATAATTTATTAATTTACTATTTCTAATTTTTTCGTTTCGTATTTGGGCGATCGAAAAGTCACGACGCGCCTTATATTTTGTGTCATCCTCTACTGTCATTGCTCTTAGAGCGGTTATATGTCTAAATTATAGTCTGTGCAACATTGCACTTTGGAACAAAATTGCACTTGTTTCGATTCTTAAGTACACTATCGATAACGATTAGGACAAAATTAAGAAGACTGTAAAGTTACCTTCATTAACCAGAGCAATTTCGAGCATGTCTCCTTCCTCCGCGTCTATTACTTGCACACACTGCGACTCCACCTGTTTGTCCTCCTCCCCAACTTTGCAAAACATGTCTGCGCGCACGTCACGTGGCCTTAATAGGATCGGTATGTTAGGGTATAGGAAGCTTTTGCCGTTTATTTGAACTACGCCGTTTTCTTGTAGAGCTGGAAAAAAAAGTGCATCTCATGAATTGCTTTTTAACTCATTACAAACATCTTAACTTTTTCTGACACTAGTATTTTTGCTGTATAGTAGATACATTTTACAAACATGCATATCACATACATACACACGTTTTAAACGTACATATATTTAAAAGTAAAATACTATGTTTTCAAAATGTTTTTTAATACAAGACTGTCCCACTGTTGAGCAAGGGCCTCTTTTCAGATTTAGAAGGGTTAGGCCTTAGGACGAAACGGAAATCCTTACTTATGAAAAAGTAAAATTTTGCTTACCGAATGGCGCAGGGTAGAAAGGCTTCTTAGGGATAGCGTCACTTATGTACCTAAAATCTATATCGCTGTCCTTGATGTTGACTACATTCCTGTCGATGCCTAAGTACACAGACTTCACCTCCGACGTATGACTCTGATCTTGAAGTGCTTCCAACATTTGACCACCTACAACTAGATCAGATTCCCAGCTCGTATGTTGATTGAATTCATTCTAGAACATGAAAGAAAGTTAAATAAATTACCAGCCAAATTGGTGCATACCTAAATACTTAATTGCTTAAATACAGGTATGTATCGACTCTTATTTTGAAATGCTTTGAAGTAATACAATCATTAGGTATAAAATTCGTTAGATATTTTAACTATAGCACAACATAGCATCACGCCTGTGTTGCAGATGTGTACTATTGTACACCCACATTTATTTATTGAGTCCCATGGAATATGCGAGCCTATTGCCATCACCCGGGCTTAGTTCCGGACTCCATGCTGCTACTGAGAATTTCCATACTGTGAGACTAAACGCGCGTGACCTGACCGATTTAAAATTATTTTTAGAGCAGAATAATATGACTTGAATCGTCCGTCAATTTTGATATTTTGCTGACCATAAAGAGCACACATCCGTACTACATTGGTTGGCGCAGTGGTTGAGAGATCGACTGCTGCGCTACGTGTCGCGGGTTCGATTCCCACACGGAACAAATATTTGTATGATCTACAGATAGATGTTTCGGGTCTGGGTCTTCGTGTATGTGAATACAGACCGTGCCTCGGAAAGCACGTAAAGCCGTTGGTCCTACGCCTGATCTCTCTCCGGTCGTGTCGGATTGCCGTCCCATCGGACTATGAGAGTGAAGGAATAGAGAGAGCACCTGTGTTTGCGCATACACTTGTGCTCTATAATATCTCCTGCGTAGTCGGCTAATCTCCGGTGAGGTTGGCCGCCGTGACCGAAATCGGTCAGGAGGATTACTACATTTGGCTGTAAAACATTTACTTTTATTTGCTGGCCAAACCGTCAATATTTTGAATAGCCTTTTGAAATTAGCTCACAAGACCATTAGGCATTTTAAAATTATGTATGTCGAACTACGTGTTTTATAATTAGATATTTTATCATTAGATAATGAAGTGTAACCACTCAAACACCCACCACTCCGCCGAGTGCTCAAGATATGTGGCTACTATATAAGGCTGGCGAATATTCCCTTCAAGCACAGAACAGGAAAAATCTTTGTCCATAATTTCATTAATCTAATATATAAAAATTGTGTATTGTAAGTATTAGAGGAAAATTCAGAATGTATCCAAGCTACAACAGACGACAAGTTCACAACAAACGGCTAGCGCTTGGAATGTTTGCGAATGTTAAAACAGAATTAGAGCATATATTTGACGGAATTGAATCTATAGTGCGGAATAAAAATATTGATGATACTTCCATGTACCCCAATCTGGTATTCAATGCACCGCGTAGCTTAGTCAACATCGCAATAAATGATAATAATTTGAAAGGACTAAAAATACATGCAAACAATAATGCAACAAAACACGATGAATGCCACAAAAACAGATAGTTTATTTTATTATTATTATTATTTTTAACTAACCCGACCCAAATTTTTAACAAAAATCAGCTCAGTTGCAGTTTTTTTTTATTTTTTATTATTGGCCTTTTTTCACTCGACTGCCTTAGGTATTTGTAGTTTGTAGGCATACATAAATATTTTACCGTGCGGGAATCGAACATAAATACTTGCTATTCATATTTAATTTAAATAAAATTGATTACTGTACCTGATTTTCTTGCAACATGGAGGTGTAGTTGAAGCCGGAATAGATCAACATCGCGTTGGCGGCGAGGCCTGCGCAAGCGCTGATACCATGGGCTCTCACCCAGTAACCGCCACCCTCCTGGGACGCGCGAACAACCACGTCCATACGTTCGCCTGTAATTTCAAAACAAAATGTTACGGAATAATATCGAACTTAGAAAGGGTTGAAAGTAATTAATTTCATTTTTTTTTTCCCCGACATTGGCAAACTGCTTTTCACCATTATGTAAAATCACAATGAAAACTACCAAATCAAAAATACTCAGTGTTATTATGGGAGCAACTTGGCTAGTTCCGTTTTGTTTTCCGCGAAAAGAATGAAAGTATTCTCCTTTATAGTTATTTAAACAAGCTTAATCCTAACTAATATTACAAATGCGAAAGTAAGTTTGTTTGTTTGTTTGTTACCTTTACACGCCTAAACCACTCAACCGATCATCATGAAATTTTGCATGTACGTCGTCAGGGGTACAGAAAAGGACATAGGGTTCCTTTCATCAAAAAAAGTACTGTTCCTGAGGGAAAGAATGGATTTTGACGGTCACAATTGCTTTAGGACGCTTGACGGCGCTACGTGTGACCCGAAAAAATTGAAAGGTTCGTAATCAATGCGGGCGAAGCTGCGGGTAGAAGCTAGTATGTTATTTTTGCTGAAAGTATCGACGATTCCGCTTATTAAAAGAACAATCTCTCTTACGTACGGGACACGTTACTAATCTGACAGGAGCGTTCTCTCACATCTACATCTATTGTGCCGACATTTCCGTTATAAATATTTTATCCTACTAATATTATAAATTTGAAAGTTTGTGAGGATGGATGGATGGATGGATCTTTGTTACTCTCTCACGCCAGAACGGCTGAACGGATCTGGACGAAATTTAGCACAGAGATAGATTATAGTCTGGAATAGCACATGGGCTACTTTTTATCCCGGAAAATGTACGGGTCCGTAAACCACGTGGAATAAGATGCGAGCGGAAGCTAGTTAATAAATAAGTCTCTTCTCTTTTGTTAAATGCTATTGCTAAAATTTCTGCTGAGAATTTTGACGTTAAAGTGTACCAAAAAAGGAATAAACCAAAATAATATAAACATAATAGTAAAAGAAAAAGGTTTTTAATTTTAAAAATCAATTTATAATATTAGGCTTCTGCACAATACAAGTTCACATTAACAGTATTTAATAAACACTATTATAAATGCGAAAGTAACTCTGTATTTTTGTTACCTCATCACGACTAAACCACTGAACCGATTATTATGAAATTCTACAAAGACGTAGCCCGGGATCTTGTGAAGGACATAAGCTTATTTATAATATTATATCTTGTGAAGGACATAAGCTTATTTATAATATTATATAAATAGGAACAAAATAAACACCGATGAATGAGCAAGCAACAATTAGTCCAATAAATGTGAAAGTTTGCGAGGATGGATGGATGGATGGATGGATATTTGTAACTCAATCACGCCAGAAGGGCTGAATGGATCTGGATGAAATTTGGCTAATAGATAGATTAAAGTCTGGAATAGCACATATGCTACTTTTTATGCCGGAAACATGTACGGGTTCGTTAACCACGCGGGCGAAGCCGCGGGCGGAAACTAAAGCGAAGTTAATAAATTTAAACAATTTCTAATAGTATCGAAAAAATATGAGCTACAACTAAATAGTATTTTTAAGGTCGCAGACATAAAAAACAATAGAAAGTGAAATAATAATAACGAAACCGGTTAGTGGTGACCTTAAACTTTGAAGCGAAAAGTAACACGAACAAGATGAACACCTTTCTCCTCTTACACAAGGTAGTGAAAATATTTTTATTGAGGCACACCAACGTTTTGCAGTTTTTCTTTTTCATTAACCTTTTCTTGACACTAGGAACAATTCCTGTACCGTGGGAGCGTTTACAAACACATATATTCACACAGACATACACTCAGACCCGAAACAAATGTCTGTAGATCATACAAATATTTGTTCCGTGCGGGAATCGAACCCGCGACACGTAGAGTGGAGGTCGATCGCTCAACCGCTTGGCCAACCGTGGCGTCCCGTCCGTTGCTTCCCTCTTCCTATATCGATGAGCTCGACTTATGTGTTTTGTTTCAAAATAGCGTCAAATGCGAGCCGAGATATATAGGTACGTTATAACCACTCCTACTGACAATACTTGACTTGTTGAATGGTTGACAGTCTCATTTTTCTAGTGGTCGCAAGCACTGAGCGTGAGGTCCTGGGTTCATTTCCCGGGTCGGGCAGTGTTATTGAGTTTTCTGTATGGAAATACCCTGTAGCAGCACGGAGACCGGAACTATGCCCGGTAGATGGGAATAAACTCGCCCTATTACATGGGACTCAATAACGGCATCGGCGAAATGTGAGTATACGATAGTACGCCTCTGCTTAACCCTTCGAGTAATACAGACGTTATGTTACTGACAATAAGTAGTATGTATAAAACCAGTTTTAAGTGTTACTTTGCATAACAATAGTGAGAGACCGTTTTTTATGACTTTACCTCGTAATGTTTTAAGGAAGGATCTAGCCTAGAGGTGTTCGACTCAAATTATTATAAGTGAACTTGTTCTATAAATTTATTACTATAAATAGACAGCTTATACAAATATGTTAGTTCGAATTGATTGATTTTTTATACTATATTTTTTGCATTAAATAGTAGAAAAGATAATAATATATTAGATATAATTTTAGGTTATACATAATATTAAAGACACCGGGGCATTAGAATTGTATCGATGGATTTAAAATTAATAATTGATTAAATCTTGATTTTTATACATTTTTAACGTGGTTTAAAGTACGATTGGATCCAAATCGCAATAGACCGGGATAAATGGAAAGAGGAAAGGAAGGCCTTCGGCCTGCAGGGGGACACAACAGGCTCATAATTATAATAAGCCCGCAGGGCACCTTGAGGTGAAGTGACGGGAAATAGAGTCCACCACCTACCATCCCATCACAATAGCGGAGTAGTTTTTCTCTACATGTTCTGCAATAGTCCTACAAATCCAGGGATTGTCCTTGTGTGTATTTCTATACTGCATACAGGGATAGTCGCTGGGCACAAAATTTTCATTAAATGTGTCTTAAAGGGCTTTCCAAAAGTTCGGGACTCTGTAGTCCCGTGCAAGGAAAAGACATAATAATAATAATAATTATGGCGCAGACCTGTCGTATTTAGTCCTAATGATCGCAAGGAGATATGGCAGAGCAAAGAGCTACACGGACGCTTTTGTCGGGCCCGTCATGGACCTGACGTAGACTTTTAGCGTCCGTATCCTTGTTACGATTCAGCGACCTATTTGGGGAAACCGAAGGTTTTGTATGTGCAATAATGGATGAGGTTATCATGACGAACAACTATCGGAAATATATTCTGAGGAACGGCACGGTTCACATTTGTCGGGCACACTGTCCAGGTGAGTCCTTGAAACACATTATTTCTGGTTATTCTCGTCTTGCTAATGGCAAGTATTTGCACAGACCTAACCAAGTGGCCAGGATTATTCATCAGCAACTTACTCTAAAGTATAAACTTGTGGATCTGAGGTACCGTACTATAGGTATGTGCCCGACCCAGTTCTCGAAAATGGTCATGCCACTTTGTACGGGGAACGATTTAGCTTGGACCCTATTCCCGATACCGGTTAGTCCCTATTTTTTATATATTTATAAATGTATTTTTTATTATTATTAATTATATTTATAAATTTTTAAATATGTAATAATTTAAATAAAGGAAATAATAATTAAAGTAGCGGATGTTATTAAAACGACCTTATGCAACACACCTCAACACTTCAGGTAATTCACACATAAATAAAACGTGTCAGCACATATTTATCGATTGCTAGAAAGAAATGGTTGACTGAGGCACAACCAATTTTAATAATTGCAACTTTCTCCGTAGTAAAAGCTTTTATCGTGTTACTACTTAGCTAGTTCCGTTCACTCTCTTGCAATTAAAGGTTTAAATTGCATAGCTAATGGTCTGAACCTCTTTTAAGATTATTGCACGTAAATAAAAACAACCTACATCGACTAAAAGGTTTTCTGTTTTAAAATGTCGGATGTCTTTTGGATTGTTTTAAAAGGAAACTTTTTTGTAAACTTCTATAACAATCATCGGTAAATCAAGTGTGTGTTGCCAGAACAAATTATTTTTCAGACATTCTATTCCTATACGGATATAATTTGCGAAGCTAATAACAAAGCTATATTACAATTGGTCTATCTCGAGTGGAGGCCAGCTTACAACATAATTTTGTGCAATGTGTCGACAGAAGGCTGTCAGACTAATGTTACAATATTCATAATGATACAAGTTAAAAAATTGCTTACAGTTATAGCTATTTGGTATGTAATTACGTTAGACGCATGAAGAAAAATGGGCTAAACATTAAATGATGAGCATCTAAAAAAGAGACATTTTTACCGTCGGGAAAATAATATGGCGTATTCTGTACGTGGATTAACAGCTTACCACGAGAGCTGTTTTCAAAAGTTCTTAAAAAGAAAGCATAATTATTTAGTACAGCAGATTTAAATCGCTCATAAATGAAAATCATGCTTTAGTATAAAAAATTGGCTGTTTTGTAGTTTTAAGAGAAAGATTTCAAAGTCTGTATAAAAAACGATTCCGTAGTCTTCTAGTTATATCTATCATATTGTATTTTTTATCCGGTATAGGTATGTGTAATGTTGGAAGTATTGCGATATCCTCGAAGCCGATATTTCTAGAATGTTTACCTAATCTAATAATAGGATAGCCTTACCTGGGTACAGTTCTACGTTTCTAGCCAAAACTGGTTTTGTTGGTCTCCCGTCGCTATCTATGACAACCATTTCGTGGTTTTCTATATTCACTATAACTGGACACTCGATTGCGATTGCATTTATCATCCTTAGCCTGTAAGCGAAGCCTGCCATGACGTGGATTCTGAAATCAATGAAATAAAACATTTATGTATTTGTAAAACTAAAATTTTTTTAAGTTAAGAACCCTCATGGAAGTCATACAGTTTAAATTATAATATAATAAATAAATTCGACACATTACTGTCCCACTACTGGACAAGGGCCTCTTCTTAGGAATAGAAGGGTTAGGCCTTAGTTCACTATGTTGGCAGACTACACAAACCGTCCAAAACGTTATGGAGCTCTCTCCGGTACACAGGTTTCCTCATAATGTTTTTCTTCACCGTTATCGCAACTGATTCTGTTCTGATCCTATGAATGCTGTCTGTTCAATAAACTTTATTAAAAGTGCAAGGTGTAAGTAAAACGATTAGTGATAGGAGCCTTGTTCCACAGTAGTCGTCACTGTTAAACTTATCCTTCTCTGTCGTGTCGGCATGACCTATCTCATGAAAATCGCTCCTGCCGTAGTAGAAAGATTAATCAATCAGCAATGGTGGTATCGATGCTGATCCAGGATGCGTCAGTTGATCTCAGTTTTCGTCACTTGGAGGCTCTTTCCTTGCATTTATAATAAAACTTATTGACTGCAGAAAATTCAGCAGTTCAAATACTTACTTTGAAATATCTCCATCCCTATTTATAATTAATGCCTCAGGTTTCAATCGGCTAACGTCTTCAAGTTTAGCAGTTAGCAGTTCTGGAAATTTAGCTGCTATAGTCAATGTGTTCTCTCCACTTCTGTCGTAATCGTACAATGAAGAGTGCGGTTCTAAAGGCTGAGGTTGATTTATGATCAGTGGCCCGTACACGCCATCGCTTTGATGAGACACTGGAACAAAAGACTGAGATATTGAAAAAAATAAGATATTAAGGACAAAACGTGAGGGAATACTAAAAGAGTTATAATAACAAACAGAACATAATATATAACATAGCATCACGCCTGTATTCCTGAAGCGTTAGGTAGGTAAAGGTGTACTATTGTACACCCACATTTTGCCGAGCCTATTTCCATCATCCGAGCTCAATTTCAGAATCTGCTTCTACTGAGAATTTCTATACATAAAATTCTGAACCCAAGACCTCAGCACTCGCAGTTACGATCACAAAAACATTGAGGCAGCTACAAGCACCTCTTGTATTTGTAACTGCCTCATTGCCTTGCCTTGCCTCACAAGTCCTTTAAGAATCACAGTTCTGTCTTAACCCGCTAGATGCCCATACGTTATATATTTCAAAAATTACCTGAATCAGCATGATAGAAGAAAGTTCCGGGTGCCGTCGCGACAAAGGCATACTTGAATGTTTGTCCGTATCCAATAGGGCACTGAGTAACCATTGGGACACCATCCATGTACGGCGTTCCTTTCTGGTCAAGTCCATGCCAATGGATACTGATATCTTGATCGAGGATACTGTTTTGGACTTCAACGACAATGATGTCATTCACACAAGCCTGTATTGGTGGTCCTGGAGTCATGCCGTTGATAGTTATGGCTGGTCGACCATCTTCTTGGATAGTAGGCTCTATTTTGAAGCTATAGTGACACCGTTTCGGTTTTACGTTGAATTTGCAAGGTCGGTAACATGACACTTTGTCTGCAAGGCAATCATGTTTCACAAAATACAATTATCAGATATTATTTAGTAATAGTTTTTTGTAGTATAGTAATAATTTTTTGCTTATGTTATATTGGATTGCAGTCATAAAGTTCCCATTGCAAATTGATATGTAATTTCAAAAAGGTAGTTAAAAGACTTGGGACGCGCAAATTTTTTCTTTTGTTTCTAATTTGTTGGTTTTTTTTTAAACTGTGTAACTTCTAACTATACTTAGATCCAACGTATCATTTATAAGTATTTAGGATATTGCCTGTATCTGATAAAAAAATAACACTATTCCTCACCTAAATTTTTCGTAGAATCCTCGAAAAGTATGTTGGTCCCAGTTGGTGCGAAGCTCTCAAGCGAAGCTTTCCCATTATTGCTTATGTTTGCTATAATAAAAAGGCAGCAAACAACCACTTTCATTTTTCACATATAATTTAATTTATTACTACCTAATTTAACATGAATCGCTAGTAATAAATGGTTCGTGTCACTGAACTTCCGACGCCGCACTTACCGCGCGAACGTTACAACAGACGTTTCGTACGCAACTGGACAAACCACGAAAAAGCGGTTCAACAGACATGTGTTCGCGCTCTCTTACCCCGAAACTGTATTTCGCTTACTTTTCGCGTCGCTAAACATGACGCTTGGAATAACGGAACAAGGGCGAAGTATTCCTCTATAGATAGTAACAGTTATTGGTAGGAGGGCTAATTTGTTTGCAAACCGTTCCGTTTGCTTGCACCGTAGACCCAATACGTTGCCAATGTATTGCTGAAATATAAGAAAAGTAGCAATACTATTTCATGCGACCAGCGATTGGTGAAAAGCGACCCTTATTGTTAAGTTGGCAATCTCCTGGTGCAGTCTGAACTCGCAACGACTTCAGTTTTTTTAAGGCTCACCGTCTGCTGGTATTAAAGGTGGAATTTGACCATTACATCTAAAGTGTCACTCCAAACTACACCACAAAAGGTCACACCAGAAGAAATAAAAATGAAGATAATTTATTAGTCCATATACATCCACTGCTGAACATGGACCTTCAAATAAATGGCAACAATGAACAATCAATACGGAACATTAATGGGCTAAATTATTATAGAAAACGAATTCAGGATAGGAAAATTTTACAGGCCATACAGTAGATACTCGTATATCCGCGACGGTTTCCTAACAGGGTAGTGCCGCTTATCTAGTGGCGATGAAAATGTTGATTCGCCTGGCGTAAAAAACACGACCTTACTTCACCCTAGAAAGAACATACACCCTATTAAGTAGATCTTTGATCTTCTCTCAAAAGGCATTTTTTTACATCAGCCACATCGGAAAATATTCACGACTAGCCGTCTAGATAGCAGCACAGCTGTCTTAGGAAATCGTAACTCTACGCCTTTGACAAAACCCATATGCAATTTTAAGTTTAATTCTACGGGAAGGTACTCAGCACCGGAATGCTGGCCGACTATAACACTAAAGACAAAAATAATAATTCAGTACCTCTATTATGAGTTTTTCATTATTTACTTTCATAGTAAATGTAAATTTTGATGCAAGCGATTTTAGTTCTTAACTTGCTTACATTAGGGATTAGAGTCGCTAACATGACATCTCTATAATATCGTAAATAGTAAATCAAAACTTAACTATGACACATGTCACATAAGCGACTCTAATCCCTAATGTAACCAAGTTAAGAACTAAAATCGCTATCATGAAAATTTACTTTACTATGATAGTAAATAGTTAGAAAACTCGTGATAGAGGTACAGATATGTTCATGTTTTGAATACTCAGACAGTTTGAAACCACAAACAAATACCGGTGGAACATTAAATGTAACGCATTTTGCAACTTCGTTCCGCACTTGCAATATTCGAAGGAAACCATTTCAAAACTTTCAATATAGTGTATAATGTATGTTAAGGTCATTTTCAAATGCTAGAAGGAATTCTTTCGACTCAGGGTTATGTTAAAAAATTGGAAAATGTACTTTATAGGGTTGGTTTAATTTTATACATTAGAGATTCGAGTTGAACGAGTTCAGTCGAATGATTCCATCCATTTTAGCCATCGTTATGTTTGCCTTCTCCCGATTAAGTTAGGGTTGACTGTAAGCCTCACTAAATATAATTATATACATAATAAATCAGGTATCTCTGAACACAGTTTGTAAACAATTTATTGGTTTTTTGTAAGATTTATTTAAATATGTTCTAGAATATCGTAATAACGGATTCGAAATATCTGTGAATATATTTCGAATATATTATCGAGGTTTGGTCGAAGGGACAAAATATAATAGATATTTTGTCCCTTCGACCAAACCTCGTTACCAAATCACATTGTTAACTTTATTTTTTCCTTTTCGTAATAGTTTCATGCATTCGTATAATATAACTGTACAAAATAATTATAGTTCATACTTGTTTGTATCCTAACATTATAGGCTCTTACTAGATATCATCATAATTTTACACTTTATCCAGCAACTGCTGAGTATAAAGCTCTTCTCTGTTACGCGAAGTTCAGTGAACAGTAGACCATATAGAGATCCGTTTGCCAAGTTCAGTCAGTCAAAGGTTTTTATTTCAAATAGGCCTTCGCATGTACTTTTAGAACGTTATGAATCTAGGTGCACTGTTCCAAAGTGGGCTGGTCCTATGGTGAAGAGAAGAGAAGTGAACCCTTATCTAGTATTATAATGCATTCCATTACGATCCCACTGCACCAGCCTCGTTTGCCAGGGTAAATGAGAACAGTTGCCCTGAGTTCACCAGAGACGTGATGCGGGTTGGAGAATTAAATACACCACCGAAAAACCTTCCCTTCCTGACAATATTCCCACCGTTAATGCAAATGATAATCGAACTCGGATCCTCATATAAATTCGAACATACAGAGGTCCGCGCCGGATTTAAACTCAGACGTTTCTGCATTGAAGGTAAACATTTAACCGCTAGCATTATCTTTTTAGTCTCAGAAAAACTTAAAAACAATAAACATTAAACAAGAAAAGGTGAATTTATTTTATTTGCAAATAGAACCTTAACATCACTTTTGTCATGCGATTACAAAAAGCGGTTATAACCATGCTAACAATTCATCTTTACTTCCTCTTTTTTAAGCTAGTTCAGCAACATCAACAATCGTTATTTCTCGTCTTTATGTACAAGAACAAGTACTAACGAATAACCTGTTATATGTAACATGTTATACAACAGTATGCCATGTAAAACCTGTGCCAATGCGAAGCCATTAGAAAGTGCTGGTATCTAATTGTCTCCTTACGCTCTTCATCGGCGTAAAAACACTTAAATGTGAGTATAATAGGGTCTAACGTTTGTGTCGCAATAATATCAATGTTTTCCATATATACTCTATTCTACACTAAAAAGTGCTTATATTATCTTGTAGCGATTTCGCTTGTTCACTTGTTGGCTTTCTCGGAACACCTACTTAAATTGGCAATGTTATTCTTTGGAACAAGAAATCAAAGAAGAGGAAACCTCGTATACGTGTTGACTTGTTTTATTATTAAACATTTACTGACAAAGTAACCTTAAATTGTTTTCGAAAAATCTCATTCACATTTTAGGAGCTGATCAAATTATTGCAAGAGTACTCGATAATATTTTTCTTATGAAATTGTCATGCGATATTTTCAAAATATCGTGTGAAAATATGTATATTATTCTGCAATGAACATGTGCTCTCTGCAGTGCAGCTACATCAATATATTATGGGCCCAAGATTATTCTAAATTTAAGCCACTGACTCAACGAAGGCCCTATTGCCTGTTTTGGATTCATCTTGGACGCCAATTAAAATTTGACAACAGTAACAAATTTAAACATCGCTTGCAGTGTAGTAGCAAACGTATATATATTGACGGGTATGATATCAGCCGCCAACAGCTCCACAGGATTCTGCGACTGACGCAGCATCACAAACACCAGTTTCTTCTCCTTCAGATCGAAATTCTCCCACCCACAGCAGTAGACGGACCTCTTGAATTCTTCCGAAGAGTTTATCAACCTCTGGCAAAGAAAACAGTACAAAAAGAATACTAAGAAGCAATAAACCAAAATAGGTGTAAATTGAAGCCATTCCTGGAGAGGTAGGTAGAAGAATAGAGATATGCAAACAGAATTGGAGCCAAAGTTAACACCTATAGGGATGCTGTATAGAGATTTCAGTTTGTCAATTATATCCAAAGTTAAATTATGTCTCTCAATAAGAGAAGGAAGTGTCTCTTTTGCTAGGTCATTGTTCTCTTTTTTATATTCACTAAGGGACATCATCTCATAAGCCAGCATCTGATACATGGCGGCGGTGTGTGCTATGAGGAACAGCAGAAGAGCTTGGTAGTTAAGAGCGACGATCATGATGATTAGTTCTTGCATGCCGAGGATTGCCAGACAGATCTCACGGTTGGGAGACGCTGTCAGTGGCTCCCAACCCAACCATTACATCGCTTGGAGACTAACTTTCTCTGCTGTAAAATAAACTTATCTAAAATTACGAGATATAACATTTTTAATAAGCTATATTATATTAGACAGTGTAGGTCTAATTTCAGTTGGCTAAAGGCACTTCATTGATAAATGTTGAAGAAATAAAAGTGACATGACGTAACTTAGTATCACGCCTATATTCCCCAAAGGTTTAAGCACAGGGGTAACATTGTATACCCACATTTCACCGATTCTGTTATCGAGTTCCATTTAATAGGAAGCGAGACTATTCCCGTCTACAGAGCACAAAACCAAACTCAAAACAACTCTCAACTGAGAATTATCATACAGAAAAATCCCATTAACACTACCCGACCTGAGAATCGATACCAGGATCTCACGCTCAACAAAGATGATAGTTGCCGCTAGGCCAAAAAAAAAAAGTCGAGTCAATCTATCAAAAAAACAGAGCTACTTTCAAATAAGTAAATTATGGATAAACAAAATTGTGTGCTTAAAAAATCGTATCATTTCTATTGGTATTATTAGTTTGAAGAACTTACCAACACACGGCGTCATGGAATAGCTATTCAATATATCAACACGGTGCGGCAAGTATATGAATAGAGAATCAAACACGTTGAAGCCGTAGAATATGAACACGATCCGTTTGATGATCTTCAACAACTTGTCATGTTTCACCTGCAAGAAGCTGGAGCGACGAGCCATATTATCATTCTGACCGATTTTCCTTCCATCATCAAATCACGTTAGCTTTAAATGGTCGAGTGGTCATTAATGATAAATTTCAATAGAAGAAAAGACTTCAAGATCTTCTCTTTCTCTTTAGTTTTTTTTTCTCTAAGACGTCCAACGTTTTGAGATACTTTATAATGTGATATGAAGAAAATAAAAATAATGATATTTTTTATTTTGCAATTACGATTTTTCAATTACTTTTACATGTTTTTTTATCTAGATAGCGTCGGCATTTCCAATTACTATTCCTGAGAAGAAACGCAGAAACAAAAACAGGGGTCCGGTCTGTTTAAAATCGAGTAGATAAGCGAGAAATATCAGTCATATTTTTTTGACACCTTAAGATCCTATAGAGCTAATATAATACTTTAAAATACTTCATTCTATATACAAATGAGGTTTGTAGAAATAATTTATATTTATGGCTAAATACTTATATACCTAATATACTGCAAGAAATAGTAATAAACCTTTTCATAATAAACCACCAGCTGTTATTGGCAACGAGGATCATGATGGAGATGTTCACGTAACTCTTGATGAAGTCTCCAGCCCCTTGAGCATACTTCCACTGATACACAAAGCTGCCGACGCCATACACGTACATGAGGAGTGGCCAGTGGAGAAGCCAAAACCAAACTGCAGAACATTGGTTATTAAAAACATGGACAAATAGTTAACGATGAATCAATATATACCTATAAAACACACACTAATCTAGAAATTTTAGAGACTAGAAGCCTAAGAACTTGCGTAGGTTACCTAATATAGGAAGTAGGCCATCTGCTACGGAAGGGTTTCCAAATGGGGGTTCCATTTTATGTGAAAAATCTTTCTAAGAAGGCAACAGATAGTACCTACAAAAATGAATACACGGGCAAAAACTAATATCCTATAACGGATGGAAATATAAAAAGGGACTTGGAATTGCGCATTATTTTATATTATTAACGTTCCCCCTGTACTTAGATTTTCCCCTGCATCATGGGTTTACAGACACAAACTTAGCAGACAAGTAAAAACTAACAAAATGTGGCGTAGATAGTAAGAAATATGTGAAATAAAAGACAATCAGAGGTGCTAATGGTATATGAACAGTAATATATAGAATTAAGTATGTAGTTCTATGAAGACCTATGACTTTGTCCACTGAAAAGTTTTATTTTTAAAATTCTTCCATATATTCTACTTATGACGAAATTTTGAATATCAACCCAAAATATCTAAAAGGCCGTTATACTTCAAAATAAGAAAGATCGTAGTCCACCACTTGCTTGGTCCAGGTTGACAAACTACACACTCCTTCAAGAGCCTAAGGCAGCCCTCTCAACTGTGCAAAGTTTCTCACAATTGTTTCATCAAATTCCTGATCCTGATTATTTTGAAAAGTCAGAGGTCCGGGCCGATTTTGGACTGAGATCTATAGAAGCCAAGCGTTCAACTGCCAGGCTATCACTCCTTCACCGCAAATAAAATCCCTTAACAATTTTTTTCTAATCTCTAATATCAGTGTCAGATACAGAGCCAATTAGAAATTTTATAAAATAACAACTTAATTTATAGCGTAAGTAAATTTGGTACAGATCTTTGATTAGCGTCGGTCGATAACGTCGATTAATTAAAAAAAAACTATTCAACGTTCAGACCAACGAATATACCTATTGCATTATATGTAGGACTAAAAAAATTACAGGCCCATTCGCGAACGGTCGGAAGCCTTAATTAAATGCTAATCATCTTTCATTAAAACCACAGCACCGTACATTATTACAATGTAGGTTTAATTATAAAGATCGCGAGCGGTAGACCGGTTTTATGTAGGCTAATATTATAGTTTAATTAAAAGAAACTTTTTTAAAGCACCAAAGGGAAATTATAATTTGTTCTACAGTATATGGAACACGAAAGATATTTTAACTATTTGTGAATATATATATACGTGTAATAAAAATTACACACTTTAGGTACTCACAAAAAACTTTAGCTGAGATCATTAAGATCATTAATGATCATAATTTATGGATAAATAATACTAACATACATAGTATTACGCCTGTATTCCCCGATGGGAACACCCACATTTCGCCGATGCCGTTATTAAGTCCCATAAGTTAGGTGACGAGCCTATTGCCATTCATCGCGCGCAGTTCCAGACTATGTGCAGCTACTGAGAACTTCCATGCAAAAAAAATGCTCGAGCCGGGAATCGAACACAGGACCTCACACTCAGCAGTCGCTTTTGCGAGCACTAGACCAATGAGGCAGTCAATAGAAATAATACTAATTTAAGATTTTTATCAGTGTTTATTTATGTTATAAGTGCACTAATTACCACTAAGTACATACACATACAGGTTTTCTATGAACAATCGAAATTCTAAATCAACCAGCTAACGTAATGTAAGCAGGTTCCCGTTATCTTAAGTCTTAAAAATAGTAACATACTTGTAAATGGACTGGATAGTAGTAGCGAAAGTGTAAATACTTATTGGTATCACCTTTGCGGCGTAAACTATGACTGGTCTCTGCACTTGCTTTAACATCAAGAGCACATGTCTCCGCTCTTTCACACGTAAATTCTCCCAACCGCAACAGTACACGGACGTTTCAAACTTTTCCGAAGCTGTAGTAAGCCTTTGGCCTTGATAACAATATAAGAAAAATAAAAAGAGGCCGTGGTAAATCAACGGAGCAAAGTTGAGACAAACTTCGAGTGGTAAAACAAAAAATAAGCACATAGATATCGCGTTCAACCCGAAACTTATGCCTATAGCGGCACTGTAGATTGCTTCAATTTTAGCCACCGTATGTAAAGCACGAGAATGTCGAATAATTAAAGTCTTTAAACGATCTTCAATTACAGAATAGGCTTCATCCGAATCATTGCAACATACGGCTATGTCGCTGAAGCCTGTCAGTTCTTCGTAAAGAATATGGAATACAATAGTGGTGTGGGAGAAGAGAAACAGTAAGCAGGCGTCATAGCTGACCACCGACACGATGGCCATTAATTCTTGAATCGCCAATATTGCTATGCATACTTCACGATTTGGGCTGGCAGTCAATGGTTCCAAACCTAAAAAGAGAGACATTTAAACATAAGACCTGCACATGATTGTAAATTTTATAGATTATTAAATATAATGAAATACAGTTTTGTTCACGTATAAATATTTGTATAACGAAAATATAACTGCGCTGAACCCAATTATCTATCTTCAACTTCACAATAACCAATTATGAGAGTTATGAAAACAAGACTCATGGCATCCCCAAAGATAATGTTCCTTAACATATTATTGTACATACCAACACAAGAAGGCACCGCGAATTCATCAATACCGATTGTTCTACTAGGTATGAAAATCATGACACCATTAACGAAATTGAATATGTAGCATGTGATGACAATTATCTTGATGTTCTTCAACATTTTCTGATATACGTCGACATACCTCCCTGTTTCAATCACTAAGTCGTCATTCTTCTTCACCAGCTTCAAAAGATCTTTTAAATCCTGTCTGCAGAAATGATACATAAATATTAATAGATGTATAAAAAGATATCATAGGATTAATATAATTTAGTGCCGATGACGATCGATTAGTGTGTCAAATGCTTTAAACTCCTAACGTGGGAATAAAGAAGCCTATTCTGAAGACATAATGTTCCAAATATAAAAAGAGACTTCTATCAAGAAATATTTACCTTTTATACAACATCCACCAGTTGGTATTAAAGGTGGCGACGGCCACCGATATGTGAAAGAAGCTATTAATGAAATCTTCGAAACCTTCAGCGAAATACACCTGATACACAATAGTACTACAAATGTACACGTAGAACAGAAGACCCAAGTGGACTATCCAGAACATAGCTGCAATCAATCAAACACAATTACATGAAAAGCGCAATAAACGTTTAAGAAATGGCCATTTTCAACAAACCTATGAATACGTCAAAAAGCCGAGAATCGCAGTTCAAGCAAGTGGCAGTTCAAGCAGGGGGACAATTTTTTGGAACTTTCTAACTTATTGAACATTGGTACATCATTTTTTAAGTATACAACTTTTTGGGTAACTCATGAAATAACAATATGAAAACAATATTGGTTCAATAAAATTTTGGGTGATTTCAGAAACCTATTATTTTACATACCGTTAACTTTATTACTTAACAGAGAAAAGCCACCAATGGTCGGCAAGAAATTTATAAGCCATATCAAATTTATACAGGTATTTGTTTTAATACGTTGTCTGAAATTTTTAAACCATTGGCAAATGCTTTCGGCCATTTTAACTCGTAATCTGTGTCTTACTGCTTTTAACGAAGCTAGTGCAAACAATGACAATTTTATGTCGCAAGGTGCAAATGAATTATTAAGACTTTAATAATTAATGCGCCTAGTTAACTGCATCAGAAGTTAAGGCGCTGATACCATCACATAATATATTTTTATTAGGTTTGTTAAAATATTTAGACAGTTCCAGTTTACATGTATAAATCAAATATAGCGCTTATTGCGCTTAAGTAAGGATGTGTTTGAGTGTGTGTTTGTGATGGTGTGATTGTGGGGATGTTTATGTAAGGGTGTGTTTGTGATGTGTGTTTGTAATGTTTATTTGAATGGTCTCTGTGACAGTGAGATTGTGAAAGAAGTTGGAAGGTTTTGTGATTAAATTGTGGAGTGTGGGCAATTAGTCGTTAGTTTTGGATGTTAATTTAGGTGAGTATTTCCTCAGTATCGTCTTTTTAAGTCACAGAATTTTCTAACTTTGTTGTACATAATTATGTGTCTGCAAGTAGGAGGGGCATCGTCTAGCCATGCTACAGGGAGAGGTATTTTATTTTTATTATTACAGGTCTATTTTTTAGATTTTTATGGATAATTAGCGAGACGTTTAGGATAAATAATTGTCGTACACGAAAGAGTAGGGATTCACTGTATAGAGGGTCAGTCAGGTAGAAGAATGGTTTATTTAGCATAACTTTGATGACAGCTCTCTGAGCTCTTTCAACTTCAATAAATGTGGATTTCCCAGCTTCATACAGAGATTCCATACTGTAGAATGGATTGGCAGATCCCGAGATAAACAGAACGAAGGACAACAGGCGGTGTGCAAACGCGTAACTTTTTCATTTCATCCATCCATCCATCCATCCTCACAAACTTTCACATTTATAATATTATATTAAGTACGATTTTTTCGAGAAGTTTGGATAATATAGATAACAGCGCTATAGGACGATAATTCACAGGAGAATCTACTGGACCACTTTTGTAAATCAGGGTCACAGAAGCAACCTTCCAGCATTCGGGGAAAGTACCAGATTCCAGGCTCAGGTTGAAGATATGCGTAAGTGGTTTTAAAAATGAGCATTTGAGTTTTTTAATTAGCCGTACATTTATGGCATCTGGTCCTGGGGCGCTGTCATTTTTGAGTTGGTTTATTAATTTATCTATTTCTGTTTCGTGGGTTTAGTAATACTAATACACGATATGTGTATTTGGCAGCGAGAGAAGCTTGGGTCTGAGAGTTTCGGCAGTATATGATCAGACAGGTTCTAACCCAGAGATGTGAAGTAACTTACATTTAATGATTCCTCTGGATCTAATGTGTTTGATATTAACTTGGAAGAATCATTTCTTTGGTTGTTTGGTTCGTAAATGGTTTTTATATTCTTCCATAGATTTTTTGAGTGGTTTTGGTTTTCAGTCATTAGCTAGCTGTTGTTTTTTGTTTTGAGTTTGTGCAGTGAGTTATTACAGAAATTTTTGTACCTGTTGTAAACTAGTTGGCGAGTTTTATCCTCAGGGTGTGAACGAGGAACTGAGTGCAGCTTATCACGGTGTCGCATACACCTTATGAGGCCTGAAGTGATTCAGGGTTTAATGTTAAATTTGCTTCGACTAATTTTTATTATCCGAGTATGTTTGAGAAGATATCAATAAAAGCGTTCACGGCAAAATCAATACAGTTAGAACTTAAAGTGTTCGTTCAGGTCACTTTGCTCAACTCTGCGACTACTGCAACTTCGTCAACTTTGATTCTCCAGCGAGGTCTAGGTCTTTTATACAGGCAATTTTTGTGCGATGTGCCAGCCATTACAATATCGTGATCCGTGATTGAACATTTACCGACTAATCCTACAGACCCTGTGTTTGATTTAATAAAAATGTGGTCAAGACACGTTTGTCCTCTAGTGGGCTATGTAATCGCTGGGAGAAAACCGTGTGATGCCTTAAGACACAGATGTTTGCTGTGTAGGTTGCTAGTCGTCTTCCAGGCGGATATGGACGCGAGGGTGTATCACCGGATCCGCGCTATCCGCCAGGACGGCGAGACCGCGCCAGCTTCGGCGTTCGAAAGGCTAAGGCGGCGTGCACGTAGGCACGCGCTCGACTTGTGGCGCGAACGGCTTTTACGGCCACAATTCGCGCACAAGCGCGTTGTCGAAGCGATAGTGCCGCACTTCGGAGCCTGGCTCAAGAGGAGCGAGCGCGTCACGTACCGACTGACGCAGGTGTTCACCGGGCACGGTTGCTTCGGTGAATACCTGAATAGGATCGGCCGCGAGGCCACGGCTGATTGCCACCATTGTGGAGGAGGCGGCCAGGATACTGCACAGCACACGCTCGAGGCGTGCCCTGTGTGAGCCGCAGAGCGGCAGATTCTGGTCGACCAGATCGGGCAAGATCTCTCTCTGCCAGCCATAGTATCGGCTATGCTGGTAGAATCGGAAAACTGGAGGGCAGTGGTCTCCTTCTGTGAAGCAGTCATGCTCCAGAAGGAGGCCGATGAGCGGGAACGGGAGAGGGCCGATCCCGCTCGACGGAGGAGGAGGCGCCGGGGAGCAACCGCCCCGACGCGCAACACGCCGCAACCCCCCGCCTAACACACCTCAGCGGGGGGCCTTAGGGGTCGCGAGCGCGCAGAATGGGGACTCTGCGCGCTCTCACTTAGCGACCCCCGAGAAGACGGCGACACGCTGTGGTCCGTGTCGCCGTGCACACAGCACCAGCGAGGGTAACGGGGGGACCTCTTTACAGTCTCCCCCGGGACGTGCACGAGGGGGCCGACACACCCCTCTTATGAATGTCTATGTTTTTATCACTGGCAACAAAAACTGCTGGATATGTATTTAGTCTACTTAAGGTGTTGTTTATTGATAGTATGAAACTATTGAAATTTGAGTATGAGGGTGAGCAATAGACACTGAGCAGTGAGATTTTGTTGTCGAGAATTATAAGAAGGCTGTCTGCATCGGCAACGTCGGATTCAATCACGGTTACATTCCTAGTAATTTTAGTGTAGATAATAACACCGCCATTTTTGTTTTTTGTGAGTTAGTGCGAAGCACGAAATAACCTAGAAGCAATTCAAGTTTCGATCAACCAGCATTCAGTCAAAATAAGGGCATCGAACTCAAATTCAAGTCGTTTAAGAGCCGCAAAGAAAATATATGAATTGTGCTGATAGCTCCTGATATTCAGGGCAAGAATTTTGAAATCATAACTGACTAACTGTTTCCCGCAATCTTCTAATTGAACGAATGTGTGACAGTCTATCTGTATATTCTCATCAATATCATGAATTACATTAAGTAATGCCTTTTAATGGATATAAAAGAAAAGGGTGACTTGTTACTAGGGAAGAATTAAGTATTCGCAAGAAAGAGGGCAATGTGTTTGTAAGGTACATGGAAGGGTTTGTTGCACTGAAAGTGGTGTTTTGTCCTGTGAAGCGTTTCTGAATGTGTATGTGTATATTTGGATTAATGTGAGTGTGTAAGTATTCAAATAGAGAGATCAATATTAAGGATATAAAACAAAACTTTTGTTTAAAATAACTAATATAAGAATTGTACGGTTCGTCTACCGTTTCATTGGCGGTTCTGGTCCAGTTCCAGTGGATCCGATTGAGTACAAGCTGTGGCTCAGGTGGTGTTCCAGGTCTTGTGTGTTCCATATGAGGCTGGCGGAGTGTCCCTCTTGTTTATGAATGAGTATCGAACCATTCTTGACCCAGCAATACTTGTAGCCATTATCTTTCCTGGAAGTTTTGGCTGCACGAATTAACTGTCGGTATACTGGTGTGAGGCGCTCGTTGCAATCGATTTTCCTCGTAATCCCAGCTATGTCTAGGTCTGTCGATGTGATATTTCGACTACTTTTGGCGGCTTTTAGGAACTCGTTACGTTTGTAGTGACGTACAAAGCGAATAACTAGGTGTCGCGGTGGGGTGTCGATATTTTTTTTGACTGCTGTCGGTGACCCGCTCTTGTTACGAAGTCTATGTCTTGGTCGTCTCAGGCTACTCCGATTTTATGTGCCATTAATTGTATGGTATGGAGCGAGTTTTGGTTATTAAACTCGTTTACACCCGATACTTCGACTTCATTTCGTAGATAATGATAATGATTAGTTGAGTAATTATTGCATTTGTACATTAAACTGTTCGTGCAGATTAAGGACAGTATTATTTAAGGAGATAATTTCTTCCTCACGTTTCTCAAGTGTTTTAATTCTTGTGTCGTACTCATCGAGACGAGTGTAGCATTGGCTTAGGTGATCGGTTAAATATTTGATGAGGGACTTCAGATCTCCATCATCCCCTCGCAATAACTTAATCTCACCGGTAGGCGACTGTAGGATCTCGGAGTCAGTAGATGATGTAGGTGAGGTTGCAGTGACGTCTGTGCAGGTAGCGATGTTTGAGGTTTCATTGGCTACAGAAGGCCGCTAAGGGGTAATGTTGTTGTCTGTCTTTGGTTCTTTATTTTGACATAATGGACAGATCCAGCTGGTTTTGGTATCTTCGGTTAATTTGGTCTTTGCACATACAATATGAAAAATTTGGTTGCATTTCGAACATTTTATGTTAGTAACGACGCATCATGTCACAAGGCTTAAGAACATGTTAAGGCCTTATGGATTATATATTATGGATTATATATATATATATATATATATATATATATATATATATATATATATATATATATATATATATATATATATGGATTTTCAAATTATCATTCATTCGTCGTTCGAACTTTGCTCTAAGTACAGTCTGTTATAGTCACTGCTACAATAATTTAAGAAAAATTGCTAAATCGCGATATTAAGTCAAGATCTCCAGTGTATTACATAAATTAACTTTAGTGTCGCGTGATTCAAAAAAGTGATCATGTATTAATCAATATTAACAACAAATTTTGATCAAAAACAGTAACTAACTTATAAGTGATTGTGTGTAGGTACATTACCACAATTTCGTGACAACAAAGAAACTCATTAGCAGCAAGTTATAATAATTAGTCATCGAAACCAATAGCTTCTAATTAGTGGTCACAAATTTCAACATTTTCTTACAAGCACGTCCGATCTAGTGGTGGCCGTATGCTCTTTTTGTCATACCTGGTGTGCGCTGCGTGGCCCCAGTGCGTATCCCGCAAAACGCAATATGTAGTACATCGTTGTGACTGTGACCGCACAGCCACTAATAAAAAGGACGGAGGTGGCATCCTCGTAGCTGTGCTGAAAAGTATACGCTCGGTTAGGATTCTTCCTCCTTCCACTTTGGAAACCAACTTCGAGTACGTCCTTCTAAAATTTCCCAACTCAACTAGAGGAAAGAACAAAATCATCGGAGCGACCTATATACCACCTACAACACCTGAATCTGTATTTGCTCAATATTTTGATCTTCTACAACCTATACTTGGCGACACTAATGTTGAATGAATGTATTTATGTCTTATCTCAATGCTTGTCAGTACAACACCATCAAGAACCCGAATGGAAACTTATTGGACCTGGCCATCAGTAATGATGAATGTTCTATTTTCACTCCCACCGACTATTTACTACAACGTGACAGTTACCATCCACCATTTTGTGTATTAGTAACATATTGTTTTATGCTGATGACCTCAAGATTTATAGGCCCATAAAAAATTTGCAACATAGCAGATTATTACAGGAGGATTTTAATCGTTTTAGTGAATATTGCAGTTATAATAGACTGCAACTTAGTATATCGAAATGTTGTTGTATCAGCTTTACGAAAAATAAAAATGTTGTCAAACACCCTTATTCTCTGGATAATATTACATTATCAAGGGTATCGCTCGTTTGTGATCTCGGGATTCTTCTTGACGACAAACTTCACCTTGATGTCCACGTTAGTAAAATTGTGAATAGTGCCTATCGAATGTACGGTTTTGTAATGAGATCTGCAAAGGAGTTTATGCGCCCCTCTACCTACTTATATCTGTACAAGTCTTTGATCAGGTCACAGCTAGAGTACGCAGTGTCTGTGTGGAATCCCTTTTACAGTAAATACTCAGAACGTATTGAAAAGATCCAAAGAAATTTTTTAAAAGCTATGCATTACCGTTGTTTTCGCACTACTATATCTTATGATCTATTACTTAAACAGTATAAAATACTTGATTTTAAAATCTAGACGCACTCTCCTAGAAACAGTATTTTTATTTGATTTGTGTAACAATGATTATGACTGTATAGACATTCGAAATAAAATAAGTTATATAGTACCTAGAACGACAGTACGCCGTGGGGTGCGCGCTCGACCCCGGTTTGCCGTTACGTCCTGTCGTAGTAATGCAGGTCTGCGAGCACCTCTGCGCCGACTTCCGGAAAATTACAATAAGCACTTCCATCATGTTGACATGTTTGTACTTTCTGTTAGTGAGTTCAAGAGCATTATACAAAAAACACTAAGCCATTAGCAAGCTCAAATTTTTGCATGCCGTAAAGAGTTTTAAATTATTGTAGTTAGTAGGTTTAAACTTAAATTGCATGGTTTGTAAAGATCATTTATCATATATTCTGTGGAAAATGTTGTTGGTCACACATTAGCTCATATTTGTTTATATTGTATTATGTATGTTGTAATGGGCTACTGTTTGTTTTCCCCAATAAATAAAATAAAATAAAATAATTATTTGTTACTCGTGTTTAAAATCAAATCAAACAGTTTGTAATTCGTAGAAATTGGCTGCAGGTGCGCGCCAGCGCAGCAAAGGCCGTCGTGCGACAGAGACGAATTATTTATGACTTTTACCCGGGGAGCTTACCTCGACGCACTGGGCTCACGCACACGAGCTTTATATTTCAAATTACTAAATAATGTCACTGAACTTTGAACTTAATACAGATTACGATAGGAATTAAAATTAATTAATTCATTTTTTTTTTAATTGGGGGAATAATAATTGTAATTTTGGAATACGCGTCCGCACTTCAGAAGGCGTTCAACACGCACGTTCAAATAGAAAGATACATAGATAAAGCAGTGTTTTTATTGTGAGATAACAATGCTGCTAAGTCAAAGTCAAAGTTTTTTATTTCAAGTAGGCCATTTCAGGCACTTTTAAAAAGTCGAGACTCTAGGCGCACGGTTCAAAAGGGGGTAGGTCCTATGGAGAAAAGACCGGCAAGAAACACTCCATGGATACTCTTTTCAAAAACAAAAAGTTATTTACAATTAAAATCTTAAATTAACATGCATTATATATGTAAAAGAAATACAAACTTAATAGAACGCTACTTACATAATGAGCCAATACAACATGAGTTAAACAAGTGTTTCGAATATAAAATAAAAACGGCATAAACAGATCAAAGCGGATAAAACAGAAATAAAAAAAAAATACAAAATATTGAAAAATCAAGAATGTCCAGACATGTGAAGCGAATCTAATGTAAAATAGAATTAGTAGACACGATGGATAACCAGTAATCTAGCTAAGTATATCTAAATCAAACGCGGGGACGAAAACGGGACGAAAAGCCATTCAAATTATAGAAAAGTTATATATTTATAAAATGTAGATAAACTTGACTGATTCCAAACAAAGTTTTTGGAAATACGCTGAAATGTATCTTTGTTCCAATATTTTATAAATGCACTTGTTAGACTAAAATTTTGTACGAGCAAAGTCAATTCTTTATCAGCGCCTTAACGAAGGTGTTAGTTATGTTATTAGATAAACCCTTTCATTAATGGTACTTGGGCGTCGTCGTACAGAATAATAAAGTAGTTAATCACTAACTATGGAAATGATGACATCAGTCGGGTCCAAAGAATAAAATATTATCTTAAGACCTCTCTGAATGGACTCTTTTATTCTCCCACATTTATGTATTTACGAAAATGATTGTTTTTAAAAAGGATTTACTATCATAAGTCTTCTTACCTATTCTTCTTTACAGGACCAACTTCATGAAAGCGTGCCACATTACAAAATACGGCATATACCTACTGATTATTTCATAAGTATATACGAGTGGAACAAAATAATTTAGTTTATCAGTTCTATACATATATCCATACACTAGCGACCCGCCCCGGCTTCGCACGAGTGCAATTTACTAATGAACAAAATCAAAAATTTCATACAAAAATACCATTCAAATTTCCGACGTTACAGGTGGATTTTCCAAAAAAATTCTTACATAATAACCTTCTCCTGACAATTACAAACACAAATAAAAAAAAGAATTAGCCAAATAAGTGCAGCCGTTCGGAAGTTATCCGCTTAGCAACACATTTGGCGATTCATTTTTATTTATATAGAAATATTATATGGAATTTTTGGGCTGCAAAATGTTCTCGTAATACGGAATAAACCTACTTGGTCTATTTTGCTCGGGGACAAGAAGGATCGTTCGACATTGACTTCAGACCAGGTGTATGCAATTGTGTGGTCCTTAGTTTATTAAGAAAGGTGGCGCCCGGCAACGAGACAAAATAAATTTTATATAGTGTCTCTTTTGAATCACTTAACGGGTTAAGAGAATGCAGGCGTAATGATATGGGTAGAATTTTAAACCATGCATCCTGTCTGCCATGTTGTAATAATCTATGAATGTATAATCATATGATTAGAATAATACTACCATCGAAATAATATGTCGTTAACAACGTTCAGGGTCTGAACATATTATTTCGATGAATACTAGGGGAAGGTGGGGCAAGACGGGGCGAGGGGCAAGATGAAGTAATGACTGATACGAACTCACTAATCAGAATCGAGCATTAGACGTTCTGCCATCGCCGCCACCAGTGTACGGCGAGTTACCGAAACGAGTAGTCTAGTAACAAAGTTATAGCACTATCCTACTAATATAATAAATGTGAAAGTTTGTGAAGATGGATGGATGGATGGATGGATCTTTGTTACTCTTTAACGCCAGAACGGCTGAACGGATCTGGATGAAAGTTGGCACAGAGATAGATTATAGTCTGAAATAGCACATAGGCTATACTATACTTTTTATCCCGGGTTCGTAAACCACGCGGGCGAAGCCGCGCGCAGAAGCTAGTCTGTCATATGTACGATAATCTTAATATTTTCTCATTTTTATAACACGTAACATTAACGTAATTAAATGAAATATCATAGACAGCTGAGAGTGTTTCTGAGGCAGAATTTAGCTATTTATAAGGAACATATTATATTTAATACTTTTTTTAATAACACTTCTGACAGTATTTAAATCATATGAGTAAATCGAGAAGAGGCATGATGGGGTTTTGGAAAATACCCGTACCGTACCCCATCCCATGCCTCATAAATTTCGAAATCAAAATCAAAGTTTTATATCATTTCAGAATGGTCTGACACTATAAAAGAAAAACCGAGGTAAATGGTCAGAAGAAGGGATGCGAAACACGATAACTGCTGTATTGGAAGAACAAAAGACTCGAGTCTCAAGACAACGTGGAAGTACTGCGATTATTACATCCTCCCCGTACAAAAATTGTCTAGAAGATAGAAATCGTAACCCTACGCCTTTGACAAAACCCACATGCAATTTTAAGTTTAATTCTACGGGAAGGTACTCAGCACCGAAATGCTGGCTGACTAAAATACTAAAGACAAAATAATTATTATTTGGTAGAAGGTGTGTTCATGTTTTGAATACTCAGACAGTTCGAAACCACAAACAAATACCGGTGGAACATTAAATGTAACGCATTTTGCAACTTCGTTCCGCACTTGCAATATTCGAAGGAAACCATTTCAAAACTTTCAATATAGTGTATAATGTATGTTAAGGTCATTTTCAAATGCTAGAAGGAATTCTTTCGACTCAGGATTATGTAAAAAAAATTGGAAAATATACTTTATAGGGTTCTTTTAATTTTATTCATTAGAGATTCGAATTGAACGAGTTCAGTCGAATGATTCTATCCATTTTAGTCATCGTTATGTTTGCCTTCTCCCGATTAAGTTAGGGTTGACTGTAAGCCTCACTAAATATCATTATATACATAATAAATCAGGTATCTCTGAACACAGTTTCCAAGGTTGTAGACGATTTATTTGTTTTTTGTAAGATTTATTTAAATTTGTTCTAGAATGTCGTAATAACGGATTCGAAATATCTTTGAATATATAGGTTTGGTCGAAGGGACAAAATATCTATTCGTTACCAAATCACATACCAATCAATATACCACCGAAAAACCTTCCCTTCCTGACAAAATTCCCACCATTAATGCAAATGATAATCGAACTCGGATCCTCATATAAATTCGGCAATACAGAGGTCCGCGCCGGATTTAAACTCAGACGTTTCTGCATTGAAGGTAAACATTCAACCGCTAGCATTATCTTTTTAGTCTCAGAAAAACTTAAAAACATTAAACAAGAAAAGGTGAATTTATTTTATTTGCAAATAGAACCTTAACATCACTTTTGTCATGCGATTACAAAAAACGGTTATAACCATGCTAACAATTCATCTTTACTTCCTCTTTTTTAAGCTAGTTCAGCAACATCAACAATCGTTATTTCTCGTCTTTATGTACAAGAACAAGTACTAACGAATAACCTGTGATATGTAACATGTTATACAACAGTATGCCATGTAAAACCTGTGCCAATGCGAAGCCATTAGAAAGTGCTGGTATCTAATTGTCTCCTTACGCTCTTCATCGGCGTAAAAACACGTAAATGTGAATATAACAGGGTCTAACGTTTGTGTCGCAATAATATCAATGTTTTCCATATATACTCTATTCTACACTAAAAAGTGCTTATATTATCTTATAGCGATTTCGCTTGTTCACTTGTTGGCTTTCTCGGAACACCTACTTAAATTGGCAATGTTATTCTTTGGAACAAGAAATCAAAGAAGAGGAAACCTCGTATACGTGTTGACTTGTTTTATTATTAAACATTTACTGACAAAGTAACCTTAAATTGTTTTCGAAAAATCTCATTCACATTTTAGGAGCTGATCAAATTATTGCAAGAGTACCCGATAATATTTTTCTTATGAAATTGTCATGCGATATTTTCAAAATATCGTGTGAAAATATGTATATTATTCTGCAATGAACATGTGCTCTCTGCAGTGCAGCTACATCAATATATTATGGGCCCAAGACTATTCTAAATTTAAGCCACTGACTCAACGAAGGCCCTATTGCCTGTTTTGGATTCATCTTAGACGCCAATTAAAATTTGACAACAGTAACAAATTTAAACATCGCTTGCAGTGTAGTAGCGAACGTATATATATTGACGGGTATGATATCAGCCGCCAACAGCTCCACAGGCTTCTGCGACTGACGCAGCATCACAAACACCAGTTTCTTCTCTTTCAGATCGAAATTCTCCCACCCACAGCAGTAGACGGACCTCTCGAATTCTTTCGAAGAGTTTATCAACCTCTGGCAAAGAAAACAGTACAAAAAGAATACTAAGAAGCAATAAACTAAAATTGGTGTAAATTAAAGCCATTCCTGGAGAGGTAGGTAGAAGAATAGAGATATGCAAACAGCATTGGAGCCAAAGTTAACACCTATAGGGACGCTGTATAGAGATTTCAGTTTGTCAATTATATCCAAAGTTAAAGTACGTCTCTCAATAAGAGAAGGGAGTGTCTCTTTTGCTAGGTCATTGTTCTCTTTTTTATATTCATTAAGGGACATCATCTCATAAGCCAGCATCTGATACATGGCGGCGGTGTGTGCTATGAGGAACAGCAGTAGAGCTTGGTAGTTAAGAGCGACGATCATAATGGTTAGTTCTTGCATGCCGAGGATTGCGAGACAGATCTCACGGTTGGGAGACGCTGTCAGTGGCTCCCAACCGTGAGATATAATATAAAAACACAAAAAACCATGACGTCATTTTAGATATTAATATTTTACCACAACATATTTTAAGTATGCATTTTCAATGTTAACAGGCAAATAAAGTCCAAAATCAACTTGAACGAATAATAAACATCTCAGTCTTAGAACAGCTGATTCCAAATGCGCCATCTTTTTAGCGTTATCTCGTGGGTCTCAGCGATCGCTTATGTAGCGAACAGAAACTTAGATTACGAGACGTAAGCGATTGTCAAAAGTGAAAATTGGTTACCATTTGTATGAGATATCGTGATCAACATTGTAGAATCGAAAACGTTCTATTCTATTTGTTTGAACGAACGGATATCTTGTAAACTTGGTTACGATTTGAAAATTCGTCTGCTCTGACCACGTGACATAACGATGACGATATATAAGTCCCATACATTTGCTGAGTTTTCTAAAGCGATAGCGATTATAGATAGTCAACTTGGCTAAGCCCACAGGAAACATTATATAAGTGATTTCTTGACAGAATGTCAAAGATATTCTTGCCATTACATCGCTTGGAGACTAACTTTCTCTGCTGTAAAATAAACTTATCTAAAATTACTAGATATAACATTTTTAATAAGCTATATTATATTAAACAGTGTAGGTCTAATTTCAGTTAGCTAAAGGCACTTCATTGATAAATGTTGAAGAAATAAAAGTGACATGACGTAACTTAGTATCACGCCTATATTCCCCAAAGGTTTAAGCACAGGAGTAACATTGTATACCCACATTTCACCGATTCTGTTATCGAGTTCCATTTAACAGGAAGCGAGACTATTCCCGTCTACAAAGCACAAAACCAAACTCAAAACAACTCTCAACTGAGAATTATCATACAGAAAAATCCCATTAACACTACCCGACCTGAGAATCGATCCCAGGACCTCACGCTCAACAATCATGATAGTTGCCGCTAGGCCAAAAAAAAAAGTCGAGTCAATCGATCAAAAAAACAGAGCTACTTTCAAATAAGTAATATATGGATAAACAAAATTGTGTCCATAAAAAATCGTATCATTTCTATTGGTATTATTAGTTTGAAGAACTTACCAACACACGGCGTCATGGAATAGCTATTCAATATATCAACACGGTGCGGCAAGTATATGAATAGAGAATCAAACACGTTGAAGCCGTAGAATATGAACACGATCTGTTTGATGATCTTCAACAACTTGTCATGTTTCACCTGCAAGAAGCTGATTTTCCTCAAAAGAGACTGTAATAGTGGTCTGAAATATACATCATCAAATCACGTTAGCTTCAATCAATCAATCAATCAATCAATTTATTTATTTGTAAACATAGGTAGTTACATTGGTTTTACATTATTACATATTGTGTCCTCTATGTTTTGCCGTTTGGCGTACAAATATTTATAAAATTTATCTGTGTGAATTATATTGAGTATAAAGATTATTCGAAATATAAAAAAAAAAAAAACAATAATATAATATTGTGAATAAACAAAGCAGAGCGACAATCTGAATTAACATGCTACATAAACAATAACGACTAACTATTTAGCTTTACACAATGTCAATTAAAGTCTAATCAATATAATAACAATGTCAAAGTTTTTGTAAATACCAAATTAAAATTCTAAAATCAAGCTAAAATATTATTTTTAAAAGCATCCAAATATAAGCTAGAAATGTTTATTTCCGAAAGGTGAAACTATAGAATTGTCATCCAGATATTCATTTATACTGTAGTAGCATTTACTGACTAAAATAGCTGATAGTGCACTTTTGAATTTGTTCAGATTTAAAGCCTTTAGTGTCTCAGGTAATTTATTAAATATTTTTTGGGCCATGCAGAAAAAACTTTTATTCATTAGAGCAGTTCTCCCATATGAAATTTCCAGCTCTGATTTATTCTTATCCCGTAACCTCCTATAGTGACTTTTAAAAGCTGTATTGTATAGTGAAATGTTTGTTTTGACAAATAAATTTACCTCATATATGTATAATGATGGCAAGGTAAGAATTCTGAAGTTTTTAAAGAAAGGTTGACAACTATCGGTGCTATTTAGACCGCACATAGCTCTTAAACATCTTTTTTGGGCTCTAAATATCGATTCTCTTTCTACCGAGTTGCCCGAATATGTTATGCCGTACCTAAGCGTCGACGCAACATAGCCATGATAGGCCTTTAATATAGATTCTAGGTTGACAATTTTTGATAATTTGTAGAGTACGTATGCAAATTTATTAAGTTTTTTACAAATTTCGTCTGTTTGCGATCTCCAAGTCAATTTATTATCTATAATGATGCCGAGAAATTTAGTAGCAGCTGTTGGCTCTATTTGGGTCCCTACAAAATTGATGTTGAGGTTCACATTCGGAATTCTTTGATAAAAATGCATAATTTTGGTCTTTTCTAAATTAATAATTAGATTATTATTATCAAACCATGATATAATTTTATTTAATGTCATATTTATTTCATTTTCATAAGTATTAGGATCGTTACATTTCACTACTACTGTGCTGTCGTCAGCAAATAGTACCATGGGATGGTTTATCTGTCTAGGAAGGTCGTTAATGTACAGCAAAAAGAGAAGGGGCCCTAATACGCTGCCTTGTGGGACTCCATTTTTAAGTATCTTACTGCTAGATCGATATTTTTTCTCAAGACCTGTGTTTAATATTTGTGTTATTTCTACGAATTGTTTTCTGTTGTGTAGGTAAGATTCTATAAGACTGAGTATATTTCCTCTTATACCATATTTCTGAAGTTTATGTAATAGAATTGAGTAATCCACATAATCGAAAGCTTTGGTGAGATCCATATAAATAGCACATACAGGATTTCTTTTATCTATATTAGATACAACAGGCAAGAGAAGATCGTATATGGCCATATTAATTGTCTTGTGCTTACGAAATCCCTTTTGTTCATTAACCAATATGTTAGATGCCTCAAGATACGTATACAGCGCTTTATATATGACCTTCTCGAATACCTTCGAGAAGACTGGTATCAGTGCAATAGGTCGATAATTTGACATAAGCTGTTTATCTTGTTTTTTGTGTAGTGGCACGATTATGGAGGTTTTTAGCACTTCGGGAAAAATTCCATCAAAAATACTCATGTTAATAATATGACTGAGATGTGGGGCTATATATTTAGAAACTTTCTTGATAATTTTAGTACATATTCCATCATAACCAACACTATTTGTGTTTCTAAGTGATTTAATATGATAAACAATGTCCTGCGGGGCAGTTGGTCCCATAAGGAAGTCGAGGATTTGGAACTTAGATGGTAGTCATGATTGGTCTTATTATTTGGTTTTTGAACCTGGTCAATATAGAAGTTATTAAATGAGTCTGCTATTTCTGATAGATTCGTAATTTTACCCGTGTCAGTTTGAATTACTGTTATTGGTTCTTTAGGGAAGAAGGTCTTAGAATTATTAATTATAGTCCATGCAGCTTTCGATTTATTTTGTGAATTATTAATAAATTGGTTGTTTTGAGATTTTTGTGTTAATAATATAATTTTTTTTAGCCGGTATGAATATGTTTTAAACGCGTTTTTATTATTTGGAGTAGGGTTAGTTCTGTATTGCCATAGTAGTTGGCGTTTCCTTTTGCTACATTTCTTTATTCCATTAGAAATCCATTTAGATTTTTTGGTGATCGTTTTTTTTATTATTTCATAGGGAATGCAGAGATCGTAAAAACATCGAAATAAGTCTAAAAAGTAGTTATAGGACTTGTTAACATCATTGGTCTCGTAAATGTCGGAAAATGAGAGGTATTTTATGCAATTCTTAAACTTCTTTACATTTTCTTCGCAATAATTTCGTCTCTTTATTCGCCAGTACTTCAAAACACACGTTTTTCTAACTGGACATTTCAAAAGCTGTGCAGTATGATCCGACAGACCGAATTCCATAATTTCCCCCTTACAACCTTTTAAATTATGCGCAATATTATCTAAACATGTTCCACTGCTTTGTCTAGTGGGTTGAGTGAATTGTAATTTTAAGTTATAGCTTAATAAAGTATATTCAAAGTCTAAAGTTTGTTTGTTTCTTTTCAATATATTAATATTAAAGTCCCCACATACAATTATCTTTTTATTGAGTTTTAAACAGATCAGTTGCAAGATTTTATTTAAATTATCGTAAAACTTGTCTATATTCGATTAGGGAACTCTATATATGCATAAAATGATAATGTTGTGTTCAGTTAATTCTATCGCACAACATTCAATTATATTTTTTGTAGAATATTTGTTTAAATCTATTAATTTATATTGATGATTGATTCTGGTTAATATGCACGCGCCACCTCTTCTACACTCTCTAGAGAAACTCGTTGCTAGGTTATAGTTAGGTATTTTGAGTAGGTCTTCTTGTTCATGTGTCATAAAATGTTCCGTTATACATAAAACATCAATCCGTTTTCTGTTGCTTTAAATGGTGAAGTGGTCATTAATGATAAATTTCAATAGAAGAAAAGACTTCAAAATCTTCTCTTTCTTATTAGTTTTTTTTTTTTCTTTAAGATGTCCAATGTTTTGAGATACTTATAATGTGATATGAAGAAAAAAAAATGTTTTTTTTTTTATTTGCAGATCCTATAGAGCTAATATAATACTTTAAAATACTTCATTCTAGCTAAGATACAAATGAGGTTTGTAGAAATAATGTATCTTTATGGCTAAATACTTATATCCAAGAGTACCTAATATACTGCAAGAAATAGTAATAAACCTTTTCATAATAAACCACCAGGTGTTATTGGCAACGAGGATCATGATGGAGATGTTCACGTAACTCTTGATGAAGTCTCCAGCCCCTTGAGCATACTTCCACTGATACACAAAGTTGCCGACGCCATACACGTACATGAGGAGTGGCCAGTGGAGAAGCCAAAACCAAACTTCAGAATATTGATTATTAAAAACATGGACAAATATTATAGTTAACGATGAATCAATATATACCTATAAAACACACACTAATCTAGAAATTTTAGAAACTAGAAGCCTAAGCACTTGCGTAGGTTACATAATATAGGAAGTAGGCCATCTGCTACGGAAGAATTTCCAAATGGGGATTCCATTTTATGTGAAAAATCTTTCTAAGAAGGCCTCTACCTACAAAAATATATTTGAAATCATTTTAAATATCTAGATCGTAAGAATACACGGGCAAAAACAAATATCCTATAACGGATGAAAATATAAAAATGGACTTGGAATTGCACATTATTTTTATTATTAACGTTCCCCCGTACTTAGATTTTCCCCTACATCATGGGTTTACAGACACAAACTTCACAAGCATAATACAAGAATACCTTATGACAAATACAAGCACTTAAAATAAATTTCCATACCAAACTGATGTTTTGTCTTCTTCCCTAAAAAAAAAATCCAGCAGCATTCGGCACAATATTTACAAGCCAAACCAGACCGTCAGAACTATTTCCTTTTATTTTACTTTTCGTTTTTAACACAAAACGTTTCAGACGGCTGAATAAATTCATTTTACAGGTATTATCTTTGCAGGCAAGTAAAAACTAACAAAATGTGGCGTAGATAGCAAGAAATATGTGAAATAAAAGACAATCAGAGGTGCTAATGGTATATGAACAGTAATATATAGAATTAAGTATATAGTTCTATGAAGACCTATGACTTTGTCCACTGAAAAGTTTTATGTTTAAAATTCTTTCATATATTCTACTTATGACGAAATTTTGAATATCAACCCAAAATATCTAAAAGGCCGTTATACTTCAAAATAAGAAAGTTCGTAGTCCACCACTTGCTTGGTCCAGTTTGACAAACTACACACTCCTTCAAGAACCTTTGGGAGTCCTCTCAGCTGTGCAAGGTTTCTCACAGTTTTTTCCTCAAATTGCTGATCCTGATGATTTTGAAAAGTTAGAGGTCCGGGCCGGTTTTGGACTGAGATCTATAGAAGCCAAGCGTTCAACTGCCAGGCTAATAATAATCACTCCTTCACCGCAAATAAAATCCCTTAACAATTTTTTTCTAGTCTCTAATATCAGTGTCAGATACAGAGCCAATTAGAAATTTTATAAAATAACAACTTAATTTATAGCGTAAGTAAATTTGGTACAGATCTTTGATTAGCGTCGGTCGATAACGTCGATTAATTAAAAAAAAACTATTCAACGTTCAGACCAACGAATATACCTATTGCATTATATGTAGGACTAAAAAAATTACAGGCCCATTCGTGAACGGTCGGAAGCCTTAATTAAATGCTAATCATCTTTCATTAACCGTACATTATTACAATGTAGGTTTAATTATAAAGATCGCGAGCGGTAGACCGGTTTTATGTAGGCTAATATTATAGTTTAATTAAAAGAAACTTTTTTAAAGCACCAAAGGGAAATTATAATTTGTTCTACAGTTTATGGAACACGAAAGATATTTTAACTATTTATGAAATTGAATTTAGGTACTCACAAAAAAGTTTAGCTGAGATCATTAAGATCAATAAGAGATCATTAATGATCATAATTTATGGATAAATTATACTAACATACATAGTATTACGCCTGTATTCCCCGATGGGAACACCCACATTTCGCCGATGCCGTTATTAAGTCCCATATGTTAGGTGGCGAGCCTATTGCCATTCATCGCGCGCAGTTCCAGACATGTGCAGCTACTGAGAACTACCATGCAAAAAAAATGCTCGAGCCAGGAATCGAACACAGGACCTCACACTCAGCAGTCGCTTTTGCGAGCACTAGACCAGTGAGGCAGTCAATAGAAATAATACTAATTTAAGATTTTTATCAGTGTTTATTCATGTTATAAGTGCACTAATTACCACTAAGTACATACACATACAGGTTTTCTATGAACAATCGAAATTCTAAATCAACCAGCTAACGTAATGTAAGCAGGTTCCCGTTATCTTAAGTCTTAAAAATAGTAACATACTTGTAAATGGACTGGATAGTAGTAGCGAAAGTGTAAATACTTATTGGTATCACCTTTGCGGCGTAAACTATGACTGGTCTCTGCGCTTGCTTTAACATCAAGAACACATGTCTCCGCTCTTTCACACGTAAGTTCTCCCAACCGCAACAGTACACGGACGTTTCAAACTTTTCCGAAGCTGTAGTAAGCCTTTGGCCTTGATAACAATATAAGAAAAATAAAAAGAGGCCGTGGTAAATCAACGGAGCAAAGTTGAGACAAACTTCGAGTGGTAAAACAAAAAATAAGCACATAGATATCGCGTTCAACCCGAAACTTATGCCTATAGCGGCACTGTAGATTGCTTCAATTTTAGCCACCGTATGTAAAGCACGAGAATGTCGAATAATTAAAGTCTTTAAACGATCTTCAATTACAGAATAGGCTTCATCCGAATCATTGCAACATACGGCTATGTCGCTGAAGCCTGTCAGTTCTTCGTAAAGAATATGGAATACAATAGTGGTGTGGGAGAAGAGAAACAGTAAGCAGGCGTCATAGCTGACCACCGACACGATGGCCATTAATTCTTGAATCGCCAATATTGCTATGCATACTTCACGATTTGGGCTGGCAGTCAATGGTTCCAAACCTAAAAAGAGAGACATTTAAACATAAGACCTGCACATGTTTGTAAATTTTTTAGATTATTAAATGTAATGAAATACAGTTTTTTTCACGTATAAATATTTGTATAAGAAAATATAACTGCGCTGAACTCAATTATCTATCTTCAACTTCACAATAACCAATTATGAGAGTTATGAAAACAGGACTCATGGCATCCCCAAAGATAATGTTCCTTAACATATTATTGTACATACCAACACAAGAAGGCACCGCGAATTCATCAATACCGATTGTTCTACTAGGTATGAAAATCATGACACCATTAACGAAATTGAATATGTAGCATGTGATGACAATTATCTTGATGTTCTTCAACATTTTCTGATATACGTCGACATACCTCCCTGTTTCAATCACTAAGTCGTCATTCTTCTTCACCAGCTTCAAAAGATCTTTTAAATCCTGTCTGCAGAAATGATACATAAATATTAATAGATGTATAAAAAGATATCATAGGATTAATATAATTTAGTGCCGATGACGATCGATTAGTGTGTCAAATGCTTTAAACTCCTAACGTGGGAATAAAGAAGCCTATTCTGAAGACATCATGTTCCAAATATAAAAAGAGACTTCTATCAAGAAATATTTACCTTTTATACAACATCCACCAGTTGGTATTAAAGGTGGCGACGGCCACCGATATGTGAAAGAAGCTATTAATGAAATCTTCGAAACCTTCAGCGAAATACACCTGATACACAATAGTACTACAAATGTACACGTAGAACAGAAGACCCAAGTGGACTATCCAGAACATAGCTGCAATCAATCAAACACAATTACATGAAAAGCGCAATAAACGTTTAAGAAATGGCCATTTTCAACAAACCTATGAATACGTCAAAAAGCCGAGAATCGCAGTTCAAGCAAGTGGCAGTTCAAGCAGGGGGACGATTTTTTGGAAGTTTCTAAGTTATTGAACATTGGTACATCATTTTTTAAGTATACAACTTTTTGGGTAACTCATGAAATAACAATATGAAAATAATATTGGGTGATTTCAGTAACCTATTCTTTTACATACCGTTAACTTTATTACTTAACAGAGAAAAGCCACCAATGGTCGGCAAGAAATTTATAAGCCATATCAAATTTATACAGGTATTTGTTTTAATACGTTGTCTGAAATTTTTAAACCATTGGCAAATGCTTTCGGCCATTTTAACTCGTAATCGGTGTCTTACTGCTTTTAACGAAGGTAGTGCAAACAACGTCAATTTTATGTCTTTAATTATGTCGCAAGGTGCAAATGAATTATTAAGACTTTAATAATTAATGCGCCTAGTTAACTGCATCAGAACTTAAGGCGCTGATACCATCAAATAATATATTTTTATTAGGTTTGTTAAAATATTTAGACAGTTCGAGGGCACATGAGCGAAGACAGATTGCTAGAAATTGACAGGGTGTCGCCGTCGACGGATATGTCTTGGAGGACATCATCACATGTATAAATCAAATATAGCGCTTATTGCGCTTAAGTAAGGATGTGTTTGAGTGTGTGTTTGTGATGGTGTGATTGTGGGGACGTTTTTGTAAGGGTGTGTTTGTGAGGATTAGTTTGTGATGTGTGTTTGTAATGTTTATTTGGAATGGTGTCTGTGAGAGTGAGATTATGAAAGAAGTTGGAAGGTTGTGTGATTAAATTGTGGAGTGTGGGCAATTAGTCGTTAGTTTTGGATGTTAATTTAGGTGAGTATTTCCTCAGTATCGTCATTTTAAGTCACAGAATTTTCTAACTTTGTTGTACATAATTATGTGTGTGCAAGTAGGAGGGGCATCGTCTAGCCATGCTACAGGGAGAGGTATTTTATTTTTATTTTTACAAGTATATTTTTAGATTTTTATGGATAATTAGCGAGACGTTTAGGATAAATAACTGTCGTACACGAAAGAGTAGGGATTCACTGTATAGAGGGTCAGTCAGGTAGAAGAATGGTTTATTTAGCATAACTTTGATGACAGCTCTCTGAGCTCTTTCAACTTCAATAAATGTAGATTTCCCAGCTTCATACAGAGATTCCATACTGTAGAATGGATTGGCAGATACCGAGATAAACAGAACGAAGGATAACAGGCGGTGTGCAAACGCGTAACTTTTTCATTTCATCCATCCATCCATCCATCCTCACAAACTTTCACATTTATAATATTATATTAAGTAGGATTTTTTCGAGAAGTTTGGATAATATAGATAACAGCGCTATAGGACGATAATTCACAGGAGAATCTACTGGACCACTTTTGTAAATCAGGGTAACAGAAGCAACCTTCCAGAATTCGGGGAAAGTACCAGATTCCAGGCTCAGGTTGAAGATATGCGTAAGTGGTTTTAAAAATGAGCATTTGAGTTTTTTAATTAGCCGTACATTTATTGCATCTGGTCCTGGGGCGCTGTCATTTTTGAGTTGGTTTATTAATTTATCTATTTCTGTTTCGTGGGTTTAGTAATACTAATACACGAGATGTGTATTTGGAAGCCAGAGAAGCTTGGGTCTGAGAGTTTCGGCAGTATATGATCAGACAGGTTCTAACCCAGAGATGTGAAGTAACTTAAATTTAATGATTCCTCTGGATCTAATGTGTTTGATATTAACTTGGAAGAATCATTTCTTTGGTTGTTTGGTTCGTAAATGGTTTTTATAGTCTTCCATAGATTTTTTGAGTGGTTTTGGTTTTCAGTTATTAGCTAGCTGTTGTTTTTTGTTTTGAGTTTGTGCAGTGAGTTATTACAGAAATTTTTGTACCTGTTGTAAACTAGTTGGCGAGTTTTATCCTCAGGGTGTGAACGAGGGACTGAGTGCAACTTATCACGGTGTCGCATACACCTTATGAGGCCTGAAGTGATTTAGGGTTTAATGTTAAATTTGCTTCGACTAATTTTTATTATCCGAGTATGTTTGAGAGGATATCAATAAAAGCGTTCACGGCAAAACCAATACAGTTAAAACTTAAAGTGTTCGTTCAGGTCACTTTGCTCAACTCTGCGACTACTGCAACTTCGTCAACTTTGATTCTCCAGCGAGGTCTAGGTCTTTTATACAGGCAATTTTTGTGCGATGTGCCAGCCATTACAATATCGTGATCCGTGATTGAACATTTACCGACTAATCCTACAGACCCTGTGTTTGATTTAATAAAAATGTGGTCAAGACACGTTTGTCCTCTAGTGGGCTCTGTAATCGCTGGGAGAAGACCGTGTGATGCCTTAAGACACAGATGTTTGCTGTGTAGGTTGCTAGTCGTCTTATACTAATAAACTGCTGGATATGTATTTAGTCTACTTAAGGTGTTTTTTATTGATAGTATGAAACTATTGAAATTTGAGTATGAGGGTGAGCAATAGACACTGAGCAGTGAGATTTTGTTGTCGAGAATTATAAGAAGGCTGTCTGCATCGGCAACGTCGGATTCAATCACGGTTACATTCCTAGTAATTTTAGTGTAGATAATAACACCGCCATTTTTGTTTTTTTGTAAGTTAGTGCGAAGCACGAAATAACCTAGAAGCAATTCAAGCTTCGATCAACCAGCATTCAGTCAAAACAAGGGCATCGAAGTCACATTCAAGTCGTTTAAGAGCCGCAAAGAAAAAATATGAATTGTGCTGGTAGCTCCTGATATTCAGGGCAAGAATTTTCAAATCATAACTGACTAACTGTTTCCCGCAATCTTCTAATTGATCGAATGTGTGACAGTCTATCTGTATATTTTCATCAATATCATGAATGACATTAAGTAATGCCATGGATATAAAAGAAAAGTGTTACTTGTTACTAGGGAAGAATTAAGTATTCGCAAGAAAGAGGGCAATGTGTTTGTAAGGTACATGGAAGGGTGTGTTGCACTGAAAGTGGTGTTTTGTCCTGTGAAGCGTTTGTGAATGTGTATGTGTATATTTGGATTAATGTGAGTGTGTAAGTATTCAAATAGAGAGATCAATATTAAGGATATAAAACAAAACTTTTGTTTAAAATAACTAATATAAGAATTGTACGGTTCGTCTACCGTTTCATTGGCGGTTCTGGTCCAGTTCCAGTGAATCCGATTGAGTACAAGCTGTGGCTCAGGTGGTGTTCCAGGTCTTCTGTGTTCCATATGAGGCTGGCGGAGTGTCCCTCTTGTTTATGAATGAGTATCGAACCATTCTTGACCCAGCAATACTTGTAGCCATTATCTTTCCTGGAAGTTTTGGCTGCACGAATTAACTGTCGGTATACTGGTGTGAGGCGCTCGTTGCAATCGATTTTCCTCGTAATCCCAGCTATGTCTAGGTCTGTCGATGTGATATTTCGCCTACTTTTGGCGGCTTTTAGGAACTCGTTACGTTTGTAGTGACGTACAAAGCGAATAACTAGGTGTCGCGGTTCGGTGTCGGTATTTTCCTTTGACTGCTGTCGGTGACCCGCTCTTGTTACGAAATCTATGTCTTGGTCGTCTAAGGCTACTCCGATTTTATGTGCCATTACTTGTATGGTATGGAGCGAGTTTTCAATATTAAACTAACTCGTTTACACCCGATATTTCGACTTCATTTCGTAGATAATGATAATGATTAGTTGAGTAATTATTGCATTTGTACATTAAGCTGTTGGTGCAGATTAAGGACAGTATTATTTAAGGAGATAATTTCTTCCTCGCGTTTCTCAAGTGTTTTAATTCTTGTGTCGTACTTATCGAGACGAGTGTAGCATTGGCTTAGGTGATCGGTTAAATATTTGATGAAGGACTTCAGATCCCCATCATCCCCTCGCAATAACTTAATCTCACCGGTGACCGGCGACTGTAGGAACTCGGAGTCAGTAGATGATGTAGGTGAGGTTGCAGTGACGTCTGTGCAGGTAGCGATGTTTGAGGTTTCATTGGCTACAGAAGGCCGGTAAGGGGTAATGTTGTTGTCTGTCTTTGGTTCTTTATTTTGACACAATGGACAGATCCAGCTGGTTTTGGTATCTTCGGTTAATTTGGTCTTTGCACATACAATATGAAAAATTTGGTTGCATTTCGAACATTTTATGTTAGTAACGACGCATCATGTCACAAGGCTTAAGAACATGTTAAGGCCTTATGGATTATATATTATGGATTATATATATATATATATTAGGGTGTCCCATAAATTTCAAGTGCGATTTTTTTTTACGCATACCTTCTAAAAACTTTCGTAATAACCCAATATAGTCTAAAAACAAAAGATTAGTCCATTTTATGAACGATAACCCGTGCCGACTTGCGATTTAAACTCGCCCATACAAATTGCGCGGGTACTGCACTGCGACCTGTAACTACGTGTTTTATTTGTCATTTCATACGTGATTTTTTAGAATATTAGTACGCTGTTATTTCTTGCATAAAGATGTCAGTTGAATTACGGAGTGATAAACAAAGTATTTTTCTTACCAGACTTCCAAAACCATTTAATAAACGGTGTAAAATTACCATCTAATCGACAAGTTCTCGCTGTCTTGTTTGACAATATTCGCGAAGTCAAACGACTTTTAGTGAAAGTGCTAATCTTGTGATTAGGAAGTGCATTATATTTTATAATTCAAACATAAGAATTCCTACAAAAACCACGTCTGGAGAGAGCTGCAAAAAATTGTGAAAGACACCTTGATAACTTATTTGATATTGCACATGCTGATGCCTTTGAAAGAATGAAAATAGAGGAAGACAAAGTATTTTTGAAGAATCAGAGAGAGCCAGGTCGACCGGGATGCTTACCTGATGTACACAAAAACTTGGCGGACAAACACAAAAGAGCTAGACTAAGACGATTAGAGGAGAAGGAAAGAAAACTAAGACAAAAAGAGTTACTAGCTCTTGCATGGACTTATACTACACATAACTTGGAATATCCACATGATTCAGACGAAGTCAGATTGCCAGCGGAAAGAATCTGATAACACCTAAACTCGTCGTAGTTTTAGATCGATGCCAGCTAAGCTTCATGCGCTCGTAGAAGCGCTTGGTCTGAACATCGATTACATCTCCATTAACAAATCCTCGATTCAGCAAATTCGCCAATTTGCTAAAACCATCTCAACTGCCCTCTATAACTGGAATGTTAATGACAAGGTACAAATAATGTGTTGCGACACAACATCTTCGAATATTGGACGTTTCAATGGAGCTTATGCTCTTTTGGAGCAGACTTTAGAAAGAGAATTGTTACTTTTCGCTTGTCGTCATCATGTTTATGAGTTGGTTCATAAAACTGTAACAAGATAAAGCAAATCACTAGCACTCCAGATATTCCGATCTTTAAAAAGTTCAGTTACAATTGGAAAAACATCGATTCAAATAACATTGAAGAATGCCTTGATTTCGTAAAATACCATGTTGCTGAGACAAACATTACATCTTTGTTAATGTTTTTTATAGCACAACTGAACAAAGCTTTAATAAGAGACGATTATCACGAATCGGTCGAATTATGCGTAGTATTTTTGAGGGGGAAATTCAGATAGAAAAGAAGAAAAATAAAAATCTCGACTGAAAATCGACGACATTTTTCTTCAGGAATATGTGCCTTGGTAAGATAATGGTGCTTTTCTGGAAACTAAAAGAAGAATAACTCGTTTGAAGATTTTAAATGACACTGCTGAAAGAACTGTCAAATTAATGCAAGATTTTACGGACTATCACGGCTAAAGAAGAGCAAAAATAATTCCTGTTGCGTTGTATCCAGGAACATAGAATTTTTTATCCAGACTGTAAAAAACATACCCTAAAGAGAAATTACCCTGGCTGATTGTTGTTATTTTATGTGTTTAAATAAAGGTAAATATTTCTCTAATTTGATTTTGTCTTTTATTTACTTCATTTATTGCATTTTTATTAATTTTATAGGAGAACCAAATATTAACATTAAACATGAGATTTGATAAACTTTGTGGCTCGGTCGGCACGGGTTGCAATCATGCTAGAATGATAAAATTTCATATTTGAGTATGGTTTTGCATTTATAAAAGATATAGAGGGTATGCATTTCAAAATTCGAAAAAAAAATTTTTTTGGTCATATTTGGGACACCCTAATATATATATATATATATATATATATATATATATGGATTTTCAAATTATCATTCTATCGTCGTTCGAACTTTGCTCTAAGTACAGTCTGTTATAGTCACTGCTACAATAATTTTAAAAAAATTGCTAAATCGCGATATTAAGTCAAGATCTCCAGTGTATTACATAAATTAACTTTAGTGTCGCGTGATTCAAAAAAGTGATCATGTATTAATCAATATTAACAACAAATTTTGATCAAAAACAGTAACTAACTTATAAGTGATTGTGTGTAGGTACATTACCACAATTTCGTGACCGAGAACAAAGAAACTCATTAGCAGCAAGTTATAATAATTAGTCATCGAAACCAATAGCTTCTAATTAGTGGTCACAAATTTCAACATTTTCTTACAAGCACGTCCGATCTAGTGGTGGCCGTATGCTCTTTTTGTCATACCTGGTGTGCGCTGCGTGGCCCCAGTTCGTATCCCGCAAAACGCAAAAAATTTAGTACTTTTCGAAGAATTGTAACTCGCCTTAGGGTCAAACAGTTGTATAAAATGTTCGGTTCACCGAATAACAAGTGTCAATCCGACACTGACCTATACATAGCTTCTGAGACTAGCGGTGAACAAAATTTCTCGACGCGTAAACGTAAACAACCAGAATCAGAATGGTCGCAAGCAATAAATGCGCTGGCAATGGAGTTTAAGACTACACTTAATGAATGGAGATGTGATTTGGAAAGCGACATTAATAGAATATCTGACAACTTAATATCTATTAAAGACGACCTGGCTAAGGTTACTCAGGTCTCATCAGAAATTAAAAATGACATACAATCTCTACGCTCAGAACAATCTGTAATAAAACAACGTGTCACTGAATTAGACACGAAATACAATGATCGCGCGCAAGAAATTGACTGTCTCAAGAATTCGATCCAGTTTGTCAATGATGATCAGTCTGATATCTCTAAAAAACTTGTCCAATTTAGTAAACAGATTCAAAAAAGTACTGACACAAAACATAACATGGCAGAAAATGATGCTAAAATCGACTCCCTAGAACAGAACGCCCGAAGCTGCAACATTGAATTATGCAATATCCTTGAAAGGCGAAATGAGGACCTGATTTCAATTATGATGAACATTGGATCTGCTATAAGTTGCAACTTGAAGCAAAGTGATATAATATCAATACACCGGGTTCCACACGCTCACCGTGATAATGATAAACCCAAGAATATTATTGTGAAACTGACTTCACGTATATTACGGGACAATATTCTAAGCGCACATCGTTCAAACAAGGGATTTAACACTGAAAAACTGGGCTTGTCGGGTACGTCATTCCCTATTTATATGCACGAACACCTCACATTGAAAAACAAAAATTATTTCGTGAATGATGAGATGCAGTAAAAGCGAATAATTACCGCTTTCTATGGGTCAAACACGGCACTATCCTCGTTCGCGAAAAAGAGGGAGCAAAATCATTCGCAGTTAGATCTCAACAAGACATCGCTCAGATTAGGCCTGGCCCTATTCCCGGAATTGCAGAATGAAGATCCCGTGAATGGCATTAAGTGTTATATGGTATGCATAAATGCGTTTTTTCATATCAATAGAGGTATTGTGAAATCTAATCTGCTACTTGTAGTTATAAATTTCATATTTGGTACTATAATTGCTACCCAACCGTAGCTCCTATGCGGCCATAAGTATAGGATGGTTAAATACATATTTTTAATATATCTTAGTTATTTAGATGTTAAGTATTCCGATAAATATTACATAATTGATACTTAATTACTGTTTTGCTGTACTGCCCGTACACCCGTTGTTTGTTATTAGAGAGTTTTGTTAGTATCTTGGTATTTCTTACAGATATACGTGTTTGTATGTAACTCAATTGTGTTGCACCTAGTCAAATTAAAATATTATGCATTTTTGTTATCATACCTTTATTGTAGAATTGAAACGTATAATGCTGGCTTCATACGTTGTTGTAAAATTTACTATCTCAGTGGAGGATAATTTGGTTATTTACTATCAAAACTGTCGAGGGATCCGTACCAAACTGCACATTTTGTACATGAATATCTTATCAAATTGTTATGATATTATAATACTCACAGAAACTTGGTTAACACCTGAGATATCTGATAATGAATTCATTGACCCTCGTTATGTAGTACATCGTTGACCGTGACCGCACAGCCACTAATAAAAAGGACGGAGGTGGATCCTCGTAGCTGTGCTGAAAAGTATACGCTCGGTTAGGATTCTTCCTCCTTCCACTTTGGAAACCAACTTGGAGTACGTCCTTCTAAAATTTCCCAACTCAACTAGAGGAAAGAACAAAATCATTGGAGCGACCTATATACCACCTAGAACACCTGAATCTGTATTTTCTCAATATTTTGATCTCCTACAACCTATACTTGGCGACACTAATGTTGAAAAGTTTTATCTCTTGGGTGATTACAATCTGCCTGACATTGACTGAATTCTCTGTAATAATAACAAATCGTTATCGGGACGAATTTGTAACGGCAACTCCTCTGTTTGTGAATATCTTGGTGTATTTATGTCTTATCTCAATGCTTGTCAGTACAACACCATCAAGAACCCGAATGGAAACTTATTGGACCTGGCCATCAGTAATAATGAATGTTCTATTTTCATTCCCACCGACTATTTACTACAACGTGACAGTTACCATCCACCATTTCGTGTATTAGTAACATATAAATCACCCCATTGAACCATGATTCGAAAGTCGGCGAAGAAGTTCAATTATTTTAAGGCTAATTATGAGAAGATAAATGAGACGACATTAATTGGAGTGAGAAGTTTGTGTCGAAACAATCAGTAGACGAAGCAGTAAATACATTTTATAATATAATTTTTAGCTTAATAAAATCTTACGTTCCACTGGTAAATTCAAAATCCCCGAAATTTCCGATTTAGTTTTCACCATCTCTGATTAATATATATATAAAAACAAAGCTAAGGCTTGGATTAGATGGAAGGTATAACACAATATTTCTGATTATGAATAATTCTCTTTATACAGATCCAGATTTCATGTCGAATGCTAAAACTGTTACAAAAAATACATGAACTCTGTCGAAGACAGCATTCGCAGTAACGTTAAATACTTCTGGACGTACATAGCCAATCGGAAGACTTCTACTAGCATCCCATCTTATATAAAATACAAAGGCAAAACTACCAATGACCCCAACGAAATTTGTAACTTTTTTTCTGCTTTCTTTAAATCGGTTTATGAACAACCATCCTTGAAAAATGTACCGCCTCCGAGTGAGGATTCTTTTGGACACAACGCCCTTATCAGTACTATCGAATTTAGTGTTGATGAGACATTGAAGGCACTCAAATCTTTAGACTCAACAAAGGGCCCGGGTCCTGACGGCCTCCCAGTGTCTTTTCTTAAGGCTACTGCAGACAATATTTGTACTCCTGTACATATTTTATTTAATAAATCACTGGCACAAGGAATTTTCCCTGAGGTATGGAAGAGCGCGAATATAACACCAATTTTTAAATCAGTGTCAAAGCAAGATGTTGAGAACTATCGTCCCATATCCCCTATGTCAGCCCTGCCGAAGCTTTTCGAGAGACTAGTCCACGATAAAATATATCATGTTCTTCATCACAGTATAATTCAGCAACAACACGGATTTGTTAAAAAACGATCAACCACAACTAATTTGGTGTTGTTCAATAATATGGGTTCTCGTGTTCAAGTGGACGCCATCTATACTGACTTTCGAAAGGCGTTCGACAAGGTTGATCATAATTTGCTTCTGAATAAAATTTCATTTAACAGCATACGTGGCGATCTACTCCGATGGTTCTCTTCCTATGTCACAAACAGAAATCAAAGAGTCGTAATTAATGGCTTTAGCTCTTCTACTATAAGAGTAACTTCCGGGGTGCCTCAGGGCTCGATTTGGGACCTCTTTTGTTTATCGTATTCATAAATGACATCAACACTTGTTTTCGTAACTCGAAAGTATTGTTTTATGCTGATGACCTCAAGATTTATAGGCCCATAAAAAATTTGCAAGATATCAGATTATTACAGGAGGATTTTAATCGCTTTAGTGAATATTGCAGTTATAATAGACTGCAACTTAGTATATACTAAGTTGCAGTCTATTATAACTGCAACTTAGTATATACTAAGTTGCAGTCTATTATAACTGCAATATGAAATCGAAATGTTGTTGTATCAGCTTTACGAAAAATCAAAATGTTGTCAAACACCCTTATTCTCTGGATAATATTACATTATCAAGGGTATCGCTCGTTTGTGATCTCGGGATTCTTCTTGATGACAAACTTCACCTCGATGTCCACGTTAGTAAAATTGTGAATAGTGCCTATCGAATGTACGGTTTTGTAATGAGATCTGCGAAGGAGTTTATGCGCCCCTCTACCTACTTATATCTGTACAAGTCTTTGATCAGATCACAGCGTACTCTAGTACGCAGTGTCTGTGTGGAATCCCTTTTACAGTAAATACTCAGAACGTATTGAAAAGATCCAAAGAAATTTTTTAAAAGCTATGCATTACCGTTGTTTTCGCACTACTATATCTTATGATCTATTACTTAAACAGTATAAAATACTTGATTTTAAAATCTAGACGCACTCTCCTAGAAACAGTATTTTTATTTGATTTGTGTAACAATGATTATGACTGTATAGACATTCGAAATAAAATAAGTTATATAGTACCTAGAACGACAGTACGCCGTGGGGTGCGCGCTCGACCCCGGTTTGCCGTTACGTCCTGTCGTAGTAATGCAGGTCTGCGAGCACCTCTGCGCCGACTTCCGGAAAATTACAATAAGCACTTCCATCATGTTGACATGTTTGTACTTTCTGTTAGTGAGTTCAAGAGCATTATACAAAAAACACTAAGCCATTAGCAAGCTCAAATTTTTGCATGCCGTAAAGAGTTTTAAATTATTGTAGTTAGTAGGTTTAAACTTAAATTGCATGGTTTGTAAAGATCATTTATCATATATTCTGTGGAAAATGTTGTTGGTCACACATTAGCTCATATTTGTTTATATTGTATTATGTATGTTGTAATGGGCTACTGTTTGTTTTCCCCAATAAATAAAATAAAATAAAATAATTATTTGTTACTCGTGTTTAAAATCAAATCAAACAGTTTGTAATTCGTAGAAATTGGCTGCAGGTGCGCGCCAGCGCAGCAAAGGCCGTCGTGCGACAGAGACGAATTATTTATGACTTTTACCCGGGGAGCTTACCTCGACGCACTGGGCTCACGCACACGAGCTTTATATTTCAAATTACTAAATAATGTCACTGAACTTTGAACTTAATACAGATTACGATAGGAATTAAAATTAATTAATTCATTTTTTTTTTAATTGGGGGAATAATAATTGTAATTTTGGAATACGCGTCCGCACTTCAGAAGGCGTTCAACACGCACGTTCAAATAGAAAGATACATAGATAAAGCAGTGTTTTTATTGTGAGATAACAATGCTGCTAAGTCAAAGTCAAAGTTTTTTATTTCAAGTAGGCCATTTCAGGCACTTTTAAAAAGTCGAGACTCTAGGCGCACGGTTCAAAAGGGGGTAGGTCCTATGGAGAAAAGACCGGCAAGAAACACTCCATGGATACTCTTTTCAAAAACAAAAAGTTATTTACAATTAAAATCTTAAATTAACATGCATTATATATGTAAAAGAAATACAAACTTAATAGAACGCTACTTACATAATGAGCCAATACAACATGAGTTAAACAAGTGTTTCGAATATAAAATAAAAACGGCATAAACAGATCAAAGCGGATAAAACAGAAATAAAAAAAAAATACAAAATATTGAAAAATCAAGAATGTCCAGACATGTGAAGCGAATCTAATGTAAAATAGAATTAGTAGACACGATGGATAACCAGTAATCTAGCTAAGTATATCTAAATCAAACGCGGGGACGAAAACGGGACGAAAAGCCATTCAAATTATAGAAAAGTTATATATTTATAAAATGTAGATAAACTTGACTGATTCCAAACAAAGTTTTTGGAAATACGCTGAAATGTATCTTTGTTCCAATATTTTATAAATGCACTTGTTAGACTAAAATTTTGTACGAGCAAAGTCAATTCTTTATCAGCGCCTTAACGAAGGTGTTAGTTATGTTATTAGATAAACCCTTTCATTAATGGTACTTGGGCGTCGTCGTACAGAATAATAAAGTAGTTAATCACTAACTATGGAAATGATGACATCAGTCGGGTCCAAAGAATAAAATATTATCTTAAGACCTCTCTGAATGGACTCTTTTATTCTCCCACATTTATGTATTTACGAAAATGATTGTTTTTAAAAAGGATTTACTATCATAAGTCTTCTTACCTATTCTTCTTTACAGGACCAACTTCATGAAAGCGTGCCACATTACAAAATACGGCATATACCTACTGATTATTTCATAAGTATATACGAGTGGAACAAAATAATTTAGTTTATCAGTTCTATACATATATCCATACACTAGCGACCCGCCCCGGCTTCGCACGAGTGCAATTTACTAATGAACAAAATCAAAAATTTCATACAAAAATACCATTCAAATTTCCGACGTTACAGGTGGATTTTCCAAAAAAATTCTTACATAATAACCTTCTCCTGACAATTACAAACACAAATAAAAAAAAGAATTAGCCAAATAAGTGCAGCCGTTCGGAAGTTATCCGCTTAGCAACACATTTGGCGATTCATTTTTATTTATATAGAAATATTATATGGAATTTTTGGGCTGCAAAATGTTCTCGTAATACGGAATAAACCTACTTGGTCTATTTTGCTCGGGGACAAGAAGGATCGTTCGACATTGACTTCAGACCAGGTGTATGCAATTGTGTGGTCCTTAGTTTATTAAGAAAGGTGGCGCCCGGCAACGAGACAAAATAAATTTTATATAGTGTCTCTTTTGAATCACTTAACGGGTTAAGAGAATGCAGGCGTAATGATATGGGTAGAATTTTAAACCATGCATCCTGTCTGCCATGTTGTAATAATCTATGAATGTATAATCATATGATTAGAATAATACTACCATCGAAATAATATGTCGTTAACAACGTTCAGGGTCTGAACATATTATTTCGATGAATACTAGGGGAAGGTGGGGCAAGACGGGGCGAGGGGCAAGATGAAGTAATGACTGATACGAACTCACTAATCAGAATCGAGCATTAGACGTTCTGCCATCGCCGCCACCAGTGTACGGCGAGTTACCGAAACGAGTAGTCTAGTAACAAAGTTATAGCACTATCCTACTAATATAATAAATGTGAAAGTTTGTGAAGATGGATGGATGGATGGATGGATCTTTGTTACTCTTTAACGCCAGAACGGCTGAACGGATCTGGATGAAAGTTGGCACAGAGATAGATTATAGTCTGAAATAGCACATAGGCTATACTATACTTTTTATCCCGGGTTCGTAAACCACGCGGGCGAAGCCGCGCGCAGAAGCTAGTCTGTCATATGTACGATAATCTTAATATTTTCTCATTTTTATAACACGTAACATTAACGTAATTAAATGAAATATCATAGACAGCTGAGAGTGTTTCTGAGGCAGAATTTAGCTATTTATAAGGAACATATTATATTTAATACTTTTTTTAATAACACTTCTGACAGTATTTAAATCATATGAGTAAATCGAGAAGAGGCATGATGGGGTTTTGGAAAATACCCGTACCGTACCCCATTCCATGCCTCATAAATTTCGAAATCAAAATCAAAGTTTTATATCATTTCAGAATGGTCTGACACTATAAAAGAAAAACCGAGGTAAATGGTCAGAAGAAGGGATGCGAAACACGATAACTGCTGTATTGGAAGAACAAAAGACTCGAGTCTCAAGACAACGTGGAAGTACTGCGATTATTACATCCTCCCCGTACAAAAATTGTCTAGAAGATAGAAATCGTAACCCTACGCCTTTGACAAAACCCACATGCAATTTTAAGTTTAATTCTACGGGAAGGTACTCAGCACCGAAATGCTGGCTGACTAAAATACTAAAGACAAAATAATTATTATTTGGTAGAAGGTGTGTTCATGTTTTGAATACTCAGACAGTTCGAAACCACAAACAAATACCGGTGGAACATTAAATGTAACGCATTTTGCAACTTCGTTCCGCACTTGCAATATTCGAAGGAAACCATTTCAAAACTTTCAATATAGTGTATAATGTATGTTAAGGTCATTTTCAAATGCTAGAAGGAATTCTTTCGACTCAGGATTATGTAAAAAAAATTGGAAAATATACTTTATAGGGTTCTTTTAATTTTATTCATTAGAGATTCGAATTGAACGAGTTCAGTCGAATGATTCTATCCATTTTAGTCATCGTTATGTTTGCCTTCTCCCGATTAAGTTAGGGTTGACTGTAAGCCTCACTAAATATCATTATATACATAATAAATCAGGTATCTCTGAACACAGTTTCCAAGGTTGTAGACGATTTATTTGTTTTTTGTAAGATTTATTTAAATTTGTTCTAGAATGTCGTAATAACGGATTCGAAATATCTTTGAATATATAGGTTTGGTCGAAGGGACAAAATATCTATTCGTTACCAAATCACATACCAATCAATATACCACCGAAAAACCTTCCCTTCCTGACAAAATTCCCACCATTAATGCAAATGATAATCGAACTCGGATCCTCATATAAATTCGGCAATACAGAGGTCCGCGCCGGATTTAAACTCAGACGTTTCTGCATTGAAGGTAAACATTCAACCGCTAGCATTATCTTTTTAGTCTCAGAAAAACTTAAAAACATTAAACAAGAAAAGGTGAATTTATTTTATTTGCAAATAGAACCTTAACATCACTTTTGTCATGCGATTACAAAAAACGGTTATAACCATGCTAACAATTCATCTTTACTTCCTCTTTTTTAAGCTAGTTCAGCAACATCAACAATCGTTATTTCTCGTCTTTATGTACAAGAACAAGTACTAACGAATAACCTGTGATATGTAACATGTTATACAACAGTATGCCATGTAAAACCTGTGCCAATGCGAAGCCATTAGAAAGTGCTGGTATCTAATTGTCTCCTTACGCTCTTCATCGGCGTAAAAACACGTAAATGTGAATATAACAGGGTCTAACGTTTGTGTCGCAATAATATCAATGTTTTCCATATATACTCTATTCTACACTAAAAAGTGCTTATATTATCTTATAGCGATTTCGCTTGTTCACTTGTTGGCTTTCTCGGAACACCTACTTAAATTGGCAATGTTATTCTTTGGAACAAGAAATCAAAGAAGAGGAAACCTCGTATACGTGTTGACTTGTTTTATTATTAAACATTTACTGACAAAGTAACCTTAAATTGTTTTCGAAAAATCTCATTCACATTTTAGGAGCTGATCAAATTATTGCAAGAGTACCCGATAATATTTTTCTTATGAAATTGTCATGCGATATTTTCAAAATATCGTGTGAAAATATGTATATTATTCTGCAATGAACATGTGCTCTCTGCAGTGCAGCTACATCAATATATTATGGGCCCAAGACTATTCTAAATTTAAGCCACTGACTCAACGAAGGCCCTATTGCCTGTTTTGGATTCATCTTAGACGCCAATTAAAATTTGACAACAGTAACAAATTTAAACATCGCTTGCAGTGTAGTAGCGAACGTATATATATTGACGGGTATGATATCAGCCGCCAACAGCTCCACAGGCTTCTGCGACTGACGCAGCATCACAAACACCAGTTTCTTCTCTTTCAGATCGAAATTCTCCCACCCACAGCAGTAGACGGACCTCTCGAATTCTTTCGAAGAGTTTATCAACCTCTGGCAAAGAAAACAGTACAAAAAGAATACTAAGAAGCAATAAACTAAAATTGGTGTAAATTAAAGCCATTCCTGGAGAGGTAGGTAGAAGAATAGAGATATGCAAACAGCATTGGAGCCAAAGTTAACACCTATAGGGACGCTGTATAGAGATTTCAGTTTGTCAATTATATCCAAAGTTAAAGTACGTCTCTCAATAAGAGAAGGGAGTGTCTCTTTTGCTAGGTCATTGTTCTCTTTTTTATATTCATTAAGGGACATCATCTCATAAGCCAGCATCTGATACATGGCGGCGGTGTGTGCTATGAGGAACAGCAGTAGAGCTTGGTAGTTAAGAGCGACGATCATAATGGTTAGTTCTTGCATGCCGAGGATTGCGAGACAGATCTCACGGTTGGGAGACGCTGTCAGTGGCTCCCAACCGTGAGATATAATATAAAAACACAAAAAACCATGACGTCATTTTAGATATTAATATTTTACCACAACATATTTTAAGTATGCATTTTCAATGTTAACAGGCAAATAAAGTCCAAAATCAACTTGAACGAATAATAAACATCTCAGTCTTAGAACAGCTGATTCCAAATGCGCCATCTTTTTAGCGTTATCTCGTGGGTCTCAGCGATCGCTTATGTAGCGAACAGAAACTTAGATTACGAGACGTAAGCGATTGTCAAAAGTGAAAATTGGTTACCATTTGTATGAGATATCGTGATCAACATTGTAGAATCGAAAACGTTCTATTCTATTTGTTTGAACGAACGGATATCTTGTAAACTTGGTTACGATTTGAAAATTCGTCTGCTCTGACCACGTGACATAACGATGACGATATATAAGTCCCATACATTTGCTGAGTTTTCTAAAGCGATAGCGATTATAGATAGTCAACTTGGCTAAGCCCACAGGAAACATTATATAAGTGATTTCTTGACAGAATGTCAAAGATATTCTTGCCATTACATCGCTTGGAGACTAACTTTCTCTGCTGTAAAATAAACTTATCTAAAATTACTAGATATAACATTTTTAATAAGCTATATTATATTAAACAGTGTAGGTCTAATTTCAGTTAGCTAAAGGCACTTCATTGATAAATGTTGAAGAAATAAAAGTGACATGACGTAACTTAGTATCACGCCTATATTCCCCAAAGGTTTAAGCACAGGAGTAACATTGTATACCCACATTTCACCGATTCTGTTATCGAGTTCCATTTAACAGGAAGCGAGACTATTCCCGTCTACAAAGCACAAAACCAAACTCAAAACAACTCTCAACTGAGAATTATCATACAGAAAAATCCCATTAACACTACCCGACCTGAGAATCGATCCCAGGACCTCACGCTCAACAATCATGATAGTTGCCGCTAGGCCAAAAAAAAAAGTCGAGTCAATCGATCAAAAAAACAGAGCTACTTTCAAATAAGTAATATATGGATAAACAAAATTGTGTCCATAAAAAATCGTATCATTTCTATTGGTATTATTAGTTTGAAGAACTTACCAACACACGGCGTCATGGAATAGCTATTCAATATATCAACACGGTGCGGCAAGTATATGAATAGAGAATCAAACACGTTGAAGCCGTAGAATATGAACACGATCTGTTTGATGATCTTCAACAACTTGTCATGTTTCACCTGCAAGAAGCTGATTTTCCTCAAAAGAGACTGTAATAGTGGTCTGAAATATACATCATCAAATCACGTTAGCTTCAATCAATCAATCAATCAATCAATTTATTTATTTGTAAACATAGGTAGTTACATTGGTTTTACATTATTACATATTGTGTCCTCTATGTTTTGCCGTTTGGCGTACAAATATTTATAAAATTTATCTGTGTGAATTATATTGAGTATAAAGATTATTTGAAATATAAAAAAAAAAAAAACAATAATATAATATTGTGAATAAACAAAGCAGAGCGACAATCTGAATTAACATGCTACATAAACAATAACGACTAACTATTTAGCTTTACACAATGTCAATTAAAGTCTAATCAATATAATAACAATGTCAAAGTTTTTGTAAATACCAAATTAAAATTCTAAAATCAAGCTAAAATATTATTTTTAAAAGCATCCAAATATAAGCTAGAAATGTTTATTTCCGAAAGGTGAAACTATAGAATTGTCATCCAGATATTCATTTATACTGTAGTAGCATTTACTGACTAAAATAGCTGATAGTGCACTTTTGAATTTGTTCAGATTTAAAGCCTTTAGTGTCTCAGGTAATTTATTAAATATTTTTTGGGCCATGCAGAAAAAACTTTTATTCATTAGAGCAGTTCTCCCATATGAAATTTCCAGCTCTGATTTATTCTTATCCCGTAACCTCCTATAGTGACTTTTAAAAGCTGTATTGTATAGTGAAATGTTTGTTTTGACAAATAAATTTACCTCATATATGTATAATGATGGCAAGGTAAGAATTCTGAAGTTTTTAAAGAAAGGTTGACAACTATCGGTGCTATTTAGACCGCACATAGCTCTTAAACATCTTTTTTGGGCTCTAAATATCGATTCTCTTTCTACCGAGTTGCCCGAATATGTTATGCCGTACCTAAGCGTCGACGCAACATAGCCATGATAGGCCTTTAATATAGATTCTAGGTTGACAATTTTTGATAATTTGTAGAGTACGTATGCAAATTTATTAAGTTTTTTACAAATTTCGTCTGTTTGCGATCTCCAAGTCAATTTATTATCTATAATGATGCCGAGAAATTTAGTAGCAGCTGTTGGCTCTATTTGGGTCCCTACAAAATTGATGTTGAGGTTCACATTCGGAATTCTTTGATAAAAATGCATAATTTTGGTCTTTTCTAAATTAATAATTAGATTATTATTATCAAACCATGATATAATTTTATTTAATGTCATATTTATTTCATTTTCATAAGTATTAGGATCGTTACATTTCACTACTACTGTGCTGTCGTCAGCAAATAGTACCATGGGATGGTTTATCTGTCTAGGAAGGTCGTTAATGTACAGCAAAAAGAGAAGGGGCCCTAATACGCTGCCTTGTGGGACTCCATTTTTAAGTATCTTACTGCTAGATCGATATTTTTTCTCAAGACCTGTGTTTAATATTTGTGTTATTTCTACGAATTGTTTTCTGTTGTGTAGGTAAGATTCTATAAGACTGAGTATATTTCCTCTTATACCATATTTCTGAAGTTTATGTAATAGAATTGAGTAATCCACATAATCGAAAGCTTTGGTGAGATCCATATAAATAGCACATACAGGATTTCTTTTATCTATATTAGATACAACAGGCAAGAGAAGATCGTATATGGCCATATTAATTGTCTTGTGCTTACGAAATCCCTTTTGTTCATTAACCAATATGTTAGATGCCTCAAGATACGTATACAGCGCTTTATATATGACCTTCTCGAATACCTTCGAGAAGACTGGTATCAGTGCAATAGGTCGATAATTTGACATAAGCTGTTTATCTTGTTTTTTGTGTAGTGGCACGATTATGGAGGTTTTTAGCACTTCGGGAAAAATTCCATCAAAAATACTCATGTTAATAATATGACTGAGATGTGGGGCTATATATTTAGAAACTTTCTTGATAATTTTAGTACATATTCCATCATAACCAACACTATTTGTGTTTCTAAGTGATTTAATATGATAAACAATGTCCTGCGGGGCAGTTGGTCCCATAAGGAAGTCGAGGATTTGGAACTTAGATGGTAGTCATGATTGGTCTTATTATTTGGTTTTTGAACCTGGTCAATATAGAAGTTATTAAATGAGTCTGCTATTTCTGATAGATTCGTAATTTTACCCGTGTCAGTTTGAATTACTGTTATTGGTTCTTTAGGGAAGAAGGTCTTAGAATTATTAATTATAGTCCATGCAGCTTTCGATTTATTTTGTGAATTATTAATAAATTGGTTGTTTTGAGATTTTTGTGTTAATAATATAATTTTTTTTAGCCGGTATGAATATGTTTTAAACGCGTTTTTATTATTTGGAGTAGGGTTAGTTCTGTATTGCCATAGTAGTTGGCGTTTCCTTTTGCTACATTTCTTTATTCCATTAGAAATCCATTTAGATTTTTTGGTGATCGTTTTTTTTATTATTTCATAGGGAATGCAGAGATCGTAAAAACATCGAAATAAGTCTAAAAAGTAGTTATAGGACTTGTTAACATCATTGGTCTCGTAAATGTCGGAAAATGAGAGGTATTTTATGCAATTCTTAAACTTCTTTACATTTTCTTCGCAATAATTTCGTCTCTTTATTCGCCAGTACTTCAAAACACACGTTTTTCTAACTGGACATTTCAAAAGCTGTGCAGTATGATCCGACAGACCGAATTCCATAATTTCCCCCTTACAACCTTTTAAATTATGCGCAATATTATCTAAACATGTTCCACTGCTTTGTCTAGTGGGTTGAGTGAATTGTAATTTTAAGTTATAGCTTAATAAAGTATATTCAAAGTCTAAAGTTTGTTTGTTTCTTTTCAATATATTAATATTAAAGTCCCCACATACAATTATCTTTTTATTGAGTTTTAAACAGATCAGTTGCAAGATTTTATTTAAATTATCGTAAAACTTGTCTATATTCGATTAGGGAACTCTATATATGCATAAAATGATAATGTTGTGTTCAGTTAATTCTATCGCACAACATTCAATTATATTTTTTGTAGAATATTTGTTTAAATCTATTAATTTATATTGATGATTGATTCTGGTTAATATGCACGCGCCACCTCTTCTACACTCTCTAGAGAAACTCGTTGCTAGGTTATAGTTAGGTATTTTGAGTAGGTCTTCTTGTTCATGTGTCATAAAATGTTCCGTTATACATAAAACATCAATCCGTTTTCTGTTGCTTTAAATGGTGAAGTGGTCATTAATGATAAATTTCAATAGAAGAAAAGACTTCAAAATCTTCTCTTTCTTATTAGTTTTTTTTTTTTCTTTAAGATGTCCAATGTTTTGAGATACTTATAATGTGATATGAAGAAAAAAAAATGTTTTTTTTTTTATTTGCAGATCCTATAGAGCTAATATAATACTTTAAAATACTTCATTCTAGCTAAGATACAAATGAGGTTTGTAGAAATAATGTATCTTTATGGCTAAATACTTATATCCAAGAGTACCTAATATACTGCAAGAAATAGTAATAAACCTTTTCATAATAAACCACCAGGTGTTATTGGCAACGAGGATCATGATGGAGATGTTCACGTAACTCTTGATGAAGTCTCCAGCCCCTTGAGCATACTTCCACTGATACACAAAGTTGCCGACGCCATACACGTACATGAGGAGTGGCCAGTGGAGAAGCCAAAACCAAACTTCAGAATATTGATTATTAAAAACATGGACAAATATTATAGTTAACGATGAATCAATATATACCTATAAAACACACACTAATCTAGAAATTTTAGAAACTAGAAGCCTAAGCACTTGCGTAGGTTACATAATATAGGAAGTAGGCCATCTGCTACGGAAGAATTTCCAAATGGGGATTCCATTTTATGTGAAAAATCTTTCTAAGAAGGCCTCTACCTACAAAAATATATTTGAAATCATTTTAAATATCTAGATCGTAAGAATACACGGGCAAAAACAAATATCCTATAACGGATGAAAATATAAAAATGGACTTGGAATTGCACATTATTTTTATTATTAACGTTCCCCCGTACTTAGATTTTCCCCTACATCATGGGTTTACAGACACAAACTTCACAAGCATAATACAAGAATACCTTATGACAAATACAAGCACTTAAAATAAATTTCCATACCAAACTGATGTTTTGTCTTCTTCCCTAAAAAAAAAATCCAGCAGCATTCGGCACAATATTTACAAGCCAAACCAGACCGTCAGAACTATTTCCTTTTATTTTACTTTTCGTTTTTAACACAAAACGTTTCAGACGGCTGAATAAATTCATTTTACAGGTATTATCTTTGCAGGCAAGTAAAAACTAACAAAATGTGGCGTAGATAGCAAGAAATATGTGAAATAAAAGACAATCAGAGGTGCTAATGGTATATGAACAGTAATATATAGAATTAAGTATATAGTTCTATGAAGACCTATGACTTTGTCCACTGAAAAGTTTTATGTTTAAAATTCTTTCATATATTCTACTTATGACGAAATTTTGAATATCAACCCAAAATATCTAAAAGGCCGTTATACTTCAAAATAAGAAAGTTCGTAGTCCACCACTTGCTTGGTCCAGTTTGACAAACTACACACTCCTTCAAGAACCTTTGGGAGTCCTCTCAGCTGTGCAAGGTTTCTCACAGTTTTTTCCTCAAATTGCTGATCCTGATGATTTTGAAAAGTTAGAGGTCCGGGCCGGTTTTGGACTGAGATCTATAGAAGCCAAGCGTTCAACTGCCAGGCTAATAATAATCACTCCTTCACCGCAAATAAAATCCCTTAACAATTTTTTTCTAGTCTCTAATATCAGTGTCAGATACAGAGCCAATTAGAAATTTTATAAAATAACAACTTAATTTATAGCGTAAGTAAATTTGGTACAGATCTTTGATTAGCGTCGGTCGATAACGTCGATTAATTAAAAAAAAACTATTCAACGTTCAGACCAACGAATATACCTATTGCATTATATGTAGGACTAAAAAAATTACAGGCCCATTCGTGAACGGTCGGAAGCCTTAATTAAATGCTAATCATCTTTCATTAACCGTACATTATTACAATGTAGGTTTAATTATAAAGATCGCGAGCGGTAGACCGGTTTTATGTAGGCTAATATTATAGTTTAATTAAAAGAAACTTTTTTAAAGCACCAAAGGGAAATTATAATTTGTTCTACAGTTTATGGAACACGAAAGATATTTTAACTATTTATGAAATTGAATTTAGGTACTCACAAAAAAGTTTAGCTGAGATCATTAAGATCAATAAGAGATCATTAATGATCATAATTTATGGATAAATTATACTAACATACATAGTATTACGCCTGTATTCCCCGATGGGAACACCCACATTTCGCCGATGCCGTTATTAAGTCCCATATGTTAGGTGGCGAGCCTATTGCCATTCATCGCGCGCAGTTCCAGACATGTACAGCTACTGAGAACTACCATGCAAAAAAAATGCTCGAGCCAGGAATCGAACACAGGACCTCACACTCAGCAGTCGCTTTTGCGAGCACTAGACCAGTGAGGCAGTCAATAGAAATAATACTAATTTAAGATTTTTATCAGTGTTTATTCATGTTATAAGTGCACTAATTACCACTAAGTACATACACATACAGGTTTTCTATGAACAATCGAAATTCTAAATCAACCAGCTAACGTAATGTAAGCAGGTTCCCGTTATCTTAAGTCTTAAAAATAGTAACATACTTGTAAATGGACTGGATAGTAGTAGCGAAAGTGTAAATACTTATTGGTATCACCTTTGCGGCGTAAACTATGACTGGTCTCTGCGCTTGCTTTAACATCAAGAACACATGTCTCCGCTCTTTCACACGTAAGTTCTCCCAACCGCAACAGTACACGGACGTTTCAAACTTTTCCGAAGCTGTAGTAAGCCTTTGGCCTTGATAACAATATAAGAAAAATAAAAAGAGGCCGTGGTAAATCAACGGAGCAAAGTTGAGACAAACTTCGAGTGGTAAAACAAAAAATAAGCACATAGATATCGCGTTCAACCCGAAACTTATGCCTATAGCGGCACTGTAGATTGCTTCAATTTTAGCCACCGTATGTAAAGCACGAGAATGTCGAATAATTAAAGTCTTTAAACGATCTTCAATTACAGAATAGGCTTCATCCGAATCATTGCAACATACGGCTATGTCGCTGAAGCCTGTCAGTTCTTCGTAAAGAATATGGAATACAATAGTGGTGTGGGAGAAGAGAAACAGTAAGCAGGCGTCATAGCTGACCACCGACACGATGGCCATTAATTCTTGAATCGCCAATATTGCTATGCATACTTCACGATTTGGGCTGGCAGTCAATGGTTCCAAACCTAAAAAGAGAGACATTTAAACATAAGACCTGCACATGTTTGTAAATTTTTTAGATTATTAAATGTAATGAAATACAGTTTTTTTCACGTATAAATATTTGTATAAGAAAATATAACTGCGCTGAACTCAATTATCTATCTTCAACTTCACAATAACCAATTATGAGAGTTATGAAAACAGGACTCATGGCATCCCCAAAGATAATGTTCCTTAACATATTATTGTACATACCAACACAAGAAGGCACCGCGAATTCATCAATACCGATTGTTCTACTAGGTATGAAAATCATGACACCATTAACGAAATTGAATATGTAGCATGTGATGACAATTATCTTGATGTTCTTCAACATTTTCTGATATACGTCGACATACCTCCCTGTTTCAATCACTAAGTCGTCATTCTTCTTCACCAGCTTCAAAAGATCTTTTAAATCCTGTCTGCAGAAATGATACATAAATATTAATAGATGTATAAAAAGATATCATAGGATTAATATAATTTAGTGCCGATGACGATCGATTAGTGTGTCAAATGCTTTAAACTCCTAACGTGGGAATAAAGAAGCCTATTCTGAAGACATCATGTTCCAAATATAAAAAGAGACTTCTATCAAGAAATATTTACCTTTTATACAACATCCACCAGTTGGTATTAAAGGTGGCGACGGCCACCGATATGTGAAAGAAGCTATTAATGAAATCTTCGAAACCTTCAGCGAAATACACCTGATACACAATAGTACTACAAATGTACACGTAGAACAGAAGACCCAAGTGGACTATCCAGAACATAGCTGCAATCAATCAAACACAATTACATGAAAAGCGCAATAAACGTTTAAGAAATGGCCATTTTCAACAAACCTATGAATACGTCAAAAAGCCGAGAATCGCAGTTCAAGCAAGTGGCAGTTCAAGCAGGGGGACGATTTTTTGGAAGTTTCTAAGTTATTGAACATTGGTACATCATTTTTTAAGTATACAACTTTTTGGGTAACTCATGAAATAACAATATGAAAATAATATTGGGTGATTTCAGTAACCTATTCTTTTACATACCGTTAACTTTATTACTTAACAGAGAAAAGCCACCAATGGTCGGCAAGAAATTTATAAGCCATATCAAATTTATACAGGTATTTGTTTTAATACGTTGTCTGAAATTTTTAAACCATTGGCAAATGCTTTCGGCCATTTTAACTCGTAATCGGTGTCTTACTGCTTTTAACGAAGGTAGTGCAAACAACGTCAATTTTATGTCTTTAATTATGTCGCAAGGTGCAAATGAATTATTAAGACTTTAATAATTAATGCGCCTAGTTAACTGCATCAGAACTTAAGGCGCTGATACCATCAAATAATATATTTTTATTAGGTTTGTTAAAATATTTAGACAGTTCGAGGGCACATGAGCGAAGACAGATTGCTAGAAATTGACAGGGTGTCGCCGTCGACGGATATGTCTTGGAGGACATCATCACATGTATAAATCAAATATAGCGCTTATTGCGCTTAAGTAAGGATGTGTTTGAGTGTGTGTTTGTGATGGTGTGATTGTGGGGACGTTTTTGTAAGGGTGTGTTTGTGAGGATTAGTTTGTGATGTGTGTTTGTAATGTTTATTTGGAATGGTGTCTGTGAGAGTGAGATTATGAAAGAAGTTGGAAGGTTGTGTGATTAAATTGTGGAGTGTGGGCAATTAGTCGTTAGTTTTGGATGTTAATTTAGGTGAGTATTTCCTCAGTATCGTCATTTTAAGTCACAGAATTTTCTAACTTTGTTGTACATAATTATGTGTGTGCAAGTAGGAGGGGCATCGTCTAGCCATGCTACAGGGAGAGGTATTTTATTTTTATTTTTACAAGTATATTTTTAGATTTTTATGGATAATTAGCGAGACGTTTAGGATAAATAACTGTCGTACACGAAAGAGTAGGGATTCACTGTATAGAGGGTCAGTCAGGTAGAAGAATGGTTTATTTAGCATAACTTTGATGACAGCTCTCTGAGCTCTTTCAACTTCAATAAATGTAGATTTCCCAGCTTCATACAGAGATTCCATACTGTAGAATGGATTGGCAGATACCGAGATAAACAGAACGAAGGATAACAGGCGGTGTGCAAACGCGTAACTTTTTCATTTCATCCATCCATCCATCCATCCTCACAAACTTTCACATTTATAATATTATATTAAGTAGGATTTTTTCGAGAAGTTTGGATAATATAGATAACAGCGCTATAGGACGATAATTCACAGGAGAATCTACTGGACCACTTTTGTAAATCAGGGTAACAGAAGCAACCTTCCAGAATTCGGGGAAAGTACCAGATTCCAGGCTCAGGTTGAAGATATGCGTAAGTGGTTTTAAAAATGAGCATTTGAGTTTTTTAATTAGCCGTACATTTATTGCATCTGGTCCTGGGGCGCTGTCATTTTTGAGTTGGTTTATTAATTTATCTATTTCTGTTTCGTGGGTTTAGTAATACTAATACACGAGATGTGTATTTGGAAGCCAGAGAAGCTTGGGTCTGAGAGTTTCGGCAGTATATGATCAGACAGGTTCTAACCCAGAGATGTGAAGTAACTTAAATTTAATGATTCCTCTGGATCTAATGTGTTTGATATTAACTTGGAAGAATCATTTCTTTGGTTGTTTGGTTCGTAAATGGTTTTTATAGTCTTCCATAGATTTTTTGAGTGGTTTTGGTTTTCAGTTATTAGCTAGCTGTTGTTTTTTGTTTTGAGTTTGTGCAGTGAGTTATTACAGAAATTTTTGTACCTGTTGTAAACTAGTTGGCGAGTTTTATCCTCAGGGTGTGAACGAGGGACTGAGTGCAACTTATCACGGTGTCGCATACACCTTATGAGGCCTGAAGTGATTTAGGGTTTAATGTTAAATTTGCTTCGACTAATTTTTATTATCCGAGTATGTTTGAGAGGATATCAATAAAAGCGTTCACGGCAAAACCAATACAGTTAAAACTTAAAGTGTTCGTTCAGGTCACTTTGCTCAACTCTGCGACTACTGCAACTTCGTCAACTTTGATTCTCCAGCGAGGTCTAGGTCTTTTATACAGGCAATTTTTGTGCGATGTGCCAGCCATTACAATATCGTGATCCGTGATTGAACATTTACCGACTAATCCTACAGACCCTGTGTTTGATTTAATAAAAATGTGGTCAAGACACGTTTGTCCTCTAGTGGGCTCTGTAATCGCTGGGAGAAGACCGTGTGATGCCTTAAGACACAGATGTTTGCTGTGTAGGTTGCTAGTCGTCTTATACTAATAAACTGCTGGATATGTATTTAGTCTACTTAAGGTGTTTTTTATTGATAGTATGAAACTATTGAAATTTGAGTATGAGGGTGAGCAATAGACACTGAGCAGTGAGATTTTGTTGTCGAGAATTATAAGAAGGCTGTCTGCATCGGCAACGTCGGATTCAATCACGGTTACATTCCTAGTAATTTTAGTGTAGATAATAACACCGCCATTTTTGTTTTTTTGTAAGTTAGTGCGAAGCACGAAATAACCTAGAAGCAATTCAAGCTTCGATCAACCAGCATTCAGTCAAAACAAGGGCATCGAAGTCACATTCAAGTCGTTTAAGAGCCGCAAAGAAAAAATATGAATTGTGCTGGTAGCTCCTGATATTCAGGGCAAGAATTTTCAAATCATAACTGACTAACTGTTTCCCGCAATCTTCTAATTGATCGAATGTGTGACAGTCTATCTGTATATTTTCATCAATATCATGAATGACATTAAGTAATGCCATGGATATAAAAGAAAAGTGTTACTTGTTACTAGGGAAGAATTAAGTATTCGCAAGAAAGAGGGCAATGTGTTTGTAAGGTACATGGAAGGGTGTGTTGCACTGAAAGTGGTGTTTTGTCCTGTGAAGCGTTTGTGAATGTGTATGTGTATATTTGGATTAATGTGAGTGTGTAAGTATTCAAATAGAGAGATCAATATTAAGGATATAAAACAAAACTTTTGTTTAAAATAACTAATATAAGAATTGTACGGTTCGTCTACCGTTTCATTGGCGGTTCTGGTCCAGTTCCAGTGAATCCGATTGAGTACAAGCTGTGGCTCAGGTGGTGTTCCAGGTCTTCTGTGTTCCATATGAGGCTGGCGGAGTGTCCCTCTTGTTTATGAATGAGTATCGAACCATTCTTGACCCAGCAATACTTGTAGCCATTATCTTTCCTGGAAGTTTTGGCTGCACGAATTAACTGTCGGTATACTGGTGTGAGGCGCTCGTTGCAATCGATTTTCCTCGTAATCCCAGCTATGTCTAGGTCTGTCGATGTGATATTTCGCCTACTTTTGGCGGCTTTTAGGAACTCGTTACGTTTGTAGTGACGTACAAAGCGAATAACTAGGTGTCGCGGTTCGGTGTCGGTATTTTCCTTTGACTGCTGTCGGTGACCCGCTCTTGTTACGAAATCTATGTCTTGGTCGTCTAAGGCTACTCCGATTTTATGTGCCATTACTTGTATGGTATGGAGCGAGTTTTCAATATTAAACTAACTCGTTTACACCCGATATTTCGACTTCATTTCGTAGATAATGATAATGATTAGTTGAGTAATTATTGCATTTGTACATTAAGCTGTTGGTGCAGATTAAGGACAGTATTATTTAAGGAGATAATTTCTTCCTCGCGTTTCTCAAGTGTTTTAATTCTTGTGTCGTACTTATCGAGACGAGTGTAGCATTGGCTTAGGTGATCGGTTAAATATTTGATGAAGGACTTCAGATCCCCATCATCCCCTCGCAATAACTTAATCTCACCGGTGACCGGCGACTGTAGGAACTCGGAGTCAGTAGATGATGTAGGTGAGGTTGCAGTGACGTCTGTGCAGGTAGCGATGTTTGAGGTTTCATTGGCTACAGAAGGCCGCTAAGGGGTAATGTTGTTGTCTGTCTTTGGTTCTTTATTTTGACACAATGGACAGATCCAGCTGGTTTTGGTATCTTCGGTTAATTTGGTCTTTGCACATACAATATGAAAAATTTGGTTGCATTTCGAACATTTTATGTTAGTAACGACGCATCATGTCACAAGGCTTAAGAACATGTTAAGGCCTTATGGATTATATATTATGGATTATATATATATATATATTAGGGTGTCCCATAAATTTCAAGTGCGATTTTTTTTTACGCATACCTTCTAAAAACTTTCGTAATAACCCAATATAGTCTAAAAACAAAAGATTAGTCCATTTTATGAACGATAACCCGTGCCGACTTGCGATTTAAACTCGCCCATACAAATTGCGCGGGTACTGCACTGCGACCTGTAACTACGTGTTTTATTTGTCATTTCATACGTGATTTTTTAGAATATTAGTACGCTGTTATTTCTTGCATAAAGATGTCAGTTGAATTACGGAGTGATAAACAAAGTATTTTTCTTACCAGACTTCCAAAACCATTTAATAAACGGTGTAAAATTACCATCTAATCGACAAGTTCTCGCTGTCTTGTTTGACAATATTCGCGAAGTCAAACGACTTTTAGTGAAAGTGCTAATCTTGTGATTAGGAAGTGCATTATATTTTATAATTCAAACATAAGAATTCCTACAAAAACCACGTCTGGAGAGAGCTGCAAAAAATTGTGAAAGACACCTTGATAACTTATTTGATATTGCACATGCTGATGCCTTTGAAAGAATGAAAATAGAGGAAGACAAAGTATTTTTGAAGAATCAGAGAGAGCCAGGTCGACCGGGATGCTTACCTGATGTACACAAAAACTTGGCGGACAAACACAAAAGAGCTAGACTAAGACGATTAGAGGAGAAGGAAAGAAAACTAAGACAAAAAGAGTTACTAGCTCTTGCATGGACTTATACTACACATAACTTGGAATATCCACATGATTCAGACGAAGTCAGATTGCCAGCGGAAAGAATCTGATAACACCTAAACTCGTCGTAGTTTTAGATCGATGCCAGCTAAGCTTCATGCGCTCGTAGAAGCGCTTGGTCTGAACATCGATTACATCTCCATTAACAAATCCTCGATTCAGCAAATTCGCCAATTTGCTAAAACCATCTCAACTGCCCTCTATAACTGGAATGTTAATGACAAGGTACAAATAATGTGTTGCGACACAACATCTTCGAATATTGGACGTTTCAATGGAGCTTATGCTCTTTTGGAGCAGACTTTAGAAAGAGAATTGTTACTTTTCGCTTGTCGTCATCATGTTTATGAGTTGGTTCATAAAACTGTAACAAGATAAAGCAAATCACTAGCACTCCAGATATTCCGATCTTTAAAAAGTTCAGTTACAATTGGAAAAACATCGATTCAAATAACATTGAAGAATGCCTTGATTTCGTAAAATACCATGTTGCTGAGACAAACATTACATCTTTGTTAATGTTTTTTATAGCACAACTGAACAAAGCTTTAATAAGAGACGATTATCACGAATCGGTCGAATTATGCGTAGTATTTTTGAGGGGGAAATTCAGATAGAAAAGAAGAAAAATAAAAATCTCGACTGAAAATCGACGACATTTTTCTTCAGGAATATGTGCCTTGGTAAGATAATGGTGCTTTTCTGGAAACTAAAAGAAGAATAACTCGTTTGAAGATTTTAAATGACACTGCTGAAAGAACTGTCAAATTAATGCAAGATTTTACGGACTATCACGGCTAAAGAAGAGCAAAAATAATTCCTGTTGCGTTGTATCCAGGAACATAGAATTTTTTATCCAGACTGTAAAAAACATACCCTAAAGAGAAATTACCCTGGCTGATTGTTGTTATTTTATGTGTTTAAATAAAGGTAAATATTTCTCTAATTTGATTTTGTCTTTTATTTACTTCATTTATTGCATTTTTATTAATTTTATAGGAGAACCAAATATTAACATTAAACATGAGATTTGATAAACTTTGTGGCTCGGTCGGCACGGGTTGCAATCATGCTAGAATGATAAAATTTCATATTTGAGTATGGTTTTGCATTTATAAAAGATATAGAGGGTATGCATTTCAAAATTCGAAAAAAAAATTTTTTTGGTCATATTTGGGACACCCTAATATATATATATATATATATATATATATATGGATTTTCAAATTATCATTCTATCGTCGTTCGAACTTTGCTCTAAGTACAGTCTGTTATAGTCACAGCTACAATAATTTAAAAAAAATTGCTAAATCGCGATATTAAGTCAAGATCTCCAGTGTATTACATAAATTAACTTTAGTGTCGCGTGATTCAAAAAAGTGATCATGTATTAATCAATATTAACAACAAATTTTGATCAAAAACAGTAACTAACTTATAAGTGATTGTGTGTAGGTACATTACCACAATTTCGTGACCGAGAACAAAGAAACTCATTAGCAGCAAGTTATAATAATTAGTCATCGAAACCAATAGCTTCTAATTAGTGGTCACAAATTTCAACATTTTCTTACAAGCACGTCCGATCTAGTGGTGGCCGTATGCTCTTTTTGTCATACCTGGTGTGCGCTGCGTGGCCCCAGTTCGTATCCCGCAAAACGCAAAAAATTTAGTACTTTTCGAAGAATTGTAACTCGCCTTAGGGTCAAACAGTTGTATAAAATGTTCGGTTCACCGAATAACAAGTGTCAATCCGACACTGACCTATACATAGCTTCTGAGACTAGCGGTGAACAAAATTTCTCGACGCGTAAACGTAAACAACCAGAATCAGAATGGTCGCAAGCAATAAATGCGCTGGCAATGGAGTTTAAGACTACACTTAATGAATGGAGATGTGATTTGGAAAGCGACATTAATAGAATATCTGACAACTTAATATCTATTAAAGACGACCTGGCTAAGGTTACTCAGGTCTCATCAGAAATTAAAAATGACATACAATCTCTACGCTCAGAACAATCTGTAATAAAACAACGTATCACTGAATTAGACACGAAATACAATGATCGCGCGCAAGAAATTGACTGTCTCAAGAATTCGATCCAGTTTGTCAATGATGATCAGTCTGATATCTCTAAAAAACTTGTCCAATTTAGTAAACAGATTCAAAAAAGTACTGACACAAAACATAACATGGCAGAAAATGATGCTAAAATCGACTCCCTAGAACAGAACGCCCGAAGCTGCAACATTGAATTATGCAATATCCTTGAAAGGCGAAATGAGGACCTGATTTCAATTATGATGAACATTGGATCTGCTATAAGTTGCAACTTGAAGCAAAGTGATATAATATCAATACACCGGGTTCCACACGCTCACCGTGATAATGATAAACCCAAGAATATTATTGTGAAACTGACTTCACGTATATTACGGGACAATATTCTAAGCGCACATCGTTCAAACAAGGGATTTAACACTGAAAAACTGGGCTTGTCGGGTACGTCATTCCCTATTTATATGCACGAACACCTCACATTGAAAAACAAAAATTATTTCGTGAATGATGAGATGCAGTAAAAGCGAATAATTACCGCTTTCTATGGGTCAAACACGGCACTATCCTCGTTCGCGAAAAAGAGGGAGCAAAATCATTCGCAGTTAGATCTCAACAAGACATCGCTCAGATTAGGCCTGGCCCTATTCCCGGAATTGCAGAATGAAGATCCCGTGAATGGCATTAAGTGTTATATGGTATGCATAAATGCGTTTTTTCATATCAATAGAGGTATTGTGAAATCTAATCTGCTACTTGTAGTTATAAATTTCATATTTGGTACTATAATTGCTACCCAACCGTAGCTCCTATGCGGCCATAAGTATAGGATGGTTAAATACATATTTTTAATATATCTTAGTTATTTAGATGTTAAGTATTCCGATAAATATTACATAATTGATACTTAATTACTGTTTTGCTGTACTGCCCGTACACCCGTTGTTTGTTATTAGAGAGTTTTGTTAGTATCTTGGTATTTCTTACAGATATACGTGTTTGTATGTAACTCAATTGTGTTGCACCTAGTCAAATTAAAATATTATGCATTTTTGTTATCATACCTTTATTGTAGAATTGAAACGTATAATGCTGGCTTCATACGTTGTTGTAAAATTTACTATCTCAGTGGAGGATAATTTGGTTATTTACTATCAAAACTGTCGAGGGATCCGTACCAAACTGCACATTTTGTACATGAATATCTTATCAAATTGTTATGATATTATAATACTCACAGAAACTTGGTTAACACCTGAGATATCTGATAATGAATTCATTGACCCTCGTTATGTAGTACATCGTTGACCGTGACCGCACAGCCACTAATAAAAAGGACGGAGGTGGATCCTCGTAGCTGTGCTGAAAAGTATACGCTCGGTTAGGATTCTTCCTCCTTCCACTTTGGAAACCAACTTGGAGTACGTCCTTCTAAAATTTCCCAACTCAACTAGAGGAAAGAACAAAATCATTGGAGCGACCTATATACCACCTAGAACACCTGAATCTGTATTTTCTCAATATTTTGATCTCCTACAACCTATACTTGGCGACACTAATGTTGAAAAGTTTTATCTCTTGGGTGATTACAATCTGCCTGACATTGACTGAATTCTCTGTAATAATAACAAATCGTTATCGGGACGAATTTGTAACGGCAACTCCTCTGTTTGTGAATATCTTGGTGTATTTATGTCTTATCTCAATGCTTGTCAGTACAACACCATCAAGAACCCGAATGGAAACTTATTGGACCTGGCCATCAGTAATAATGAATGTTCTATTTTCATTCCCACCGACTATTTACTACAACGTGACAGTTACCATCCACCATTTCGTGTATTAGTAACATATAAATCACCCCATTGAACCATGATTCGAAAGTCGGCGAAGAAGTTCAATTATTTTAAGGCTAATTATGAGAAGATAAATGAGACGACATTAATTGGAGTGAGAAGTTTGTGTCGAAACAATCAGTAGACGAAGCAGTAAATACATTTTATAATATAATTTTTAGCTTAATAAAATCTTACGTTCCACTGGTAAATTCAAAATCCCCGAAATTTCCGATTTAGTTTTCACCATCTCTGATTAATATATATATAAAAACAAAGCTAAGGCTTGGATTAGATGGAAGGTATATCACAATATTTCTGATTATGAACAATTCTCTTTATACAGATCCAGATTTCATGTCGAATGCTAAAACTGTTACAAAAAATACATGAACTCTGTCGAAGACAGCATTCGCAGTAACGTTAAATACTTCTGGACGTACATAGCCAATCGGAAGACTTCTACTAGCATCCCATCTTATATAAAATACAAAGGCAAAACTACCAATGACCCCAACGAAATTTGTAACTTTTTTTCTGCTTTCTTTAAATCGGTTTATGAACAACCATCCTTGAAAAATGTACCGCCTCCGAGTGAGGATTCTTTTGGACACAACGCCCTTATCAGTACTATCGAATTTAGTGTTGATGAGACATTGAAGGCACTCAAATCTTTAGACTCAACAAAGGGCCCGGGTCCTGACGGCCTCCCAGTGTCTTTTCTTAAGGCTACTGCAGACAATATTTGTACTCCTGTACATATTTTATTTAATAAATCACTGGCACAAGGAATTTTCCCTGAGGTATGGAAGAGCGCGAATATAACACCAATTTTTAAATCAGTGTCAAAGCAAGATGTTGAGAACTATCGTCCCATATCCCCTATGTCAGCCCTGCCGAAGCTTTTCGAGAGACTAGTCCACGATAAAATATATCATGTTCTTCATCACAGTATAATTCAGCAACAACACGGATTTGTTAAAAAACGATCAACCACAACTAATTTGGTGTTGTTCAATAATATGGGTTCTCGTGTTCAAGTGGACGCCATCTATACTGACTTTCGAAAGGCGTTCGACAAGGTTGATCATAATTTGCTTCTGAATAAAATTTCATTTAACAGCATACGTGGCGATCTACTCCGATGGTTCTCTTCCTATGTCACAAACAGAAATCAAAGAGTCGTAATTAATGGCTTTAGCTCTTCTACTATAAGAGTAACTTCCGGGGTGCCTCAGGGCTCGATTTTGGGACCTCTTTTGTTTATCGTATTCATAAATGACATCAACACTTGTTTTCGTAACTCGAAAGTATTGTTTTATGCTGATGACCTCAAGATTTATAGGCCCATAAAAAATTTGCAAGATATCAGATTATTACAGGAGGATTTTAATCGCTTTAGTGAATATTGCAGTTATAATAGACTGCAACTTAGTATATACTAAGTTGCAGTCTATTATAACTGCAACTTAGTATATACTAAGTTGCAGTCTATTATAACTGCAATATGAAATCGAAATGTTGTTGTATCAGCTTTACGAAAAATCAAAATGTTGTCAAACACCCTTATTCTCTGGATAATATTACATTATCAAGGGTATCGCTCGTTTGTGATCTCGGGATTCTTCTTGATGACAAACTTCACCTCGATGTCCACGTTAGTAAAATTGTGAATAGTGCCTATCGAATGTACGGTTTTGTAATGAGATCTGCGAAGGAGTTTATGCGCCCCTCTACCTACTTATATCTGTACAAGTCTTTGATCAGATCACAGCGTACTCTAGTACGCAGTGTCTGTGTGGAATCCCTTTTACAGTAAATATTCTGAACGTATTGAAAAGGTCCAAAGAAAATTTTTAAAAGCTATGCATTACCGTTGTTTTCGCACTACTATATCTTATGATCTATTACTTAAACAGTATAAAATACTTGATTTAAAATCTAGACGCACTCTCCTAGAAACAGTATTTTTATTTGATTTGTGTAAAAATGATTATGACTGTATAGACATTCGAAATAAAATAAGTTATATAGTACCTAGAACGACAGTACGCCGTGGGGTTTGCCGTTACGTCCTGTCGTAGTAATGCAGGTCTGCGAGCACCTCTGCGCCGACTCACGGAAAATTACAATAAGCACTTCCATCATGTTGACATGTTTGTACTTTCTGTTAGTGAGTTCAAGAGTATTATACACAAAACACTAAGCCATTAGCAAGCTCAATTATTTGCATGCCGTAAAGAGTTTTAAATTATTGTAGTTAGTAGGTTTAAACTTAAATTGCATGGTTTGTAAAGATCATTTGTCATATATTCTGTGGAAAATGTTATTGGTCACACATTAGCTCATATTTGTTTATATTGTATTATGTAAGTTGTATTGTTGTTAAAACTGCGGCCAGACACCGGAGGACGGGCAGCAGCATCCTCTCACTAATCGGTGAGCCACTGCGATCCCCAAGCCGCCTGCTAAGCGTGGGGATTATGGCAAACCCTCCCTTGGGGAGGCCTTCGTTCAGCAGTGGACGTCTTCTGGCTGATGATGATGATGATGATGTAAGTTGTAATGTGCTCCTGTTTGTTTTCCCCAATAAATAAAATAAAATAAAATTATTATTTTCTACTCGTGTTTTGTGAAGTTAAAATCAAAACAAACAGTTTGTAATTCGTAGAAATTGGCTGCAGGTGCGCGCCAACGCAGCGAAGGCCGTCGTGCGACAGAGACGAATTATTTATGATGCAGCCCGTTTCTTTTACCCGGGGGGCTTACCTCGGCGCACTGGGATCACGCATACGAGCTTTATATTTCAAATTACTAAATAATGTCACTGAACTTTGAACTTAATACAGATTATGATAGGAATTAAATTTTTTTATTTTTTATTGGGAGAATAATAATTGTAATATTGGAATACGCGTCCGCACTTCATAAGGCGTTCAACACGCGCGTTCAAATAGAAAGATACATAGATAAAGCAGTGTTTTTATTGTGAGATAACAATGCTGCTAAGTCAAAGTCAAAGTTTTTTTTTTTAAGTCGAGACTCTAGGCGCACGTTTCCAAAGGTAGGTCCTATGGAGAAGAGACTGGCAAGAAACTCCATGGATACTCTTTTCAAAAACAAAATTTATTTACAATTAAAATCTTAAATTAACATGCATTATATATGTAAGAAAAAATACAAACTTAATAGAACGCTACTTACATAATGAGGCAATACAACATGAGTTAAACAAGTGTTTCAAATATAAAATAAAAACGGCATAAACAGATCAAAGCGGATAAAACAGACAAAAAAAAAAACAAAAAAGAATACAAAATATTGAAACATCAAGAATGTCCAGACATGTGAAGCGAATCTAATGTAAAATAGAATTAGTAGACACAATGAATAACCAGTAATCTAGCTAAGTATATCTAAATCAAACGCGGGGACGAAAACGGGACGAAAAGCCATTCAAATTATAGAAAAGTTATATATTTATAAAATGTAGATAAACTTGACTGATTCCAAACAAAGTTTTTGGAAATACGCTGAAATGTATCTTTGGTCCAATATTTTATATAATGCACTTGTTAGACTAAAATTTTGTACCAGCAAAGTCAATTCTTTATCAGCGCCTTAACGAAGGTGTTAGTTATGTTATTAGATAAACCCTTTCATTAATGGCACTTGGGCGTTGTCGTACAGAATAATAAAGTAGTTAATCACTAACTATGGAAATGATGACATCAGTCGGGTCCAAAGAATAAAATATTATCTTAAGACCTCTCTGAGTGGACTCTTTTATTCTCCCACATTTATGTATTTACGAAAATGATTGTTTTTAAAAAGGATTTACTATCATAAGTCTTCTTACCTATTCTTCTTTACAGGACCAACTTCATGAAAGCGTGCCAAATTACAAAATACGGCATATACCTACTGATTATTTCATAAGTATATACGAGTGGAACAAAATAATTTAGTTTATCAGTTCTATATATCCAGACACTAGCGACCCGCCCCGGCTTCGCACGATTGCAATTTACTAATGAACAAAATCAAAAATTTCATACAAAAACACCATTCAAATTTCCGACGTTACAGGTGGATTTTCCCAAAAATTTCTTACATAAAAACCTTCTCTTGACAATTACAAACACAAATAAAAAAAAGAATTAGCCAAATAAGTGCAGCCGTTCGAAAGTTATGCGCTTAGCAACACATTTGGCGATTCATTTTTATTTATATAGAAATATTATATGGAATTTTTGGGCTGCAAAATGTTCTCGTAATACGGAATAAACCTACTTGGTCTATTTTGCTCCGGGACAAGAAGGATTGTTCGACATTGACTTCAGACCAGGTGTATGCAATTGTGTGGTCCTTAGTTTATTAAGAAAGGTGGCGCCCGGCAACGAGACAAAATAAATTTTATATAGTGTCTCTTTTGAATCACTTAACGGGTTAAGGGAATGCAGGCGTAATGATATGGGTAGAATTTTAAACCATGCATCCTGTCTGCCATGTTGTAATAATCTATGAATGTATAATCATATGATTAGAATAATACTACTATCGAAATAATATGTCGTTAACAACGTTCAGGGTCTGAACATATTGTTTCGATGAATACTAGGGGAAGGTGGGGCAAGACGGGGCGAGGGGAAGATGAAGTAATGACTGAATGTCGTGATACGAACTCACTAATCAAAATCGAGCATACGCATTAGACGTTCTGCCACCCCCGCACAGTGGTCCGGATTTTCAAAAAGGTGGACATAGGATCGAAAATGCATATTTAACTTAACAAAAAATTGTTTCGTGTAGGAAATTAAACGCTGATTAATACTTATTACTACAACTTTTCAAAAAAACTGCTACATCACGTCAAAGTTGTAGTCCTTTTCAGGACTTCAGAAAAAGCCCATTTCAGGGCTACATCTATTTCTAATTGTTTCTTTTAAGATGAGTCACGCTAGTAATATAACCAACAATATCAACCATGATTTATCAATAGGAAATATCAACAGATGAAAGAATAATCAACAGATGATTATTTTATCATAACATCACGCTTTATATTCCCCGAAGGGTTCGGAAAAGGTGTATAGTACACTGTCATTTCGCCAGTTATATTTAAGTTCCATGTAATAGGGGGCGAGCCTAATACACGGACGGAGCGCGCGGGAGCTTGTTTTATTAAAAATGATATTTTGGATTAATTTCAATTGAAAAACTAGTTAATAATATTAAGATAATTCAACATTAAAACTTTAAACTTTAAAGCATCGTAAGCGCCAAGGCCGCAGGGATACGCAAGCAATTTATATGTCGTCGTATTAAGGACGACAAGTACTTACTAGAATATAAGGTTTGCTTGCTATACTTTGATACTGAACGGAGAAAAGAAATAAAATAGAGATTCTCCCATACGTTTTTATTTTCAATATTTTTTCTTGACGTGAAGGAGCAGTTTTTTTGAAAAGTTGTAGTAATAAGTATTAATCAGCGTTTAATTTCCTATACGATACAATTTTTTATTAAGTTAAATATGCATTTTCGATCCTATGTCCACCTTTTTGAAAATCCGGACCACTGTGCGCCGCCACCAGTTTACGGCGAGTTACCGAATAGAGTGGTCTAGTGACAAAGTTACAGCGCTATCCTACTATCCTACTAATATAATAAATATGAAAAATCTTTGTTACTCTTTCACGCCAGAACGGCTGAACGGATCTGGATGAAATTTGGCACAGAGATAGATTATAGTCTGGAATAGCGCATAGGCTTTTTATCCCGGGTTCGTAAACCACGCGGGCGAAGCCGCGCGCAGAAGCTAGTCTGTCATATGTACGATAATCTTAATATTTTCTCATTTTTATAACACGTAACATTAACGTAATTAAATGAAATATCATAGACAGCTGAGAGTGTTTCTGAGGCAGAATTTAGCTATTTATAAGGAACATATTATATTTAATACTTTTTTTAATAACACTTCTGACAGTATTTAAATCATATGAGTAAATCGAGAAGAGGCATGATGGGGTTATGGAAAATAGACCGTACCCCATCCCATCCCTCATAAATTTCGAAATCAAAATCAAAGTTTTTTATCATTTCAGAATGGTCTGACACTATAAAAGAAAGACCAAGGTAAATGGTCAGAAGGAGCGATGCGAAACGCGGTAACTGCTGTATTGGAAGAACAAAAGACTCATGTCTCAAGACAACGTGGAACTACTGCGATTATTACATCCTCCCCGTATAAAAATAGTCTAGAAGATAGAAATCGTAACTCTACGCCTTTGACAAAACCTACATGCAATTTTAAGTTTAAATCTACGGGAAGGTACTCAGCACCGAAATGCTGGCTGACTATAATACTAAAGACAAAATAATTATTATTTGGTAGAAGGTACCACAAACAAATACCGGTGGACCATTAAATGTAACGCATTTTGCAACTTCGTTCCGCACTTGCAATATTCGAAGGAAACCATTTCAAAACTTTCAATATAGTGTATAATGTATGTTAAGGTCATTTTCAAATGCTAGAAGGAATTCTTTCGACTCAGGATTATGTAAAAAAAATTGGAAAATATACTTTATAGGGTTCTTTTAATTTTATTCATTAGAGATTCGAATTGAACGAGTTCAGTCGAATGATTCTATCCATTTTAGTCATCGTTATGTTTGCCTTCTCCCGATTAAGTTAGGGTTGACTGTAAGCCTCACTAAATATCATTATATACATAATAAATCAGGTATCTCTGAACACAGTTTCCAAGGTTGTAGACGATTTATTTGTTTTTTGTAAGATTTATTTAAATTTGTTCTAGAATGTCGTAATAACGGATTCGAAATATCTTTGAATATATAGGTTTGGTCGAAGGGACAAAATATCTATTCGTTACCAAATCACATACCAATCAATATACCACCGAAAAACCTTCCCTTCCTGACAATATTCCCACCATTAATGCAAATGATAATCGAACTCGGATCCTCATATAAATTCGGCAATACAGAGGTCCGCGCCGGATTTAAACTCAGACGTTTCTGCATTGAAGGTAAACATTCAACCGCTAGCATTATCTTTTTAGTCTCAGAAAAACTTAAAAACAATAAACATTAAACAAGAAAAGGTGAATTTATTTTATTTGCAAATAGAATCTTAACATCACTTTTGTCATGCGATTACAAAAAGCGGTTATAACCATGCTAACAATTCATCTTTACTTCCTCTTTTTTAAGCTAGTTCAGCAACATCAACAATTGTTACTTCTCGTCTTTATGTACAAGAACAAGTACTAACAAATAACCTGTTATATGCAACATGTTATATAACAGTATGCCATGTAAAACCTGTGCCAAAGCGAAGCCATTAGAAAGTGCTAGTATCTAATTATCCCCTTACGCTCTTCATCGGCGTAAAAACACATAAATGTGAATATAATAAGGTCTAACGTTTGTGTCACAATAAAATCAATGTTTTCCATATATACTCCATTCTACACTAAAAAGTGCTTATATTATCTTGTAGCGATTTCGCTTGTTCACTTGTTGGCTTTCTCGGAACACCTACTTAAATTGACAATGTTATTCTTTGGAACAAGAAATCAAAGAAGAGGAAACCTCGTATACGTGTTGACTTGTTTTATTATTAAACATTTACTGACAAAGTAACCTTAAATTGTTTTCGAAAAATCCCATTCACATTTTAGGAGCTGATCAAATTATTGCAAGAGTACCCGATAATATTTTTCTTATGAAATTGTCATGCGATATTTTCAAAATATCGTGTGAAAATATGTATATTATTCTGCAATGAACATGTGCTCTCTGCAGTGCAGCTACATCAATATATTATGGGCCCAAGACTATTCTAAATTTAAGCCACTGACTCAACGAAGGCCCTATTGCCTGTTTTGGATTCATCTTGGACGCCAATTAAAATTTGACAACAGTAACAAATTTAAACATCGCTTGCAGTGTAGTAGCGAACGTATATATATTGACGGGTATGATATCAGCCGCCAACAGCTCCACAGGCTTCTGCGACTGACGCAGCATCACAAACACCAGTTTCTTCTCTTTCAGATCGAAATTCTCCCACCCACAGCAGTAGACGGACCTCTCGAATTCTTCCGAAGAGTTTATCAACCTCTGGCAAAGAAAACAGTACAAAAAGAATACTAAGAAGCAATAAACTAAAATTGGTGTAAATTGAAGCCATTCCTGGAGAGGTAGGTAGAAGAATAGAGATATGCAAACAGCATTGGAGCCAAAGTTAACACCTATAGGGACGCTGTATAGAGATTTCAGTTTGTCAATTATATCCATAGTTAAAGTATGTCTCTCAATAAGAGAAGGAAGTGTCTCTTTTGCTAGGTCATTGTTCTCTTTTTTATATTCATTAAGGGACATCATCTCATAAGCCAGCATCTGATACATGGCGGCGGTGTGTGCTATGAGGAACAGCAGAAGAGCTTGGTAGTTAAGAGCGACGATCATAATGGTTAGTTCTTGCATGCCGAGGATTGCGAGACAGATCTCGCGGTTGGGAGACGCTGTCAGTGGCTCCAAACCTTAAACACAAAAAACCATGACGTCATTTTAGATATTAATATTAATATTTTACTTGTTTATATTATTTTCTGTTATTTAAGGCTTGTTTCACCTCTTGCTGATAAAGGGACTGATAGTTATCAAACGGATAATACATATATTGTATCAGTTAGACAAAAATATGTAGATACTAGATCTAAATGATAATGTATTAGATAGTATATCAGCAAGATCAACTTATCAGACACTTGTGTAACAGAAACTTGAACGCAAGCTGTCAGATAAGTTGTAATTAGCGAGTCAGCTAGTTAATCAACAGATGGTAAAAAATACACAAATTTGAAACATTTCAATACAGTACATATGCCAATAAAAAATATATAATTTGTAGCGAAAAAAGCTTGTAAAATAACGGAGCTGTCCGAACAAAGAGTTATTATTGTTTATACTTTTAATAATCTTTCGCAGTATCTCGCGAAAATTCGTGACCAGGAAACATTATATAAGTGATTTGTTGACAGAATGTCAAAGATATTCTTGACATTACATCGCTTGGAGACTAACTTTCTCTGCTGTAAAATAAACTTATCTAAAATTACTAGATATAACATTTTTAATAAGCTATATTATATTAGACAGTGTAGGTCTAATTTCAGTTGGTTAAAGGCACTTCATTAATAAATGTTGAAGAAATAAAAGTAACATGACGTAATATAGTATCACGCCTATATTCCCCAAAGGTTTAAGCACAGGGGTAACATTGTATACCCACATTTCACCGATTCTGTTATCGAGTTCCATTTAACAGGAAGCGAGACTATTCCCGTCTACAGAGCACAAAACCTAACTCAAAATAACTCTCAACTGAGAATTTTCATACAGAAAAATCCCAATAACACCACCCGACCTGAGAATCGATCCCAGGATCTTATGCTCAACAAAAGCGAAAGCGGCCGCTAGGCCAAAAAAAATAGTCGAGTCGATCTATCAAAAAAACAGCTACTTTCAAATAAGTAAATTATGGAGAAACAAAATTGTGTGTTTAAAAAATCGTACCTTTTCTATTTGTATTATTAGTTTGAAGAACTTACCAACACACGGTGTCATGGAATAGCTATTCAATATATCAACACGGTGTGGCAAGTATATGAATAGAGAATCAAACACGTTGAAGCCGTAGAATATGAACACGATCCGTTTGATGATCTTCAACAACTTGTCATGTTTCACCTGCAAGAAGCTGGAGCGACGAGCCATACTATCATTCTGACCGATTTTCCTCAAAAGAGACTGTAATAGTGGTCTGAAATATACATCATCAAATCACGTTAGCTTTAAATGGTGGAGTGGTCATTAATGATAAATTTCAATAGAAGAAAAGCCTTCAAAATCTTCTCTTTCTTATTAGTTTTTTTTTTTTCTTTAAGGTGTCCAACGTTTTGAGATACTTATAATGTGATATGAAGAAAAAAAAAATGTTTTTTTTTTTATTTGCAATTACGATTTTTCAGTTAATTTTACATGTTTTTTTATCTAGATAGCGTCGGCATTTCCGATTACTATTCCTGAGAAGAAACTCAGATACAAACTCAGGGGTCCGGTCTGTTTTAAAGTCGAGTAGATAAGCGAGCAATATCAGTCATGTTTTTTCGACACCTTACAGATCCTATAGAGCTAATATAATACTTTAAAATACTTCATTCTAGCTAAGATACAAATGAGGTTTGTAGAAATAATTTATCTTTATGGCTAAATACTTATATCCAAGAGTACCTAATATACTGCAAGAAATAGTAATAAACCTTTTCATAATAAACCACCAGCTGTTATTGGCAACGAGGATCATGATGGAGATGTTCACGTAACTCTTGATGAAGTCTCCAGCCCCTTGAGCATACTTCCACTGATACACAAAGCTGCCGACGCCATACACGTACATGAGGAGTGGCCAGTGGAGAAGCCAAAACCAAACTGCAGAACATTGGTTATTAAAAACTTGGACAAATAGTTAACGATGAATCAATATATATCTATAAAACACACACTAATCTAGAAATCTTAGAAACTAGAAGCCTAAGAACTTGCGTAGGTTACATAATATAGGAAGTAGACCTCTTTTATATGTTCTGTGAAGTAGACCATCTGCTACGGAAGGATTTCCAAATAGGGATTCCATTTTATGTGAAAAATCTTTCTAAGAAGGCAACAGATAGTACCTACAAAAATATATTTGAAATCATTTTAAATATCTAGATTGTAAGAATACACGGGCAAAAACTAATATCCTATAACGGATGGAAATATAAAAATGGATTTGGAATTGCGCATTATTATTATTATTAACGTTCCCCCGTACTTAGATTTTCCCCTACATCATGGGTTTACAGACACAAACTTCATAAGCATAATACAAGAATACCTTATGACAAATACAAACACTTAATATAAATTTCCATACCAACCTGATGTTTTGTCTTCTTTCCTAAAAGAAAATCCAACAGCATTCGGCACAATATTTACGAGCCATACCAGACTATCAAAACTATTTCCTTCTATATTACTTTTTGTTTTTAACAAAAAAGGTTTCAGACGGCTGAATAAATTCATTTTACAAGTATTATCTTTGCAGACAAGTAAAAGCTAACAAAACGTGGCGTAGATAGCAAAAAATATGTGAAATAAAAAACAATCAGAGGTGCTAATGGTATACTGACAGTAATATATAGAATTAAGAATAGGTACAGTAAGTATTCATATTAAGACCTATGAATTAAGAATACATATTAAGACCTATGACTTTGTCCACTGTAAAGTTTTATTTTTTTAATTCTTCCATATATTCTACTTTAGACGAAATTTTGAATATCAACCAAAATATCTAAAAGGCCGTTATACTTCAAAATAAGAAAGTTCGTAGTCCACCACTTGCTTGGTCCAGGTTGACAAACTACACACTCCTTCAAGAACCTAAGGCAGCCCTCTCAGCTGTGCAAAGTTTGTCACAATTGTTTCATCAAATTTCTGATCCTGATGATTTTGAAAAGTCAGAGGCCCGAGTCGGTTTTGGACTGACACCTATAGAAGCCAAGCGTTCAACTGCCAGGCTATCACTGCTTCACCGCAACTAAAATCCCATAACAATTCTTTTCCTATTCTCTAATGTCAGTGTCAGATACAGAGCCAATTCGATTTTTTATAAAATAACAACTTAATTTATAGCGTAAGGAAATTTGGTACAGATCTTTGTTTAGCGTCGGTCGAAACGTAGATTCAATTTAAAAAAAAAACTAATCATCGTAAATTTTTCAGACCAACGAATGTACCGATTGCATTCTATGTAGGGCTGAAAAAATTATAGGCCCAGTAGCGAACGGTTGGAAGCTTTAATTAAATGCTAATCACCTTTCATTAAAACCACAGCACCGTACATTATTACAATGTAGGTTTAATTATAAAGATCGCGAGCGGTAGACCAGTTTTATGTAAGTTAAGATTATAGTTTAGTTAAAAGAAACTTTTTTAAAGCATCAAAGGGAAATTATAATTTGTTCTACAGTACATGGAACACGAAAGATATTTTAACCATTTATTAATACTTATGTGTAGTAAAAATTACACACTTTAGGTACTCACTTTTTAAAATAAGTCAATAATATAAAAAAGTTTAGCTGAGACCATTATTTAGGAGGAAATAATACTACTATAGCATTACGCCTGTATTCCCCGATGGGAACACCCACATTTCGCTGATTCCGTAATAGGGGGCGAGCCTATTGCCGTCCAACGGACGCAGTTCCAGACTCTGTACTGCTACTGAGAACTTCCATACAGAAAAAATTGCCCGACCCGGGAATCGAACCCAGGACCTCACACTCAGCAGTCGCGCTTGCGACCGCTAGACCAATGAGGCAGTCAAGAGAAATAATACTGATTTAAGATTTTGATAAGTGTTTATTTATGTAACGAATACACTAATTACTACAAGGTACATTGTAGATAGGTTGCCTATGAACAAACGAAATTCTAAATCAACCAGCTAATGTAATGTAGGCAGGTTCCCGATATCTTAAGTCTTAAAAATAGTAACAAACTTATAAATGGACTGGATAGTAGTAGCGAAAGTGTACATACTTATTGGTATCACCTTTGCGGCGCAAACTATGACTGGTCTCTGCGCTTGCTTTAACATCAAGAGCACATGTGTCCGCTCTTTCACACGTAAGTTCTCCCAACCGCAACAGTATACGGCCATCTCAAACTTTTCCGTAGCTGTAGTAAGCCTCTGGCCTTGAAAACAATACAAGAAAAATATAAAGAGGCCGTGGTAAATCAACGGAGCGAAGTTGAGACAATCTTCGAGTGGTAAAACAAAAAATAAGCACATAGATATCGCGTTCAACCCGAAACTTATGCCTATAGCGGCACTGTAGATTGCTTCAAGTTTAGCCACCGTATGTAAAGCAAGAGAATGGCGAATAATTACATTTTTTAAACGATCTTCGATTACAGAATAGGTTTCATTCGAATCATTGCAATATATGGCTAAGTCGCTGAAGCCTGTCAATTCTTCGTAAAGAATTTGAAATACAATAGTAGTGTGGGAGAAAAGAAACAGTAAGCAGACGTCATAGCTGACCACCGACACGATGGCTATTAATTCTTCAATCGCCAACATTCCTATGCATACTTCACGATTTGGGCTGGCAGTCAATGGTTCCAAACCTAAAAAGGAAACATTTAAACATAAGACCTGCACATATTTGTCAATTTTATAGATTATTAAATGTATGAACTACAGTTTTGTTCTAGTATAAATATTTGTTAAACGAAAATATAACTGCGTTGAACTCAATTATCGATTTTCAACTTCACGATAACCAATTATGAGAGTTATGAAAACAGGACTCATGACGACACCGCCGAAGATAATGTTCCTTAACATATTATTGTACATACCAACACAAGAAGGCTCCGCGAATTCATCTATACCGATTGTTCTACTAGGTATGTAAATCATGACACCATTAACGAAATGGAACATGTAGCATATGATGACAATGATCTTGATGCTCTTCAACATTTTCTGATATACGTCGACATACCTCCCTGTTTCGATCAATAAGTCGTCATTCTTCTTCACCAGCTTCAAAAGATCGTTTAAATCGTGTCTGCAGAAATTATACATAAATATAAATATATGTCTATAAAGATATAATAAGATTAATATACTTAGTGCCGATGAAGATCGATTAGTGTGTCAAATGGTTTAAATTTCCTGACGTGGGAATAAAGAAACCTATTCTGAAGACATAATGTTCCAAATATAAAAAGAGACTTCTATCAAGAAATATTTACCTTTTATACAACAACCACCAGCTAGTATTAGCGATGACGATGAACACAGATATGTGAAAGAAGCTATTAACGAAATCTACGAAATCTTCAGCGAAATACATCAGATACACTGCTGCACTAACAACGTACACGTAGACTAGTAGACCCATGTGGACTATCCAAAACATAACTGCAATCAATCAAACACAATTACATGAAAAGCGCAGTAAACGTTTAAGAAATGGCCTCTTTCAACAAACCTATGAATACGTAAAAAAAACCGAGAATCGCAGTTCAAGCAAGTGGGGGGAAACGATTTTTTGAAACTTTCTAAGATATTGAACTAGGAACATCATTGTTAAAGTATAAAACTTTTTGGGTAACTCATGAAATAACAATATGAAAACAATATTGGTTCAATACAATTTTGGATGATTTCAGTAACCTATTATTTTACATACCATTAACTTTATTACTTAAGAGAGGAAAGCCACCAATGGTCGGCAAAAAATTTATAAGCCATATCAAATTTATAAGGGAATTTATTTTAATACGTTGTCTGAAATTTTTAAACCACTGGCAAATGTTTTCGGCCATCTTAGCTCGTAATCTGTGTCTCACTGCTTTTAACGAAGCTAGTGATTTTATGTATTTAAATATGTCGCAAGGTGCAAATGTATTGATTAAGACTTTAATAATTAATGCGCCTAGTTAACTATATCAGAACTTAAGGCGCTGACACCAGGAAATAGAAAGATGAAGCAGTGTTTTTATTATGAGATCATCATCATCATCATCAGCCAGAAGACGTCCACTGCTGAACGAAGGCCTCCCTCAAGGGGGGGTTTGCCATAATCCCCACGCTTGGCAGGCGGCTTGGGGATCGCAGTGGCTCACCGATTAGTGAGAGGACGCTGCTGCCCGTCCTCCGGTGTCTGGCCGCAGTTTTAAGACGTACCCGGGTCATATTATGAGATAACAATATCTAAATCAAACGCGGGGACGAAAACGGGGCGAAAAGCCATTCAAATTATAGAAAAATTCAAGTTTATGAAAATACGCTGAAATGTATCTTTGTTCCAATATTTTATAAATGCACTTGTTAGACTAAAATTTTGTTCCAGCAAAATCAATTCTTTATCATCGCCTTAACGAAGGTGTTAGTTATTTTATTAGATAAAGCCTTTCATTAATTGTACTTGGGCGTCGTACAGAATAATAAAGTAGTTAATCACTAACTATGGAAATGATGATGTCACTTAGGTCCAAAGAATAAAATCCTATCTTAAGACTCCTCTTTGAGTGGACTTCTTTTATTCTCCCACATTTACGTATCTACAAAAAAGAATGTTTTTAAAAAAGATTTACTATCATAAGGCTTCTTACCTATTCTTCTTTACAGGACCAAATTCGAGAAAAGCGTGCCAAATTAAAAAATACGGCATGTACCGATAATTTCATATATAGGAGTAGAACAAAAAAATCTAGTTTATCGGTTCTACATATATATCTGTATGGAATTTTTGGGCTGCAAAACGTTCTCGTAATACGAAATAAACCTACTTGGTCCATTTTTCTCCGGGATAAGAGGGATTGTTCGACATTGACTCCATACCGGGTGTATGCAATTGTGTGGTCCTTAGTTTATTAAGAAATGCGGCGCCCAGCAACGAGACAAAATAAATTTTCTATAATGTCTCTTTTGAATCACTTAACGGGTTAAGAGAATACAGGCGTAATGATATGGGTAGAATTTTAAACCATGCATCCTGTCTGCCATGTTGTAATAATCTATGAATGTACATATAATCTAAATATGATTAGAATAATACTACTATCGAAATAATATGTCGTTAACAACGTTCAGGGACTGAACATATTATTTCGATGAATACTAGGGGAAGGTGGGGCAAGATGAAGTAATGACTGTATGATACGAACTCACTAATCAGAATCGAGCATACGCGTTAGCCGATTTGCCACCGCCGCCACCAGTGTACGGCGAGTTACCGAATAGCGTGATCTAGTGACGAAGTAACAGCGCTATCATATCTTATCTTACTAACATTATAAATGTGAAAGTTTGTGAGGATGGATGTATGGATGGATCTTTGTTACTCTTTCACGCCAGAAGGGCTGAACCGATCTGGATGAAATTTGGCACAGAGATAGATTATAGTCTGGAATAGTACATAGGCTATTTATCCCGGTAAAATGTACGGGTTCGTAAACCACGCGGGCGAAGCTAGTGTACGATAATCTTAATATTTTCTCATTTTTATAACATGTGACATTAACGTAATTAAATAAAATATCGTAGACATCTGAGATTGTTTCTGAGGCAGAATTTAGCTATTTATAAGGCACATATTTTATTGAATACTTTTTTTAATAACATTTCTGACAGTATTTAAATCATTTGAGTAAATCGAAAAGGGCCATGATGGGGTTTTGGAAAATAGACCGTACCCCATCCAATCCCTCATAAATTTCGAAATCAAAATCAATTTTTTTTATCAGTTCAGAATGGTCTGAAACTTTAAAAGAAAGACCGAGGTAAATGGTCAGAAGGAGCGATGCGTAACGCGATAACTGCTGTATTGGAAGAACAAAAGACTCGTGTCACAAAACAAAAGATTCGAGTCTCAAGACAACGTGAAAGTACTGCGATTATTACGTCCTCCCCGTACAAAAATAGTCTAGAAGATAGAATTAAAAAGAAGAAACGGGTGGAAAAAGAGAAAGAAGAGAAGAAAAGTCTGAAGGATGCATGTTTGTATTGCGCTGAACTAGTATATTTAGTATCAGTGGAAGGAGAACTTATCCAAAGTTGTCATGTATGTGGTAAATGGGCTCACTGCTCGTATGTAGAAAATGACGACGATGAAGTTATACATATATGTCTCCACTGTCAAGCCAATAAATAATTAGATATACCTGTTTATTGATAGGTATATCTTGCCCTCGGGGGTACCCTGTCCTGCCCCACTTGTAGGGCAAGATGGCGAGAAAGAACTTTTTAGTAGTTGCTGATTTATTATTTTTAAAACTTTAAATAAATGTTTAATTCTTTGTTAAACTGAAACCTGATAAACTGATTACCAAAAAATAATTAAAATTAGAGTAGCGCATTGTCCATAGCGCCAGATGAAAATAAAAGAAAAAAAAACTGCTTGAAGATTATTCGCAAGTCTTCGGTTATTATGGCATCCAGGCGCGGTCACAACCAATTAACGACCCCCCCCCCCCCTCCCCGACCGGAGTATGAAAATTTTAAGATTGTATTTTGGTGCAGCTAGTAGACAGTGAAGAATCCATTATATCATGGAAATAATATTCATAAATTACGAAATAACGTTATTCACTGCCATCTTTCACCCATATCTTGAACTACTTAGGTTACTAGCTTGTTACAAGTTCGAAAACCGTAAAGCAATGCCTCATGCACGTAATACGCTAAATCATTCAAAGATGGTGCTGTTATACATTTATGAAAAACAATTTTTAGTCACATGACAGCATACTGAAGGTCATTCGATCGTTCTCATTACCAAAAACAGGTTTAATGTTTATTCATAATATTATACGTATTTCGTCTTTAAATACAGAGAAATGAAGACTCATCTCGATCTAATATATACATAGATCCTTCAGAAAATTATAGGATACGTATTATGATTTGATTTTGTACCTTTTTGCATGTATTTTCGCTTCGTACTTTTTCCTTTGGTGTACGATAAAGAATACTGTATCAGTCTGTCTATCTATTTGAACTAACTTGCCTTGCATTCTTATTACAAAATTTAGTTTCTAGGTCTATCTATATATAGAACACGTGATTGTACTTGCAAGGTTTTTATTTCATGTTTTTTAAGATTGCTAATGTTTATATCACTTCACGCAGATACTTTGAGTTTTTTGGAATAAATTTGAACAAAAGTACACTCTTTATTGCTAGTTAAAGCAAACGATTTTCAATAGTTACCTAGGTACGTAAGCGGGCCTTGATACTGTAAAACCTATGATATTTGTAAGTAGGTATCGACCAACGTTCCTATTCATGTGTAGAATGTTTCTTTTTTAACGCAGTAGCTAATTAACGAGCAAATTTCAATGAGAATTTAGCACACCTTGATTGACCAGTTTATAAATCACTAGCTTTTGTCCGCGACTTCATTCGCGTAACCTAAGTGCGATATATGATTTATAGCCTAAAGTACTCATGAATAATGTAGCTTTCTACCAGTGAAAGAATTTTTAGAATCTGTTCATAAGTTCCGGAGATTACCCCCTACATACAAACTTACAAACAAATTTTACCTGTCTATAATATTAGTACACTAGCTTCCGCCTGCGGCTTCGCCCGCGTGGTTTACGAAATCGTACATTTTTCCGGGATAAAAAGTAGCCTATGTGCTATTCCAGACTATAATCTATCTCTGTGTCCATCCGGTACCATTCAGCCGTTCTGGCGTGATTGAGTAACAAATATTCATCCATCCATCCTGACAAACTTTCACATTTATAATAAGTATAAGTAGGATAGGATTAGTAGGATGGGTAGGATATACATAGATTAAGTATACTGTGTTAAATCCCTACTGGAATCCAAAGCGTAGTTTATTTCTATACATTTCTTAGCCAAAACAGACCAAATTACCTTAATAAAAAAAAGAAAATTATTTTCCTTATTACTTACAATAACACAATTATAATCATGTCATCATAATACCATAAAACAACAACACATTCCTGTTCGAAGCTCTATGACGCATATCGGGATTTCTGCCTACTTTCCAAACGATAGGGAAAACCAGAGAGAAGTTGATCCGAGAATCCTGAAATACAAAACGAACACATGTACGATCATTTATTCAGAAAACATCCAAAAATAAAGACAGACAGGTTACTGTCGACATTATACTTATTTGGCTTTTACGATCTCAGATTTGTCTTTACATTAAACAAAAGATACTTAATACTGTATATGTACTATATTATGATGATACTTAATACTAGGTATATTAATTTACTCGTAGGCTTGTACTAGAAAACGATATTCAAGCTCGATCAGAGTTTAAAACTAGTTTTATTTTGGGACGTGTTTAATTTTAGAATATTCCTCAAGCATAAATTTATTGGTCATAGTTCAGATGAGATTATCTGTAGGGTAGGCTCGCCTAATTGTTTGACAAACCTCAATCTGTGATAGGTTATTTTGAAGCTCTTACTAAATCATCACATTGTTAAAACACAAAGCATTTTATAACAAAGTAGTAACTCGAAAATACATAAGAAAGAAACTCACAAGGAACTATAACAATAAGTTATTAAATAACGGAATTAAGAATATACCTACATATGCGTTAATAGATAAGTGAGTTTGCCAAATACACGATTTTTCTCAGTTTCCAGTTTAAGCAGAGTTTGCATCTGTAATCATGCAAGTGTGGCCAAGAACGCGTTTGTTCGCAGATTTCCTTAAAATAATACCTACTTACTTATGTGTTGTATTCCTTGTTCATGCGCATGATTTGAATTTCGATTCAGCTGAGCGTAGATTGATAACTATTCCAGATTAGGACCGATTTTGAAGCACAATTTATACAGTGATCAGCGAACCTTAGGTACAAATTGCTTTAGTATTCAAGACTCGTAGAGTGTTACTTGAGACTTCTTAGATTCCTCTGCGCACGCGTTGGTTTACATACAGTGTGTAACAAAACTGTACGTTCTATAAGGGACGCAAATATAATTCGCACAATGTAGTCAAGAGTCAGAGTTAACGGTTGTCGCAGTGGTTGAGCAATCGACTGCTGCGCTACGTGCCGCGGATTCGATTCCCACACGGAATAAATATTTACTGATAGATAGTTGTTACGGGCGGGTATGGATATGTGTCCGCGTCCACGATACGATATAGTACAGTAGATTATCCTTAGTGTGGGGCAACGTGTTTAAAAAAAGAAAAAGGAGTATGGCCAATGACATTAGCAGTCTTGGACAAATATAAGGTACCTACTTAACAACAGTACTTATTTGTAAAACCTTACCTGATAGCCTCCACAATTAATAATCGTTTCTTTTGACTTCCTTTTGCTTGGCTTATCAAGGCTTTGAAACGATAAGTTTCAGAAAGGTATATAACCTCATTATTATTGCTTTGTTTTCTTATACTACAACTTGCCTATATCTGAAACATAATGTAAGTAACCCGTTGATTTCCTGATTTAATTTAATGCTTCGGTCGAAACCTATTCGTGTTTACGAATACGTATGTAAGAGTAAGGAAAATATGCGTACGTACTTAGGTTCCGAATTGTTGTAGGACAAAAAGAATTGCACTTTTAATTATAGTTGAAAGATATATCGGACCTAGTTACGAATAAGGTTTATTTTTTGGTAAATTAATCTTCAATCCTTAAACGCGTTAAACTTGTAATCGTTTTTTGAGTAAAACGAGACGCCCGAAGTAACAGCGTTACATTACTTTAGAAGAAACTTTTTTTTATTTTAGTTATAAAATCAATTCGTGTCACAGGTTCGATATCCATATGCAACAAATATTTCTTTCATCTGCAAATTGGCGAACCACTGCGCCATCGCCAGCTGTGCTGTTATATGTATTCAGATTATTTAGATATTTCGTCTGATATTTCTTGGCAATTTGCCATCACTGTTTTTAATTTCAACTTTTGTGTTATTGAATTACGTTATTTATGGAATTACATAACATAAACGACTTATAAACATATTTGCGATATTCTGATTATATAGCTATTTTTTGCATCGCAAATTCCTAAATAATTACAGCAGTTCAAAAACTTTCTTGCTTTTACTAGGTACCATATTCGCCTGAAACGTTTGTAAATATAATTTAAATCTAGACAGCCTATCTATAATTAAAATATAAAATAAAATTCTATAATCCATAATATTTAAAATTCTACTGTAATACTAACATCACCGTAGTGTGGCCTTAAAAATGCCTTAAAGGAAAAATTTCTTGTGTAGATACCATTTTCTTTATTATTTTTAATTGTATGTCCTTTTCTTGCACGGGACTACAGAGTCCCGGACTTTTGAAAGGCGTGCGTGGGGCGAAACCAACACGTAGAAGCCTTTTAAGACAACGTTAATGAATTGTTATGGTGACATACCTAGCGATTAACTCTGTATGCATTATAGAAATGCACCCAAGGCGAATCCCTGGATTTGTAGGACTATTACAGAACAAATGGAGAAAAACTACTTGGGCTATTGTGATGAGATGTTAGTGGACTGGGTTATGGGGAACTATGGAAATCTATGGCGCCTGCCGAAACAATGTAATATACTACATGTAAAAATAGCAGACGGAGACTCGCCAACCCACTAACTGGGCCCCCCAAAAATAGTTGCTTCGGTCGCAACGAGGGGGCAACAGGGACGTGAGCGGCTGAAGGGTGAAGAGGCTTCACTGGACTTTAAACTCAGATCACTTGCTCCCTGAGGGTTCGGCATCACTGACCCACTCATCACTTACGCTCAGCATCCACCCTACGCGCAGAGCTCTGCTCTAACGACTCCACTCTGGGCGGCCAATGAAGGCAACCAGAGGCGGGAGATATGTCCCTCGTCAGTATTCACTCCAGCCAGCCAATGAAGGCAAGCCGGAGATGAGGAACGGTGACTTCTCCATGGAGCACTCGCGTACTGCGGGGTCGCTACTCCCCTACTACTACATTTATTAATATTACTACCTATTCTTTATTACTTTTTGCGTTTTCAGAAGCCTTTAGCAACAACGCACTGTGTGTTTAGTCTAGCCGCTAGACTAAACACACACACAGGATGATTCCCTGTAGTCGTAATAAGTATCTACTTACATTATAATTCTCGTATTTGTTCATGACTCAGACTCTCTGAAAATATTTGGAGCGTGACCTTGTGACGTGAGTCATTGATGTTGATTCTGTTTACAAACATAACTATTCAGACTGACAATTATAAGTCACTTTCTACAAAAAAATAAATTATTTAGTCCTGTCAAATTCATCTACTTGTTTGTTATCAAAGTGAATTTAAGTCGCCCATCGCCATACTTAGTTGCTCAATCATAGTGCCTAACTGTTCATTCTGCAAAATTATATTTAGAAATAATTACATTAATTAGACTGCCTCATTGGTGTAGTCGCAAGCGAGACTGCTGAGCGTGAGGTCCTGGAATCGGTTCCCGTGTCGGGCAGTGTTAGTGAGTTTTTCTGTATGGAAATTCTCAGCACGGAGTCTGGTACTGTGCCCGGTAGATGGCAATAAGCTCGCCACCTATTACATGGGACTCAATAACATGAATAATAGCATCGGCGAAATGTAGGTGTACAATAGCTTCAGGCTGGAGCATATAATAACATCCACGCATCTGTTCCGACCACATTGGCGCAGTTCAACCTGATCGGCACCCGTATGACGTAAGAACAATGTGACACTGGCTTTCGCTAATAAACATGCTATTTCGTTTCCTCTTATGAAAACATATGCAATGCGAGAAAAGGATGCACCGTTTGTTGGTCGCTGTGGTTGTGGATCAAGGCGCCGATCGTCCTCTACGAGCATAACGTACTCTATCATTTATACTGCCCACCTTTTACGAATATGAAGTAATTAATTATAGGTACATAAGTACGTGTACAATAACACATTATGGTGACGCAGTAATAGCGTAGCTGATCGTAAATATACTCCATGAAATTGCGTTTGAATAGAAAATAAAATATGTTCAGCAACGCGATATCAAAAGACGTGTTTTTCTCGTATTTCGTTTTAACAGAAAATAGTCTTTATGCTCTGTGTCTTAAGGGCAACCGAAAGGCAAACAATGAGCACAAACAAATGTAAACAAATGTACTTAAGTGTTTAGTGTCAAGAGTCCTCCCATCTACTAACATTAGTTGAAAGGAATTGCAGAAACGACCGCGTATGACGATACCCATGTGGAACATTCAACCATTTGCACTGCTTTTAAAGGAATATGCAAAGCACTTTTTCCTATGCAATGGCACCTACGAACTTAGGTTTAACTTCTTGTCTTATTTTATTAGGTTTTAGGAAAACCCATCTAACTAATCCGACTAGATAAATTTTATTTTATTGCTATCATATGACAAGAACCTCTAGCCATAAGAAAACGACTAGATTTTTCCTTATGATATTATTTACAAGAACAAATACTTATGCAACTACGATTGTCTTGCTACTGAAATTATACAAAGATGACTAACTTACTTTTCCATTCTTAACAACAAACTGAAGTCTTCGCACACATTCTAGAAGTAGGTTTTTTTTTATAGAACATTGCTCTACACTAGGATTTCTCCTGTATCGTCGGTACACTTTACAAACATACATGTCACATACACACACAGCCAGACCCGAAACAAATACCCATCTATAGATCATACATATTTGTTCCGTGCGGGAATCGTACCCGCGACGAGAAGCGCAGAAAGCTAATTAGGATTGCCAGGCCTGTGTTCGGCTTTAGCCGGACATGTTCGGCTTTTTACAATGTCCGGCCAAATAATGTATACAACTCCGGCCTGTCCGGCTTTTGTTAGGCTCTTGGTCAACCCTGCCCCGCCAAAAGATGCCAAAAGTATCAAAATATCAGAATCTGTGTCTGGCTTTTCTATTTTAGGCCTGGCAACCCTTGTCACGATACTGTTTGATGTTATAAAATAAATATCAAATACGGTATTACACCGCTCGTATTGTGCCATTGTTATCGTTCGGACGGCTATGAAAGTCGCCAGTTTATAAAACAAGCTGATATAATATAACCCGCACGGCAAAACACATAGAATTGAGGTGAAATCTGTATCACAACAAGATTCTGAAGTGTACACACAACACTGCTCGGTATAGTCAACGTCACAGTGTTTTTAAATGACAAAAAAAAATCCGCCCGTTAATTTCCCACGACTGAGCAAGGGCCTCTTCTTAGAATGAGAAGCCTTAGTCCACCAGCCTTGCCCAGTGCGAGTTGGCGGAGTACACACACCATCAAGTGCTTTATGGAGCCCTCTCAAGTGTGCAGGTTTCCTTACGATGTTTTTCTTCGCCATTAACGCACAAATGCCGCACATTATAACTTGCACATTTTTTTTGTTATTAATTGTTATAGAATGATGGTAATTTTATCGTCAACTATACCTAATAGTTAGATAGCTAAGAAGAAAAATAAGTATCTTTGTTGACATAGCTTAGCATCACGCCTGTATCCCCAAAGGATTAGGCAGAGCTGTACTACTGTACACACACATTTAGCCGATACAGTCACTGAGTCCCATGTAATAGGGGGCGAATTATTTGACGAATTAATTTAAAAAATGCGATCATCTTATGTCTCTGACTGTACCTATATACAGACAGTTGATGGACTACTTGCCGCTTTCTTTTTTCACTTGGTCAAACAATATGTAGTACCTACATTACCTTCATCATCATCAGCCAGAAGAAGTCCATTGCTGAACGAAAGCCTCCCCCAAGGGAGGGGTTTCCATAATCTCCACGCTTGGCAGGCGGCTTGGGGATCGCAGTGGCTCACCGATTAGTGAGAGGACGCTGCTGCCCGTCCTCCGGTGTCTGGCCGCAGTTTTAAGACGTGCCCGGGTCTTTACCTACCTATATTACCTTATGGGTAGTTTAAACCTTTTTTTATATAAAAAATAAATATAAGGATACCGTACTTGTTTGTCGTAAAAGTAAACATTATTCAAGGGGCTAGTACAAGAAACTAGAGCAAACACTATTAAATGTTCCTCGGCTGTATCAAAATCTGGAGTACATAATTAATTTTAGACCTATTTTTCTGCCCATACGCCGTATAGAAGGCTCTACAGAAAAAAATACCTAAATTCGGAATAAATATTCCTGCAGTATGAACGCGAACGAAATTAATAGAAGTAATGTTTTCCACATATTTATTTCATTTTCCAACTCATTTATAACGGCATTTCACATTAGCGTATCGAAGCTTGGTTACGGGATCCAGTCCGATGCACCGTGACGTCACGAACCGTTGGCACATCTAATTGGGAACGGAACACTGGTGCATGTAACTGGCCAAATAAATACTAGTATGTAATCGTTGTTTGCGGACCGTCGATTACTTAATACCGCTAGATGCGCACGCGCAGGTTGGCAGTCTAGAGAGAAATTTATAGTTTAACTCTGTGTGCAACCACATGCAACATAGTGCCACATATTTCTTTAGTGTGCATCCTGTGTAATCTAAGGATATTGTTAGTACCTACATATAGTAATGTTTAGATTTAGAATTTAACATAGTAATTTAAATTCATATCTAATGAATTTTATATACACTATATTTACACACTAATCAGATTAGAAAAGTAAAAAATTTAAAAACATTACGCATCGAAATACTCCTCCGGATCGCTGTCAACCGGCAGTGTGCCCAGAAGACTGGCAGCGTTGCCACGCTGTATACTAATTAGGTTGTAGCAGACATAGACTTATAATTTCGCAGAGATCAAATGACATTTGCTTCGTGTAAAGATAAAAATAATAAAGGTCATCCAGGTTTCTTTAAAGCGCATGTGACGTTAGAAAAGTAAAGAACCTTCCAGTATCGTTAAGTTTTACATATTCATAAGGATTTTAACCAACCTTCTTAGCGATTACAAAGCATAATAACATTCAACCTGTACTCGGCTTAAAAACAAAACCACCTTGCATACCGATTTAACTCAAGTAAATAACTTTTAACCAGTACGTACACAGCTGACGACAAAATCTTGCTCTTGGTATTCACATGGAATTCTAGTCACGCACACATGCGGTAGTAGTTAGCAGTAGTAGAGGAAAAGCGATGGAACTAAATGTTAAAGGTTGCCTGTAACTTATTGTATATATTATGTCCTATACACTCAGTAGGTACCTATCTATATATAAGACTAGCTGTGCCCGCGACTTCGTTCGCGTGGATGTCGGAACTTAACAATGTATTTTTTAGTGAGACCAAATGCACTTAACCCTACTTTTTTCTAAAATAAAAGAATTTTTCTAAAATAAAAGTAGCCTAAGTTACTCCTTATTACATCAGCTACCTGCCAATAAAAGTCCCGTCAAAATCGGTCCAGCCATTTCAGAGATTAGCCTATACAAACAGACAGACAGAAAGACAGACAGACAGACAAAAATTGTAAAAAATGTTATTTTGGTGTATGTACCGTATATATATTCATATGCATGTAGTAAAAAACTGTTATTTCAATATTACAAACAGACACTCCAATTTTATTTATATGTATAGATGTAACGTGATGTAAAAGTGAAATATCACTCACCTATTCACTCACTGACTAATTATGATATTTCTGGAATTATCAACCCTACAAAATTGAAATTTGGATTTCTGGGGTGAAGGCATTCCCTATGGTGTCCAGGATTTTCCAAAACTCAACCCCGAATGGGTTGAATTGGGGGTTTAAAGTTTATATAAATGCTCTTTGTACACAGATAGAGTTGCAGAAACATATTTATATATAAGAATAGTTTCCACAAAATACAATTATATATTTTTTCCTTCTAGCAGACCCGTAGCCCTAGCCTAGATAAGTACGACAGACGACGAAAGACAAAGAGAATATAATATTACTGAATGCATCATATAACTAACTAGCTGTGCCCGCGACTTCGTTCGCGTGGATGTCGGAACTTAACAATGTATTTTTTAGTGAGACCAAATGCACTTAACCCTATTTTTTCTAAAATAAAAGAATTTTTCGAAAATAAAAGTAGCCCAAGTTACTCCTTATTACATCAGCTACCTGCCAATAAAAGTCCCGTCAAAATCGGTCCAGCCATTTCAGAGATTAGCCTATACAAACAAACAGACAGACAGACAAAATTTTTAAAAAATGATATTTTGGTGTATGTACCGTATATACATATATTCATATCCATGTAGTAAAAAACGGTTATTTCAATATTACAAACAGACACTCCAATTTTATTTATATGTATAGATGTATAGATAATATGAACGATAACGTAGCCATGCATGGCTATGGGTGCCATTGTCGCCTTGATTTTCATTGCTACATTATATGCGCCCGCGCCGCGCGACGTCAGCTGTGGAAAGCGCGACAAAGTGGACCGCTGACTATCACGCTCGGCTAAACATCGGTCAACCAGCTTCCTGTCAATGATTTAAAACGAGAATAAAATGCTGCTGTTCATTTAGGTGTTAAGCGGTGATATTTTTTGACAATATGTACACAATTTATTTTTATCTTTGCTTGCTTTCGAAGGGTATATACCTCATTATTATTATTACGCTATTTATTTTAAATCAAATGAGTTCTGTTGGATTGTGAATGGCCAATGATTTCGCCCTCATAGATAACATAAATAAGCAACGCGCCTGTATTCCCCGAAGAGTTAGAGATATTGTACACCAACATTTCGCCGATACCGTTATTGAGTCCCATGTAATAGGGGGCGAGTCTAATGCCATCTACCGGGCACAGTTCCTGACTGCGTGCTGCAACTAAGAAACTCCTTATAGAAAAGCCCAATAACACTTTGCCAGACCCGGAAATCGAATCCAAGACCTCATGTTCAGCAGATCACTAGCGATCACGAAATCAAATTAAATAATATGTATTGTAGTATCTGTGTGGAATACCTAATTTCAAGTATGATTAAAGCAGAAGTAAATCGACAGTTTAACAGATGTTTAACACGAAGTAAGCCGTTTAAGATTAACTTTTAATTTATTTTCATTTTATTTATTATCTATTGTCAATAAAGACGGACTTCATTCAATAGGTACTTACGTTTAAAACGATTGAATTGTGGTTAAACTAGGGTTGCCAACCGTCCTGTTTTCCCAGGACGTGTCCTGCTTTTTGGAGAGTCCTGGGTTGTCCTGGATAGTTATTAAGTAGCGTCCTGGGTTTTTTAAAGAGTCCTCGTAAGTTCCTGTGTTTTATTATTCACGCACCACTACTGCCTTGAACTTTAAATCATCACTTAAATCATTTTAATCATCGGCGTTATTATGTTATCCTTACTAATTAATTCTTCATTTCATTTCTTATATTATAGAATTTAATTGAAGATTATTTCATAAAACATTGTAATTGTTATTCATTGAGTTTCATTGACACTGTTTTCTTATACTTTTCTTATACTGCGTCCTGTTTTAAACCGAAATTTCCGGGCATTTCCACTTTCAAATCCTGGTTTTCAAAATTTAGGGATGGCAATCTTAGGTTAAACGTACTATGACTAAGCCGACGAAAAGATAATCACGAATTTCCTCCTCACTATTGTCATAACTAACCGTGATACCTCGCTATCAACACGTTAATTAATTATTCTATTAGTATTAAAACAGCCTATTAAATAATAATAATATATTTATTGATTAGACAACAGAGGTCCAAATTGTTAGTTACAAAATACTTACGATCTATGTTAGTTCATTAAATTAAAAATCGTGTGTACCAATTTGTCACTCATATGAATAAAATCACTTCTGGCTCACTAACAACTGCATGAAGTGATTCATAATGGGTGTATAACATTTGTCCACTAACATCCTCAAATGCCGTTAGGACTTGACCGCGACAACAACAGCAAATTGATAATTATATGGAATTCCCGAGTGGAGGTTGCCTAGTGATATTGCTCACAACGCCCTTTTCCCTATGACTCTTAGGGCTAGTTTCTTCATCAATAGCTAAAACCAAGAGTAAGTTTAGATACAATAGTTTTGACGGCACAGTTAGCGAATTGGTTGAGTGATCGACTGCTGCGCTACAAGTAGCAGGTCCGATACCCGCATGAAATTAAACTACAGATAGTTCTTCTTACTTAGATCTGTGTTGGTAAACGCACTCACAGGAAGTCACTTTCAAGTCTGGAAAGCAAAGTTTGCTAAAAAAAACAAAAATAGAAAGAATTAGCCAATAACACATTGGCTAATTCTTTCTATTCTTCTTTATTCAAGAAAATACTAAACTGAAAGTCTAATTAGTTACCATAACCTAAACGACGCAAGCTGCAGCTGGACGAACAATAACCAGCAGCTAATAAAACGTTTCGATGTTACTTTAGCTGTTACCTTTATTGAAGAAACCGGCCATTACTCCCTTATTCTTACGTTTTCATTTCTTATATTGTTACAAACAATTAGATTATTTAAAAAAAATACGAGCCTCCGTTAGCAGTCGGCAGACTTTCTTCTGTAGACTATACAAATGAAAGGTATATTCAAAATCAAGCACTTACGCCATTGGCACTGAGCTAATTTTGTAAACAATTTTCCGCATTTCGCAAATACGTATTACTCACATAGGTCGAGTATACGAAGCGATTTCTGTTATATATAAATCTTCTATGCTTACCTTCATTCAATGTGACCTTATAACTTAAGGGACATACCTTTGACATTATACAGCTATCACATTATGTGATAGCTGTATATACAAACAAGATGTAGGTACTAATTATAATAACATCACAAATTAAAGTTATTGGAAGAAAATCTCTTCGAACGCTGGATCTCTTTAAACGATGACTGATTCATGCTTGCCCTCTGTTGCGACAGGTCAGCTCAAACAGCTATGGCGCTGTCTTCAAAAGGTCATACCACCCTATATTCGTCTCACATAAATCCTTACTATAATCTGTCTAGATTATAAAATAGACCGTGACCCCCGAGTTTGTTTCGGCGTTTCTTCTCAGGTATAGTCATAGGAAATGCCGACGCCATCTAGTTTAAAAAAGACGTGTAAAAATGATTGAAAAATCCTAATTGCAAAATAAATCATTTCATTTCGTCTCCTAGAATTCCCAATTTTGGAAGAATATAGTTACTTCCATCGATTGGGGTCAGGTCCCAGTCTAACCATATGCGGCTGAATATCAGTAATAGTTACACGGAGCATCAGATCTCCCGCATCTCAATTACTGGGAGACAGTAAACCCGTCACCCAATTATTGTAAATACAGACGACGTTTGACGGCATTGACACGACAGTGGCTAAGCCATTCGCTTCCTGGGGTTAAATATTTGTATCTACAGATAATTGTACAAGTAAATAGAGTTCGAGTCTGGGTATGTGTGTATGTACCATGTATGTTTGTAGACTATATCCACGATACAGGAGAAATCCTAATGAAGGGCAAAGTTGAAAAAAATGTAATTGATAAGTCTAACACACAATCATGTGTGTAAAAAGCCCTAAGAAAGAGACACTGGTTGATATGAATTTATAATTAGTTTGAGAAAAAAAATATGTTGTTTTGTTACTTTTCGTCATTATATTTTATTTGTCATAATATATCTTGACGTAAATAAACTTATTTTCTTTCTTATGTTCCTTACGGTAAAATAAGAGGAAAAGGTCAAAACAAGTGCGTCGGCGCATTCAAAGAGCACACGTTAACATTATGTCCAAGAAGACCTCTATGAAGTAGATACAAGGAAAATCGATCGATTCGAACGCAGTCAAGGCTGGTTATGACGATTTTAATTCTTAATATTAAAACTGCAATTCTCTGAGTTCGAGTAAAATAAACTGGTTTTAAGTTTTGTATAAATATTTAAAAAGGAAATTTAAACAAAATATGGATGAATTGTGTGAAATGTAACATGGCGGACAAAAAAGTGAATTCTGAGATGACGTCTGATAGAGACGAATAGAATAGAAAAAAAGGACATATTGCGTTGACCCCAAATAATATGGGACTTGAGAATGAAAGAATTAAATAAAAAACGATCAACATACAACAGAAATTCACCACGTGATACTCATTGTACACATACGATAGGTACACACGCTACATAACATAGCATCACACTAGTCCCCCCAAGTGTTAGGCTGAGGTGTAGAAGTGTTGTACCTGTTGTACATTTTTCTAATTGTATCAGGACGTACAACACTGAGTATTGAGTCCCGTGTAATAGAGGGCGAGTCTATATAACTCTGAGCTACTCAACGTTTCTATACACAGAACCCAATAATAATTAGCCCCAACAGGGAATCGTTACCAGGACAACACATTTTCAGCAGTCTCGCTTGCGGCCACTAGACCAGTGAGTCAGTTACGATTTACAACCAATTACAGAGACAACAAAACAATATAGAACAAATGAATAACACGGGTCAGTTTTAGATTGCTTTTGTTAAATAACTGGCAGAATGGCGGTATTTATTTATAGTTCATTCATTCAAACGCCTATACTATTCATTTATCATGGCCGCCATGTAAGTCTAATCGGTGTAGTGTTTTATTGTTTAATCCTGTGTTCAATTACAACGACCTCGCTATTGTATCCACAGCTCAATTCATGTAAACTCCAATTGATCCAGTAAACTCGGTTTATATAATAATCGAGGATTACGTCCATTGTTCCACTTTTCTTGAATTTACTTCGATTTATCTTCGAAAATGACTCGAAGTTGAATTTAAGGTTTTATGAATTTAGGTGCAACTGCCTCATTGGTCTATTAGTCGCTAGCCCAACTGCTGAGCGTGATGTCCTGGGTTCGATTTCCGAGTCAGGCAAAGTATTACTGGGTTATTCTGTAAGTGAACTCTCAGGAGTCTGGAACTGTACCCAGTAGATGGCAATGGGCTCGCCCGCTATTATATGGGATTGAATGGAATGTTGGTGTACAATAACCTTTGCCTATCCCTTCGAGGAATACAGATAATCCTAACTTCCTAACTTAATATAATATATGCGAAAGTATGTTTGTTTGTTACCTTTTCACGTCTAAACCACTGAACCGATCATCATGAAATTTTGCGTTTACGTTGTCAGGGGTACAAAAAAGGACATCGACCACCTTTCATCCAGAAAAAAGTACTGTTCACGAAGGAAAGATCAATAACTTTCGACGATTATAATTGCTTTAGGACGCTAGATGGCGCTACGTGTGACCCGATAAAATGCACGGGTTCGTAGTCACGCATGTGTAGATAACTAGGTAAGGAATGTACTAAGATTCTTTTAAATGTATAACCGTAACTGTATCAAAACCTTACTAACTTTGTATATGCTCATCGAATTCTCAATCTATCTTCATTTGCGATATCATGAAAAGCAGCACATTCCTCTGTTATCAGCAAACCTATTTAGGTTAAATTGATACAAATACCGATTTACTAAATAGATAGTAGAAGTTCAGGCTGTTTACTGGGAAATACAAAACGTTCCCATGAGATATATCTAAGATAATATATATGTATAAAACAGTAATTTAATATAATCTTTAACTCCGTTTTATCGAAACAATAGACAAATGTGGCCTGCAAACGCACGAATATATTTTGAACCAATTCTTGAACCTGATCTTGATTGGTCGTTAAGGTTAGGATAAAAGCATTAAACTGAGATTAATCCCTACTGGAAGGAAGCAGACATGCTATAGGTATATGTTTATGCCCACACATATCCTTGCTTGTCCAACGGTATAAATAAATGGGCCTTGTTTTCTACAGTTATAATAAATAGGTAAAAAGACACAAGATGCATCCGTCGTCCATTATACGTTCCTCCGAGGCTCCGATTCAATTCTAAGACACGTCTCATTCATGCGCTGATCTTGAAGAATGAATCATTATTCCATGCGTATTCTTATGTTGTAAATACATTGTGTTGAACTAGCAGGAAACCCTATTTGTTTCCCGTTCGTAGTGTAGAGTTTACGCTATCAATGAACGCCGTAAACAATAACAATTATGTGCAGTTAACAATAATTCTCTACTTATTTAATTTACTTATTAATAAATAGGCTCACATTTCACCACTATTTCACCTGATTACAAATTATTGTTATATTTTTTTTTTACTTATTATGCTATCGCTATTACCAGAGTCTCTATCCCAGTGCGTCATTTAATAATTTTAGCGGCAACGAACCATATCGATGGGATGATGAGTCAGACGGACGGATTCATTGCCGTTAATTGTATTTTTTTTTTTTCTTCAATTGACCACTATATTTCAACACATGTGAAGTCCAATATTCGGGCCTCTTACGACTTTTATAGTAGGTACTAGCTTTTGTCTGTGACTTCGTACGCGTAAAATTATGAATCTGATATTTTCCTGCGGTAAAATGAAACATGTATTTTAAGTAAGACCTCTAGCAATACATCGGTGAAAACTGCATTCAATTCCATGCAGTAGCTTTTGCGTGATGCGTGTACAAACATACAGACAGACACATTCTAAAAACTGTTTTGGCTTTTGTTGCTCTAATAAAGACCCCGATATTAGTTTTTCTCCAATATCTATAATGTACAGACATCGGCCTGTTATAATTTTATTATGTGTATAGATATGAATGTTCAAAAACAGTTTTTTATATTTGTAATTATATTATATGTGGAACTGGGCTAGTTGCTTTTGTTGCTTGCCGGAGGAGCTTTAGGCAACGCTGCGCTGGTAGGCCCAGAAGAAGGAGGTCTTTGCACTGCACTGAGACTACGATAGCAACACGATAGCGTCAATTACTCAAGAATTTGTTTCCTAAATCGACTTCTAACGAGATAAAATCCGGACGTGACGGACTTTTGACGCGAAACGAAAACGAAGCCGATAGAAAAAAATTGTTAAGGAACAAAATACTGACCAACTAAGCATCAACCCAACAACAAGCCATAAACGCGAACTACTGAATATGGGACTATTAATAGACTTCTTCAATGAACTGTTGTAAGACATAATATCTTAATCAACACGCTTGGCGGACGGATTAGTGATTGTAGTAGTTAGTGTTGGTTTCGGTTATTGTGTTGGTACGAGAAGTGATGTTGTAGGTCCCAGAAAGAAGCAGTGTCAACAATGCTTACTCATTTTCTTAAAATTCTACCTATGTTTAGCCTCTTTCTTGCATTGCTCGTCATTTTCATTGCTCGGAGGAGAAAGAGAAAGAAAACAGGAAAAGCACGGAAAATATTTTTTTAGTTTAGAACATGAATGGCACACTAATATTAGAACAAGATAAATACAGATGATTCCGTGTCAGCATCAAAGCTTTGTTAATTTTATGATAGCACTTATCAGTCAAACGTTTCTCGCTTGCAATGAATCAGCAGACAGCTCATACCATGTGTAGTTCTTGGGTAAAGGGGGTGGCATCGTTGTTTCTGTTGCTATAATAAACATAAAAATTCATATGTCTACGTAATCTTTTTTGTATGTAGGTATAAGTTTAATCTAATAATGTACAGATTCAGTTCTTAGACTATTCTGATGTCAATTATTTATTCTGTGCCTCTGTTGATCATGATAAATATCTAGGTAAGCTAAAATTTTGAAATCGGCATCCTACTAATATTATAAATGTGAAAGTTTGTGAGGATGGATGGATTTAGGATGGATCTTTGTTACTCTTTCACGCCAGAACAGCTGAATGAATCTGGATGAAATTTGGCACAGAGATAGATTATAGTCTGGAATAGCACATAGGCTTTTTATCCCGGAAAAATTTACGGGTTCATAAACCACGCAGGCGAAGCAGCGAAGGCGGAAGCCAGTAGTCAATATATTTTTCGGATATTGACTACTGGCTTTTATATTAACTCCACGCCTTCAGTGTTGCGGGCACAACTAGTGTACGTGTATCCAGATATTGTCCAGTAATTTATCAACCTATCAGGTATAGAATTTATGTTATGATGTCTTACTAGCAGCGTTCGGAACCGTACGATAATTATAGTACATGTAGGCAGTTATTGTCTGGAATCCTCATAGTCATTATCCTGATGGATACCTTAATTTTGATCCATATACGATCATTCTACGGCCCTAGTACGATAGCTGCCTCGCTTCAGGTTATGAACGCTGCTTATTAGCTGTACGTATTCAAAGAAATACAGTGACATACAATGTAAAGTCCTACAGCTGTTCACACATACACACAACACATTGACTTCTGTTCACATTTTACTGGTGATTCACTGTTTACTAAGACGGTTATTTTGTTTTATTATCTTTTTGTGGCGACAACATTCTGTGTTCTATTATTTTGCTGTTATACACCTCTTTTGTGGCGACTACTAATGTACTTGTTTTCCATATCTGATATCATGTTACGATTCTATGAAAATTTCCAATAGTCTGCTTCATTGGTTTAGTGATTTCAAGTGCGGCTGCCGATCATGAGGTCCTGGATTCGATCCTAAGGCCGACCTAAAGTTTTATTAGGATTTTCTATTAGACATTTTTTTTATTGACAGCCCGGAGTTTGCAATAGATCACGGTTTTTGGCAATAGGCTCGCCTCCTCGCCCCATTACATGAGACTTAGTAACGGCGTCGGCGAAATCTGAGTGTGCAATAATACACCTCGGCGTAACACTTCGGGGAACACAGGAAACTTTGAAAATACATAATTATACAGGTAAATAATAATAAATAATAATGAAATATCTATGATTTTCACTTTTACTCTTTCAACTACATAACTCAATGATGGAAGTAGAATGTCATTTTCATAGCTGACATAATGATTGTCTCAATTGCTGCTCACACGCAGCGATGTTGAGTATTCAATGATTCAATATAGTAATCTCGAAGCGGTCACCTACGTCAACGGTACAAAAAACTTTCCCTTGCTGGATGCCCCTACTGTTGCGCAACTGACGTCACAGCGAGTTGTGCTGCGGTCTACCTATACTTGTTTGACTCAACATATGACGAAGCCGATTCTATGAGAAATGAGTATATACATATATAAGTACTCGACGTTGTGTTCTCTCGCGTCATACAAATATTTAGAGTTCAAAATTATTCTCTCAGGCAGATGCAGGTGAGTGAGTTGCTAAGCGATTGGCTTTTGGCGCTTTAGGTTGCAGGTTCGATTCCCACATGATACATAGATACTTGGCTGTATAAAAATAAACCATGATTATATGAGTTTGTCGCAGACAGTTATAATACGAAGAGGAAATCGCCCACGAAAGTCCTCGCAGTTGATGAGCAATGAAGCAGTGTCAGTTACATCGTTATCAACGGGTTACTTATGTAGATATAAAAACTGGTTTCACGGATTGTCTAGTAGGAGATATCAACAACTTATACGAGTCATTGTTTATAGAATTATTTGGCTAACGAGATCGGAGTTTTCTCATCGCTGCGATAATGATCGCTTGACTGAGTGAAATAAACCTTTTATTCACTCTGACAACCCAAATGCACCTTCCATTTAATATATATATTATAATATTGTCTGTATAAAATTAATAATCAATATCAATACTTTAAAATTACTTTTAATTCAAAACATAAATATCACAATAAACGTTTTTCACAGAAATCACTTTTTATCATAATTATATAGCAAGAGGCAAAATAATTTTGGCATTGATGGTTAGAGATACACCATATTAAATAAAAATACCTATATTTTAAAATGTGATATTGTAATCTATGAAATCAGGCATCGTAGAAAATCATCAGCTGATACGACGAAAACAAAATCAACTGACCTGAGATGTAAACTTGACATTATCTTATACAACAATATTTATATCTTTAACATCTATCATAACATTTAATTATTGTGTATAACATTACTTTATCAATTAACCTGATTTAAACTATAACAAATCACAGGGCTACATGTAAGTTGTAAATACGTTCCTACATACTAGACAGCCTGACAACTGCTTTAAAATACTACACAAACAAGTTTTGACATTTAACTCGTTTTAAACTACGGCTGCGCAAAAAGAAGTACCTATGTATGATGACTGATGTAGTAATAATAAGTACCAATTGAGCAATCTCTGGCAGAAATTTTCAACAAAATATAATCTATACATATAAATTAAGTGTTATTATACCTATTACAAACATTACAAAATACTAAACTAACAGATCTTAGTTTTACAAATACACAAACAAATTGTTATCGAGATCTTAAATCTTCAAGTAAACAATTCTATAGGCGTGTGTCCGTTCGAAGAATTTTATTAAAAAGTGATGATTAACACTTTTCCTTCATTTCAAAGTTGGTATACCAGAAAATATAATTAAGTTAACAAGCTCTTCACAGACAAGTCAGAGATAGCTCAGGTAGAGTACCTATAGAAAAAAACTGATAACATTGAGGTGTTTTAGGCACTATAAAATATTTATACTTAATAAGCTACACAAAAAGCTATAATAGCAGCCACTACTGTAAACATGGGTCCATTACGAGCTGCTGAATTTCGTTTTATCGACTTTTCCGCGTATGTCTGTAAAAGTCCACATGGCACATTCTTCCGCATGTTGGATGTCGGACTGTTACGGATCACATAGCACTTCATTCCTGGCGTAACGTCTACAGGCTTCCCTTTCACATCTAAAGCATTCACAAGTGTTGTGTTAGTCGTAGTAGACGTCACTACTACCGAAGAAGTAAGCGTCGAACCGTTTGATGATGCCGCGGCCGTTTCATTTAAAGTGGCATTTACAGGACTTCCTGGTAAACCGGGAGCTCCAGGCATCCCTGTTGCATTAACGGGCACAAGCGTTCCATTGGGCAACATTGCGTACAGAACATTGCCAAGCACCGGCGCCACCGATCCAGGCGTCGACACTTGGTCTGGCATCATATTAGTCGTGTTAACCATTGTCGTGTTTGTTACTGTAGTCACTGAAACAGTCGAATTGCTGCCTGCGTTATGGGTTTGCGCTTGATCTTGTAAAATAAAACTGCTTATAATGTTACAGTCTATTTTCGTTTCTTCGTAATCTCCATTGTCTTTTTTCACTGCGAATTTGCAAACTTCGCCCGGCTGGGGCTTGTAGTTGGAGTGCGATGTGCGACTGTGTGCATAAGTGGCGCCAGCGAGAGTTCCAAGGTTGAGCAACGCCAGACCGGCCAACAGTGTACCATATTTACTGCCGGAATCTTTGTACTGATAAACGTAAGTCGGGGGAGTTCCACGGTACACCGGGTAGCTCATCGGTGGCCCACCGCCAACGGGAGTGTATCTGATTTGCTGCGGAGGACTATAGTGATAGTTGTTGTAAACATTTGTAGTGTGATGTGCTTGTCCAGGTTTGTTTGGATATCCGTGACTGTTACCAGATAGACCGCCAGAAGCTGGGTAACCATGGCTACCACCAGAAGACGGGTATCCATGGCTACCACCAGAAGACGGGTATCCATGGCTACCACCCGAAGACGGATACCCATGGCTGCCCGATGATGGGTTACCGTGACTCCCTCCAGAAAGTCCGCCTGAAGGATATCCGTGACTGCCGTGACTACCGCCTGACGAGGGATATCCGTGTCCCCCGCCAGACAGCCCGCCCGAGCGATGACCTCCACCAGATAAGCCGCCTGATTTTGGGTAACTATGTCCGCCACCGAAACCTCTTCGTCCCGATATAGGTTCTAACAGTATAGCTAGTAAAATCCCGTACAACAACGCACTCTTGGGGAATAACATATTGAATGTCAAAAAAACAAACTAATTCACAATCACACGTCCACCATCGACACTCTTGCGCACTGAACTGAAGTGAGCCGCGGTCCCGTGCCGTGTTTTGCTCAGATGACGACACGACCAGACAATCGTTTTCGTTTTATTTGCTTGAAATGTTACCAGACTTAAACTTAACGCTCCCTTAAAGAAATGTTTATAAACTAAATACATTTTAATACTAACAAATGTCAATTATTGCCAAACGTCAATCATCATGACAGTATTAGCAACAATCTCTCATGGAAATAATATGTTCCAATTTCTAAGCGAACTCTATGGTACATGTATTCTTTTTGATCTAATATTTTGTAATTAAAGTAGGTAGAAAAAAACAAAGAAAGAAATAAAGCAATTTCATTCAATAACTAACCAGAAAAATAAAAATAAATCTAAATAAAGATACCTACTAATATTAATTGTATCTTATTTGCCTTGGTTTGTATCTGTTTTAATTTCCTCAACAAGATTCACACTGAGTTCAAATGACTTAGTTGTGATCCTTTTTAACCGACTTCAAAAAGGAAGAGGTCTCAATTCGATTGTATGTTTTTTTTTGTAAGTTTTTACGAGGTTATTCCGCCAAATATGAATTGATTTTGATGATCCTTTTTTTGTTAAGTAAGTCATACTTCAGAGGTGTTCCTATATAAATTTTATCGAAATTGATCCAGTGCTTTTTTGAAAAAATCAACAAAAACAAAAAATATATACACGACATTTTGGTTTGGGGTTCCCTTCAGCAAAGATTTTTCTTAATAAGTCAGGTGTTGGCGTCTGAAAAGCATCATTTTATGTTGCTGAGCTAATGTTGAATGTTGTTTGTCTGATGCTGGAGCCGGGTGATAGATAGTGGAACACTTCAGTAGCTACTAGTAAACCCCTCGAGTTTGGACTCATTTTAAACCGCTAAATGGCAAGATTATCACTGTATTAGTTAGAATTGTCTTAATCGTTCCATTTCTCATAATGCGTTTTCATCATGTGGTGGGTAATTATTTTGGTTCTAAATCACAAAGTCCAATATCGTCTAAGGTTTTTACTCGACTTAGGGCAACATACACTGGACCTTTGGCAAGTTTTTCAAAAGAAGCGTCCTTACTAGGTCTACCCATTACTCAAAATTGTAAAATAATTAAACTTTAAAACAAAAAAATCGACTTCAAAAAATCTAAAAAGCAACACTAACTAAAAAGCAAAAAATAAATGTTTCACGCTACAATATAGTAGTTGAAGAATATTAAAGTCAGTGCCAAGTAAAACATAAAAGTAATAAACTTAAAAGCTGCGATAATAGCGACATTGAAACAACGAGAACATAAAACGTTTATTTTTGCTTTTTAGTTAGTGCTACTTTTTAGTTTTTTTAAGTCGATCTTAACTTATTAAAAAAAATATTATACCCCGGATTAATTTACAAGATTTGCCGTCGCTATTAAAAAAAATTGATTGTACTATTTTATAACTACGTTGCAAAAGATAAAAGAAAATCGTGAACCTTCTGCCAAGTGATTACCCCGCATTCAAGGAAATAAAAAGTATTTACAGGACAACATTTAAAAAAAAGTTTCGCTTATGCGCACGTAAACAAACGCAGGTGGCACTCACTGTGTTCTTAGAATGGGAAGGGAAACACAAACGAGCGCTATGACGAGTTCGTTATCGTAGAAAATGCATTGTCGTCATTGGCTAATGCAAGTTACCTGTGACTGATGTCTAATAATGCTATCCTGCTCTTCTCTCCCCTACTTGTGGCGCAAACACATATGAATGCTATATATTTATTTTTTTATTGCAACTCCATTGTTTGTTTACAACAGTTATCCAACAGCTGTATATCAGCGACATCTAGCGGCTTTCATACGAAACTACGTTATTGACTGTTATATCATGCAGGATCCGAAAATACTAAAGATAATCTATATTTAATCAATATTATTTTGTTTATAATATGAATTTGTAACAACACAAGACACTTCTTCATAAAGTTTTGGATTTTTTTCTGCCTCATATTTTCACTACAAAAGGACATGGTAAGTTTGTATGAGGACTTAACATAATTTTTTTCTTTCCTTGAATATGTTTAATTATCAAGTTACCGCTACCATAACTGGTCTTAGTAAATCGAAGCATACGATAAACATTGGTGATGATTATTGCTGTTATTTATAAATAAAAAGTCTTAATTCATTCCGCGAAATAGATTAACTTTTATTGTTGTAATAGCCTAATTAAGTCATTACGATTATTACGATAATTATAATACGTCACAAGTGAAAGTAGATCATTTACACACACAAAGCCAAAATCTTTTTAACACAAGTAGTTACAGATATTGTAAATGTACAACAACAATTATGTACATACTATATAGCAAAACGCGTGCGTCCCCCCAAAGGGTTATCTTAGGTTAGCACATTTTGCCGATGCCGTTACTGAGTTCCATTATAATAGGGTATTATCAAGCCTATTATCATTTATTGGGCAGAATAACACACTGTGGGAAATCTGCTACGTAGAATTCTCTTACAGAGAAACCCAATAACACTCAGCCCGACGCGGAAACCGCGGCAGCGCGAACCCACGCTCAGACGTCACGCATGTGACTAATCTATACATACATATAAATAAAATTGGAGTGTCTGTTTCTAATATGTATGAAATTACCCGTTTTTTACTACATGCATATGAATATATATACGGTACATACACCAAAATAACATTGTTTACAATTTTTATCTGTCTATCTGTCTGTCTGTTTGTATAGGCTAATCTCTGAAATGGCTGGACCGATTTTGACGGGACTTTTATTGGCAGGTAGCTGATGTAATAAGGAGTAACGTAGGCTACTTTTATTTTAGAAAAATTCTTTTATTTTAGAAAAAAATTGGGTTAAGTGCATTTGGTCTCACTAAAAAATACATTGTTAAGTTCCGACATCCACGCGAACGAAGTCGCAGGCACAGCTAGTGGGCTCATATAAATCTAGTTATGGCGGTCTATGTATATCCTGTCATAATATCGATACTAGCGACATTATTCATGTATATTTTGAGTTAGGCCGTACTTAGCATGCACAGAATACAAATCGACACACGGTTAGCGCAGTGGTGGAGAAATCGGCTGCTGCACTATGGGTCGCGGGTTCGATTCCAACACGGAACAGATATTTGTATGATTTACAGATAGTTTTTCCGGGTTTGGGTGTATGTCCATGTGAATATTTATGTTTGTAAACGCACCCACGATACAGGAATTATTTCTAGTGTGGGGCAACGTTTTTACAAAAAAGAAAAAAACCTGTACATATTTTAATTCCATCAAGTACAAATATATGCAACATCAGCCTTTGGAATTATTTTTCTGTTCAAACTGCATAATATATACTAAGGGGATAAAAAAAACGTTTATGTAAGTTTAAATTTATATTTCCATCGAAGTAACAACTTTAAACTTATTAACAATCATACAAGCAACGAGTACATTCAGCACATTTATATAAATATTATTAACAAAACATCCATATCAATTAAATCTATCATTTCAACAACAATTCAATAAAATTTGAATAAATTCAAAATTTACTACTTTTGATCTTTTTTACTGAGACATTCCTATAGCATCTCTAAATTTTCTTATATTTAATAGAAATAACTACAAGCAACAATGTCTGTATATTTACAGGTTCTGCGATCCTACTTCTCTTAGGAATGTTTTTCTTTTCTCATTATGTGACACTGTAAGCCGGGAAACCCCGACAAGGCTCCTGTCAGCTGTGATCAGCACTGACGCTGCGCACGCGTCGGATTAATTCCTCAACCCTTCTGTATGGACTTTGACACCTCTCCTCGTTAGTTTCTATAAGATATGGTCCCGCCTCACTGTCTCTGCCTTCAGGCGTATGACAACCACTGGAACCGTCAGCTACTCTGTCTATGAATGGTTCTACATCTGGAACAACTGGGGTCACTGCTGCCACGGCCCTGCTTTCCTCCGTTGTACTCCTCTCAGCCTCCCTCTGCCGCAGCCACACTGGAGAGTTCACATATATTTTCGGTCTCTCTCTTAAAGCGTTACATCTTTCTAGTGCTGGTCTTCGGACTGGTGCCGGTGGGTTATACGCTGCTTGTATGGTGACTCCCCTGCCTATGATGGAGCAAAGGAGGCCTTTCAACGCCGCTCTAAAATCTTTAAGATGATATGCATACAAGAACGGGTTGATAGCAGAGTTTAAGTGAGATACAATGATGCAGACATATGTGAGTGGATTTGGAATGTCCAGGTCAGGCATGAAGGCCTTTATCGCGTTGATAGTGTAGAGCGGAATCCAGCAAATGATGAAGAAGAACACTATGATGGCGAGGTTCTGTGTGGCTTTGACTTCTCGCTTTTGGGCCGCTCCCAGCACTCGCAGCATGGTGCCACCGCCAGGGATTCGTCCTCGGCAGCCATCCACTGTCATCACCTCGCTTAACTGGAAAATATAAAATTAAATTATTTTGATTTGGATCGTTATTAACATTATGATAGGCATATTGCCAATATATTTTATACTGAAGTGCACCGTTACATTCCAAACCAATATATTCTTATCTCACACATCCCCTCCCGTAGTATTATGCGTCGACTTTGCACCTACATTAAAGTGCGTATTTCCTGATATAATTGGTCCTCAACTAATCTATTTGTATATTCCATAATATACATTTCTATACGTCAATATAACCTAACAAATTGAATCTAGGCCGCTGTTGAATATAAACTAATACTTAAGTACAATCTATACTTCTATACTAATATTATAAAGAGGTAAAATTTGTTTGTATGTAATCTCCGGAACTAATGATCCGATTTTACAAATTCTTTCACTGGTAGAAAACTACGTTATTCCTGAGTGATATACGCTCTCAATTATATATTGCACATAAGTTACACGGACTTTGACTTTGAATAAAAATAAATTAATAATTACCTGTTTGACCACAACGCGGTAAATATGAGCGTAGAAAGCAGCGAGCAGCACGCTGGGCGTGACGATGGTGGCGAAGTACAGGAACAGGAGGTAGTTGTAGTCCATGACCTCGACGAAGTAACAGCCGGGCATGGAGTTGCCGGAGTGCCAGCCAAACAGAGGCAGCAGCCCCACCCCAGCTCCAGACACCCAGCAGACAGAGATTATGCCTGGAGTGAGAAAATATCCTGTTGAAACTACATAACGAGAATACTAGAGGTAATAGGTGTCGACCCTATTACCACGTAACGGACAAGATTACGAACTTCAGGCTGCTACCAAGAATTACTTTTCTTCGCAATTTCAGGGTTGGTCCCATAATACAAGTTGTTCATACTGATGAATACAACTGCACAGTAAAGTGCAGTTGACCTACATGAATTCTAACCAATATTGGCAATATTAATAGCTATGCGACCAACCTAATACAAATCGCACTATATCTACATATGTCATCAAGTTTTTGCTCAGTTTGTTCTTAGTAAAATCACGATATTTTTTGCAACCTGCAGCAGTCACGATCAGCAATCAAAGATAATTTTTCTAAAATGTACGCTATAACGACTCAGAATGACTTTTCCTTGTTTTTCATGTCCTTGTTGTTTCTCGAAGTGAATAATACTATTACATAACAATTTCGAACCGAAATTACCGGTTGAGGTTGAATAGAAATATTATAACTAGCTGTTTCTTGCGGCCTTGCTTGCGTGGGAGTCGTATTTTACACATGCGTGGAACTATTGGAGAAATTATTGCTTTTACATCCCCTTAGGGGTAGAATTTTCGAAAATGTAGGTATAGGTATTGAAACAAATCAATGTTTCTAATTTTTTCATCGAAAGCCCAAATACAATCTTTTATAGACGTAGCTAAAAAATGACGGATTTCATACAAGCTGTCATCCCATATTTTACTTATCTAAGAGTGGGATTTCCAAAAATGCTTTCTGAGTGGGCCTACGCCATAATGGGAATCCACTGTCAAAATCCATATTTCTAGTCCCAGAAGTTTAGGCTGATAGATCCTTCAGTCAGTCAGTACAAGCCTTTTTATACGTAATACATAGGTACTTTAATATATTTGCAATTTGACCTATGTGGCATGAAAAAAAAAACCAAATCATTGATACAATGTTAATTTTCGTGTCGGCACGACCTTTCAAAGTGCCAAGATTATCCTGTCAGCAATAGTGGTATCGAGGCTGACTGAATTGAGTGCACAAGTATGAAGGCTCTTTTCTGGCACCCTTGTTTTGCCATGATGAAAACTAAAAGGTGTCTTTTCTGAAGTCTATAACATGACTTCAGAAAAGACACCTTTTAGTTTTAATTCATGTTAATTTTAAAAGATCGGATATTTTATAGAAAACAAACCAATAATAAGTTTACTTAATTGAAATGTAATGAATCCCATGTAGAACTTACTTAGTTTCTTATTTAGGTATCTAATTTATTCTATGGTCCATAGACTTACAATTTCGGTCGTATATATACTCGCTTAAATTATAATTATCAACCAAGTGATTAACGGCGCCATAAAATAGAAATAAAAAGGCATGAAAAGGCGATAAAAACAAAAACAGCAAAGGTCATCGTCGACAACCCGCGTTATTTTTTGTGGTTAGTGTGACCACAAAAAAGATGAGTTGTAGATGACACTGATTGGGAAGAAGTTGATAAATTAACAGACCGACCTAATGGAGCGAAAATGAGAAGGGATTCTTTAGATTACAATCTTGTAAATAGATCGAACCCCTGTATTTCAGGGGTATTGGATCGAAAAAAAGATTTAACAAAAACGCCTGTCAGATTATTGTGAGTGATCTTTTGTTAATAATTCGATTGCTCAACGTTTCCTAAAAGTGAATTGGTATTTATTTTTAGCTGAAACTATCTTTTGTAAGATATAATCGAAACAATGTATGCAGTTCTTAGTATAATAAAAATGATATGTATTTTATAAATTACCATGTCCATAATTTTTTTTTTTTTTAATTGTTAATTGTCTGGTTATAAAGGAAAAAAAATAATCTTAGGTACATTATTTTTAGAACGCAGTTCGTATTTTTGAAAAACCTGATCACAATCTGGGAAAACATCTTAAAAAAAATATATTTATAATTATCTTAATTTTCATTTCCGAGTCTAGACTCCAGATCTAAGAAAAAAAGTGCTTGATCTAATGATTTTTGACTCTATTGTGACGGTAATGACATCTATCGGTTGTCAATAAAAGTTTATAGTTAGTTGTACACAGTACAACTAAAGTAATATATATATATTGGTTTTAACTTTATATATATAAATATAAAGTTAAAACCAAAATAAGCAGACAGGTATTTTTTAACGAAGCTAAGATTCATTGCATTCTATGTTTTGTTAAAGAAACCTTAGGGAGTGTACGCAATGTCTCGGTTTTGATTGAAGAGAAACAAAAGAATTCATGTGCAGTGTGCGCATATCCTAACCTAAGGATAAACATGAGCTTTTAACACAAAGTCCATGGTGACCGCTAAAACTATCAGAACATCGCAATTCGTGTATTTATAGAAATAACAGGATAAACATCCAATAATAATAAATGCACAATTAAATGTGCTACCTGTAAATACGTTAGAAGTACTTCACGATAGGGCCGGGTTTAAAGGTTCAGAGGCCCTAGTGTAAGTTTCTTTTGACAAATTCGATGTAACGCATGGAACGCGTTCGGCGCTCCAATTGGTGGAGAGCACGAAACGGACCTCCGTGTCAAATCATTTTGATTGACGAACAGAACAGATTTTTACAATAATTTAAAATTACAAATTCGCAATATGTCGATTATTAATAATATTCAAATTATGTCGCTGACAAGACAATATCTTTAAAAAAATTATTTTTATTTACAGTTTCATGTTCCTTAGTGTGCTTTACGTCTTACTATCTTCGTGGAACTAGTAAACATAATTTGTTTATATTGTTAGCAAAATGAATAAAAAAAACAGTGTACGCGATAACGAATGTGCATGGTCAAAACAATTTTATCAATATTTTTGGGGCACTGGTTGACCTGACTCTGTTTAACATGACTCAATTTAACGTCTCTCTATAAATATCAAATACATAATTAGTTTTCTACTTCGTTGATAATAATACCTATTAACCAATAAACATACCATAATTTAGTTATTTTTGTTTCCTCTTCTCCTTGTATTTTAGCATTGTAGTACTATTATTTATTATGAGATATAAATAATATAGCAAATTAAAATAGACCCATAATTTATATGTGTATATAAAATAACAGTTCAAACTTGGACTAATAGAAATAAATTACTTGTTACAAAGAAATGAAAGGGAAAGTCAAACTATATTTTAGGCACATCTTTAATTAAATAAAGAAAGTTTTCGTAAATGGCACATCATTGATCACAAAATATTATGATTATATTATATTACAAAACAGACAAAAATACATCTATAAAAATACGGAATTCGGCCGCACTCATATTATACATAACTTTGTTGTACATTATCAATACAATAACGACATAATTATCTAAGTGGCCACGCCATAAACACTTGTATTACACAACATTAAAGGCACATTATAAAATTATATAAAAAGAATACGTTTTAAACCTACACAGCTATAAAGATAGACATCCACCAGGGTGGATTAGACAACCACGTTTTCAATTTACTTCTTTCTGGTAAAATACCAGTGTCTTTTTTAGGTTCAGGCATTTTTGCGTACGCTATTAAAGTTTTACAATCAATATTTTGATGCAACAATGCATCTTTCGTGCGGATTTCTACGACACACTCCATACCATTGGAGTTGACTGGCGGGCCTTTCACGGTCATAGGATCTATCATGGTCGAATTTGTTGTACACACTGTAACGTTTACCATCGACGTGTTCGTTGTCACTCTTGCTGTTGAAGCTGAAAGAACAGTTCCTGATGCCGTATTGTTCACTGCTGTTGGCACTGTAGAGTTAATCGATGATAAACCAATTACTGGCACTGTAGAGTTGGCTAAAGTAACATTAACTGGCACCGTACTGTTTATCATAGACGCCGTAGTACCGTTAACTGACAAGCCAACTGGCAGCGTATTGTTCACCAAAGCTGTACCTGAAGAATTGGTCACGTTCACCACAGGCACTGTGTTGTTAATCATTGTAGTAGTTGTGGTACAAACTGTTTGGTTCACTTGTGTCCCGGAAGTAGGAGCCACTTTTTTACTACCTTGGGTAAATGTAGATACGATTTCACACGGTATTTTTAACACCTCAACTTTTTCGTTTTCCTTTACTTTCAATATGCAACTAGCTTCATCTTTAGGTTTGGTTTCGGATCTGTACGAGGAGCTTGGGGAATCATAACGCCGTCTGTAGTAGTCGTCATAGTAGTAATGGTCGTGGTAGTGGCTATGTGAACGACCAAGGTTATACAAAGTCAGACCAGTCAGTAAATCTCCATAGCGACTGTCTGAATGCCTATATTCATTGACGTATACATACTGTGGTGTAGCGTAGTACGATGGAACAGAGTATGGCACGTTTGATGAAGGGTAGTAATGGCTTGTGTGGACATATGAATTAGATCCGTGGCCACTGTTCGTGTTATACGTGTGACTCGGCTTATATGAATTGTCATAAGGCTTGTAATTATTTGAACCATGTGATGTAGATCCCGAAAGTCCTGTTGAGGTTGATGGATACCAATGGCTTCCAGAACTTGATGATGGTTTGTAGTTTGAACCTGATCCAGAAAGTCCTGACGATGAGGAAGGATATCCATAAGATCCAGACGTTCCAGACGAAGACGGGGAATATTTGCTTGATCCAGAACTTGATCCAGAAAGTCCAGAGGAAGATGAAGGATAACCATAAGATCCACTAGATCCTCCAGAGAGTCCTGATGACGATGAGGGGTAACTGGAAGAACCTAATTTCCAGCCTGATGATCCTGTTCCAGAAAGTCCTGACGATGAGGAAGGATATCCATAAGATCCAGACGATCCAGACGAAGACGGGGAATATTTACTTGATCCAGAACTTGATCCAGAAAGTCCAGAGGAAGACGAAGGATAACCATAAGATCCACTAGATCCTCCCGAGAGTCCTGATGACGATGAAGGGTAACTGGAAGAACCAAATTTCGAGCTTGATGATCCTGATCCAGAAAGTCCTGACGATGATGAAGGATATCCGTATGAACTAGATCCTGATCCAGAAAGTCCTGACGATGATGAAGGATATCCGTATGAACTAGATCCTGATCTTGATCCTGATCCAGAAAGTCCTGACGATGACGAAGGATAGCCGTATGAAGATGAGCTTCCCCAGCTACTTGATGACGATGAACTTGGTTTGCTGTAACTACTGCTGCTGCTCCAGCTGGGCTTAGAACTGTGACTTGAGGAACCCCAACTCTTCCCCCAGGAAGAGTGGCTGCTTCCTCTACTTCCACCACCTCTACTTCCACCACCACTACTTCGCCCACCGCCTCGACATTCTATATAACTTACAGTCAAAAACGAAACTAAAAGGCACAACAGAAATATTCTGTTGGCCATTTTGCATGACGTTAACATGCGAGAGCACAGACTGGTTTGATCCCATGCCCGTTGATTGGTTTTATTTAAAACACGGTTTTGCGGTAGTGTGCGTGTATGACGTAAATGAGTATTCAGGGACTCTCAGTTGCTATCTCTTTCTTTCACGCAGACAACAGATAAGAGGAGGCTAGAGGTGAAGTAAACATCAAGCTCATTCTAACATTTAGTACAAGATAAGAGCTGTGTAACTCAAGAGGCAAATAAGCGGTATTTTGATTAACGTTGGACCGGTTTATTTATCTTTTATTGTACATATTGTATAGATGCCCATCTGCGCAATGGGAAATCCATCTTGAACGGAGCGTTATATGCGTTAGTAGTACGTTACTTTTTGTTATTTTCATACCCAAATATTTACGACTGGAAGACTAAACACAAACAATTCCAAAGATACCAAAAATAAATTTCAATATTAGCGTTCCTGAGAATCTTGTTGTCAATACGAATTTGGTTGTATCTTTACGTCACGAGAGACTCATAATGACGTAAATACTGTGTATTTACGTCATTATGAGTCTCTCGTGACGTAAAGTAAGTACTGTGTAATAGGTGAACTTAGATTATTGACAATTAGTCTTCAGTCCCAAAATATTTCAAATTTTATTTATTCATCTGCCTCGTGGGTTGCTGATCGCAAGGCGGGTCTGGGGTTGAGATCCTGATCCTGGGTTAAATCTCCGGTTCTGGAAAAATATTATTGGTTTTTCTGATATCAAATGTACCGGCCTGCAGTTTGGAATTGTGTTGATATATTTTCCTTAATCAAAACATATAATGCAAAAACTATGACACCCGCAGATTAATCAACCTAAGATTAACTAATAGGTACCTTTAATGTAAACATGAGTATTTTTAAGTACATATAGGTATATAGTTTTCCTGTTATGTAGCTTTCCCATATTAATTTATTATTCGCGTCTTCTTCTTACTCCTATGACAGTAAACGATTAATCTTTATATTTTAGTATTTGGAAAATCAATGCCCATCACATTAGGATTTCTCCTGTATATATTCGCGGGTACAAACAAACATGTCACATGCACACACACCCAGATCCGAACAAACTATTTGTAGATCATACGAATATTTGTTCCATGCAGGATTGAACCTGGGACATGTAGCGCAGAAAGTTAATTGCTACGCTACTGCACCAACCGTGTCGTCAAATAAACTAACTTAATGAAGTATATATCCTGTACTTTCCTTTTATTTTTAAAGCGGGTAAGTGTCTGTCGCTCCTCGTTTATTCAAAATTTCTTAACGAAAATGAAAGAATGTTCTACCCCTTAGACAAGTAGAAATCTACAATCCACACTATTATAAATGCAAAAGTAAGTCTTTCTGTTTGTTACCTCATCACGACTAAACCACTGAACTGTTTACACCTAGTTCAGGGGATAGGGTCAAAACTTTGTGTTAGCCACTTTAACCACCACAAATTGTAAATTGTAATATAATGTGTATTAGTGAAATTGTAATCTTTAGTGGCGAGAATAACCAATTTTTATTTATTTATTTATGTTGCTAGCGTTTCTGATCTCTAGCGATTATAGATTGACACTTCTGCAGGTACCAACTATACCTCTAATATGTACAACTCTATTCTTGCCAACGACTCGAACAACTCGACTCGTTAATCGATCAATTAAATGAAAACGACTTATTACATTTTTTAGGTTAGTGTAGTAACCGCAATAGGCCGTGCTCGATTTCATACTAATATTATTTTATAGTTGCTAACAAGCATGGACTTGGTAAACTCATAATAGCGGTACTAGGGGATTATTTCACTAACTAAACTGCAATCGAAACGCAGCCGAACAAAGACTTTTAGGCGGTTTTCTTATATAAAAAGTCTGTCAATCCGTCTAACTATCCAAAAGATGTTGATCGGTTGCTTTGCGTTTTCAGATTAGTTAGTGGAATTAGCCTGCTATTCTGTTAAAGTAGCATCAACCTGTTCCCACTGCTGGGACTCTGGCATCTTCTCTGAGAGAGGTACGAGCAATTCACCACGTGCATGGACGCTGCCGCGCCCGTGCATAATAATGGATTTAAACAGGCTTAATAGACATAATTGTCATACTTCTATAATTATTCTATTGACTTTTCTTTCCTTGAATTGATCGATATTTATAGTAGATAGCTAATGTCATTTTATTGAAGATAAATGAATGGTCATAAACGGTTTTGTCATGCTAATAGCAAATTAATTTAAAAACCCGTGCAGTCGTAAAAAGCGTGAGTCGATTGATTCTTTAAAAAAATTTTTTTTCTTTATTTCAATGTTAAGTAAATAATAGGTTGGTCTCGAAAATAATTACCACGTCTCGTATTAATTAGTGCCGTCTGAATTAATAATGTACACCAATAAAATTAACTAATTAACGTAAAAATTGAACCAATAACATGTTACTGCTACTACCGAAGTCCTGCACTAGTTACAATGCACGAACATCCAGCAAGGAATGAATGAATTATAACCAGGCTAACATTTTGGGGCTTTAAAGATTATTTTAGGTATCCATCAAATATGTTAAATATCAGTAATTTTCTCACGAGTTAATAAAAAAATCTGTATAATTATAGTAATCATTACCAACCTTAATGATTCAATAATATCTGTCAACATACCATAAAACCACCGGAATTTATCGTAAAGGAACAAAGCCTTCGTATATTAATTTTATCCGCGGAAACACCGTACTTACAGATAATAAATATTATTGCACGAGCAATTACAAAAATGTTGAATTGTTTTAACATTATGGCAACCATTCAATCACGTGTTTTCTGTTTCCACAACAATGAGTTGTAAATTGCAATCTAATAATCTTTTTTAACCTATAATCACTTTTATGAAGGCAGCTCGCCTGTCTGCAACGCTTTTGTCGCGACACAAAGCCGTCACGACAGTCGTTTAGTTGCCATCATGACGTCGCCCCAGCAGCACATTTAAAATGTTACTCGAACTAATCATCGTTAATTTTTTGCATACTCTCGTGTTGTGCTCTGACAAAACTACAAAAGATGTGAAACCCAACGTGTTCCCTATCCCTTTCGAATTGCCGAACCGGAACGACCGCGCCGACCAATGCTGGCTCAGAATCGAAGATGTCGAGTTGGTGGAGACCGTCACGGTGTATTGTACCATCGCTCATGCGTTTCTCAACAACTATATTCACGACTACAACTCCAGGAAGATGACGGAGGACGGCGTTGATGTGAGCCTCTGGATCGAGAAGCCCAGGGGCCACGAGGAAGACATCCGACCTCCCGACAGTAACCCGCATGCGATCAAGGACTGGAGAGTAACTACTGTGATGGATCCCACGACTCATATGCGTCTTTACGTTACCAAAGATGCGGTCTGCAGACTGGTCATGTACAGTAGAGAAGGAATGACCAACTACCAAGTGGACTGTGAAAGAATCCTTTACTATGTCAATGTGCGTATGAGTGGAGGAAGTGTTGTGTTTTCCAAAGAACAAAATCAAAGACTTTTACTAGCAAGCATTTTCCTCGTGTATCTATATGCATAGCTTCCGTCTCGTTGAGTATTGTTTATTAATATTATTTGTACAAAAGTTATAGTTTAGTCATAGATTTAAAATTAAATTCTGTTTTCAGGACTGTGTTAAATTTAACGGTGTAATTACTTTATTCGGAATTGGCACAATAAGACAGTGTTATCGGTTCGTGAAGGCCGGAATGACAACAATTAGATTCAATTCATTTATTCTTTACATCGAACGAAGTTTATAAAATATAGGTGCTGCATTTGGTAATTTTCAGGAGCATAATTTTATTCTGTGTTAGTCATCTGCCAAAGATCTATTCAAAACATTTTCTAAAGTACCAAAGGAAACTATAACAATAGGTTTTAAAGCGTGTAGTTTAGACCGACAACAATATTTACTACTTTTTTATCATGTAAATCGTGACAAGAAATAAGAGTATCTATTTGTATAGAAAACAACAGTAGGTACGATCTTCAAATGAATTTCAAGAGATGTTATCTATTGTTTTTCCGTACGCCTTCTATGTATATATATATCAAAGTATCTATTGATGTTCTTAGTGAATAGTATCATCAATTACATAACAAGGTAATCAATACTAAGTATAATGTTAAAGATGCAAAAAAATCAGAAGGCTCATGGATATCTTCAAAGACAGAGGAAAAACTATATCGAGAACATTATGATACACTATAACACTGCCAATTACCTCATAAATTATACTTTTGCCTGATGTTTAACTAGCTGGTACTACGAAGTACCGCCGCGCCGCGGACCGGCGAACCGTGTCCCCTCCATGTTTGAACACAACCAGCTGCTCAATTGTTTTTAAAAACCATAATATAAATTACCATTATCTACCTACATTTATATGAAATATGCATACAATTACACATAATGGTACCTATCCAAGAAATATTCTCATCACAATCATTTAAAACAAATGATATATTTAAGTAGTATAACTGGGTTTATTAACTGCAGTCTCAATTTTGCCATTTTATATGTTAATTGTATCATTAGCAATTTTAATTGTCTTTAATATTCAAACAATTTTTTAAAAATAATTTTAACTAGTCATTAATTCCTGATTTAATTAAACTTACTAACTAAAGTGAGCAGCAAATAGTTTCGCATTTAACATAGCATTCTCTCGACTCCGTGCGTGTAGAAACATTTTTTCGTACGAACTTTGAACTCCTATTTTACCCCCTTAGGGGTTGGAATATCTATAATCCTTTTGTAGCGAATGCCTACACACTTATAGGAACTTACTTACCAAATTCAATTTTGTAAAGTTTATTGTTAGTGGCTCTAGTATACCCTCATTCCACAGGCGATCGCGCAGACAAAGAATGTGGGGAGGTCATATTAACAGTAAAATAAGTCAAGCAAATTAGAATTTATTGCACAAAAAAAAACTAAATAAAATATTATAAATAAAAAAAACCTACATATTTTTGAATCAATCGATTGAAAAACAGCATCGGCATTAAGTTCCTGCTTCAAAGGTACTTAATGCCGATGCTGTTTTTGAGTGCCATCTAATAGAAGACGAGAGTCAGTGGAATTCCTCTGTATTATCATAATAGAACTAAACTTGACGTAACTGTTTTAACTGTGAAACGTTGAAAAACAATGCCTAAGAGGAAGTTGCCTTCACGTCTCAATTGATCTTTCACGGCCCATACTTCTTACGGCTGTTCGCTGAGAAAGGGCACTGCTGTAGACCATTACAGACGCTTTCACAACAATACGTACAAATTTGGACAACGTGAAATTTGACATTACGTTGTTCTCGGTAGTTTCGCCATTAGGTTTAACAAAAAAATATATGCACTATGTTTGGTTAAACTCGTACAGTTATTTTGCATCATAACTCGTGATCGAATTGGCCCGTGTTTTATTTTATTGCTTTAGAGGATTGTAAAACTGGCTTTAGGAGTGTATTAGGTTCTGAGCTTGAATCAGAAGTCGAGCAAAGTTTTACCTATTCTTGTAATCTATAATCCTACTAATATTATAAATGTGAAAGTTTGTGAGGATGGGTGGATGGATGGATATTTGTTACTCAATCACGCCAGAACGGCTGAACGTACCTGGATGAAATTTGGCACGGAGATAGATTATAGTCTGGAATAGCACATAGGCTACTACTTTTTATCCCGGAAAAATGTTCGGATACGTAAACCACACGGGCGAAGCCACGGGCGGAAGCTAGCTAGCAATAAACTCACCCCGACGACCCAATACCGTCATCAGCGTACTACCGCGATATACGAAACTTTATTATAGCATTTCTCCATGCCTATCTATGTTTCATAAGTTATATTAAAACTATTATAATACTCGTTTACTACCTATTTATTTAATATATAATATAAATTACAAAAACAACCAACCAAAAAATTTACAATATGCATCAAAATATTCTTTTACACCGCTGTCAACCGCAGCGTGTCCAGATGACCGGCAGCATTACCACGCGGAATGGTAACACTAATTCGTGTATTAGTTTCTTCCAGATATCGGATTCCAACCTATGGTTTATTTTCAAGAAAATTATAATATAAAACGAATAGAGGGCCATCACTCCGAACGACACAATACGACATAGATACCTACTGGTAATATCAGACGGCAAACCTTCTTCGCTCCATCGCACACATTGTCCCTTTTGTAAAGTATTCCTAGACGTACCTCTAACATAGGCCCTCTTTTATACTGAAACTCATATTACTTTTATAAAGGACATAACGCCCGTAACCTGATTTTCGTTAAGAATTTATAAGGAATATAAAGTCCTTGTCCAATAGATTAGGCTGAACGTTTTCTTGTCTCACGTTATTGGACACTTACTGGTAAGTTTGTATAGCGACTCAAAAAAAATCTTACCCTCCTCTTAATTGACTTGCATGCAAAAATATTGTGGCTGTTTTGAAAAGGAAAAGAAGGAAAGACATCTTTATTCAAATTCTAGTTGAAATTGGAACACCATTGTTTTGTATTGGATTAGATTAGGATTATGTCGATTTGCACTGTCATGTCGTCTGTCTATACTACACATATATTGTCAATAAGTACTTACATATTTAATTGATATGTAAATAATTCTCCTGTAGGTACGTGTCTATGTCAACGAACTCTTCCTAAATGACTGGACCGATTTTGATGAAATTTTTTGTTTGTGTTTGACTGATTCCCTGGATGGTTTAGATTTACAATTGGACCCGATAGGTAGCGCTGCGATCGAGTTCTAGGATTTTTTTATTCTTTCTTTGTCTGCTATTATTTAATTTGCAACTTGTATAGATTTCTGTGATTAGTATACTATCTGGTTTCTGAAATTTGCAGAGGCAACAGAACAGTTCATCTCGAAAATATAGATACTCTTACTCTATATATATACTCGCTTATTATGAATTATTATTATTGTGTTATCACACTCCATAGTTGCGCAAATTCAGTTTCGTAGAAGGACTTGCCCATAATTACCCAAAAATCCAACCCTCTAATTCGACCAGACAGAGAACTCAACCAAACAACGGCACAGCACTCATTGCATCCTTAATATGTAATTTTTCTTATTCGACCTGTTCCAATATTTATATAAATAGATAATGACGCTGTTATAACATTCCCTACCTTATTATAAATAATATTATGACTGGCCATAGTCCTTGCGGGAAATATCAATGGTTTGATAACAAAGGGCGCTTCAAAATAAATGGTAGGGAATGTTCAATCAATCAATTGCTCACCAGTTGATACAGATAACCTTTTAACGAGCTGAAAGTCCCACATAGTAAATATGATGTTTTCTTTAAACATAACATCACGCCTGTATTCCCCAAAGGGTTAGGCAGAGGGTGCGGCGTGCACAGAGTTTTTAATTACAGCTTACTTACTTAAATATACCTATTGCATGTTGGTTTTGGTTCGTCATCTTGTCGATAAAATAATGATGTATTGGATTTCCCACCTAAAATATCTTGTTATAAATATTTATCTGAGTTATGTAGGGTAGGCAGTGTCTTTTTTTCTTTATGAACCGCACGCCATTGGGCAGAGATGTAGGTACTATTACACCTACCTTTTGCCTGTGCCGTTATTGAGTCCAATGTAATAGGGGGCGACCCTATTGCCATCAACCGGCACAGTTCCAAGCTCCGTGCTGCTACTGAGAATTTCCATATAGAAAAATCCAATAACACTTTTCCCGACCTGGGAATCGAACCTATGACCTCACGCCTAGCAGCTGCGTTTGCGACTCCTAGACCAATGAGGTAGTCCACTTGCAATAATATTATGTACTTTATTAGCACGAATTTTTGTTGTTTATTCATGTTTAATAGAAATAAGTAAACAATACAGATGTAAAATTAATAAACATTCGTTTATCAATTTATTACACGTCCACTGTTATCGGTATAAGCTGCCACAAAATGATGATTGATGGGAATTTTCTTATATCCCATACTTTGTCCTATATCAACAGGTTTAAGTTATTTGGGCCGAACAAAATAATCTGCCCGAGTATCCTTTGGGCACGTATTATCATCTTATTCTGAACTATATTAATTTATGTCGAAAATATATTTTCGGGTCTGTTTGTAGCAAATAGTAATTAGTCGCCATTAGCTGATACTAATCGTACGGGCAAACAATTTGACTAATAAGTTGACTACGGCTATAAATACTAGTTGCTAATCAGAAAACAAGTTAGTCATACATATTTATCAATAATTGCATACATATGAGTGGTATAGTGTTTTTGTTTGTATCATTCAAATTCAATTCAATATTTATGTATACATAAAATCATGGGCGTAGCCTCCCTGAAATATTCAAAATATTACATTTATATTACATTGAAATAACCAGGGTATCCATCACTTTATAACGGTTAGCACATTTAATAAACGCCTGACACAATATTAAAGTAACACACGGATAAATATTTTTGCTTCTGTATTTTAAGCACGAGTAATCTTTCTATGTTATGAAATGAAAGTGACTGCATTAACATTTTACTTTAGAAATGTTTATTATATACATACTACGTAATAGAATGTTACGGTATATAAACAAGGTAAAAGTATGCTTAAAAAGCGAAAGTATGCGGAGTTCAAGAGACATATTAAATTGTAACGAGTAGCAGTCGGATAGAGTAAGTTGCAGCCCCATAATACATGCCATTTTCGTTATACCTTCCATTGATTTTATTGTTTTAGGAAATGTGTTCAGTGAGACAGAAGCTAGATAAGATTCCCGTAGCAACGGACATCAGAGAACTTTGTCCTTAATTGGAAGTTATTTTCTTATCCGATATCAGAAGCAACGTCACATCATTTGCGTAGGGAATCATATGAAAGAAATTCTCATGTGAGCCAACGATTTCAAATGAAAAGTCCAAATTATGATAATTTTCTTTCATGAAGAAATAAATCGATCTTCTACTATCGTGTATTACTACCATATAGATCGGAGAAATATTAATTACATCGCGCAGAGATTGAACCGACGACGACCCGAAACGCAGTAAGTGTGCACGTGTTTTACAATGCTAATAAGACAATTTAGATAAAAATAAGTCGATAAAAATGTATCTTTGGTTGTTACTAATATGAGACCTCTTAAATAAATCAAAGGGCGTTGCGCTTTTGACACCAATATCATTGCAGCTCTCGTCTTGTTTTGATAATAATCCAAATTAAATTAAATTGGTATCAAATCCCTCTTGTATGTGCATAGCAGAGGGGGAAGCTGAACAAGTGATGTTGATTGAATGAATACGAGTTTCAAAAACAGAATTTATTGAATACATTTTCTTCTCATAGATGGCTAACACTTTTCAGTTTACTGAATAAAATGGAGGATTATTTCGAATTAAAATGAATGCTCGGGTTACAAAAGCTTAGGATTTTTGTTCATAAATATAATTTATTTTTTGTGTTTAAATATATTATAGGAACTAGAAAGTATTTTATGATTATTGTTAAACTATTTATTTATTTGTATCAAACAAGGATCAATCCAGAGCGGATCAACCGTTTTACACAAAATACGAAATACTTTGGATATTGGTTAATAACTTCATCATGTCATGCTACATCTTTACCCAAATATAACAAGAAGCTTTGGAATCGGGGAAAAAAAAACACGATCAAGTTTACCGTCCAATTTTATCAAGTAGGTGTACCTACGTTATTTCTTTTTACGAAACTTTCATACAAATAGAAATATGAAGTAATAGCCTATTTTTTTCTCAAACAACACAACAAATCAGGCACCTGTTTTCAATATATTACATTCTACATACACCTACTCAATAAGCATGCATCGCTAACTATTGATTGCTAAACACAATTTCCAGTAATTATAACAATTGGAACCGCATCAGGGGGCTGTCGGATCGCGACTGGAGTTGCCAGTAAATTAATCAACGTACGTCGGGGACACTGCCAACCGACAATCTTGTGCCATCAAACGATTCTACTATGTATTTACTATTCTCGAAGTAATAACACTATGTTTCATGACTTTGATAGACTGAAAATATAAAAACAAAAGATTTCACGTATCGAATTTCCTTTTCATCTCATCTAGTTAGTTACTTTGGCTTCCTTTTTTCTCTAGCAGTGTGTAACTGGCCCTTAATATGGACACTTAAAAATTCTTGTAGTCTGCGTCATTGACAGTAGATCAATGATGGTGATGAGATTCTGGGTTCGCTAAGCGACAGTAAAAACTGTGTGGAAATTCTAAGGATTGGAATGTATTCCCGGTAGATGGCGATAGATTCATTGTTTAAAGAGGGATTTCGTAATCATCCAGCGAAATTGGAGTGTATAAAACGGTTAGCCTCTGGAACGTAGACGAAGAACGCAGAACGTTGTGTTTGTAAGGGGTTGTTGCTTTGTTTCCACACCGCACCGTGAAAATACCGTGGAAAATATTGGTGATACCTGATACATTTACACTGCGCACTTGTTTGATTTCGTTTCCACGTATTCAAAAATATCTCCGTACAACTTTCCTTAACGAATAATATTAATTTGTAAAGTTTCTGTTACATTGTAAACATGAGGTAACTTTTGGGCCGAAATCAACGTGGAAACGGCGAACGTAAAAGTTTTCACAAAAACAAATATTATGTTTCGGAACTAAGAAGTAAGTAGCGTCAATCCGTGATCCATTTTATCACATAAAATGTGTTATTAGGGTAAATATTTGTAATTCCTTGAATGACTAACATTTCTCTTTTAGGGAACCAACATATTTAGTAAGAACTTTACTCGAACGTTCTCATTTGTCAAAATGTTCTTTTCTTTCGATATTTTCGGTGATAGAAATCAAGAAAAATCAATGCTACAAGTTTTTAAATTATGAGGGACAGTTAGAACGAAGATTTCTTTCTACTCACCAAACTGCTAAATGATATGACAAGTGCGGTCAACAATAAGAATATATTATTTATAAATCAAAAATAATTTAAAATTGAATAAGTAACTGCGTCAAGTCCTAACTCACATATAAGCAATAAGTTTGAGTGTGTGAAAACTAAAACAGTAAATAACACTGTCGGACCCAGGAATCGGACGGTAATTGGTGAAACAATGATATGGTGAAAATTAATAATTAATAATACAAATGTACCAGCCCTTATACATATGTACTCCACTCATGACAATGTGATGAATTAATGGATTAAATAATACTAGGAAAAAGGCCATGGCCAGGCAGCGGCGATGTTAATCGTTTTCATTGTCTGCTATAAAATATATTACATCAATTTGTGTGTGACGGTTAATTTGTATACAACGTAGACAATGTATGGGTGGCAGGATTATGAAAACACTGATGACGGATAAGCGTACGGATACTAAGGGGAAATAATGATAATGTTACGATATTCTATTTTGTCTTTGGCTATCTGGTCCTTGGGTACGGACCGCCAAATCCATACACAATAGAAGGATAACAACCAGTTGCTATTTGTACTCTAATAACATCATATCAGAGCCCAATATTTTCAATAACCTTTCAGCATATATCCTTATTCAATGTCTTGTATGAACGAAGATGTGTCTGTCGACACGGTATCATTTCTTTATCCGAAAAAATCAAAAGACTTCGTTTTCTATAGTCTCACCACTTGACAGGAAGGGCGCGAAATGTAGGCGATAAGTTCTCGGTACCGGGAATCCGTAAATTTTGAACCATACTAAATGGCACCACCCTAGTCTTGCGTATAGACGCGGTACAGATATAGACTTTGATGAACTTCAAATATTCGCAGACGCCTCTCAAGTATGAACACAAACATTCAATTTCTCGGTGTTGATCGTTGCCATTGAACTTTAATCCTGTCAAACATTGAACTTCAATATCATACGAAATTCATAGCATCACGCCTGTATTCCCTGAAGTGGCAGGTAGAGGTGCATTGTACACCCACATTTCGCCAATGCTATTATTAAGTCTCAATCCGAACTTCAAGCTGATACTGAAAAATTACTAACAGGAAAACCCAATAACACTGCCTACCTTAGGGACAAACCTGCGACCACTAGAGAAATGAGACAGTCTTAAGTACCTATATATACATTTATTTGTTGTTTGGACTTTTTTATTCAAATTCTGGAGCATGAGTCGGACGCAACTAAGTATGTCTAATACAAAATTTCTCTGTAATTACCCAAGGTAAACTTGTAATTCCTTCTCTCAATTTGTAATTAAACTAACCCTTCCGCACCCGACGTGATCCCGATCTGATTAAATACCACGTCAGTCAATGTCAGTCCAAGGCGACACTGACTGGTAGCCTTGTCAACCATGTGCGCGTTGCCCTGTACCGTCGTTCAAATATGCTAAATACAAATAGTTTTACGAGTCAAATCGGATATATAAAATAGTTTATGCGCAGTTTCCTTCGCTAGACTAAACCGTTTAACGAACACCCAATATCTCAGACCTTCATCTCAGAATAAAACAAATAACCATCGAACGTTGTTTTCATTTTATTTTATTGGTGGCACTGATTACTGAATTAGTACTGCGTAAATAGTAGTATCTGCATCTTCATACATTAAAATATTTACGCAGTGGTTCTTTCAATATAAGTTCCTCTTTATAATCTGAATCTTAAATATAAGTCTACTGTATACTGTAGTGTATGTAAATATAAATCACTTTTAAAGAAGAATATTAAAAAAGAAAACCTCATGAGCTCATTAATTTTCCGAGAGAAGGCTAGGTACGATGGTCCCCCTAGATTTGGCCTGCCTTCATATTTATACTGAGTAAACCTATGTGAAAGTTGGTCGCTTATTGACCTTAATATTACCTTGCAATGCAAACTTTTTTTCAATCATTAATCAAATTAAATTACGCACGCAAAACTAATCTCAAGATAACAACGTCACAAGAATCAAGATTAATTTTATGTCTACGTGATAAAAAAATTCAATAAAAGTTTTCCATCTCAAAGAAACACAAATCACTTGATTTTATAAGATCTTAGAAAGAATTAAGAATAGTGGATGGTCAGCGAGGAACGTAGTAAAGATCGTGATTTATTCGACCTCTGTGACCCTGCGCGGGCGGAAAGGTCACAGAATCCGTAAAAATGGCGACCAAGATAACGCGAGTATTTGAGGGTTGACTTTGTAATTAAAATTAACACTCAATTAAACAGGATAAAAATGGAGATAGATTAGAACGCAATGAAAAGAAAGTCCTTGAATTAGAGTGTGATAATTATTTGGTTGGCTTGGGTACTTTCTAAGGCTGCAGAGGTATTTTTAAAAGCCATAATTTGCCATAATAAATGTTTATGGTACCTACTGGTTTGAATTTTATTTTAAAACGTTGCCCCACTCTCTGATTTCTCCTGTATCGTGGTTACAGTTTACAAACATACATGTTACAAGCACACACAACCAGACCCGAAACATTTATCTGTAATTCCTTAATACAAATATTTGTTCCATGTCAAACCCGTGACAGGTATCGCAGAAAGCTAATCGCTTAGCCACTGCGTCAACCGTGTCGTGATTTCATCGGATAACGTATTAGTCTTGTTTTTTACTACACCTGAATTTACGGATAATATTAAAAAATATTAATGAGATAGCATAAATTTAAGTAAATATTACTTTATAATTAGTAGGCTAAGAGGTCTATCGCTAGCAAGATCTTAAACAAAGTTCCCGTAAACTATCCTTAAACGTAACCGTATTACATATCCGAAGGAAATATATCACTATCCGAATATCCGCGCTTCTGAATATCTATTAAACCGAGCTAGGCCTGCTACCATTATCTACAAAAACACGAAGCCGCCTTTATGAGATAACGCTTACTGTCAGAGGCTAGTTATATATTGCATTGAGGAAACAAACGGGTTCAACCTTGAGCCATGGCCGTGAAGATAATCCCCTACTAGTTGGGTTTTACTGAAATAATAACTTAGATCGCACTTTTTTGTTGAATAATCTATGTATGTACCTTATGTGTTTCAAAAACGAAATATCAGATACTATAAAGCCTGCATGCTTGAAACTTGGTAGATGGCATTGGCTAAGAAATATACCCCTTAGTGGGTAAAATTAGAGTTGTAAGGGTTTATGAAAAATCTTTATACGCGGGCGGACTCGTGAAAAGTTGTAACGTTTTTTTGTTTCGTTTTGCGCTTTTTAATGTTGCTAAGATTTCTCTCTTCTGTATCTTGGGTACAGTTTACACATATACACACACGAGACCCGAAACAACTATCTTTGATGAGTCACTATTGTAATAAATGTGATAATTCACTCACATTTATTGGATAAAATTGACAAAAATATATTGGCTATCTTGTAAGCTTTAATAAAGTAGTGAATCTTAAGCTTTACAAAGCTATCCGGCTTTTGCTCGCGACGTGTTCTTCGTGATTAATGTCTGATTAACTGGATGAAAAGTACCGCTATGTATTACCAAGTTAATTCAGGAAATATATTCTACTACTGCACTTTCCTAATTCATATAACCTTGACGGTGTGAGTAATAGACATCCAAACATCCACTATTATACATCACATGAAATACAAATATTTTTGGCGTCAAAACCTATAAAAATCTTCTTTACTTATCTACTTAAATTCGCGGTAATTTAGGTATACAGTTCTTGATAAAACAAACATTGTATAAACAAAGCTCTATTTCATCTTCCAATATTACAACAAATAGTAAATTCGGACCTAATATTTGAGGTCAACGCGACAATTTCACATGTTGACATAGCTTGTGGCACGCGATATGACGCCTGATATATTCAACATAATATAAAACTATGTTAAGAACCTTTCATGAATATTCATAGTAATAACTAAACAAGAAATGAAATTTCAGACATGAGTAAAGTTACAAGTTTCTAGTACGGAAATATCTTTATGGACATGGACCCACAAAGCTTCTGATTTCATGATAGAAAAATGTAGAAATATGTTCATTTCAATAAATAGGTGGAAATAATACTTGTTACCTGCGGCTAGTAATATTTTAACTGAAAATCAGAGCTTTTCAGTTACCAACTCAGCATGTGCTAGGCTTGGGTGTCAAATTAGTAACATGTTCGGTATGTGGATGCCCGAGCGCAATTTTTTTTATTATAGGCACATTATTTCTTTATAATTGTTGTGCTGTCATGTCTGTCACGTAAGAAATAAATATTTTTTCTTTTTTCTATATTTTTATATCCTTTTGAAAACTTGACTGTTTTCGTCTCAATTCTCTGAATCCAGCTGAACCTGCCACCGTGAACAATACTAATTATAACCTAAATCCAACAAAGTAGGTAATTTAATCTGCGAGAAAGTTTCAACCAATGGCTAAGCTTCCTTCTACACAAAAAGAGGGTTGTTATCGTAACCAAGACAAAACACTACGGAATATAAATCAAGCGATCGATTTAACCGTGCCAAGTTCCAACTGATCTGTTTCACATTCAGTACACACACTAATGGATCTAAGACAGTTATATATTGGTCTCACCACACGTCCAATGACGTTGTAGCACGAGAGATTGTAGCTTAATCGCTACGGAATATCGTAACGATTCGTAGCAAACTTGATATTTTGTGTGGTGTGTTATTTAATTAATAAAGGTCTTTCAAAGAGAAGATGGGGTGGGGCAGCAAAGGATAATAAAATAAGGTACACGATCAAGTAAAACAATTGAGAAAAATAGATTTGTTTTAGGTTCTTTTTTTATAAAAATCGTTGCCGTGGGGGCAACGTGAATTCTCCTGTATCGTGGGTACAGTTTACGAACATACATGTCACAGGCTAACACAACCAGACCTGAAACAACGATCTGTAGATCATACAATAATATTTTTACGTTTAGGTTTAAATAAGTACCTACATGCGAATGAGATGCGAGAATGAAAAGAAGGGGTTGGTCAATGTACTGCCGTAACCTAACTCATTTCGAAACCTATCGAAGCCTGATTTCTCTCGTGATTTCGTATATAAGAAATAAGATACTCGTTCGACTAAGCTTTTCTGTGAAGGGTGGATTGCTTATTATATAAAAAAATATTACTCAATACTTTATTTGCGTTCTACAATGTAGTACTTAGGTGGTAGGCTTAAAAGTATGAGATCGAATTGTGGACCCTTTCGGGCACAGCAAAAGTAGGAGAGAGGAAGAGAACTCGTGTTTTTAAACATATATTAATTTGAATAAAAATATCTTATGAATCTTAATATTATAATCATTATTATTTTAGTAACTTATCGTTCAAATATTAATAAAATCTTTTCGTTTTTCTCTTATATGAAGGTGAAAAATATCCGCTGAAAAACGGGACTCAATTAAGCTGAATTATATGGCAAGTAAAAGATTTAAAAAAATATAGTACCTCCACATTCAACTGCAATGAAACAACCAGTTAATGCGGTGAACACAAATCATTTTTAAATCTAGTAAAATGTAAGCTTGTAAGGTATAAGCTAAGGTATAGGCTAAGCTTATAAGGTATGTATTTCATTCAAACGTCCAGATTTACGTTACTTAACCTATATATAGTTAGGTACTTAATATACAACATTTTAATATAATATTAAACCTGTAAGTGGTTCAAAATCAGTAACAGAACCGATTGTAATCATTTTTATACCATGTTATATTTTGTCCAAATAATATTTAAAAATTCTTTAACTCAATGAACTTTCATTCGCGCTTGTCATCAGCGCATGGCCACGTTACACAGCGGCATGCGCCAACGCACTTACCCCGTTACCCCACGCGCCGCCTTAGTCGCCCGGAACCTAGGGATGACCATGTTTATAGGAGTACAACGAGGCAACACAACAAGCTTGTAACTTTGTGAGTTTTCATTATACATGTTGGCTTTTTTTATGCAGACTACAAATGAAAATATGTGAAACTTTCGTATTTATATACAAAAGCCGAAATACGTGTCAAATACTGAAATATAGTATATAGGTTCTAAAAATAATGTCGTTTACTTAGTTACTTAACCTATAACATAACCTTCGACCAAATAATCACAAACCATAACCAGAAAGCGCTAAAACCTTAAGGAACAGTTAAGAAAGCTCTCTCTGTAATAGTAGCATTATCGGTTCGTTAACCCCACAAAACGTAAAGAGTATTTTCTGCTAGTGTTAACCCTAAAAGGGTAGCGTAGCGATCTTGTTCAATTGATCCGAACAAACGAACATTCCTCTACATACAGGCTACGTACCACAAATTAAACTATGTGGAGCGGTATGTGGTAGAGGTTACAACCTCTACATTCAATCACTTACAGACACATGAGAGGCTGAAAATAGGAAGAAAATACATCGTTGACGTTATTCGTATCAAAAATCAAAGTTTATTTTCACATCACAGTGCATTTGAAGTCTTTCTAAACGTAAAAGTGGCTAGAAGATCGATGATGAAGATATCATCATTGATCTTCTAGCCACTTTTACCTCAAAACACGACATAGCTAAACTCACGGAATGTTCGCTTGTACGCCGCTTCCGTAACAGAAATCTAATTTATCATTTTTCTTCCCTCGTCACTGACATTGATCATTTTCCTCGACAAGTTGACGATAAGACGAAGAGGTACTGTGAAAAAACACACAGAAAGCTTGCGAGTCTAAAAATAATGAACGTAAGTAATATTCCTTTGTTTTGCATCATTGGGATCTTGGCAAAATATATCATACTTTAGAAACCATCATCAGGACGCATACCCCTTGTACATCTCTATTGGTTTCCATTGATGTATATTTTTTTCTGTTTCTAGTGTGGAATAAAGTGTATTGTATTGTATTGCATTGTATTGTACACGTAGGTTTACGGAATATGTGGCGATATGTAGATCGCCACATCTTGCTTTAGTTAGGTGTCTTTGCATAAAAAGTCTATAGTATATTGCCTTGAATCGTTTCATATTGGAACTGCGCCCGAACAATACCAGCAATAAAAGAGGCACGGCTTGTGCCCAGAACTAAACTTGGATACTGGTTGGCAAGTTTTGTCATATAACCGCACATGACAGCTGCGGGGTTCGGAAACTCAAGGAAGAGTTCGTATTACTTTATCTGACGTAAAGTGACTTTGAGTTTACTAGAAGTATATAAGAATGTAATGATGGAAAACAGCTGGTTGTAATGTTTGAACAATCGCGGCTAGTCGATAAGCAAAGGTCTATTTGGAAATTGGGAAAACAAACGACTAACTTATAGACGGCAAGACGTTTCGTAACTATCATAGCATCTTGCCTGTATTCTCCGAAGAGTTAGACAAAGGTGTACGGTTCGCCGATTCCTGGTAGTACCTATTCCAAATCCGTAATGCTACGGAGAAACCAAATAATACTGACCGGCCTGGAAATTGAATTTTGGACCTCAGCTGCACTTGCACTACCAGTGGCTATAAGTGAGGTAGGGTATACTCACGATCACCAATATGTGTAGCGATATACGAAAGAAAATTTAATAAATATGTATTAACTATTCAATCTATTAACATGAACTAAGATTCATAATTTTTGCAGGTATTCTAAAATTATTCTTTTCATTTAAATATCATTATGTATATATGTATAGTATATTGTCCATTGCTTTCAGAACGTTGTGATCAATCGTTGTGACGCAGAGCTTTCCGTTTGTTGAGAAACAACACCAGAATATCTATTTACATTTTACTTTTATAACGTTTTTTATTCAGTTGTATACAAAGTAGAAGTACTTAGAGGGTTGATCATTATGTGAGTTAATTAAACGTTTAATATTGTTTGCTGCGTCCAGGAGAGACATAATAATGGGTAGACAGAAGAACAAGCTCCCAACTATGTCCACTAAGCAAGAAGTATCCACATCCGATAGCAACTTAAGTTATTTTCAACCGACTTCAAAAAAAAGGAGGAGGTTCTCAATTCGGCTGTATTTTTTTTTTTTTTTTTTTTTTTTTTTATGTTTGTTACTCGATTTCTCGAAGACGCCTGGACCGATTTCAAAAATTCTTTTTTTATTTGAAAGGGTATGCTTGTCATTTGGTCCCATTGTCATCAGGTCAGGACCTGATGGTGGAAATCCTGAGAAATCGAGGGCATCTCTTGAAAATTGTAGGCGAGCATGGGGTAAAAACTTGATATTTATGTGTATATCTGATAAGACTACAATACTATGGAGGTTTAGGGCAGATCTGATGATGGAGACGACAGAGGATCGAGGGAACTCCTCAACGGTACATCTTAACTACCTCGTGTTTGGGCTTATTTTATTCGTGTTGACAAGATCTTTACACCGAGATGGGTAATGACTGCCACTGCAAGGTCCGTGATGCACGTGCAGTACAGTTTAGGGAACTCCTTAATGGTTGGTAGCAGCTACATAGTGTTTGGGCGATTATTCCGTCAATTAGGGACCGATTTTAAAAATTATTGTTTTGTTTGAAAGAGTATGCTTCCCATTTGGTCCCATTATCACTAAGTCAGGATCTGATGATGGGATCCTAGGGAAATCGAGGGATACCCTCAAATATTGTAAGACAAATAGCCCGTTTGAGCTTTTTTTCTTAATAAGTTAGGTATTGGCGTCTGAAAGTCATCATTTAATGATGCTGAGCTGATGATGGATGTCATAGTACTCCTCAACGGTAAAGAGTTAGGGAATAAAACTTCCGAGTTTGGGATCACTCGATATATTTTGATGAGTCCCGTATAAAACATTTGGTATAGAAGGTCTGATGATGGAGCCAGGAGATAGATGGTGGAACTCTTTAGTAGCTACTAGTAAACCCCTCGAGTTTGGGCTCATTTTAAACCTCTAAAAGTCAAAACTATCACAGTATTAGTTACAATAGTCGTCTTAATCTTTTCATTTCTCGTAATGCGTTTTCATCATGTGGTCGGCTAAGTAATTTATTTGATTTTAAAATCACATAGTGCAATACCGTCTAAGGTTTTCACTCGACTTGGGGCAACATACATTTGACCTTTGTAAAGTTTTTCAAGAGAATCGTCTTTAATAGGTCTACCCATCACTCAAAATTGTAAAATAATTAAATTTTTTAACAAAAAATAAAAACCGACTCCAAAAAACTCAAAAACAAAACTAATAACTAAAAAGCAAAAAATAAATATTTTATTATACAATATAGTAGTTGAAGAATATTGAAGTCGGTGCCAAGTAAAACATGCAATGATAAACCGACACGATTGGCGAAATGCATTTGTCGTGTTCGACGCATAATTCGCTCCGCACTCGACAATTTCTACGTGAACTCTACTTTTATGTTTTACTTGGCACCGATTTCAATATTCTTCAACTACTATATTGTATAATAAAATATTTATTTTTTGCTTTTTAGTTATTAGTTTTGTTTTTGAGTTTTTTGGAGTCGGTTTTTATTTTTTGTTAAAAAATTTAATTATATTACTTCTACACAAGAAGCCACAGCATCGCGTCTGTATTCACCAAAGAGCAGAGGTGTATTGTACCGAGCCTGCCATCTACCGGGCATAATTACAAACTCCGAGCTGATACTGAGAATTTTCTTACAGACAAATCTGACACATTGGTCGATTCGAAGATCCTCGTGCTCAGTGGCCGCGCATGCGACCACTACACCAATGAGGCAGTTATATAAAGAAAATAAGCAAAAATTATCAACATGCTCCATAAATCAGCTCCAAATTTGACGGCACGGTTGGAGAGAGGTCGACTGCTGCGCAACGTGTCGCGGGTTCGATTCCCGCACGGAACAAATTTTTTTTTTTTTTGTTTTTTTTTTTAACATTGCCCCGCACTAGGATTTCTCCTGTATCGTGGGTACAGTTTACAAACATACATGTCACATACACACACAACCAGACCCGAAACAACTATCTGTAGATCATACAAATATTTGCTTCGTGCGGGAATCGAACCCGCGACACGTAGCGCAGCGGTCGATCGCTCAACCACTGCGCCAACCGTGCCGTCTTGTAATATTGTATTTAATATTTGTATGATCTACAGATAATCGTTTCGGGTCTGGGTCTTTGTGTAATATATGTGTTTGTAAACGCACCCACGACACAGGAATTATTCCTAGTGTGGGCCAACGTTTATACTGTACTTCTAAGCAAACGTGAGACGAGTACAAAAATGTCGTCAGAAATTCCACGACGTAAAATGTTACGAATGTTACTTTCGTCCATTAAAGAATGTGCCAAAATTATTATTGCGAACACTAAAACGCACAAAACAGGTTAAAAACTATTTAATAACACCTAAATGTTCCGTTTACATGAATATTAACAGTTATCGGACACGTTTTGCATAAATATATCCCTATATCGTACGAAGTATACAAACAAGTCATTAATAAGCAATTCTATTCACATTCGTGTCTCTATATCACTCGCAAAGGAATTGGAAACGTGTTTCAAGCGGTAATGAAGAACATATCAAACAGATTGTATTGACAACTTGACCTAAAACCAATGGGGATTAGTCATTGCTGGAACTTTAAAAAATAGCTAGGACAAGACATATATGCGCTATCTCCATCTTTAACATACGTTAGAGCTAGGGCTCAGCTTAAAAATCTCGTGAAAGCCGAGCAAGAATAGTCTTTTTCACAATTTCCAAAACTCAGAGTTGCTTTTATTATTTATTTAGATAACAATATAAAGTAACAATGTAATACCAAAACGTAAACCTATGTATTTGAAAAATATACATAATTTTACGACAATAATACAACATTAAAAAAATATATAAATAGAATAAATGACTAGTTTTCGTTTCACAACCTTCATGTAGTACTAATAAATTAATTAATTAAATTTTAAATAACTCTGGCTCCAAATCAGAAACACGCCTCTAACATTATGCAATACTTAAAATATTTTTCTTACATTTTGGTGCTTAAAATATCCTTATTAATTTGAATCTTAACGGATAATTTTCCCTGAAATCGTTTAAAAAACCGTTAAATAATAAAACGCCAGTCAGTTATTATAAAAAATCGATACTCTTTTCGCCTCATAATAATCGCAAAAGTATATAATTTGAACTCCATGTTGTTATTATGAAGCAAACGCAAAGGGAGACTGGGCCAAAATAATGCAATAGAGTGCATTTACTCGTTTCTTCTTGTATGTTTTTACAGTTCTACTTGCGCGTACCCATCCATTTACATACTACCTACAGTATATGCGATAAGGGTGAAAGTTCCATGTACCCTCAAATATGAGATTTTCATTATAATTTTGGCGGATAGTCTGGAAAAGAGAGACCGTCATTTTTTAATCTGATTATAACTATTTATTTCAGTCATCAGACTAATTTCTTTTTATGTATACATTTACTAAAGACATATACATCAATAAATAGAATTGAGTCTATGATTTCGTGCGACACGAGCGCCATTTAGACAAAAAATATGTCGAAAAGTTATCCGCGTGATCGACCACCTCTCCGTTATTAAAATTATAAAAACTACATTTTCGCGGGTGTCAACAAAATCCTACGTCCTAGTGTCGATCAAGATCCAGTGACTAGTTCTATGGACAACATGGTGACGCCCAGCAGATCCGGGATCATCGTCGCAGGTACCCACAGCCCACTATGCTATTCTATGGTTTTGCTTCACAAATACCATCTACTACTACTTTTCTGTCACTTTGGATTAATTATATTCTAATCTTTGCAATGTACAATTATTCTAAAAATGAAATGACAGTTTATCAATGGCGTCATCAATAGTTTTATTATATTTCTTGACTGTTGTAAATTAATTCGTTGAGCAACGAAAGGCTCCCTTGAGCCTCGTACGGTATATCTTCTAACTGTGTCTACTTTATGCTGTTTGAAGGGTTAAAATTGTAAGTACCTGTGTATAAAATTTATCAATATAGTAGGTATATGAAGGTACCAGTATGTTAGCAAGTCTGTTATAAGCGTAGGCTCTAACAGGGCGGTCAGTGACAAATTGCCTTCATTATCGCGGTGTATGGTTGCACCGCTGCGCCATCACCAGTCGGCCTAACAAGATTCAGCCGATGTATCGCACACATATACCTTTTCATGTTTAATATTCTTTAAATAACTTGTCTAGTACCCAATAGTTACGTGCGAAGCGGTAAGTTCTTGGATGGGTAGTTCTTCATACATTGAAACTCTCCCAATTAGCAGTAGTTGTTTACCAAAAAATATTATTAGGATACTTTAGAAAATTATATCATCATCATCATCAGCCAGAATCAGAATCAGACGTCCACTGCTGAACGAAGGCCTCCCTTAATGGGGGGTTTGCCATAATCCCCACGCTTGGCGGGCGGCTTGGGGATCGCAGTGGCTCACCGATTAGTGAGAGGACGCTGCTGCCCGTACTCCGGTGTCTGGCCGCAGTTTTAAGACGTACCCGGGTCAGAAAATTATATATATCTTAGATACTTTAACGGTATAGAGAGCAAAGTTCTCCGATAAACTTCATACAAGGCTACGGAACGATGTTTGTCATGTTCTTAAAACTTTTAAACCCCAAGACGTTATATTCAAGCATGCGCGAGTTTAAACTGCAGCATGTTTTAACAGATATTTTCAAAAACCATCCTGCTTCAAAACGACAAAAATATTTTATGTAGATGTAACGTCTACAAGCAATATGAAGCAGCAACCAAAAACCCTGAAACGACGTCCTCGCCTTATCGTTATTTTCAGGGATAAAAGAATCGATGTGCCAGATAATATTGATGAACGGTTAAATTTTCCATTTTCCTGTAGGTATCTAATGATGGAGCCGTGATTCGAAACCAGAGTACCCTTTCGAAATACGATTATTGATTGATTAATTTTTTTAATTCAAAGAAAGTAACACCAATTAGGTCTGCGTGCAGAGTAATTTTTCATTTTTTTTCTTTTGAATGGTTTACTTTTAACCAGTTGTAACCAGTGGTATAATTAAGTAAGATTGTCACAAAAACATTTGATGATAACTTTTACGATGCCTAAATACGACTGATGAATGAGTTTAAGAGCTTATAAAGCAATTAAATGGTACTTATTATTGCATTTTCATTTCTCAATTAGGTATTTATTACGTAGTCAAAGTAATCGCACTTGGCAAGTTTTCCGTAACATAAGATCCAATTAAAAGTTAGGTATTTAAAGAAGGAAATTAATTAGCGTTTCGTGCTTGGCTTCTGAAGGCGTACCTTCTATTGGTGGTCGAGTCACGTTTTCTATTGTTTTGGCATAAACACGAATGACACAATATAAACTGGGTCATTAGTTCGTAAGTATACTGTTTTGAATCGTTTGGGCAACAATAAATTGAAATTCTTTTGTCATACAAAAAGTAAAAAGTTCCAAAGAACTGCTGCAACTTATATTAACGATAAAATTTGGTTTATTTTATTGTCATCATCATCATCATCAGCCCATATTCGTCCACTGCTGGACATAGGCCTCTCCCAGTAAGCGCCACTGAGCCCGGTCTTCGGCTTCGTCTCCGCATCCATTTTCTACCAGCCACCTTACGCAAGTCATCGCTCCATCTGACTGGTGGGCGCCCTACACTACGTTTGCCTACTCGCGGTCTCCACTCGAGAACTCGCCTACCCCAACAATTATCGGTTCTTCGGATTATGTAACCAGCCCACTGCCACTTCAGCCGACTAATCCTATGGGCTATGTCGATTACACTGGTCCTCTGTCGGATAATCTCGTTCCGGATTTTATCCTTATTTTATTGTATTTTAAGCTTAATACTAGACTTTACAAAGTTCAGGATCAGATAAATGTAAGTCCAGACGTGGCAATAAATATCTGTCCACTTAGACATAAGCACAGATAATATATTTCAACAAATAACAAAGAATCTGGGAAAATAAAAACAAGCACGTATCGCCATAAAACTTTTACAGTCAAAATCGAGCTGACCGACTGATTCATGAGTTTCGTTGAGTTTTCGTTGTTGGTAGTGAAGATAATAGATGTCTCATTTGTCTAGTAGTCGTAAACACGACTGCTGAGAGTGAGGTCCTGGAATCTTTTCCCAGGTTAGGTAACATTTCATTAAGTAATTTTTAAGTCAAATCCAACTCGTCCATATAACATGCCTCGGCTTAAAGGCGCAATTTTACAACAATTCCGCAGCAGATTTTAACATTATTTATCATTCTGTTAACTTTAACATCCGTTTAGCAGGATGATTATATAGAATCTGATTTACTTTTTATCAACTAAGCATGAATGACCCCAAAATATAGACATTACATCAAACACACCTTATAATACCTTGATGAACAAAAAAAACATGTAAATTACAATTACTTAAAATACCATTAATATTAAGTAGCGTACGCGAAGCATCGTAGCAGTGCTACGAAAAAGTAAAGCTCTATGCGTAGCAACAAGTTTACAGTGCTACGTGCTCTCAGGTTTATATCCACTTTATTGCCACTCTCGTGAAATCTCAATTACATGTACATAATAAACAAATAAACAAAATAAGATCATTCCCCAAGTTACTAGCTAGGTAGTATTGTCTTATTTTCATATGGATTAAATATTGTAATAAATATCTTACACCACCCAACTTCTGGAATATACTGATACTCTAAGAGTTGACAGATTTTTTAGTCTGCTGACATACATAAAGACTGTCATAGGTATTCGTATGACACCCGGGACAAACTTTTTAACGTGCTTTCCAAGGAACGGAGAAATTTTAATGTGTGAAAAACAGTCATCCAAGGACTTTTTTTTTATGTCATAGGCGGCAAACGAACATACGGATCGCCTGATGGTAAGCGATTAACGTCGCCCATGGACACCCGCAACACCGGAGGAGTCACAAGTGCGTTGCCGGCCTTTTAAGAAGGAGTACGCTCTTTTCTTGAAGGTTTGAAGGTCGTATTGGTCCGGAAATACCGCAGGCGACAGTTCATTTCACAGTTTTGTTGTGCGAGGCAGAAAGTTTCTAGAGAAACGCACAGTTGTGGACTGCCAACCATCTAAATGATGGTGATGGAACTGCTGTCGCGTAGAACGATGGCGGAAAGAGGCGGCAGGGATCAGTCCGAACAATTCCTCGGAGCACTCCCCATAGTATAGACGATAAAAGATGCATAGAGAGGCCACATCTCTACGCAGCGCCAAGGGGTCAAGCCTGTTTGAAATATCTTGGCTATCGACGATTCGAATCGCTCTCCGTTGGATGCGGTCCAGAGGGAGAAGCTGGTACTGGGGTGCCCCTGCCCAGAGATGAGAACAGTATTCCATATGGGGTCGGACCTGCGCCTTGTAAAGGACTGCACAAATGCTACTTAACCTCGCAGATTGACTGATCAGAGTAGTACGAGCCCCTCGTTCAATAAAAAAAGTCGATGTAGGTACTACCTCAAAAACACTACTTATATAAGTAACTTTGGCTTTTCCGCAAATTGCACAGAACGTAAACAAACGATGTATTCGCAAGACTATTGGAATTCGCAATAACCAGAGAAGGGTCAGCCCGTTTTATTAGATACCATCAAACACTTTCCCATTGTGTTGTTTATAAAATAGGTAAGTATATAATATTATATGATACAATATAATACACCAGAAACAACAAAATGGAAATGATGGACGGTAAAACGGGGTAATTTGAGGAAACACCGGGTTAATTGGGATTTCGTAAAGTACTAATTACATGAGCTTCTCATTTATAAATTAACAGCTTTTAAACAATGGTAATATAGCAAAAGTGTTATTGATTTGCTTTAGAAAATATAACAACATTTCTTAAAACCCGCGGTTCCCAAATTACCTCGTTTCATGGTACATTCGTAACCATTGTAACCATAAACTCAGTGGACAGAGAGGTGATCAGCACTTGACGTTTACAAAAAAGAAAGCGATGTAAAGAAAAGTTGACGCATTTTTAAAATAGGGTTGCCCTAATATATCGTTCAAGAACGTTTACTAATTAAGTGTATAATACATTTTACTCGGATGCATCAATATTTTCAGATTTTGGCCCTATATTCCCTGAATGGTTACTCAGAGGTGTACTATTCTACACCCACATTTCGCCGATGCCGTTATTGAGTCCCATGCAATAGGGGGCGAGCTTGTTGCCATCTATCAGGCACAGTTCCAGACTACATCCTGTTTCTTAGAATTTCCATACAGAAACACCCAATAACGCTTTGCCCACGCTCAGCCTGAGCGTGGGCAAAGCGTTATTGGGTGTCTCTGTCGTCAGCAGTCGTGTTTGCGAACACTAGACCAAAGAGACAGTCCGTCAAATAATTTCCTAAAATTTCATCTATACCTAGTGAGTGATCCTATCTTTTTTCGAAGGTACCTCGCGTTATCACGTAAACTTATATTCACTGTCGCTTCGTGTGATACATATTAGAAAATAGTGTCTTTGCAGGGAACAACACAACAATTAAAGTAATTAAATACACATTTCATTACTTGGCAGTTTTTCAGAATTCACAACTTAATAGTGTTTACGATATGGACACTTATTTAATTTTTTCAAATCAAGTAAACAAAATACCGCGATTGTTAAGTCCCATGGGAACTCATTTAGAAAATGTTCAGGCCAAGTCCCGTGGGGCGGTGCGCGCGGTGGATGCCAAGAATCCTGACACTACACGATATCTGAAAACTTTACTTACTTACGTTTACTTTGGCTTTATGGCGAGTGTAGGTACTACATAAACAGAACATCTCGTTGTTATATTCAAATGTGGTATAGCAAATTATTTACATATCGACTGTGGACTGGCAACATGTCCTATCTCGATTTTATGAGGATTTTACTTGGTTATACTATTCTAATGTATTTCATACCCGGCAGCGCTGCAACAAGCATATTTTACTTCAATCAAAATTAGACGCCAAAATCAAATTAATTCAATTTGTACTAACATCGACCGCGTTATATGCATAACGCGGTCGATAGTTTCTTCTTAATCCTGTAATGTTGTCAAAAATGAGATCAAATTGCCAGTTCACAGTCGATATGTCATCACGAATGTATTCCCCGAAGGGTTAGACAGAGGTGTAATTTAGTACTCCCACATTTCCCCGATGTCGTTATTATGGTGTTAGGTAACCCTATTCTCATCTATCGGACACAATTCTAAACTTCAGGCTGCTATAGCGGTGGTCTTTGTGCGATGTAAAGGTTATTGAAACTAGCTAACGTCACAATAGCGGATAGCTCGTTTCACCGTTCTGAAATAACCTGCTAACATCTATCCGCTAACATCTAACTTTATCGCGTTGCACTCGAATACAACATTTCGTTACACCTACATCGCTAAACACTATCGGGCTCGCGCGACCCGTAGTTGAGTGCCGTAAATCCCGCTATTGGTCGCTACTAAAATAGCGCGTTTTAATAACGGCTATTGATATTCGGTAGACAGTTCCGTTTCGTTATCCAAAAAAGCCGCTACAGCCCACCACTAGGCTGCCACTGATAAATGATTTCCATAGAGAAATAGTATCCTGTCGGCACTAGTGTCACAGCTCTCTCATGAAATATGTTCAATCATACAACATTCCCTGAAGGGAATCCAATAAAGGATGAGCAGACAGTGATGTAGGATATTTTCCTACATGCGCAGTGGAACGTGTTGAAGCTTAGAACATAACAGACTGACTAATAGTCAGCACGCAGGACACACTAACTACACTGTGTTTATTAATCTCTAAGATTTAAGATAGATAGAATTATCTTAGTTATCATCATCATCATCATCATCATCATAATATCGTAGCATCACGCCTGTATTCCCCGTAGATTTAAGCAGAGATGTACCGTTGTACACCTACATTTCGACGAGCCTATTGCCATCTACCGGGTTCCAGTTCCATACTCCGTGCTGTTACTGAGAATTTTCATATAGACAATCCCAATAACACTTTGCCCAACCTGGGAATCGAACCCAGGACCTCACGCTTAGCAGTTTCACTTACGACTACTAAACCAATGAGGCAGTCATTTCTTTTATTATATATATTTTATTTATAGGCAATAATAATTCCAAACCGTTGCTATGTATAAGCTAAACACGTATTCATTAATACTAATGTTCTATAAACGCTATATAAACTATACCTGTCACTATCACTTTCTTAGAAATGAAAAGAGATGACAACAGATTTTAAAGCTACTTCAGTTATTAGAGGTTATATAACACGATTACGAATATCGCTCAACGACATCAACAGTAACTTTAACGAAGCCGCTAATGTTTGTCAATGTCGCGCCGTCGGCCGTCATCGTCTTCGCGGTTCTGGCGTCGCCGGTTCAAAGCTGTTAAATTTATCGTCCATTCAAAACCAATTATGTCTTGAGATCTTTGACGCGCCATTATATTAATAGTTCTGGAAAATGGCGCCTAAGACATGTTTGAATTTCTGAACTCCTAAAGTTATGCTTTTCTGTTATTAGTCATCGAGTTCGTACAAAAAGGTCACGCTGCGAAGCCTTCACTCACATTATTTACCACTCAAGCATCAACGGAGGAGAATTATGATATTTTATTTTAGTAATTGGAATTCATACGAGAAATATTTATGACTGTGTTAGCGACCCGCCCTGGCTTCGTACGGGTAACAGAGCATATAAGCCTACATTTTTTTTCTATAACGATGGTCTCATTTAATTTAATTAAGATATATTTCAATAAGGATATTATAACTCTGTTGGTTTACGCGCCGCACGCTAGTAAAGCTCGCAGTCGGCACGGTTTTTCCTACATCTTCAACAATCATCCTCATATTTCAGCCAATTTACACAAAACTCTTATGAATTATACACCTAAACTACTCTCATGAATCACCCCGTCCATTGATGAAAACTGTATGAAAATCCGTTGAGTAGTTTTTGAGTTTATCGTGTTCAGACAGATGCGGCGGTGGGACTTTATTTTAGTAGTGATAGTTGGATTAAAACTACAAAAAAAAAATCTGTGTTGTATTGAATCCTATCCTACAAATATTAAAAATGCGAAAGTTTGTGAGGATAGTGGATGGATGGATCTTTGTTACTCTTTCACGCCAGAACGGCTCAACGGATCTGGATGAAATTTGGCACAAATATAGATTATAGTCTGGAATAGTACATAGGCTACTTTTTATCCCGGGAAAATGCACGGATTCGTAATCCACGCGGGCGAAGCCGCGGACGAAAGCTTGTATTTTATAAACGTAAATATAACTCAAAATCATAAATAAAATCATCAAAAGAGTGACTATAGTGTTTCTTTCATAAGCTTTTTATGTGGCAACATATTAATTAATCAACACCTAATATCAAAATAAATTGGGCTTCCTCATTTCATATATTATAATACGTACATAAAAACGTATCTTATCGCAAACAACACGCAGTCATAACTTGATTGCAATAAAAGTCCGCCCGAATGAACACACCTCGTCAGTTTATGATCCATTATTATGTGTCCTGAATAGAGAAACTTGTCAACAATATATACATATAATAACATAACTTAGCACCACGCCTGTATTCCCCGAAGGGTTAGGCAGAGGTGTAATTGTACACCCACTTTCCGCCGATGCGGTTAATGAGTCCGATCTAATAGGGGGCGAGCCTATTGCCATCTACCGGTCACAGTTCCAGACTCCGTGCTGCTACTGAGAATTTCCATACAGAAAAACCAAATACCACTTTGCTCGACCCGGGAATCGAACCCTGGACCTCACGCTCAGCAGTCGCGCTGTCAATAGCGTCGGCGAAATGTGGGTGTACAAAAGTACACCTCTCCCTACACCTGCCCTTCGGGGAATGTGGTCGTAAAATGAGCCTATATTTGCGTAATGGGTCCTGTTCATGTTTTATTATTTAAAATCTATAGTACAGACCAAACTACTTTTTGGTTGAATACATTATCTATCATAATTTTATTAAAATCCATACAGAAATTTAAATTGAGATTACCATAAGATAACCGCAATATTGTGTCAAAAGCAGCTTATCTCGCAAACGACGGCGCAAAAACTCTACATTAGGGCGTGTGAAGGCTTCTCCTCATTATGTATCATTTGAGCTTATCGCTGTCATTTGTTATTTTTTCTACATTTTCTGGCACAGACAACACACTCATCCATCTCAACATTTTTAGTTTAGTTTTCGGTTATTTACAGGTCTGGATTGCATAGGATCCGTGATTGAAACCTCCCCGAGTTAAGATGCCTACTTAGCTACGTTCGGGTAATCAGCCCCGTTACAATTATTGCTAACTTTCCAAGACACGGTACTTGCACGGTATAAGACATACAAATTAGAAAAATGAGGTGTGAGAGCTCCAGTGTCCTGATGAAGAAGAACCTGTGAGTCTTTAAGTCAAGAGTGAATAGGTTACTTCTAGGCAAGCGTGCTACATCTTCGACCACATCATCGCTTACCATCAGGTGAGATAGAGGCCAAACGCGTGCCTACCAATAGTAAAAAAAACAGGTACCAAAACCAAAAAACCAAGTACCAAACCAAAAAACAATTTTTAAATTAATCACAATACTGAGTCAGTTTAATATCTCCGCAAATAAATTTGTCATGATAAAATATAGCTTGGCAAATCATAAGTGCCTGTACTGTCCAATAAATGTACTCATACACGGGTGATTAAAATTGACGAATTGTCACCACACACATCTTGACATCGCGAAATACATGAGCAACATCAGAACCGACCGAACCGTTGGAATGGGTCAATGTTACTCAAAAATTTCCTATTCTCTTATTTAATTGCTCCACTCTGTTCCACAACTGAGAAAACGAAAGCTTAAAAGTTTCTAAGCCCAAAGAATTTCCCCGCAGTGTCTGATATCCATTGAAGTTACCAGCAAATAATTAACTCGGTTTTTTTTATAGAGGATATCTCAATTTGATTCCATTTTGAATAGTACCTTACGGCTCAATAACGATGAAAAAATTATAATAAATTCTAAGATAACCCGCCGCATAAAAAACGCACTTTCTAATCTTACTAAAGGTGTATTTCACGAAATCAAATGTTGCTGACATTACAATTAAATTAAATAAACACTGAAACGAATCTCACTTCTGAGAAAAGCTGAATGTACACCTACCTAATTGGCTTAATTCCAACTCCGATTATTTATTCAGTGCACTTTAATTCTCCGCGTAAAATTTGCGTATAATTAATATGCATTGATGTATCAACATATTTTTGATTCTAACCGATACGTATGAATTTTTTCTGCTATATATTTCTTAAAGCAATATCGAACAATTACACGAAGCAATATTGTGTCTTTTTTCTCTAAACTATCTATAATACCAAAGGTTCCAATCGCTAGCTACCTACCTGCATTGTAGAACGGAGAAACATCGTGTAACAGATTTACGCTAATTAGAAGAAGCTAATTAAGAAACACGAGGAGTATTTAGCTATAACTGTCACTTGGCTGGTCCCGCTATTCGCTATAGCTCCTTTATAATAAACTAACCTACTTAACGAGACCACTAATATAAATAAGAACCTGGTTTCTTATAGGTTTTATTAAAGAATATTATGTTCACTGTGGTGGAACAGAGGCGTTGTGTTTCACTTATAAAGTGACTCTAAGTCAAAAATATAAGCTTACCTCTTCAGTTATAAAATATTGTTTTTAAACTATACCTATTAAGTATGTGTTTTCGCGACTCTGTTTGTGTAGAATGATTTTTCATACATCTTCTTCTTTAAAGAAAATCTTCTTCAAAGCGAAGCTATCTGCCATTTTACAAGATTATAGGTTTTAAAATTCCTGAGATTCTGTGATCAGTATGTGAATGAGTGAGTGTATGAGTACTACACTATGTACGCACTCACTCACATGATTGTAGTAGATAAGAGAAATAAGAGAGAACTTTAATGGTCAAGTAGGTACTAAAATAACTCATAGTAGTCAAAAACAAAACGTGACGTCACTGCAACGAATATTTGTTTATTTGATTCTATATTAAAATCAAAGGCTTTTATCAGTTCGCGCAAGAATTGCAGTGGCTGTTGGATAAAAATAATGAATACTTGTCAGGCAAACACCTCATGGGTTCATCAATATTAGTGCGATAAGTGACGTCATATCACACACCATATTAATCATTATAAGTCAGCCTCTTTGATGCTGAACAATACGTGGACTACTGAACACGAGTCTGTTATGTGATGATTCACACAATATAAAAAATATAACACAAAATGATTATTTGGTATAAGAAGATTCATAGAAAGAACAATCGTCGATGTCTAAACTCTTGTAAATTTAGTCAAGTGACTGGCCATCTACTGTCAAGATATCTGCAAAACGCCAATTAAGTTTTCTTTTTAATTCGTTTTCTTTCTTTATAAAAAATGGCTTGCACCTTTTTAATGTAGAAGATTTATTTTTATAGATTTATACCTTTTTAGTTGAAATAGCTTGCTTTAAAAAAAGTGCTATGCCACAAACGGGTTTTCTTTTAATTTATTATTGATTTTTAGTGACTGAAATTGAACATGTTATGTGTTTCTATGTATAATTGTATACATTAGTTAGAATGATAATGGTTATTTAGTTTGTATATTTATCAATAATTTCTATTTAAACACATCTCTCCACTTACTGACTGTGAAATGATCTTAAAGAAGTTCTAGATAAGTGGAGCGTGTGTGAGAGTTGTGACGTAACAATCAATCTATCCACAGAGCGTGAGGAACTAAACAAATAAACGTCAAGTTATTATAACAATTCTGATTTGACTGTATTAAATCTGTATGTTAAAATACATTTCGGAACATCTTCTATACATATAAATAAAATTGGAGTGTCTGTTTGTAATATTGAAATAACCGTTTTTTACTACATGCATATGAATATAATACGGTACATACAACAAAATATATTTTTTCCAATTTTTCTCTGTCTGTTTGTTTGTCTGTTTGTATAGGCTAATCTCTGAAATGGCTGGACCGATTTTGACGGGACTTTTATTGGCAGGTAGCTAATGTAATAAGGAGTAACTTAGGCTACTTTTATTTTAGAAAAATTCTTTTATTTTAGAAAAAAAAATAGGGTTAAGTGCATTTGGTCTCACTTAAAAATACATTGTTAAGTTCCGACATCCACGCGAACGAAGTCGCGGGCACAGCTAGTAGGTACTATAATTAAAATTATTTTAGCATTGAATTTTCTACATGAAGAAAATTATTTCGATAATTTCAATTATAAACATAACGATAAATTTAAAATCGCTAGTGAGGAATATATCTGAACGCAAAAAAATCTTCAAAGAACATACAATAACAACGCAAACAAAACGCTTTTTATATGTAATAATGCTTTCTATTCAAACATTTAACGCAGTTAAAACGATTCAATTTAATTCATGACATTGATTTCACATGCACGTAACGAAATGCAATGTCAAAACAAAATTGTTCGATATGTTTAATTCTCTATATTTATTTCTACCATCCGTTTTAACCCACTCGTACATATTTGTATGACTTTGAATATTTTAATTGTGTATAAAAATTAAAGTTTAAAATCACCCCAGGAATCAGGAATTTATTTGCTGTATTACTTTGACAAAACTTAATTTTAACATTCTTGTCAATCATTCCCCAAAAAGGTCTCTCGATCACCCTGTATTAAAAATTCCAAACATGAGTCCATTGGTGTATAGCCAAAAGAAAAACTCTTAGAATATTTAAAATTTGAATATAAGTAATATTTTTTATAACCATAAATTCCAATATGACGGCAAAACGGGATTCTGTAGAAATAAACATACCGATCTGGAAAATAAAAAACAATGCGCGGAATGAATTTTTTTCATCAATGCACTATTTACATTTACCGTCTGGTTTGGTGAATACATCATTATTTATCAGGAATTACCAACAGATATGAGTTATTGCTATCGTCACACACTTTTATTTCAAGAGGTGAGTGCAATTACTCTTACAACAAAGATTTTAGCCTATAAATACATTACGTAATATTGACCAGACAATATCTTTTTCCATGGAAGGGCGCGTACTACAGATTTTTTGTCGGTTATACAAACTTGGATTGGTAATGAGTACGGATATATACATATATATAAATACGAACTTACACATGAATCCAACTCGTTACCCATATAAAAATAAAATCGGGACAAACCGTCAACCAACCGTTAAGACAAAGTAGTGCGCGCTTGGTCTAAATTTTTGGCAGGCAAATTAAGTATTGAAAGATATAATTCAAATAGAAAATAATGTACAAACTCCTAGTAATTAAAAGTACCTACTGTTCCAATTAAATTATTTTTAAACGTCTCTACAAGTAAATTCATACAAAGGTTATGACAATACAAGTGTCAATTTAAATTAAATGCACTACTCCACTTGCCACCAATGCATTGATCAAATATTCAGCGTGGGGTGTGGGTACGTTAACAATATTCTATGTATTCAAAATTTTCCACTGGCGATCAATAACGCATACAAAATCGTCGGGTCGTGTTACTCGTCATTTTTATGCAATATAAACCGTATATTACATACCAACATGAGCTTCCCAACTATGTCAATTTTACACCTACGTACATTTTTCAATAAAATATTGTTGTTTATTTATATCAACCGCCTTCAGAATTTCATAAATTTTTGGCTTGACCCCGAGCTTGCTCCATCTGTGAACAATGTCAGTAACAATTCTTTCCGGATAATCTCGTTACGGATTATATAATTAAAATATTTTTTAAAAGTTATGAAGTTAAATAGCTTTTTGTGTGTTGTGTGTAAACGTCGTCACATTTATTTCATAGTGTATTTACACCCGTCCGGTCAGTCAGTCACCGACTGGCAAATGTTATTTTATATGTTTTTAATTAGCATGTAATACGACACTTGTTTCTGTTTGAAGTTTACGTTGATACAGAGCTTTGCTATTTATTTAATGTGTCGTGGCTAATTGATAAATAAAACTGTGAAATTGTTCAGTTGTAAACTGGCTGTGAGCACGTTTCTAGGCTTTTGAGCTCCATTTGCAAATCGTTTGTGTGGCTTCATTTGGAAATTCCAAATTCTAGTCTAGCGAAGTGGTTGCAAGCGCGACTGGTTACCGTGATATCCTAATTCCCCGATCGGACAAATTGTTATTGAATTTTTATCTATGGAAGTTCTCTGGAGTTTGGAATTGAGCCCGGTAGATGGCAATAAGCTAAACCCCCATTACATAGGACTTAGTAAAGGCATCGGCAAAATGTAGGTATATATTAAAACACCTCTAGCTACTTTATTTTCGCTCTGTTTAGAATATTTTTATATTCATTGTTTTTTTTAATGTTTTGACAAATAGACAGAAGACACAACATTTACTTATCACATTTTTATTTTAATTAAGAAACACACATCACGTTATTTATCTAATCATAAGACAGGCACTTAGCTGCTATTAACATTAGCTATAGGTATAAATATGTAGGCACTAATGCGACTGTTAAAATATAAAGAGTACGATTAAACTAGATTCAAGTGTTTTTCTTGGTACAAAATGACAAATTTACAATACTTATGTGATATGAACGCTCAGACAAAGTACCTACTCAACTACTTAGTATAAGCAAGTACGTCCCCACTTTAGATATTATTGCTATAAACCACAATACACACATACACATATACTCAGTTTTAAGATAGTTTAAATCGGAATACAACACTGACATATCATGATTTAGTAGCCGAAGAGAATAACTGTAGCTGATACAAAAAAGTCACCAATAAACACATTAATAATTTGAGCGATATCCCGGCACTCGCAACTCATTAAGTGGAGCTTCTTCCTTAACAGTTTCCTTCTCTTTCTTCTTACAAAGACACTCGCAACACAAGTACACCGCTATGACGGTGCCTAACAGCGTCGGCAGCCAAATGTACACCGGCACTCCAGATGGTCGCACAGTGTTGGCGTATTCCTTCAATAAGGCACACGGAACGTGGTTACTTTCTTTATGCATTGTCAAATTATGCCATAACACGCACTCCTGGTCCATTGTTACCACTAATGGTGGTCCCGTGTCCCGCAAAAAAGGCTTCACATTTATTTGCGACGACGCTATGTCAACCAGACGCGAATTATTTACTTTCATTGTCGTTGTTTCTATAAATGAAGATATCATAAAACACGGGAACTCTGTCTCTTCAAAGTGTGCTCGTTCTATCACTTGTAGCGAACATCTCTCTTCTGGTCTTGACGAGTAGTGATGCCAATGAGACCAACCGATGTTCGTGGAACGTCCTAAGTTGTACAAAGAAAGGCCGGTGAGGATGTCGCTGTATCTGGTGCCAGAGTCCTTATACGTGTACACATACTTTGGCGGAGTAGGTCTGTATACAGGAAACAGTTCCGACGATGAGCAATGACGACAAGTGAACGCGACGTATTTGGGTGGATGATAGGTGTAGTGGGCGTGGCTCGCGGTGACGTGATGGCCGTGTGATCCTGGATGAGATGAGTGACTCGAATGACTGTGTCCTCCATGAGATCCTCCGTGGCCTCCTCTTGCAACTACACAAACATTTATGGTGAAGATGTACACAAATATTGCGTGAATAGGCTTCATGGTGCAGCGCAAAGGGCGCGTCCCAGCGCGCGACTGCCGCAGCGCCCGCAGCTCGGGAGATGAGGTCGCTTGGCGCCCATGTAGACTTGCTGGCGCCAGACTGTCGCCCCTCGCTACAACTTAGGGGTGAAATTTCGTGAATGAACTGTATGAAGTATCAAAAGGGATGCACATTTCAAGGGTATTAAGTTCCCATTCGACCTTCAATTTCATGTCAGTGCCGTAGTCAAATACATAATTAAAAATAATAAATTCATTCCACAGCAAATATAACGAAGATTAATGTGACAGGCCGGGACTGTCATTATAGTGTTAGGAAACAATCGCCTGCTTATGAGACGAGTGGTCCTGAGTGAACTTGTGTCATACCCCGCACGGTCGCAGTTAGCGCGCGAACGCACGGCTCGGACAATGCGCCTCCTACAAAGCGCGCTCTTCCTGCTAGATCACGATGGACGATTTCCTGAGCATTGTCGTCGAGACATTGAGATCATGCTTGCGATACGAGGATCGTACCGAGCTACTTTGCAGCTAAAGTGACATTATGTGACCAATGATTTAAACTTAGGTTTAATACGAGAAATATTCTTAATCTAAGATCATTTCTTGCACTCAACACGGTTTTATCGATCATCTTAGATGCTTTTCTAATAATATTTTAAATTTAAGTTTTTTAACATTAGCGCACATTTCCGAAACACACATTTAGGTTAAATATTTTATCACAAAATATATATTAGTAACAGACAGGTTGGAATATGGCTGTGTTTATTTAACTGATCCGTTTGGAAGCTATTAAACGAACAAGCAAACATTAGCGTAATATACGAGTATTATGAGTAGTCCTAAAATTATTTCTGAACAGTCGTTTATCATGTGACTGACAAGAATTCATAAACAGTAGTTTATGAAGAAATCTATATAAATTAATAGATATGAAATGCTGTTTGTTGGTAAGCGCATCACTTGAGAAATGCTGGACCAATTTGGCAATTTTTTTCTTGATAATATTCCTAATAACCTAAATAAGGTTTTAGGGAAAGAAAAATTGGAAAACTAGTCAGGAATATTGAAAAATTCGGAAAAAACTGAAAATGCTTTTTCTACAGGTTTTTGTATGAATTCAAAACCAAGGAGATAGAACAACGTCTGTCGGGGTAGCTAATAAATAATAAATGATGAAAAAATTATAAAAATACAATATAAGTCGGTATGTTGGAACCATAGACTTAAAACGCTTTCCATCCAACATTACGTGACAATGAAGAAATGGATTTTTGAAATAAAATGTATGAATTGAAAAAAAAAAATAACCTAAAGCTTAACCTAATATTACATCCATTATCATAAAAAACAACTACGTAACATATATAACAAAACCATCGTCATCGTGTCCAAGAAGCCAATTAAGAAAATGGTACACCGAAAATGGACATAATAAACACGTCGGCTTTGACTTAATATCGGCTGTTACCGTCTTCAGGGGTATGTGATGGGTCATGTTACTCCAAAATATTGCTGAGTTATCATGAACGTCACCAGGGTTAGATTACGTTATTAGCCACGTTAAAGTATCGAGTTCCGGGAAAGGTTTAATTCTGATGATCGTCAAGGGGAGTTTCCACTCAAGGTCACATAAAACGCGGTTGTCAGTGACTGTTATTACATAAGCAGTAACTTTTTATGTATTTACTATCTTCCTTATATTTGATCTGACAAATATGTTAGATATTTCGGTATATATGATACCTATATCAAGTTTTATAAGATACTGATATTCAGCCGCAACTGATTAGACTCACAGCTGACCTCAACGTTGTTGAAAATAGGCTAGGCAGATGATAATGTAAGGTTTATAAAAGCTACTTACTAGGTCTACCAAAACGAATCTAGACATTTGCATATATTAAGAATTATTTGTAGTAAGAAGTATATGTTATACATTGGTTATAAACAAGTTTATTACTCCAAAATCAATCATCTTTACCGAATGACACTGTAAAGTTGAAAATGCCTATTCTTCCAAAACGACGGCGCGGCTGCGGCGATGCGTCAGTTTGGATCTTGTTTCAATAGATTTTCTTCAATCGCATCTTTATAAATGAGTCCTTAAGTGAAGACCACGTAAGAAAACTGTAGGTATGCGAATGGCGAATGGCCCCATGTTCAACAACGCAATTTATAAGGTATACTAGAGTGAACTCATAGCATAGATTACTTTGAGTATTATAAAGTTATAAGAAGGAAAAAACATTCGTATAAATCACAAAAAATAAATCGGACTTGACATTTTATTGCAATGTCTGAAGTTCTTGACTTAATAAAACGTCGTCACACCACTAATTTAGTATAGGTACAATAAACGGAAGCAAACAAACGATTTTATGGTTTCCGCATCGTTCTATACGTAGTGAGATTTGGCGCCCAACGACCATAGAGAAGATGATTCGTAAATATTTGTCCCAAACAAGTCGTTACGGAATTACGGCAACAAATGTAATTTAAGAAGTAATTTAGACAGCCTATCTTAGTAGTTGCGATTTTTATTACGTATAAACACCTTATATTATGAGCTTATGGGCCCAAAGGCTCATACGACCGTTCCATCTTAGTCTTTTTATAGTTAACCAGTGAAATTAAATTAATTGACGCATTTTTTCGTCATAGCTGGCCATTGCTAGTTTCTACGAAGGAAAAAACAAACCTCAATGACTGTGACTTGTTGCGCGCTACACTACGCCTAATCTAGTATAATATAATATATAATACTATACGCGCTATCACAAAAGAGAATGAAGACGTATTCTGAGATTGTTTTGTCTAACCATGGAACCGATTTGAAGGACTATAAAAATTAATGAGTGGCAGACAAACTCGCATCAAAGTGTTATGATGTTGTGTGCTGAAAACAATTTTAATGGAAACTCTTAAGACGTATGTGGTTAACGACATATAACGTTGAAAGCTACCATTTTCTTCTCGATTACATTACATAAACCACAGACGGTATATATAAGGGATATAGGTACATACTCGCATTCTATTTGCGAAATATTTAAGTTTTCTCTTTAAATTACAATAATGAAACAATTGCGCACACAATGGGTGAAGATGAAACAAATTTTCAGTCAGTCAGAAACCTAACCCTGAGTTTGTTTCGGCGTTTCTTCTGAGGGATAGTCATTGGAAATGCCGACGGCGCCATCTAGTTTAAAAAAGACGTGTAAGTGATTGAAAAGTTCTAATTGCAAAATAAACAATTTCATTTCTAAAATCACCTAACTGAGAACTGTCTCATTGGTCTAGTGGTTGCAAGCCCGAATGCTGAGCGTGAGGTCCTGGGTTCAATACCCGGGTCGGGCAAAGCTTGTAGGGTTTTTCTATGTAAAATTCTCAGTAGCAGCACGGAATATGGAACGGTTGAAATGGTTGATGACAATAGACTCACCCCTATCACATGGGACTTATTAATAGTACACTTCTGAATAACCCGGGGAAGCAGGCGTGATGCTATGTTATGTTATGCTACCTATGTTCTTCTACTTTGATTTAAAAGCTTAGCTCTTGTCGGTGGAGAAATCGCCACAGCTCTCCATTTTCTGCCTTCGTTTTTATCTCTTGATGCTCTACCCCTACTTTCTCCTTATCATGTTAAGGAACCTGAAATCTGAATCGAATCCAATATATCCCATTAACTCTTTACTGGGGTGCAAAAGTCAGATGATAGGCGCTTAGTTTAAAATACCAGTGTTTATACTGAAATCTGCCTGCAACATATTTGGGAACCTAAGTTAATGATAATAGCAGTTACGCAACTAGCACAACCAAAACGGTTTAAACCAGGCATTGTTTCAGGCTCTCCGCTGGTTTAGCCCCACTCATTCCAAAGAAACAAATTGTTCTCGTGTCTTTTATTAGTGAACAAGGACTGTAAATTAGTGTAATTATTAATTATAATCACATATCGCCCATGCAATAAAACATGTTAGTATGGAGATAGAGCGATAGATATAATGTTTATTGTTACTTTATAGTCAGGTTCTGAATACAAAGCACTTTAAATTAGAGGCGTTTATAACATAGTGACGAACGCAAGATAAACTTACCTGCGTATTGATTTCTGCCAATTATGATAATGTACTTCTTTCTTACGTAAGGAAAGAGCCTTTACGAGTGATGAACCCGTAGATAGTCTGGCGCACCCTGGGCAGTCAGCCTCGATGCCATCAGTGCTGACTGGGCTAATCTTTCCGCTATGTTATGAACAATTCTCATATGGTGGTAGCTTATGTCGACAAGTGAGATGAAAGATGCAAGGAACGCCTTTCCGCCTATTCAAGGCACTTAATGCGCTACACCATGACGAAAACCCAACTAACGCGATAACCGCACGTTTTAAATGCGTGGCTCTCATAACGCTAACACGTTTCTTACGCGATATATTTTTGTCGTGTCGCGCATGGGCTCAATCGTATGCTCGATGCTTAAAGTGACCATAAGGAAATGAGAAGCAAATAAAAACCGCAATGGTCGTCATTAACAACGCACTAGTTTAAATATAATCTGATCCGACCAACTGACCACAAGTCATTGCAGTTCGAAGGCTGTGTAGGGTATGGATGCCAATAAAATAATTATTATAGCTCATTGTATGCATTTGTTTGCAGGGACAGAGGACTGTCATGTGTCACGTCTAATTTTTGTCTTGTTTTCTTTCAATCAACTTAATTTTTAGGCACTTATGAATCGTCAGGCTCTACTAGTTGCCACGATCCTAAATGTTAATTTCCAATGGATGAAGAATGGGCAAGAAACCGTTTTTAACTCGGAATTTTACATATAATATTATTTTTATATACTGTCTCGAACAAAAATTATGAGAGTACAAAGTAGTATAAAAGAGTCTTACTTATGTAAATCTGAAACTGAAGTCTGATAAATATGAAGAATAATAAGTTTCGATAAAATTGCCATTGCAGATACGAACAAACCAGTTACAACAGACGACACCCGTTCACTAGTATAACGCGGGCATCAGCGTCGCTTTGCTCAACCATATTACAGGGAACCCAACGACCCGATGCACAACGCCACCATCATCAGGACATTTAAGTGAGCATGACAAACTCATACTACTATGAAATTAAATTAAATTAAATTACATTGAAATGTAATTATTTATTTTGCAATTAGGATTTTTCAATCACTTTTACACGTCTTTTTTAAACTAGATGGCGTCAGCATTTCCTATGACTATCCCTGAGAAGAAACGCCAAAACAAACTCAGGGGTCAAAGTCTATTTTAAAGTCCAGACAGATTGTAATGATGTAAGGGTTTATGTGAGACAAATATAGGGTGGAATAGCCTTTTGATGAAAGTGCCATAACTATTTGAGCTAACCTGTCGCAACAGAGTGCAAGCATGGATCAGTTATCGTGAGAATTAATGAAATTAAGTGCGTTCAGCCTAGATCTCACTCACATTTACAATATATAGCGGTTATACATAAGAAACCATTTAAATTAGAGGAGGCAAAATAATCCTTTTGCCTCCTCTATCATTCCGTGATTGTATCACGCCGTTTTTCCTCAATCATGTAAATACCTTTCTCTATTTTTTTTTCTCAGTTTATTTACAATCTATATATATATTTGTAGATTGCAGCAGGTTTTTAGTTTATATATACCTAAATACTTATAATATTTATACGAACACACCTTACAACCTAGCCTACTTGTCTTGTTGGTCTAACAGACGCATGCATTGGTGCTGAGCATGAGGTCCTGAGATCGATTCTCAGGTCGATACCCTCTGAAATAATAGCCCAGCCAAATTTATGGAACGGCTAGCGTGGTGGTTGAATGATCGCCTACCGCGTCGTCGTCAATTCCCTCACGGAACAAATATTTATATGATCTACAGATAGTTGTTCCGGGTTTGAATGTATGTTCATGTGAATATTTTTGCTTGTACCACTGACTCACGATATAGGAATTATTCTTAGTGTTTTTACAAAAATCTAAGTAATGTGTTACAAAAGAAAAGAAAAGAAAAGTGAGTATACAATAATACAGTTCTGCCTGTAACCCTTCAGGGAATTCAGGGGTGATGGTAATAATATTAGTATACAATATCGCAATTAGATACGTATTGAGTGAACTGCTACACCTGCTGATCGTGACGTTATATTTCGTTTTGATAACAGATTCGTTGTATTAACTACACCACAAAAACATTTTTGTTTGCCTAACGATAAAACCAACATATTATTCAATTCAAATCATTTATTTTACGCGTTTGGGTACCTACTTAATATACAAGTTCCAAAACAAATTCAACCTTAGCCATGCAAAATATTAGGTAGTAGTAATTACCATGGCATACGTAGGAGATAGTGCCTACTTAAATTTTATGGAAAATATAAATACCATAGCATCACGCCTGTAATCCCCGAAGGGTTAGGCAGAGGTTTACTATAGTACACCCACATTTCGCCGATGCCGTTATTATAATTGGACCTTATTGATGATGTCCTTCAAAAAGGTCAGGTGCGCAGTACCTACAACCGGCGTTCATGTATGAAACGATGCATGAATGTAGATGAAGCAAAAGGGTTATGTAAGGATCGTAGCACGTGGCGTTCTGTAGTTTCTGCCTACCCCCATGGGATATGATATGATATGTATATTTATTGTAATTATATAAAAAGAAATTAATTCTAATAAATTGACTACAGTATTATCTAGGAAATTATTAGGTTGATTCATAAGAAAAATTATAATGAAACAGATCCTACCTAACTAGTGCAATTATTTGTTACTAAATTTTGCCTGCGACTATACGCGTGGAATTTAGTATCTGATATTTTCCTGTGGTAAAACGGAGCCTATATTTTTAGTAAGACCTCAAGCAATACATCGGTGAACACTGCATTCAATTCCATGCAGTAGTTTTTGCATGATGCATGTACAAACATACACAAAGACAGACGGACAAATTTTTTTAAAACTGTTGTCTTGGCTTTTTCTCTAATAAAGACCCCCCATATTTGTTTTTCTCCAGTATCTATAATGTATAGACATCGGCCTGTTATAATTTTATTATACTTATGTTAATCATGGTCGCAATCGCAATCGAAATCCACGACTGATGTTACCACTAGCGCAACAATATCCCCGTATTTGAGACTCTTCTGGGGTTCATGACTATAGACATTGGTTTCATTATGTCTGGGAAAGGTAGGTACTTCGTTCGATTGTGGATTCAGTACTCACAGGAATCTTTACACACATTCGAAATATCCCTGCAATGTAAATTTCGGATGCTGATCTATATTTTGGAATCTTTCAACAATCTCTTATTCCTTACTCATTTTAGGCTTATTTTACTAACGAGCACAATCTTCTCATCCTTTACCTTTAGCATTGTTTTTTATTCAAATTTCTTCTAACTTCTGCCTTTTCACCATTAGGTAACTAACTTAATAGACTTTTGTATGTGTGTGCGTACACAAGTTGCCTATGATCACCCCTCCATTCGTTTATAAATTGGCTAATTTGGATCGTTGTAATGGTAAGTAGTAATAGGAAAACATGTAAACCACAAATAAAAAAAGGATAACAACATATAAAATTAGGATTATAATAGTTATTGTTAGGTAGATTAGGAGCAACCTTCCTAACATACAGCTTTAATGAGTGATAATACCCCTCTAGATGTTGAAAGTTCTTTTAATAACAAAGCCAAGCATTGCCATGTGGCATCTCATGTTTGAGTTGTCGGAATCCGGAACTAATCAGTGCCGGCTTTACCTATGGTGCGGGGTGTGTAGTGCACACTGGCACATGGTCTCAGGGGGCGACCGCTGCTCGCGGGACTTAGATACAAAAACAGCGCATTAATCTAACAAAACATAAAACTTTCGTTTTGTTGAAAAATAATTCCGACCTAAAAAGTTGACAAAAGCAAAGTTAACGTTTGGTATTTGTTTAAATTGGTTGACTTTAATGTGTTTGTGACACATCTTTGATCTCTGTTTATTTGGGTCTCGCCTCAGAATAACGACGGACGAGCTCATACCAAAATTACGCTCATATCGTAATCAGGATGTACGCTACTGTAAACTGTAATGTCAGCAAGTGTCGGCAACACCTACTCACTTCCCTGATTCCCTCACGAGAGTCTTTTTTGTATACTCCTGCATTTAAAGACATTCACGTGCGCGTTGTCTTGTGGATTTTCATACGGGTAATATTTTTACTTGCAAAACAATACTAGATATTAGTTGTCGACTCCAATTGGGCTTAATTATTAAACGAACTTTCGACAGCGAGAGGGATATTATCACTGATTAAAATTATATTTTACGAAAATTGCTCCTGAAAACTGCCTATATTAACTATTTTAATCCTAATTATATTCCGTATTCTTTCTTTATTATATTTGTGTATTATATGTTTTCCTGTTGCTAATTAAGTACCATTACAACGATTCAAATTAGCCAATTAACCAACCTAATGGTAAAAAGATGAAAGTTAGAACAAGTCTGGATAAACGAAGCAAAAAGTGAAGGATGAGGTTTTGTGTTAGAGAACACCAAGACTCGTACCGAGTACTACCTAGTTAGTGCCTAGGTAGTAAGTAAGCAAGGATGGTGTAGTTCCTATACATCTTTTTGCTGCTAGGCACTAGTTTGTAGTAACATAATGTAGGTACCTATGTTCACATCCATCTCTCCACCTCTCGTTTATTCATATTGTGTACCTAATTGCCTTTGCTCCAAATAAATGTTACAAAAACTATGTACATATTATTGTGATCTATAACTATTATCTGTATATTACTATAATTTTATTCTGTGGGCGATTCTATAAAAATTCATGTGCACTCATGAATGACTTGATTCGGAGTGGGATTCCAGTTCATGAAAAATCGGTTTTTCATTTGTAGCAGAACTTCCGGAAAATTCTTTGAAGATATATTATATGTAACATATAATTGATAGTACATAAACAAATATACATAGTGTATTATATACGATACTCTTGTAAGGAATTGATACCCATTGTATTAGAACAATGATTATCAAGTAGTTAGCAATAAAAGATCCAATAAAATTACCTCTGTCACACGGAGGCAATTTCGAGATAATAAAATTATCATCAACGGTCAGTGACGGGACTGCTTTTGGGCATTTTATGTATCTACTTGTACCAATTGGGAACTAAAAGTAATGAAATAACTGAGGTACTTACTAATAGCGGTTCTAGTGCGCACATTTCTGGAGTAGCACATAGGATGCAAGATCGCCCAGTAGCGGTCTACGGACACACCCACCAAACAGAAGATACTAATAGTGCACAGCATCACTAACAACGACACCGTAAACAAACAGGCGTGCAGGTTCCTTGGCAGGCCTACGGAGGCCAGGATCGCGAACGGTATTCCAAGCAGACCCACTAAAAAGTCCGCCACAGCTAGAGACACGATGTAATAGTTCGTGCGACGTCTCAGTCTACGTTCACGATGAAACACATAGATCACCATAGCGTTCCCCACGACTGCCACCAATGCCACTAGGATTTCAAAAGTTGTGTACGTCGCATGAAGTTCGGGTGTAGGTGTGCGGTGAGGTGCCGAGGCCACCGTCGATGCCTCCAGCACCATCTCTTCAGTGGTGTCCGTCATCGCTTACCAGTGTCCGTTTCGAGGGTAACATTTGCAACAATCATTTTTTAATAAACGTCCCATTATCAATGATCGCACTGTTGTTGTACTATTGAGAAGTTTTACACTTTTCGGGAATGCATTTGGACGGTGCGGCATGCTTGCCGCCACTTCCTGTAGCTTCAAACGAAAAATTATCATATTGTTGTCTAGAAAGGCTAACGTTGACTGACGTGTAAATTTTCGAGGACTCGAGTGTTAACTGTTGAGTTGAAAACTATTAACAGTTATCCGCATTCGGATCACGAGCGACCGCGGACGAGGCGAGCGTGTCCCGCCCGTGAGGCGTGCTTCCCATCACTGCGGGCGCGAATTGGCGCGAAACCGCCGCGACAACGGATAGCGTCCCGACGCACGCCCTACGCCGACGCACCTAGCACTTGTTGCGACTCGCGACCGCCACCACTTACCCTTGAAATGGGAGTCAGGTTCACATAGCTCGCGTGACAATGATATTACAGTTATTGCTCATTTAATTTAATGAACTTTGTAGTAAAGTCAAAAGCGAAGGCAATTAGGTAACTACCTATCTATCTTTACGTCTCCTTGCTCGAAGGTTAGAATTTGTCTGTTACCTACCTCTGGATGATCTACATCACACTTTAAATCTATTTCTACGAGGTAGGTACGTGGGTATCGCTTTAAAGTGGATAATAACCAGTTATGTTTACGTTTGTTACTCCTACGAAACTGGAGTACAATAAAGAGTAATGAAGAATTATCGAAATTTAATTGTACTATTCACTTTGCCGTAGAAAGTATACTGCATCCAATACCCATCTGGGCTGATCTCAGACTGGCCTAGAACCACGGAGATTACATAAGGCGGGCTGAAAAGTGTCATACGTAAGAAAAATAATGTGCGGATAAGACTCGCAACCCTGAGAGGGTTCCGTACCACTTTAATAGATTTGTGTAAGTTAAATATAGGTACGTACGGAGTTATGTACCTAATCATAGAAGAAATAGATATTGGAAATCCTTGTTTGTATTTTTTTTTTTAATTACAGCTTGTATCATTTGGTAAGTTGATTTATGGGAAACATTTCTATCGGGAAATTAAGTCTATTCTTTTTTGAGAAAACTATCTTTTCTTCTCCTTTCCTTAGCCTTTTCTTACTATCTGGTGTCGGCTCACCATGTTTGCTGACTCTATTTATCTCCGCCCGGTCATGGTCTCTATTTCATTCTCCTTCAAATCCTTCTGGACTGTCGTCAGGCAGGTGGTGAAAGGTCTTCCGCAGCAACGCGTCATTCTTTGAAACTTAAGGGCTTCTTGCACTATGTTGTCTTCACCAGAGCACATATCTATACCGTCGAAGGCGTCCCTCTTTGACCTTTTCAGCAATGTGAGCAACTTTGTACCTAACTCCCTCCTATATAGTAGATAGTGCGACTCCTGCGGACCACCGTATCTTGCGCATTTAGCTACTTTTGATAGGTGTTGGTTAGTGTATGCCCAACACTTTGAGGTCTAGTATCCTCGACCTGGACTATAGTTAACGTAAGCCGAAGTTTACTAAAATAATTTGAGCGCGTTTTCGGTAGGCGCGCACGATTTTTTCATTTATTTTTACCGTAGAAGTAATTACGATCGAGGTCCAGGGAAACTTGTACTAGAGGTGCAGTAGCAAATTAAGTGCTTGGAATTATTCCTTCACTTGTGAACTTCCTAAATATAACTTGCTAGCTACCTACTCTAAATATGTTCATTGTACTCCTAAGTAAACTTTTAGATTTTCATTAATTAATATTTAACATTAATTATGAGTTAAAATAATGATTTATGATGAACTTTTCCATAGATTTGTACTGCCTAAAAATATTTGTACCTAAAATAGTTTAGCTCCTTTTTTTTATTTCTCAGTACTATTCCAGTTAAATATAACACCATGTATATATGTACAAGAAAACACCATGAGAATGTTGCTGAGGGAAGATTAATGGGCCAGTGATGACACTATCAGAAAAGTGTAAATTCAAGGCCAATGAATAATCAATTTACCATCATTTATTTAGTTACTTAGCTACATCTGCAATGTTATATAATCAACATGCTTGTTATACTAATACTAGAACCCACAGGCAAATGAAACAAATATTAAAATTATAATACAAATGATTAAGTTATATTTGTCAATAAATGTTCAGCTGCACAAACAAAAATTCATTAATGGACAAATACATAAATAGAACACAATATTGCTTACAGCAAAAAATCATAACATCCTCACTGCATATGTAATCTCTGTACAAAGTGTATTGGAATCCCAATATTTAATAATGATCTACTATCCACTTGATCCAAGTTGGGATGAAAGTGTAATAGTGCTTCCCAGCACATTTCACTCAATTTTGGTAGACATAACCACACTTTATACAGAATATTATTTCTACTTGTAGCATCATCTTTTGGTTCAATGCCACCAAACACATACATACAACCATTTGAAGTCACAGCAGATGAATGGAAATATAAAGGATGCGGTAACACTGTCTTCTGCATCAGAGTCCACTGTAAATCAGAGATATTTAACCTCCAAATATCTTCAAATACTGATTGTCCATCTGAGCCACCTGCCACAAACACTTGAGCACCAGTTGGTGAATCAATCTGTACTGCACTATGGCACTTTCTAGGCAATGGAGCAATAGTATCTTTTGAACTTTCATCTGCTTTTGGAGTTAGAATTTTCCAAGTGTTATTTTCAAAGTCAAACATTGGTATTTCCATGAGTTCAAATGCCCACTCTCCTGTTCCTCCTCCAATTATGTACAGTTTATTATCAACACGGGCAACTTCATGTCTGTATCGCCCTAAAGGCTCACCTTCTTGACCTGTACCTACAAACACTGGCTCCCAGACTAGTGTTCGAAGATCTAACCTGTAAAAAAAACACAAAGTATTATCATATCAATTATATTCATAAATTACGTTCTCACAGGAAAATAATGTTACTATTCAGTATAGTATCAGTATTAGTTGCTGATAAGATAACAACATACCTATATATATCACAGTTATATGCAAATCCGTTGGTACCACCAACCGTATAAAAGCATCCATCATGGCACAATATAGCTTGACCATACTGACCAGGAGGCCTAGTACCAGAAACTTGTAGTATTTGCAGTCTAGCATCCTCATTACATGTGCGCCAAACAATCACGTCGTTGCTACATCTGTTACCAAAAGGCGCTCCTGTACCTCCGAATATCTATAACAAAACGCAACTCCAATATATATTTTACATTCCAAAATTCATATGAAAATATTTTAGTTAACAAACCATTAGGTATCGGCCATTCATACACATGGCGTTGGACGCTAATTCTTCCGGCATGTTTTCAATTACTCTGTGTTGCTTCCATTTACGACTAGCTATCGAAAAACTCCATAGCTCTTTAAACAGTGGTCGCGCCGGTGTCCACGTAGGATTATCCCTTTGAATGTTCGTCAGCGGTAAAGAGGGATTATAACCACCAAAACAATAGATATTGGCATCATCACAAGCTATCCTGTGTCCGCTACGAGGTCTTGGACTTTCAAAACCTCGACATTTAACTTCAGTAACCTTAAATGGCTCGAAAATATAATCTTTTCTTCGAGACGTCATAACGTTTATTGACCAAATATAGATGTCAATAGGAAAGATGCATAAACAGATATATTTACACAAATCCCATTAACAAATAATGAAATATACACTACAAAACAATATGATTTGATTTCATTCAACGTGCCCTAGTGTGAAACAATGACATTTGTTGACTGTCAGCTGGGTTGACAGTAGAGTTTGACAGAGACTCGTTAGTGTACGAAGAATGCCTTAGATAAAATCGAATATGAGTTCCCCGAGCTGTTATAACCCGTATAGAATGACTGTTACCGTATCAGGCTTCTTACACTACACGTTATCTGACTACAGGTTGCACAGGACATATTATTTCGATGGACTAGAAAGACGCTAATTTGGAAGTAACGTATAAATATACTATCTTTGTTGCTATTTTAATTCATAATACCTTTGATCAAAGAATAATACCGTAACATCATTAATTCAGATGATCAACAAATCCAAACGATGTTCCCAAGTTGACTGCCTCATTCGTCTAGTTGTCAAACATGACTACCAGTTCAGTTCAGTTCCCGGGTCAGTCAGTGTTATTGGGTTTTTCTCCAGAGAAATTCTCAGCAGGAGTACGGAGTACAAAGTGTATTAGAACTGTTCGCGGATGATGGCAATGGGCTCGCCGCCTATTACACGGGACTAGCATCATTCGCAAAATGTGGGTGTACAGCAGTATACAGTACACATCTGCCTAACCCTTCGGGGATACAGGCGATGCTAAGTTATGTTCCCAAGACACAAAATAAACTATAGTTCTAACTTATACACTGCTATTGGGTTGCGGTCGTTTGAAGTTATTGTGTACATTTAAGTATGCCGTAATTAAAAAGCGAATTTAGTGTCCAATTTTATTTCACCAAAAATCTTGTTGATACAATAGGCAAAGCTTTATATCTTGCCATCACATGGAGAACAAAGCTGATATTATTAAAATATATAGCGTAATCATTAGAATACAATTATCTTCCTATGTTTTGAACTGAAAGTAATTAAATTGTTCTTTATATTGAAGATTCACCAAGTAATGTTTGCCCTCAATGTATAATTGATACAATACATCTACAATTTACAACAAGCAAAATATAATAAAATCAATTTCTTTTTTTTTTGTATTTTTGCATTTGCATACTAAGAATCGAGTCAGTAACAATATTAAATTAGATAACAAGTAGTAAATAAGAAAAATCACTATGCAAATTAAGCGGCGCGCTGCATTCCGGTAGCAAAGAGAAGTTTCTGCTTTGATTTCTTGTTTTTCTTGCCAGATGGTGAAGAGGCGGCGTGCAGAGCGGCTTCTATAGCGTCACTCAGTACAAGCGCGCGAGGAGCAGAGACTTCATCGCCATCGTTTACCGGCGGAGGAGGTGGCGCTTCAGCAGCCTTACGTACACGCCATGTGCCACCAGTACTCGCCATCTATGAAATAAAAAATCACTTAATGAAGGTCATCATCAGCCTAGCCTTTTTCCCTTTTTTTTTGGTTTTGAACAGCCCAAGACATGACGAAAAGCGCCTGTTGTAAGAGCTGTAAGTCATATACAGTATGGTTTTAGCCAAACCATCATTCATCATTCTCCTGCGCCTATCCTATATTGGGGGTTGTTTGTACACCATGTCACTTTTCACACAATCCATCCATATTTTCTTGGGTCTACTTCTTCCCTTGTATCCATACACATTCATACTCATAGCCCTTCTAGTGACATGTTTCTCTTCCCTCCTCATCACAATATTGATATAAATTTACACAAATTTACGTCGTGATATGCTTAATTATAAATTTACCTTGGCAAACGATGGTCCAGTGGGCGGAGAACCAAGACTCGTGGATGGGTTAGATTGTTCAAATGTGCTCAATGGTCCTGGATCCAGCGGCGGGCTGGAAAACGAAATCGCAGCCGGTGGGAATAGTACTTCAGAGAACACGTCCGGCTTCGGTGGACCCTCCATAGCGCGGCGGTAAGCGCGCTCGCGACGTCTTTCGTCACGCTCATGACGCGCGCGAATACGGGCACGACGGTCGAGCTCATCTGTAATTTAAATTTCGCACAATCATTTTAATACTTTTCCGAATAAGCAGATAAGGGTACATACTGATATTATAAAGTGCATTACCTGTAAAACTGTGCAATGCTGCAGGAGTGACATGTGGCGGTTGCAAGTCCAACTCAACAACGTCATATGCACAATAGAGTGGCAAATGAGCAGTACAGGGCATGTGTTTTCTAGTCTGTAACATAAAATAATAATTAGTTCATGAAGATATTATTGGATTAACAACTAAAATGTTGCTTAAGAATGTTTAGAATTACCTGTTCACTGAGCGAAAAAGTTTCACGGTGCAATACGCGACCGACTATAAGTCGCGGAGCAGCAGCTAATGCACCCCATGATGCGTTCAGAATACGCACATTCAAACTGTTCAGAAACACTTGCTGGCCATCTTCAGCTTGATAAAAATAAAAGTATTTTTCTTGATTGAGTTTATCAATGTCTGAAACAGCATTATCCTCAATTTGTTCAGTTTCCTGAGGTAAGTATTCAGTCAGTGGAAATTCTTCTGGCTGCATTTCTTCAATTTCAAATGATGGCGCATCTGGATTTAAATTAGAATCAACTGCATTAAGATCTAGTTCTTCCATGTTATCGCGAATTTTTTCAATACATGCAGCCCCTTCGTCATTTACATCAAACCAATCAAGTTTGTTCTGATTTATCTCCTGCGTCTCATACACAGTGGGCACTGCATCATCAGTTTCTTTGTCATCTTTAGTAAACTTTGGTTCATCAAACTTAATATTAATATGTTCCACCTTCGTCCTGAGCATTGCTAAAGCTTGTTGCAAGAAAACTATCTCAGTTGTATCAATTTCTGCCCCAATTTGGTGTTCAATTTCAGCCCACTCCCGATTTAAAATTTCGTGGACCTGTATGGTTACAAAATTTGTAAATTACGAATGTAAAAGAAAGTGTAAATAAGTTTTATTCTTTTTCACAATAATTACGACATTGCGACGACACGGTTGGCGCAGTGGCTAAGCGATTAGCTTTCTGCGCTACGTGTCGCGGGTTCGATCCCCGCACGGAACAAATATTTGTATGATCTACAGATAGTTGTTTCGGGTCTGGTTGTCTGTGCATGTGACATGTATGTTTGTAAACTGTACCCACGATACAGGAGAAATCCTAGTGTGGGGCAATGTTTTAAAAAAAAAAAAAAAAAAAAAAAAATTAAATCCATACCTGTTGCTTGGTAGCAGAAAAGAACTTGCAATATGGCTCATCATACATATAATCAAGAGGCAGGATAGCTGGCCTTGCTTCTGTCACTTGTCCACGAAGTGGGGCCACTTCCACAGTAGTGGAACCTCGCAAGCGACGCACGAGGCGCATTCTCACCTACAACAACATTGAGATGTTACTGGAGAAACATATCGTATTATAAATAATATGGTCTTTTGGCCAATAATAAAATGTATGTTATCCTACCTCCTCTGAAGGTGACCTCCACTGCACCATTCTCGTGGGTTTCATATCCATGACATGCAGGGGCGTGGTGCACACGGGGCAGGGCGGCGGTTGTTTGTCGTGTGCTGCGGCGTAGTGCAGCACGCACGCCCAGCAGTACACGTGCCCGCACGGGCCAACGCGACCAGCCACTGGAGCACCCAAGCATATTGGACACTCGGAGCGACCGGTGCCTCTCACTATCTGAAAGCCAAGGTGACATTGAAAATTTAGAATGGAACTATGATGAAGAATGAAATAATGTAGCACTTTTTGATGAATCATGGATGAAAATGACATAGTCTCTATTACAATAAAGAATTTAAGTGAACTAATGTGTTGTGGCATTTTCATGAATAATTAAACATCCATTGTACATTAACATACCACCAACTCATTTACATAATGGATGTTATTAACTTACAATTTCTTCAATTTGCTCCCACTTCACAGGTAAGTCAGGATCCAATAAGTTTGGATAATCTTCATCTTCCTTCACCACAAATTGGCAACTGTAACAAAACAAAGAAGCAATACTATAAAAAATATCACTCAAGACTAATTAAGCCTAATCTACTTTATTCATGTCAAGTATTGACATACATTGAAAGTGTGTTAAGGTTTACTTGAACCTGAAGAGAATAACTAGTGCTAAAATAAGGTTATTAAAATCATTAAGATATAAGAACAGAAAGCATAATATGACGATTAAACTCACTTATTCTGTGAAGAAAATAAATGGAACTGCTGGCAATATTGTGATCTCTGTTTAAGGTGGGTCATTAGTGAAGTGTGAAGTGTGTCTGAACTTACTAAGCCCTCAGATAAAGATCATGCTCGTGGCGGCCTGGTCCACGGTATTGTTGATGTCCTAGGCGCCGTGACTGTGGACCCTTGCGCTCTGGTGCCCCACGAGTGGGATACATGAAGTTCAGCAAATGATTCAAGTTATGCTTCTTGCTTCCGGGCACAAAAACTGAGCCAATTTCAGGCTCATCATCTTCTTCTAACCTGTAATTTAATAATTTATTTAATGGAAAAGTATTATGTGTAGTGTTATTATTATTATTCATGTAGAAATACCTGTGGACTTCAGCAGACATCCTGATACCTACATAGTCATCTGATTTCCACTCAGCATGATTGATGCAGATGAAAGACACAATGTATACATTTCCATGCAAGGTATACAATAGGAGTACCTATGTGCTGCTAAACAGCTAATTTTTAATAATTACATAGTAATATAAATAATTTCCCTAAAAAGAGACCAGTGTTGTTTTAACCAATGCATTGAAATAAGTGATCCCATTACCTGGGGTTCGTCGTTCCACCCATAGGGTAACCGGTGGGCCCACGAGCCCGTGGTCGCCTGTCAACCTGTCCTCTACCCCTCTGTACTGGGACATTCTTCCTATAAGGTTCATTTTTGGGAGCACTTCCAGGTCCTTCACGTTTCTTATTGTTGTTACGTGGCCAAGGCTTGTGAGTTAATTCTGAAAAGAGGTATCGAATTAATTAGTTGTCAGCTTTTTTTACCAGAGGTTAGCCAAATTTTTGCCTTGAGGCTGACAATTACATGACATGACAATAACATTTCGTACATTTTGTAACAACGCTGCAGAGATGGCGCTAGATTAGATACGTCATTGTACAGATTGTTATGGATAAAATATTAGTTTTTATGATCGGGCTCTTTTGGTGGCTACCAATCTATGCAACATTGGAGAAAACGAAAACAAACTATTCACACCCAATGAAAAAATAGGCTTGGTTGTCACAGCATGCAAAAAATCCATGACCCATGACCTTCCGCGACTCACCAGTATTTTTTTTACAGTCGATGGCTGATGCCCTCGACTGAGGTTGAGCAGATCGATTTGAAGATTTCTTGTCCATTCTGGATTCCTCCAACATCAACAAAGACAGCTGAGCGGGTGACTCCGCAAGGAGATAACGATATTACGTGCAAGGCCGACATTTTAGAAAGCCATGTTTATAATACAAATCAAAGAAAAATAGATTTCTCTATACAAATAAGCTTTACCACGCGGTAAATAAACGAGCACGTAACTTTGAACACAAAAAAGGGAGTAAAATTACTCCCTTTCGTCGATACCGACGAAAACTTTAGAGAACGAAATTCTGTTTAGCTCGCCACAAATATGGCGACCGACCGGCAGCCAGCCGACTATTTGGATGCGCACTTCCGTTGTATATTATAATAATTGAAAGTATTAATAATAATGGGAAAAAAGATAGCGCAATATGCTTTTTTAATGTTTTTATTTTTAATATTTACAATTCGATAAACAAATGATTTTTAATAGAAAGTAATTGACATGACTCATTATTTTTATTTTTGAATGACATAATATTGAAAATAAATAACACGAAAATAATTTTCTAATTTTTACATTTGTATTTTTTAATCATTTTGAAATTAATAATATTTGACAGTCTTACTTTATATCATGAAATTGTTTGATTGACGATTTTTGTACAACTGAATTATAAATAAAGTTGTGTAATGAAAAAGACGTATATTCCAATCTCGGTACGTACAAAAAAAACATAGGATTATTTTGGCGCCATTGGCGCGAAACACAAATATCCGCGTTGACGTGTTTTTCAATCACTGAGAAAACATTTGACGCTTATCATGGAAAGAGCTGATTTACCACCGGAAAAAGCTTCTGAACCGAATGAAGAAGCCCACCAACCATTGGTAAGTATTTTCATTAGTCGAAATTGTGCATACTTAATACATTGAAAATTTTTATTTCGTTATTTTTTTTTTTACTTCCTATCATTGTCTTACCGCAATAATATCATATGTCTAATAGTTTAACACAATAATCCGCAATAAAGACCGGCCATTATTGAATGAAACTACCCAAACAACGTTTTTTAATTCTACCCTAACATTAAAATACAAAGTCTTAGCATAATTAAAATTATTTTCCTAATACCTACAATAAAAATTATAATGGCGAAGGTAAAATTTTACAGCCGGAAACTAAAATGCCTCCTCATGGGCAAAACCAGTCAAAGAAACTGACTTTTGCGAAGGATGTTGATCTGACTGACAAATTATCTTCGCAGAGAAGCAGGTAAATAATAAATATCATACATTAATAAGCATTAGGATATACATATTCGATTGAACGATATTAAACAACGGCATATATTCAGGAACGTAAAATGTAAAAAAGTAGGTACTCTCTCTACTACAATATAGAAAAGCGTGGAAAGAATGGGGAGAGGCCTTCGCGCAGGTGGAAACGGGCTATTAAAAAATTGTAAGTACATAATGAATAGCCAAGGGTTGGAATAAAAACTACGCTTACACTTATAGCTGTGTGTTTTTGTACCTACAGACAGTATATTCTACTATAGGTCTAGTCTTATCATGAATATATAAATCGCGTGATATTGTTTCACCAAGACATACTGGCTAAGGGGATTATACTTACTAACGAGGAATTGGTAACCACGACCCGTTTTCAAGAAATTACTATTGTATGCAGCTCTTACAAGGATATACTGAGTCAGCCGCCCACTGAGCTCTCTCACAGTCAGAAACTGATCTGGCTGCAGAAGCGCCGCACAGCTGGTCTGTGGGCACAATGCGATGACTGCGACCGTTGGCGCTACCTGCCCGCTGTGCTTGACAGACATGAACTGCCCAAGAAATGGTATTGTTGGATGAATACAGGTACACTTAAACTAAGTTATTTCGGTTATTTAGTTGGATTAGCGCAACGTTATTAGTATTGTAATAACAAAAGTAAAACTCCAGATCCATCATCGGCAGCATCGTCACTTACTATCAAATTAGGTGCAGTCAAATGCATTCAAATTATAAAAATTGTATTTTGACTTAGGTCACTTTCGTTCGTGCGATATGTATCCTCACCTCATGGTCTTTCTGATCAGTACTCGTCAACACTGATATTGACATGCGCGTGATTCTTTATATTGCCTTTTAGATACTATACAAAACAATACTAAATAAATTCCCAATGAAAAGCTAGTTAGCCTTTCAGTCGATTAATTAAACCTACCGCAATCGACCTCCAAGTTGCGTCACAATACTACAGCCACCTGCTTTCTTCAGTAATAAAACAAAAAGCTTAGATCGTTCTGTTGTATTTGTATTTCAGACACAGCGTTCGCCAGTTGCTCGGTGCCGGAAGCTCCGCTGCGTGTCCACGACGAGGAGGACTTGATCCACAGCGAGTACTCGGCGGGCTCGCTGGTGTGGGCGCGCCTGGCCGGCTGGCCGTGGTGGCCTGCAATGGTGGACGACTGTCCCGACACCGAGCAGTACTACTGGCTCGACGGCTTCTCTGATATACCCGTAAACATTTTTTATGTTAGAGATCGGTAAACGAGCTATTGAGTCACCTTACGGTCAATGGTCAGCGCCGCTCATGAACATCACAATCCTAGTGGATATGGATTTCCGTTTCCGACTAAGACTAAAATTGGGATAATGTATAAATGTAATGTGTTTCGGTCATTTCAATAACTCTTAGGTTCCCACTCGGTAGGTCCACGATAGATAGGACTGTAGTTTAGTATGTCTCTATCGTAATATAGTACACATAAAACGCCTGTATTTCCCAAAGAGCTAGCGGCAGCAAGCAGAAGTGTTATACACTCACGATTCGCCAATGCCGATGTCGTAAAAGGAGCCTAATACATTTCCAAACTCTGAACTGCGATTATTATTTACCAGAATACGTGACATATATGCTCAACAGTCGTTCGACACATTTTCGGCTTAAACTCAATGAAAATAATTGAAAAAAAATGTAGAAAGCTATAATATTATAAACTTTGAATTAATTTACCCATTTTTTTACAGACTCATTACAATGTAGTATTTTTTGATAACATGGAAGTAACTCGAGCGTGGATTGCACCTGATCAGTTGAAGCCCTACACTTCCAACAAAAATACACTGAAACATTTATTGAAAAGCAAAAAGTACAACAGTCGTCTTAAAGCAGCCATGTCGCAAGCAGATGAGGCTGAGAAAGTACCACTCGAAAATCGTTTAGCGAAATATAGTTTTATAGCTAGACATAAGGGAAATATCTTAAGTCCTAAGATTATGAAGGAAAATGATTTAAAGAAATATCAGAAGCAATTTAAAAAGAAATTTAATGTCGATTTTTCGTTGGAGAGTTCAGAATCCGACGATGATAATATGAACATAAGAACTGAGACACCGCGTAAAAATAATAATAACGTTATCATTTTGGGAACCCCGAAAAGAGCTAAGAGGGAAAGTGTTATTCCTAGGAACACTAATGACGAAAAAGTTGTCGATATAACACCAGAACAAGATGATCTTATGCTAAGTAATACTGAACCACAATATTCAAATAATGCTGAATCTGTTGCTAACACGGATAAGCCTGCTAATTCTATGGTAGTTCAAGTAGGAAGCACAGAGGCAGAATCCATCGACAATGGTAAATATAATCATCATGTCTCCCTTCCAATGATCATCACGATGACTGGCTACCAGCGGTAGGTATTGCCAGACGACGTTTATGTAGAAATTAACGGAGGCAGACTGACCAAACTTGCCTAACAGTTTCTTGATCGCAACGTTATTCTCGTACACGCGGAGGCCTATGATCATTATTACTAAAAATAAAATAAATACATCAGATACTATCCAACTGCTACGGCTTTTTCTCAGGTTGAGAAGGATTAAGCTATGCTAGTTAGTGTGGGTTGGCAGACTACATACACCATCTTTTCCATATGCTTCACAGTTAAAGTAATAATCTAATTCTGATGATCCGTAACTTAAAAGTCAGAGGTACAGGCCAGCTCCTTGGTTTGACACACTTGCAACTTGTGGCTGCGGCTTGAACGCTTGCTTTCCACGCTGGAGAGTGTCTGAGTTAGGACCCGCTGGGATATCGCTGCTTACACTTTTTACACTATATATGTATATGTATTATCCCTTATCATTTATAACATAGCATCACGCCTGTATTCCCCGAAGGGTTAGGCAAAGGTGTACTATTGAACACCCACATTTCGCCGATGCCATTATTGAGTCCCTGTAATAGGAGGCTAACCTAACACGAAAGTGACGTATCCAAGAGATGATGTGTGCGTTTCTAACATATAAATATCGGGTGCTTGACTGTAACACGGCAGCGAGGCATCTTCTCTATTTTTATCCGTCTGAGACTTATCTTATGTTTTTTTAGATACTTCCACTACGTATTTGCCCGATAACGCAAGTCAGCCGGTAGAATTCAGCATCAGAATAGATACTCCAAATAGTGACGACTTTGATTTTTAACTTTTAAAATAGGTCTATAACTACAGCAAGTACAAACGTACATATAACTTTCGAAATAAAATATTGATGTTAAACTATTGTTTTTATTACTTAAACTAGCTTTTGCCCACAGCTACGCTCGCGACATTTTTTTAAGCATCTATTTTGCGACTAAAACCATATCATGAACTAAATTCTTATTCTTATTCTTAGCACTTAGATAACATGGTTAGTGCGTGCATGGTTCAAATCCGGACTAAGGACTATCTAAGAGCTTTTGCCTATAGCTTTTATAATATCTAACTGTTATATATAATAGACATTTATAAATATACAGAAAATTATTTCTTTCTTGCTTATCTCTTGATTAGAAGAGCGATATTAGATTAACCGATTTTGTGCCTGTACATATTTATGTAACGTAAAAATAGAAGTTAAAATTTATAATTTTATGCAAAATAATGCAAAGAGGATTAAAAAAAAAATTATGTAGTTCATATCCTCTTTTACCTATACATAAATAAGCCATATATGATACAGAACATACGGCCAAATACTATATCGTCCTAACTGTATATATACCTACCTACCTAACGTAGACGATTCACGGGCCACGCTGCGCTAAGATTACAAAACATCTTTCGATTCATTATTTCCTGGATAAAATCCCACGAAACGCACAAACGTTCTTATTTCTTATCTCAACTCGACGGTGCGACGATATTGCATGCGTCTTCACTGAAGCCACAGCGATGCTCACGACGCGACAGCAAGCGCGGCGTTGAATCAACGCCAGTAATGCTAAGTAAGGATATATTAGCTACGACCATAGACTTAGAATTTCGCTTACGCTTAGCTACGACAATGCCTTTTTTTGCTATAAGCAATGCTGACCAACTAGGAAAAAGCCTTTCGTCTTGCTTATGGCCTTCCTCTTCATATCTCACCAACTCGACCCATACTACCCGTCCTATGCAAGCCTTCAACCAGCAGCTAGATATTTTGCCTTTACAATTTTACATAGTCGCAATGCCGTAGGACAAGATGTAAGTACGTTTGGGACTTTCTTATGTGATGCGCGCATCGCGTTGTTTTGCAAGCTGCCGCTTCGACATCCAGACAGGGTAAATCCGATTACGTAGAATACGCCGCCCATGCATCCCATGTGCCGCGAAGTGAACGATTGCTCTCTGACGCGATAATTTTCGTTAGAAAATAACTATAATTAAAGACTCAGAAGGTCTACTTCTTAAATTATATATATTTTTAGTAAGTTCTGCGGTACAACTTACTAAAAAAACTTGGCCCTCTTGGCTAGTGCCGATCTCTAGTCTAGTCATCATAGGTCATAGTCGTCAATCCATCATAGACAATCTAAAAGACATTTTGTCATATCAAAAAAACTTGGCCGACGGACTGCCGTCAGTGACTGAACTTCGGCGTGCGCTTCTTGAGAAAAGACGAGTTCTCATATACTGAAATAATAATAACTAGAAGAATATTCAAGTGTATTCGTTCCCCATATTACCTGCAGCATTGGCTGTGGAAATTACTCAAGCATGGCTACCATATCATTTGCTAAAAGTTTGGTTAACCCAGGTACGAAAAGCTGTCTATCATGATTCTTATTTGATTTTTGTTCTGTTATAGCATATAATCACGCTCAGATTCAATATAAATGCTTGGCTTACATAATTGTCAAGGTATCAATTAATTCTAACGATACAATTTAACACACGGTTATCAGAGGATTATGTAAAAGTAGGTTGCATCAAGATCAAAATAATGAGAAAATGTCGATAGCATTGATGTTTAAAGTCATAGTAATAAGCTTTCATAATATTGCAACGACACCACTTTAAAAAAATCCTCATTATTTTGAGGTTAAGTTATTGATTACCCATGGACTGATTGAAGAGTAACATATTTCCATTTAATTATGTTTCAGCTGTGAAATTACTGCTCAAACAGAATAATTGCCCACACATTAGGAGCAGTACTGGGTTGCCTGTTGTGACACCATTGAGTATTGTACTTAGGAGGAATTATGCAGAGAAACAAGTGTTTGAGCGAACAAAACCTCATTGCAATGTTGGCACCATTGGCCATGTTGATCATGGGAAGACTACTCTTACAGCAGCAATTACTAAAGGTAGTATAAATGGTCAACTAATTTTATTTAGTTCATGCACTTCTGTTGGAATTATACTTCACTTACAGTTAATTATTATTTTCATAAAACTTTCTTACAACTGATCTAACTTCATATCAATGTCTCTCAGAAGTTGGGTGGTGGAGATCAGATGATTAAGCCGCATTTGGTTAGATTAGAAGTCAACACCAATGTTCTTGGGAAATGGCTAGGCAACATTAAAATTTTTTTTTTGGCATTTTTAATGTTAGTAGTTTCTATCTAATGAAGACATACATATTAAAACTGATTATTTAACTTACAGTATTAGCAGATGTCAACCTAGCCCAGAAAAAAGGCTATGCTGATATTGACAATGCCCCAGAGGAGAAAGCTCGTGGTATTACTATTAATGTTGCCCATGTTGAATATCAAACTGAAACTAGACATTATGGACACACAGACTGTCCAGGACACGCTGACTACATCAAGGTGATTAAAAACTAACTTAGCTAAAGAATGACTGGGTTTAAGAACTAATAACTGTATAATTATATTCATATGGTATTTATCCATAGTTTCACAACCATGTTGTAGCCCACAGCAAGAGATAGTGAATGATTATTATATAAATAGATATCTATCATTTTCTAGACTCTACTGTTTTAAACCTCTTATAATTGTTCTTTTTGTATTTCCAGAACATGATCACAGGCACAGCCCAAATGGACGGTGCTATACTTGTAGTGGCAGCGACAGACGGTGTCATGCCACAAACACGAGAGCACTTGCTACTTGCCAAACAGATAGGCATCCAACATGTTGTGGTGTTTATCAACAAAGTAGATGCAGCTGACCAGGAAATGGTGGAACTTGTGGAAATGGAAATCAGAGAACTTATGTCTGAAATGGGATATGATGGTGATAAAATACCAGTTATTAAAGGTAATAATCTCTTTTTTATAAAATTTGGTTTTGTTATAACAACAAAATATATCACCATCATGATGCTAATAAAATCTGGCATGTCTTATTTAATTATTGTAGGGTCTGCTCTATGTGCATTGGAGGGAAAAAGCCCTGAAATTGGTGCTGAAGCTATCTCAAAACTATTACAAGAAGTGGATGCCTTTATACCAACACCTGTTCGTGACTTAGACAAGCCGTTCCTCTTGCCGGTTGAATCTGTACACTCCATCCCTGGACGTGGTACTGTGGTCACTGGTCGTTTGCACAGAGGTTTGTAGTATAAAACTATAATATAGATGAATATAAAATAAATTTATTGGCCTTTATTTCATAAATAAATTTTTATTTATAATATAATTTCAGGTGTTCTCAAGAAAGGTACAGAATGTGAAATTGTGGGGCATGGAAAAGTTATGAAGACTACAGTTACAGGGGTTGAGATGTTCCACAAGACTCTAGAAGAGGCCCAGGCTGGAGATCAGCTGGGTGCCCTTGTGCGTGCAGTGAAACGAGAACAGATCAGACGAGGCATGGTAATGGCTAAGCCTGGCACTGTTAAAGCCCATGACAATATTGAAGCTGCTGTCTACATCCTAAGCAAAGAAGAGGGTGGGCGAGCTAAACCATTCACATCCTTTATCCAATTACAAATGTTCTCTATGACATGGGACTGTGCCACACAAGCTGTTATTCCAGAAAAAGAGATGGTGATGCCTGGTGAAGATGCTACGTAAGTATTTACAGATTACATAAAGCCTGTACATATGTATTCTCATTGATATGATATCATTCATTACTCAACATAATAATTAATTCACTTGCAGTCTGCGCTTGCGTCTTCTGAAGCCAATGGTTTGCGAAACTGGTCAGCGATTCACATTGCGTTTGGGTGACCTAACGCTCGGCACCGGCGTGATTACCAAAATCAACAACAACTTATCTGAAGAAGATAGGTTGAAGCTCGTCGAAGGAAAGAAGGCCCGAGAAAAGGCTGCTTCCAAGAAGTAAATTTCGTTAGATTTAAAATTTTAAGATTAGGAATGTAGTTCAAGTTATTGTATGCATTTAAAAATGTAAAGTTCAATAAATTATAAAAATCTTTAAGTTAATTATTTTAATTTATTTTATATTCTGTAGTGTTATGAAAAGCAGAATGTGGTTGAAGAAAAATAACTACATATGCAGGAATCATAGCACGTGACATCCTGTGGTATCGACGTATTCACTCATAGCCAAATAGTCTTTTATGGATATTTAAAAACAATATATAGTCTTCTTTAATCAATTTTTTACACTTAATCTATGTTGTACAATGAGCCGGCGTTGATTGCATCAGCGCACGTAACATTGCTTGAAAAATAAGTGGAAAATATTTTTTTGGCTTTTTTCCAGTTCTATTGCCCTCTCATCGGTTAATGACATGATGGTAACGTCTGAAGATGACTACTTACGCTGTACATATTAGGAAAATATATGTATATGGCAGTACTTTAATTCATGTCTGGCGGAGTTTTATACTATGTATTATGTACCACTTCCGTATGAGTTATTTTGCACATCGATATAAATAAACACAGCTACATTAGTGTGAGTCATCACGAGCGTCATTACGTATTTTTTCTGACTGCTTCATTGGTCTAGTGGTCGCAAGCGCGACGTATGAGGTCTGTCGAGGGTTCATTTCTCGGGTCGGGCAGTGTTATTGGGTTTATCTGTATGAAAATTCTCAAAAATAGCACAGACTCTGAAGCTGTACCCGGTAGATGGTATCAGCTAAATGTGGTTATAAATAATATACACCTGTGTCTAATTATTCGGGAACAGGTTACTGGTGTAATTCTATGATACGGTTACGATTTTGGGTCTTTAGTCCTATTGATATAGCCACATGTCTATAGGCATATAGATGAGTACTTATTGATATTAAACAAATAAATATTTTTCCAAATTTATTTCAAAAATTATCACCACAATTTTAGTGTAATATTGTCAGTCATGTGTACAAAACAAATTACAATACTCACTGGTTATGTACATGCCACTGATAAAAACCAGTAAAGCATTAATTATTACAGTAAATATACCATCACAAATTTACATTACACAGCATGCTGGTAAAACAATGTGTAGGATTACTGACAACTGCATCTATACACTTAAATAAATAATAGGTCCAGCTCTTTGGGTGAAAAAAGCCTGCTGTGATACAGAATATTATAGTAAATCATTGAAGTCCAGCAGTACAATAGTTCTTATTACTTCAATAGTGCCGTAAAAAAAAAACAGTATATCTAAAAATCTTTTTAACATACATTAATTAAAGCAATTACAGAAATTATGACATTTTATATAAGTTATGTGTCGAATTTTATAACAATTCCTTGATCACTTGAACTTATGGAATGAAATTTAAAATTGATACATTGTGTACACATCGCACAATCAATGCAACAGCACTGAAATTTAGCATTAGCTATTGCCTTATTTACAAGTCTTCATCCTCCTCGGGCAGAGCAGTATCCTGAGCTTCTTTGAGATCCTTTTCGATTTGGTTCTGCCATTGTGGGTCCATTGTAACTTCGGGGGGGAGCAGAGCGGGCATTGCAACAAACTCCAGGTTACCATCACCAATCAATTTCCTAGCTAACCACAAGAAAGGCTTTTCGAAGTTGTAGTTTGACTTAGCAGAGATGTCATAGTACTGAAACAATTGATTATACAATTAGATACAACCTCATCAATATAATTTAAGTTTGAAATCTATAAAAACATGCTATGGTAAATATGTATGTGATAGTAAGTAGTCTCACCTGTAAGTTCTTTTTCCTATGGAACACAATTGTTTTTGCTTTGACTTTCCTGTCCTTGATATCAACTTTGTTGCCACACAGAACAATAGGAATGCCTTCACAAACTCTGACTAAATCTCTGTGCCAGTTCGGTACATTTTTGTAGGTGACACGAGAGGTTACGTCGAACATGATGATGGCACATTGACCTTGGATATAGTATCCATCTCTTAATCCTCCAAATTTCTCTTGGCCAGCTGTATCCCACACGTTAAATCTAATGGGACCCCGGTTTGTGTGGAACACCAACGGGTGTACTTCGACGCCAAGTGTAGCGACGTATTTTTTCTCGAACTCTCCAGTCAAATGTCTTTTGACGAATGTAGTTTTGCCAGTACCACCATCACCGACCAGCACGCATTTGAATGTGGGCATATCATCTGCCATTTTATTAGTTTTTTACTTCTTATGGTCCTGAAAGTAACATAAAACTTTGATTAGCAAAAAACTGACAAAGACTTCATGACGTATGTACCTTTGGCGCATACAATTCGATTCTTTGGTGATCCATGTACAGTTTCGATAATTTACCAGTATTGGCAATAGAATACATTATGAGGAATTAAATAAACTCACTGGTCTTATGAAACTGACAACTTAAATTTGCTTTAACTTTTCACCGAATGGCGCTCAACTGGCCTCATAGGAATTTAGCTCAACAGTACCGAACATTAACACCAATTACACTAAAACTACATAAACAGTAATATAAATATAGTTAAAAATTACAAGCTTAAGAACTATAGAGTCAAATTAAACAAAATATAAGCACTTATTACCGAGATTGTATAAGAAAATCGAGATTAAACTCGTCGCTGCTTATAGTCGTTACGGCTCACAATGGCGTCACTTGACTAAACGGAAGATTTTTTTGACAGCGACAGGCGCAATGACTCTTGCAGTCAATTGACAGTCTCTTTAAATCTTCAAACTTTTCTAACATTATATGATTTTCATTTTTCGTAGAAAAAATATTAATATTTAGATATAAAATATTTTTCTAAAAGATATATACTTTTATTAGTAAAGATATTATAATTTTTTTAAATAAACTGCAGTCAACTGATAATTAGCGCCTTCACTGCTTTATCGACATATCTCTTGACGTCACATACTGTATCGAGCAGTTGCGCCATCTACAACTTTGCAGATTTTCACACAGTACATGAGACAGGTAGTGAAGTTTTGTTCGTTTCGTGTGTATCGATTTTTTGAGTGAAGTGAACGTAGTGTTCGTGTCCTTTAGTTTAGTGACGTTTGTTAGAAAAATATCTGTGAATGGGATTGTGTAACGAGATAAAACGTTTACTTGGTGTGTGATTCTCCATAAAGGATGACGAAGGATAGGTTAGCGGCGCTCCAAGCGGTAAGTTAGTTTTTCTTAGTTTCTTAGCGCTACTATAACCAAAGGCTATCGTGATGACCTCGAATTTATAAAGAAATAGTTTTGAAAACGTGTGTCACATCAGTCAAGTGTAATGTAGGGCTCAGACTTGGGTCTCCCAGATCCAAGAGATCACTTTCGAGGGATCTACTTCTAATGGTGTTCTTTATTCTTGTCGCCCCACCCCGGACTTGACACCACCTGAATGATAGCTGTCATTGAAGCGAGACAATTTGTTGCGTTCCGCAGTTTTAGCAACTACCTGCATTATCTGCATTTGTCCATTGTTTTTGATCAATAATTTAGCAACCAACTTCATAGTTGGATAACCTCATTGGACAAGCTATCTGCCCACTAATAAATAAATTACTGCAATTGGTCTGACTTTATTATAATGTAATCAATAGACAGTAAGTTTAAAAACATTTGTTTATCCCACCTATTTCAGGAAAATATAATTTTAAAAAACCGCTCATACTTTTCTAATAAGGTTTGAAGTGATATGACTCATTTTTGAGGTCATTTGTTGAAAGCCAAATGTTGCTGATAAATCATTTATTGTAGAGGGAAAAAACTTAAATAAAATATAAGTTTTTTTATGCCGTCTTAACAATTACAAAATCAGCCATACAACATAACACCACTTTACATAATTTGTTGGTTCATGCCATTTATTCTAGCCTACTTTTCCCAACATCAAACATCAGATATCTGTACCAAGTACTTTTCTCATTTGGACATAAAAAACAATGTTATTTGTAAATTGAGTCCAACATCATGACATTTAATTCAGTCCTTCTCAGATGTTATGAGTACAAAAAAATCATTATTATTTTTCAACCTCTATTTTTCCTTCCCTTCAAATCCCTCCCTAAAATTTCCTTCTGTGTTATAGGCTTATAGCCTATAACACAAAAGGAAATTTTCAAATAGTAAGACTATTTATTAGCTACTTTAACATGAGATACAGAAAATAGGTAAATATCTATACAGATACTTAAAAAATGTAGCCTGTTTGAAAATATAGTTTTAATTTTTTTCATCATCTCATTTATATTTTACAAAAGAATGTTTTAAGGAGCAAGCAATAGGATGTAATTTTTTTTTAAAATGCAAATTTATCATTTCTTTCCCTACTAATCCTACATTGCACATGAAAAACCCATGATTAGTTATAAGTACACACTGCTATGTAAATGACATCATCTCATTAATAGTATGCCTGACACCTGGTATTTACCTAAAAGTAAATTTATTTATTTTGATGTAAGATATACCTTTAATATTCTGTTAAACACAGTAGGTATTTATATTTTTAAAAAGAGGTGTTGCTTTTCTGTCACCACTTAGTAACTTCTCTACCACAGTCCACTGCTGCAGGCCTCTTTCAAGCGGCTCCACACCACTTTTTTCTGATCCTTCCTCATCCGGAATACCCCAGCTACTTTCTACCAGTTGTCTATTTATTATTTTAAGAACATGGAAATCTTTCTCAAGCCCACGAATCTTATCAACTTCAGTAAACACGACACAACGATCCAAAAATGCTGCACGACACATCACAAAGCCAAAAACGAAAGTATATTCAGATAAATCCATATGGATTTCAACTCCAGTTATGGATAATGGATTCGTGATATACAAAAGAAAGGAAGGGAATGGCTGGCTAAAAGTGAAATAAATGTATTGGGTTTCTTTAGTATGGAAGCACCATTTAACATAATTTAACCACAATAGAAAATCTATCCTTTGTGGGTGCTGTCGATCGTCCGCAACTTAACTAAATTAATCTTGAAATTGTGCTAAAATATCGGCCTAATTCATGTTCCCACTGGTGAGATCTCCGTGAGAAAAGGACTACGCCATAATCCATCACACAGCCCATGTGCGGATTTATTTTTTGCTTCTGAGATCTATCCTCCATATTTTCCTCCTTTAAAGTAACGGTGATGAATAATGCGCACATAATTCATAAATAAAACTGACTCATTGGTGCGCGCCCGCGTGGATTTGAACCTGGGGGACCTACGACTCGTAAATTGGTAAACGACCACCAGGTCGACCCTTCCACGCCTAAAATATATGTAGATCCATTTTCGGTTTTTAGTAATCGCCGACTCGGATCACTTGATATGCAGTTAACTTCTATCCCAACTCGCTGTCAACGGGAGAGCAAATAAGAGAGTACCTAAATAAGAAATAGCAAGCAAATAGTAGAACTTGTCAATAAAAGAAGCCTATTGCGAAGCTCCTGCCTTTCAGTACAGCCAAACAGAACACTTCAGTAAAACTAGCAAGTCAAGCCGAAAGATGGAGATCTGAGTTTTAGAATTCTGATATTTACAGGAACATTGGATATTCAAATTGTATTCACAATGGTGTTGCTATAAAAGACTGTCGTCATCGTTTTATCAAACTGTATTTATATTCTATACTGATACGGTCGTTAACTACATTTATATTTTGCTGAAGGCTTTACGAATACGTGTAATACAATGTACCGAAAAATGAGTAGAAATTACACCAGTGGCATAAAAAAATTCGATCGAATTTAAAGTATGGTAACAGTCGATCGAAACAGAATGGAGATGGATATTAAAGTTCGGAGGTATTTTCTTGCAACAATCCGCCACTACAAAATGCCCGTTTGTGTTTTGCCACATTCCGTGCATTAATATAAGATTAGATAATTCTCATTTTTCAGGTATTTTTAATCATTACAAATATTGAGTTTTTAAAAAAAGTGTTCGTGGACTGTAGTTTATGTCACTTTTAGTTAAATACGTTAGCGCTGTTATCAGCTGACGAGGGCGGCATCCGGCACGCGACCTTCACCAAACTTGACTCATACTAACGGCCGTCAGATTTGCATCATCAATCATGGCGTTCACATCTCTGATTGTACACATGAAACAGTTCAAACGTCATACTGTGCTAATTATTACCAATTGCTTAGTTCATGTCTGATACCATGTAAATGTAAGTTATGTTTCAAATCTTGGAAGCAATATTCACCAAGGCTATGTTGCCAGTAATCCAATTAGACCTTTGCTTACTTAATTATTTATTTAAGTTATTATCAGTTCTAATACGTCCACCAGGACGTAGTCTTATACAGAGAAACCTTTATATAATATCTTATTAGATTTCTTATTTTCTGGTACTAAATAAGCTTTATACTAAAAACGTAAGCTTGTAAGTTGTAATAAAGTTTGCGTAATACGCGTTATGATGTCTTTTTCGCAACTTTACATGTCTTGCAAGCTTTACAATATTTAAGGCTAAGGTTCTATTGATGTAGTCGAGGCGCCTCCGTCACATGCACTTACAACAGCTGATTCACGTTATGCGTCGCGTCTATTTTTAGCACCAGTCTCATGTGCAGTCTGAATGAACGAGTCTTAGAGAAACAACCTCATCGTCTACGATGATTTAAGCACTAAGGAGATAAGATTACTTACCTGTACATGCTAAATATTATATTGATCGCCGATCGCTAACGCTTGCTCATTCTTCCTACAAAATTTGCGGTTGAATATAAATCCGATAAAACCCTGGTTTTTGGCGCATGTTAATATCTTGTTTTCCGTGAGCGAGAATTGTAATATTCAATTTGCTTTTACTGTTGTAGCAGTTTTTTTCAATCGATGCACATGATGGTTTGCGTAGCTCTACGGCTCTACCATCGAATTTCTGCAACGCCCGAGTCTAGTCTACGACATATTATTTGTGTTAATGTTCCTGGCGACTTTCCAAGTAAAGCCTCCACTCGGCGAGCCGTTTGGGGTCGGTGGGACTTTATGCCAAATTATCCTATTCAGATTTATTGATACCCAGAGACCGTCGGCGGGTTTTTGAATATAATTTGTTATACTTCGATTTCCTATCAGAATCAAGTTTATTAGCCACAGCGGTATTGATTTCTGTAATTCTAACTTGAGGCACCACTGAATACCGTATTCGGCGAATTCTTCCAAATACCAATTCATAATTAAGAACCGTTATGTGTTTAGTCTTCCAATGTGCAACGTAGTGTTTTGAAATTGAATTTGAGATATCACAACTGCCTCGATACATCGGAAACCGAACTAGCATGCGGTTGCGAACGCCTATAATACGTATCGCGACGTTACATTGCATTTCCTGTGCTCCGGTTTTGGAACAGCTCGTTTCGCCGTCGAAACATAAATCGAACGTTGCATACCAATAAACGCTAAAAACGACTAGCTGGACTTTTTTAATTGCAGGTTGTAGGACATAGGACACATATCTATACTAGTATGAAAATGACACTGGCATGTGTGATAAGGTGAAAAGGTATTTGTTTTCAGTTTCTACTCCTCAGTTCGCTGGACAAACGACGTACTAAGCAAGTTGACTTCTAAGAGAAGAAGAAATCAAATTCCTAGGCTAAGACAGCTGGAAAGTTTTGGGGATTATATTTATCATAGCCGTTTGTAAATTCAGAGGAGAAACAAAATGAGAATATTAACCCTTGTTGACAATACTGATTTATGCTCGAAAGAAAAGGGCTGCGGTAGTGTAAGTAGCATTCGAGGACACGAGTACTGCTGCACTATCTATAGAAAAAGACTCGAGGCCTTTTGATATACCTTCTAGTTTTGCATTGTATTTAATATTAGGAGACTAAATTTTATTTACCCTATTTATACTTACAGTCAATGTAGACATTCACACTATCTAGAATTTCACTTCCACTGTCTAGACATATTTTTAAGACAAGATGAGCCCTTTATGTTGCTTCTTATTCCCTTAATATCCCTTGAATTTTTGAGTTAAAAACAGCTAATTTGAAACGGACCAACTCATCTTTAAATTGAACTTGGCAGCCTTGCATCGATTTTCACACCTAAATATGACGAATTTTTCACTGCAGTAATTTGTCAGGACTACACTGTTGCAAAATAAAAGAACGTTTTAGTTCTTCTCGCTCCACTTCTTTTGATAGCTGCAAACCGGAGTCCCTCCACGATTTTTTTTCCGTTTTAATCTCTATCAATAAACTTTATCAATAATGTGACGTTTTTATCAGAAAAAAGATAAAATCTCACGATAAAATAGAAATAAAAAAGCATTCAGGAAATTCCTAATACTTTAAGACTCATGGCGCCGCCGCCGCCGCCGCCCCGGCTCTGATATGATTCTTTCTTTACGGAACGTAACGGTAGCTCCAGAAGAGTTCCTTTAATTTTTTAATAATTTTAAACTACTGATGATTAAACATAAATAAGCGTCTCCAAAATACTGGATCAGTAATAAAATGACACAAGACACAATGCAGTTTCTATCTGTTATTTTCTTTGAAACATGCTTGACAACGAGAAGACAGTGGTATTTTGATTGCATTAGATAACGTATTGTAAATAACGTTACTATTACAGATATTGATCTATTGTTACATCAAATGTTGACGTAAAATGTAATTAATAAATCTTTCGACACACGTAATGTGACCCTTGTTTCAGCAACAACACATGTTCAGTATCAAATAGTTTGGCTGTCAGGCACATCGCGATAACCAAAATGATAGGCTTTCTCCGGTAATTTAGTGTAAACAGTGCGACCTCGCCCGAGGGATGCTCGAGGATCGTGACATTGTAACAAGGGTTGAATGCTGAAACAAGGCCCCCTGTTCGGCCGTTATCGCGCGAATTATCTCACAGCTGTGAGCCCGTGACTAATATCCTGTGATTACGTTACACTAAAAAGATACGAGCTTTACAATCGTTACTTGGATGGTGCTGGCTTTCGATGTCTGCAGACAAGTGTCGCTGAAACTAAAACCTAATTGACTGCCTCCATTTTACAAAAGCGTGCCATAAATTTTTCTTCATATTTATTTGATCCCAGCTTATGCCCGCGGCTTCGCCCGCGATTCGAAAACAACATCATTATCCCACGGGAACGTACTACCGGAATATAAAATATCGTATTAGTTAATTCAGGACATGGTCTATATGTGTGCCAAGCTTCCTCCAAAACTCGTGATTGAGTAACAAATATCCAAACATCTTCACAAACTTTCACACTTATAATATTAGCAGTAGGTATAGAATATAAAGGAAAGATCAAATGTACTAAATTGTATAATTAGTTAATCTAATGATAATGAACGAACTTTGAAGTCAAGAAGTCAATTAGCTGATGTTGTGTTAAATATTCCAGTTATGTTGGAATAGTTGTCAGATACAGCGGTCAGTGACGTAGCATTTTCCAACAAAGGCTATCCGATATGTGGGTCGAGAAGTTTTGAGGATACAGAAGACGTGCGACGCCGGCGGAGCGCCCTTCCCAGCTCATTTGTCGCTACTGAACGTAGCTCCGGATACTGTTTCGAATTGCGTTACGTGATATCCTGGCTAACATTTTCATAATTATTTCAGATTTAATTTATCACCCAGTTATTTTTAAATTATAGATATGGTTTTATACTACGGCGTAATTTGAATAAGATTTCATAAACGATGCAAAGATAAGTGAAATTTAAAAATTTCTTTGACTTGCGATCTTTATTTAACGGATACGATAAGGAACACAAATCATGAACTACAGTCAACACAACCCGCACTTGACTGGTTCTTACTACAGAAAACACAAAACATTTTCTGGCTTATCTTACGAGGACAAACGAAAAGAACGTATAAAAAGCTAAAGTCCGGTCTACGAGTCGCACATGAACAATTTTCTTTGTGACATAATACAGCGATATTACTGTGAGAACAACATCTAAAATAAATATAGCTATTCATGAAACTAGGCGAAGTATTCTAATGGCATTTAATATTTTAGACACTGCGATATTTCTGAAAATACAATTCGATACCACTTGAAACGAAATACATACATATATGCGACCAAGTGACGAGCGCTCTCGGAAGTGTCAAGGCAGGGTGCGGTAGGGGAGACCGGGGGTGGTTACGTAAGGTCTGCCGCAAGTCCGCAACGTTCCTCGCCAGCTCTAGCTACCGTCAATGCACGTCGTAGTGCCTATTGTACTAGCTCACACGCTTGCTTGCATTTTAGCTCAGCATTTTTATTGGGCGACACCGTCCTCCTTGTTCGTCATTGCAATGAAGTTTTTATTACACGAGCTTGCGCCGGTAGAGCAATTCTGTAGGTTTGCATACACATAGTACGCGCATTAATTTTCTGGTACAACGTGGGAGATTAAATAAAATCTAGTTTGTATTATACATACGTCGCAACCATATAACCATAATATCACATAATCCACTGAGTAACGATTTTTTGAAAACAATGATGTAATAGCGAGCGTTATCTGATCATCCGTCTATCATGACATGTTATTTAAATAGCTACGCAGCAGAACAGCTTTGAGAATACTTCTAGATATTACTTGGGGTCGTAAATACACGTAAGGCCGCATCAGCCATGGGGCACAGGGTTCCTTTCGTCGGGCTTTATTACCGCCTGTAAACTCGAGGGCTGTGTAAACCGCGGCTTTTGATTCATGACCTTGTAAAAAAATAGGTCACAACACTCGATTTTGCCAATAAAATGGAATAAAATAAATTTTAATTGATTTTTAAAGCGGACTGTGTAAACATTATTTTAATTAAGCCAGAATATTCGCTGGTTCTGTGTTATAGCAAATCTGATAGTCGTTAATAGTTTATGAATAAAAGATCGTTTTGTAAGTACTTGAAAATTTATTAATATAAAATTTGCAGTAGTTAAGTTCAATAAATAAATTCATGTAACATTAATCGAGTAGATACGTAGAAATTAATCGGATGCCTTCATTTATTATTAACAGTAATTTCTACAGGTGTGTGAGGAGTGAGGTTTCGTCAAAGACAGTCATTACTGTTCATCAAGGGAAAGAATTAAAACGGTAATGGAATAAGTTTCCGATCCTATAAATTGCTTTCTCACTCGACGTCAAACAATCGGCAAAGTAATAACGCCAAAGTAATCATTTGATGTTGAAGTTCATGTTATAAAACCATGTAGATGGATATTCAGGGTTATAATACTGCAGTTAGATGGAATTTATCGTAAATGGATGACTATTGTCCGAGGCATGGGTCAATATAATGTTATAGCCCATTGAATGGCCTGGGTCATCTTGTATGAAATCTTAGCTCTTGTGTTCAAAATTGTAACTTAACTCTAAAAACGTAGTTCCCGACCTTGCCTATTATGAGATCGATCCGTTTTGTTTCTATAAATAGCTGGCTAAGAGTATTTCAGTCATGTTCCTCTGTTTGGATTTAAAACATTTATCCAGATCTGATATCTCTTGTTGTATTCCATATCGAGCAGGATACCGTCTGAATTACCCTCGGGACCAACTACCATTTTATTTACGTGATCGGTACTCCGTTATGAACGTGCCAGCAACGCAGACCTAATTTACTGCCCGCAACAATAAATTGAAACAAAAACTGCATATATCACGTCAATAAAACGATGTCAAGTAGAGCAAATTAGTGTTCAAAGAAGATATAAGTGTGACCGACTGTAGCGGACCGAGTGGTTCGGATGGCGCGCCATGTTTCGAGACTGTTTCAAGTGGAAAAACTTGTTAATACCGCAAATCGCAGTTGCTTCGGGGCAAGCCTATCCGCTGCCAGACTGGAGTTACGCCTTCAGTGGTAATAATCTTAAGTCGGACTTGCTATGATGATCCCCACTAGACAATACGTTTACCAGTTTTTCTTCTGAGACGAAAAACAAATAATGACGAATGAAAACAAAAAAAATTCGTCGGTAATGATTATATTAATTCTAATTTTGAATATCATTTGCTATCCTATAAAGAAACCCGTTTGTTTATGTATCTATCTGAAGCGCTCATTTGTGTGCTGTTATCAATATATTTTATAATTAAACGTAATGCGGCATCCCCTTGGTCACTTTGAACACTAAATACAGAATTCCTAAAATTACATCTTCGCTTAGGCTAGGTTAATTTTAATTTTGACCATATTTTACCCTTCATTATAAACTAGCGAGGCAAGTCGTACTTCTAGTTATGTGAGGTTGCTAAAATTAATTGCATCGCCGAGATTGTCAAGAGGGAACAAATAGGCCGGGTCAAAAAGTTGTAAGTGGTGAAGAGCGATCTAGATGCCTCGCCACGCGCCCGCCACCGTAATTATGTGCCGAGATTTAGGGATCCGGCTCGAATTGACCCAGATCTGGATAATCCCCTTGACGACTGGTATTGTAAGGGATTGTTTTTATCTTGTTACATACGTCGGGGTTTCTCTATTGGTACGCGCAAAGCTTTCTGGGGTTTCTGAATTTAACTAAAGTAAATCTAAATTTTTGGAAGTCTTTTTGTTTTTCAATAGTGCTAATATGTAACATAATAAAACCAAAATCTGCTGTGCATTGCTTTTCGAAGCGCTGACATATCAATTAAAGGCCAAATTGAAATACCTATTCTGTAGTGTAGGATATTTTATATTTTTTCGGTTTTTGAAAGGCATATTTGAAAATTTATTTTATTTCAACTTTTTGCATTAGCTGCTTTAACATATTAGCCTACATACATACATAAAGTCACGCCTTTTTCCCATGGGGGTAGGCAGAAACTACGGAACGCCACGTGCTACGATCCTTACATAACCCTTTTGCTTCATCTACATTCATGCATCGTTTCATACATAAACGCCGGTTGTGGGTACTACGCACCTGACCTTTTTGAAGGACATCACCAATAAGGTCCGTATACGTCCTTCTAGGGCGTCCCCTCCTGGCGTTTCCACTAACAACCGCGTTATAAATCTTTTTCGTTAATCGCCTTTCATCCATCCTCTCTACATGACCAAACCAACGAAGCATATTATTAGCCTAATGTATATAATTTAGTTATTAATACTCCACAGGAGGAACTTTTAAAAGGTCTAACTTAAAAATGACTTTTGATCTTCAAATAATCCTTGTACTTTTGGTGTTTACTTGAAGTTTAAGAACAAAATATTAATCTTTGAGGTGTAGTCTAGACGAGTGAGGCGGTAGGGTAGTTTGCTGGGTGAAGGCCAACATTTACGTTGCGTAAGTCAGCTAGACTTACAGTACGCTCCACGAATTGAAAGCTGGAACGACTTTTAAATCAAGTCAGTGAGTAATCTGAAAAGGTGGGCGAACAAGTTATTTCATTACCAATTAGGTCGCTCAATCCGATATGCGAGGTACAGGGATAACGAAAATCGCCGCGTTGCCCATGCAATTAAATTGAAATACACGTTTCCGTTTCTGCTGTACCCGGCTTTTCGTACGAACGCGGCTTGACGCCGTTTAATTAAACTTTGTTAAAATTTAAACACGAACAACCACAATTAACTGATTAAACTTTTAAATATTTTAACCAAACGTGATGTAGGTGCAGAATTTGTTCTGGTTACTGGGTTTTGCGAGTGGCAATTTTACTGAATATTTAATTAAATGGATTTTCTACGAGCGTACCTTCCACCCGTACGTAGTTAGTGCTCTTTGTAACCAACGAACTGTTCTTATAGAACATCCAATAAATTTTATCATTACTGGTTAAAAATATTCATTTTAATAAAACAACATTCAAAACCATCAAAAATCCGATAAGTACTTTGGTACTGGAATGTCCAACGTGAAACTTCACTTTGAAACTAAATATTATACTGGATGAAAGCAACAGGAAAATTTATTGGGAATGAAAATATTATATATAAAAAATTATATCGGCGCCAGACCGACCTATGCTAGGAAGCCAATACAGCTGACGTTATCAGATCTGGTTCGATTGAAATACGTGACGTGCCTCCCAATTCGCTGCCTCACACTCCTCGACACGAAAATAGTACAAGCCTTGTGTGCGGCCATTTAACAGCACATTCGGAACTGTGGTTTCACAATGAAATGTTCTAGCTAAATATTACAGAACATTTCGAATTTTCTTAAATTGGGTTTTCAATGCTATGAATACGAAATATCGTTTGCTGGATCAATTTTGTTCTAAGTAGTTTATGGCTACTTAAGGCCAGTTCAGGCGACGGAGCCCTTTGGCTGGGTGAGTTGCGACCATGACCGAGTCGGCTTGAAATTAACTCACTGGCTGTTTACTGTTACTACGCGACTGGGGTAGAACCTTCAATAAATTGTGATGGGCACACAACTGCCTCTATTCTCTCGCAGATTAAATTATACTGTATTGTTTTTGTATCAAGTGAACATTTTGAAATATTTAATAACTTATCAAAAATCTGGTGATGATGCCTCATATTGACAGCTTCTTTGAAAAAAAAATATTTCAAACACTTAGATATGAATTAATTTTTGTAAATAACTGTAATAGAAGGTAATAAGAAACGCGAAACCTTGAATTCTGTATCTTATCGACTAAGAGTATGATAATGATTCCCAAAGTGAATTGAGTTGTCAAGTAGATAAATGTAAATATTACACGATATCAATGAATAATATTATTATGGTAACGTCATCTCAAAATCGAACTCATTTGATATTTTATTTATAAAGTATAATCAGAATGACAAGTTCTAAATGTGATTTGTCAGTGTGGCCCGCGTAGATCGGTAGGGTTCATGTTCATAATCAAAACAAATTGGTCGTTTCCTGCGCTATAAAATCAGGATAACTGTGCGAATAACGAGCGGTACAAATGTGTACAATTATGTTTTGTATCGTAAATACAAATCCTTTTTATGCTCGTATGCGTAGAATTTGATCCCAGTTGTTTGTAGGTGTTGACGACGACGTGACGCGCGTTGTGTCAATTATTACACACAGTTACACCGTACACGTGTTGACACTGTGCCGTGCAGTCATAAGGTCATAAGGTCGACTCATAAAAATAGCTTTTAAATGTTTCTTATGATAAAAGGTTAAATGCTTAGGTCAGTCTCAACGTACAGCAGAAATAAAATGCAGTTCCGAGTACGATCGGAAATCTTATTATACTTTTTTGCGTCACTATTTATGGCAAAATGTTATCTATGCTTTTGTTTGGATTTGGAATTTTATACATTTATATTTATAGTAAAAATAAAAACTCAGAGCAGTTGAAATCATATAAAATTTAATCGCATTAACTGTGTGGATGAGTATACACCAATCAAGTTAATTAAGGACTGACTGTTACAACGATTACATATGTAAATATTTTTCACAGCTTTTATACCTACAGAATTTCTGTTCGGTGTTTTCACCAAACATCTTAGTTTGCAATACCGGCGTCACGCGCTGACCTAGTTTTAGTTCATGTTAAACATCATTATTAATTATAATTTTATATTACATATTTAGTGCATTTTGGTATGTCGCGTTAACCGGGTGTACTCAAACATTCTATCAACATTTCATTTAACAGTTTAGCAGTAAGAACAGTTTGTGAGTTCATCAATAAATAGTGTTGAACATTAACATTTGTTTCTCCTCAATAACACCGACACCTCGCTCGTACCCCGACATATTTTTTGGTCCTTCGAGCCGGATCACGCGTCGCGTAATTTCGGAAATTCGGAATTTCCGTGTGCGAGGTCTGAACTATCGTAACAAACAACAGTGTGCGTACGTCGTGTGGCGGTCGGAGCGAACATTGGAGGAGAGCAGCGCAGTAGCAGCAGAGGCTGAGTACTAACAACGGAGAATACAAGTAATAAATTTCCTTATTTTTAGTCAGTAAGGACTGCGTTTTAACATTCGTCGAAAATGGCAAACCTCATCGAAACACAGTCGATAATCTATGACAGCATTATTAAACTAGGCATTAACCTGAAGAAGGATAGTGCTGATAGGAAAACAGGAGACTATTTTAAGCGGAGACTTAACACCTTGGAGAATTATTGGAATGATTACCAAATTAATCATGAGCGAATTAAAGGAGAGGTAAGTCAAACTGATCCTTATTTTACCGCCCAAGAGTTCGAGAAAACAAGTTCAGTGTATGAGTCAACCAAAGCGTTGCTCAACCAACAGTACCAACAGTTCCTGAAATCAGGAAGTCTTACGAAAGAAGAGCTAACAATAACTCGAGGCAAATCACCAGCAACGGCGAGTATGCGTGCTGAAGGAATAACAGGTGAGGAAGCAGGACCAAGTTTCTCCAGGCAGCGGAGTGACCAACTAGCTCAGAAGGTGAACAAGGAGCCAAACAGCAAGCTAGACGACTTGTTGAAGAAACAGTATGCCAACTTCAAAGCTTTTGTGCGTACAACCGCGAACATAGATGTCGACTCTATCTCAGATAAGTGGGAATTTGAGGACGTATTGAAGTCGCTACAAGCTAGATGGGCAGCTATCGACAAACAACACTGGGAGATCGAGATGGAGCTACAGGAAGATAATGAACAATACAGCAACATGTACGATAAGTATGAGAACAAATTCAACAAACTAAAAAGGGAAATTAACACGAAAATGTGGTCAGTAGCACACAGGGAAAAATCAACACCTCAACTTGAGATACCAAATTTCCACGGGAACTACAATCAATGGGTATCGTTTAGAGACTTATTTACGGAAGTTATACACAACAACCCCTCTTTATCCAACGGTCAAAAAATGCAGTATCTAAAGGGCAAGGTTCGAGGAGAAGCAGAAAAACTTATACAACACCTACCGATAAGTACTGATAACTATTTGATTTCCTGGAATATTCTCACCCATCGGTACGACAACAAAAAACTAATATTCTCTTCACATATGAACATCTTATTAGGCTTGCCAAATATACAGCAACAATCACTACAACAGATTAAGCGAATGCATGACACTACGTTAGAATGTCTCAACGCCATCAAAAACTTGGGAGTCGACACCACCTCGTGGGATCCAATGATCGTACATGTTCTAGGTCAAAAACTAGATACTGAAACATATACAGACTATATAGAGTCTCTTAAAAATTCTAAAGAACTACCGGTCCTCTCAGAGTTCTTAGACTTTTTGGAAACAAAATTTACATCCCTAGAAACAGTTCGCCGTAAAGATAATGTGCCTCCGAAGCCTTCATCTCATCAAAATAATTATCAAAATCTAACATCGAACAATAAGAAAAATTATTATAACAACTCGAACAACAAACATAATGGAAATAGAACAGTTGCAAAATCGATGCATGCGTCAAACATAAAATGCCCACTATGCAATTACCAACACGGTATTTATAATTGCAAAATATACTTAAAAATGACTGACGATCAAAGATTAAGTACTGCCAATAGACTAAAACTTTGTACTAATTGTTTATTTAGCCATTTCGGAAATCAATGCACTTCGAACTTAACATGTCGAAAATGCCAAGATCAACATAACACCATTTTACATGGTGCTTTTGCTAAATTAGCAAATGCATCAACGCCGTCGTCAAGCGGTAACAATTTTGAAAAACAAAATACAAAGCGCAATGAACCCGTTACAGGGGCCGTAAATTTATCTCAAGAAGAAAATGGAGAGATATTGCTAGCAACGGCGCTGATAAAAGTTAAATGTGTGGATGGAACTTACCAAACCATGCGCGCCTTGATCGATCAAGGGGTCTCAAATATCCTTGATAACTGAGAAAGCGGCTCAGATGTTAGGTATCAAGAGACAACGATGTAAAGGAGTCATCTTTGGTGTGGGGCAAAAGGAAAGTAACTCTAAAGGGATGATAACCATCGACTGTGCCTCGATGTACAACAGCTTTGAATTCGAATCGGATGTGCTCATCATGAACGAACTTATAAAAAGTTTGCCAAACCAAACCTTCCCTAAACCTAATTGGACTTACATACAAAACATTAATTTAGCTGACCCCGAATTCTACAAAAGTCGAGAAGTAGACTTGCTTTTCGGGGCGGATATTTATGCTAACATTATGCTAGGTGGAATTATAAAAGGAGAACATGCCCAACAACCAATGGCTCAACAAACACAGCTAGGATGGTTACTGTGCGGCAACGTAAAAACATACCAATGTAACGTGGTTCTAAATAATATTGATGAAATCCAGAAATTCTGGGAAGTCGAAGAGATTTCAGAACCTTCAAACCTATCCGTAGAAGATCAGGAATGTATGGACTTCTACGCGAAAACAACAATAAGAAACAGGGAAGGTCGCTATGAAGTCCGAGTGCCGCTAAAAGATGAAGTAAAACAGCTGTTAGGAACTTCCAAACCTATGGCAATCGCTCAGCTAAAGAATTTGGAACGCCGCTTAGAAAAACAACCAACATTAGCCGAAAAATACAAAGAATTCATGAAAGAATATGTTGCGCTGAAACACATGAAACCAGAACAGAAAAGCAACAGTATTATACTCGAATGCTTCTTGCCTCACCACGGTGTACAGAGAGAAGAATCTTCAACAACAAAGCTTCGAGTAGTATTCAACGCATCCGCCAAAACATCTACCAAATATAGTTTAAATGACGTCATGCACAAAGGGCCGAACCTACAAAAGGATCTACAGGCGTTACTACTTCAATGGAGACAATATCCCTTTGCTTACACAGCGGATATCGAGAAAATGTACAGGCAAATCCTAGTTAACCCCATTGATCAACATCTACAAAAAATAGTTTGGCGTGAGTCATCAACAAAACCGATAGAAGTATATCAATTAAACACTGTAACATACGGAACAAAGGCCGCACCATTTCTAGCAATTATGACATTAAAACAGTTAGCCTCAGATGAGCGATGTAAGTTTCCAGAAGCGGCTGCTGTTCTGGAAAACAGTTTCTATATGGACGACCTGTTACACGGATGTTACGACATAGAGCAAGGTCAAAAATTGATAGATAATTTAAGTCAACTCCTGAAATCAGGCGGCTTTAATCTTCGGAAGTGGTCATCCAACTGCCAGCCATTGTTGAAAGCCCTATCAACAAGTCAAGAGGAATCCATTTACAGCTTCAAAAACGATGACATGTTGAAAACCTTAGGATTGCGTTGGAATACAAAAGAAGATCAATTTACATTCCGTTGCGACTTTTCTCAAACACCATTGAAACTAACCAAAAGAAGCTTACTATCCGAAATATCAAAATTATATGACCCTCTTGGTTGGCTAACACCCCTGTCTACGAAACTAAAATTATTATTTCAAAAGTTATGGAAACAAAATCTACAGTGGGATGAGAAAGTGTCAGACGACATACATAATGAGTGGCTTAGATTAACTACGGACATTGATAACATCAAACATTGTAAGATTCCTCGATGGATATTATGCAACAAAAGTGACGTGATTGAACTACATGGCTACTGCGACGCCAGTATTGAAGCATTTGCATGCGTAGTCTATGCACGAGCTAAACACCAACAGAAAACTGTAATAGTTGCAGGAAAATCGAAACTTGTACCAAGCAAAAAGAGCGTAACATTGCCACGAATGGAGCTTTGTGGGGCTTATCTACTGTCTAAGCTCATGAACAAAATAAAACAGAGTATAAGTTGTCCGATAGAAACATATGGATGGTGTGACTCTATGGTAGTCATAGGGTGGCTACAAGGAGATTCAGCACGTTGGAAACCTTTCGTGGCTAATAGAGTCAACGCTATAAAACAAATAATGCCGAAAAACTGCTGGCGATATGTGAAATCGGGAGACAACCCGGCTGACTGTGCCAGCCGAGGTCTAACAGCACTCCAACTACTACAACATCCATTATGGTGGAAGGGTCCAACATGGCTAGCCTCCTATGACGTAAGAAAAGAACAAAAACAGCCCATCTACCAAACAGACGAAGAGATGAAAAAGACGACGTTGGTGAACGTTATTCAAAACATTAACAGCGATGGAATAATCGATGATTTATTACTGCAACATAACTCGTTTATTAAAATAACGCGTGTCCTAGCATGGGTACTGAGGGCATTAACACCAAAATCGCAACGCCAACAGTTACCAAAGTACCTAACATTACTAGAATTACGAAAAGCAAAATCAACAATTATAAAACAAGTGCAGAGGGCAACGTTCTCGTCAGATATTGAAATGCTAAGCAAAAATGGCTATGTGGCATCAAACAGTAAATTATTGAATTTAAACCCTTTTGTTGACGAAAGCGGCTTTCTGCGAGTGGGAGGACGTTTAAAGAACGCAGCCATAAGCGAAGAAATGAAACATCCAAAGATAATCCCTAATAAAAGTAGATTAGCGGAGTTACTCATAGATGAAGCTCATCAGTTAACATTTCATGGGGGCCCTCGACTGACCTTAGCTGTTCTCAGACAACAATACTGGATAACTAGCGGATACACTACGACCAAAAAACAGCTAAGGAATTGCGTAACTTGCCGGAAGTACGAAGCAAGAAAGCAATATCAATTGATGGGCAACCTTCCCGCAGCTAGAACAAACCCCGCTCCTCCATTTTACCATACTGGAGTGGACTACACAGGCTTTGTAAGCATTAAAGCAAATAAGGGGAGAAATGTGAGAACATCGAAAGGCTACGTGGCTGTATTCATATGCATGGTCACGAAAGCTGTCCATTTAGAACTGGTGTCTGACCTTACCAGCTCAGCTTTCTTAGCGGCCCTTAAGAGAATGGCGGCCAGGAGAGGAACACCACATCACTTGTACAGCGACCAAGGAACAAATTTTATCGGAGCTAACAGATTACTTCAAGAGGAGTACAACGAATTAGAACAAGTTTTCGGGGATAACTGCCGGGCAGAAATCGCCGAAATGAATATAGAATGGCATTTTAATGCTCCGTCTTGGCCGAGCGCGGGTGGACTGTGGGAAAGAGCCGTCCGCAGTCTGAAGTTCCACCTAAAGAGGGTGGTTGGTGAACAACGACTAACGTTCGAAGAATTCGTCACGATACTAACACAACTGGAAGCGTGTTTGAACTCGAGACCGTTATGCTCACTTACAGAAAACATTGAAGATCTGGATTACTTATCACCGGCACATTTTTTGACGGGAAGACCTGACTTAACAGTAATTGAAACGAAGGAGGACGCTAGAACAAGGTGGCATTTAACCACAAACATTTTTAAACAGATTTGGAAAAAGTGGAGAAATGAATACCTGACCCAATTAACAGCTAGAGAAAAGTGGGCTAAGCCTCAGGAAAACTTAAAAATAGGCAACATGGTAGTAGTTCACGAGGATAACATTCCAGCTGGCCGGTGGGTTATGGGCCGAGTGATAGAACTACATCCCGGCAATGATGGTTATGTTCGAGTGGTGTCATTGAAAACGAAAAATGGCATCATAAGGCGACCAGTAGTTAAACTTTCGTTGTTACCCGTAGAAATCGACTCAGGTAATAAGGAGAACAAATCAAATGAAACAAATAAGTCAGCTGAACAAGACTGCAGGACCCGGAACAACAAAAATCGAACAAGAAAAGCGACACCTGGCTCATTATCATATGTCGTCATGGCATTAACATTCTTTATGTCAATTTGCAGTATTGCAAATTGCAGCAGCTATAACATGACTGCGTTAAATGATAATCAATCTTTCTACTTTGATCCAATACCTAGAGTAAGTCTCGAAAAAGATAGTTGGGTCCTAGTTGTATTCTATAACATGTCTCCTTATTGGGAAGGTATACAGGCGTTTGAAAAAATAACAACATACCTGGATAAAACATGCACAACAATAGGCAGCGAACAGTGTAATATGATAGTCCCTCAGCTGATTCACGAGAGTAATGAACTGAGGTACTACAATGAACTTTTGATGACGCAACACGTAAGTGGACACTCCAGACAGCGTCGGGGACTTATCAATGTAGTTGAAAACATTGCAAATTCCTTATTCGGCGTATTAGACGAACAATTCGCGGAAAAATATACCCGAGACATTAGTTTGATACGACAAAACGAAAAACATTTAGCTGGCCTATGGAAGAATCAGACGTCGATTGTCGAATCAGAGTACAATCTGTTGAAAAGAACCGAAGAATTAATGGCGAAACAACATAAAATAATTAACAAACATTTAATTATGCTAGATAACACTTCAAACAAATTACAACAAGAGATAAATAATGTATCCCTACGTCAAGAATTTACCATAACAGCCTTAACAGCCAGCAATTTAATGCACAACCTGAAACGAACTCAAGATATTTTACTGGACATCCTATCCAATGTCCACCATGGACAGTTTAACATTCATCTGCTTACCCCTGAACAACTCCAAAAGGAACTTAATATTATCTCTGGGCACTTATCCAACGATTTAACATTGCCTATTGACCCGCACGATATTCGAAAACTATATTCGTTGATAAGCATTAAAGCACGTCTTACTGATAAATACTTCCTCTTCCAAATAACTATCCCTCTTATCAGTAGAGACCGATTCAACTTATACCGGATACATCCTATACCACACCAGATGAACAACAGTATGTTAGAGCTCACCCCATCTTCAGAATACGTTGCTACTGACCTCAAAAGAGATTTATACCTAACCGTTTCACCGGAAGAGCTCTCATTATGCAAACAAGAAGAAGATATGTTCATATGCGATTGGAAAAAGCCGATACTTCACCTTTCCAACGAAAACAACTTTTGCGATCTCGATCGAGACACGAACACGTGCAAGGTACGGAAGACAAAGTGTAAACCCCGATGGACATCGCTTTCCAACCCGTCACTATTCCTGTACCATTGCTGTAACAAAGAGGCCCTCAAAATAATCTGCGGCGATCAGGTAGATAAAATAGAAGTGAGCAAAGCTGGTATCATCCACATAAAACCTGGCTGCCTGCTGAAAGGTCCAGATTTCACTCTGAACATTCGAAATCAAAACAAGAACAGAATAGATCTGAACCCGGACCTTTTCATACCTGAAATAGATCAGTTTAACTTCATAATTAACAGTACTATGCCTCTCCTAAACACACAAGACGTAGACGTAACAGACTCAAACGAAATGGAGTACGCCTTAAAAAAGCTACATCAACGGATCGATGACATGAAAACCAGTGAAGTGGAAATCGATCAGCCCTTATCCGCTCATGACATCCATCAATATGCCGTGAGCTACGTCGCAGCTGGAGCGCTGGCGCTGGCGGCGGGAGCGCTGCTGTACAGACGGCTGCGGAAGCGAGCACGTCGCGCCCACATCACATCGGGCATGGAACTTCAACCCACCAGGAGTGTTAGTGATGTGAATGTCAATAGTGTTAGTGCTAGTGTGCGGCAAAACATAAGTGAACGTAATCCTAGTGCGTCTCATAATTGAAATACCGTATACTTCATAGTGAAGAAGAACAGTAATTTTAGTGTCATTTCATGTAACTAACTAACATTTTAGGATTAAGTTGTATTGTCTTCATCTTGTAAACAGCATATACATTCTATCATTTTACTAACATACAATCGTCTCATCTAAGCATCCCTATCTTTCGTGGCCCGGAGTATGTTCGGTGTTTTCACCAAACATCTTAGTTTGCAATACCGGCGTCACGCGCTGACCTAGTTTTAGTTCATGTTAAACATCATTATTAATTATAATTTTATATTACATATTTAGTGCATTTTGGTATGTCGCGTTAACCGGGTGTACTCAAACATTCTATCAACATTTCATTTAACAGTTTAGCAGTAAGAACAGTTTGTGAGTTCATCAATAAATAGTGTTGAACATTAACATTTGTTTCTCCTCAATAACACCGACACCTCGCTCGTACCCCGACAATTTCTTTTACATTCACTTAGGTACCTCTTTACGGAGAAATTTTAGACTATATGAGCATAATATTACCAATAAATCCATGGACTTTAAGTGATTTGCACTTTTTTATTTCGGTCTTTTTGTAATATTTTATCGGCTGGGATTGAAATATTGTGTGAAATATTTGAGTCCAACGAAATGAATTCCTCAAAGAAAGTTTATAAAATATTAATCTTGCTGTTGGTATTATGTTATCTTTTAAATTCTTATAATTCTGAATACTCATTATTTGCAATAAGTATCGCAGCGGAACTCACAAGATTGATATCGGTAAATCACAAATTTTGAGATTCCATTATGTTTTAATTTATTTGGTGGCTTATAGAATCGCCGCCATTGCCTTTATGCTCGTCTAAATTAATGTTTGGATGTCGTTACGACTTGTGTCACTGTCACAGTGACCTATATCGACGCAGCACTGACCTGACCCCTGACTCTGACCGCGAACGTGCCACCACCATTCACACTTTGTTATCATTAAATGCGTAAATTATATTGGATGATATCATAGACTAAAGCAAATAAACCTCCTGTAAGAAAGTAGTTTTGATCCTTACTGTGTATTGTATCAGTAATTACACCGTTTGATTTATTAATAGAACGTACCTCATATCTGTAGTAAACACATTCTAAAATAATTATTATTAAGTCTTTAGATATTATGTATAGTTATATAGTAGATAATACGAACTTAGTGATCGCTACTAGTTGCACCATCCCCAAGGGTCGTCCCACGGCGCATCCGTGACGGATGTGAGGTAGGCTTTCGTGGGTAGTATGCACGGACTGTCTGTATAAATTGAGTAATGGCCAGCTCGGCTCAACTAAGTAGATTCCATTTTGCTTTACGTGTGCCGTCCCATGTTGACCCCTGCTTACGTCACGAGCTACTAAACCAAACATTCAGCCCTCCTCGTTCATTTATTATTCCTTTTGTTTGTTATTTCAACGTTTCATACACAATTTTATTAGCGACGTTATAATACGTTGTCTTTTGTACGTTGACTTTTATCTCATTATAAATTAGTAGGAACGGCGACAGTCGTCTAGTTAGACTAGTATACCGAAAACGTAATTTAATACTTATGTAGTGTGAATTGTCAGATGTGTCTTACTACCGAATTTGTCTTGTTACTGATGTATATAAGGTAAACAGTACAGTAAGGATATATCTTCGAACATTATATTTGATTTTAGATACCTACTATCGATTTTAGGTGGCATTGTGTAGTCATTCGAATTATAGTAATGACTGGTTACTTTATTTTTAATGCAACTAGCGATCCACCCCTGCCTCGCACGAGTGCAATTGACTAATGAAGAAAAGGATAATTATTGAGATTTTCATACAAAATACCATCCAAATTTCTAACTATTCCGGTGGATTTTCCAGATTTTCTTTCATACAAACCTTGCCCTGACAATTACGAACACAACATAAAAAAAATGTCGATCCGTTCTCAAGTGATACTCCGTCATACATATGGCAATTGATTTTTATTTATATAGATTGTAAAATACGGTTTATTGAAAACCTATTGATTTACAATTGTACAAATAAATATAAAATACTCTTATAGTATTCCTGTAATACACTTGTGCCAGTCGTCACTTCACAAGTGCAACGTAGATAAATGGAGCGTCGCGTGTCCGACGAGCCATTCATTATTTCCTCACAAGTGCTAAAGATCTTTATACCCTGAAAAATTATTGATATAGTTATTCCATCGTTGATACAATATATGATACAAAACTCAGTTTAAAATATATCCTGAGAACTCGACATGTGCACTTGTCGCTCCTGAGTTCAGGTTGAGTTATAAGTCCTACGTGGATAAATAGAGTGCCGAGCGTCCACGATACTTCGCCATTCATTATATGAACTAGAGAGTAATTATATTTAATGAGTATGTTTCGTGTTACGCCTAATTATATTACTAGTGTCTCTACGATTATTTACACTGACATCGATAAAATTTATAGGGCACAATCTTGAGATAAAACACAACCTTACTCCTACGAGGATTCCAACCTGTGTGAAGTTAAATCGGGTCTGACAGCAAAACTTTCCCTAAATTTACTATTGTATTCCGTTCTCTTAGGTACTGGTGCTGGTATATTATATTATAAAGATGTCAAGATGTTAATTATGTTTTGTTTTGTGCAGGCGCAAAGCGACGATGACGACGTCGGGCCTGACGATGTCAACGTCGCCGTCGAAGGAGGCTTTATGGATGAATTCTTCAGTGAGGTAAGACTATTGTTTAACCAACGACGCGTAATCATCTTAACAGCCCTTAATTAACCCCGAGCCATTCTTTAACTGGGTGTCTAGTAGGTTCATTATATTCTGAAGACTTTGTTAATTACAGTAGAAGTGTAAATTCTTTAACTTCGTTATTCAGCTCTAGCTCTTTATTAAATTGTTCAATGGATTATCCAGTTTTATTATTCTATCTCATATAAGTTCCTATTGAACTAAGGCTCAATATGCATATTCTTAAGCATAGATAGATAAACAGGCAGTTCTTAAAACTCGTTTCTAGGCTGCTGGTCAATGACATCATGATGTCATAGTCATAGGAAACGAAGAATATTATGAAATCTTTGCAACTCAATATCACGGCTAGGCATTAAATACCGTTATGTAGAGATATTATGTCTTAATCGTAAGACATGAGTCATACGTGACTTCATTATGACAGAGATACAAGGACGGGTCGGTTTTGTCGCGTCTGCCGCTAGAGCTCTGGTAATCAACGCATAATGAACTCTTGTGATGAGTCATTTTCCCAGCATCTGCTGCTTACATTGCCATTAAGTACTTTCTTTAACCTCGACATTTCATTAATATTATCTGTTAATGACGTTTTAAAGGATGCCTAAGTTATAAAATCTAGAAATAAAAAGGGTGTGCCTTTTTTCGCTGCGAGATTTATCGCTGGATTTGACGCTAACGGACGGCTAAAATACTCTGGTGTGATGAGAATTCTGTTTTTTTGTTTGACGGCATAGACAAAGTAACATTTCATATAGCAGTGATGCTTTCGTAGTAAAAAAAAAAAACAAATTCCATTTTGCAAGCTCCACCGACACGCGGCTATTCTGTCTGAGTTTTCCAATCAGCATAGTTTGTACAAAAGTTTGAGCGTGTTCCTCTCTATTGTTTTCGCATCGTGTACGTAAACGTTGCTCTGTTTGTTGTAGTAGTATTACGTTATTGCGTGTCGTCATAGGTATTTGTAATTATTTTTGCCCTCGACTGTATGGTATTCCGTTACTCGGAGAAAAACAATGTCCCTTAGACACAAGCGGTAGATTCTCGGAATTCCTTCAATTCATAGATTTCTTTGTACCAGGTGAATCCACATACCTACCCAAGATGTGCGAATATTCTAACTAAAAAATAAAACTATCAGGCACAAGGGGGCTTCGTGAAATAGTGTGCCAAAGTACCTTTTTAAACTTCTTTTTCGAAACTAGTCCATACGGATTGTTTTAAACCTAATTATAGTGGGTCGGGCTCGTAGCTATATAGCTACTGCGCAGATCAGTTGATCTGCGAGGTTAAGCATCGCTCCGGTCAGTCCATGGATGGATGACCTTTCTCCAAACATCGCGACCCCTCAGTGCCTGGGAAAGCACGTTAAGCAGTTGGTCTCGTGTGTAATACGAATACCTATGGCAGTCGTTACAGGTATCAGTAGCCCAAAAAGTCTGACAACCGGTCTAACCTTAAAGTGAAAATGGCAGTCCGCTCCGTATAAAATACTGGTATTCAGCCGCATCTGGCTTTAAATAATTTTCCAGTTTAAACTGGAAATTTACTCAAACGTAGTTAGGAAAAGGCTAGGCAGATGCCGTGTATCCTGTAGTTGAAGTGTGAATTATATTTAGCTAGTAAACTTAAGAAACATACTACTACAGTACTATAATGTTGTCTCATACTGTCATTTAACATAAAGCTTAAACAACAGAAATAATTACTGATGTTAGAATTTACCGCAAACGTGTGAAATCCATAGCGTGTGGGATAAATATGGCTTGTTTTTTTTCATTCGCGTGTTGTAGCATGACCTGTACCTACTAAGTGTACTGTAAAACGTCAATAAACTTACTTTATAGTATATACCTTCGAACGACATTATCGCTTTTATATTATACTATGTACAAAACTAATTTACATTATCAATTCGCAATGTTAATTACTTAGACCGTTCAACGTTTAATAAATCCCAAATTGAACCGCCTTAAGTAACCTTTAACCTTTTTGATTCTTTGTTTATGGTACGTAGTCCTGAAATAGATACGAGCGAACATGTAAAAGTCGCGTTTTCACGGTTGCCTACTGCCCAGTCAACTGTTTAATTGAACGGATCGGATGGTGAATTTGAAATGCCAGTTTTTATCGATCTAGGAATGTAATTTGCATGGGCACTGGCGGAAAAAAATATCCAGGGGATGTAGGCTTTTTTGTAGATTTGTTCAATCACAGAATAAACATAAATTATACTACAAAACGTGTACTAGTTATCGTCCGAATCACATCCATAGTTGATCACTGATCGTCACCTGACGCGCGCGATGAAGATCATACCATCGTTTTTCATTTCAAGAGATACAAGTGCACCACTTCTCAATATCTTGTTTGAAATGTAGTGTTTTTCTTTAATGAAATAAATGTTTCTTATTATTTCTAAACGAAGTAATAGCTTACGGGATGTTAGCTATTACTTCGTTTAAATTAATCTGGATTAGCACTTTTGTGGTGTGAAGTTAAAGTTCTCAATACTCCACACTTAGCGAAGGTTTTCTAGTTAATCTCTATACGAAATTTCCTGTGACAATTGTCTTTCATGCCTTTATAAAAAAGGTGGCCATAAGAAAATTGCGAATGAGCAAACTGGCGTATTGGCCTTGTGTCAGCTTTCTGTGATTAATGTCGCGTGTTTGATTCCTGCATTAAGAAAACATTTATTTTTATATAGGTATATCTTTTATTTCTAATGGCAAAAATTATATGACTAGTAATGCCAGTGGGCTCGTATGCCTGATTACAATGCTGGCATCATTTCACTTTTATTTAAATCATATCTAAATAATATAATAAAAACCACATAAGGCGTCTAGAATTTCCATACCTATCCTTTAATTTGTGGCTGGTAGGCTGTTAGTACCTGCTCTCAAGATAAATGTACTAACATGCGGTCAAAGCACTTAATCAAACTCATTAAAATTTCTCGTCTGTTCTGGTGCTTTTAAAATTATATCATCGTTTTAAATATTAAAATACTTTTATTTTATATTCTGTGGACATTTAATATTAATCCACAGAAACAAAAAGTTACTACCTACGTATTTGTTAGCTTTAGACAGATCAAATTAGTTCGGCAATCAATCGAACTATTGGCGATTTAAGACACCTGATCTCCTAGGCCCTTTGAAGAGCACGATAAGCAGTTACTAAGTGGCGCTTATAAGGAAACGTCAGAGACACAAAGGTCAGTTGACGTCACGCCGTATATAGCAACCACTGCAAAGGGAATCCCGAGCGGGAAATTATTGATAGAGATGACTAAGAATCAAGAGTTATTTATACATTTGTATAGATGGAGCCGACTTTATTATTTAGAGAAAATGTCTTGAAGAATTTCTCGTAGGCGTAGCAAAGCGTAGCACTAGTGCTACGGAAATATATTTTATTACTACGCACATTAAAATGATACTAAGTACAAAATGACAATCTTGTTTTAGTTATCGCCGAGAATATCGAAGAGGCGTAACTTTGACAAAGTTACAGACACACTCGTAAAAGTTGGTTACTTAACTGAACCAAAGCTTTTGTCTTGTTATTATGTTGCCGCGTATAAAAAAACTTTCTTTGGAGTATTCTGTAAGTGTTGGTTAGTATTAATTCGTATGGAACCATTGTTGACCTGTGACTGTACTGACGTCACTTACATAATCCCGGATAATCCGGAGCCCGCAAACATGACCCGCACCGGAGCTCAGCTACCTTCATAAATAAAATGTCCATCGCATTATAAATCTGAAGGGCGTTTTGGTATATTTATGCAAAAATAATTTCGTATTATATGGGTCACAAGCCGGGTACTATGAGCATTGCCTCCCTTTCTCTCCGATAGCAGTCCCTTGTTAGAATAGGCGTAGCTGAATAGAATAGAACAAAGCTTGAATAGAGGGAAATTTCCACGCCATTCATTTCATCACTGTTACGAATGGACTTCCAGCTTTATAATGAAACAAATGAAAGTCACATATTAGTAATATTTATATGGTTCCGAAACACTAAAAGGTACAATTACAAACTCCATTCATAAAATATTCAATGATATGTATATGATTCATTAATATTTATTTATACTTTTAGTTAAAATAATCATATGATTGCTACGATTCTTTATTTACGTATGTGAATAAAATATTGTATAACCTATATTAAATCTAATGTTATAGTACAGTTTTACAATCCAGTTCTCGCATAAACTTCTACTCGGATTATTTATATTATTTATGTTCCATAAATTGTTTACTGTTCTAATTTCGTTTCAAGTATCCAAGTTTACTTAGAAGTAATCGAGCACAAGACACGAAAAAAGAATTATTACGTTAGTATTATAGGTCATTTTGTTCAATATAGGTACTTTCTTATTACTGCAGACATCGGAGTATATGCACTATCAAAATGCCAAAATATGCATGCAAATATGCACTAAAAAAGGGCGAAATATGCACGAAATATGCACAATCAAAAAACCATTTATTAGAATTTACGTATATTTTCACATTATATCTATATATTATACATATATAAATATTAGTTATAAATTATTATTATAAGTATTATAATATTATATAATAAACTATAAATAATACACAAGAATTAAAACTTATTTATTATAATTCTTGTGACGATAAACAATAACATATTTTTCCAGGTTTTCTGCAGCAAACTTGTGACGTTTGTCACTTAATATTAATTTATAGGCTGAAAATTACCTTTCAACGTCAACTGACGTTACCGGACAGATTTTGAAATTTGGCGCCATTTCTGCTGAGATATATGTATAGATAGGATTCAGTGCGCTCGCTGAGTTTGTGCGAGGTGGATGTGTCGACGGCATAATACAACACCCCTAAAACGTATAACTACTGAAATAAGCACTGTCTATGAAAAAGTACCAAAATATGCAATAACGCTATAAAAATAGAATTATATGCATTTACATATGCAAATGCATATAATCCGATGTCTACTTAAATAATTTGGAGGATGACCTATTTCTTTATTTATTCACAGAATAAATAATATTTTCTACGTAAACATACACAAAATAGTCGTACAGTACAATCGTACATTCCTTTTGTATCATACAAGCATATGGTATGTAGGAACCTACTATGTCTAGTAATGTTTAAGGTTGGGCAACAGTCGCGTACCTACACAAAATCACAGAACGTATCTGAAGTCCAGTTTGGTCTTCAGTCACCTCATCTCTTTCTAAATATACTGCACTAGATCAACGGTTTTATTCCAGACCTGTAATCAATCTAGACTCAGCTGAATCGAACAATTGAAAGGAAACACAGATTACCAAACCAGCGGTGCTGCTATACGTATCCCGGCATTAAAGCCAAATTCACCTTGAGGGTCGAGCAGTTGGAGTCTCGTCACAATGCGAATTTCAATTCATTTTCTGGTGAGAGTGCCGATCGAACATCTGTCGACATTCACGAAGGAAGATTTTTGCCCTAAAGATGTAAAGTTGCGTCGATTCCGAGGCCGGCTACCAGACACCGCGCGACACGACGCCAACTATTCGTGTAAATTAGTGTTCATATTATTATAGTTTATGTATAGTATTTTAATGTTAGTCATAGTTTTTATAATGTTTTGTTTTATTGTATTTATATGGGGTTTGATGCATGAACAGTATTAAAAAAAAATGAAATCCGTGCTCAAGCGCTGTCTCGACCACACTTGCGTGATGAAAGATCAAAATAACTTTTTTGTCTTAATGTCTTAACTCGAATCTCTGAGTACCAATCTTGAATATAGAAGAACTATCAATGGATCTATGTTTGAAGATGATTCTAAAATTAAAGCTCGAATCAAAATTAGTTTTAAACTGTGATCAGAGCGTGAGTTTCGATCGGTAACACGGGCCTCAGGCTAAGGTACAGGTGTAAACCGATTTTCATAAATTATAATTTGATAGGTTGACTGGTAATTAGTGACCGGTACACTACATGATTGTAGGTACTTAGTATAACAAACAACTTCCCAAAGGAACGATTTTTTTATTAACCCTATGTAAGAACTCTAGCTAACTCATCAAGTCTATTGTAGGCATGATGTACTAATTACCGCTACTGTATTACTTGAGCTTAATAGGTAGTGCCTGCAGCTAATTGGTAATCGCGCACACTAAGCGCTCTAAGCAGTCAGGTAATTTTCCGCAAACTCCCACATTTAAGCTTAACAAAGGGGTGAAGCCATTACTGCAATCGATATCATCGTGAGCTACTTGGTAAAATGGTGGGAACCAGACCTGTTGTGGAATTTTTATACATATTGTATAAGGCACTTATGGGCTTGGAAATAAAGAGATATATAAAAAATAGCAACACATGAATCACATTAAATGTTTAAAAATATGGAGTTACCTTTTAATACTTATTATTTTTAAAATGATTTGTAGCTTCACTTTGTATTAATTGATTGTTTCACATGTTGTAACTTTTAAAATGATATATAATAATGAGCTATCGTTTCTAATACAGGAAGTGTTTATCCATTTATTAGAACTTATCGATATCGAGAGTCCGTTTCGGAATAATTAAAAAATTCGTTCATCGTTAGAAAATCGGTGACTTCCCGGAATTAACATTTTAAAGTAGTATTTAATTCATCAAGCTATAAGGCACCGTACATTTTCTATTGTGTTTTGCTTAAAATGTTTAATATATTCAATAATAAAAGTCTTGTCCTCAATACTGAGTAAAACGGTAAACCGCCCAAGGGAGACATAATTTCTTTCTTTCCTTCCTCAACTTTTCTTCTGATATGAAATACAATACAAAAATACGCCAGTCGCCGCCAGTTTTCATTCGTGACGTGAATTCTTCATGCGTTTTCATTTAATTCACAACACAACACACAAGTGTGTCATAAATATTCAGGCTGTGCTTGGTATTCATCATAATCGTGCGATTCATTTACATGTTATTATGTGTGGATGAGAGATGTGCTAACACGCCGGTCGGACGAGCTACGAGCTATGTGGTGCCCGCAACGGGAGGCGTGCACTTAGTCTAATTACGTCATTACCACACGTACATTTCTAATGAGTACGTCCACTAAGGTTTAATATTAATTGAAGGAATACGTGTTCATCACGGATTCGTGGCACATCACTACCAAATTATATTTAATACCTTGTTGACTTAAGTAGGTACCTAATATTCCATGACGTTAATAATCATAATAGTTACATTTTATCCTGCCGTCATCGGCTTACAGAAATTAAGCTTCTGTTTTAATTGATAATTAATTGTTGATAATTTTGAACAAAACAAAGTCGTAAGATAAATTAACTTACAATGCTGTTTAACCACGACACAGAATTTCGTTCAACCGATACTAGCTGAGTTTTATGTCAAAAACTTGCACAGAACCGATTTCTGTTTTATGTTCATTGACTTCTTCAGCTCTAGCCCCGATAAAATTCATTGATTATGTTGAAATAGCGTAATATGCTGTGAAGCGAAACGTCGAAAATGGTACTGTCATGGTATAGTCGTCTTAAGTCTGTTATAGAATAAACAACATTTGAGGTCTACATGACTCTACCGACATTCAATATATTCATAAAGTTTGTGTAATCACGACCAAAACTGTTTGCATCTTTGCTAAATGAGGTACAGTCGTACACAAACAGTCTAATGAGTAACATCCCTCATATTAATGCTAAAGCTAGCTGGAGTCTACGTCGCCGTGTGCCCCATTTACAACTCCATTTCAGCTTGCATACCCATTTCTAACTGTTGCGACTCCCGCAGAATTAATGGATCACGTTTTAACGTCGGCGGGCGGTGGCGACCTTTTTTATTCCACGAATCGAAAGTAGAAAGTGGAGGTCGAATATTATCGAAACGGATTACAGCAATGAGATTGAACGTGTATTTAAAATCCTGGTATTGATAATTTTATAGTCCTGTTTAATTTAATGCTACTTAGGTAAGTGATTTTTATTGAGAATTCGCGATTGTGCAAGAATATTTGTTTTGTCCTTGTTATATTTAGAATATTTGTATATTTTACACTGTGATTTCTTTATTTTCGTGAAAACAATGTATTTAAAATTGTTTGTGCTATCAATTTATAGTGTCGCCAACGCGCCAGTGATTTAATGGGTTCATAGCTACTAGCTGCTAGAGTCTAGACAGCTATCGTTAGAATACGAGTCACGGTTATTAAACATCACAATGGTATCGTGAACTAATCGTTAAGATCGGCTATCAGCTGGCGGTCGGACGATATCGGTTATCGGCTAATCTGATTAATTGATGAGTCATGATATGAAGTGTCGGACGACCCGAGCACGGACGTCCTCCCGTCGACTCAACCACGTCCCCGACCCTGAACCGCACTTTGGGTTATCAATGTGCCCGATTAAATATCGATACAATTAAATAAATATATTATTTACGTATGATACAAAAACAATTAACAAAGATTTCGTTCTCGCTAGTTATAATTTATTCTTTTCAGTCAGTTATCAGGTCTTTCCTGTTATTCATTACTGCCTATTGTGTTTACTGACCGAATCATGATAAAATATTATTACGATGACTGTCACGTGCACCACCATTCTTGTAGTTCGTAACATTGTTTTTTTAAATACATGTTAGTACACAAAGAACACATTATTTCTGTAAACTGAATGAAGTTTAACAAGGCAAAAGCATTTGTTCTGCGGTTGGACTATAGCCAGTGATTCCCTAAGCTAAATTTAACGCCGAGTAGAGCCCCAAAAGCTATCTCAACCAGTTAGTTAGAACCACAGTTTAGTAACTTACAGATTAAACTTTGTATTTTGCATTACATTTTTATATTATAAGTTATCTCAGATGGACCTAAAATGAGAATAGCTTAACTTAACTTTCTTGCCTTTTATTCTTAATTAATGACGGTCAAAAGAGGGTAGTAATGTCAGCTAATTACAGGGATTGTATATTCACGGTCTGCCACCAAAAATATTTTTTACAATAAAACCCAGTGGAATGTTCCGCTCAACAATTTAAAACGTCGGGTATAACGAGTAAACGCGTAGAATAGTGAATAAGCGTTCTATAGACAAAAAATAACTAATTTCCGTTAATTACCCACCCTCGATACTATTACACCACCATTGCTGATTGACTAAGCTTTCCCGGTATGGTGGCATGAGCGATTCTTATGTGATTGATAGCAAGTGCCGACTTGACAAATGAAAGAAAACCTAAACCGTTTACGATGCGTAGTCCTGAATAGTATTTATGATTACTATCCATACTGATAAAATGCTCCCAAAAGTAGTAACTGTATTATAATACGAAATAAAAGTGCAGCTACGATAGTGTTTCATCTAAATCTGACTCTGGGGATCCGTTTTCTGTATAATCTGTACAAGTACCTATGAGTAGAACTACTTCCACTTATTGCATAATTTATCTGATATCTTCAAGTTTTGTGGTATAAAACATATCTTAAGAGAATAGTAGGTTAGGTCAGGGTGTATCTGCTGGCTAGTTGCCAGCTATAGTCGACGCCGCCCTGGCTAGACTCTGAGATGTTCTAAGCCTGATACAGAGATAAACGGCGAACTGCACTGCTTCGTGAAAAAATAGCCCCAACCCCCCATCCAACTTGATGAGTAATTAACTTCGTGCTAAAAAATGGCTAGTCAGGCGACGCTAAAGAATTAATGAGCTAAGACAAAGCGTTTTATTAATGTCGAGAAAATTAAAAATGAAACGTCTCAAACGAATTTTGCTCCAGAATATGTCACCATGTAGTGTTGTAAGAAACGCGAGTCTTTTAGTCTTCATTTCGAGACTTGAGTAGATTTCCAAGACTAGCTCTCGTTAGTTACATGAGTCCGAGTCCTTTGAGTCTTCTGAGTCCTTTTGAGTCTTTTAAGTTCTTTGAGCTAGACTGAGTCATGAACTTGAGTTGGTGTATTATAATAGGTAATACTGGGTGATTTTATATCGTCATCCATATTTATTTACTGATTGAAAATAAACCGATTGGGTAATAAAACTATAAGGGCTTCAATGTGCCTGTTTTCGTGTCTCAAGATACTAAAATAATATAATAATATATAATATGTATACGTACCTAATAAATCAATAATTTGTTCAATGCTATTTTATTTACTTCAAACTACAGCTATGGATTTAGAGGACTCATTCATGTGTTCTTTTAAAAAGAAAGTCTTTGAGTTCTTTTTGGCAGGACTCAAGTCTTTTTACAAAAGACTCTAAATTCTGAAGGACTTGAGCTCTAAGTTTTATTTATAAGACTCGAGTCTTCAAAAATAGCCCATGTTTTATTAAATAAGACTCCAAAACTCGAGTTTCTTACAACACTATCACCATGTCATGTATTGATTTATCCCGGCTATTTCTAAGTTATCACTGCCGTCCCGGTTTTCAATAGAATATAAGAATTCAATTTTTCTCCTGTGTGAACTCAAAAAATAGCTGCCATTTCGTTTTCATTCGTGTTGACTAATAATATGGACTGAGAGCTGTCTGATTAAAATGATTCATATCATTCAGATAATTTATCAGTTTGATAAGGTATCTTATCATAAATTTCCATGGGAACAAGGAAATATATCGCTGTTTCTAATAATTGTGTGTTACAAAGAAAATATTTGTATGCGTAAGAGAAGACTTAGACATCTTTCCACCAATGAATTCTAATGAAACTGAATGAGATAATAAATATGAGATTCGGAACATTAAAGAAGCTATATTTGTGTCTTTACTAAATGTCATAGCAATGGAATTTTGTTATAACTACATGGTGGAATTCAAATAGGTATGTCAAATGGATTTTTCTTTCTGTTCAGGTTGAAGAGATACGGGAGATGATAGACAAGATTCAGGCGAACGTCGAAGAGGTAAAGAAAAAGCACAGTGCCATCTTATCAGCACCGCAATCAGATGAAAGTAAGTTTTACCTATAAGTCATGTACACCGCATGCAGCCTTTTTTAACGTTCGTAGGGGGTATTGAATAGCCAAAATCGTCGATTAATAGCTGGATTGGTGATCGGAGTTAAATATCATGATACATAAGCATAAGACACTGATTGAATTTACCCTCTTTCAAAGAGTCTGCTTGACGTCGTAGCTGAGATTACCCGACGCGAATAAAGTAATGCAGTAATTAGTGCCCTCAACGACAGCTAACGCACTTCTGAGCGACTATTATGTTTAAATGGGCTGCCAGCCCATTACTTGTAAGCAATCTAGAAGAGCGAGAATTGAATACATGCATTTATGTCATTATACTGTATTTTCTATTAAGATAAGTATTATTTTGCTCTATCATCAAGAGCTGTGTGATTGTACGTCATTCATCTATTCTTCCAACATTTACTGAGGTTTAAGTGGCTATATTTAGATTTGCCTACTCGTATTTTCCATCTGTCCTTAGAAAGTTTATTGTATAAAAATAAATATCTATCTTTGTCCATGCCATGGGTATTGGTATTGATGTTCTAGGCGTGGGTAGATATCCATGTTAGCTCGCAGAATACCCACACACTAATTGAAAGGGCGAAGTTGGTGGCATTTACGTAGATGTGGGGGCGGTTTCGTCTGTCTACTTTTCATGGAATACGCTTCAGATAAATTGAAACTGATATTTGTCTAGAATCATGACATTTGTCACCGTGATTCAAAATATAATACAAGATAAGCTTTTATTTTTAAACTCATTTTGCCCGTTTTATCCTTTTTCCTGTTAAATATTCAATGCTATTGTATACATTACTATGCGTGTACGATTTGTACAAATAAGTGTTTAATTAAACGTACACTCGAAATGTTTCATTTTTCGTACTAACAAATACTTATACCATTGAAATAACTTTGATTTTGAAATGCTTTCGTGCTATTTATAGCAGCCAAATGAATTATTATTAGCGATGGCTTTGTTGATTGTGTCACGAGATTTCTTCGAAATTTATTCTGGTGACGTTGGCTCAACATAAGTAAATACTTCACCCAATTCTACCCGGTTCATATTTTTAACTCTAATTTATGAAACATTCCTCCGTGTTCTTTGCATTCTAATTTGTAAAGGTTCAAATTTCGAATTTCAAAGTTCATATTTTCTCGATTAGTTTTAAGTAAGCACAAAAGTTAGATCGAAAATATTTAGAAAGTTTCTTCCCAGTAATATAATTTTAGGAGGTGTTGTAACACGGCGCCTTTATAGCAGTACACTCGACAACAAGGGACCCGCAGGAGCGTCACGAATAGCCGCGATTAGCCATTGACCCGACCTAAATAGCCTCGAATAAGCCATCGTTGCCGTCGTTAATATCGAACAAGCTCACGATATCACTTTATTCGTTTATTGTAATATATTAGTCCAATTTATAATTTTTCAAACTTTGTAACGTGAATCACTCGAACTTATTCAGGCGTTAATTGTGTATTCTATTAAATACAGTACGGATGGATACAGACAGCAATGTCGCGTCTTTTTTTTCTAAATTACGTAAGATAATATTTGGGATAGAAGTTACGTAAATCAGGGCAGCGCCAGCGGTAGTCTCTCGAAAGTGTTTCAAACACCTTGTCAGAAGAATTTTCACAGATTCCCGTGGGAGCGTACTTTGCTCCATTTATCTCGCATCATGCGAGTCACTGGGCGACCTGTGTGGCCTTTATCTACTACGGCTTGGAAATGTTAAAATATTCGTTGAATTTCCTTTTCATAAGGAAAGTAAATATGCTAATATTACAATAAATATGCTTCTAAAAATTGTTTTGTAATATACATAGAGTAAAGAGCAAACAATTTTGTGTATGAGAGTTTAAATGAAAATTAATGTCGGCGAAGAAAAGAGAAAACTAGTCACGATTGATGGTGTGTCTATGAATGAGCTGTGTGCTCAGTGAATGAAATCGATCTCGTGTGAGGCGAACACGTAAGCTGCACGGTGTGAGGTGATACGTTGAACATCGTGCTTTATCGCGTAAACGAACCTTTATATTTTCCGAGCCTTTTAATTACAACATACCTGCGCGACACATTGATGAACTTTGAAGCAGCTGCCAGAGTTACAATTAAGCAATCTGCTCGAAAATGTTTAACAAACATTAATCGCAAATGCAAATTTTCGCATATACAGAATTGTATATTTGTAGAATGATAGCTTGTTGTCTCTAATACAACATTCAATCTACTTTTACGATTCTGCCATTCTTATTTAATCATTGTAAATGTAACTACTCACCTACATTGTTCTACCAAATTACTATATATGTCATATAGTTTCATCGGCATTGCATTCCCAAATTTTAAATGAGTAGGGGAAAATCCATTAAACCTTTCCAGGAACAATAGAGGCATCGACTTCAAAATTAATCGACGATAGGAAAAATTGGATTTACTTTTTAGAATCATTTTTTGCGTTGTCTACACGGGACGGGCCAGGTAAATTATTTCAATGGAATTCTTTGGTGAATGGAAAGGAATTTAGGAGATATTTTTGTGCTCTGCATAAAATTGTTTTCGTTTCCAGCAATGCATAGGTACTTTCTAAGTTAAATAACTAGGCTAGGTATGTATATGCTCCTCATTTATTATTATAACTAATTTTCTACTTAAGCAACGTACTCTGCAAGGTCAAAGTCATTTTAACGTCGGTCCAGTCTGTCAGTTCTCCGTTTGTCATTTACGTTTTGTTTGAAATATGTTTATTACTTCTGTTATGTTAATAAGTAGGTGAGCACCTACTAAAATTTCACTCAAATATGTTGGTGACCCGAAATTTCGTCCAGAAATGTCTCTAATCTAAAAAAATAATTACGAATGAAAAGCGATGCCTTTTGACAAGTCAAATAAAAAAAAAAACAGTAAAAAAGGCACATATCACTATGTTCCTACCAGAAATAGACACACAGTAAATTCGCGTTCTAATATTCACTAAAGTGCCTAAATGCCGCTAAAATGACCCGAATTCGAGCTTGAAAGGGATCCGAGCATGGGCGTTAACTTTCTGAACATAACGCTAGGCACAGTCAGGTGATAATACCCCGCAAGGGATTGCGCTCTGAAACAACGTTGTCGAGAAAGTGCCTTCTACACGCGACAATTTGTATATTGCGCCGTATGTTTATTCAGCAATCCCTTGCAAATTCAAAATTCAACTAAAGTGTAACTGAATATTCAGTTATTTACAACTATGGACAATTTATTCGTGCGTTTGCGATGTGCACACAAAACAGCTTATGCAAATTGGTCGCGAGTTGCACTAAATCCTACGCCCGAGAGTGCTGAAAGCGTACAAAATCATCACCGCCTACGAACTATTGTTTTCCCAGTTATCGATTGGACACTGTTTTGGTAAATATTGAATCCCTACTCGTTCGAGGAAGTGCAATTTCCGGAATGCGATACACAGGAAAAGTCGTTATGGTGATGCCTGAGGAAATCGTGCCCGATACTGCGAGATATCTGATGTATGTACGATGTACAAACATGATATGGTCTAGGAGTAGCTTAAAATAATATAGAAATGTTAGTTGAATGTCTCTTATTAGGTATAATTATTACGTACGACACCGTTGTATTTAAGGAAATATGACTCATTTAAAGAAACGATGGAAACACAAAATAATCTAGTCATAAACGAATAACACAATATTATGACATGAACACTTCGTAGCGTACCAACATGCTGTCGTTATCTGATTACGTTTCCAATACGGTGCAGATCGTCCACTTATCCCATGGACTATATTGCAAATTGTATTGCTCTCCTCTAAGCAGCCTATTACGCGACAACGAAGGATGTTATTAAGGCGATTAACCTCTTGGAGAAAGGTGCTCAGGGAGAAATGTCACGTTGGGACAGCTTTGATTGATATTGAAATAACTGCTCGTATAGGATTTTGGTTCGTGTTCTGTATTGATTGTTTATTTTTAGTACACCTTTGAATTCTTTATACTATTTACTTGGGGCTATGTTGAAGTATGATAAAACCAATGCCTTCAATACTTTTAAAATATTATTATTTTGATTCAACTTGTGATTTTGTCTTGTACTTTGTATTCTCCTATATTTAATATTAATATCTTATAATAAACCTATTTATTATTTCCTTGTAACTTTTAACATATCTTCTATGGTACGGTGTAAGTATTTGATATTAGAATCAATAAAATTGTTAGTTCAAGGACCGATACCGGTAAAAGCCTCTCCAGCCGTTTCCATGACTCTGTTGCTTGCTATTATGCTAATAATTATATTGGTAACCCCGGTAAATTTACATTTCATCTTAGTCCACATGACCTTCGGTCCGTAGCACCCGTAAATAAACATAATTTACTGCCATACGTAATTAGGCTTCCAAAAGTAATAACCGTCTCGTTTAGAAAAATGTATTTAATATTGTTTTAGTAGAATGGGAAACAAATAAAAATTTCATAGTAAAAAGTTATAGTAATAATTTATCACCTTATTAATTTCATACGGTGTGTACTTTTCCAGAATGCATAAATAAAATATTTATTCGGTCCATACAAAACGAGCCACCGAACAGTACTATCGATCGTTATGGCGAATTCGATTAGTGGACAGACAATTAGAGCGCCCACGCGACACGGTCCGCATTCGCACACAAAATAACGTTATTATTGCCAAGAGAGCCCGTGGATTGTATTATACTGACTATAATAATTATTTTATATCGCTACTATTTTTTCAATAAATCCTATTTTATTTTACAGAAACAAAGCATGAACTAGAAGATCTCATGGCTGACGTTAAGAAAACTGCCAACAAAGTCAGAGGAAAGTTAAAACGTAAGTGAGCTCTATACTTAGCACTAGCGCTTTTTCTTGTCTCATCTTTTATTAGTATCTAGCGTTGAGATTAGTTCTGAATACCGGCTCAACCAATCCACAGATATAGAGCAGAACATCGAACAGGAGGAGCATTCGAATAAATCGTCTGCGGATCTGAGGATAAGAAAGACGCAGCACTCCACGCTGTCTCGCAAGTTCGTGGAAGTGATGACGGAGTACAACCGCACGCAGACGGACTACCGGGACCGGTGCAAGAGCCGGATACAGCGGCAGTTAGAGATCACCGGCCGTGCCACCACCGACGATGAGCTCGAGGAGATGTTGGAGCAGGGAAACTCGGCAGTATTCACACAGGGGGTCAGTATTTGTCGAATAACCTAGGACAAGGCATTCCATTGTTGAACATAGCTATACAGCTTTGTTAGGAGTAGACAAAGAACATTGCTATTATCTCCATGATTGACAAACGAATAGACGATACCTTGCGGCAGTACCTTGTTAATCCGCTTGACATAACCCCTTATTATCTTTTTTCTATACCCTCAGGAAAGAAACCACACGGCGTATTCTCACAGTACACTAATATAACCTTTAAAGTGAAACGCTGGCACATGAAACGATTGTGTCTCTCTAGTCCGTTATACGTTACTCAGAGAGTAATAACTCATGCTTGAATTCCCTTAGCTTTGAACTACTAACTCCGTAAGGATTAGTATTGTAACCGGTGCCAAGTTCCAGCTCTAAATCAGAACTTGACACATTGGCTGCGGAAGATACGCCATATTGCCAAGCCTGCGCGGTGGACCAATTGTAGCATATTTCGTAAGACTAAACAATTCTACGACCCCAGGTGCGATATTACATACCTAAGCATTAAATCTGGTCTACACTATGTCATGAAATCTTATGTAAGAAAGGGACTGCGTACTCTTTGATATTGTAAGAGGCGGTAATGGACTTATCGTTTACTTGAGTTACCTACTTATTACATATTTCGGAATTTTTCTACGAGCGCAATGTTCTTTCCAAACGTAGTTATTTTGACACTCTCCCTCAGGACTGTTCATTGTACCTAACTCAGAGTAAATATCGTATTCAACTTTCATTTTCGGGCCGATTATAACGGTGTAAAGTATCTAGCACGAAATTAATAACCTGACTACCGTTGTGATTTTTGACTAATATAATTGCTAGTTCTTCGAGTATATACCTCTTAGTACTTCTAGTTGCGGACTATATAGTACTTCGAGTTGCGGATCTCAAGTTATATAATTACAAATTGATCTCAATCTGGGTGGTAGCGCCGGTGAAATTTATATTTTTAATCTGCACCACGGTTGCAAAAATGGCTGTGCGTTTTTAATAAAAAAGTTGTAAAATAAATATCAACGTCGGGAAGTCGTTACAATTCACAGAAATGCACAATTTCTGACAAGTTTCTTGTTCATGGTCTGAATACGGTAGCAATCCATTCCCCTCTTGTTATTTCTGCTACGAATATTGAAGTGTTATTCAATAACAAAACTGTCACAGCCATTCAGAGTATTGAGGGGCGTGACGGGCAGTAATGTTACGTCTTAATTAAAATTGTATGTACGGCTACGTTAATTATTTATACTGCACATTCAATAAATTTATCCAAAAAATTCTACCCTTACGTATCTAGTGGTCGCAAGCGTGACTGCTGAGCGTGAGGTCCTGGGTTCGACTCCCGGATTGAGCAAACGTGTTATTGGGGTTTTCTGTAGGTAAACTCTCAATAGCAGCGCAGAGTCTAGAACTATGTCCGGTTGATGGCAACAGGCTCGCCCCCTATTACATGGGACTCAATAACGGCATCGGCAAGCGTGATGCAATGTAATATATTTCTTCAAATTATAAAGTTAAATGCTGCTAATGTTCATGACACAATAATTATATTAGAAAATTAATTAATGTTGTATGCTGGTAACATTTTGCCGTAGCTGCATCGTGCTGTCCTCCAACTAGTAATTATACAATCGATAGCGTGCATTGCAGTCAAATGTTTCACATCAATGTTCTAGCAGAAAACTTTAGATATCCGTATGTTCAGCTATGCGGATGATAATTTATATAATGCTTACGCTAATAGCCCCACGCTAGGGTTCCCCTATATCGTGCTTAAGTCTCATTTTGTTACAATACAATCAACCAAATGAAACAAAATTCGATAGGCCATACAAATATGGATCCTGGTGTATGTACTAACACTAAGCATAACACACGTTTTTAATTCTTCATTTCATTTTATTACATGTCTCGATTAGCACTGCAGTTCACGTATTAACTATTCAGTAATATTAATCATACTGTATTACTTATAATACATACATACATACCAACTTTTATCTCCTTCTGGACTACTAGCTTTTGCCCGCGACTTCTTCCGCGTAACCTACGTGCAATATATAATTTATATCCTATAGTACCCAAGAATTGTGGAGCTTTCCACCAGTGAAAGAATTTTTAGAATCGGATCATTAGTTTTGGAGATTACCCTCTACATACAAACTTAAACATTTTACCTCTTTATAATATTAGTATAGAAGTATAGATAATGAAGTTCAAGTCAAGTCCCATGGTAAACATACTTCCTTTTAGGATCCCAAACCTTTTTTGTCTAGTCAAAATTTATCCAATTTGTGTGTGTCGTATCACTACATATTATAAAATAAAGTCCCCGGCCGCGTTTGTTTGTCTGTTTGTCTGTCTCTGCGATAAACTCAAAAACCACTTATACTTCAGACGGTCTCAACATTCATTGATATGACAGGAAAATATCAATGATACATAACATAGCATCACGCCTGTATCCCCATAGGGTTTGGCAGTGTATCGGGTACCCACATTTCGCCAATGCTGTTTTTAAGTTCCGTGTAATAGTTCCAAACAATGTGCTGCTACTGAGAATTTCTTTACAAAAATACCCAATAACCCTTCGCCCGAACTTCACGCTCTAGACCACTGAGGCAGTTATAGTAATGATACGTCTTATCCTTAATTTTATTTTATTTGATTTAACTATTAAGTAAATGTTCGGAATGTTCCAGATAATAATGGAGACGCAGCAGGCGAAGCAGACGCTGGCCGACATCGAGGCGCGACACGCCGACATCATCAAGCTGGAGACATCCATCCGCGAGCTGCACGACATGTTCATGGACATGGCGATGCTAGTCGAGAGCCAGGTCAAACGCAATGCAAATCCTTATTATTATTTAAATAACTGTTGCAGCACAATTGGTCGTCGCATCTCGTGCTAGATTAGCAGCAGGGCAAGCAGTAGCCTAACTGTTGAACGATTTCCTTCCGAGCAGAAGGGACTTCAGTTACAGAGCCTCTGACTTGCATGCTGGTCGGAATCTGATTATAAATTTTGTTAAAGGTGTCAAAAACATCATGAGGAAACCTGGACTATGCACATTTGAAACGGCTTCTTGATGTTCTTAATTTTCTGTGTAGTACACCAACTCACTAGGCTAGCGTGGTGGACTAGGGACCTGTTCTATCGGAGAAGAGGCCTATGCTTAGCGGTAGAACAGTAATGCACTGAATTATATAATTGCCAGGGGGTTGAAGGAAACCAATCCGAAAGGGCACTCCAACTCGACTTACCTTAGGATGGTCTTTGGGATATCTAGTCTGTTGATTGAATGAGACAGTCACACTTCTATCGTACTGGTTCAATCGCTTAAAGTAAATACACCCTTGACTAAACATATCACCCAATATTCAACGCTTTGGAACGTGGCAACTAGAGTGTGACTTCATAAGTGCCTTTAACTGGTCTACATGAATAAAAATACCTTTGATTGGTGGACCAAAAACCGCTGAAGTTTTGGCGAACATGTATGTAGTTTAGTGTCGTAGTAGTAGAAAACAAACTAACTTGTTCGTATGGATACAGGGAGAGATGATCGACCGCATTGAGTATCATGTAGAACACGCTGTGGACTATGTCCAAACTGCCACACAAGACACTAAGAAGGCCCTAAAATATCAGAGCAAAGCCCGACGGGTGAGTGATCATTTCAATGACGATTCATTCTTTACTAATCTGTTTTTGTTTTGTTTCTCCCCGTCCGTTGTTCCGCCGCCCCGTCCCTACTCCCATATTACCCTGTTTTGTTTCGTTGTGGATGATTTGATTCGTTGAACCCTGCATTTTGTTCATGATGATACGGTGATTGGTTCACACTTGTGTTTGTTTGTGTTTTCTCCTTACATTCATGTATCTACACAATTTCGCTTTGACTGTTGTGTTCATACTCAACTAACGTACGGTTGAAGTGGGCTTCCTAATCTAACCTTGTATTTGACTCTATGTATCACTAATCTATGACTTCATTGGTGTGTGCGTAATTTGCCTCTTGTATATGGTGATGTTTGTTATATAATAACTGTATTTCACACGTTCGAGTTCTACTAATATATGAAACATGTTATTATGTAGCAAGTGTTTGGTGTATCATAAATAACATGTTATAAACTTACTATTTAACATACCGTGCAATAACTAAGTTAACACTGAATTTCATACATTGTAACACATGTGTCCGTTTGTGCTTATTTAGAACATTTATTTAACTTCGTCTATAGGATGTTTACTATGTCTACTTAACGGGTTGTTATATTAATAATACTCTCTAACTATCTATTAACGTTTCACTCCAGCTCCGCTTTGATCGGTTCCTGTAACACGATATTGACTTTGGGGTATTGTATAAAATCGTATGAACCAATCGGCCGTCGTAAGCCGCGGTACTTGGTCGAGTGTCGCGTCCCTCCCCTCCCAGCGCCGTTACCTTAGCACGAGCAGGGCGAGCTGATAGATCGCATCGAGTACCATGTGACGCAAGCCACCGACTACGTCGACTACGGCCGCGTCGAAATACGCAAGGCCGGCGAGTACGCGGCCAAGGCGCGGAAGGTAATGCATGACATACAAACTTTACAACGGCTCAGCCGGCTCCTGTTACTAAACTACGAAACCCCACAACATTTCTTCTACTATACGGATCTTTGGGGTGAGGCGCAACTTAACAGTGATTATTCCAAATCGATACATTATTTGCGGCACGTAATCTAACGTTGTATCTATCGACCACTATACATCAGATGATCATAATGTCCATCTTCAAAAACTTAACGCTTCCAGATATTGCACAAAAGATATTCCAAAAAATTACATGTTTATGAAAAGCATGTTGCATGAATTTTTATTCCTTCAAGAAAATCAAATTGAGTTTCTTGAAATAACGGAATGATTTCGTACGGCACGAAAAAAATGTTGATTTGGTTTGTTTGCCGTAAAAGTTCAGGATAATTATTATGTGATCAAATATACCATTAGTCAATATAATTATTCAACTAACCAAACAAAAATTTCCTAAATTGTTTCAATCAAGCAGACATTCCCTAAAGAGTTCCAAAGTCAGACATACAATGGTAAACAGGCTAGACGAAACTGACAAAAATTACATAATATTGCGAGTTGCAGTTTGTTTTGCCTTTATTTTCTGCGAACCATGTAATATATGAGAGGATGCATGTGAATCATGAAATTGCACTCAGTATTGTTTGTATTCGTGAATGCACGGTGTTAGGCCTGTGTTTTACATAAATACTTCCATATAAGAGAGCTTTCAATGTAACTCATCTTGTTGCAATATTTTGTAAACAAAATATACTAGCAGTTTGTATATTCTGTTGAACCATCCATTTCCTTCGTTCCTTTATATTTACGTGTTATGCTATAAAGCAGTTTAAAACTAAAATTACCTCAAAATGGTTTATCCAAGTATTTTCATAAAAAGAAGTTTATATCCATCATTCATATCGCCTAGTTTACAACCTGTTGACATGAACAATAAACATGCCGTGTAGAAACACGGATATTAACATGCATTTAGGCCGCATGTCGTTATATAACGGAACGAAAGAAGCTCGCATTGCACTACTCTAGTTCGCAGCTTACTGCTGGTGTTGTGAACAAGGTTGTATACGGGCCTGTTTATTTCTTTTCTGGATTATTTTCAGCCAGATTGTGTCAAATTTTCCAGTTTGTGGCAATTCCATTTTTAAATCGTCTCGTATCCGGCCTTGCTTTTGCTGGTGATGGCATATCTGTATTCTGGTACAATTGTTGTGCTTCCGGTGTCTAATAAGGTGTGGGCCATAAGTCGACTAGTATTGTAGAATGCTACGGTTAAATGTCAACAATAAATTAGTAATAGAGCGCATATAAACGGCGCCGTATTATCATAATGCGATACCTATTTTTGGTACAGTGGGCGTCAAAATGTTAATCAGCATCTGACTTTTCGACAATTACCTACTTTAAACGAACGAAAATTATCAACTTTTTAAAATAAAAAAACCTATATTTTTAAACAGTAAACAGTTTTATTTTTCATCCAGGTTTAAAAGAGACATCTAGCGACATCTATCGTAGCGGTTCGCTGATGATGTCACGAATCCTGCCTTATTGAAAGGGAAAGTTGTTTGTTATCATGAGTATGATTATGTGTTTAAGTATCAGTCACTATTTACATGTCATATGTCAGTGTATATTGTTTTATTACATCACGTTAAGTCTAACATCTGTCCATCGAATCATACCTAGATTTTGTTAGATATCGTGCCATTATGATAAAATGCTAAATTAAAAATAAATTGAAATTTATCGTTAATACTAAAATGAAAACACGATATTACTAGCATAAAAATATAAGTATATTATTATGATATTAATCAGTGTGGTATAGGTTGTTTTGAGAAATATTTATAATTCGGGTGATCAACACTTCTGACGCCGACAGTACCTGACGCGTAAGTCAGTCAGTGTACAGTCAACATTAAAAGTAACAGATTTTTTAATAGACTACACAATAATTTGATATCAGTAATCAGACTGATCACCATTTACATTTTATACCTATTCATCGTAGATACTTACGTAATATTGTCGGCTATATCATGCCCGTTCTGACTTTATTCTACAAAGCTAGTTGAATTATGGGTCCAGCATCAGGGGGCTGTTCTGTTAGTACTCTTGACTATTTAATTCAAGAGTACCAACAGTATTTCACTGTAAGATAAAATGATATCATAAGAAATAAATATAAGTAATGTACAATTTTCTTTAAGTAACATAGTATTAAAAAGCATGATTTAAAAATATTTAAATAATCTAAATACAACAATCATATCTCCATTAAAAGTACAATCGACAAAATAATAAATAATTACGGGCAAAAAAATCATTTCTTAAATTTACCTTTTTAATTGATAATTGTGAAAATTATTAACATGAAGTATTTTCTACTGAAACAAATGATGTCGATTGTACTTGAATGTTTTCACAGCAGCGATTTTATTTTGTTTTTGTTTTTCCTTTATCATTGCAGAAAAAAATCTTCATCATAATATGCCTGTCTGTTACGCTGATTATATTAATAATAGTGCTCGCGATCGTGCTGAGTTAAACAACGTGTGAAGAGCCGGCTTGTGACGTCATCCCCGTCAGCCACCCATGGACTAAGTGATAGAATTCAGTTGGTTTGTGAGCACAAACATCCAACATTGATATTCGTCTGTATAACATTAAATTGAATGTCGAATGTAGCTACATTTGTTCACACGATATATCTGAATGTAATTGCTTGCGATTATTTAAATACAGCACACATTGTTGTCTGTCACAACTGAGATGCATGGATGTAGCAAGTGCATTGTGTTTCGAGGTTTCGCAAAAAGGCTGTGTTATAGTATGTTGTAAATTACGTTCATCCTTTTTTATAGGAACTGCATACAATTATTATTTTCCCATAAAACAAAGGTAACAATATAAATAAGTGAAGTTGAGTAAGCAAGTTCCTATATAACGGGAAGATGAACAAAATGTAAACACATTCAAATAATATTGTCACTGTTTAATCTTTTTTTATAACACATACGCAAGTTCTCGTTGTGTGATAAAAAACACTCGTTTTTGACAACTTGACACCATAAAACATTTGGAACAATCGTACGCAGCGCCATCTACATGTTGGTTTTCTGATATTATGGTTTTATAACACAGCCTTTTTGTTTTATATCAACGTTATATAAGTCGATAACCAAACAGGAATATAATTAATTGTTTTACCGTCACGGTAGAAGGAGTTTGAAGACAATATGTGTAAAGTGCAATAACATAGATTGTGCTTTAGGATATAAGTTATTTAATATTAATATTAGCTTTGCTGGTATTACCAGGCTGTCTTATATCATATAAACATATATAATTATTATGGCTGTATATAAATATACAACTCAAATCTAAAATTTATTAGTCAAAACCATCACAATTTTATACAGGGCGATATTTTTGAAGTACACCGATATTTCTCTTGAAACTTTTTCCTGCCCTAATATTTACTGATAGCAACACATAACATTTATATAACAATATATTTGATAGCTTTATGCGGTTTGTTAACTACTTATTAAAGTTTAATGCCGATCTTTGATAGCTTTTTCTATTATTAATTTATGCCAAGTTGTTAGCAGTTTAATCTTTAAAATTATATAATCTTCACAGCAAACACGTTAAAATGATATTTGCTTCTAATTATAAAACAATGTTTAGACAATTTATGGTTCTAGCCTAAAAAGATTTGGTAGGCAGGCAGGTTGGGTGGTAATTATATCTATACTTTAACCAAGTTGAGTTTGCGTTGAGTGGCCAAATCTTTGCCAGATCTCGTCAGCACAAAATGACAATTTTGTGCTAATGTGTGCATTAGCACGAAATTGTAATTTTTGCTGATTAATTATTATCATTAGTTGCCCGCCTACCAAAATCTTACAGCGTGTACAAGGAACTGTAATCAACAACAACAAACGTTATAAGTCCACGATCAGTCAATATCAAAGATATAGTGACCAGTATTTTACCTAGTTTAAGTTCTCATACTATGTACAACCTAGTATTTCGTTAAAGATTCACTTACTGTTGCCTTAATTTAAACTAGAGTGTGAATCTATATAATGTTTTGCTAACATAATACTTTTTAAGTATTAATTTAGCAGATCTGTTCATTGTTGTATTCGTGCGTGATGCAATGTACATCACTCTGATTGGATTGTTACGTTCAAATATATTTTGTTTCGTGTATTTTATATTTGAATTGTTTTGTGTTCGGTTTTTCTGGAATGTTCTATCCAGGGGATTAAGACAATGAATATGGCAACTGATTATAATTTTACTTGTTATTACAATTATTGCATTTAATACTAGCATTTTGATGACATATTCACAAATTAAACACATGGCAAACTTATACTGTGTGGCATTTGAATGTATTACTTTCTGTGTTTGTTCATAGCACAAAATATACGATAACTGTGATTAGGTGAATTAAAATATTCGTGTACCTAGTTGTGTGCAAAATATTTCCTAGCTCAACTTCGCCGGTTTACTTCACGTCGACTTAGCTTGCGCACCTATTTATTTAATCAAAAGACTGTGAAATATAATTTTATGCCATTTTCATTATAATTGATGATTATTTACTTAATTATGTTGAGACCTTAATAGAAGTTATGTTTTATTTCCTAAAAATATCTTAAGTAGTTAAACGCTCGTTTAACAGAGGGCGTGTTACAAAGTTGTTTATTATTTCTATAATCTTAAAACTACTCATGTTGTAAATATGTTTATAATTTCGAAAATTACATTTATATTTATTATTTCGATTTATTTTTTTTATTTGATACCTGTTATGTCTTATCTATAAGAGCAAGGCAAATGACGCACACACTTGACTGTATCGAAACGAAGCCTATAACTTCATTATTACAGTTTTGTTTAATCATAATCATGGTATTATTGTGTAATGAGAGATTGAAGTGGCTGGCCCGAGCGGACGGCTCGGCCGGTGCCGGAGACACGTTTAAAGCGTACTGTTGCATGCTCACCACTCTTCACTCGACATTCGCCGCCTACAGAAGAAGATCATGATCCTAGTGTGCCTGCTCATACTGGGCATCGTCGTCGTGGGCTACGTGTCCAGCTATTTGATTTGAGCGGGCCACACTCATACATCGATCGCCAAATGCTCAAAGGTAATTTGTAAGTGCACGGCGAGCGGGCGGGACGCGGCAGTCGCCACACGCCGCAGTCCGCGCGCGCTCGCTGACCACCGCTAGTCACTAATGTGTGTTGTGTTTGTCCACTGTGCAGAAGAAGATAATGATTATGCTGTGTCTGCTCGTGCTCGGCCTCATTGCGACTGGCTACGTGTATAACACATTCTTCTAAACGGGTGAACGGGGGCAGGTTTGATGCGCAACATTTCACTGGGCTTTATAGACCGCATCCCTAGTTAGAGTTTTAATGTCGAGACTTGAGTAGATTTTCATTGGACAAAGCCATGCTTTACTACTTAGACGCCGATACAAACTATCTATTATCGTATTCGAAATTAAATCCAAGAAGTATAGTATAGTCATTGGGGTTTGAAATTTGCATGAGTCAGTTGCATAACAATACTTGACTAGGATAACATTAATGTACTGTTAAATTATAGAATATTAATTATTTATATTTTGCTACTAGGAATATTGAGCGTTGATATTTGCTGTAAGTTAAGTATATGCTATTAGTTCAGGATATAACGACGCCTTAGATAATTCTGCATTTAGGATACAGATTACACTTTATTATAAAAAATAATATGACACCCTTATGTACTGCTTTTCCAATATAAAGTTATATCTTTATCTTATTACCCGACTGAGTTTTTGAATTCCTTCCATAATAAGATTATGTATATCCTGAAATTGCCTGACAGCTTTTTTTTTTACTTAAAAGATATTGAACCTATTTATTCTATTTTATTATCTTGGCACTTCTTTATATTTTCGCACCTTTTATTCTTTTGATGTTTTTACACCTAACTAGGTTTTCATTATTATATCTATCTATTCTATCGATAAGTTTAACATATAATTCATTCAAAAAATTTACATTATATTTATTTTTTTGGTGTCATTTAGGCGCACAGCATTGTATTAGTGTCATTATACACATACATTCAATTTTGTCAAGATTACACATCCATTTGTCACTATAATCTGAAGGTCCCTCCGAGAATAGAGGCAGTTGTTGCTTACCGATCATATTTACTAAAAGAAACCCTACTTTTAAAACAATGTAACTACAGAGAAATCCGGTGGTAACAATTGCCAGAAATTTCCAAAGACCTCCAGGCAGGGACTGAAATACCACTAATAGTTAAAGTTACGATATTTTATGAAAGAAAACAACGTTACCTATTTCATATAGCACTTACAAGAAGTAACGAATCCTACTAATATCATAAATGTGAAAGTTTGTGAGGATGGATGGATGGATATTTGTTACTTAATCACGCCAGAACAGCTGATCGGATCTGGATGTGACTTGGCACAGAGATAGATTATAGTCTGGAATAGCCTGTGCTATAGAGATATGGTGTTCGTCTATTGAAAAGGGAGGATCCTCCGACCAGGCAGGGTGGTTAGCCTGGCGGGCCGAAGCCAGACGATTGATGTCGGAAATTCATATATGTGTTAGAATCGTTGTAAACTCTTATAGTGCGATTCATGGTTTCTTGTTGTAGCTTCACTCCTATAGATGGCGCTTTACTTTTTGCCATGTTGCGATTAGTAGTCGCTACAACATTATAGTAACGGTCACTATTTAGCACTTTTGGTATCTATACCAAATTAACGTTGTTCTTCTTTTGTTTGCAGAATAAGTTTTCTTCTAACAAACTCGATTTTACGTATTGACCGCGTTCGGCGCTCAGATAGGTGACGAGCACGTAGCGAGCCAATCGGAGACCCGAACGCTTTACCCGTGCTATACACTTGTGCGGGTTGGCATTAATCGGCACAGCCGAGCGGAAAAATATGTAGATATATGTTCGGGGAAAATGCCAAATCACTTTACTATTGATGGTATCGTTCATATCAGCCCCTGCCTTCAGATTATGACGAAGTTCAAAGTCGTTATCTCCACACTGTAAATTATTTTTGATAAACACTAGAATTACCATGAACCACATATACGAGAAAATCATTCATATTAATATCTCCACAATATTTGTAGCAGCAATTTAGGTATTTAGATTAATTTGACTAACAGTACGCGTCAGCGCGGGATCTTTTCACGTTCTGATGAAATTCTTTGAGACTGGACTCTGGACATGACGCGCACTGTAGTTATTTTATTTAAGTTAATAGATATTTACAATACGATATATCTAAGAAATAAAATACATTATTTTGTGTTTTCAGGACCGTCGTGCAAGGAAAAATCGTCGCGCATATTACGGTGCCTGCATCCCGCCTGGCAACAATCAACATTCTGCAACAGAGCGAATCATCAACACATATAAACACCACTTATTTGTTGTTAGAAGTTCGTCTGTAAGATTCAAACTATATTCAATTACTCATTATCTGAGGTACATTATAGGAGCGACTGTTTGATATACAATATCATCGTCAGTCACTATACTGGTAACTGGTAACCATACCATAAATGCTGGCTCTAATATCGATTTTCATAGCGATCACACAAACCAATATAATTATTTATTTACGAGGAAAATAATAATAATTTAGTGCGCAATAATCAATGAATATACATATGTTAGTTATACGTACATTATATAACTAGTATCTACACGCATAACGGTATTTAGTCTTTTAAATCTCAGTTTCCACTACAATATTCCTTATATATTTTAAAGTATCTAAATATTCGCCAGTGTAAATTGGACTAATTGTTTGACTCAAATTTTGATAATTATCACAGTATGGTCGCTTAGACGCCATAATGTGAACATAGTTTGTATGTATAAGTAAAGTGATACAAGATTTGACAGATACCCTCTTTCATATAAACTGTAAGTCTCAATAAATAATTTCTGTTTAATCGTGAATAGTTTAACCACGTTGATAGGTTAGAGGAAATGGTGGAGTGTAACGCCCGCGCACCCTTAACTAAATTAGGCAATGTTGCGAGAAAACGTGTGTTTGGGCGTGTCATCAGTATTCCGAGGGTGTGCGGGTAGGTGCGATATCGTTAGGTTCTACCTCACCATTAGATGATAGCCTCCGCGCCGACGCGCAAGAGGTTCGTGCGGGGCGCGCTCGTGACGTCACGGCCGCGCCGCACGCGCACGCAGCATATCGCGCCGGCGTGCCGTCGCCGTAGCAATAATGAAGTTCGATTACAATTGTAAAATTGTTTAAAACTTTCGAATGTGTGATAGTAGTTGCAGTTGTTGTTTAGTTAACTTTATAATAATAATTAATTGTTATTGTGAATGTAACTTTTAATAAACAGTAAGAATACTTTGAACTTTTCAAAATAATACATAGTATAAACGACTCATTGAAATTTTTGGCGCTTTTCGATCAAATTTATAGTTGAGTGAATATAAATTTTAATTTGATACCTTTTAAGACGCTCTTCGTTGTACAGTAATACATAATGTAGCCGTTTTAGCTAGGGTAACTTTTTTAATAAATTTGAAGTACAGAGTCTTCAGCAATATAAGAATAGTTATTGAGCAGTATTTTCCGTTTGTAATAATAAATTGTCGTAGAGAGTCACTCGAAAACTTGAGCACCAACATATATTAGCATTTTCCTATAAGAAAATAACGTTATAATTAAACGATTGACGCGAAGGATTATTATGTAGTCGTATAATATTATGGCATATTGTTATAACGTGTCGAGGAGCAGCGCGCGAGTGGATAACGGCACTAAGTAACCTCACCGCGGACATGTGCGTGTGTCTGTCCCGACTCCCGGCTCGTGCGCGTGTGTCTGTCCCGACTCCCGGCTCGTGCACGTGGGTCTGCCCGACTCACGGCTCGTGCGCGTGTGTCTGTCCCGACTTCCAGCTCGGGCACGTGGGTCTGTCACGACTCCCGGCTCATGCGCGTGTCTGTCCCGACTCCCGGCTCGTGCGCGCTCGTTGTCCTAGTCTGCAGTTGAATATTTAAGAACATGAAGCAATGTTAATTTTAACATTTATAGCATAATTAGATTTTTATCCTTAAGAGTAGGATTTCATCTAGTTGCCTTCGTAACAGTAGAGAAATTAGGTGATACCTTTTCTCTGATTAGCTTCATTATAAAGTCATGGAGGTCAGCCGCGTTTCTCCACTAGCCAGTCAATTGTGTCGCTTGTCTTCCGCCGACGCTAGCCCGCGTACCGCGCCCTGTCCCGCGTACCTGACATCGCGCTGACACTAGCTAGTTGCATCTAATCTCATCGTATATCTAGAATAAGTATTATATTAAATTGGTCTCGAAGCGAGGCCGCGTACCTGACACCAATCTAACGTTAATGGTAGTGACCCTGTGTGCGCCGCACCGCCCTCTCGGGAACATATTCGCACAAGTGACGCGCGGAGCTCCAGCGCTCGGAGCGCGAAGCGTTTCGCCCGCGCCGCCGCCGGGCGCGCTGACGAGTGACGTCACATGCGCCCGCTGCGAAACTCTTCGCATCCAATCCTAATTTGTATAAAATAAATCGTTAGAGTAGGTATAACCGAACTTCTAGTCAGCTTTTAATAATCTCTATTATTCTAATAATATCAATCGTAATATTGCAATTGTATCTTCTGTTACTAGTGTACATAATTTATAAGTGATGTTCTCGTGTTCAAGTACGGGCCGCGGGCCGCAGCCCGCAGCGCGTCGGACGCGCTCGCACGTGGCGCGTGTCGCGTCCGACTGTACGTTCTAACAAATCTCAATATTATCGTAAAGCATAGATATTTTCATAATCAATAGTATGCATATTGTTGATTGGATTGCTAATTTTGTATAAGTACGTACACAATTAGTATAGTTTATATACTTATGTGTCAATTCTCATAGCGTTTTATTACATAACAGACGATAGCTAGTAAGTGTTAAACGTAATCCAAAAATGATTGCAGTGCTGTTTATTAAGCTTATTCAACAGTTTTAAGTTATTTAACTGAATGATGTTTGATTACTTAAACTTGTATTCTTCATCTTGAATGTATATGTAATCGTATCACATTATAATAACTGCATATAAACAATAGATATCTACATACATACATACATATTGAATCTGATTCATTAAAACCTGTAGCTCTGTACATGTATTGGAAGGAATTACCATTTAACGGATTAAATGAATGCTTGATAAGTATTTGTGAAACAACGAACATTTGAAAGTAATTATAAGATCCCAGTGATGAATGCCATCAACTTTTGGAACACAATTTACTATCGCCTCGTTTTCAACAAGTTTTTCCTTACCTAATAGTTACTAATGCTACTTATTTAACGACAAATTGTATATCGTCTTGTGTCATGTGAATATTCTTCTTGCAGATCATAAGATATTCAAATAAATTATTGGGGTACCTTGTCAAGTGTCAGCCGGCAAGTTCTAGCCAAGCAAAGTAGATAACAAGTTAGTAACTTAAATATAATTTCAGCTGAAGTAGGTAATTATTAAGTATTTTCACTGAAATCATATACCTACTAAATATTTAAGAACCATGAATATCATGATCCGCTTATAATATCATGCAAGCAATATCACTATGTTCACGTCTCGCACAAGGAGCGGAGCAGCTATTTTCTTAGTGCAACTAATTGATTTGCCCTCTGCCGGTGGAACTAGAGGTACCCTCATAGATCATGATGCGGATCAACGTGAAGCCCAGTTGGGTATACTGAAACTAATGTTCTACAAATTGTATTGTTTATCAGTAGAGTCGCTAGACTTCAATTTGTAGTTAAATGTTCGTAATTATCAAACATTTCTACAATAAATTGTGCTTTATTCTTTCTGACTCTTTGATGTTGCTTGGCGTTGAATGATGTGAAACATTATTATAATATTGTATTAGAGTTTATAATTTATTTTAAATCATGTTACTTTTCATAATTTAGTTTAGACAAAAATGTTAAAATAGTTTAGTACCGTTTTACGGATGTTTCTTGTACCTATATAAGTATTTCAGAATTTATATTAAAGTTGTATCCCTATGACAAAATTTGTCTAATAATCTTCTTGTAAAGGAACACTGAATACCTACAACCATTGTTACAATTACAAAATATTGTATTACAAAATAACGGTGAAATTCTGGACACATGTAAAATTCAAGTTAGATTGGTTTTATAGTCATATTATATTCTGTATGTAGGTTATCAATCTGAAATTCTCTCATAATTATAAAATAAACGGTGTTTTCTGCTGTATATGTGGTTTTCTTATAGATCTTTTATAGTTAATGATAATAATGTCCTCTTGACCGAATTTCGGTCACGGCGGCCAATCTCATCGGAGATTAGCCAACTACGCAGGACATTATAGAGCACAAGTGTGTGCGCAAACACAGGTGCACTCCCTATTCCTTCACTCTCACAGTCCGATGGGATGGCAATTCGACACGACCGGAGAGAGATCAGGCGCAGGACCAACAGCTTTACGTACCTATTTTAAAGACCCAGACCAGAAACGACTATCTGTAGATCATACAAATATTTGTTCCGTGCCCGAACCTGCGACACGGTGCGGCAGTCGATCTCTCGACCATTGCACCAACCGTGCCGTCGATATAACTATATTCCATTTATAGCATTACAAAGAAGTTCAAAAAGGTTATTTTTAATGGACACTGCTTCAAAGTACAATAAACATGTTACAGTTACGATAGACGCCGAATTTATTATAATCTATTTATACAGCGGCTGTCACACTTAATTGTAACTATTTATCTTATGAAATTAAGTGGCTTTCATTTAGTTATATTAATTTATTCTGAGAATGACCAATGAAAACAGTTTTCTCATTTTTATTTATTACATCGAGATTACATCTCAAAATTCCAACTTTAAAAAAAGTTCCGGTACACTTCTGTCGTAAAACGTCAAGCAGTCTTCATTACAATATTAGAATCTATGGTCCAACGTTGCCAGAAGGTTACTTTTGTAACCTTTTAGGTAATTTTTAACTCCTTCAGGTTACTTTTAGGTTACACGACTCGAAAGGTAACTTTTAGGTGATTTTGCAGAATTTGTTCTCTCTCAGAATTTGAAACAAAAGATCTTTCGCCAGTCGACAGCAGATTCCCAAATATAAAATGCTACAGCATTTGAGCCAGTAAAAGCGATGCTCGAAGCTTATCATGATCCCCCCAAAATCGTACACGTCAAATTTTTTGTGTTTGGCTTCGACCGCGCCTGCCAACATCTATCTATCAACATTTAATCTTTCGGCTGGAAAAAAAATATGAAAGGTATTTTTTCACACTAAAAGGTTACTTTTTTATCCATTTCAGGTAACTTCTGACAAGAGCCAGCTGGCAACACTGCTAGTCAAAGTCAAAACTTCCAAAGCCATAATAAATTAAAAAAAAAAGTCAAAACTGTTTATGTTACCCATATGGTGTGATGTTATCGTTCGGCGACTGTTTGTTTATTTTATATTGTAAACTGTTTTATGAATATTTAAATAAAATAAACTTGCAACAGATACGTTGTATTGAAAATTTTTGACGATTTTTTGTTTTTAATCTTAAATAAATCGCCATTTGTTACTTTTCTTACTATTTTACTAAAATTTGCAAAAAATTCGAACTAAAAATTATTATTTTATCTGGTAGGTTGTTTCGTGGGCATGACAACGACATAATTTTTAGGTATACCCCCTATACAAAGTATTTGATGAGTCATCGATTTTGCTGACGCGGGCCGAAATCTGCGGACCACCCACGAAGGTCGCGCCATTTCCGCCATTTTGTCAATTTGACAGCCGCCACAGTAGAGGTTAATGTCAAACAACGGGAAGGTCGGGATGTTTGATTTTTGATTTGATTGGAATTTGGGACGCTCGCTAACTCGCCGTTCGATTAATATCAAACTACATTTTATATTCAGATAACTTTAGTTGCAATAACTGGTAAAAACAATGAACGCACCACCTACTTTCGAATCATTCCTTCTGTATGATGGAGAAAAGAAGTTAGTATTAATTTAGTTCCCATACTTGTTCGTACTGTAATGTTTACTTGAATCTTTACTGTTTTTATAACTATACTTTTAGGGTACAGAAAGAAGAAGATACTAAGGTGACAAACGCAGCTATATTTACCGTTAACAAGGAAGATCACACACTGGGGAACATGATTAGACAGTATGTATTTAATTTTAAAATTATCCCACTATTTTGGTGTCTAACAATGTTGATTTACATAGATGTGTAACTTCCAGCCAGTTGCTCAAGGATCCTAAAGTGCTGTTTGCTGGTTACAAGGTGCCTCACCCCCTAGAACACAAGTTTGTGCTGCGCATCCAGACAACTTCTGATTACACTCCTCAAGAGGCATTCATGAATGCTATCACTGACCTAACCTCTGAATTATCTTTGTTTGAAGAAAGATTTAAGGTACCTGTTTGTTTTAATTAGAAATTCCTGTTTTTGTGATAGTTCTGTTCACTTCATTTTTCCCTCAAGGTAAGCTCTGGGAAATAGACACCAACATCAAGCATCTGCTGGCATTTCTCGAAGAATTGAGGTAGATCGAATAAACTAACAATATTCCCACCCCAATGCAAAAAATGTGCTTAAGCATGGAATTGCAGAAATCAGCCTGTACTTACCTATATCTATACCTTCCCTACAAGGGCAAATAACCTAGTTGCTAACGGGTTGGACTGCCTGTCAAGAGGTTGTGGATTTAATTCTTTACTATTACACTATTGACAGAATCCCACTCCAATAAACTTAAAAAGAGAAATTAAAAATCATTTGGGAATTATATCTTCGAGCCGGCCGTGGGGTCCGAATGCTCATCGGGTTTTCCGTGAAATCAGCAAATGGTTAATCAACTCTTCACGTGTCAATAGGGCTGGCGTTTACTTTGGTCAGAGAGTCAGCATTGCCATACAACGTGGCAATGCCGCCAGCGTTCTGAGCACTTTTCCTGTTGACTGCGATGTGGACGAATTTTACGATGCCCCATGATTTCTCCCCCTCCCCGTTTTTAGCAGTTTGTACTTTTATTTATATATTTCTAGCTTGTTACCGATTAATTTAAAATCATTGTACTCTGTGAAGTGATTTTTACAAAAATGTATATTTACTTGCAAATCCATTATAAGAAATGTTATTTTGTTTCAGGAAGCGATAAAAGAGAAGAAGGAAGGATTGGATTAAAGATAAATATAGCATTATGCTCTAGTATTAAGGTTATAATTAAGTAATTATAATAAATAATAGTAAAACATTAATAATTGAACAATTTGCATTTTTATTCATTCAATCACACATACATGCCAGTCGGGGGAGACCTACCTGTCCTTTTAGCAAGACATCCCCAATAAGGTTAGTTTTCTTTGGGTGTACAAGCATATCCATTATCTTCCATTATGACCAAACCATATAGCATAACATTTTTGTCATTACTTACATCTATGAAAGCATCTCGCACACACAAATCTAATCAATCATTCCATCCAGAAAAGTGATATGAGATTTATGTAGCTAGAATCTGCCCACCCCATGTTTAAGAAAGACTTTTAAAACAATATAAATGCAAAATATTCTTTGGATTTATGGTGTATGTCCTCCACTGTCCTCACGCTCAGTAGCCAGCCACCCTGTAACTACTTGACCAAAGATTTTCAACCCACCTTTACTGGCATAAGATCATATCAAAGACTTTTAATTTCCGTTCCTATGATCTTTACCATGCTATTCCTTTCTTTCATATGAATAGACCGATTTTGATCATATTACAATCGACGTCACTCGACACGTTCGGTGGTAACTTTATGGATGGCTTTACGGCATCACAGCATGGCTTATCATAGATAAAACAATAGTTGACGGCGCATTTAGTGCAGTGGCTGAGAGATCGACTGCTGCGCTACGTGTCGCGGGTTCGATTCCCGCACGGAACAAATATTTGTACACAGGAATCATTCCTAGTGTGGGGCCAAAAAATATATTGTAGGGTAAGAATATCTTACACTTATCCACAATAATACAGACAGAATAATATCAAATGCCTTGTTGTCTAGATCCTATAATTTTGTAGCACTTTGACTAGATATCAAATTTTGACTAGTACCAGATACCATATCAAGATACAAATTTTAGAGTTTAAAAAAATATGTAATAATAGACAAATACTATCATTATATAATGGGATCGTATATACTAAATAGAAATAAAACGGTCTATGTACATCAATATTTAAGTTGTAGACTTTTACATTTTTGGGACGTAAATAAAAATAAAATAACCATAAATTTCAATTTAATTTATTGTTATAAAACTGTTATAGGTATTTTGGTGTTCAATTAATTATTTTAATAATAAATTAAAATAGGTTGCAATAGAGTTATTGTAGAATCATGATTGTGATTTTTTACCAATTTGTGCCATAAAAGATCATTTCTCAGTATGCATTATGACCAGATAATGCATATGAAAATTGATTACCATTCACCTAATTATGATAATGAAAAATATAACATGCAATGATTCTCTTAGTAATAAAAAAGATCAAGGTTACTTATTTACAGACATTTGCCTAAGATATTAACTATAAAACAACTGATACCATACCAATGGTAAACAATAATAATAAATAATACCCAACTAAAACGAGTAACAACAATAATAACGGTAACATTAAAACTAATCCGTCAATAAATAGGCAAATCAAAAGGTTTCCTCTTCATCACAGTTCTCAGTTGCGTGGCCAAATACTGTGAACAAAATAATCATGATTAGAATAATTTCTTTTTTTTATGAGTAACGTAATACCCATCTCGCCCATTAACTTTCGACGGGTTAAGTAGGGGTTTATTGTAATACATAAATAAGTCTTATATAATAGGGGGCGCATCTATTGGTACCCACGAGACACGATTTCAAGCTTCGGGTTGATACTAAGAATTGTCTATCTGAAAAACCCGACCCGAGAATCAAACCCAGAACCTCATGCTCAGCAGCCGCGACTGTTAGACCAATTTGGGAGTTATTATGCATATTTTTGTTTATTATAAACACACACTCCAATTCAGGAAAGGAAAGTTATGCAATCACCAAAGTTGTATCATTAAAAAATAAACCAGCATCACGCTTATATTCTCCGGGGGGTTAGGCAGAGGTGTACTATTGTACATCCACATTTCGCCGATGTCGTTATTGAGTCTCATGTAATAGAGGGTGAGCCTATTGTCGTCTACCGACCACAGTTCCAAACTCCGTGCTGCAATTTTAATACAGAAAAACCCAATAACTCTGCCCGACCCGGGAATCAAACGTACAATCTCACCCTCAGCAGTCGCGTTTGCGACCACGGAGGTACTCTTGGCATATATTGATATTTAATTAGATAATACTGTCGGTAGCTGGATTACCTTCACAAATGTCGCAGTAGGGGCGCGGCGGCGGCGCGGCGCGGCGTGCGGCGGGCGGCGCGTCCGGCTCGGCAGCTTGTCGCGGACACTCCTCCGTGTCGTGCGCGTCGAACACGTCGCAGATGTCGCAGAACAACCGCGGAGCTATCGCACGGGCCTTGCGACCATTACTGTTTGGAAAATTATTATTCATTATTTGACAATTTCTGGTCATGATCACTTCATATTGAGCTTACAGGATATAGGCCCCGCGTAGATTGAGTTGTGTCAAATATAAAAGTATTCATGACGTAGAGATGTGGGGGTGATTCAAAATATTCGCGAAGGAACGCGATGGATCTTCTCGTTAGAAATCATGTTTGATTGAGTATAGTATTGGCCAACTTACAAAAGCAGCGGTTCATTGGCAACCGTGCCACCTTCTAGCGCCTGAACTCTCGCCATCAGCTGCTCGTTCTTGCGCTGCATGTCCACTATGACTGAATTGAGGAAGCTCACTTGCCCATCTATCATTTCCTTATCGTCTGTAATCCTGTACAAATTACGTTTAATTTTTACGTGAATAAATATAGTAAAGTCATAATTATTTCAGCTTTTTTATATCTCTTAAGATATATACAGGGTGTCCCAAAACTCAACGTCAAGCCGAAACGGGGTGACAGGATTGATCATAACCATCACGAGAAAAATCTGAAAAAAAATCTATCCCATGCAGTTTAAAAATTATGGGCATTTTAAGAAAAACCTAGAAATTTGATCAAACTGTACCATTTTTCGGTTATTGTGGTTATTCTTTTTTATTTTTGTTCATTTGAACTTTGGAAACGTAATCCTAAATAACATTTCTAGAATCCCAATAAAAAATAATGACACAATTGCCTCAAGTTTCCGAGAATTGAGACTATTTGTTAAACTACGAATTTAAAATTTTCAAGATTCGTCGACTTTGACAGGCCCTCCTATAAAAAAAATGTACTAGAGTGCCTTGGCAAGTGGCATTAAAAGTTGGCGCATTTAATCAGAATTCTAAAATGGTACAATACTTGTTAGTTCCATACAATAGAAAAGAGTAAAAAAATTAAAACCTCAAGTAACCCGATTTTTGCTATCTCATTTTACTCAGTTAAAATGTTTTTAATTCACACAAGCTCTAGGTAGGTTCTTAATTTTAAGACAAAATGATGAGAGAGATGGATAATGGGTATGTTCGCCATGAGTGAGCGAGACAGATAGTGACGCCACTTTTACCAAAGTGAAAAAAAGTTAGTAAAATTAGTAAAATAATTAGGTTTGTTGGAATAAAAGTCAGATGATAGAGAAATAACGTTTTTTATTACAATAAATGTTCAAATTGTTTACCATCAGCCTCAATACAAGCCCTACATCTTCTTAAAAAAGATCTACTTATTAGTCGGGCATATCTTCGAGAGTTGATCGCCTCAGCTGCTTGAGAAATGCGTTCACGCAGGTCGGCTACGTTCTCAATGGGCTTTGAGTAAACTTTTTCTTTGAGAACTCCCCAATAGAAAAAATCCAGGGGATTTAAATCTGGTGAACGGGCGGGCCACGAGATAGTGCCCGAACGTCCAATCCACCTTCCCGGATATTCCTGGTCAAGGAAATCTCTTACTTGCACTGCGAAATGCGCTGGGCAGCCATCTTGTTGAAACCACATGTCGCGAAGATCTGCTAGTGGTACGTCCTCTAACAGGGTTGGTAAATCTTCTCTTAAAAAATGTAGGTAATTAGTTCCATTCAAGTTCTCAGGCAGTTCAATAGGCCCAATAATTTTACCGTTTAAAATTCCGGTCCACAGGTTTACTTTAAAACGATACTGGGATCTATCTTCTCGCATTAAATGTGGATTCTCCACATGCCACTCGTGATAATTGTGCAAGTTCATGTAACCATCTTTTTTAAATGTCGATTCATCTGACCAGAGAATTTTTTGGATGAATTGGGGATTCTCATTATGCCTCTGTAGCATTGTTCTACAAAAAGAAATCCTTTCCTGATAATCTCGAGGTAGAAGACTTTGAACTCGTTGTACGTGAAACGGATGCATTTCGGCTCTTTGTAAAATACGATGAGCAGTGCTTTTCGGTATTCCCGTTCTTTCTTCAATTCCACGTACGGAAATACTTCGGTCACGTGCGACCTCTTGCAATACTTCTTCCTGGAAAGGAAACACAGGTCTACCTCCAGCCTGTATTTGATTCGGGAAATGGCCGCCCTCTGTGAGTGAACGGTGCACATTAACAAACACGCGGTGATCCGGGTAGCGCTCTAAATTTGGATATCTTTCACGATAAAGTCTAGCGGCAGCACTTGCGTTGCATCTGCATTCCCCATAAATGAGGTGCATGTTCGCATATTCTTGTGAAGTGTAGCGCGTAGGCATGGTAGATAAAAAGGATGCCAACACAAAAGTCCAGAGAGAAGCCAAAGTTGCCGGTATGTTATCAACAAGTCCAATTCACAAAGATTCAAGTCCAAAAAGAGAAGCCAAAGTTGTCAGTACTAAATCAACACAAGCGAATACGAACGTGCGCAGTAGACGAATGAGCGAAACGTACTAACTGGTTGGTGTCGGACTGGTAGCGTAGCCATTTGCTTGGCTGAAACTAGTGCGAATGAAACAGATAGATGCCATAGCATCTATCTGTTTCATTCGCACTCGTTTAAACGACGCATCTCCGTCTCAATGCGTGGCGTCACTATCTGTCTCGCTCACTCATGGCAAACATACCCATTATCCATCTCTCTCATCATTTTGCCTTAAAATTAAGAACCTACCTAGAGCTTGTGCGAATTAAAAACATTTTAACTGAGTAAAATCTGATAGCAAAAATCGGGTTACTTGAGGTTTTAATTTTTTTACTCTTTTCTATTGTATGGAACTAACAAGTATTGTACCATTTTAGAATTCTGATTAAATGCGCCAACTTTTAATGCTACTTGCCAAGGCACTCTAGTACATTTTTTTTATAGGAGGGCCTGTCAAAGTCGACGAATCTTGAAAATTTTAAATTCGTAGTTTAACAAATAGTCTCAATTCTCGGGAACTTAAGGCAATTGTGTCATTATTTTTTATTGGGATTCTAGAAATGTTATTTAGGATTACGTTTCTAAAGTTCAAATGAACAAAAATAAAAAATAATAACCACAATAACCGAAAAATGGTACAGTTTGATCAAATTTCTAGGTTTTTCTTAAAATGCCCATAATTTTCAAACTGCATGGGATAGATTTTTTTTCAGATTTTTCTCGTGATGGTTATGATCAATCCTGTCACCCCGTTTCGGCTTGACGTTGAGTTTTGGGACACCCTGTATATGTATTTTATATATTTAATTGTTCTGTATGTGTGTATTGAAAGTATAGCAGCTGGACCGATTTTAATGGATGGTTTAGGACAGTTCGAGTTCTAGGACAGGTTCGGGCAGGATAACGTCTGTCGTGTCCGCTAGTATTATGTATATAGAAGCGAAATATCACTCATTGTCTAATTTCGAGATCGCAGAAATTATAAAGGCTACAGATTCTCCAAAATTCAACCCCTAAGGGGGTGAAATGGGGTTCGATGCTTGGATCAAAAATCTTTCCAAATTTTAACTAAGCATAGAAGAGTTGAAAACGGCCTTATTATATGAGATAAATAGTTTTCGAGTAAGTACATAAATGTGCAGACTTACTTCTCTGTGGCAGAATCGCCTTGTCCTAACACTCCCATAGCGCTGTTGTCATTTTTGTCTCGCACATCGTTACCCTTTACAGACAACTCCTTTTGCAGAAGAAGTTTTTCGCGCTCCGCTATTTCTACTTTGGCCTTTTGGTTCTGAAAAACAAACAATGTCGTATAAATTATTGGTTACTTTAAATTATGTTATTAAATTAAGTACTTTTTAAACTATACCTTACCTTAACTTCTTCTTGTAGTTTGTTTATCAATTCTTCCTTTAGTCTGAGGTCTTTCACTTTATTATCTATGTCCAGTTTTAGATTTTTGACCAAAGTTTCGCTCTTAGCTACAGTTTCTGCAGAAGATTGCTTAGCTGCTTGTAATTCTAATGTTAATTTCTCTAACTGTTTATCTTTCTCTACATCGCTACTTTGCTGAACCGTTACCAAGTCCAGTTTCTGAGTCAGTTCTGATATTTTCTTTTCGGCTTCTGTTAGTTTATGTTGCATTTGATTTTGTTTTTCTATTTCAGCTGTCACTTTCTGTTTGGATTCTTTTAATTCTTTGTCATATTCATTCAATGTATTTTTGAGTTCGTGTCTCGAGCGCTTGCTTTCTTTCTTATATTCATCAAACTGTGCTTGCAATTGTTTATTTAAGTCTTCGTAGTTCATTTTCCGAGCTTCGTTGATGTTAGTCAACTGCTTGATGTCCTGTTCAGATTTGTCTACGAGTTTTTGTAGTTCTGTTAGTTTTTCCTTAGCCAGTCGGAGTTCTTCGAGCTCTTTTTCTCTTTCTGCCATTTGACTTTGTAAAGATTTTGTAGTGTTATTAAGAGATTCTACTTCACTTTTATATGTTTCATTTAATTTAGTATTTTCGAGTTGTAGTTGCGCTACTAGTTGCTGCGTTTCGCTTGAGCCTAATTGTATGGCATCATTCATTTTAGTCAGCTGTGTTTCTTTTTCTTTAATTAAAATATCTTTGTTAGATAATTCTTGTTTTAATTGAGCTACTTCTGTGTCTAGTTTTGAAAATCTCTGTAAATCAGTCTCATTTTTCTCGCTTTGAGATTTTAGTGAATTGTCTTTTTCTTCTAAAACTTTTTTCAGTTCATTATTAACATTTGTGCTGTCGTTTAATTTTTTCAAAGTATCTTCGTAACTTTGCTTTATTTTTTCTAATTCTACAGATGTCTCGCTATATTTCGTGTCTAACAAAGTTTTTTCTTGAACTAAAACATTCATTTCCTTTCTCAATACTTCTAACTGTCCTAGTTGTTCCTTTAATACAGTTTCTTCTGCAGAAGAATTCGCTATTAAATTTTCATATTTTTGTTTCAGTTCTGAAGTTTCTAAGGCAGCGGTATTAATTTTTTCTTCTAATTGCTTTTTACTTTCTGTAGCTTTATGTAGTTCTTCATTAACCTGTGCAATTTGGCGGTCTTTCTCTGTTACAATTTCAATATTCGATTTAAAATCAACTTCAAGCATTTCTAGTTTTAAAGTGAGATCTTTAACGTTATTTTGTTTTTCTTCCAATAGTTCTTTCAAACGGGTTTCTTCCGTCTTAAACCTATTGGTTTCTTCACTCAAACTAGATAGATTATTTTGCAATTGAGATATTTCTTTTTCATACTGAGACTTTTGACTGTTTAATTGGGCAGTCATGTCATCTAGTATTTTTTGCAAGCTGTCCTCATGTTTTCTCGCTTCCTCGAGTTTATTATTCAAGTCATTCTGTGCCTCAGTCAATTGATCTACTTTCTCCATAAGCTTCACTTCCGATGTTGCACCATCTGCTTTTAAAATAGATATTTCTTCTTTATACTTATCTATATCAATTTCTAATTTTTTACAAATTGATTCATGTTCACTATTCTGTTCTTGCTCCTTTACTTTTAGCGCTTCTATGTCCTTCTTTAATATTGAATTTTCGTCAAGTAATTTATCGTTATCGGTTTGGAGATTTCTGAGACGATTATTAATTTCGGTGTTTTGTGTTTCAAATTCTTTTACTTTACTATCAGCTTCTTTTAGTTTTTCTACATTATCATTAACCGATTCAACTAACTGCCCGCGTTCTACAGCAAAGTCTTCTTGTATTTTGAACAACTTTTGTTTTAATTCTTGTTCTGCTCTCGCATGATTGTTAACAACTTCTCTATGTTTGTCCTTTAAATCCTGTAATTCTTTTTCAGTCTCCTTCAGATGTTGCGATAACTTATTAAATTGGTCATTGGAATCTGTGGTTTGGCCAGTCAGATTCATATATTCCGATTCAATTTTTTCCTTAGCTTTTAGTAGTTCAGCACACTTTTCATTGGCACTATCACATTGACGTTTGTATTCACCAACTTCTAGTTCCATTGCTGACATCTTTGATTTAAGTTCGTTGTTAAGTTGTGTTAAATCAGTGACTGATTGTTTTAATTTTTCATTCTCTTCTTTTAAAAGTTTCAATTCGTCAACATTAATAATGAATTGAGAATTAAGAGCCTCGAACTCTATTTTACTTTGGTCTAAAGTCTGTTTGTGAATTTCGATCTCTTTCATAAGCTGTTCTATTTTAGTGTTCCGGTCATCTATCTCTTTCTTATGTTCTTCGGCAATTTTGCTGTGCTTGATATTGAAATTAGCAGTTGTTTGCTCAAAATCGTCTTTCAATTTTATTATTTCCTTATCTCTTTCATGAATAGTCTGTTTATATTCACTGACAAGTTTCTCTGAAGAACTCGTAGACGTGCTTAACTCCGCCAGCAGTTTTTCGTACTCTTTGGTTTTCGCAGACAAACTTTGTTGCAATCCTAACATTTCTGTTTTGTTCTTTTCATGTTGTTGGGAGACTTCACTTAACAAAGTTTCATATTCGTTCACTTTGTTGTTGTATTCTTCTTTAACACGAGTCATTTCTTCCTGTAGCATTTTGAATACTGTTTCTTGTTTTCTCTTTGAGTCTTCTATTTGTTCTAAGTCTAATACTTTAGCACTAAGTTCCATTTTAAGTTTTGTTATTTCTTTATTAAGATTAACTTCATGTTCTTTGCTCACGCCAATCACTGAAAAACAAGATAAAATATGTAGGTGAATAGTTAAGAAATAAAATCAGTAACAAAAAAATATATTTAAGTGTGACGTAGATTACCTTTATTTAACTCTAGTGTTTTGTCATCTACAGCAGCTTGTAGCTGAGTTAATTTAGTATTTAGGTCTATAATAATTTGGCTGTTTTCCTTATTCAATCTTTCCAAATTCTGTTTTTCAGTTTCTAACTTTGATTCAGCTACTTGTAGCTTTGCAGTCAATACAGATACTTGTGTTTCAAATTCAGTCTGCGCTATGGCTATTTTTGTCTTGGCTTCGATCAATGCCTTTTCTGAATCAGTCTTAACTCTAGCCAGCTCGTCCGACATGCTTTTGCCCAATGAATCTTTTTCGCTTTCTTTTTCTTTAAGGAGAGCGTAAGCTTCATCTAATAGTTTCTGCAGCTCTGATGACAAAGCTAGAATAAGATAATTAGAATAAAAAACATACTTGCAAAATATAATAGGATAATGTTGTGGAGGAAAAAGCAAGTGACAACTTGTCATTGCGGTAATAGCCTAATTTTTAAGTACCTATCATACCTAATCTAATATTATGTCATATAATATTGTGTGCATATGAAATTGTAGGTGACGATAACGGCGCGATTGGTTGTGGTCATAGATTCATTCCACGTCGCCTGCAACTCTACGTACGCCACTAGCTCTCAAACTGTATATGTGGTACTTACTGTGTGCTGCAGCCAGTTCCTCCCGGTGTTGTTCGCTGGCAGCGGCGGCGTCAGCGGCGCGTTGTTCTTCGATCATGCGCATGGCAGTAGCCGTGGCCTCTGCCCGCGCCGCCTGCAATCCTGCCTCCGCCTCGAGCTCAAGTATGCGCTGCTCGCGAGCCGCCTTTTCTTGCTTAACATACAATAAATTTTAATAATTAATAAATATTAAAAAAAAAAAAAAACGGTTTTGAAAAAACAATATTGGTACTGGATCTTGAAAATTTTATAGGCGAAATTTAAAAATATTAATCCTGTATTTTTTTCTTTTTTGTTCTTTTTACTTACCTCCATTGCTTCTTTATATTTCTGTAACAAAAATACATCAAATTTATAAAGCGAATTTAGTTAAAAACGCGGTCGTTTACTTTATTCTACCAATAGCAACAGATTATAAATTTTAAACATCATTTCGCACCCTTAGAATTAAAGTGACCTAAGTTAAAAATGTAATTTGTGGGAAATAAGCAAGAAAGTCTTCAAAAAAGTATACTTTTTGAGGTCAGTTTTGGTTGTTCAGGAATTTTGTGTTAGATCATTTTCATTCTAAGGTTGCGATTTGCTAATAACATTTAGATTATCATCAAAAGAACTTACATTATAATCTTCTCTATTAATATTTTCCTCTTCTGTCCTGAACATGAGATCTTCAACTTTCTGCTTCTCATCCTCCAGTAGTTTGTTAATCTTGTCTAACTCTGCCTTCAGCTTATTATTCTCTGTAGACGTCTGAAATAATAAAATTCAATGTATAAAGACGGCACGGTTGCCGCAAAAAATAGAGCTTAACGGAATATATAAAATAGTGCGTAAAAGTTCACTTAGTTTGAGCAAAATAAACGTATTTTCTTTCTTTTTTCTTTCATTCAAAGAGTTCGTTTAAGGCACGAAAGATAAACTTCTTTCATGTCTTAGTGCCCCTATTTTCCATCTAGTCTAGATATTATGAAAGGAAAGTGTAACGCTCTCAAAGAACAGTAATAATGGCCCCTACTCGATGTTTTGCTCAAAGTAAGCTCATAAAACAACTTTGTAGAAAGGGCATAAAGATCTGAATCGCTTTTTCCTCTAGCTGTCGTACGTTAGGTAATAAAAATTCACAAGTGTGACTTCTCAGGGTTTATTGATCTTGTGTAAAAACCCGGCTGTTTTACTCGTAAATGGGGGTCGAAGATCGTTTGAACTTTTTATACGTTGTGAGCACTCGTATTACAATTTTTTTTTTATAATTGCTGTTTTAATACAGATTTTTTAAGTTTCGAAACTTTTTATGGTCAATATAAAGTATAAATATATTTTAAATGTATAGTTCGATATATCACGCATAATTAAACATAATTATTTTGTTTTTGTCCTGACTATTATTATATTTCATAAATTTATCACAATTTTATTTCCATCCTATCTCTTCTTTATAAGAAGTAAATACTTCAGTGATTACTAGGTAAGTATAATACTTTAAACTTAATCGATTATATTCCCAGTAAGCTACACTTTAATATTTTTGCAATCACAGGAATATCATGATTGTATAAATAAATCCTACGAATTGATAGATGAAAAAAAACTTCTCTTCCTATACCCGCACATTATAATCGGACAAAACGTTACAAATACTTCTTAAGTATATCATATTCTATTACCGATCGCCGTAGCTGTAAAAAGGGGATAAGAGGTTGTCTTGGAATATTGCCAGTCAAAAGGCTATTACTCGTATAAGATGATTCGAATGTTCCATAAGGGTGGAGCGAGTTTCAAGTTCAGTGTCCCTTTAATGAACTTATTTCGATCATTATTATTCGGCCTATCAAGCATTTAGAGTGACCGCTTCACTCACTCCATATTCGCTGGCCCTGACTATGGAACTCCTGGTAAGAATAAATTGGCCAAAATAAACCAAAGAGAACGCGAGATACCTGTGTGGCCTCCTTCTTGAGTTGCGTGAGAGCACTCTCCGCTCGGTCTGCCTGGAGAGATATCTTGGCCATCTCAGCGCGTTCCAATTCTCTCTCTCGCATCAATCGCTCCAAATGCTGCTGCTTCTCGCGAAGAAGCTCCTGTTATTGGAATAATTTGTTATTCTGGCATTCCTACAGTGATACAACAAAGCTAACGATATTTGACATGATAAAAAATCATGTTCCGCAATACACCAAGTGTTTTAAAGTATTTTGTTACAATATTTAGGGCATAGGTACATATAAGATGTTATTTTTATATTGTTTCCTTTAATTTATATATGTATTGCTGTTGCTATACCAATAATAAATAAATAAATATTATTTAGATATAACTAGAAAATCTCTTCGATCTTTGAATAGTGAATGTCCTAACTTATAAATTACTTAAAAAACAATCTATAATTATGAAATGTTCCGTTCCGGTTGTGGCTGTCAGTGGTTGGCTTGTAAGGCTTGTCATACAGCGGCATCAAGCTGAAACTAGATGAAAATTAAACAGTTACATCTATATTTTAGCGATTTGAAAATGTTCAGCTTAAACAATAGCGTGAAAGCGCCCTATCCTGATCACAGTAGCGTTGTATCATGCTCAGACCAACGGGTCTTTGTATAGCGATAAAAGGCATACCTAATAATTAAAACCCACCCAACTTCCTAAAGCCCCAATTGACGGTAAGCAGTCTTACCAATGAGACTACCAGCCTTGCTTGATGACTATAATGGGCAATACTTACTTACCTTTAATTAAAACTTCGGCAGTCGCTACCATAATGGTGGATAGTGGATCATTTTGTACCTATATCCAAGCATACATGCAATTTGCAATAGAATAATATAGTTTACTCTTGGGTAGAGTTTAAAGTGATTAGATTTCTAGTGAAATATACCACTTATCTGCCATTAGGCCCGATATACATCCATAAATGAGTGTAATGGCGGAGGGGTGGATTTTCTATCCCTAAAAAAACAATTGTTCGCTTTTCATAAGGTGATTGAATAAAAAATGTATAGATAAATATTTTATTTTTCGGTCATTCCTCTTCATTAATTATTATGTAACCAAAAGTGATTTTCCTTTTAGTATGAAAAGAGCTTTTCAGATTTATAATCTAGGTGCCTAAATAAATGCAAGCCTTTTTAGTTATACTGCTGTCTAACATTAATCATACAGCTGTGTAGGCAGGTACACTGTTCTGTTATTACGACTTTGCCGGGTGGAAAAGGGGGAGCGTCCCTAAAGTAGGCAGACAATGCCTTCGGGGTGCAATATCTAATTTTCCGCTACAGTTACGTACCTACTTTCGTCTCATAGTCGGCCTTCGTTGAATGTTATGAAAGTGCCAAAATATATGTAAGTATTTTTTTTTTAAATCAAACCTTTACCGTAATTATCCCCAAATGAAAGTTCTTCTGTTTAGCAGTTAACCTGGATTTCTCGAATTGATCCCTAATAAAAAAAAGCAAATTCATTACGGTAGAGCACCTTAGTCGATTTGCTTGTGTGTGCCGATATAAAATTTAAAGTGAAATCAACGCACAATAAACAATAGTAGATAGATGCATAGTTTTTGTGTTCGGACTTAGACGCCATCATCGTGCTGTACAAAGTATCTACCTCCTTCATTTATTTTCATACCATTGATGAGTCCTTCCAACATTTACGTTATAGAATAAATGTCTACATTTTACGATTTTCCCATATCATCTGTGTCCTCTTCAGACTTCTACCAACAGCATCTATCGAAGTAGGTACCTTTTTACGTAAAGAATAAGCTAAGAGAATCCCAAATCTAAAAGAAGCCTTATCAGAGCAACGTATTGATAACTTATCTAACTTAAGGAATTACAATAATTTGCACTTATTTCATGATTCACTTTATCTGTATCTATATCTTGTTACCCTGTGTAGTGCGGCACAGTCGTCATATTAATGTAATCTGTGGAACAGTGTATCCACCTACCTAGGTACTCACAATAAAGGCATAGGTATACTTTGACAAGTAGTTAAGTTCATAATAAGCAAGCAAAACGAAGAGCGGCCTTGACGACGGCGACGTCACACGTAATTATAACTACAATACGTTTTATTATGTGTGATCACGATGAAGAATTTGCTAAAGCATTTAATACGCATGTAATTAAACCGTATTGATCCACCGTGCATCGCCGCGAGTGCGATTACTGCAGACATTACCTTCCTTTTGGGAATAGGTTATTTGAAGTACTTACGAGTAGTTAATGCATATCTTTGTACAAAATACCTGTTCTCAACCATATTATATCATAGTAAAGCAAAATTGTATGGGTAACCTACAATAAAATTACATCATTCATTCTAAATAGAAACTGGTCAACCCTCGCGTAGCCTAAGACTACTGTACTCTGTGGTATTATACCTACTTTGTTTTGTAAACATACAAAACCTTTTTTGCACGTTCGCTCAAAGTAATAAGTACATATTGTATTCTAGAATAATGTACATATTGTATTCTAGAATAATGTACAATTGCGTCAGACCCTTGACAAGGTCTGCGCGGTGTTAGGTATTCTCCAGAGGCTGTGGGTGACGGTGATCTGGCATGACCTAACGCCACGTAGGCAGCATGTAGTCATGTCCACTTACTGCTTAATATGTATCAATAACTGTTATTTATGACACTATTATTTACTAAGTTACGGTTATTTATTTGTGTAGGCTACTTAATGTTCGTTCGTCGAGTTCGTACAAAAATTTTATTTTAAAATTCTATTTCATCTAAGCTTATAATATCATAGAAATTGAAATGCTGGCTGGTATTTTATAAGGCCAATTCATGTCTCGGTCTATCTGTAAGTAGACCCGCATGAGAGAAAATCGTGTTATCGATTGAGGAAACAAACGGTCCGATGTGGAAGGACCTACGCTGATGTCGGAAAGGAAACGACTTCGCAATTTCCGAACGCGATCTTGTAGAATTTTACTGATACTATCTTTGTAAGTATAAGGGCGGTCTTATGCAAGCGATGCTATGAGTTTCGTTAATCTCAAATACCTATGTTGATTCAAAATGAATATTTATGCAGTAGCTACCTATTAAGGACACTGGTACAAGCCTCAAAGTTGGTTCTGTAATTAGCAATGACGTTATACTCCCTGAATGATTTATAGGCAATGTTATCGAGAATTCTATTTGTATACCCGCATCAAACTTCTAGTTGAAAGTCACAGATGACCTTAATATGAAGCTCAAGTTATCCCGGGAGAGAGATTTGTTATATTAGGATCCGCAATGTGTACAGGCTCTAGGCGTTTAATATTAATGTGGCCTCGCCTGTCATCTAGGAGCACCTTTGTGAAATGGCTTCCTACATAATACAGTAGCTATACAAATCCCGGAACAAAGGCTTCTTTATTATGTAAATCAATCTACGTTATTCTAAATTCTCTTTTATCTTTCGAAGAATATAAGGTTCGGATAAATGATATTGAAATACCTATCACGGAATCACAAGTCGGTTATTAGATAGTCTATAATATGATTTATTGTTTTTGGATTGCTAGATAGACACTCTAAGGAAGATTGTTCACTTGATATTGAACTTTCAGAGTTCAATATTAAGGGAAGCTCTCAAACGAATGTAGTCCTTTTGAGACGGCAGTAGCGCGTGAAAAGAATGTTTGCCTACCGTTCTTGGGCAATGGAAAAATTCATTCCAAATCCTAGGAAATACATATATTATGCACGGCTTTCAGTGCGCAGTAGATACGCTACTTTTTTACTAACTAGGTATTAAGTATTCTGTGGGGAAAGGATGTTTTTTTCTGGTAAGAGCGTAGTGAAAATTTACAGACAAATTAAAACATAGACATTCGATATACTATTTCAAGTCGAGTTACGGAACTACAAACTTCAGCCTTGTAGAACAAGCGTCAATAATCTGATAAATACTAAACAAGATTTACATAGAGAATAGCCGCACCACCCATATTTACATACAAAGATATTCTAATAACCACACCTCCATTCATGCATATCATGGACTTGTCAAACGATATGATACAACTTGCTTTTTGGCACTTGACTACTTTTAGATAACCATGTAGGCGTTTTATATCGTCTTAACAATAAGACAAAGAAAAGTTTTATAGGAAAGGAGTTTCCGAATCTATCCGAAAAAAACCGAGCGCTTCCGAATGTTCTTTCCCGTAAAAAGATTAATATGGAATTGACTGTTGGAATTATTTACAATTACTTACAAAGACCTGACTTTTTAATGGCCAGATAAACGGTATCTAGCTGTATGGGCTTATCTTTAAATAGCTTTTTCAGCAATCGTTAGTTACCGTCTTAACTATTTCATATTTACGATATTTATCATTGTTCGTTACTGCGATTTCAAATATTAGTCATAGTTGAAAATAATAATATCGTTATTTTTATTATTCGATAACATGCTGAATAAACGAACAATTTATAAAAACTATAACAATTTCATCAAGATGTTACCGCGAATTTCTAGGAAATACGCATTGTATTGATAAGATTATCGGAATATTAAAACTAGTATTACGATACAAGCTTAAAATAAAAACACAATTCTTTTATTATCTACGTCTGATTCTTTAACCAATAAACGTTAAGGTTAAAACATTTACTGTTAGAGACGTGATACAATAAATTACAAGTGAAAAAATAAGCTATCAAAGGGCACCATTTACGAGTGTTGGACCCGCAACACGAATCAGTAATGTCGAACGCCATAAAAATTACGTATCGGCTGTGAATATCAAATTACCTTTACACGATTACGCAGTCAAGGGCAAAGTCGCCGACTAGGGCAGTTTAGGAAGCGAAGCAGACACAACAAAACGAAAGTAGTTCAAGTTGTTCCATATTGCTCACAAATCATTGACTAATCCGCTTTACATGCATTCATACAAGCGATATGGTACAGCGTTAGAGATGCAATAAAACAACAGTTTAATAAATCTTAATTATTTATTATCACCATAAAACGAGGGATAATGCAAGGTAGGATAATAATACACAGAGAAAGTAGTACAGTTTATTAAAACTACAGTTTATTAATCACTATTCGTTCTCACATAATTACGATTCACAATTAGAAACTAGTCTAAGTTTATGTTACTCTAGTAGTAGAGATTTTAATTACTAGTTATAACAATAATATATTATTATTAAAAGTGAAAAAACATATCTTATCAGCAACGGAATGCTTGTGTTCAAATGAGTCTTTATATTTATGAATATCATCATTACTTACAGGCACTGGTCAATATTAAAACTAAGAACAATTTAAAGCCGATAAAATGCATTTAAATTAATATAACTCAATGTATTCATGATTTTCTTTCAAAATAAATATTTAATAATATAAACCAAAAAGTATCACAGCTTTGCTATATGAAAAGGGTGTTTTTAATCAGACAATTTCTAATTTTGCAGTGTAATGCAAGCTATTTAAATGCTGGTGTATTGTCGGAACATGATCATCATAAAAATAAATGTGTTTTGTACTTTGAAGTGCGCTATAATTGACAAATATTGTCTCTTATATATTACTATGACCCTGCTGGACAGCAGGAAAGGTTTGAGAAATTAATATCATACATGTTAACAGTTTAGTTTGTAAGTATACAAATCAATATCAAAAACACAGAATAAATTACTACGTATATTCGTTGTCGTTTCATTAGTACGAAAGAAAAACATTCTTAAATTAAACTGCTCAATAATTTGAACGGCTAAAACAAAGGAAGCCCTGCATCGCCGTCGGCGCAGTTGTAACACACTGGCGCCACACGTGTGCTAAACTTCAAAACAAGACTAAGGTCGGCTGTACGCTTTGGTGCCAGTTGTTTTGACGTTTGACACATGTGTGGGTCGCGTGTAGACAGCCTACCGCGCGGCGATGGTGGGGTACTGTACCTGCAGGGCGTTCTTCGCGGATACCGGGGTGGAGGAAGCTCGCGGACCACCAACTCGCTGCCGCCGTGCCGTTAGTGACAGTGCCAATACGCAACAAACATGAGGGAAAACAACAAGCGTTAACGCACTCAACTCCCACTGAATGGTGTACACCGCTGTACTGATAGATGGCAATATCATTTGATCTACCAATTGGGACTATTTGCTTTCCAAACCAATCACCATTAATTAAAGTGTCGTCATTTTTTTATGAATGTCTTGGGCAGAGCAGAATTGCAAGCTTTTTACGTCCCAATTGACTGAATGACATCTATCAAAACAGCTGAAAACTTGATGAGTTTCAATGAAACTGAATTCAAGTCCATTAGTTTCTGTGATACACCATAGAGTGAAACAAAAAATACGATAGATGGTGTGTTAGGTAACATACCAACTGTCGTAGCAGCAAATTAAAAAAGCACTAAAACTATTACTAATGAAGTAATGATATAGATATACGACATCGACTACTGATAGTGCTGATATTCTATATAAAATATATTGTATACATAGTAAGTATATACGTGATAAGAAGAAATGGGATCTATGATTAATATATAGAATAGAAAAGGTTTCTACCTAAGGACTTAAGTATACGAAATTAGGAGGATAAATATTATTCGTAAAATACGCTTAATACGATTTCTTTGGATGCTTTAGTCTTCAAATATTACTGTATCAATGGAGTGTCGAGCTATGAAGCTCTCGCCCACCTCCAGGCCTTAATAAAAGTAAAAGGCACCAACACTAAAAATGGATTAGTGAGCCTATATTATGCAAAATAATTGTTCATTCACACAACACGTAGTTTTATCGTAATACAGCCCTAACAGGAGCATCTTAAAAATAATATCACAGTCAGAAAACATATTATTAGACATAGTACGATATGACTACTGCAGTCTTTTGAAAACTATATGGAACTAAATATGGACATACTAAAAGCCAAAATGAGATGAATCACTACTTCCAAACGTGTTTTCGATTCACTATTATCAAGATAAATAAATGAATCCGAAATAATGACACTAAATTCTAGATTTTTAAGTGCAATCGTGAATCGAAAACGAAAAAAAAAACAAAACATTTAAAAATAAAATTAACACAAGGGCCAAACCAAGGAGTGCCAGCTACAGACCAAAATAAAGTCAAACCAATTCTCATGCAAAATAAGCAATTTCTAATGAATAGCTGCCATCCCTTTTGCATGTCATCTCGTGATCACGTTTATGTTTACACGTAGGTATACTTCGACGAAGTACAGCTGGAAGGTTCGCTGTATAGCTATGTAATACTTGCATAACAAACGAACAGCTTCGTCCACTCCGTGACGACGATCACTGCACGGTGCATAACAGTGCAATTATACAATTATCTTTCAAATTGCATGTTATACGACTACTCGTTAGAGTCGCCCGCAATTCGTCTCATTGCTTAGTGCAATGGAACTACGTCTATTTATAATTTTCTCGCCCCAAACTAAAATATCAAACCAATAAAATCTATTAACCGATTAATCAATATTGAGAAGCAAGAATTGATACCACATTTATTAACTCGTCAATATAAAAAATTCAAATGTATACCACGTATGGGTACGTAAACTGAAAGGGTGACACGCAAGAGAAATGGTAGCTTTTCCCGAAGCCTGAGAAGTGAGTGCGCGGCGGCGGCATCTCCACGAATATGTCGGTACTTGTAGCTGAGGCGACCCCGCGGCTGGCCCGAGTCACGGCGGCCGGCCGGCCCGCCCAGCGCACCACCTCGCCGCCCCCGCCCCGCGCAGCCCGGCTCACCGAGCCGCTGGCGCTGCTGCCACTCGACTCGCTGCGCCGCGACCGCTCCGACCGGCTGTCGAAGCTGAGCACGCTCTCCGAACATCGCCACGATTTGGGCAGAGTCTCGCTCGCCCAACGCCGAGGGCTCAGCTCCTTACTCTTATCGTTCGATTGAAATATTATATCGTAATAGACGCGCGGCTTCGGCAGAGCGATAATGGCGCAGCGGTCATTTTCGATGTGCTTAACTAGCAGCGTTTTGTCCAGCAGGCTGGGTGCACTACGATGGGGTCTTGCCCGGGCCGGGGGCGGCGGGGATCGCAGGGAACGGGGTTCGGCCGAACGCGCGCGGGGCTAGCCTACCTGAGCGCCCAGCGACGTCACCCCGAGCCTCACCCCCACGCGGGAAGACGCGATAGATGTGCCCAGTGACGTCAGCGACTCCCTCGAGTTGGAGCGGCGCAGCGGTGTCGCGCGTCCGTTGTTGTGGATGGCGCAGGCGCCCGGCTTACGATTTGACGGCGACCGTGAGACCTTTGAAACGGGTGCGAATAGGCCGAAACGGGGTGAGCATTCGAAATACCTGAAAGTGGAATCGGTGTCGGTATGATATAGATCGAAACGTAGGAAACGAATATTCTATGCATCCCTTTTGAAAGTATACCTCTTTCCGTCAACTGAGCCATCATTTTTCCCGAGAGGATCGTCAAGTTCTACGCCTGCCCAGACACCAGTGGCAAAATCGGTAACGCCAACATAGCGCAGTGTGCCAGCTTTGCTGCCGCGACTGCTAGATACGATGACACGGTCACCAACGCGGACTTCACCATTGGTCGTTGTTGATATTGATGCATCTATGAAAATAAACATTTATGTATTAGTTTGAACTTGGTTTTTTAGAAAAAACTTTTTGCGCACAAAACGCAGGTTTTGGAATATTACTCACTCATCTTGCTGCTAACGATGCTGCGAATGCTACCGTTTGGTGAGAGTGCGCGTCTTTGCCTGGTGCCGGACGGGGGACGTTCGAAAACGCTACCTGCGTCTGAGATCGGAGATGCATCGTGAGGAGCGTGTGTTATTAGGGGCACACGTGTCAAGCGAGTTAGACGGGAGAACACGCCACGTTTTTCTGGACACTGGAAATAGCGGACCCCAGCTACCGAGCCATCGTTTTTGCCTGTAAAACGTCAGTCATAATTACAACAAGTTATTATACAACATTATCAATTCGATAATGAATGTATTCTTATTGGTCATACCAATGGGTTCGTCAAGCACGATGCCGGCCCAATCGCCGGGAGCGAACTGTGTCTCGCCGATGTATGCGATTTGACCAGGTTTAGTGCCACCCACCCAAACTCGTTCGCCAATAATGAAGCTGTCAGTGTCCTCTGTTAATACAACACTATGATCTGGAATAACAATGTAAAGGCATTAAAATTTATGTATACGTGTATCTTCTCCTGAAATTCCCAAGATGAACTGTAATATAATCAACATAATGTAGTCATTAAAAGTCACAGAAGGACTGCAAATATTTTGCGATTCCTAGAGAAACTATATATTAAATGAAAGTTACGTCTAACAAGGATTGAAATATAGCTCTCTGAATATGCATGGCGCTCGTCACTATTCCGAGCACACACATCATGCATATGAACTGAATATGTACCGTTGTATGCAAGTGCATGGCCACCGCAGTGACTTGCTAACTCGTTTGCATATCTTACATCGAAATTGCGTACTTTCGTTTCGTTTGAAACTCGGAACAAACTGCATTTGACTTTGTAGACATCCACTACGCGCTGTAATAAGAAATTGAAGAACAAAAAGCTCATGCTTTCAACCATCCTTAACTGCGCAGACACCATGACAAGCACATAAAATCAAAATAATACAACATCTATAGAACATGTGATGGGTGCGATCTATGGTGCATGTATAGTAGGTAATCTAAAGTGAAACATAGGAAAACAACCAAAGTTAGATCCACGACAATTGCGACATAGCGTAGCAACAAAATGTCGACATATTACGATGAAGATTAGCTGAAAGATACATGTCATGAGAATATTAAGTTTTGAGTATAGTCGTGGAGAATAACTTTGGTTAGTAGAACCGTGCTAGTTACCTGATGACCTCCTGAGGCCAGCCTCGCTGAGGCGGCGCGGGTGCTTCTCCCACAGAGCGTCCATAGAGGTGACACTGAACGTGCTGCTGGCTGCGATACACACAAGCGACACACACATACAAATTAGCATCTAACTAGTAACTAGACAACTGCACTACTTCACACGTGTCGTTTCGACAATGCGCAACATTTCCGCTCATTATGAGTGTTTTGACATTTAGGTATTACTTAATTATTGGATAACATGCATCTGAGTACACAAGATGCGGTTCATTACATTTATACGGTTACTGCATATTGTTGACTATTTCTTATGTAATTTTAAAGTGCTCTGTTTCGGTAATTACCTAACTATTGTGAGAAACGTAACGTCTGATTAAACTTGGTCGTGTCAATTTGTACATTCGCTGTTTAATAATAAGGTGGATACCCACGGCACACTTAAAATATATTTATGAATTCATCAACAACTTCAGTTTCTATTTCTAAATCACCAGTGTTATTAGTTAGCTTAGTCCTCATTATGTAATTAATTGTTGTTTCTTTGTATCTACTAAGTGTGAGACTAAATTCTTTGTAAAAAAAAGGCAAACAATAGATAGGAATTATGAATCGATTGTAAGACAATGTCACTAATTGATCGTAGGCGAGCGCCCCTACTTGTTTACACGCAATCGATGCAATGCGATTGAAACGCGCATTTCAAACGCGGAAACCGACAGTTGTTAATGGCCGATTTACTTGTCCCGTCCCGAGATGCTACGGATGCATTTCATACGGCGCTAGTATTAATTGATCAGTAATCTAATTGATATTAGCTATCATCATTCCATTCTATTTCGGTATTATTATTTTTTTCTTTTTATCATGCAAGGAACCTGATCTTCTGGTAAGGTCGTGAATCTGAATTTAGAGTATTTAAATATTTTTGTTAGTTACGCTGTTATGTAGTCATATATCGTATTGATAAGGTCAAAATCATTGTTATTTCTTCTTTCAGCATTCATAATGTGGTTATAGCCGTTTACTGACGCTAATAAGAGCCATCACCATGTTAAGAGTACTATGATGTACATTATTTACATAGCATGCCTCCACCTCCAAGTCGCCTTCGTTACACTCGTTACTCTACAGTTAGTATTACAGGAGCGACTTACTAGATGCCTTCCGATGTGATCGTGGTCTCTCCGGCAGACTGCTAGACACTTCGTCTTCCTCAGCTTCAATTAAGTCTGCTCCATTTCATCGAGACAGAAGAGTGACAGTATGAACAAGTGACATTAAACACTATATGTACAGTTAGAAAGGATAATGAGAGGTGATTGATAATCGTGTATTGTGCGTGCTCGCAGTTTACACGAGAAGCATGGACCATGCACGCTTACTGTGCTCTCATGCAATAATAAATAATATTTTTTTCATAATTGTTGCAACCTTGGACATGCTGGAACTCACCAGATAAATGTTTTCTCGAAGAGTCGTCACTGAGCTTCCTTAGCGTGTCCGAGGAACTGCCGTCTACGACAACAAAAAACAAAGACACATAAAGCAAAAAATAAAAACATGCCGACAAAAAGTACAAAGATGATATAGAATTATCTGGATTCAGATGACGGCGTTTACATGAGTATGTACATTGCACTCGACATGATTCGAAGAAACGATGGTATTCTGGTAAGTTTAATGAAGAAGAGATGTTATATGTTTGCGACAAATAGGCAGAGTTTAATATCCACATAACTTTATAGCGTGTGAACCACCCACTGTGAACTAATAAACACAAGGCGCAACTGGTATCGACGTCCACACATTTGAGTAGGCCCACAAACTGTGGTGGGTGATAAATGTGATAATGTTTTAACTTCAACGTTGTTTACTCAAGAAAATTGATAGTTTCAATTTGTTACGCTCAATTAATGCTATCGATTAAACATAAATATGAATTGGTATGTCATCAAGTTGTTTAAATAATTTGAAAGAAACAGAAGTTACTTATATCAGGCATCAAACAGTAATAAGATTTTCCAGTATTACGTTGGATCGATTGTGACACAACACTTAACTTGCACTGATCCGAGCTACGTTGAGACACGTGCGGAGCCGGCCGGCTGGTAGTAACGTATGTCCGGCAATGATCGTCCGAAGCCTGATTAATCATCAGCGACAATTGCGCAGCGGTGCGGCCTTGTCGAAGCGCGTGGGCTTTACATCATAACTGAGATATGTGACAAGTGGCTCATCTCCTAACTTAACTAGGAAGCCAATGAACACCATTAGAAAGTGAACATTCCAATAGAGATGTAATATGTTTATAAACAATATCGTTTAGATGTTTTCTGAAATGATAGTTAAAATGTACGATTTCAAGTTTCTAAAATGTTATACCTACAATTTGCAGATATAAAAATCTATACTAAATTAAATAAGTGAATTATGGTGTGAACTATAATTTGCAGCAATTTGCGACCGATTACGATACAATCAATAGCAGTAATCAAACAAACCAACCATTACCTATAATTAAAATATGCATAGTATGCAATCATCACGCACTTGTTCCGGAAAACCTAAAGCTTTTCCGCGTAGGTTTATATTACTTTTGATTGGTCCTATTATACATACAATCACATCATCGCTAATGACACTTATTTTCGGACCTAGTTTATTGCTGTAATAAAACATCAAGTTATAATGAATGTAAATGCTACTATCGTGAGGCAAATTAAAACTAGAGCGCAGTGCACTGCAGACAGTAATAAATTATTTACTCTTTAATAGGCTGCGTCGAGGGGTTCCTTTTGATCATTTCACAGTTGCAAGTTTTCCCACTATTATTGCAACTGAAGCGTTTCAGACTATGTATATCCGACTTATATTTAACATGTAGGAATTTCTTGAATGGAACACAGCGTATTGCGTGTTAAACGTTAAACCTAAACAACAATAATAAAAACAAGTGATTTATTTCATCCATGACCTTCGGAAGGACGTCGTTTAACCACTTTTGTGGCTTAAAGAGTCATACAATGGGGTCATCGCGATAACAACAAAGTATATAATGTACTATATTTGTACCCAGTTTGTTAAAAACATCGCTACATTGACCACGTTTCCATATCATTGGTGCTGATGAGGAAACATTGTATTTAACAATTTGTCCATATTTCGTGGTCGTATAAAATTTAATTGACGGCATTAACATAACAAGGATTTTTTTTCATGTTTGTCGGACAAATGACGGACTTCTTTTGTCATGTAAAGTGGTACATTTGTCATTATTATTGAATACATTCCATACTTTGACAATAAGATTGTAATCCAAGTGACAAGGACGATCAGCTCTACTGTAGTAGGTAAGAAACAGATGGATATAAAAGACACAATTAATGTTTATGCAATAAACAGCGACAGATAACCTTTCGACAGCATTTTTTAAAACAAGCATAATATTATCACAGCATAGCAGGTGTTTTTGTAGTGTGACAAAGTTTCGACGATCCCACGCTAATGTTCGTGTTCCCCGATGATACTTTGTTGCGTGGGTGACCTAATCTAGTTTTGAATATTCCCCTTTTGTGAATCATATTACATCGCTTATGATGTTGTGTAATTTTAACTTTTATGTAGCTTAATTGGTCATAGTGAACCAAAAGGCAACAGTGCTCTGTCTTTTCATCTTCTCATCATGAGTTGGAACTGAACAAGCGTAGCGATGAGAGCATTTGTTACGTAATTTTCTTGGTTACAGTCCAGAATTGAATTGTGTCCAATAACTGTCAACAAGCTGTCCCTTATTACATCATGACAACTATGTACTCTTATCAGCGAACTGTGTTTCGTAAGTATGCTTGATCCTTCGGGGATTCCAGTTGTGGCTTTGGGGATTTCCATGTATTTGAAGCATGAAAAAGAAAGAAATACATACTAACATAGACCGTTTATAATTCCAGGCACGTTAAACAACCGAGTGTAGGAAACGAGTTACCACAGTGCTTCTGACAACCGGTCTTTGGATAAGCACTAATGCGATCTTTGATCTCAGCAAGATACTTCGAGAATCTAGAATCATACCATGTACCCATGGTTTTGGTTTTACAACTCGAGAGAGTTGATAACCGAGACGCTTTTTTGGTTTAATTTCTTTGTGAAAAAGTACGCGTATAATTTTCCCGGGGATAAAACTATGGCCATTTTCAGAGACCCAGTGTGAGATAAGACACTTCTTTCTTTTCGACTTAATAAACTTTCCTATATAGTTCTAGAACTTATTCGCTCGAATAGGTTTAGAGCGCTATTCAAACTTGGATATATATTTCTATAAACGAACATGACAAATCGTGGAAAACTGGAAACGACTCAATAAGTACTATCGATATTAGCATCCGCGGTACGAATATGATGTAACTTCTATTATAAGCAACGTCATTATTTAACCATTTCATTAGCATTTACAACGGGTAACTTGACAACAAAGCAAGTAATTTTTTGGTACATCGATTTTTGTGGTCAAGTTCAAGTTGATGTTTGGTTTCGGTATGTAGGTAGATAAATATAAGATGAGAAATTAAATATTTACTTAATTTCGTATATGATTTTGTATTCGTGCTCACTCACGTCACGGTCTTCTTGTTTTTTAGATAAATATAACGCAAGGCATTGCAATAACAACATTGGATATCACCGTGTTTAAACAAAAGTTGTAAACAATGACATATTACTGCTAATTTACGAGTATAGTGCTAATATCGATTTATAATAGATGTTGTTTTTCTATCCTTTACATTGACTATTTTAAAAGCAAAAATAAGATACTGTCTGTGCTATGTTTTCCAAAGACTAAAATTACATAACATTTCATCAAGCCTGTATTTGTCCTGAGAGGTCAGGTAGACCTGTAACTACTATATACCCAAATTTTGTTGATCTATCGGGCACAATAACAACAACAACAGCTCCGGAATGTTACCAAAAATTTCCATTGCAAGACTTGAGAACCGAATCCAACTCGCAGTCGCTATTGCAACCACTTTACCAATGAAGCAGTCATCAAGACCAAAATTATGGCTCTGCTAATAGTCAGTGTTTTATCAACACTAGAATAACCATTTAAATTACTTTTACAACATGTTTTTCGGCCATTGCTCAGTTTACGCCGCAAATTAAAATGTAGTTAGCATCAAGTGTTCCAATTAATCGAGCTATGTGTAGGTATCACACTTTCCCGACGAATAGACACTAATTCGTCAATTAAGGACAATTTGGTGGTCAACATGAGAGTCGGCCTCGCGAATGATGCAAGGAGCGGTTGCAGGACCGATGCAATTCTCAATGGCAATTATGTCTTCGTTTAAAGATTTAACAGTAATTAAGATCAATAGTACATGTGAATTGTGGTATGCCGTGCAGTTTAGAAATCGTTTATGTGTAGTCCAATTGATGAAATAATGTTCTTTATCATTTTATATCTCACGCACGGTGTTTGGGCTACACTTGTTGCGTGCGGATCGGATATCATTTGGTGTTCGCATTCACCTTTCTCCTATCGCAAGTGAAAAGCAATTTTCTTCAAACCGAACGTAATTTCAAGGGTACGATGTTTATAAGGAAGTGAGATCTGGTTCACTAACCTTTGAAACAAAAATACTCCGTCCGGCCGAGTTGGCGCCTGCCTGGCAGACCAAACTGCTACCGCGAATACCGCGATCCTAGCTAGGTATAACGCAACGATAAGAAATGGTAACGAGATTGTATCATCATATCAATAAACATCAATGAATCATCGACCCCATATTTTAATCAATTAACTGTGGATCATTATCATAACTGAAATATTTATTGACTGCGAGACGATATGTGAAGAAATTATTGCGTATATATTTATCGATACGTGAGTCACCAGCAGGTATGGAGACAATGTTGGGCCTACCTTATAATAACAACAGGCCGCCTTTAATAACAAGACGCGTAAACAGTAAGACGCGATACGCCAATTTGTATTCCCTGGCAAATGACAATAAAGACTGATCATACCATAAACGGCATATTTTAAACCGAAAACAGTAATTCACGAATTAAAAGAGGACTCAACTTTAACATCTGACCAAAATATCAGATAAGTTATGTCACTCAGAGCTCTTATGTTTATTACCACCCGAAACTCTTCCACGATTTATTAACCATTGTTTCAATCTTGGTAATTGGCAATGACTGAAATGCCGATGCTATCAACATGATCATAGTATTTGCGATATCTGCGTCAAGATAACGGACTCTTAGTCGTATAAAATCAAACTAGGTCAGATAACAGATAGCATAGTTATACAATAAATTGAATGTAAATCTAGTGTTTACCTAGAATGCGAACGTTTGCGGCTGTCACGCTTGATTAGCTTAAACGGGACGTGGTTCGTTTGTAGGAGTTTATCTATTTAATAGATCAACAGCCATTACAAATAATTAAAATCACATTACAATGAATAATGCAGTATTAAAGATTGATCGAGACCGCCGTCCTATAATCCGTAGGCCTTCTATAATAGGAGCGCATATGGAATGAAATTCGATCAACAATCAGGACACGTCCGCTCCCGCTATGATAATGGCGCGTAATGAGCCGCACCAACACCGCACCTGGCATGCTAATTGTGGATCGTCACACACGCTAAATGATGATAATTAATCCGAAAGAAGCAGTAAGTGGCGTGTAGTGAGGAATACCAAACATTGAAGCAGTGAAGATCGAGCCTTTCGCTCCATACGAAAACTTATAAATATGTGGAAGAAAGAAAGTTGTACTCAGGAATTGGATCAAATATGTGATTTCACCAAATTATTGCCGCTCCAGATTCGAGATGGAAAATATCAATTGTTTTTTCAATTAAACAGATCTGTGTCAAAATAGCAGTAAATGGGTGATTGTTATGTTTAGTTCATAAATAAATTTTCCACGTGCATAAAACTTGATAATTTTGCAAATAGCATCAATTCCGACAATGTCTTGCTTCTTATAATAACTGTAAAAGAATAACAATAAGGTAATAAAATCGACAGAAAACAGGTTGCCTGTGACAAAAGACACGACTATTGTATGATTTGAGTATCAATTTTAAATTTTACAAGTTTAAACTATCGTCATAGCCAAAGTATATATATATAGTCTCCTATCGTCATAGCCAAAGGCAGCATATTTTCATTAATATTAAAATGCTATTCGAATCACTAAGCTGGACGAAAATAGAAGTACAGGCATGTGGCATGAAACGACGGTAGTATTTAAACCACAGCTATTTCGTACATTATTTGGTAGTCGGCCGATTTATTACCTAATGTCAAAATGCGGATACAATTTCAAACAGTTAATGGCATTATTACGGTTGATATCTATAATGCAACTGGCATTGGCATTACAAGAAGCGAAACAGTTAGGTGTGGGCCTAGTCACGAAGTTCTCACGGCTACAGATATGCCGATGCCTATCTCAGCCATGATAAATGCATCAAATAACGCTAGGCTTGCAGGGCGTGGAAATTACTCAAATTATCTTACTTACGGTAATGTACGCTGATTTAGGCACTGATATTGGGACTTAGATTGCATATGATGCTCTACCTACTAAACTTGTTAGATTTATTATCGACTTATCAAAACCTAAAGCTATCTATTAACATGGAAGTGCTAATAACTGCTATTTAGCAAGTATTCAAAACAGCACTCACGTGGTTATATTTTAAACTTTTAAGTACAGGATGATGACATCAACGTTGAACACATAAATAATAATAATCTTGTCAGAACAGATTCTGGGGCAAACCCTTTAGCCATGGCTAAAGAATCGTTAGCACATATGTGTACAACAGGTAAACAAGGTGAATCAGCGGTGTTACTACATGCTCGTGGTATGGATACATGGAATTGAAGCCTCGATTGCCAACTGTACACACAGCGTTTATAAGTTATGTGACGCGTAGAATTTTTGTTATGGAGAATTCTCGATAAAGGAAAATTTTCATGAAATTTAATCCACGAAAAACACATGATTTAAATATTAGAAACACGTATTACTAGTTTCCTTAAAGAGGAATATCATGAGAGAGAGCATATTGGAATTCCTAAACACCTCATGCCTTGAACTTGAGTGCGCCTCAAACATTCATCTGACGTAAGTGCTTTGTCAATAGAGCAATTTACACTGTCGTATCTACATAGATGTAACCGCCTACAATATGAATAGTAATTGATTACAAAAATCACTAAACAAAAGTTGATACAAGTTATTTTAGGTACGGCTATAGCTTATGTCAATGTAACCTAACAAATACGTTTTTGTCGATCGATGTTGGATACAACCCAAACATCGATCTTCATTTCTATCTCTTCTAAATCTTCATTCCCTTTGATCATTAGGTTCAAATCCTTTTCAAAGAACTACTAATAAAAACGATAGGCTAATCATTTAAAAAAATACGATGATAAGGCTAGCCAAATAGTATATATAGATTTATATTATCAATAAAAGCATCATAAATAAGCTAATATAATAACCATAACTAGTTTCAAGAATTCAAAGAGGAAGTACAATTCACGCTTTGATACGGTCGATATGAATTTCATATTTGGTCTAATATTGACAATAATTTGCGTGGGCGTATTGTACTAGCTATAAATGGCTGATAATTCGTGTTAAGGTGAACTTGTGTGTTAAATGCTTGATGGAATATTTAACATGACGCCTCTGCTTCTTCATCAGTTTCCAGAGAGATTTCTATGATCCATACCATGAGGTTAAACACCTAAAAGTTTACTGTGTGTTGAATGGTAATAAACATAGAAATTAATACTTGTCATGAAGTAATTTAGTTAATGAAACCTTGAAGTATTTACAATATAATATTTTTAAGAACTCCAGCAATGCGTCATGTTCCGTTAATATTCACATTTAATGATACATCACATAACGCTTCAACAACTAAATGTTTATTATATTTTTGTGCTACAAATAGACACAACATACAGCTGTATGGGTTACGATTCATATCCACGACCATTTGATCGATTATTCTGTCCTTCAGTCGTCAGGTAGATTAACTTGTATCTTTCTTCTATCCTCATAAATATAAATATGGCCCTTTTCACTGAAATAAGAAAGTTAATCTACATCATCCTTAATTCGAATCAGATTAGAGCTCTTTCATAATGAAACGACCCTATTATGTTCAATTGCATTGTTATCAATTTCGTGTATGCATGTTGTGATGTTTTTATTGCCTCAAGTAGTTGCGAATTACGATCTCATCACTATTCAGTTTTATCAAGCATCAAGCCGATTTCATCGCTTCCCTGTCATCTAAACAATCCCTAGATAAGAAAATCGCCCAATGAGCCATGACTCGTGGGGATAGAGACGGAAGAGTAATAAATCTGCTTAGATAAAGTGCTCTAGTTCGAAGCTATTAGGTTATAGGCTGTTAAGCAAAACTTACGACTAGTTAAGACGTGAAAGCTAACGCAATTGGAAAGCTTTGGGCTTAATAAAATATGAATTGCAGGCGGGACGGTACAAATTGACTTTTTCATCTCATTCTCAATAAAGAATTGCAATTGCACGAAAAGGGGGATCAAAGGAAGTCCCCCAAGTAGGTGGAATGGTCTAGACAGGCGGGCGCCGCTGCCGATGTCGACAGCTATAAATAAGCCAAACGTCTCCGACCTACACTGTAAGTGCTATACCGTAAAGCATATCTAGAAATACAGAGCTATATTTGGCTGAATTCCAAACCTAACCGCTATTTAAAAACTTGAAGAATATACAGTTATTGAATATCTGGACGGAATTCTCAAGTTTAGTTAGTTATTGCAGCTGATGCGTAATAAAATATTGAACTATGGAGTATAAATCGGCGTAATAACTTGAACCGTAAACGGCAAGTCTTCTGTACACGAGTGTCAACTAGCGAACATATTCATACATCACAAATTGTATGATCTCAGTTTTAACGTATTGTGCTGCACAAAAACTTGTTTTGCAGTATTGTTTTGTTTAGAAACAATTCATGTACACCGCTTCAAAATAACCACGTGATCATATATTTAATACTTGTGTGAACCGAGCAATAAAGTTAGAAATATGATAAAAATAAAGTAACCTCTAAAAGGGTTCTTAGTTGTATATAAAATGTGTTTAATACTAATAATGATTCCAATTGGATATTCATAATTAATTTAATTTAGAGCAACAACATTTAATTTCTGAGCTACAACATTTCAGTCCTGTGCTTACTTGTGCACCAATAAGTAATCCCAAGCATAAACTTCGGCTAGTAGTTTCATAATGATATCAAGTAGCCCCGCTGACAACAACAAAAACTGGTCAAGTGATTGACGAGCGCTCCGAATGAGGTAATTTAAAATAATGAACATTAAATTACGTCAAAAGCTGTACCACATAAGAGATTGCCACGTGAGATGCATCCCGTCACAAACAATAAGACCTATCCGTCCACACATGGTAACGATGACATGGTAAAAACGGGATATCCTGTCCTACCTTTAGTAACATAGATTTAGATGAAGTCCTCCTGTATCATGTACTTACGAGCAATACCAAACGATGAAGTAAGAAGAGCGGGCCGTTATCCATTATTTGCTGAATGGTGTGGGCGTGATACCTTCGTTTACGATTAAGCATACATCTCAATTTCATAATAAAAATATCATGTAAGACAAGCCGCTGAGTGACGATTGATTACTGAGACATGTTTGGCTCGGTCTGATACGCTTGAGAAGAATCGCTATCGACGCGAAATCGAATCTGTGGTTCAAGGCAGCAACTGTACAGGTTGATTTATAGCGGTGACAAAAACAATACATTAAAGGATTTTATGACGAAGAAAAAATAAGGAAAATATAAGCAGCCTTGAACATTCGAAGTATCTTTTAAGAGGATGACACGTCTATTCGTTATGCAAGGAAATCACGTAAAGTGTGCAGGTCACACCTGCTCCGCAGTTTTGTTATGGTCGACTGACAACAATGCTAGCTCGTTTAATTGAGCAATTCCGACTCGAAGAGCACATCGACGATAAGGATAAGAGGCAGGAAGTTGACAGGGCAGGCAACTTCGTTTACCTTAAAGCTGACAACTTGACGGAGACATGTTATCGCAAACAGAACGTGACCAGCTAACCAAAATGGTTATTAGCAAAATGATGAAGATTCTTAGAAAGATCAACAACTATGTTGAGAATTATAACAAGTACAGAAAGCAGATCTTTTGTATACAGTTAATATTTCATTAAAGAACATGACTGTTTTTATTAATATGGCTGGTATTGCCGTGGAATAACAAATACTTCGAACTAATTAACATTGATTATTACACATATCGTGCCTTTAGTATTTCAGAGTCCGTTAAGGAAGGTCACCTTGAATACCTGGTAACATTTTTATCGCACAACAAGCTTAATGTTTAAATGGCCAAGAACCACATCGACTGAATGGTTAGGTAGTATTAGCTTGTATTATTAAGCGAGGAACATGACGTGTGACACGCTACGAAATAAAAAAAATATAAAGAAAAAAATATTACGCAGCTATTAACAAGGCTGTAAAGTAAATAGATACTGAACACGATGAATAGAAAAATAACATTTCCATGTTTAGGCTTTGAATTTGACTAACAAAGAGAACATGACGACTAGTTTTTTTTTAGTAGGATGAGATGTAATGCGTGAAATAAACATGTTACACTACGCGACACGGGCATATCCTTTTTCCTGTTCTAAAACAATTCAAATAATATGTCTATTATATACCATGTAGCGACTGTAATGATTTCGCTGATATAATTTGTATGTGGCTACGAGAAGGCCAGGATGCAGGTATGGTTTGCGATGTAGCATGTCAACTAGTTAAGCCAAACAAGGTTAAGTGCGTCCGACACTGCAATAGTAAAATCATTAAGTGAGTAACAAGAATAAGTGCATCGGACCAGCGGTCATGGTAAACTTCTAACAATAAACGCACGCTTAGAAAATTTATGTCGACCACCAACATTGATTTAATAAAAGGTAACACTGCTGTTATAACTAGTATTTATTTAATTCGGTCTGTATTAAAAAGAAAATTCAATTATTAATTTGTCGAATTATACCAACAGAAATAACTGCAGACCAAAGCCTACCTGTCGAGGTAAAAATGTAAATTGTTGAGAAGTTTACTAGGCAATATTTCACAGCTGTAGGGGGTTGCAAGGGCAAGTACAAGGGAGGTGGGGCAAGGGAGGCACAAGGACACGCCTTTAAACCACACAGTCTATGCCCAAAAATGTTTTAACCACTACGCAATTGTACTAAACACGCTATATAATTAAACTAGAGCTACGAATGCTCTTTGGGCAAATTACTGTTTAAAATTCTGAACTAAGTACCTTAATATATCATAAGATTTTTTCTGTAGAACCACACTTCTCCTTATACATGAATAAAATATTTTCATTATATAAATATATATTTTATTATACTCAATCAACAACCCATTTATACATGTATGTAGAAGAATATCTTTGTATTCGACCACTTAGTTTCTACAATAAGATGTCCATATTGCGTATATAGAAATCAATGATCATAAACAGTACAGCAGATGCAGATGTACCAAACGAAACCAAATAATAATCCATATAGCTAACAAGGATACCCGTGAATTAGAGAAAGTTACAAAAAATGATACAAATATTAAGGATGGTCATTTACCGTAATAATGAGCATGCGAATGTCTTTATTAACACAATTTTTAACCATTGGTTTCTCTATTTACTAAATATGAAATAAGAACCTAATATGTCATCACTCAGCAGTACGTGAGAGTGGTTAGATTAACAGCAACATAACAATAATTCATGAGATCATGCAAGAGTCACGAATCACGAGCTTGTTTAAATCTAAATATGAAAACCACATTGTTTTGAATGGAACACATTGCACACCAAACAAGTGTCACCACTTGTTTGGATTCTAAAATCCACGTCTAGACACCACCGTAATCACAAATTCGATAATGTTTACATACAAGGTCTAATATTCAAATACGGTATGTAACGGTAGGATAGGTATGTAGGTAGGTAATAATATCAATTATTTTAGATTCTCCAATCAAATTATGATTCCTTATTATGAATAATAGTATAGAATAATATATATCCCTAATAGCCATTGGTGATATCGATTTAGCAGCAGTAGTGGATCTTTCCAGACGAGAGGATTATGATTACAAGAACACAGTTATTGACAATGGCAGCAATATAGACTTTAAAGGTCAATTCCGATATCAAAAATCATTAGAGATGTTAAAATGCAGTTTAAGACTCTACATTTTGAACATACAGAAACCACTGCACGAAGTGCTAAGCGAGGTATTGTTTCAGGTACCTAAGTTCTAGTGTACTTCATCTATGTTTATTGTTATAATTTTCAACTATTAGCATCTGCCTATTAGCGTAATTCGACGGTTCACGATTCTATCACAGGAACTTAGAATATAGGAATTTGGAATTGCATAAAATTAATGCGCATCTCATCATAAAAGTAAAGCCATTTGCATGACACATTAGCTAAATTATAATTGCAAATTAAGATGTCCAAGTTATGATATGGATAACATAACACGAAACGGTTCCAAACGAAGACATCAAATAATTCGGGGTTAATCAGCGGATGAAACCATAAATACATTAATATATCATTAAGTATTTGTTATCAAATGTCCATAAACTTATTAATATTTAAAATTCTTATCAATCGCTCCAAACTGGTTTCATGGTTTTATTATGTAAGTTAGAGTTAAGTTTTGCCCTATGTTCGCCTAGATCAAAGGTAACTGAAGAATCCAGACTCACCAGAAAAGCTAATTCTTGTTTCGACGGGCATGTTTGCTTTCCACGATGCTCTATTAAATAAATCTTCAATACTCCTCGTTGTCCGAGGTGGTAGATTGGAGGTGAAGCGAAAGCGATTCGAAGTTCGGCGATCCTGCGCGATGCAGATGCGCGGTTGTAGTGTTCACACGCGTCGAGGTCGGTCGTCGAGCGTGCACTGTCGGCCGGCGCGGGCCTACGCCGCGCCCGCCGCCGCCGCCGCCGCCCTCGCTCATACCAACCTCTACGTTACTTTGTTTTTGTTTTTCCGGCGCTCACCCGCCAACCCCCGGCTGGCGGCGGACGCGCTAAATACAAATTTCAGGACGCTACATTTATTTGGCTCTGGGTAATTGAGGCTGCTTAAGTACAGCTTGGCAGGTAAGAGTACTAAAGATAAGAAACAAAGAACGGGGAAAAATGTTTACGAAAATAATGTATGGGAGAAGTAGAGCAGCTGTAGCGCTGTATATAACTTAACGGGCTTTGGCATAAGTAAATTTTGTACTTAACTATACAGAGGTCTTTTTTAAAACTAATTGTCTTGTAGGCACGCACCAAAATATGTTTAAATAGTGCCGATACAAGAGTTGCGAAAATAATAATAATAATTGTAGTATTTTTGTATTAACGTTATCAAAATTGAAATAACACTTTCTTAGATTATAGTATTAAGATCTGAAAGGTAATCATCCTTGCGGGGACCAGCCCCAGCCCCAACCAATGTTAAATGTCATTCTAACCCTAGAGTATTAGTGTCTCGGAGTAATTGGGTGGCAGTCGCTCCGTGTAAAAAAAAAGTCTTTCATCAGGGTAGAAAAATAAAATCAGAAAAAATGGGTTTTCTTTCTTCTACCTTATGAAAGGTATGTTGTTTTTAGTAGGTATTAAATACTAAGAATCCTACACATAAGTTAATTTTAAGATTGAAATTTATGATTTCAATCTCCTGAAAAATTAAATTACACATTTCTACATCTAAATCGTTTGCATTAAGTAGGATATTAAATTAGAATAATATCAAAATACTTTTATACAAAGATCATAAGATAAACATTTTATTAGTAGAACAAAATAACCCTTTACTGTTACTCATTTTATTTTATCTGCACATGGGCAATGTAATAAAAGGCACAATGAAACTATTTGTCTTTTCTATAAATAGTGATAAGATAACACACGCGTATATACTAAGGTCCGATAAGACGTGCGTGCTGCGAATTCTTACTCATAGGCCACGCATCGAAACAGGGAATGCTTTATTCATACATAACATTTCACTTGACTGCTTTGCTATTTTATCTTCTAATGAATAAACACAGATAATAATTACGAAACTGAAAGGGACTGAAACTGAGATTTGACTCTAATACTAAAACTACATTCATCTAGACAAAAAAGGACATAGAGGGTTAACCGAGCCACGACTTCTAAGAGGTCAAAGAAAGCGAGCTGCTGGAGGTCAAATGATTCACGACGTCACCGCATCCTTATGGAAAACATTTCAGTCCTTTGTGGTTGCGAGACACCTGTCCGGAGACAATTGATTGTAACAATTCAGTAAACACATTCCCAGTACAATACCTTTCACTTCATAGCTTACGAGTGAGTTAACAGTAAACTAATTTACGGTCAGAAAGTACACTTGGACAAGGCAGAGGGAACAGCTATGTTTTAGAACGGTCAACGAGCTTATGCAACAGTAGACAATAAAGTTTAAGCTTCCTTTCACCATAGTACGACTGTGAATTACAATCATGAGTTTACGTTCAATAATTCTGTTATTGTGTATTATTCTCATACGTTACGCAAACTGATAGTTCAAATAGTTTGAGAATTTCTACAAGTAATTTTAAAAACAGTTTACCTAAGAAAATTTCTTCTATTAAAATAGCTTGTATACACATGTACAATATATCAAATCAGAAACGTAATTGACCCCTTACGAGTTGTGCTGCGGCTACAGTCAATTTGTCATAAAAACAAAATTGATATTTCTGAAAGGAAGTCAGCGATTTTATTCGTCGTCCGGGAGGCACGAACTGACGTGAGACAACGCTGACTCAGCTTTTAAGAGCCCGAGTTATTCGCCCCTTGAGGCACGCGAGGACTTTTGAATTATCTGCACAAACTTGGGATCGTCTCTCGACATTTTTATATGGCGTGAAAATTATATCGTTTGAAATTATTTGTTTTTACTTATGTCAGTATGTTTATATGTCAGGGAGGAGGTTATCAATTAGGATTAAAATACTTTTACGGCGATTATTGTTTGTTCTTACAACATATCACTGTAAATTCATAATTCCCAAATCACCATCATCAGACATTCTCTAGACGTTCAACGAACTAACTTGTAAGAACATGTGTGCAAGTTAACTTACTAATGAACGCGTGATTAACAAAAACAGAAAACATGACAAAAACTGGCCAATGACGTGGAAACGAATATTTTAATACAAAATGTGCAGTTCGCAGCGCACGATATTTAGCAAAGCGCCAAAGTATTATGTATGAGTTAAGCAAGACAGTAAATACTGTGCGGTTAATTATTGACTTTAAACAGAGGGCTTTGACCGATAGATTGGAATCCAAACAATCCGCGAGCCATGGCTCATGGACCGAGTTTACAGCGGAAGGCACGTAGCACTCGTGTTGCCCTGTGAGGATTAATTTATAACCCGTTGTTGAAAAGTGCGTCTGCACAAAAAGGTCATGGAGCTACCAGTGAAGTTAATAAAACAACAAACATCACGTACTGCAATATTATTTTTAGAGAGCTGTTTAAATGTGCTTGAATATATTTGTTTTTTTTTCTAAACAAAGAATTACCTAATTAAAACAAAAGACTACATACTTCTACTTAAGAATCAATATCAGGTCAATCACCTAAGTATCAATAAATATACGTAACATAAACAAGGGATTTAAACTGCAAAGAAACTATGTATTATATTTCTTGATATCTTTTAAGGTCTATGAGAAAAACTTTATTTATAGCCGGGTCAAAACAAGACAACTACGCTATATTTTAAAAACTAGCGACATTTATCGTTCAATATTATTACACATATAAATGTTCTTCATTAAACATTCTTAAATTAACAGGCGCTAATGAAAAACTAAGATATTGCATTACCGTGAGACTGTACCGACTGCAAAATTGGTTTTGGCATGTCGTGCGCTGGAGTGTAACCTCCGTCGATATCCTGTTCCAAGGCACGTACAAAAACCTTGTATAAATTAAAAATATATTTACTAAAAGAGCACTATGTTGATGTTTTTGATAGGTATTTAAAGAAAAAATCGATTTCCTTATTAGCAAAATTAACTTGAATCAGTGTAGTGGTGGACTGTACGACACCGCTTGGTTAACGAATCAGTGGAAATGAGTTGTTTTTGTCTTATTATGTATTTACTCGGCTCCATTTGATATAATAATAGAGGGCATCAAAGTGGCCCACGAAGGCAAAAATATCTTTTGAAGCTTTCTTCCAGTATCGATTCAACTTATCTTTAAGTGATTCAGCAAAGCAGTATACTGTATTGAATCTTGAATCTCTGCTAAAAGCAAATAGGTTATATACATTTCTTTGCAAAAATGGGCCTTACTTGTCTATTCTTAGTATTGAAGCATGCGGAACGGGTAATATTAAAATCGTAATTACTAATATGCTTGATGTTATGTAGAGTTAACAAACAGTATATTTCTAGTTGCTTTGAAAAGCATAAGAGTATTATCTAAATATTTTAGAGTGATCATTAAAGCACATGATATGTAGAATTATTATTCTGAAATAACCTTTCCATTCCTATGTAAATTATGGGGTATCTTGATACTTTCTGCTATGAATTGTTACGTTCTAAGGTCAACTTCTTTTTCGCTATAACCCAAACTTTCACATTCAAGTAGTTTCTTTCTTTGTTATTGTATAATCTTAGAAAAACATTAGTTCCTCTCAAATCAATTTCGCAAACGGAATAAATGTTTTCAAAACACTGAAATGTAACTGTATATTCTAGAATCTATCTTGTATCTTATTCTCATGAAAATTCTATACATCCGCAGACGACAAAAACAACGAAATTATGCGCATATAGATACGTATAATCTGAATATAGTTATTGTTTTGACGATTTTCCACACCTGCGCATGCGCGTCGTCGACGGCGGCCGACAGACCGTAACACTTTCCAGTAATGGTTTCAACATTCTCGAGTTACAGGAATATCGGATCACCTGCGGGCAACACCCGCTTGGTGAAACACCAGGATGTCGCCAGCTAATACGCAGAATTAACTTACATCAGTTAAATAACGACCACGTATTGATTGCATTACAGTTGAGAAACATTTAATACGTAAGAAATCAATTAGTCAACTTTATTATCTAGAAAAACTAAGCACAGGAAACAGGCAACGGAAACCATTAGAGTTACAAAAGTTTGTACAAAACACAGATTTCATTTCTAATTCTTCGTGGTTGGACGCAGTAATCTACTTTCTAACAGTTGCCGACTACTCCGAGTAAGTGGATGTATTCAATCCTACATACAATATCATGTAGGATTGAGTATGATATCACTGGCGGACATGAATAATGCAACGACGACCTTGAATTTGCTAAGATCAACTAATGTCACAATTTTCTATGCTACGTACTCGTACTTTGTACAAGAATAATAATTATATTTCTAAAAGCCTGTAGACGTGTACGCGTTGTTTAAACTACTGTCCACTTTGAGAGAAGAATCTTTTACAACTCATAAAATGTTCGTACGTATGTATCCATTTTGTACTTGAGCGACTTGTCAGAAGCTGAAGAAACATTTTACTTCCAGTTAATTGATATAGCGTTTTGAATTGCTACGTTGCGTCATTAATAACCGAGTCATCGTAATGCTTCCCTGTAGAGTTCGATTGTGCAATATTTATATTCAGTTGTTCTCATTAACATTAAGCAATTGCAGCAATAATTGTGTCACTGTCACGAGAGCATTGTCATTTCAGTACCAAATCAGCGTTATCTCCATTGTAATCAACAATAACAAAACAATTGTTATATTCTATTTTCGCAATTAAGTTTAATGAATGCGTAATTGTTACTTTGTTCGTAGAATATGATAAAAGGACGAGAAAATGCTTGGGCTGACCCCGGGTCTGGTAAGGTTGGTGCTGACTATTGAATATCAATCATGCTTTATCGAGGCATAATATTTGTTAGATATTATTTGAAACTTATATAAACTAGTAATAAAATGTTTAATCTCGATGGTTTGGCCATTTTGCAGAACTATCACGGCGTAAGTGTGGAAGTGTGAGGGGATTAATACGGTCTCCGTGGAAGGAGATGGCCATTTATGTGTTATTTCAAACACAACACGACGTAGCTCCTGGGATACACGTGAATGCAAATTGTCTCTGCTTCGAAATCTTCTGTCTCAGACGTAGAACAGAAATGTATTTTTAGCTCTGGCATTAAAAATCGAATGTTTCGAAATCAGTACTATCACCATACGATGATGTTACTTAATATCTATACATAGAATGTTGGTTTGCAATACCAACACATTTATTTGCCTGTCGTTAATGCACAGCTGACATTTTGTGAAAATGTCAGTCTAAAACGTTCCAATCCTAGAATGTTTATGCTCAAGGCAGACCACTTGCAGATTCAATATTGTTTTGATTACAAGCACAGCGCAGTACAAACCGCAACTGAAGACTGAGCTCAATAGATAAAATAATTATGAACCAACTAACGATCTTGAATTTCGATTGAGTATGCGTGCCAGTTCGCAAGGAATGGAAATAAATGAAGCTATAAGAAACATGATGGAATACAACCCGCCTGGTTACGATCAAAGCGGCATCGCTTTATGGATCTTGATTACGACATCCGTACGGATGCTTGTAAACGTTGCGGATAATAAGCGGTGGCTAACTATGGTGGAACATCGGTATTGGTATGCGATTGATTCTATTATTTGGGAGCGGAATCCACAAAAGAGAAATTCTGCCTCTGAGCACTTAATAACGTCATCGGCGAAATGTGGGTGTATATTACACCTTTCCCTTATCCTTCTGGAAATACAGCTGTAATAGTAACTTAAAAGACGTATGTATATTGATTGCTCTTTTATTCATATTTTTGTATGCTGTAGTTATGCCTATACCAACGTCCTTGTGGGTTTTCCCTTAGAAATAAGATCTATGAAATACCCACAAAGACTAATATTACCTTATACGTCAAAGTTGTTGTAATAAATGACTATGATTAGGTACAACCGAATATGAAGTCATAAAAGGACAATTTTTTGTAGAGAAAAAGTATTTTCATCACGCACTTTCCTTCAGCGACATGACGCAGATGGGGGCTACGGTAACGAACTGTCAGTCATGTGAATTGATTGATGCGACACCTTGAACAATAGGCCGAGTTTAGAAAGCATTACTGAACTCGCTAACACTAACTTTTCCCAAAATGTTGATGTTGCGATGTTATCTTTGAAGCAAATGCGAGTTTATGTTGAAACGCTGTCAAGATTAGATAGTACTAACCTTAACTAAAACTTATAAACACCTGATATTTACTATTCTTATAAATATTTGCGACTCAGTTTTAAGTGATAATCCCCGAACTAACATTTTTGTCTCAGAACAAATAAGCAACTACTTAGTAAAATACAAGGTGAATAGGCTAATATAAAGGGCTCATGTATACAGCCGGCATATAATTTTATAATAAACTCCTACGTGTAGGCACCACTCTTCCGTTTTGCTGAGTGGGAGGACATCAAACGGTACAAATACCACACAGCCATGTTATCACTTCTTGAGGCCATCTAGGGTGTTTACGATCAAAATGCTGCGACTGTGTATAAGTAATGATTGGCATACAGCCCGCCGTCTGTGGGCCATTGCTAACCGTTAACCCCATTGACTATTACAACTTACAATGAATAATAAGGAACTAAAGGACTGGTTTACTATCAAAAGCTATAAAATGAAGACCGATCCTAATTAACGGCAATGCCAGATTAATGTTAAAAGATTTCTAAATTGAAATAGGCAATTTAAATAGTTAATTGGTAACCGAAATCGTTACTCTAAAGTCATTATTCGAAGGAACGGAAGGTTAAATAAGGTCACAGGTAACGGGACGGAGGTTGGGGAGTAACCTCAGAACTGAGGAGGCTGCGCAAATTTTAGATTTCAATTTAACCTTCGCATGATTTGTATGATGTTTTAAATTACACAAAATAAATACATGTATTTAATTAATTAACATTATATTTATAGTTTAAAAATTAAAATCGGATCGGATTTAAATAAAGTATCTATTATACAGTAAAATATTTGTGTGCAATTAATTATGGTCATTATTAAAGATAAGATATCACTCGTTAAATATGAAGGTCTTCTTGTATGGCATATCAAAGTATAGTATAATTCCATTTCCGTCTACGTGGATCAAAATTAAATTTAAAATTATGTCTTGTAACGTTTCTCCATACTTTATAAGAAAGACAAAGCGCCGGATTCGGAGGAGCATTGACTGTGCGGCGCCGGCGCACGTCACGCCGCGGTGAAAGTGAACTGCACGGACAATGGAAGACGAATTGTAAGACCCAAACAAACACGAAAGCGCTATTGAGTATTCTCCGCCAATGCTATAACATTAGTTACTTGTTAGCTATTCAACTGATGAAACAGACCATCCTTGACACGTACATCAATGAAAAGGAAATTGCTCAGCACTTAATTATTGTTTTTGCGTATTCTTTATCGCCAATTTACGAATTATTTTGCCTGTAACACGACACTGATGAAACATCGACATGGCTGATCGTAATTTCAGTGAAATTGGTTTGTCAGTTTTTAACCAGGCAGCCATTCATTAATAATAATATCAATTAGTTTTTATAGTACCTAATAAAAACATTGATTGCTTTGCCAGTTTCTTCCTAGCTGCAATAGAAGTAACGGTACTCAAAGGTTAGGTTACCTATAAGTATATAGGTAGAACAGTTCTGTTAACTATGAAGGTCATATTAAAAACCGGTATTGCTATAACAGGAATAGGTTTTTGCCAATGTCTAGTTGGAATTGTGGTGTCGGCACCGTAAAAACAATAAACACCAGACAGGTACTTTTGAAAACTGGATCGCAATTTTTTGTGAGAGGAGGCACTGACATATGACTAACGGCAAAGCAGTTACGTTGTAAAACTGTGTCACGGTTAATGATGAAATGTGATATCTGATAACAAAGGAGTATATAAATGTCTTTTGTTACTTTTACTTGGTTGCTTGGGTTTGTCAAGAATACTTTGATGTACTTACGCTTCAGGCTAACATTAGGTGTACCTTACGTAGTTTAAATAAGTGAGGATCAAGTTTATTTTTTGGGGAATTGGAATTGAATTTAAAAGGTCTATTCATTTAATTTAAAAATACCAGATAATTTTAATCCGAAGAGTTGTAACCGGAACAAATGCCTGATAACATTGAATACCACGTCATTAACGCTTGCGTGTTAATAAATATACTTTAGCTAAGCTACAATTAATTCAGACCCATTAAAGTGCATATTATTAATAATCCATTTGACTTGTCATCAGACTGGCATACCTACCTATTCCTTTGAAAATAAACATTACGCAATAATTTTATACGAGTGAATATAATGGGTTACCTTTATCAGGTACCTACAGGGCCGGCTTAACCACGTAGCAAGAGTAGCAATTGCTACGGGCCCCGCGTAATAGGGGGCCCCGCGTATCCAAACCTCTGCCTGAGCGTAATTTTTTGAGTGAAACTTAAGACGTGGTATATTGAAGTTACTTGATGTCACAAAAACGTGAAACGTTACACCTGTATTCTGACTACGTTAGACAATCGGTAACCGATTATTTTGTTAGCGAAAATAAAACAGAATTTCATATGGTAAACACAAGTTCCACAAAAAGTTACTTTATATCATAGGTACCTAAGAGTCCATAGCAGATCAAAGGCTCCTCGATAGAATTTGCTACAGGCCCCGAACTTGCTTAATCCGGCACTGGGTACCTATACTGTGTCTTAAATAAAGTCTACCTGGGCCAAATAGCTGTAGGTACTTATGATGTAAGTATACGAAATCTGAATACCAAAAGAGCAATTGAGTCTTTAAAAAGCTTACTCATGCACCTTGAAGTGAAAACGGTGATAACTGCTACGAATCGGACATCTACTATTGGTGGTGCGCCCGCGCAGTCACGAGCCGTCGCCAATCGACCATCGGACATAGCACGAGTGAAACTCGCCGACAACAAGGTATATCATGGCATGCGAAAAAATACTAAAGAATAAAGCTAAAACATTTTCACTTTCAACCGCAGCGTTCGATATTTTAAAACTTGTGTAATTTATTCAAAGAGTTTAACAAATTCATTTCAAATCGATTGATGATGAGTCGATTTATATTAATTTTGTATCGTTAATTGTACCTACCTACTGTGTAACGGACGGTAAACAACTATTTAGAAAACTGGTTTCGGTTCATTTTGCTCAAGGTCGTGTATTTTCGATATGTCTTCGCGATCATCCGCTGACACTGGTGGAACTGAGGTCATTTTGCATCTCATCGATATAATAAGCGATGATGACCTAACTTCATACTTATTATTCGAGTGAACGATGTGCTTTCCTTATCAGATCACAGTTGTACGAAATTTTATTTTACTTCTTATTGCTATTAGTCTGATAGCACAGTTTATGCTATTTATAAAAATCTAAAAGCATGTAGGTCGCATCAATGGATAAGGATGTGAAAAGTTATAAATTATCTTTTTGGATGATATAACTATAAACAAATGGCAAAGCCATGTCAGACTTCACGCATAGATAGAGAATATCGTTTTTGGAGTATAGCTACAATATGTTATTTCTTTGCAGTGAAAATATTAATACATATAATAGGAAAGTTGAGCTCAAAAGATTAGTTTAATAATACTGAGATGATTAAAGTAATAATTTAATAAAGTATTGTTGAGTGTGAACTTTTTAGTTCGAAATGTCGTTATTATAACAAAACTATTTCTCATTATCGTTAGTGTGTTTATTTTTAACTTAATCTTTATGTCTTAAAAAACACTCAGCCGCCATTCGAATACCTATTTGATCGGATGCCGGAAAAATCCGTCTTTTTTACAGTAGTCCGATCTCCCTGCTAATAGGGAATAAAAATTGCTGTAATAAAAAAAATACGTTACGTATTTTTTATTATTTATCTCAATTGATGAAAGATGTTGCATGTTATCTCGAAAAAAATTATGTCGCGAGACTACGCTTATAATGTGATATATCCACATACTTGGTAGGTCTTCAACAAAGGTTAGTGTGAAATAACTCAATATAACCTACACACGCGCACTTCATACTACGTCGTATGATCGTGATAATATATGTGCTGCAGTAACTGGGGCAGGCACATTGCAACATGAATAGCAAATATGTGACCAATGGAACCACTACATAAATTATCAATACTTTTAACTCTCAACATCCATTCACTCAGATTATTAACTAATAATCAATTGAGATTAAAATATCATACTATTATCAAACCAGCACAATTCTGTGAGTTTCCAACAGGATGTGAGAACATTGGCATTCAATTAGTCATTCCCCAGTGGCCTTGTGTCTCTCTTAAACATTATTAGATGTAACGGGATTGTCAGTCCGATAAATACCTAGCCATAGCCAAATTATAATGACAGCTGTTCGACCCATTAAATCAAACTCTGCCTAAATGTAATGGTTTATGGAACATAGAGCATTGCTTAAAAACAAACAATATCCAGCAAACAGGCAATTACTTATAATAAAATATATTGATGTAAGTACCATGATAGAAATCTTGTCAATTGCAGTTTGTAATTAAAGCATAACCATATGCTTAATGTGTCTAAGCACAATTGATAAATCACACTTAATTGTCACAGGTGGCACTGGTGGACTTCACTGTTAGGTTAAATGAAAGCTTATTGTTACAGTATTAAGAAAGAGGATGTTCAAGATTAGGAAATGTTACAAACACTCACCAGTTCTAGGAGATATGGGCACAGCAGGTTTGGGTGCAGAGTTGGAGCAGAGCCGGCCAATCTTGGAGGGTGGCTTCAAGCCGGATGGTTTGGGCAAAGAAGATGGTCTTGTGGAGTCAGCTGGCTTGGTTACAGTGGAGGTTGCTGTGCTGGCAAGTGACGCATTTTCTGAAGACGTGGATGACGGTGGTGCAGGGGGAGTAGCCGCTTCCGGCGGTAGGGTTTCTTGAGTTTCACTCATTTTTTAATCACTTAGAACACTTAAAAACTGACACTTTTCAAAGTCAAGGTACATTTCTGAAAAACCGTATTCATTATACTAATTTTAGTTACACGACGCATTCTAAATCATCGTGCGACTAATATACTAAAAATATCGCGAGTTCCCGCGCAATAAGACGACACGTAATCTGGATCACGGCCAGTGCGTTGTTGTAAATAATGATAAACAAAATTTCGTGTGTATATAGACCCTTAGCGTTATTAAAAATAAAGCTCACTGGATTTAAAATCAAAATATACATAAATGCTCTACGTGTTATTTACTACTTCACGTTGAGTGTATCTAAGCAAGCATGTTATTTAGAAAAAATATAACGGCATACCTTGATGAAATGGAGCACGAAAAGTGCTACCAGTAAAGCAAAGAAAAACTCGCGAGATTTTTACCGCTCGTCGGGACCAGCTGAGCTTGACCGTTGACGTTATCACTGCCACTACACACACATTACCTAATTATATCTAATGGACGAATGTCATGTTTGAAACATTAAAAAACCAACACTGAAAGTATTTACACTGTTAATACCACATAAAAATTAAACAAGCTGCCAGCTAACAGAAAACAAATTGTAGCAATGCAATACAATAAACTCATTCGTCCTCCCTTTACGTTCAAAACTTCAAAGTTACGTTTCGTTCGTATAGTAGACTTCCTTTTGATTATGTTAGATTTGTTATCTACGTTTAGCTAAAATTGGTGAATATTCTTTTAAACGTGTTTCTTGAAATTTTTATATTATTATATTTGAAATTTTAGGAAGACAGTACGACATGAATTTAAAATTTAATTATAGGAGGAAATAAGATTAGGTAATCTATATACAATAGGTTTTTAACATTAATATTCAAAATAAAATCAATAATTTGTTCGTTCAGAAAGATACGTAGCTAATCATCCAATTTTTAAACCAAGGAAATGAAGTTTGTGATTTTGACGTTGACAAACAAATGTCATACGAAGTTTTCCCCTGTGTTCTGTTCTCGTCGTCATCGAGCAAATGCTGAAGAAATACTATATTTTCACAATGTCTGTGAATAAATAATGGCAGAATAATTAACAGTAATAAAAAAAGATGAAGCTCGTTCATAAAAATATTGAAAAGGATGGCTGCGGGTGAGCATTATTCTGAATTCTTTTGATGTAGAAAATTGGAATTAAATCGTGCTGTCTTGTGCCCGAAATTATTAAAGATCCCTCCTTTGTTGACCTGTGGTTTTGGCAGATGGTGTAGGATCGTACAGTAGTCAGGAACCATTATTAGACACGAGTTGAAATAGGCTTATGTTTAGCAATGGTACTTACCCCTAGTATCTGATCCAAGACAGTGCTCATGACTCAGTCTCCTTTCATTTCAATAATACTCTTATCAATTATATTATTTTTATCATGTAGGAGTATTGGCCTTGTTCCTGAGGAGCCAGAAGACATGTGGCATGCATACAATCTGGTCGCAGAAGGTGACATGGTGACAGCATCTACTGTACGCAAAGTCCAGACGGAGTCTTCTACAGGTTCCTCAACCAGTAGTAGAGTGCGAACCACACTCACTGTCACTGTAGAAACCATAGATTTTGATACACAAGCATGTGTACTCAGGTTAAAAGGTCGAAATATTGTGGAGAACCAGTATGTAAAGGTAAATATGCAATAATTGTAATCAAACTTAATTCCTATTTATTATACCTATAAACATTAACTTGAAAATTTTAAATGTGAAAATATTTTTGTGTGCTGGTTATTGTTTCATCATTTATAATTTTATTCTCCCAACCCAATAAGATTAAAGATTTCCTTGATGTGATACCAAATTAAATATTTCAGATGGGTGCTTACCACACACTGGACTTGGAACTAAATAGGAAGTTTGTTTTACAAAAAGCACTATGGGATTCAGTAGCTTTGGAGAGGGTGGACATGGCATGCGATCCTGCTGCCAATGCCGATGTTGCTGCAGTTGTGATGCAGGAAGGTCTAGCACATGTGTGTCTTATCACACCCTCTATGACATTAGTGAGATCCAAAATTGATATTACAATACCAAGGAAACGAAAAGGATTTGTGCAGCAACATGAAAAGGTATGATAATATGGTTCGAGTTCATTTATGTATGTAATTTCAACTTCTAAACATACCTATAGCTTTGCAGCATTAGTGTACTGTTTCATATAAAGGAACACAATTCAGTTTTCATCACCATGCTTAATTCAGCCTATATTATAATAAAATCATTAAATTCATCTGAAATTTGTTCGGTATACTGTTACATTGTTTACAATTCATTGCACTGTGCTTATCTGGGAATTCCTAATATGATCTAACTAATGCTGTAATGTGATGTAATTTTGGTCTATTCATGTTTGTTTTTTCTTGTTGTATATTACAGGGTCTCAATAAATTTTATGAAGCTGTAATGCAAGGCATCCTCAGACATGTAGACTTCAGCATTGTCAAGTGTGTGATCATCGCTTCACCAGGATTTGTCAAAGACCAGTTCTTTGAGTACATGATGCAACAGGCTATCAAAACTGATAATAAACTGCTTATTGATAATAAAAGCAAGTTTTTATTGGTTAAAGCTTCATCAGGATTCAAACATTCTTTAAAAGGTTAGTTTTTTTACTCAACTAGTCTTCTAGTATCATAATTTAATTGCCAAGTAGTCTAGCCTTAAAACTTGTGATGCAATTGCTTACTTGTATCAAGGTATGCCTTCAACACAGTAACATAAAGATCCACTGTCAATCTTCCTATTTTATTTACATCAATTTAAACACTATGCATGACAGTAATACTTGAGCATGTAAACATGAGATAATAATCTATTAACATTAATCCACTATATAGATAACAATTACCTTATCTTTCTCAAATCCACTGCCATACAATAAATTCAAATGTTTGTATCCAAAAATTTGAACAATTACATAATTAATGAATTCGTAATTTGCGCATATAAAATCGCTTTTTTTTTGAGTACATCATACTTATGGTCTTGAATTCTTGATGCAGCTGCGTCATGGATTTTCCGAACATCATGGTGCACTATCACACAATAACTTAATATACCATCATGTTTCATGACCAGTGGTTGATAGTATGTATTATTTCAGAGGTGTTACAAGAGCCAGCAGTCATGGCAAAGATCTCAGACACAAAAGCTGCAAATGAAGTGAAGCTTCTAGAAAGTTTCTACACAATGCTGCAAATGGAACCCGCCAGAGCGTTCTATGGGAAGAAACATGTGGAACGAGCAAATGAGGCCCTTGCCATTGAGACGCTTATGATTTCTGATAAATTATTTAGGTAATTTCTTTTTATAATGTTAGGCATGAGTATTGATATTGTAATTCAGCCCTACCAAAGGCAGCTGCTGCTACAGGCTCTGGGTATTTATGTTAAGATCTTTGCCTACCTCCAGTAGTCTGATACTTTAGGGTACCATTTGTAACATAATCAATGTTTGAGCAAATACTATGCTTATCTCTTTAAAACATCTTTATTATCTCTGATTTCATCAGATTTAAGTAGACAGTAATACTTAAATTTTTTTATAGGTGTCAAGATATTCAGCAACGGAAAAAGTATGTGGCCATAGTAGATTCTGTTAGAGAAAATGGTGGAGAAGTTAGAATTTTCTCTAGCATGCACGTGTCTGGAGAACGTAAGTGCCATATACATATTACTTTTTTATTTGTCATATCAAGATGACTAAATAGATCAAGTAATTATAACATTCTAGTCTTTTGTTTGGGCAACCCATATCCAATGTAATCTATATGGTTTAAAGAAGAACACGCCAATATAGTTAGAACCATTATTTTTTTATTATATCACTATTTATGTAATGGTCTATTCTTTCAGAATTAGACCAGCTGACCGGTATAGCGGCCGTCCTGCGGTTTCCAATGCCGGAACCCGAGGATAGTGATGCTGAAGACGACAGCGACAATGATTCTGACTAGGATATTAGTAGTTTATTGCTTTTGATCCATTCACGTTATAATGCCGATATCGATACTTTCACTCCGATAATTTTTTCTTAGAAAAGACTGTATCTATTGATAATAAGAGACTCTCTGAAGCTGCTATAATCATACATTTGATAGTTTGTGTTAAACACTTCAGGATTTTTAAAGTGAGATGATCTAGTTCTGTTAAAAAAGATAATATTTATGTATTAAGAGTGAAGTAGGATCATTAGATACAAGTTGAAGTAGGACATTATAATGTGAATTGGTACTTTTTCCTTAGTGGTTTTTTTCCTCAACAAAATAGACACATTGATCTGCTCAACCTCGTACATAGCATTTTTACATTGAAACAATTTACGTTATACAGAACTTTTATTTAATATAGTCTGGTACTTCAGTCTACCTTGGTACTCTATAATTTCAGTGTTAGTGTGCTAAGCCGTAACTATTAGTACCAAAGTAATTTTGTTACTTTCAAATGACTTTATTTTAATTATCTTGTTGTTATTTAAAAGGAAATATCCTCATATTTTATATTGTGATGTAAATATTATACTATAATTAATTAGCACAATACAGAAATAAAAACAATTATTTTGACATGTTTTTTTATTTATGATTTAAGCAGATGCTTCCAAAGCTTCAACTTTTTGTTTGCGTTTTTCTGCTTTCTTATCTTCCTTGACTTTTTCGTCGTGAAGACGTCGCTTTTTCCTCAGCAACCAAATTTCCTTTTTACGTTTCTCTTGCCCAGCCTTCATGCTCTTGTAAAGATTTCTATGTTTTTTGCGAACAAGTTTCTCTCTCAATCTAAATGCCTGTTTGTCTTCAATTTCTTTTTGATAGGGGTGCTCCTTATGGGGCACTCCAGCAGTGACAGCCATTGCTTTTTTCTGCAATAAAAAATAAAAATTACACATACATTCTTAGTTGACAAGGCCCTGTTCATACTGCTTAGCTAGATCAGCACTAACACCAGCAACCTAAATACTTGAGAATTATGTAATTTACCTTTTCTTTAGCTATTTTCTTTTTCTCTGGGTCCACATTATCATCCTCATCAGAAGTGGAATCCTCTTCCACTTCCTGTTGGTATTGCTTGGCTAGTGCTGCTTCAGCATCACCATCTTCCTCAGAATCAGGTTCCTCTTCATCCTCATTATCCTCATCACTGGCCTCTTCAACTTCAGAGCCAGATTGATCATCTGGAGTAAAAATTGTAAACATAAGTGAAAAGATTGATTATAACATACAATATTACTTTTGATATTCATTCTAATGTCAATGCTTTTTAATTTGTATCAAAATTTATATTGTTGTTTATAAATATGAACTTTAACCACAACTTACCTAAAGGTTTGAAGTTAGGATCATTGAGAGCCTTCTCTTCAGGAGGAATATAAACTTGATCTCTAATTTTATCAACAAATGGCGATAGATGAGGGGGCAAGACGGCGCCCATTAGATACTTATTGATAGGCAGCAGAGTTCTTGCATTGACACTGTCAAACACCCACTGGGGCTGCACATAGTATCTAGAGAGGTATTGCTTATCCATAGTAGGCCTGTCTACAATCTGGTATGCAATACTTTCATCAGATTCATCAAATGAAGCACCAACAAAGTGATCCTTGTCCCAGGACACTTCTCCTCCAAAGCAACGGATAATGAAAACTAATGGTTCTCTGGGCACCTCCCTGTTTATAAAGAATTTCAGTCCTTTGAACATTGTCTTCAACTTGTTGACTTTTTCTGCTTCAAGTTTGGCTTCTTCTAATTTCTGAGGATCCTCATCCTCAGTATTGAAGATGTCTATTTCTGGCAACTCTTCAGCATCATTAGCACCTGCTACTCTAGTTAGAGACAAGTTCATAGCTGCTATCCTTTCTGACACATAAGCATGTTCATCAACAAGGTCTTTGTCTGTGTCTGCTGAGAAGGCTGCCGTTAGTTTGGGAGGATAGACTATGTTCAGAGAACTGTAGAGTTTGAAATTGACAAATCCAAGCATCATTGTGTAGAATTCTACAAATGTAGACATAATTTTGAAATCAACTTCATCCTTGTTTTGAGGCTGTGGAAAAATCAAATAAAACCAAAGTTTTATTTTCAAATATCTAAATAATGGGACTTAGGAGATTTTAGCAGTACATAATTATTATTTTTGTCAAAACAATTAAAACTGCAGATCTGTATGTAAGCCAAGCTTCATATAAAAATCTTCTAACCCCTTTACATATCTACATTCTAAACAAATTTCTATTAAGTAAAAGATAATAACCTGGAATGAGAAATGATGTGGCACAATCCATGTGATGGTTTGTCCCTCCAATTCGACTTGATAATAGTAGCCTTTCACAGACACAAATACTTTCCGCAGTGCTTTAGCAGCAATTACTGCATGCATGAATTCAACTGTCAGCCTCCTGCAAAGCATGGACTGGTCTCTGGGTACCTTCTTAAGGGAAGGGAAAGTGCTGAACAAGAAACATAATGTCAGGCAGTCATCTAAATCACGTAGAGCATCTACAAATGTAGGATATCTTTCCTTGACAATGTGATCAATGTTTATCTCTGGGTAATCTCGTAAAAACTTCTTCATCTCCCTGTACTGTCTCATTGCGCGTGCACGACGTATTTTTTGTTGGTACACCTAAAAGAAAAACGACAGGGTATGTTAAGTCACATTGATACACACATAGTGGAAAAATTCGGATTTATATGTCAAAACACTTACTTTTAACTCTCTCAGCTTCCATATTATTGGCTCGTGTAGTAAGAACTTTATGTCCTTTGTGTGATACAGTGTTTTGATACCGCCAGCCCCCTTTTGAGCCCTCTTGCGATTGCGAGGTTCTCGAGGATAAATGCCTTTCAAAATGCAAATACGTCTGAAATCTTTAAGAGATAGCTGGAGTTTCTTTAGCGCCGCTTTTCTGGTCATGAATTGCGCTCCTTCTCCTGATGAATACTGAAGAAAGCAACATTTTGTTGGTTATATTCAATAATAAACACGTGTTAAGTCGAAGTGAAATGTGTTTACATACCTTCTTCTTCTTCTTGGAAACCATTTTGCGTTATAGTATGTTCTTATATTATAATAAAATCACCACTTCACTTGTTTTTTAACGATTATTACTTATAAATCTAATTTTTTTAATAACTTCGCAGTTACAAAAGCATGTTGCTATTTGTCAATCTGACATTTTAAGGCAGAGTTACCAACGTAGAAAGTATAGGAAACATAGTGACGATTTTTTAAACATGCAACAATTCCTTTCTGCTAGGCAAAACTATAGTTTTTTTTATTATAAATAGTTTGGGAAAAATATTTTTTTTATTATTCGGTCTCTGGAAATCTCTAGCCACAATTTAGAGCTATCTATTGTTTTTTATTGAGGAGTGATAAAAATTAAATAGCGAAACTATCGAGGTTCGATCGGCGGGTAGTGTTAATGCGTATATCTATTAATCGGCGATGTAGGTACTTACTATATGTAATTTTGACGTCACGGTTGGCGCAGTGGTTGAGAGATCGACTGCTGCGCTACAGGTCGCGGGTTCGATTCCCGCACGGAACAAATATTGGTATGATCTGCAGATAGTTGTTCCGGGTTTGGGTGTATGTCCATGTGAATGTATGTGTTTGTTAAAAATTACCTAGTCCTGTAAATTTTAATAAAAATTAGGTACATAAACTTATCGGTGAACTGTGGAATATATAAAATAAAACATTGGAATATATTTTGAAAATTTTATTACGATAGAAAAAATAAATAGCTCTAAATTACAGATTGATGCTAATTGCTTATTCTTAAGCTTGTGTATTTTCTTCCGATGGTGTGTTAGATGAAGTTGCAGGCGTTGTAGATGTAGTTGTCGCTTGGTTCTGGTTCCATGCATTCGGGTCTACCATCACATACATAGGATAGGCGTAGGAAGAAGGTGCACAACTTGGCGCAGCTTGGGTCAAAACTGAGCTAGCTGTGTCTTCACTTAATCCGGCATCCTTGAGAATGCTCATTGCGTTGGTGTAAGCAGACATCATTTGCGGATAGAATAACTGGAAGGGATACTGATAGGGGTACTGTGGAACAGTGGTTTGATGCTCACATTTAGGAGCAGAACTCTCAGTTGGGCTCGTGGAGACTGGATAAGCGTATGGGTACGCAGCGACAGGGGTACTTTCGCCTTGAGTGCCAGTCGGCATAGGCATAGCGTAAGCGTATTGGACAGGTGTACTTGGGATAGGACTGGGCATCACTGCACGCTTTTGAGTTGCGCTCTCTTCATGTTGTGTTGGGTAACTTGCAGGATAGGCCATCGGGATTGCAGTGGCGTGTGGTTGAGTAGCAGCTGCGACCGGCAAGAAGTTGATCGGCTGGTCGACCGTCCAATGCCCCTTTACTCCGCTGTCTTCCGTAGCGGCCACGAACAGGTCTCCTGTTATCCCATCAGTCGAGGGCTTTACGTAAAGTCCATGCACAGGATTGAGATGATTGGTATTCCATAAGTTGGGATAGCCACTCACACAAGTAACGGCTATTGCGACAACGAATACTGCACTTGAAGAGCACATAATTTAATATTTTCACTTTGAAAATGTATGAGTGTTCTGATTTACTTTAATTAATGATGATGTTTAAGGACTGAAGTACTCATTATATACTGTATAAAGGAGATAAGTGGTGGAAAAATTATCATGTTGGGAGATTGGATAAAGTTTATATAAAGCACGTACAATGCTCTCAATTCGAGAAATTGGTTATCTTCTCTGATTGTAGTTTATGATAAAGATTGTTCAAAGATGCTCTATCTTTCTTCTAGAATCTAGATAAAACTTTAAAAATAAAATATATGGTATAAATTATAGATAGTAATATAGTTGATCAGGCCTTGTTTACAAACCTTTAGGTAGGTACAGCAGGTCAGAGTACCGTCAATCGTAGGTAGCTGAAGATAGTACTGATGTATCATGGCCATATAAGTTTTATTAATAAAAAAAGAATTGTAATAAATAATCAGTATCGTAACTTTATTGACTAGTCATAATGGTTATTAAAGAAAAATAATTATCATCTATCTACATCTCCCAGTCCTCGATCTGGCAGACGGTATCATATGGAATTTTACCAAAATTTCTACGCTCATTCGACGGATTGTTGATCGCTCTGTCACTTTTTATACGAGGGGTTTTCTGCCCATCCTCTAGATATGTTTCCTTAAGCGCCTTTTACGACGTTTATAGGACAATTGAGTGGCCTATTCTTTATATAACTATTATCTCTTTCTCTATAACTATTATTCTCTCTCTTCATATAACTACTTACATTATGTAGAATACCGATTTTCAAGATTTTTATCTATAAAGCCGGACCGGATTAAAACTTAAAGAACCGCTGTTACTGCACATGACGATTATCATAAATATTAGAATTAGTTACTTAAAAATAAAATAATATTTTTTAATTATTATGCTTTTTATTTTCATACCTACTCAGTCACAGACATGTTTCATGGGTAATTATAGGTATTTCTAGGTTTGCATACGTGCAAGACAAAGCCAACATAAGTAGGTACCCAGTGAAGACACATTTTGTAAATACCAATAAATAATTATTTATTTATAAAATGTAGGCGAACTTTGCGGTTGAGACATTCACAAAACAATGCTGACAAACTATTCTGAGTAATTGTATCTTCAGATTTATAATGTCGTAATGTCACGTATTTCGCTGACGGTACGTCAAGGCTATTAATGTTTTAAATTAATAACATACATACATGCATAGCATCACGCCTGTATTGTCCGAAGGGTTAGGCAGAGGTGTACAATATTTCATTGAACACCTACGTTTCGCCGATGCTGTTATTAGGTCTTAGATGCGACAATATACCAGCTACAAACTTTGAGCTGCTTCTAAAAACATTCTTATGAAAAATCCCAATGTCTGTGCGACTCGGGGATCAAATGCAGAACCTACACCAATGAGGCAAATAAATGAATTATGGACATGATATTTAATTATGCTCACGCGTAAATCCGACTGTGGTATGAGAAGAATGGCTACGCTAATTTTATCATTAGGTATGTTTGAAGTTCACGTACAAGGTATTATTATATACTCAACCAGCATCTTATTATCTATAAGGGCCTCGCTTTCGAACATCTAATTAGATTCAGAGGACCACCAGTGAAACGAAAATGATAATAACCATAAATAATAAACGTTTCCATAATATATTCCTTAGACAATACTCAGAAATTGCAGATAAGATAGTTTTCATGGAATGAAGAAAATTATTTTTGTACAATGTTGTTGCAAAAGTAAATAATTTGGAATTTTAATGGTTTCCGTGACCACTTAGTGATTCGGAAGAAGTCAAGCTCCTCTTATCTTGATGAAACTTTCTTTCAAATTTAATTCTTTATTAAAGTTAAATTCTAAGGCGTGAAACGACCAACATAATAAGCTTTATGTTTATGTATTTTTATTAAAACTTCAACATAAATCAACAAACAGCGATAACATTTATTATTGCTGACCAATTTCAACTGCCAATGTTAAGTACATACCTGACGTTATTGTTTTGCACCCGAAGTGTGATGCTGTTCAGAACATCCACATGTTTGCGAGAGCATGAGGAGTTTTCCCTGTGTGGGTGGAGGTGTCCACCTACTTGTGTGAATTTGCGTTTGTTAGCTACAGGTAACAGTAGGTACCTACATCTGTAATGCGTTTTACATTAAAAAAATATATGTATATTGTATAATTTTTTTATAGAACGTTGCCCCACACTATTCCTATATCGTGGGTGGTTTTACAAATATATGTATATATTCACATGTACGTACACCCAAATCCGGAACAATTATGTGCAATATTTGTTCCGTGCGGGAATAGAACCCGCGACACGTAGCAAAGCAGTCAATGTCTCAACCACTTCGCCAACCGTGCCGTCAAAATCTCGTGCGGTTTTGAATTAATATCCTCTCACTGTTCATGGCTCTATATCTTAGACCCAATTTTAATACCAACGTCAAGCTGCGATATGATTCTCGGGCGTGGTGTTACCGTATCTTTGATGTACACTTTAGAAGTCCTTGGCATTAAAGCAAAAGTGGGTGTAATTCAAAACGTTAAAATTTAGGTATTATTATGGTAGAAACTGCAGTACTCTTAGCTTGCTTGTCCACACACTGCTTAGGCATACTACGCAAGACTTCCAGAAAATACTCGTGCTCATAAGACTTGCGACTGTACATGTCTTTATGCATTTATATAATTATTATAGACATGTGCCCAGCTACGTGGGACTGCCGCGTCGGATGCCGATGCTCGGCGGGCTTCATAAGAGACGAGCACTCCAAGCAGTGCGTCTTAGTGCAAAACTGTCCAGGTGAGATAAAACGCACCTGAAGTCAGGTGAGGTGACTCAAATCGAATCATCATCACATGCTGTGATGGTAATCACTGTGGCAAATGCATCACTAATTTCAGTTGCTGCGATCTTAACATATTCCCTTTCCTGGCCCTATCGATCACGAGGAGTACCGCTTCAACAATCTATTCAAGCACCAACAATACGTAGATATAAAAAAAAAAAAACACTAGGAATTATTCCTGTATCGTGAGTGCGTTTACAAATACACATAATCACATAGACATACACCCAAACCCGGACAATTATCTCTAGATAATACAAATATTTGTTCCGTGCGGGAATCGAACCCACGATACGTAGCGCAGCAGTTGATCTCTCAACCACTGCGCCAACCGTGCCGTCTAAATTTCTATATTCCATTCACAATACATCTGGCAAATGGTGATTACATCATTTTGATGAAGAGGTGGTGCGATGCTATATGCCCTCTAATTCTGCGTACCACGTAAGTACGTGAAGATATTGAACATTTTATAATGTAGGTCGATGGAAATGAAATTATTCGTTGTACTTAGCATACCACGAGTATTTGTCAACGCTATAATATTTGATTCCGCGAAATCCATACGTGATTGTTATGAAATGATATTATGACTGTTCTTGTGCAATACGGAATTTGTACATTGGAACTTCCTTTATTTGATTTATGTATCAGAAATTAATAATCTAAGAAATAACATTACGCTTTCTATATCTGATGGGATAATTAGAATACCTACAGTAAAATTACATACAAGATAGGCTGTTTTTATGCACAAACATCCGGCCCCCAGTGCCGGTTTAAGCAAGCGCGGTCTCGTAGCAAATTCTATTGATCTGCTATAGGCTTTTAAGTATAAAGTGACTTTTTGTAGAACTTGTACGTTTACCGTATGAAATTCTGTGTTTTATTTTCGCCAACAAAATAATCGGTTATCGATTGTCTGACGTGGATTGCCTTAGTCGGAAAACAGGTGTAACGATTCACGTTTTTGTGACATCAAGTAAATTCAATATACCACATCTTAATAAGTTTGCGGATACCCGGATGCGGATATAGTTCGGCCGCGTTTGCTGTCAAAAAAATTCGGCACTTAACTGATGTGGATACAGCCAGAATAGTTTATTTCAGTTATTTTCATAGCGTGATGACTTACGGCATCCTCCTCTGGGGAAACTCTGCAGACATCAATACTATATTCGTCTTGCAGAAAAGGGCTGTCCGAGCTATTTATAATCTTGGGCCAAGGGTGTCGCTGAGACACAGATTTAAGGAAATTAATATTCTAACTGTAGCGTCACAATATATATTTGAAAATTTAATATATGTTTATAAAAATATTTCGAACTTTGTCAAACTGTCTGATACTCATTCTTTGAACACTAGGAATAAACACAACCTTGCTGTACATGCTACGCGCCTCCACAGAATAAGCAACTCGTTCATGGGACAATGTATACGCTTTTACAGTAAACTTCCCAATGATATACGTAATTTAACATTAAAGAAGTTCAAAATTGTAATTAAATCTAAACTTTGTAAAAAAGGATACTATAAAATTTCGGACTATTTAGATGACAAAAACGCTTGGGATTGAACCGCTCTTTAGCCTTTCCTTTTTTTTATATACAATTTTTGCCATTAATTATTATATTATTTACTTCATTATTTTGATATTGTAATGTATAACCGCTATACATTGTAAATGTGAGTGAGATCTAGGCTGAGCGCTCTTCATTTCATTAATTCTCACGATAACTGATGCATGCTTGCACTCTGTTGCGACAAGTTAGCTCAAATAGTTATGGCACTTTCTTCAAAAGGCTATTCCACCCTATATTTGTCTCACATAAACCTTTACATAATTACAATCTGTCTGGACTTTAAAATAGACTTTGACCCCTGAGTTTGTTTCGGCGTTTCTTCTCAGGTATAGTCATAGGAAATGCCGACGCCATCTAGTTTAAAAAAGACGTGTAAAAGTGATTGAAAAATCCTAATTGCAAAATAAATAATTTCATTTCATTTCATTTCACCCGGGGCCACCTTTTGTGCGGGGCCCGTAGCAATTGCTACTCTTGCTACGTGGGTAATCCGGCACTACCGGCCTCGAAACAAATATCTGTAGGTCATACAAGTATTTGTTCCGTGCGGGAATCTAACCCGCGATAGGTACCGCAGCAGTCGATTGCTTAACTATTGCGCCAACCGAGTCGTTTGGGTGGGTTTATGTTTTGTTTGTGGTTGATTTTTCACTGATGGCCACAGGGCTCTACACAGTATAAGGAATTAACGCCTTAGTCTACCATGGAGGCCTGGTTGACAGACTACGTAGGTACACCCCGCGATTCGCACTCACACTCACAGAAGTACGCATTAGGTTAACACAGGATTAAATTTATTATTAGAGGTAATACGCTTACGACAAATTGTCAATTTCTACTAACAATTTTTTAGCTCCCACTACTGCCTGTAATACAAGTAACATACGAGTAATGGAAGTAATATTTGAGTAATCGAGTGCCTATGGCCTGTTTTCTCCAAACAGTATGCACTAGCTAGAGTATGTATATACATATTTAGGTTGCTGTTTGCAAGCTCGGCTGCTGAGTTTGAGGTCATGAGTTCGCTTCCAGAATCAGACCAAGGGGCGTGAGTGGAGTTCGGAATGGTGTCTGGTGGATGGCAATAGTGCACCCTTAGGGAATATAGGCGTGATTCTTTGATATGCTGTTGGAGGGTTAAACCACTTGTATCATGAAGGCCTAGTTGGTCAAAGCGGCAGGGTGCGTTGCCAGGGTGACGATGACCTAGGTTTTGTGTCCACCCGTAACTATTGGCGGAACTAGTTATCTATCAGTTTTATTATTGCAATGGAAATGAAGTAATTACATCAAGTGAATGTACCCATTTACGTATTATATATAAAGCCTGTAGATCTAAATATAAGGCTACATATACTAATGACTGGCTTATTGGTCTAGTGGTCGCAAGCGCGACTGCTAAGCGTGAGGTCCTGAGTTCGAATCCCAGGTCGGGCAAAGTGTAAATGCGTATTCTAAACGGATATTCTCAGTAGCAGTACGCAATACGCACGGCAATAAGGTCGCCACCTATTATATGGGCCGCAAACACGGCATCGGGCGAAATGTGGGTGTACAATAGGAGGAATAAAGGCGTCATGCTATGTTATGTTATGTGCTGATCTGCTGATTGCTTCCGATGATGCGTGCCTTTACGCATTGACGCATTGGTTGATGCGGACATTTATAAATTTATATTCATAAATGAATAAGGTAATTATATTCATATGTTCGAGTGGCCTGATTCTATGTACTTAGGTGAGATCAAACATCATGAGTTCGCAGAAATTTCTCGGTCAAGTACTTGTTTGGTATACTTATGAAGATTGCAACCTAAGTTACATTTTGATCAAAAAGTCAATCGCAGAATATGTATAAATATTAGTGTCTCAGTAGCCATGGTACAATACACAGTAACAATGAAGGCTATACTTTTGTCTGGTGTGTTCGCGGTGGTCGCCCTGACGGTTGCGGGAGCTCCTACTTATACAGAGAGTGAAGCCCAGCAGTATGTGAGTCAGCAGCAAATAGAAAACTTCCTGCGGGACAGACGTGCGCCGTATGCCCAGTTCGTGTCGCCGTGTGCCGCCGCCAGTGGCATGCAAGTGCCTATCAGCCCCGTCCAAGTTCCCGCTTTCGCATCACCGTCCTATCAAGGATATGCTGCTGTTCCTGTACCGCAATACGGATACGCCACCATGCCGCATTACCGCTCCGTGGAGGAACAGAACGAGCCTGAATTGTTAGCCTTTTCCGACTCCGATCGTTTTATGCGTGAACATGTCCCGATGGCTCGACTGGGAGGTTACGGCGGTTCTTCTGTTGCGGCTGTGGGTCCAGGTGTCAATTCGCTGGGCGGGCAGGTGCTTTCTCAGGCGACATCCGGTCCTGCACTGGGTGTGTTCCCCAACGCTCACGTCGGAGGATGCGCTGTTCCGCTGCTATTCAGTTGTTCGCCAACGATAGTCCCGGGACATATCGTGGAATCTCAGTCCCATATAGCGCCAGCGTCTGTCGGTGTCGCGGACTCGTACAGATTGGTAGATGAGCCGGTGCATCACGACGTCCACGATCAACACGATGAGATGTTAGCTCAGGAGCATCTGAATCTAAACCCAGGCCATGAATCCAGTCACGCTACGCACTAATAAGTTTAGTTAATTTTAGAGTGTTATAATTAAGATAGTAATGTAATGTTGTTTTAATAAAAGTTAAACCTTAATGTATCTAAATTGTTTTCGTTCAACCACCTGCAAAAGATTTCATTTACTAGGCTGTCAATAGATACTAAGCTCCCAAGACTACATTCCTACACGATACACAATTAATACAGCACTCATGCAAATCTATAAATGAGCGTGTCATTAGTGTAATACATCAATAGCTTTCCAATTTCAATCATAATGAGAATAGTGTTGATATTAATTATTGCTACCGGATCCGCCTTTACGGCGCCCACAAGTGGTACATGGGATATCAAGAAAGTGGCTTCAAAAAATAACATTTCCTGTACCAATTCAAAAATGATTGACATTCAATCCTTGAAGAAATTTCCATCGTATGAAGAGGATTGTGACAGCCCTGGAGCTACATCTGAACATTCTGCCATGACCACTTCTAAGGTAACAGAAGATGAAGCTGTTTATGTTAACAATGAGGATCATCATGAGGCGGATGCTTCATGCCACCTCAATATAGAACCAGTTGGACGAAATACTGCGACTGCTTCTGTCAGCTCTGCACTATTGCGCGAAATAGGATCAGTCTCACCTTTAGACATGTTACTGAAACCCCACGCTCCTTTTTGTAAGAACCCAATTTCTCATGCCAGCCAGGACGTAGCTGTGAACCAAACTCCTCATAGAGCTGTTCAAAGTGGGACCAACATGAGGAACAAGAGGAATACGTTTTGGACTGACACGGACCGAGCTGTCAGCCGCTATAAGGTATCAGAAGATTACCCGGAGGAGCATCAGGGGAACCGTCATGTAATTTCCAAGGACTATCCTGTATCAAATCTAGTGCGTGTGACACTATGCGCGGAACATTAGTAGTAAATTAAGCTGAAACCTTAAAAATGAAATATGTTGATATGCTATAATTTCAGAAGTACTCTAATAAAATTATTAATAACTTAAAATAACATAAACATGGCATTATGCTTGTATTTTTATTCCCCAAGGGGTTCGGCAGCTATAGGTATACTATGTACAATAGATGCACCCACATTTCGCTAAATTTGATATTAATTTGGTAACTTTGTTAATTATGATTTACCAATGATCAATTATGTAAAATACTAATGTAAACATTGGACACTAATTGAGGTAACATATTATCACCATTAATTTAATTACCTCCCAAAGAGGTAAGACGGTAAAATCAAACTATACGTACATAGATAGCTAGGTAATGTAAAAAGTTCAAATAGAATAATAATAATACTGCGAATGTTGGATACTGGATCACTTGTCATACATACTGTTCCTATCTGTTAAATATATTTGTATATTTTGTACAACAGCGACATAAGTTGATGAACATTTCGAAATTTTGAAATTGATTTATCAAAATATTAATACATAGTTATACTAGTCGATAAAATTATCCTATTCTATAAGTAAGAATGAAATTGAAAGTTTTCTTTAATATAAAATCTTTAGTACTTTTCTACAATTATCAGCTACTTTTGTCGCTGAGTGTGTAACAAAATAAAAGATTTAAATAATTAACAGTTTCTTGCTGTAAAAACCGATTCGATACCGAAGATTTTTGTTTGGCGCACCCTGGCCAGTCAGCCTCGATAACACCATTGCAGATTAGCTAATCTTTCCACTACGCATGATTTCTAGGTCTACACAGAATCGTGGCACTAAATGATGAGACCAGTGGCGCAGTAACTAACTAGAGCTTTCCGCGCTCGGTTAAATATTAGTATTGTCTACATAATTCCCGATCTCGATATATGTGTACATGAAATGTATGTTTGTACTGTGCCCACATGCTCACGATACAGGTGAAACTCGAAAGCCAGTATGGAGATTGGTTAAAAAAGAACACACGTATAGGCTGCAAAAAAATGCATCACTATTCGATTGTTAGCTGTGGTGTTTAGCACATAGGTCGCTAAAAACTAGCAAAACCTACGTGGAGAGATAGGTCTTTTATAGCTTTGAATCTTACTGGAACTATTTAGTGCAGACGCTGTTTTTGTTCCTCTATCTTTTACATCTCCCAAGTCACCTCGTTAAACACCTTTATAACGAGATTGGGTGACATAGAGTGTTGTCAGATCCGTTTTTTCTAAATATTGGGACGTAAGTGGAAAAATAGCGGGACTGGGAAAAAATGCAAGTCAATGGTTACAATCATTCTTCTAGTTCGTAGTTATAAATTGCGTGCGAACTTTTGCTACCAAAATAGGTACTTAGACGAAAATATGATAATGATGAAAAGGGGGATTAGGTCCCACTCACTGACTCCTGGCGGGACACATCCTGAGAGGGCTGAAAAACGGGACGTCTCACCAAAAGAGGGACATCTGGCAACACTAGTGACATACTCCGAGCAAGGAACACGGGACATTATTTTCATAACACGGAAATAACATTGTATGTCAATGTATGACGTAATTAATTGTAAAATTATAATTTAAACAATTCGAGGAATTTAAAAATCATATTCAGCTGTTCATTACGTACAGACTGCATAAAAGTGCAGCGTCAGCATACAAATAGTTATGTACATATAAATCTGAGTATGTGTTTGGTCATAATAATAAAAACTATAATAAAAAGCTTGACAAAGTAAAAAAGAGACCATTTTAGTGTAAAATATCTAAAAAACAAGGATTTGTTGTTCATTAACGCTGTTTTGGCGAAGAATTTGGTTGGTAATGAATGAGTTTTAAACAATGATAACTTCAACAATTACTTTATTCACGTTCCCGGACTATGTCTATTGGATAAGATTTCTCTTGTAGTAGGTCGTGTTAACACTCATAAATTCCATTTGGGAAGAGTTTGACTTCAGCAGAATATTATGATAGATAAAGCCAGACTAAAATCTCCGTCATCCTTCACAGCATACAGTCCGCATATCCTTACCTTGTTAACTACTTAGGGCTGATTTTTCAATAGCTAGATAAAACTCTGAATAAGTCCATACTTACAAAAACTATTCCAATTTTAAATTAACACCTAGATGACTTTTACCTGGGCATTGAGAAGGTGGTTCTTTGTCATATTAAGTCACATTATCGCAAGTAAAGTTGCGGGTAATACATAGTTCCTCTATTAAATGTTTTGTTATCTATGTCATACGTGCATAAAAATGATTTTTATATTACTGTGTCTATGTGGATGGTGAAAACTATGCGCGTGTAGAATAATATGCAACTCATCTAATATCTACAATGCTTGATTTTAAAATCGACGATAAGATAAACAATCTTCTAAAATACATATCTGTATTATATCTTTCAAAGGTTTATGCAATTCATGTTAAAATATTTGTTTACTGTATTGAGATTTTTTGGAATTTCCATAATCTCTTGCGTCTCAAATTCAAACTCAAAAACTTTATCGCGTTCATAATGCCTTCAAAAGTTGTTAGGAAAAACTTAGTTCATATAAACCTCCTTATTTTATCTTTATGATAATTTTTCTACTGTGTCTACTTTATGCCCTTGGGGTACGGATAGGCTGTTCATGGGTTTTGAACCCATTGCCTTACATCCTAACATGCACTTTACGTAAGAAGAGATTCTACATAAAGCACAATAGAGCATGAATTCCTCGGTTCAGTTCCTAGGCGGGAAAAGTGTTATTAGGTTATTAAATTCTCGCTTCATAGGAAAAGAAGGCTCAAAATGTTAGTAGATTTCGCTACCCTATTAATGTGACTTAGTATGACACTGGGTAACTGGAAGGTGTGCAATAGTACAATCCTGCCTTTTCCTTCGGGGAATATAAAAGTATACCTCACATTTTCTACTCGCTCCTTTTTTCTCCTGTATCAAGGGTACAATGTACAGGCATTACACATGGACAAAGGCAACACCTCGATTTGGAAAGCTATCATAAGTTATTTCAATATTTGTTCCGAAGTTAAATCCGCAGTGAATAAAGCCAAGCCCCAACTGCACCAATTAAGCCGTCCTTATTGGCGTTTATTAAGGGCCATGTTCACTGCCACTATAATGGATGTTTAAAATGCAAATAGCTGGTTACCCATATAAAAAACCTTGTCAAACGGCTGATTTGTGCCTTAACCTTCTGTTATATCGTCAGTGAAATTGGGCGTTAGTTTTTTTATAAATTCGTCACGTGGTTTAAGTTAAAGTATAAGCTTACCCCGTTAGGAATCAAGCGTGATGTTAATTAGACATCTAAGATTGTTTTAGATATATTTTATTAAATCGAACTTTACTTATACATATATCACCCTGTAGATAAACTTCAGTGCTGCTGTTATATTTGACGGCACGGTTTCGCGGTTTCGTGTCGCGGGTTCGATTCCCGGTGGTTGATTTGGGAAGGTGTATGATGTACGAGTTTGTAATATCACCGATTCAGGAAAACCCGTAGGTGGGAGCGATTTTATAATAGACTTCTTGAAAGCTAGGTAAGCTTTCAAGAAGTCTATTAAAAAATCGCTCGTAAAAATCATCGTCTATGAACAGTCGTACAGAATTACATTGCTTGGCAGACTGATTAGGTGACTGTATCCTGTTGTTATTATCAGGTAAGAGGGTGCTACCCACCCCTTCAGTACAATCAGTCAGTCGCCTGTTACGACACCCAAAGGAGTGGGGCATTTCATTGTTTCGCATTTTTTAATTGAATCATCTACATCATCTGCCTAGCCTTTTTAGCCGCTCCCAGCCTGAGACCCGTAACGACTGCATAAGTATTTGTATTACACTCGAACCAAACACTTAAGGGTCACCTATCCAAGGATTGACCACAGCAGGTCCTGCTTACACATCGCAGATCGATCGAGGATATACGCGGTAGCTGTGTAGATTAGAGCTTTTTTTTAAATATGGTGTATAAACAAATGAATGTGAACTTTTAAAGTAATGCTACTTAAACCAATGTTTCGCTTATTTTTCCAAGTATTAGATATATGTAATTAGTTATTTGATAAGGAAAATGTAATGATTATTTATTTACTATCTTGTTATAAAAAACAGTTTAAGGTGTCTGTTATTATTTTCATATAATATTCTCGGAATAATTTATGTGTATAGCGTAAATGTTACGAACCGGAAGGTGATGTCTCAGCATTTGTGATTCAGTAACAATAAGCACGTTTTATTTTCATTTACCGTCAACCGAGAAAATCTCTCGAGGCTAAATTAGTATAAATTACCAATACAGTTCAATCCCAGCATCAAACGTGACAGCCCACACGATGCAGACACTTGTAGTGTTATTTGCTCTGGTGTCCATCGCCATCGCGGCCCCTGCTCTACCTGGGGAAGGCTTGGAAGTCACGGATCGTACTCAAGACTGGCCAGCTCAAGCGCAATCAAGTTTACCAGATGTTGCGAAGAGAGAAAAGAAGTCTCCATTGGAGATAGCTACCAGTTCTATTTTACATTCTGGGGCATCAAACACCGAAGTTCAAAATGTACACAACATCGACTCTGGAGCATCAACGCATATGGGAAGAAGTTTCACTATGAAAAAGCCGCTGATTGTCAAGAAGAAATATGGTTATCGTCTTTATCGTGATTCTGATGAAGAAAAAGCTCACGCTGATTCCCAAGAAAAGTGCGGTAGAGAAGTCAAAGTCAAATTGTGTGATGAAGATGACAAAAATACTATGATAGGCTCTGTAAATGGAGAAAGTAACATTCATATGTCAGAAGATGATGTAAAACATAGTATAAAAATGGCAAAAGAAGCTGTTGAGAATTTACAGCGAGATATCAAGAAAATGGAACATAATAGTTCCATGAAAAAGGCACATGAATCGGAAGCTGACATTGAGTTACATGAAGATATTGAAGTTGCAAGACAAGCTTTGGAACATATTCATGAAAATTTTGGCACCTTGGAATCAATGAGTTTGCACGCTACAGCATCACGGGACTCTGAAGCTATGCAGGATGTACACCTTACTATAGCGAAAACCGAAGAAGAAAGAATGGCCCAATGGAAAGAAGCAATTGAAAATATTCAGAAAAATGTTGAAATTGCCAGGAATATCGAAGATAGTTTCAAATCCGCCAGTCACCAGGAGAGCTTAGTACACTTGGGTCAATCACAGTCCGCAACTACAAAAAGCGAACAATCTACACAACACCACAGCCATATACGCGCTATAGAAAATTCAGATTTAGGAATGCATCATGTGGAAAAAGGAGGTATGGAAGGAGAATTCCTGAACAAAGAAACAAGTGAAAATTTGGGTGAGCACAGTACAAGACAAAACCATAACATTGAAGAGGATATGAAGAGCGCTGCCTCTGAACTTGTTGAAACACATGAAGACAAAATCAAAAGCCAGGAGTCTTTAAGAAACGAGGGTCATGAAAATCTTGAACATGAAAAGAGTGCTGAAGGGAAACTAGAAGATGTCCATGCACATACCGAAAACAAGGATTTCGAAAAGAAAGATAACATTCTTGCTCAGGACAAAAGCTCTGAACTCAGTGTGGATATGTTACCAGACCAGTCTCAACATCACATATCACATTTTCCTTCCCTAAAAGCTGCAGAAGAAATAGAAACAAAATCGGACATGGAAAATAACGCTTCATTTAAAACATCAGAAAATATTCTTGATGCTCACGTAACTACGAGCAACATCATGAAGCCTTTAAGTTCAGAATCATTAACTAAACAACAAAAAAGCGCTGAACTGAAAGACGGTGATGACAAAATTGAAAACCACCATCTAAAACAAGAAAAACTTGCTGACGATATGACTGGATCTGACAGTATGATCGATTTTCTTGCTAAGTCTGCGGATCAGTTGGATCATGACAAAATCGTAAAGAACCAAATACACGCAGAAACACATCACGGTGAAGTACACGAAAAAGCTGCTGAAACACTCGAAAAAGCTGCTGAAAATCTGACACAGGAGCATGAGGAACATCATACTGAAAAATTGGATATGACACCAAAGGAAGCACATAGTGTGCTCACGGAAACAAACGTTGAAGGAATTTCAAAACAAATTCCGAAATCTGCTGAGCAGCTAGACTTAAAAAATTTGCACAATATTGTTGAACAAAATACAAATTTTATGATCGCCAAATCTGCAGAACAAGCTTCCCTTCAGAATCATCAAAACCAGCACATGATTGAGCACGAAGAGCTATCCCATGTTGAAACCCATCCTGCGATGAAAACTGCAGAAGAACAGTTGCATCATCTACAACACATGCACAACGCACACTGGGCTGGAGAAAGTAAAAATCTAAATCATTTATCTTCTATGAAAGCTGCTGAGGAATTTGAGATCACTCATGGACAAGGACATGGTTTAATCACTGAGCCAACCATGGATCAATTGAGGAACTCGCACTTAGTTGAACATGGTCAGATCCCGAGTAAAATGGGTCTCACACACCACGAATTCGAGTTACCAAGCCACGTTCAACCTCACTACCCAGCGAGGTATCACAACTCAATGACGCACTCAAAACTGCATGATATGAGCGGCATGGGTGGAGCTATGCATTCGAATTTCCATCCAAATATGAGAGACGCAATGGAGGGTTTAGGATCTGAGCACATGTTCCGCTGGAAGCCTACTCATGAATCTGCCAGAACGGCTTATGGGTCTGGCTTGTCAAGTTCCATTAGTTCATCTGGAGGGGCGGTAGGTGTGTTCCCCAACGCAAATACAGGAGGCTGTGCTATCCCTTTACTGCTCAGTTGCTCTCCGTCAGTGGTGTCAGGTAGCTTGGCGAAAACCCACTCAGCTGGACCCGCATCGTACGGCTCATCCGCCTACAGAACAGAAGATGACTTTACCTTCCACAACAAACGAGAAGTCAAGAAGACAAACGACATTAGAACCACCAACGCGTTACGAACACCCATTGTAAATCAGAAAAATCCAATGCTCCTAGAAAATAAACATTAACATTTGAGCTCTGAACAGTATCGGCAAACGAAATTAATGGACCTGCTAAACTAATTTATTTATTTCTATTTAATTTTTTTACTTATGTTTGTAAAACATCACAAAAATAATAAAGCATTTTCTTAAACATTTTAGTTATTATTTATGAAATCCCTATGTAGTCTTTACTTTTCTATATTGTTCTTCTATACAAAAGATTTGGTGTGAAAATACTAAATGTAAATTGAGTACATTAGATACGTAAATGTAACAACTATTTAGTTTTAAATTCATAACAAATACTGCCTTATTGGCCTTGTGGTCGCAAGCACGACTGTTGAGCGTGAGGTTCTAGGTTCATTTCCCAGGGCGGGCAAAGTGTTCTTCTCGTAAGTAGCAGCACAGAGTCTGGAACTGTGCCCGGTAAATGGCAATAGGCTTGTCCCCTATTACATGGGACTTAATAACGCCATCGGCGGTGTACAATAGTATACCTCTACCTAACCCTTCGGAAAATAAAGGCGTGATGCTATGTCAAAATGTTATCTTCGAAAGGCGTTGTAATGTAAAAATGTTCTATGAACTATGGCCATTGTTATTTCACTCCAAGTGAAAACTTGGTCAAATCAGTCTGATCTTTAAGGATCATTATAATAATTGAGGCGTTAAGAAAAAGGAGGACATGAAGCAGAGTAGTGGATTGCGACGGCAGGCCTTCGATAGGAAAAAAATAAACACATAGCGTTTTTTCTTCGTTTTTGCGTTACCGCAGTAGGGTAAAAAAAAAAACACATTACGCTCGCGAACAAATATTGCAGCACTACAGTATAATTAAATTACGTTAGAAATTGTAACATGAAACCGTACATTCAATTGTCAATGACTTCAAAATTTTGCTGAATTTAGTAATATGGCGGTCACAGTTCAACATGCCGAAGTATTTTAATACATTACAAAATATAAGTTGAGCACGACCGGTGGTTATTACGATGTTAAGTGAGTTTATTGTGATATGTGTAAGCTTTGGCTTAATTCAGACTGCGCCGTTAACTTTCAATGATCCGTTCTTTCCAAACTATGAAGACTATGATTACAACGAAATTATTAGGGCAACGCGTAATCTGATGCCGGAGTCTGGACCTGAATCTCTGTTCCTGAAATCTTTAGGAGACAATAGTAACTTGGACGACGCAAGTGGATACCGAGAAGGTAATGGCTTTATAAGGTTGCCTACTTTACCTTATGGGGACTTTGTACTATCGGATCCTTTACCTCGAAGTTCCTATTTTGATCATGGAATTCAAGAAACTTTACCTCTGGATTACATTACCTACAGTAAATACTTAAAAATGCCCTATGAAACTGGACGAAACACCTATGAATCAGATCAAGCGCTGACTGCAGGTGCAATGAACGTTGAAATGGACCCTTACGAGGTTGATTTGTACCCTTTCGTACATACTGGTATATCCGCACCATTGAATCCTGTGCCTCCAATTCGCTCTTTGCCTCCAGTACACACGACGCATATCCATGAAACTTTGCCGTCGCTGGAGAGTCGTGGTGACTATGGCATAGATGTATTAAACCCTGAAAACTCGGAACTTACGCCAGAAAATTTGCGAATCACTCGGTCGAGAAGAGAAGATTTTTTAGATCAATTAACTCATGAGGCGATGTTGAACAACATTCTGCCGACGATGCCGATTCCGTTTGTTCGTGGTGCTGAAACCTCTCCGTCCTATCAAGTGCCTCAACCGTTGCAGACAACTAGTTCAGTGAGGGCTATATATCCTAATAGCGCATCAAATGGCTGTGCTCTCCCAATACTTCTGGGCTGTTCTCCAAACTTACTTCGTGGTATTATATCCAGGACATACGCTGAACATGTGCCGCAAGGGTCATCGATGGCGGCCTATAGAGAAGCTGAACAAATAAATCAAAATTAAATGTGTCAACTCAGAATTAAATGTGTGTGTGTCTTTTTTTACCCAAATTATGACGTAGAAGGAAATGTTCGTACATATTAAATAAATCCAGACGTGAAATACCTGTTTACCCAGTAAATAAACAATTGAATGTGAAACCGATTGTTTTAGTTAACTGCCCTCGGAGTATATTGTACTATTATTTTTAAAAACTTAGCCTGCTCTATAATTTCTTCTGTATCATGGGTATAGTTTATAGTTATACTGATGTAAATATCACATGAACACACCCACAATGAAACAAAAACAGGTCAATATAAAAAAAATGTGCGGTATCGTAATTTGTCGTTTGGCGCCTACCCACAATAAAATACTCAATTAGGGAAATTAATGTTTTTATCAACAGATTCTCCGAGGTGTCCCCGGGGCGAGGTCCTGGGCTCCAACCTGCAGTGCATCACCCGCAAACACATCAGCAACGCCAACGAGTCACATTGGGAGTATTACGATAATCCATAGACAAATATCACTATGTAGTAACTTGAGAGTAAAACACGAAATATTTATATTAGTTTAAATAATAATTTACTGGCTCGTTGGACATGTGGTCGTGGTGTGGTCCTAGAATCTATTCCTATATCAGTAAGGTTGTTTTGCCTTGGGGAAATTCTCTATAGTACCCTGAAGTTTGTTATTGCATACTCACTAGGCTTTACATGGGACTTAAACAATCACCGGTGAATTGTGGGTCTACCCTTCAATACACCTCTGTCTAACCCCCTCTGGGCGTGATGGTATATTGTTCAAATATTTACCATATTCGTCGTATTTCTACAGGTGTCAAAACAATTTTCTACGTACGCAAATGGAGTTTCGTATATTTACTCTGCCTGCGGTTAGCGACACAATGGCGTGATCATAATTCTGAGAACAATTCGTACATAAATAAATAGTTCCTTCCTCGAATATTTCTATTGTTTACATTATTATCTTCAACGAATTCGCATTACGTTAGGATAATAATTTTATAATGCGCAATATTGGACTGTTATATAGATTAGATTAAACTGTTCTGCACTCGGCTACCGGCCCAAGCGTTTTTATTTATTTTTAAGAACAACCAAAATAAACATTACCTTGTTAAAAAGCATTCTTTACACTGCAAATAATGAGGTTAAGAATTCCATCTGTGTAAAATATTATACAACAGAGACATAAAATTTCGCTTCCCCGAGAATCGAACCCTGAATCTACCAATCAGGAAAATATAGAACCAGGAAACGCACTTCCTTTCGGTATACATAAATATTGCTTTGCAATAATAATAATACCTTTTAGCAATCAAGTGTATCATCAAATTAGTATATACGCCCTCAAAGGTTAGACTTCACATAATGCATACTTTTGTACAGCCACATTTCCATGTAATAGGGGAAGCCTATGTTTATCTAACCATAACTCCAAACTTCGGGCTGCTTCTGAGAATTTTAATATCAGAAAATCCCAGTTAACCTTGCTTGATCTGGGAATAGAAAGAAAATAACTTTATCTGGCGTTGCTAATAATACTACCAGACTTCGCTACGCTACGCTGGAGACTACTCTATATAATGCACTAACCACAGTGTTTTGTTAATAACGATCGGTAAGACATATAAACCCCAATAAACAATACTTTATCCCAATGTATTGATAAACGACATAAGCAAAATCTGCGGATGCTAATTACAAATAGGACGGTCTACGACAACGCTACGATACCCTACGCTATCGTAGCGTTGTCGTACCGTAGTCACGTTGTCGTACAGACGTGGAGTGGACACAGTGGCACACAAATAACCTTAATCATTTTGTTGCCAAATATATTTTCTATACATTCTAAAATTATGTGATGTAGTACATACATATTGTAGTTTGTTTATTTTCTAGCATAAAGGTATCCTTTTTAAATACATGTGTTCAACGAACAGGCGGTTTTATTATCTAGTTAAGCTTTATAACTAGTTATTATTTTACGAGCATTAATTATAGTGATAACTACTTCATCTGAGTTTCAGACTATTTATGAATACGAGGCCAAACCGATTTGATTTTATGCACACATTTTATGGTTTCATAACCTCACTATGTTAATTTACATGTGGTATACGTACCACATGTAAATTAACAAGTATTCAAATTGGTGTTAGTTGTGAGGAACATTTATATCGTTCCAAATGAGTACATGGATGACAACACACAGGTTTTGTTTAGTCAGATGAAACTAAACAAAATTAATTTGGCAGGGTACGCCATCGTCTCTGCGTTCCCAACGTAAAAATCATTTTATACCTACTTATGTATTGGATGAGTGTTCATCGGCATCCCATCAGACTAATATTAGGTTTTATGGAACTATTCACCTTGTTTTTAAAGCCTACTGTATATCCCAATGCTTAGCAACAGCTTGAACTATTGCCCCCAAAATAATACATGAACATGCAAAATTGCACGTATGACTTATTTGTCATCGTATCAGATTTATTATCCTTCCTCTGACCTTCGATTGCGTATCCTGAAGAATAACTGTGATCCAAGAAGCTTAATGTGACGTAATACAGTGTAAATAGGGGGATCGCCTGTTTACATTTGTATACGTAAAGATAGAATACACAGTGAGCCAGTCAGCGTGGCTAACCGATCTGAGAATCTTATGACGTAGAACGACAAGCTAAAGATAACAATACATCGTTTAAAAGGCAGCAAAGTATTGCGGCCCTCAAATAATATTCAGAACGTTTGATAGCAACACACGTTGAAATAGTTCAGTATTACAAGTTCGGAACAAAAGCAATGGCGAAACTTTTGTTATTTGTGACACTGTTGGCTGTCTGTGCGCTTGGTTATGCTAAACATCTGCATCCAAAGCACATTGTGGATATGGAAGATGATGCAACTAATGATAGCAAACCGATTACTACTGAAATCGATGGACTACCAATTGTGAGTAAAAGTTCTTTACTACTTCTTATAACTAGCGTTAAAGAATATTCTGGATATAGCAACGTTGTGATAACTATACGTATGTTCAACTACTAGATAGGTGAACACAGTACGTTGTTATTCACAGCCAAGAAAGGTGATGTACCCCGGTAGTCATTTCTTGCTCATTTCTTTTTTCGCACCAAGAATAATACAGGCTTGGGTTATCAAAATATTATATATAAAACTGTAATATGATAAGTTACCTATGCTATAGGAGAAGAATATTTTCCAAGGCACTACCGGGTGTCTGACGGTTAGACTATGAGTCTGTCGCAAAAGGCTCGCCTCCTACAAGGGACACGTTCAGAGCATTAACGAAATGTGCGTGTATAATAGTACACCTCAATCTAACCCTTCGTGGGGTATTCCCCGTATTATTCCACCACGCCTGTATAGGCGTGATGCTTTTGTTATGTTATGTAGTATACGATTAATTACTAATAATATTCTATTTACAAACAAATAATAATTCTTGATACTTTGTTTTGAACTTCACATATTTATCTTGAAAATTAACATCAATCAAATGCTTGAACGTTGGATGTACTTCAAAACGTAACTTTCCATGCATTTTGTTAACACTAGAGTCAATCACCTGTTGTTTTTGTTACATATCTGAACAGCAGCTGAAAGATTGTGCCTTCTATTTATCACATTATTGACAACATAATACCCCTTAATCCATAAAAAATTGACATTCATAACCCTTCATGCTTACTCTTGTCTGTCATGCTTATTTAGAGTATCTAATTACATAACTTGTTTTTTTTTTTAAATAATTGGTGCTAGGATTTCAGCTTTTTTCTATTTCATGCTGAAATCGTTTTTTTCTGTGCCCGGTTGCCATAAGGCAATAGGCTCGTAATCTAGTGCATGTAACTTAATAACAACACCGCCGAAATGTGGCTGCACAATACTACACTTCTGCCTAACCCTTCGGGGATGAAGGCGTGATGTTATGTTAAGTTATGCTATGAGCTTAAATTTTTATTTCAGAATTTTTCGTATTTAAACGTAGTAACTAGGTATGGTCACCAATTTCCTTTAACTTTACTCATGAATGATGTTTCATGTTTCAGGAAGTGTTAAGTCATATAAAGCCGAGTCGGTTCGTGCCTATCAACAACGTGTTGTTCTTCATGAGGTACCCGCCTTGCGAAGAGGGCTTCGAGAGGGACGTACTGGGTGTTTGCAGGGAGGTCTGGGAGTGAACAATCGTCCAAGTGCCCCATCCAAGTGCCCCAAGGCTACGAAACACGTGCATTAAACGAACCAGTATAGTCACCTTGTGATAGTTGTGATATTAGTGATAAGTTGACATTGGATTGGATCTAATTTTAAGATTGATAAGGTAGATTAAGTGATTACATAATATATAAAAATATACGCTTTATACATCGGCTTGGGTTTTGATTTAGTTATTTAAATAGCATGTAATTTAAATATAGGTATTTGAAATACAATTACAAAAAGTAAATTATGTTTGCCTTGACACTTTCCAGAGAAATATGTCGAATCCATCAGTCTGTAGATAAAAGCCTGTAAATCAAATCAGATGTTGATCATAAATATTGTTAAAAACCAATATTTGGAATCAGTCAAACATTTTATTAGCTCACAAAACGATTCAACATACAATAAAAATAATAATTTAACGCGTACAACAATTTATCTCAGTCAACTATCACGAAGACACTCACGATTTGTTTTATTTAAGTACTACACATCACGTCACAGTTTACAAACAATTTTACTTTTCTCACTTTACTCACATTCTCAGTTACAAGCTACAGTTACAGTGCACTTAAAGTATCCCTACGTAGTCCACGGCAGACATAATTCACGTCACACAGTAGGTAAATTAATTTAGAACTCGTCGAGCGGAAGGTATCTCTGCCGACGAGGCGGTCCACCTGGTGGAGAAAATCATTAACATCAGAGTTCCTTGAGCAAGCGTTTCGATCAGGTGTCAACCTTAGAGCCTCGACGTTTGTTCGATGTAATTAAGTATTTATCAAAAAATAAAGCGTTTAATTTTATGAATAAGATTGAAGGGAACTTGACTGAAGTGTGTGTGTAACTGCGCTGTGCTGCGGAAGATCACAACCTAATTAAAATGATGGGGCACCTCACCAGCATATACTGGTGTGGTCACATGAGCGAGGCGGGCGGCAGCGTGACGGCGCCGTGTCCCGACAACGGCGAGGGCAGCGTGGCCACGCCTCGGATCCACGCGCCGCGCTCGCAACAGAATGACTCCACGTTGTTCAAGGCTCGCATGTAGATCGTTGTCACACCACCTAAACGTCACCATGTAATTAACAAACGCTGGTTATTGAGAGGCGTAGTAAAGAAGTGCTCCCAACAGTAACCTTTCGCAAACGGAAATCACATTTTTAAGTCTTTGATCCTGACGCTGTCCGACGGGGCTCTGACTAAGAGATGGAGGCAAAAGTTATTAATAAATAATAGATTCAGGCCATTACTGTCCCACTGATGAGAAAGGGTCCTTCTCATCCATTATGCTAGCCCAGTGTGAGTTGGCGAACGACAAACACCACACCATCAAGAACTTTATGGAGCCCTCTTAGGTGTGCAGGCATCCTTACGATGCTTTCCTTACCGTGAAATCAAATGATAATCAAATTTCGATTCACACACGATTCTGAAAAGACTGAGATGCGGGCCGGGTTTGAACTCAGACCCTCCTGCGTGGAAGAGAAGCCGTTCAACCAATAACTACATTTTGACAGAGTCGTGCATATGGTTTGATTGATAAGTTTTACAAAAATGGTCAGCCTCCACAGTGAAGGCTGGGTGGTGATTAGAAAAGGCACCCGCATTTGAATAAATAGAAGTACTTTTGTTTTAGATCATATAAAAAAGATACCATTTTCATGGCGGATACCGCAGACTGGCGCATCGCGCATCTGTATTTTGTTTGTTTAGGATAAAACTATTTTCAGTCTGCAATATCGTTCCCTGAAAAATTATTTGTTATAGGAATGCAATGAAAATTTTGTGCAGACTGAGTGGGTTAAAAATATCCCAAACGAAATAAGCACCTGCCTACTAGTTTGAAGTTTCACAAATACATATGTGTTTGATCAGACTTGAAATAATTAGGTATACTGGATGTAACTGGGGATGGCGTCGTATAGTACAGACCAATAAGTCCAAGTAAAAATCAACAAATCCTCAGTGTGACTTCCCTTGTCCTCTGCTAATCGCAGTGTTAGAAATACATATTGACATTTGATGTGGTTTGTTTGACATCAACGTTTGTGTAAACAAACTTCGAGCTCGTCCCTTACTTACATGGAAATATCCTTTACCAAATATGTATTGAGTCCATTATTGATTATGTAAGAAACTAAAAAGTTAAATAAAACGTGTGGTATGTGGAAAAGACAGCCTTATTATATCTACTGTAAACACTAAAGTATTTTATTAATTATCTGATGGATTAATAGCATCAAGTCGTTTGTCGCAATTTCAATTCACTTGTGAAACGTGATTTTATAATCGCTTGCCTCCTGCATCAAAGCTACTTCCCTCGCACAATGAATGTATAATTTCCTGCCAATCTTGAGCATGCAGCGCTCCATAGAGTGGTGTGTCACGTCTCTATTTAATAGCCAAAACTAGCATCACCAGATTTTTCCTGTCTAAATCAAGATTTTCCTGTTTAAGATTTTTCCTGTTGGGATAAGTCGTTGGGGTACGACGATTAACTTAAGTAATTAAAACGACTATTTTACCTTGGACAAGATCAGTGAGGTAGATAAAAATGGGGCAAAAATTTGAGACATGGTTATAAAAAAATATATACATTTACCAAGAATGGACATTTATGTATGCATGACAGTTATTATCAATGTTACAAAATCATATCACGCTATAAGAAATTGATAAAGTGGGACAACTAAAGGGGAAAATTGAATTGTTTAGAGACAAAAATAAATCTCGATAATATGCAGTCAGTAAACAAAGATTGCACAGACAAGGAAGAAATATTGTTTACTCGAAAACAATCTAGTTAACAAATTTACCGCCTCGTCAACAGTTGTTTAGTTCTAGCAATTTTGTCTGACCTAATTGAGGACGCACACTCATGATTGAGAATTTGTAATGTTAACAAAAGTTATTTTAGGTGCAATGGATTGTCTGGTAAAATTATCTGTCTGTTACCTAGCTTCATTTACACGCTCCGTGTTTGACAGAGTGCGGGTCTATGGTAACTAACATTTCGACTTATTCTTCACTTCTTTTCTGTCATTGGCACGAGCTCATGTGAATCGCTCATGGCTGTGACGAAAAGATTAGCTAATAGAAATCTTTACCCAGTCAGTAGGGCAGACTGCCCAGTGCCTAAGCGCAGCACGTACGTCTAATACATCGTCACTGGGGGTCAAACTATCCCTTCAAGCCTCTTAAAGATTAGTTACCTAACCTCTTTGATCACTTACTGGGTTTGTCCGATAGTTATTTAACAGATAAAATATGATCGAGAAAAAATGCCTTGACTGACAAACAGTGCCTTGATCTAGCCGTTAAGGCGGAGATACTCGCTTTAAATTCAATTTATTTAGCAAATTGTCACACAGTATAAGTTCATGGCAATAGTAATTGGGACAACAACAACACATTATCAACAATTTCGTCCTAGAATGATAACATATCAGATATATAGATAGACAACACGGTTGGCAAAAGAAATAAGGCCCATAGCCATGCACTATACTAAACACTGTAAACATGTAAATGTTGCTATAAAGGCTCTTTATAAAATGCAAAATTTATTATTTCAATAAATTTTTGAAACCGGATGTTTACGCAATAAGTAATTTCTAAATGTAATCTACATTATATTAACAAAAAGTAACAATTTTCTTGAGTGCCATTGATCGTTGATGTTTTGTTGATTGTAATGAGTCTATTAGCGCTAATGACGTAGTAATGACGGCATCAGTATAGTGAATCATGGCCGAAAAAAATATTGAGCTGAAGGTGTTTTAGTTGGACTCTCAAGCGTCGAATAATAGTACCTTTCTAAGATAGTTAATATTTTGTATAATAATAATTCAAATAACGAGCCTGTGCTCATGTGCGGTGTCCTAATAAAGTATAGTTTTAGATTATTTTTCTTCTATCACATAGAAGAAGCAGAATCCAAAATTGTATCTCGATGATGACTGATGAAAATGAATATTTACAGTCAACGACAAAAGTTGATCAACAAGCACAAGATAATTCAAGTTTAAAAAGAAATTGAATAAAGATTGGAATTTGTAATTTATGACGATAGGTTCATTTACTAAATAGTTTATTCGTTTAGGAGATAGGTTTATAAGTTGCCGACCGATCTACGTACCAATAATGATGAGCTGGGTGCCGAGGTAGGCGAGAGCGTGTCCGTGTCTGGGCATCGACATTTCCGTCTCTTGTTTCCACTCGCGTAGCTTCCAGTCCCAGACGTCTATCGCACCTACGCTGCTAGCTGTTCTGTCCTACAGTAGTTACGTTCTTTATTTTATCCATCTTAGCATTCAGCAGACTATACTAACAATTCTCTTTGGAAAAGACTGGTTAAGCTTCATGAAAGATAGATGGCGTAAGTTTGCCTTAAGAAGGTAGAAAGTTAGTTAGTCTTGTTTGGGCCCTATAACTTGTTTTGATCTAGTTCCTTAATTGGAGATGAGAGAAGCAGTTTTTGCCGGAAGAGGTAATAAGGGAATTATTCTTAATCACCTATTCCGCCAAAAAAATTGAATTTTCAGAAGTCTGTAATGAAATTACTGATTCTTTGTCAGCTTCACCGGACTATGCCGAGTCCAGACAATGTTATGATAACCCTAACTTCTGTGCACAGTGTACCGACCTTATCTGAAATCTTGCCAGCGCCGCCGACGATGTACAATTTATCGTTCATAGCGAACATCGTGGAGAAACATCTGGGAAACCGCAGACTGTGTATTTCTGACCACCTGCATTTATTCATATTATAGGAATGTTATGAAATATGTCTTGGAGTTAAGCCAAAATCAAATCCAACGCTTCCAAACTGTTATGGTACGCGTATTAGCTAGGATAAATAAAGCAGTTTCGAGTGAAAATATATGTGATGGGTGTGCCATCTAAGTTGCGATATAACGAACGATTTCACATCTTTCGAAGTAATTTAATAAAAATACATATAAATCAGTGTAGCTGTGGTTTGCGGCTGAACGCGAAGTCGTAACTTTATACCGACAAAAGAGGATTTGACGTCTGAATACTCAATAATGATCTAAATACTGAAATAAGTTGTAGCATCATTACTCCTGCAATAAGTCCACCAAAAACAAGCGTAAGAAGTTTTCTCACTCATTTGTCTTGGAGTTGTAGCACTCAACGATCTTGCAGACTGGTTTCTTCTTCTCGCCGGTCATGCCGCCCGCCACCCAGATGTACTCGCGGTACTTGGCGCACGCCACGGCCATGCGCGCCACGCCCATCGGCCGCACCTCGCTCCATGAACCCGTCTTGGGATCGAACTTCTCCACTGAGCGGAGTACCCTGGTTAAATCGTAGTAAGTTTCATATAACACTACTTATTAACCTTATATTTTGTACAAAGCCAAAGTAGCAAAGTTTTATATGACCGGTGAGTTTATGGGTCTACCAAAATTTTGAGACGTATTCTAGCTGTTAGTACAAAAGCAGCTTTCGGAGTGTTACGCCATGACTCGCTCTTTTACAGTACTTGCTGTTCAAAGAAGAAAAAGAATACTAGAAGCCTCCTATTTTGCTTCACTTCTTCGCCAAACCGTCAAACCTATCAAAATTGAATCCACTCGAATATCACGGCGAGTTCTAGCGGGTACTACAGAAGTTTAGGTTCCCCTATCTTGGAATTTGTACACCTATCGTACTATATACATACCTGCCCTTCTTGTCCTGTCCACCGATGGCATACATGGCCATACGATGGACGACAAGACCGAAGTTCTTCCTGGGCGTCATGAGTCCGCTCTCGCTGTACCACGAGCGCGACACTGGCTCAAAGCTCCACACAGTGGATACAACCACTGACTTTCCACGGATGTCGTCATCACGGGGATCCGCACCGCCTTACCAAAATAAATAGTAAACGTGATTCGATCTGAGGCCAAGGTTCCAAGAATACCCTAGTACATCAGGCTGACTCAAGCTAGCGTGAGTATCTCAACGGTAAGTTTATGTGGGATAAATATTATATATATTATAATTATATATATTATGCCCCATTAGTCGATTCTCTGGAATGGAAAAATGTTTTTTCGTATAGATAGAAATTTTCAGTAGCACCACTGAGTTTAGAACTGTTCCCGGCTGATGGCAATAGGCTCGCTTTCTACATGGCACTTAATAAAGAATCAGCGACATGTGGTTGCAAAATAGTTTTATTAATATACCTACATTATATCTCGTGGACTTATGAGATTTTCAGAAATACATGATAAGACAAGTTGTTGTTGTCGCACAACTGTCTTAATAAAAAACATGTTTTCATAAACAATAAGTAATAAAACATCAATCTAACTTGGTGTTAATTTATACCGTATGTGTATACATGTGACCAGATTGCGGTGGTAACCGCCTAGACTAGTAAATAATGAAAAGAATGAAATCATACCAACGAGATACACTCGACCTCTCAAGAAGGCGACTGAGTGGTGATGTCTTGGCTCTGGGAGGTCACCAACATAGTCCCAAACGTTGGTTACTGGATCGAACCTGAAATTATGCAATATGAATAGGGGGAGGAACAAGGGGAAGAAAAAATTACGAATTTTTGGGCAGGGGGCGACAAATCAGTAATTTCTACAGCAGGAATACCGTTAAGCATACCAGTTAAATGTATGGAAGGCAGGTAATCCAGGGAAAGTGGCGTTTTCCTGCCCGCCACTTCCCTGCTTCCACCCATGAGGCGAAAATTAATGTTTCGATTTTTTCCAGTAAAAGTATCCATTATCCATTGTAAGAATGGAAATGGTATATCCATTGAGAAGATGATTAAAATTACACCATCAAATGCTGGAAAGAGATTGAAAAGGCTTCTTGGGTTAATAAGTTTCTTGATATCAAATCTCACCTATAAATATATTTTCCAGTGTTTCCTCCAAATCCGTATGGATTGTGGAGATCTATTCCACCAAAAACTAAGACAGTCTCTCGGTTCCAGTTGAATAAGGAGCCTTCAGCGATGTAGTTCTTATTCGAAGGGCCTAGTATAGACGTCGATAGCTTGTTCCTGGTGTGAAAGTAATAGCAAAAAGGTAAAAAAACACTCAATAACGATAAAATAAAGTCGCATGCGTTCATCTTTATATTCTTATTCTTTGATCGAATTAGTAATTTGTTTTTTAAATATTATCATATACCAGCATAAACAGTGGTTGTCAATATATCGATGGCGTTATACTGCAGTCACTAATCTCTCCTGTCAGTGACATTATCTTTCTATGGTCGTTATCGGTCTATAGAGAAACGGTCGATGTTTGGCAAATCTCGTTTTGACAATTCACATTTACAAGTTGTTATGGTACTGAAGTCAATTAGGAAGAGTTTACTAGTTTTCTTTAGGTACGCATTCCACTGTTGGAGACAGAACTCCCAAGAAGGGAGACAGTCAACTTGCCAGGTCAAAAGGGAATTATAAAATTTCTGACGACATAGCTTGTCCTCAGCCTGGGACACTGGGCTAGCATAGTGTTTGCATATTTAAGTATGCTCACATATTATTTTTCGCAAGAGACTCCTTGGACTGATTGAAGAGCGATATCTGTGGGCTTCCGATGTTGTTCTGTGAGATGGGCGCGTTGGGCCTGGCAGCCGGCTCTGAGCGCGACGCGTTTGTCGTCGTTTGCGGTCGCGGCCCTGATGTCGGACTGTGGAATTGCCTGAACTTTAAACCGAACCGAAAATGGGTATTTCTTTCATATAGATTTTTATAAATTAGCGTGCAGGGATTGCTAGCAAGGGAGAGCTGAAGATATTATGAACCTGAACGCCCCAAAGAGTTGATTCAGGCTTAATGTTTAATTTCGTGTGTTTTAGACTAAACATTCGTCCGTGCGTAAGAATTTCATCTCCTAATTTGTTTAACCAGCGGTCTGTGGGCTGCTACTAGAGTATGCTCTGGGTTGGAAGTGTTAAATGGAATACGAAATACAGACAACCTTCTTAGGACTGAGCCTCACAATTAGAGGGAGATGAGAACAGTTCCGCGACTTGGAAGTATAAAAAGTTGCAAAAATGAAGACAAAACAAACGATGTCACTTGCCTTCTCGATCCACCCAAAGCAGCGGTGGCAGCGGCCAAGTACGAAGCTGCCACACTGTGCCTCTTCTCTGATCGTCTCATTGCGTATTGATTCTACAAAAATCATTGCATAAATTATCTTTTCATAAGTTTTTACAAATGTAATGTGTAAACAATTTTGGTAATCTATACACAATTTTTTTGCACGTATCTGCGTGCAAAAAAATTGTGTTTGGAAAGATTTGGAATTCCAGGAATAATACAGATTGTTTTTCAACGTGCTAAATCTAAAATCATCTAGATCTACAGTTTTCTCATCTTTCGATTGTATTAATTTGTGCTTAGTATACTATTTAGAATGAATTCATATGTGAGCACACATGCCTAAAAGTATATCCCGTTGATGCAGATTTTACCATAAGAGCGACTTTTACCGGTCTCAAGAATGAAGAATTCTAACATAACAGGAAAGTTATGGTTTTAAAACGTTTTAGGATATCAAGTACACCAGATTTTAACTTTGTTCACATACTTTGTCAGTGATGCTAGTTTCCACAGTTCCACTGCTGGTTTCACTGTTGGTCGTGTTCAGATCATCAGCAGAGTCCTTCTCGGGAGGATCGTAGATTTGGTCGTTTTTAGTTGAACCCTGATAGAAAGTGTGAATATAATTAATTGAAACATAATGCATTTAAAAAAAACACCACGCCTTTATAAGTAATAATATTGTGTTCTACATAGCGTTCACTTGTTGCTTTTAAATTCCAGTGGAAAACGGTGTTGTGAATGAATACCCATGAAAAAACCAAAAAAAAAGTTACGGTATCTTGTTGAATGGTGCACATGTGAATCTGTTGGATTTGTTTGCGGCGCTGTTGCTGAGCCATCTGTAGCTGTTGCTTCTGCTGCTCCAACTGCTTTCTTTGCTCCTACAAATGTATACAAAACAAAAAATACAAACAAACAAATAAATATTGACCTGAATTTGGAAATATCATATTTATTAATATACATACCTCGAATTGCTTTTGATGTTTGCAGGCAAGCTCCGGACCCCTCACTCTAGATTCAGCCATTACAATGGGCATCTGCAATGTCGTATCCACGTCCGCGGATGGTGGCGACCTGTTTGACGGTGAAACCGATTGTTGGCCTTCTTGAGCCTGAAATAGACATTGTAAAAAGCAGTTCAACATTGTAGCCATAGATGGGTATCATGTTTAAGCTTCTAAATACTTTAGGGTCTTATAAAGATGTTATAATACTATTCGGTAATCTATCTTTTCTACATTTAAAAAAATATCAGATTCAAGACCTTTCTCCTATTCTCAAAAAATTCACTCATCGTCGGAAATGATTTATCCTTGTCACCGGCAAGTCCTTTCAATGTAGCTGGCAGTGGGAAATCCATTTTAGGCCTCCGCATTTCCATTTTCTCGTTGTCCATGCCTCGCATACTGCCTGATAATGTACAAATACTCATATAATGTTTATTGTTTATTTGCCGACATAAGTATCGTAGGCGGTATTTAGGAAAAATAGTGTTTCATTTGTTTGCAACAATTCGTTAATCATCATCGTCAGTTATTCATAGAAAATCAATTATCTATGCGAACATTGTTATTGGTTTCAAATAGTTCTCGAAAACATGTGAAACAGATTATAAACGACACCTTAACTAACTAAGTAAAAACAATGTGTAATTTAGTAAAGTAGAAAGCTGAAAGTAGTTTTTCCAGAATCAGTAACAGAACCGATTGTACTTAATAATTTTTCTACCATGTCATATTTTGTCCAAATTCTTTGACTGACTCCATGCGTGCCATCGGCGCATTTCCAAACACGTGACACAGCGGCATGTGCCAGTAATATAACACGTAAACCTTAATATTCACTAAGTCACTATACAATTCTTATGGGTTTTATATAAAACAATCATACACTATACACCCATATGTGTATTGCGTAAATATGTTAATTTCAAAGGAAAAATTAAAATACCGACTTAGTAAAATGAATATAATTAAGTAAATCAATGTCAACACAATTTTTCCAGACTGCTTAACCACTTATTTATTATGGAATTCTTCCATACCCATAAAATACGGATTATTGTTATCTTTTTCATTCTGGAATCTTTTTTAGTTTCCCGTCGCCAAAAGATAAGTATGGTATATGTAATTACACAGTACCTGGTATGTTATCATCATTCCTCCTTGGCGGCTGCATCATGGCCAGCTGCTGGTACATCTGGTCCTTTGGGATGCTGAATTGTTCTAAATATTTCAAGAAGTCCTTGTATGTTACATGATTCTGCAATGTTTAACACATTACTTATTACGGTACTCACCATTTTCAGTAATTCTCATATAGTCCTTTGAAAATTTTGTACCTTGTTATCAACTTTTGGTGTTTACATTTTTGACAGTAAAGTTTTGTTATATAAACGCGTAACGATTACACCTTAGCATTTAAATGTGCCTTAATTTCTGCAGATATTTGTAATTTTACCTTTTCCTCGCCGATCCAGTTTCTCTCGGCGGGCTCCGTGAGCCCAAGCACGTCGATCCAGTGGTAATAGTTCTTAGAATTATTGCCGTACCAATATTTTATTATAACGTAACTGGAATATATAAAAGTTATTTATAATAAACATGACAAGATGGACAGTTGAACAAGGAAATTAGTGACCAGAGTCACCAGATATAGATGACTTTTCGAAACTAGCTGTTGCCCGCGTCTTTGTCCGTGTGTATTTTGTATTTATTATGTATAATTGATTTGGGCTTGTCTTTCTACAGGACCCAGGCTAACTCTTTGAAATTTTATACCGATCGATTTAGTGGTTTAATTAAGTGGCTTAATCATGCTGAGCTAACAAACAGACAGAGTTACTTTGATGTTCAGTGTGGATATGGATTGTGGATGTAACTCCTAAGATCCTCACACACAATGTAGTAAAACCAATATTTTTAATTTTTTCATTGTCTGAGGCACAAATTTAGCAGTGGACATTGTGTATGTGAATTTGTTTAAAAGTAGATCATCTGTTTATTTTATTTTAGGGTATGAAATTAGCCCTATAATACGTAATAAAAATACGTATACCTACTAATTATTGTTTTGTATCGCTATGCACTGACAAAACTTTAATTTGTTCACATAAAAAAATAATTTGTATGCGATTGAGTTACATGCGTGGATTTTATGATACATAGGCAAAATGAATTCGGGCCGTAAGGTTCTTATCGTATTACCTTCAATAGTGGATTTTTCCGTTTTATAATAAATTATGGGAACCCAACAGTATTGACTAGATGTAGCTATAACACTTGTCACGAATCATCAATGCGTAGGTATTAATGGGAAACCGATAATTACATGTATAAGCCACCCGTTGTTATTGACGTAAATTAATTTAATTTACAATAACTTAGCTTAACTACTTTGGGTAGTTAGGTACTTCGGAAAAACGATGAATAAAGATTTATAATAAGTTGAACAAACCAAAATTGAATATTTTCTAAGAATGGATTTATATTTTTATTTATTTTTACTAATTTATAATTTGTATTAATTTAATGGATTTATATTTTTATTTATTTCAGTTTTAGTTCAATATAAATTTATTTATAGTCATGACTAATTAATTTACGGGTAAGGTGAATACGTTGTTTTGTTAGACTAGTATAAAATTTATTCATTGACATATTCGTTACTTCGGTAATCTAGGCTCACTGTAGGTTAATTAAGATTCCTAGTTTCGATTGTTATATCGCACTCTTAGAATGAAAGTGATCTAACTCAAAATTCCTGAAAAACCAAAACTGACCTTAAAAAGTATACTTTTTTGAAGACTTTTTCGCTCATATCCTACAAATTACGTTTTTGACTTAGATCACTTTCGTTCGGAGTGTGCGATATATACCTAATAATAACTATATATTAGTATATAAGAAATTGCTCGTATGTGACCCAGTTCAAATACACCAGCTCGTTTCTCGGCGGCACGTTAAGACGTCGTGCTCTCTCTTAATGTCTTGTTTAATTGAAAGGTTACCAGCTTAGCCCATTAAAATGAACTATCTCGAAAATTGTGATTATACCAACCAATATTATTTAGAGTCATGATCTCCTTCTTGATTCTAAAAACGTAGCTATAAACCGCTTAAGAACTCACGCCAGTCCATCATCAACCATTTGTTGAACTTCCGGCTCATTGACGATCTCCAGGATCTCAGCATTGTCAGGGTTGCGTTTGATGTCGACGAGCTGCCAAGGTGAGATGAGGCCGAAACGCACGCAGCGCATCACTTCCACCGCCAGTCGGCGCCGAGCCGACCAGTCGCCGTACAGCCATCGTACACCAGCCATTAGGACTTCGATCTCGCTATTGATAATCAGGCAATAATTGGTGGACAACGTGTTGAATAAAATATGTATACTCTTTAACTTAGACGTCTTAACACAGCACACCCTTGCAGAAATCGACAGATCCTGTCTAAATACCATAGACTTAGAATTTCGCTTACGCTAAAAGACCAACAAAGCGTGGAAAAGAGATATCGTTTTAATATGAACACTACCCGAGAAAGAAAGAGACAGATGTCAATGTCAGTATGATACAATTTTTTTTGAAGGATCGTTACCTATCCTTGCCCTTGCTTTAATGTCAAATATATTTTATTAATTTATAAATTAATCGTGCAATTATTGGCGATAAGTGAAATTTAGGCAGTTATAATGTCATATTCTTTTGCCAATTGTAACATGACAAAGAGAAATAATTCAAATAAGTACACGTTTCACAGGTAAATGTAATTTTTTCGTCGTACGTTTTGAAACCATATTTTGTGTACGTACTAGTATTAATTCGCCGAGAAAACAAATTTTACTATAGTATATTACACTCTCTTCCGATACGTGGTAATATTTTGTAGATAAAACAAGAAATAAATAATATTTAGTGTAAATATTAAAATGTATGTTTACGCTAGGGTTGACTGTAGAAATGACTTCACGAATATTGATAAAAAGTCGATAGATTTATATCTGATTATAAAATAACTAGCTTCCGCCCGCTGCTTCGCCTGCGCGTATTACGAACTCGTACAATTTTTAGCGTGGAGCATAATTCTTTTTCCGAAATAAAAGTAGTCTGCGTTACTCCTTATAACATCAGCTATCTGCCAGTGAAAGCCCCGTCGACATCGGTCTAGCCGTTTCGGAGATTAGCCAGATCAAACAGACAGATAGACAAAAATTTAAAAAATCGTTTTCTTTTTGTTGTTTGTTTGTTTGTTGTTTTGTTTTTTAAAAAACGTTGCCCCACATTAAGAATAATTCCTGTATCGTGGGTGCGTTTACAAACACATATATTCACATGCACACAAACACCCAGACCCGAAACAATTATCTGTAGATCATACAAATATTTGTTCCGTGCGGGGATCGAACCCGCGACACTTAGCGCAGAAAGATATTCGCTTAGCCGCTATGCTAACCGTGTCGACAAAACGTGTGACGTGTGTTTTGTGTTAAGTGCCTACCGTATATATTTTCATATGCGTTTAGTAAAAAGCTGTTATTTTGACATTACAAACAGACACTTCAATTTTATTTATTTGTATGAATTGATTTTGCTTCACCGCCCGTGCTAATTAATTATTAAACTAGTTATGGTAATATCATACATTACTTTACCATTATCAGTGCACAAAACTGTGACTAGTGGATAGCACAAGGTTAAACCTTTGTACCGTATTTATCTGTACAACATAATCTTAAAATTATTATTATATTTTGTAATACCCATTGTATTTTCACAAGTAAAATGATTTTATGTGTTTATTAATTTATAATAAGAGGATTTAATTAATAGCGTATATAACTCCATACTTTAGAGCAAGATTAATCTATCGATACTATACTATATTAACAATGCAAATACACAACCCTATTTTCATCTGACATATCAGTCACTAACACATATGCATATTATTTTTCGGTATCTCCTACAAGCTGTCATTGTTCATCTTTTACATTCTAAATCTATGCTAAATACGAAAGCGAAGGAAAAAAGTAGTATAATATACCGACTCTTACAGTCAGCATCATAAATATGTATACACGTAGGGAAATACAAACGCTTATTCTTGAAAATCTATTGGTTAAAAACATAAAATTTAAATGACTATGTATTTTTATGTATCCACCGATACTATGTATAAAATTGGTCAAGATTTCAATCACTATTTTCTCTAAAATAGTCTTTGAATTTTATTAAATGTATACATCTCATTGATGCTGACTGTACCTAGTTGAATGCGATCTTACATATGCATAATAACATAGACTCACGCCGGTATACCCTGAAGGGGAAGACACACTCATATTAGCTCATGTTCATATAATTATAATTTAGGTATTAAATAATGCACAATTGTGTTTTTTTCTTACATTTTGTTTTTCATAAATTACCTAGGTGCTATCTATATCTTTCATTCACCTGGCTCATATTTTAATGTTGGCATTTGCGGTCAAGCAGTCATTTAAACATATTCTTACGAGACTACTCGCGGTTACCAAAGTAGACTGTTAAAGAAGTATTAATTGATCATGTTAGGAAACTTGGAAGAAATCGAAATAGCTTTATAAAATGTTTAATTTTCTTCGTTACAGCTAAACTGGTATGACTCATAGAATATGGGCGGTTTTTAATAGTGTTGTTTGATAAGAGCTTGTTTTCTTTACGAAAAAAGTGATAATCTACGTAGGTATCTCTATCAATGATGGGTAAATTACTCATTGATAATACTTGATTGAATCGTTAAATCTAGTAGATGCCAATTCCATTGTCGATGAAGCACGCTTGAATTAAACATAAATACTAGTTAATATACAACAAAAATATCGATAAAATATAATTAGTATCGCATAAAGCTGAAGTTGAAATTAAACAATTGTTTTCAATAATCAATTATTCTAGTAGGTTGTTTATAGTGATTACAATATAATCGGCGTATAACCGATGCATTTCATGAAAGTCATAGGTATTTTGTGATAAAATACCGCAATACCGCATACAATACACGTCATAAGATATCATTAATTAAATTGAAAATTCATGTTCCTCCAATGTCAATTCATCGTACTTAAAATATACTTGATCAAAATGATAAGCTGTAGTCAAAGTATTGAAAATGGTAAAGATGCAGATTCCGATGGGGAAATAAGTACAATGACCGTACATTATGATAAGTACCTCGTAACGGATATGTAGTTTGATTTCAGAAATATAATTAGCTCTTCTGTTTCTAGATCGATAAAATCTCGTGATGCGACAAGGGGCAGGAAAAATCGCATCACACGAGGGACCTAGAAATAATAAGTAAGAAATTATGTGCCTGCTTCGACTACCAATTAAAACGTCAAAATTTAGAATTATTTACCATCAAATCCATCACTGGCGTCATCCCCTTTTTCCTTGCTTCCCTAAATAAAGCAAATGCTGTGTCTTCAGAAAAAAGATTCTCATTTACGATAAAAGACCAGCATTGGTCTTCGAGATCTGTTGAAGAAGTAGTTTCATACAATGTCTGTTCCAATTTGTTTGAAATCAAAAGCATTACCAATGAATAATACCTTTGATAGCAAGATACTGTGCGGCACAAAATAAATCTAAGATATTGTCTCTCTTTAGTAGTTTGTTACTTTCAACGCCATTAAATATCATCCACTCGTAGATGGTTTGGAAAGCTTCAGTCGTCACATTTGCCTGCAAATTGGAGTAACAATGAACCTTGGACTGACTCCTTCAAATAACATCTTTTCATAATAGGAATCACAGATAGTCTTCTATGTAGAGGATGCATGGAGAAGGAAGAAACGGCAGCCCTCGTACTACTAAACTACCCTAAGGTCGCCATATACAGAGGCAAGTATTTCGGAAGCCCAGCTATCCTCCGAGAAATTGTCGGCAACGTCATGCGTCTGGTGCATCAAATCAACTAGCATTTACGCACCCCTACGCAAAATATGCGTTTTGACTTTGCTCGAGAGTAAAATAATTTTAAAATATAAATAATATCCTTACAATGGGAAGCTCGATTTCTTTATGAGGATTCATGTCGAAGAAAGAAGAGTAAACTTGTAACACTATGTAGTGACAATGAAACTCTTCATCACCGATATGTATTACTGTATCGGTGTTTCTGGAAATCATAATCTTTAGTTAAATAAACTGGCACGATTAGTGTTTGTACAGCAAAATCAATAAAATATATAGTCACTATATTAGTAATCGTTTTATCTGATTAAACATATATTATCGCAATACGGAACTTTGTACGTGCTACTACGTTGTACGAGTATCATTTTACAACATCGTTTATATGATTCATAAACAAATAGAATTTGATTCCATTAATATATAAAATAAAATAAGTCCATTGACTGTTTCTTAACTGAGGATTGCTATTTGTTTTAGTAATTAATATGTCTGATTTATAATGTCAGAAGTTCAGGCTTACACATAATTATGTATCCTGCGATAAAACTCTTGAAATAAATCTTGTTTCTTAGGAAGTTGTACTCGCATCCAGTCTATGGGCTCTCCCACTGCGTACCCCAGACTACCCAAGTCTTTCCCCTTATCTTCTCTTACTCCTGGCGATTTCGGTTTTACGTTCCGATCACTCATTATAGCATTTTTCGTATGAACATTCGCATTGTGAATTTCTCTTGGTCCAAATTGTAGTTGTGGTTCAGAATCTATTTCATTATCCTTAACACCAAAAAGAGAACATTTAGATTATATTATATGATTAAATTCTCCAATAATTGAATAATAAAATGTGTAGTACTAACAAAGTTTTGTGATATTTCATCATCAAGTTCGCCTGCTGCTTTGCCTTCAAATTTTACCTTTACCTTAGCTTGAGTGGGATCCGCTAATAACACACCTACCGTGGACGATTGAAATACTACCTATAAAATGCTAAGTATTAATTAAATATCTTAGATACGTAGAAAATATGTACAAGATATGAATACAATTTACTTGATTTGACTGAACTTTCAAGTTACCGCTAGGAGTTGATTTAAAAGGGAAGGCAGCTCCTTTCTGTATATTCAATTGATCTGTGCTACCCATACTGAAATGTGAATGTAAAAGGAAACAAATGTAAAATAAAACTGTTTGGATGGGGAACATAAAATATAAGTGTTATCCTTTGTTGAACTCGGTTACCTGGAATTATCTGCGCATGATGAAGCATTTGGGTCTATTTCGTCCCTTTCCCTATGATAATTGTTTAAATACTCTACGGCAAACTTGGAGGCATAAGATTCAGGTGACATGTCGGATTTCTTCTTTGGCTTTCTGGAGACAGTTTTAATACGGATATGAATAAATGGCTTTAGTATAGATTCTAAAGATAAACCAAACATAATTTTATTTGTTTGTTTTTCTCGTTCGAGTATTGAAAATGTGTAAGAATTATTTGCTTACTTTCCTTTAAAGTTCCACGACATTAATGAGTCGGTATGCTTTCTGCAATATTGCGTGACAGCGTCACCAGCACTATTGAAATACGATTCTTTACGTTTGTTTTCTGCTAGAACTCTACTTCTGAAGTAGTCTAACGCTGCAATTTGAATTTTCATGCATTATACACATCATATTCTACACAGCGAAACGTATTTATATAACGGAAGTGCAAATCACACTCTAAGTAATAGATTCCTGAGACCCACCTCAAAGCACTCATAACACTTGATTATTCAAGGTGCTCCACTTTTGAAGACCTTTCTAAATTCCCCGAACCGTGCTCGGGTTTATTTTTGATATATGATTTAGATTAGAATAGGTGTGTTTTTGTATCAATTACTTGGTATATAAATTATATTTCGTTTTAGTATGAGTAGGCGAAGTCCTAATTCTAGGGTTTTAAGGGTCTCAGAAAGTGTCATGAATCTATAAAACACAAGTTTTACATGTAATCGTAATTGGCCAAAATTAATTGCAACAAATTCAATTTGTAGTCCCCATTTGTATTAAACTCATGATAATAAAATTATAAACCACAAACCACATCGACTGTCTCATAATAAAATGGCGACATGCAATTTTTTTTTCTCGTGTTATTGTTACCTACCTGGTTTAAAATCAAAACTCAAAGAAATCAATACTAACGAATGGGTCACTCACTGAAATCGCTTGAATGTGCGGTAAGGTCAGATAGAGAGCTGCTCCTGTACAGTTTAGGCTTGATAGTTATACAATATTGTTCGAATATGCTCCCTGTTGGTCTAAATCTTCTTCTTTGGGGTATAATAATGCTGAGGAGGTTATAGAAATTTTTTAGTTATCATTTGCAAAGCAGCTCCCACCCATACCTACTCCAAAATAGTTTCAATGGAAGTCGTGAGTGCGACTTGATTGATGCAAATATAGAATTGAATTGCAAACCATCGCTGGCGCACGTAAACAATAGATTTTCAATTGTGTGTACTTTGCGTCGCTTGATGGATAGAGAATAACAGACCATCATCAACCAGGCGAAACAGAAATCATAAAGCCATAAATAATATAAATTCCATAGCGATCTCTACAATAAAACTTAAATGCACATTTTCCTTGTGGTGAATCTCGTTATGCTATCAATCAATCGCATTGTACTGAAGAGTTGTCTTATCATAATATGTAATTTCCTTTACATGTTGACACAAGGTGGCGTACAAGGAAAAACTATATTTTACACATAAAACTACTAGGTTACTTGTAACATTAAGTATGACATATGTATGAACATTAATATTAGTGTTCAAATTAATTTGTACAAGAATAGGCACTTACTCGGGTGAGTTATGTCTAAGAGCAGTATTTCTTGCATTTGACACCACTTCTGTACCATTTATCTGCAGCAGATCAAACGCAAAACACTTCATACAAAATATTTAAAAAAAATAACCAATATGGTAGATCAAAAGTTCGTCTGTGTCACCGTTATTTTAATGATTGCAGCCGTAAGTATTTCATTTGTTATTTCTACTTACTTTTTCCAAACTAATACTTCTTTGCATTTCAAATTCACTAAACGAGTAATACAGGAACATGAACCATATTGTAGATATTAATGTTTTTAAGTTTATTATAAATTCCCAGGACTCCTTTAAAATTTTTGACAGTTGATGTTCATGTCGTTTTACAAATCTTGTCAAGCTTAAAAATATTCCAAACGAGTTCCAAACATTGACATGACAACGTAAAACGTCAGTATGTTGCAAAACGTCAAAAAATGCCCGCCAAAATCAGTGCAATGAATATTGCAGGCAGAAGTATTTCTCTATACAGCTTTTAAATCATATTACAAAAATCTAATTTTTTTGTGTATTATAACCGATTTGAGTACATGAATATTTTCTGTAATTGTCTTGTAGTTCTCCGTTTGAAATAGATAAATCTCGGTCTACACTTTGGTCTCGTTATGCAACTGCATCTTGCTATGATTTAATATTAACATAAAGCAGTCATTTCGTTTAATCGACAGTCTTTTTATCGAAATGAAATGAAATGAAATTATTTATTTTGCAATTAGGATTTTTCAATCACTTTTACACGTCTTTTTTAAACTAACGATGGCGTCGGCATTTCCTATGACTATCCCTGAGAAGAAACGCCGAAACAAACTCAGGGGTCAAAGTCTATTTTAAAGTCCAGACAGATTGTAATGATGTAAGGTTTTATGTGAGACAAATATAGGGTGGAATAGCCTTTTGAAGAAAGTGCCATAACTATTTGAGCTAACCTGTTGCAACAGAGTGCAAGCATGCATCAGTTATCGTGCGAATTAATGAAATGAAGAGCGCTCAGTCTAGATCTCACTCACATTTACAATGTATTGCGGTTATATATAAGAAATAATTTCAATTTAAACGACATTACAATATCAAAATAATGAAGTAAATAATATAATATAGTAAATAATATAATAATAATAAAAATAAAGTGTCATGAATCTATAAAATACAAGATGTTTTACATGTAATCGTAATTGGCCAAAATTAGGAGCTACACGGACGCTTTTTCCGGGCTCTTCATGGGCCCGATGTAGACTTCATAGCGTCCGTATCTTGGCTACGCTTCGGTGATCTCTTTGGGGAAACCGAAGGGTTTGTCTGTGCAATTATGGACGAAGTTATCTTGACGAATAACTACCGGAGATATATCATGAAAGACGGGACGGTTGACATATGTCGGGCATGTCACCATCCAGGTGAGTCTATCAGACATATCATATCTGGCTGTTCTCGTTTGGCTAACGGCGAGTACTTACACAGATATAACCAAGTGGCCAAGATCATCCACCAGCAACTTGCTCTGCAGTACAAACTTGTGGATCTTGAGGTACCGTACTACAAGTATGTGCCCGACCCAGTTCTCGAAAATAACCATGTCACGTTGTACTGGGATCGGTCTATCATCACTGACAGGACTATTGTAGCCAATAAGCCTGATATAGTGGTGATAGATCGATTAGCGCACCGCACAATGATAATCGATATCACCATTCCGCATGACGAGAATCTCGTGAAAGCTGAGAAAGAGAAACAAATGAAGTATCTCGACTTGGCGCACGAGGTTGTCGACATGTGGAATGTCGATTCGGCTATCGTCGTGCCGATTGTTGTGACGGCCAATGGCCAGATGGCCAAGAGCCTCGACCAACATCTCAAGAGGCTCTCGTTGGGCGGCTGGGTCAAGGGATTGATTCAGAAAGCGGTACTCCTTGATAAGGCACGTATTGTGAGGAGGTTTCTGTCTCTGGAGCCCTAACTACCGGTAGCTTGGACCCTGTTCCCAATTCCGGTTGGTCCCTATTTTTATAAATTAAATTTATAATTTTAAAAAAATATGTAATTAATTAAATAAAGGAAATAATAATAATAATAATATCAAACGTGTTTAGCAATGAACCTACAGGGAGACCTCGCGATAGAAATTAGATGTTCAATGCATAATTATGCTGGCCTTGGAAGGATGATAAACACGGACAGACTTCGTAAAAACACGGGGGGCGACAGACAATGACACACAGATGTAAAATGTACAGTGTCTTAAAAAAGAAGAGGCATTTACTCAGAAGCGGGTTTATGAGTGGGACAGAAACCGAAAGACATATAAATTACCTAATTTATATTTGTTTACAGAGCTGCGTTACATCATATCCACAACCAAGTGAGGATACAGTGGCTGCCCCAGGTTTGATTGCTTCACCAAATGCCACCGGTCCACCAACGACCTCTACCGGGACACCACTGCGGAACATGATAGTGGCCCCAACCAATTGTCCAAAGAATCAGAAAATGGCTGTTGATGGAGTGTGCCGGGAAGTGATAGATGAATAAAGCAAGAGAGAGAGAGAGGGAGATAGATCATCTAGTATGAGATATTCTTCTCATATTAGATAATTATAATTAGGTAATTTCGAAAAGAAGTACTTGAGCACATTATTTTCCGCTTTGCATTAATTAGTATGTAGTATAGATGCAGTTCAAACAGAAACTTTTATTGTACAAAAATTTTAAAGAACAACATCTTCTTATTATGCGCTTTGTATTGATGTATTAATATTTTAATATACCACGGACTTTGGAGTTGGTACAAAATTTCTCAACAATGTTAAACATGTTAATACGCTCCGAAGAGCTTATAATTATGTATATCGCGATAATAAGTCATTAAGGTTGTTGAAGATCTATTCGTATCTATGTATATTGTTATTTATTGTTTTATGATGACGAGACTTAACTTGGCATCGGAAAATTATTTATCATTCTTATGGGTTGTATCTATTGACAAGTGTTGCTTTTTTAATTCTTCCTTCCCCAAGTGGAAAAAGAAAAACGAGAAGATAATAAACGATTTCACTCAATTTCCTGATTTGTTTTTATCAATATTTTTAAGGATAAACTTCAGTAAGTTAGATTTTTAAGAGAAGAATAAATATGTATATGTACACCAAATAATTTTGATATAATAACCAAAGCTAGACATTGTTTGAGCTTTCGTCTTTAAACTTCCATTATCATTGCCAGAGTAAGTAGGTCAGTTTAGTTGAATAAGTAGATATGCAATAAGTTTATTTTTATGGATGTTAGGAAATACGGTTCCATAAAAGTGCGAAAGGTTTATGGCAAGACGTTTAAGTACCTATCCTCGAGATGCAAGCAAATCTCATGAGGAGACCTCTACCACAGTCTATAAACAATACGGTCGGCCAACGAAGACGTTTAGACAGGACAATCGTGCGGAGCGTGAGGGGTGAGACGCGGGTGGGGCGAGCCCCAGCTGCTCCTCATTCTCACTTCACCGTACTTAGTAGCTTGGGACACGTGTTTTAGGGTGCGTCTTTGATATTATAAATATTTTATTTTAATTTGTTATTAATATGGTCCATACGACATGGCCCGTGAGTGAGTCAAATCATCATCTCGCATAAATAAAGAAATTTGACATTCAAAATGGCGACTTGTATATATAGATATATATGTATTTTTGAAGATTTACTGGGTTGTTGGTTATGAAAATGACATTCACTTTGAAATCCAAGATGGTGGAATAGCATTTTTTTTTAAATATAGGTATGCGTAAGCGAAATTCTAAGTCTATGGGTATGGGTATGACTTTCGAGGTTTCTCAGATTAAGAAAATGACATCCATTTTCAAATCCAAAAAGGAGGACATGCATTTTTTGAAAAAATGCATGTTTTTATTCAATAAGTTGGCGTAACTTTATTAGGACACTTTTTATCGATAACACAATTTTAAATCATTGTTTTTTAAAATCATTACCACACCAATATCAGAAATATTATCATTCAATAAGTATGAATGACTGTTAACTAAAATGACGTAAATTGTTTAAGTGGTTTGCAAGTTATAAGCGTGCTAACGGACAGACAGGCAGACGTCGCATTTTATAATATACTAGCGACCCGCCCCGGCTTCGCACGGGTGCACTTCTCCACTATTTAATGGATGTTATTATACATATAAACCTTCCTCTTGAATCACTCTATCTATTAAAAAAAACCGCATCAAAATCCGTTGCGTAGTTTCAAAGATTTAAGCATACAAAGGGACATAGGGACAGAGAAAGCGACTTTGTTTTATACTATGTAGTGATGATAATGATGTTAATGATTAGGTATATATATATTTTTTCAATTTTGAAAATCCTTCCGTAGTTGCGTAAATGCCTACATAGGCGGCGGTATCGCCCAACATCGAAGGTTTCGGCCTACTGTAGGAAAAATATTTATACTGTGCCTCTACTATTTATTTACTGTAGACTCGTAAGACTATGTTCTAGGAACATCCGTTAATTAATATATTCTATTATATATTCTAAAAAAAATATCACACAACGATTACATATTATATAGTAGAATAGGACGTGAGAAATCCCACGTACGTCATACTTTATTAAATATGCACATTCCGTGTAACTGAATGCCGGATATTGGAAAAAACTCATAAGAGAGCTGAAATAGCCTTAAAAACTGTTTCTAAGTTACATCGCCCTTAGAATATTCCGTCACAATGTATCACTGATCAAACAAGTTAGTCGGTAAATACTAAAATTCAAGTAATACTTCGTTTGTTATCAAAATTCCGATAACTATTGGCACGTTTCCCCTAAACGTATGTACCATCTGCTATAGTGTTTACATTAGATATATTACGATGCGCAGTTTACTTGAGGAAAAATATTTTAGTTACTATACTGAGAATTATCTATTTCAAAATAAAGCTGTAAACATTGTTTATCGCCCGTATAAGGTACAGCTATGACATCATCATCATAGGTAGGCCTGGGTCTAGGCCTGTTACAGCGTCACAAACAGAAGAACACCTCGTGATAATAAGTCGGTTACTTGTGTTTAATGAAAATCAAACAACAATAAACCTGCTCTCGTCATTATCATTGAGGTTAGCAAAGCTCAGCCACTTTCTACAGCAGCTTTCTATAACAGACTTTCTAGATAAACTTTTATAACTTATACAGCACCGATGGAAAATCAAGTTCAATTTGATAGTAAGGGGTATGTCAATTTCAAGTCATGTCATTCCACGTACCGCGATTAGCTCAATATTATTTTGATAACTGGTAATATATTAATTATAAAAATATATTTCGAGATGAAAACTAAATTACCTCTTTCAAATTTTGGCATGATTCCGTGACTAACATACGAAATCTAAATGCATTATCCTGCATTAGAGATTTTTGGCTGCAAATTGGTTTGCTGACAATGAATTAGCTATCGATAAAAACCACTGAATAAATTACACATCGATATTTCATGAGTATTGATTGATAAGTATCCGGATCCGGATATCCACAACATTTAAGATAAAGTCACCTGCACGAAAATGATAATACTAGAGCATTGCAAAGGAGCCATTGTATAGCAAAGGAAAATCAAAATAAGTCAATCGTGAAGAGTGGTTGTTTGATAAAGCTCTAGTGTATTAGTTCGTATAAAATAGCTTGCCGGCATCAGTCTGCATCAGGCCTCTGCCGCATTTAGACGCGAGTGTGTGAATCATCGAACTTTAAATTTTCCTATTTCTGAAAAGTGAGTACCTATTTATAATTTTGTTGCAATTTCTATAGATTTTATAGTCAGTTTGTGTAGTTTATATTAATCAAGCAAATTGTGTACTTAGGACTTTGTTTATTTTTGTGATCTATATTCGAAGTTCATGCTGAGTTTTCGTTTGAACATTTTAATACTGTCTTCTCTTTCTATTCCAATTGATTTAAATATCATTTACAATAAGAATCAAAAGTGATTACGAAACCTTGTGTAACTTAAAAATGATTCAATGTATTTATAAATTAACACCATAACTGAAGTTATAACTTGTGTATTACGTAAATACACTATATAGGAAGACCTCACATCTGGAATGCTACAACCCCCTAGATTGCATACAAAATTAATTTATATTATAAATGTGGGAATTATATCCCTGGTTGTAACATTGTAATCAAACCACTGAGAGACGCTAGTGATCTTGTTATTGTTCAAGGCCGGGCTGGCCTGCGGTGTGTCGTGAGTTCGTGACCACACGTTTCTTGCTCCAGGATGAAATATTACTTCATTAGCGTCCAAACATAACCATATATGTTGTATCTTTTAATAATTAAATATATTAATATAATCTTGCAAAATGAAATTTAAGAGATGGACTTGCTGCAACATTTATTTTACTTCAGCATGTAATCTAAAGCGAAATTCGTTATTTAATGCTTACTACAATAATAGGTACTTGGAGTACTTTAATTATTTTTTCAGTTCTCGTAAATAGTATTTCTTAACCTAACCTGTACCTGTAACGAGTTTGCTTCGACCTCGATCGGTGCATCAAATATGTATGAAAAAATTTTAGAGTGAGTGAATTCCTGTCCAGAATGCGCGCACATTAATTTCATACATTTTTGTCGCATGGTAACTATGGTTGAGATCTAGGAAAGCTCGTCCCCTTCCCCTGAATGTTAAAATACCATGATTTCACTTGAAATACAAATTAAGTAGAGTTTTCTTAAAACAGCGTCATAATTAGATAAACACCGTGCGTCAATGATGATAGTTACATATAATGATAACACCTGAGAATTTTTGGTATCACGCATCCAATCAACACACATAATGAATCAACGATGATTCATGCAATGCATTCATTTTTATTCCTTTTTAAAAATGTTGCCTCACTCTAGTAATAATTTCTGGACCTATTGTGGGTGCGTTTATCAAACACAAATATTCACATGCACCAATACGCAGACCCAGAACAACTATCGTACGTTATTAAGATATATTTTTTTGCGCGAGACGTAGTTCAGAAGTCGATCGTTCAACCACTGCGCCAATTGTACCACCTGTTTGTGTTGCTCTTATTAATTCTACTGAACGGACTATTGTATTTATAATAATATATGTCATCCACCGATATAGATAAAAACTAAGTGTTTTAATAGCAATTATTGCAATTGAAATTATAATTATATTTTGTTTTGTATAGATACCGGTTTTTAGCGTTTAAGCGTTTCTAGCCTTTTAAACATAATATGACATATAATATAAACATAATTAATATGACAATATTGTTTTTTTCAGGATGGCTGACTCCAAATGCGATGTTTACTCTGACAAGGCAAGCGATGAGAAGGCGGAAGCAGTTGCGTCTGCCCAGGACAAGACCTCGGGTGGCGACTCCAACACTCTGGACATGCCGCCAGAAATCACAATGAGAAACTTCATACAAGCCCCCCCTAATTGTCCCCCTGGCCATCAAATGGGCCCTGATGGTGTGTGTCGCGAAGTTTTCAAATAATCTTCAAAAAGAAACAATGTTTATCCCGTGTGTTCGGTGCCGAATATCTTTTAGAAAATCGTTAAAATAATAAATACATGTTTGCGCACTGAAAATAATACTGTAGGTATACTTTGAATGTAAGAGTACCTACCTATTTAGATGGAGCGTTTATTACCTAAGTGTTTGTGTCACATAGCTTGTAGTCTACGTACGTACATGTTTTCAGTGTCTGAAGCCACGGACTATCTTATCTTCGTAATATAAAATACCCGATTAGACGTATTTGGTTTTGACGGATGCACCTAAAAATCGTTAAGTATTAAAAGGCCCCTTAGGATAAGAACTACTTTTTTTTCTACGTCGTGTCGTATAAGCCCCTTAATATAAATTACAATGTAAGTAAGTGAATTATATCGCATCAGTATTAATGAGTTCGAATCAGATTGGTGACTTATTTATAATTTTTAACTAAACTGTGTTGTTTTGTGAAGTGTTCCAATGCCATAAGGAGACAATAAAATTTTATAATAAAACCTATTTTATTTACTAGTATTTTTTTATATATTTTATGTTCAAACCAACTGTGGTGTAGAATAAAACTTGCAGTTCTCAGGATTGCTTAACATTTTTCGTTGTTATTAACAGGTGGGAGCTTAGATAAACATAGCATAACACAAATATAGCCTGTATTCCCGGAAGAGCTAATATTGTACACCCACATCTGTGTTGCCGCTGCCTAGATTTCGGGATACCGTACACCAGGGTAAAAATTGCCGTATTCTAAAATAAATTGCCGTACATTTACAAAAAAAAGAAAAGATATAAAATGATGTGTACTGATACTCACTTACTCTCTCTTGTACTGAGTCGAGTAGCTTTACTCTTCTTGTTCTATTAAATATGAAAGAATTGGGTTGGAGGGATTTCCCGCCTCATTTCATTCTAAGGACAATACCTAAATGCGGGTAAAATAATAAATATTTATTATTAACACAAAAAGTACAGATTATCTAGTTGAGCCAGTCTGACTACCTCATTAGTTTAGTGGTCGCCAGCGCAATTGTTGAGCGTAAGGTCCTGTGTTCGATTCCTGGGTCGGGCAAAGTATCATGGAGTCTGGAACTGTGCACGGTAGACGACAATACGCTCGCCTCCTATTACATGGGACTCTATAATGGCATCGGCGAAATGTGAGTGTGCAATTTGCCTAACCCTTCGGGGAATACAGGCGTGCTGCTATGTTATATGTTATCTAGTTGCAAGACAAGAAGCATAGATATGATATTATAGGCTAAGTTTCATTTTTTTAAGAAAAAATACACAATGAAGCACGTTTCCTCTCTTGATTTTTTCGACTTAAAAAGTTTTATATTCAATTGCCGAATTGCCGTACATTATGTAATTTGGAGACCTAATTGCCGTACTTTCGGCAACACTGACCCACATTTAGCCAGTACCGTTATCGAGTGCCAAATAATAGGGGGCCAGCCTATTGCCATCTACCGGGCACAGAATTTTTATCAATATTTACAACACGAGCGGTTTACTAGTAGCTCCTGAAGAGTTCTGCTATCTATCTCTTGGCTTAATCATCAGACCCTCTATATCAAATGTTATATACGGGACGTTTCATACCCTAACTCCCTACCGTTAACGAATATCCTATAATATTTCAGGGTATCCTGCGATTTCCCTGAGATGCCATCATCAGATCCTGACTTGGTGACAATGAGACCAACTTGAGAGCATATTCTATCAAACTCAAAAAGAATTTTCAAAATCGGTCCATAATTGACGGAAATATCGATGAATATAATATAAAAAAAAAACAAAAAATCATACAGTTGAACATACATAAAACCTCCTCCTTTTTTCGAAGTCCAAATAACACTTTGAATGAAATGCAGGATCTGATGCTCTGCAGTCACGCTTGCGACCACTAGACTAAATGAGACAGTTGAGAGATTTGAGATAGTTAATTTATATAAATGGAAACCGGCCATTGTATATGGATACTAGTATATGTATGTAATATTACCATCTTTGACGTCATAGAACGTTTATAATCATGTATATCCTAGTTAAATTTTCCCAAGTTACCTCCATTCAAACGAGTAGTAAACTAATAATTACTCTCTCGGCCCAATGAATTCTTGAGTGTCGTTCAGATGCTGTAATTAGGGCGAAACTCTGATATGTAACTTTTGAAATGTCGTAAATCTTGCAGTGTATTCTATATATGTTATGTTACTTACAGTTTGTCGATAATTTATATAATCACTACAGAATAATTTAGTAGGTAGACGCCCTATGTCAATCCCATATATTTATTTTGTTGGACTATTTGCCATAGGTGGCGGTAATAGCGCAGCCCTAGATGCGGACACAGGCTGTTTGAAACACCGCCAAACAACCCCGAAGGACGACAGATTTACCTAGCGCTCATGGTTTCCACGTATATGTATTTAGATCAAACCTTTCTTGTGTTTAAATGTCTACTTGAGTCGTTTATTAAAAAAATATTATAAAAAGTTATATGACACAAATAAAACTATTTTTTTTACTAATAATTAACGATCATTTACTTTAAAATATTCATATAATTACATAATAATTACTAACTTGATAATTACAACATAAGGGTCTAAGTTAAAAAATTAAATATTTTTTTGCTATTTCACCTTCCATCATAAAATATTGATGATATTCATTCGCCTACAAAAATTATAAGTAACCGAGCGTTGCGTAAGTTTTAACAAATGGAGCATCACTCTCGCAGGAATTCCTGGAAAAGAAGAAAAACATCTTTAGCACTCAACTACACCGGACAGATTATTGTCTGTAACTAATTATAGTAGCGGGCATAACGGATGCAGTAAATACGCAACAAAACAAGAGAAAACTAATTTTAACTCTAATTCTAAAAATTCTAAAAATTATTGAAAAAAAGGTGTCAGTGGTCAAATAGTCCACACATCTTACTTTATGGGTTTGAATTGGTTTTTGAGTCATGAATCGATTTTCTAATAATGTTTACGTTTTAAATAATAGGCCGTACCCAGACCCTCCAAAAAACAAATCTGGATTCAGCGATTTGTCAACTTGTCCTCATTACTGAGCTCGCCTCAACAGACAATATTGAGCATGTGGATTTTACCGAAGAAATAAGGTTTTCGGGTATAGCTAACAGACTATCCTGGAAGGCATAAATGAGTGTTATCAAGGGCGGATTCAGGGGGGGGGGGGGTCATTGGGGTCATGATAGTTTAGTTTTTCTAATCGTATTGATCGTACAGATCGAATCCGTCCCGACTAGACTTCAAACATATGACCCCCCCCCTGACTTGAAAGCTGGATCCGCCCTTGAGTGTTATAGAGCTATTTTAGAATGTGCTAGGGGACGATTCCATTTAAGTCTATTAGCGTGGTTCCATACAAGTCTATTTTATACTCTCTTCCACTATAGAAAATCACTAACACCTCAGTTGCGTCTAATAACTGTTATATTTCGAGTGTTTAGAGTAAAAATAACTCTTAATTCGGACATAGGTAGGCGATCGATATGATTTGTTTTTTCGATATTTCTTGATTTCAACATGATTTCTAATTGCACGACAATTGCCCCCCATCCTTACCCGGGTTCAAATAAAACGGGTTGTTGTAGAAAAATTTGAAACGTTACTATTTTCTTTGGTCTAGTGGTAAGCGCAGTTTCGGATCATGAGGTTCAGAGTAAATAATGGTCTTTCTTGTTAAACTATAAGCTAAGACCCTACCAGATCCTAATACAGTGTAGGTACCAGAGCAGGTAAACCGCGCATTGCTTCTTACCGATAAATATATATCTAATCAGAACAAATATTACACGTTCTTTTCCAAGCTAGGCTTTACCTGACATGATTATTGTAGTATTATTATTATTATTATTATATATTACTTATTTGTGCCACTTTCGTATTGGACTGTGCAGTTATAAGTGAAGAACTGTTCCTCTCCTTATGACGCTGTTTATATTATCTGTGACAGACGTATGGGCCTATGATGATCATGAGTATATAATATTTTACTACACAGAACACCTTTTCATTTTTAGCTGGTTTGAAAATATGGTGAGCTAATTTCGGATAAGGCAAAGAACTAATATAGGCGAACTAATTTTTACTTGTCTATGATTGATTGTGCGCAAAGTCAATCAACTTGGGTCTGTTCTTTCAAGGGGTGACAATCGACGAATATACCACACGCGATACGGCGAAAATCGGGACACAATGAATGGCGCACACGCAGCTGCACGGCATGCAGTGCCGGATTTAGCAAGCGCGGGGCCCGTAGCAAATTCTGTCGAGGGTCCTTTGATCTGCTATTAAGTATAAAGTGACTTTTTGTAGAACTTAAGCGTTTACCGCATGAAATTCTGTGTCTTATTTTTGCCAACAAAATAATCGGTTAGCTGACCGATTGTCTGACGTGGATTGTCTTAGTCGGAAAACAGGTGTAATGTTTCACGTTTCTGTGACATCAAATAAATTCAATATACCACATCTTAAAAAGTTTCACACAAAAAATTACGCTCAGGCGGGGTTTGCTAACGCAGGTCCCCCTTTTCGCGGGACCCGTAGCAATTGCTACTCTTGCTACGTGGTTAATCCGGCACTGAACGTATGGTGTGACATAAAAAGACTTATAGAGTTTCATACATTACAAATTCTATGTTTGCTTATACGCATAGCATCGGTATTTGATGTTACCGAGCCTTTACGAGATCTCTGCGCACAGCAGCTGTGTACCGGCAAAGCGCACGCTGCGCCGTGTGGTATGGCCCCTGAATTTTAATTATTAACAAGTTTTGCGTGCCAATTAGAAAGAAAAAAATACAAACTAAAATGATAGTGGACATAAAAAAATATTTAATTTAATTTTTATATCTACTTACATACTTCGCACTATATACAAAGAAAGTTCAAAATAAACCAAAAAAATAACAAACATAAGCAATTTAAATTATAATAGTTGGATACAGTAACATAAATCTAATAAATTGTGCGTGATTTTGGAAAGAATTAATATGATGAACAAAACCTTGCAAAAATTGTCATGCAAAATACATCATGCCAACACAATTATATCTACTATGCGACCCACTCGTAACACTACACCTAAACCATAATCCGTACATCATAAACTTGTCTGCTTTATCTTCATCTACTAAAATGGATCAACATCTATACACATACATACTACCGCGACAAACTAAACGATGCACAAACTAAACTCACGAGTACTTACTCGTCCTCCCATGGACATATGTCGTTCCGCTGCTTACGCTCACTGATGTCGGTTTTATTATCACGCTTAACAATATTGGTTTCAGAGACCGACGTTAGTTCGTCGACTTTATGAGCAATATTTTTCGCGTCCGTGTCGGACGCCCTGGAATCTGCCGAAACCCTTTGCAGTGGCGCCAAAGGCACTTTGTCTACGTTGTCGTCGTCGACCCCGATGTCTTCGCAGACAGCGAGCGGCGCCACCGGCGCGCGCAGAACTTCCGGTGCGCACACCAGCAGCGCGGGCGGCTCGGCCGGCGTGGCCACCTCCACCGTCACCGAGCAACAGGGTTCTGCTGTCGCTGGTGCGGGCGTCACTACACACTCGGATGCTTCGGCCGGCTTCAACTCTTCCACACTCGTCAGCTCAACCACTCGAACCAAGTTCGTCTTAACATCATCACTCTCGGGTGCGCTCACCGGAAGTTCGCCGATTTTGCTACTCGTATCTTTACTTGAGGCCGGACTGGTTTCTTTTATCGTTGACGATTCTCGAGACAGCACCGGTTTCATCGACACGACATCATCTTCGGAAGATCTCGTCCGGTCGGAATCCTTGGAGTCAGACACGGCGCCAGAGGCGGACGAGTCATCGTAGGACTCTACGGAAGGCGCACAGATGACAGACTCGAGCACGGACCGAATTCTAGCGCTTTCTTGCGGAGCTTCTCCTCGTGAACTATCACAACCCAGGTCATATGGCGGCACAGGCCGTTCAGGGGTGAGCGCAGACCGCTCCTCGCCGATCTTGAACACCGGCCGCAGCGGTTCCGTGGGCGTAGCGTCCGCCGACGCGAACACCGAGGAAGGTTCGTCGGAGTGTGCGATAGAGCGCGGCTCCTCCGGCGAGCCCGTGCCCTGCGGGGAGTCGGCGGACTCGTCGTCAGGCGCCGAGCTGACGCTGATGGTGGGCGTGGGGTGTGGCGGCGCATGCGCAAGCGGCGCAGGCGCGGGTGCAGGGCGCGGGGGGCGCGGCGAGTGCGGCGGGGATGCCAGCGGCGCCAGGTGGCGCGGCTCCACGGCGGACAGGCGGCGCAGCGGCGGTGGCGCGCCCCGCAGGCCGCCGTCCAGCGTGCTCTGCTGCGGCAGGCGGCGCGTGCGCTCGGCCACGCCCACGGCGGCGCTCACATCGGACGACGAGCTACCCGAGTCTGCGGCGGAGTCCTGGCGCCGCCTGCTCGCACTGCCGTACACGCCCTCTCGTGACGAACATTCCCACGGTAACACGTCGGCAGTGTCGTCGTCGAGAGGATCCCTGTAATGTTGAAACATAAAATTTACGTTAAATGGCAGTCCCGCTTTCTCTAGATACTAAAAATGAAATTCCAATTATTATTCTTTAGACAGTCCCAAATTACCTGAATGGTATGTCGCAGAGGTTGGACTGCGAGTGGCTGTGGCTTGGCTGGTCGGGTGGCCTCGGCGGCTGCGCAGCACACACGGCGAGTTCATGCGCTGAACCTGACAGCGAGCGGTCGGAGCCGCGCCGGCGCGATAACGTCACGCCGGTGCTGCTAGTCGAGCCCGGTTTTTTCTTCACTTGACCGCCAAAGTTGAAAAATCTGCGAAGCCGATCTTGGAATGACGTATCGTACTGGGAATAGTGGACGTTCACGTTTGATAGGGTAGTAAAAGCGTTGCGGCTTTATTCTTAAAGAAATTGAAATTTGAGGCCAAAGTATTGAATTCATTCATTTGGGGTTCCTACCAAGTCCTATGACATGGTACCTGCCCTATATGACATTGAATGGTTATTTATGTGGATTGGTAAAGAATTATAACGCAATGATTCACAACAGAGACTATCAAACCCAAATGACCGAAATAAGCCACAAACAAGCCTCTTCAATTTTTTTTCCTTATACAGACTCATCGACACACACAAATGTGCTGACATTCGTCTATACAGTTAATGATGTATAAAAAACATAACTTACTTAGCCTTTTTCTGATGCACATTCTTCCCCTCAGTCAGCAGCCTCTGAAAGTGGTCGGATCTGACGAAGCGCGGGTAACAGTCCTTCTTGAGCAGCAGCCCGTACACGTGGTCAGCCGCATGGTCTAGCGCGTATCGGGAGCCGCTCCGAAGACCCTCCGTCACTCGTTCGGCCGTCGCACCGTCGATGTTGATTTCGCACGGCGCGCCCGGTTTCAGAAACTCCCTGACAAATTAACAGTACCAAAATAAGTATCCACGTGATCGAGCTAGTGATCGTTTGGGACATTCTGGGTAGTCAGCCTTGATATCACCATTGCTGATAAGTACGGTATCAGTGATTTGCATGATAGCCCATGCGGACACGACATTAGAAGAAGTAACCTAGCCATGTAAATCAAAGATATTAGGGCAGCAGGAGTAGACTAAGAGAGGTACGGAAATGCTTCTGCGCAACTTGAGGATGCTTAATGTAAACTAGTTTTTCTTGGTAGGGTAGTGATTCAATCTACTATCCTAACCCTATTTATGACAAACTGTGTATTTCTGTGTTAAATTTCTAGAGAGACCCGAACGTTTCACAAATCATCTATCTGAAGTTCGTCCATGACGAACTACCTTCCGGGATTAAGTTGTGTATTTTTATTTCTGCACATTGGCTGCTGAAAGCTGTCACCGCAGTGAAGCATGAATATATAAATTAGGTTTTTGTAAGTTATACGACAAATAGCTGTTTAAAAATGTGACCAGATGTTACCATCCTGTTTCAGCACATAGGTAGCCTGCTAATTACATTAACTAAAAACTAAGAGTAGGTATATAGAAACATACTCGTAGATATCTTCTAGCTTCTTCGGTATCTGCTTAGTGCTGCTGCGTCGCAGGTCCATGACGGCTAGCCAGAACCTGATGTTTTCATGCGAGTACTCCTTGCGCAAGAAGCTGGTGAATTCTTGCAGCCCCGTCGGGTCTGACACCAGCTCATCTATGGACAGCGCCCATCGCTGGACACGCTTCTCACTCGGCACCTCCACACTAACCGCCAAACACAAGAAAATTATAATATGACTTCCTTCCATGATGTGGCTGAGTATGAGGTGTTCATAAAATGCGTTATGAAAAAATATTAGCTTTTCTTCATATTGAATTCCTTATGTTAGATGACTGTAAAGAAATTGTAGAACTTTTAGATAGAGAAATACTGAAATCTAAAGAGACCAGGCAGACGTAAGGTAGTGTCTACTTTGTACAGGAGTAGTACTGAACTCACAGAGGGCTGTTAATTTGCCAGAATAGGGTGTCGTCGCTGACCCAAGGGTTGGAGGGCTGCGGCGGGGTGAGCCAGGGATCGTAGGGAGCGAAAGTCTCCGAGTAGGCCACGAGAGCCTCTAGGGCAATGGAAGTCTTCACTCTCGTACGGTCCAGGCTCGCTTTTAGATGCTCAATCTAGAAGAATTAGAAGTAGAAAAAGTTAACAAGAATATTTAATTTAAAGTGTGGATACTACTGAAAAAAGTGGAAGAAGAACTATAAATAAGACGTTATCCCAAAAACTAAATCCAAATCTACAGAAAGATATCAAATGATACGTTAAAACTACTGTAAAGGAAGAAGAGGATATACATTAAGTATGTGGTATTTGTATCATACCTCCCTGGTGACTTGGTGTATAGTACGCTTCTTGACGCGATGGTGGCGTGCGCGCACGGGCACGGGACAAGGCTCGAGCGCGCTGGCCACGCCGGGCGGTGGACGTGCCACGCGCCAATATGCACGCTCCTGACTGTCACTCACTATCTTGTCACCTTTCTTTCTTTCCTTTGCGAGTCGAACCTGAAGTAAACGATGTCTTTTCAGATTTTTTTCCTTTTTGTGAATCTTTATATGTACACTGGAAAAATCGTGTACAGAGTGACACAAGAAATTCCTAATTGTTCTCATCTTTATTTCATCAAGTCAGATTTACCAATGCCAACTATTGATCATGAGGTTTCCTCTACAATGCATAGATAGTAAACAGATGGATGTTATCACCGATCCTTTTTTTCTATGTACATAAAGTCTTATTCGTCTGACCAGTGACCACAGTGACTTTGTTACAAGAAAGAAAGTCAAATATCCGATTCTGTGCACAATAGAGCAGCCCTCTGCTGCATTTGAAGCTTAAACTCAATCAAATGTGAATATTACAGTGGTGATGAATGAAAAAGGGTAGGTAAATATCCTGCTACAGGTTTCAAAGCTTTCGGTCTTATAAATAAACATGTCGCTAAAGTAGAACATTATTTTGAAAGGGTTTCAACTATTTACTCAAAGGTTATTTATTATTCAACCCGGAATTGAGGCTAGACGCTTTGATGCTGCGAATAGGAGATTCATAGATCGATCGATCTACAAGTTTAGACGATGTGACGTTGAATCTTTGATAGATGACAGGTACATATTAGCGAGGATTGGAGCGATACTATGTCGACACTTGTTCGACTATATTTGATGATATCTTGGTTTATGTATTGTGCTGAAGAGATATCGATATACATATATGGACCTTAGCATTTCTAATGTATCTGACGCTAATCAAATCAAATCAAAATATTTGGATTTAGAAGTAGTTGAATGACCTATCGATGTTTGCCGGCTGTGAACTGGCAGTTGAATGTTATTACTAAAACTAGAATTATATAAAATTCACCTGTTCCTCCGCTTGCATTGTAATGAAGTCCCACTTGGCGGCGAGGTTCTTCTTGAGGTTCGCGAGGGCCTCTTGCTCGTACTCCTCGAGGCCATGCCTCTGCTTGTTCCGGAGTGTTCGCTTCACCAGGTAGATGGCGTATTCCACATTGTCCGGGCCAAGTGTCGGCGCACTCGACCCGCCGGCCACGCGCGGCGCTTGCCATGGCCAATAGTATGGACTCTAGAAGATATGGACCATTGAGTCGGAATCTTTAATTCATAAAAAAGGTAAAGCCAATTCCAATAATTGTGTTTCTGTCTAGTTCTCGCGAGATAATTCATTTCATATGTCACGCTAAACGAGACAGACTACATTTTAACATGGTTGTGAATTGTGTGTGAATGGAAAATTTGAATTGAAACGAACAATAATAACAACGAATATGCGTTTACTATTATTTTCCGTTAACAACAACGTGTACCTATAACAAGTGTGAAGACACTGAACAGATTACGTGGAGGTACTAATTCTTAAACCAAGTAGTAAAGGTCACCTCTGGCTCACTTGATGTTCCACCGGAAAATAACTAAATTGGCTGTAATACTCACTTGAAATCTATAAAGAGAAGAGTCGTCCTTTAACACAAGATTTTTCAAATCGTTTACAGGAAAGAAGTAACCATATTGGCAGAGCTGATTGGCTAAATTTATTGCTTCAACTGAAACCATAAAACATAATTAAAATTACAAATACTTTTAACGTTATGAAACAAAAAACATATTTCATTGATTAAAACATTCAAGGCTTTCGTTTATATTATACAGCATATAACGTAGAGTTAAGCAATATATAGTAACAAATTGTAAGAACAGTTTTACGAACATCGGCAGAAAGACACAAACATGCGGACGAGTGTGATTCTCTACCTACATATGAACACCTGAGGATACGACTTGGGCCTCTCGCTATAGCTAGGGTCTACGGGGTTTCGGCGACGAGACCATGCCCACGGCCCGGCGCCGCTTACGTAACACTCACCATTACTAGTTTCATCAAGATTAAACCGTTCCATAAGCCATTCGACAAGATCATAACCTGAAATACAATGAGAACAGACATTGTTAAATATATCGGAATTAGTTTCAAATGTGACAATATCTAATAGTAAATGAAAAGTGAGACTACAGATTAAGTTTATTTATTAGGATCCTAATTATGCGTAGATATTCATACGGAGTCTTTTTATGTTGATATAGCTAGATTCGTTTCGTCAGACAATACTGGATACTACATAAATGTATTCCTAACTTTAGTTTAATACCTTTTCAGGGCATTCGGCAGGAACGGAACGTGAAAGATAAAGACTGAAATGCGAGTTATCTGTACAAGAAAATAGCTTGCGCAATCGGGGTGGTTCCTTCCAAATATTATTTAAGTATGTCAGTACCCCTGAACGCAGCGGATATTTACTAAATTGCGTTCCAGTTTGTACTGACTATTGATTTTACAAAGCGCCTGAGACACGAGCTGTAGGCGCTAACCCCTTCCGGCGTTCACTCAACTTGATTTAAAACAAATAATATCGAGAAATATTTTCGTAAGATTGTATGGTCTTAACACATATAATTCGCGTAAATATCATAAAATATTATTACACTATTGGACGGTAAGAATTTTAACGAAGTGTTAAAAGTTACATAAATACTTCGGTATCGAGATAAATTGAAACAGCTGTGCATGGTTCCATAAAGTATTTCAATGTAGCTATTCTATTTTATTAAAATGTAGAAATTCTATGGCACCCACCCATAAAAGCAGACGGAATAACGGTGAGAAAAAGTTTTTGACTTCTTACTGGTACACCCGTTTCTGGATCTTGCATTTCTTTTATCAAACTTTCCATCTGTAACATACAATCATAATTAGTTCATATATAATATCAGCGTCATAATATCGTATTGGGAAAGTCAAGTCCCTACTTAACTTGGTAGTGGTGTTAGTTTTTGTAATAGTCATTATCACCAATTTATAAGTTTATGGAAGTATCCATAAATTAATTAAATCTTGATAGCTCCAAAAATATCTTAACAATTGCCCCTTTAACGACACTTACACTCCTTAGTAACGATTTTGATAGAGCGCCAAAAACAGAGGTGCAAAGTGTGTAAGTAGCACGAAAATACATTGACATCCTGTTTACATACAATTAGCAGTCACGTTGGTGTTCGTGTTTGGAAACAAACATAAAACATAAATAATTAGTTAACTACTGTATCGCAGTAAACTATACATATCGCAGAATAGCTAAATACATAGAAAGCTTCTTATAAAATTGATTATGCAACTAAAGCTAAATTTGTATCAAGATTTAAAGCATCGCTCGTTCCTGACGTCATTCGCGTCCTTTTAGGTCAACTTGCACTCGAGCTGGTCTGTAGGGGTGTCGAGGGCTGTCCACCGAGGTAAGTGGCTGACCCTGCGGTGAATGCCAGCCGAGAGGAGCCAAGAGGCGCCGAGAGCCCTCGACTCTATCAAGGGGTCGCCTCCATCGGGGACAAAGCCGATGCAGCCACACTTAACTCAATTTAATCCGATCGAGGTCGGTTATTGCCTACCGAGATTGATTTTATAACACGCAATTTCACGATGCGGGAACGGGAAACCGTGGACGTTGATAATTGAAAATGTTTAGATACTAAACAGTTTTGTGTTCATACTAAAGTTCGTGACTAAACAATTCGAATACTTAACTGAGTTAAATATAAATATGTTGCTAATTCTAGGGCTGGTTATAGTATAATTCTAACTCTGCATGTAACAGGTTTGTTATGTTAGTCAAATCATATGAAATCAACCATCTATTATGAACGTGATGTCATAGAGGTAGCCTACCTATAATTTTATTTCCTTCAGAACCGCTAAATCTGTGTCTAGCTAATACGACACTAACATCAATCTAAAACAGAATCAAAGAAAACTTCTCCTAATCCTTAATTAAACTCTATTCGTCGGGATCATCTAATAAGGACATAGGCAATCAGTTGGTAAAATATTTGCTATGGAGCACGATATGACGGGGGGTGGACGTGGATTCGTCCGTTTGTCCTCGAAGATGGAGCTGGAAGGCTAAGTGGGTACGTCACGGGCACGATCGATTTGCCGGCGCTGCGACGGTGCGGGTTGGGGAGGCAGGGTACATCTCGCGATCCCGAGCGTCTTCGGCAAAACCTCGGCCACCTTCGCAGTCTCACCACGATTTAACGTACGATTCATTACACCTACGGATTGTTTGGTGCTTATGTTAAAGATAGCTACAAAAGTTCTAAGTTTAAAATTGATTTGCAGGTACGTAAACTTAAGATAATATGAATAGAGAAACCACTCCACTGTGTTATTTTATTTTGGTTGCACCCAATAGAGCTTCGAAAGTACATAAGTAAAGACATTGAATATGAAATATTTTATATATTCTCTACATTTTTGGGTTAAGATTTCAAATATTCGACTCATGTTTAATCAAACCAAAAGAAAATCCTTCTAATGTATTATTTTAATATAAGGTACCAACGATAGTGACATAAAATTAAACGCAATTTTACGTTAATGCATTAAGGGTTAGGGCGGCGCTCGCAGCGTGTGGGCGGGCGGGAGGAGGTCGGCCCGAACCCTTTTTGCATTTTCGCTGAGTCTTCTTCAATTAATAAAATATTTTCAACGTATAGAACAAACTCCCTAATAGCACGAACGCTCTTCGAGAGTGGGAAGCGCGAACATAAAAGGGAAATAATTAATTTGGACCAGTAGTATGATTTTAATTGTATAGACGATTTCTAAACCGTACCGTATAGTACCGACAAATAATAAGATTCTTGGAATCAAAGGTGTTGTGGTACTATTCGAGCCTCTATTGTTAGGGCGTCCCGCGCGGTATGACAAAGCGTTTAGTGGCGCGTGTGGGGTCCTATTACAATCACCAATTAGACGTAGTTTGCTCGTAAATCAAAGTCATAACACAAGCTATTATCATTGTTATATTATATAAAATCTTTATAGCATTCAAACTTCCACGAAATATTTTTATAACTTTGCAGTTTTAGCAATGCGAGTGGATGCCGTAGGCATAATTGTTCGTTCACGGTAAGAAATCTCGAAAAAAAACAAATGATGATAAGCAATATTTCGCCACCGATATCACAGATAGAAGACGAAACTAGAAGAAAATGAATTTAATTATACTCTAATTATATACAAATAAGGCCTATTTTTGAAATATTTTCTTGTAGTTTTAGTTGCATAGAAATAAACCACGTGTTTGATTCCAGCAGGGATGCAACACAAAATAATCCTTTTATTTTTAAATAATGTTAGCTAAAAATTTCTTCTGTATCGTGTGCACAGTTTACAAACATAGGTACACTAAAGATTCACACAAATATTTATTCCGTGCGGGAATCGAACCCGCGCCTAGCCACTGGACCAGCCATGCCGTGCCTCAGTGAGCTACTTTAGTCCATGATTTTAAAACAAAAAAAAATAATGTAGGTCATCTGTCCCCATCACCAAGAATTTAATCACCGTGTTGTGAACACGCGGGAGAGTGAGCGAGTTCTCTAAATGGAATGGAAATATTCACTGTCAATAAGTGTGTGTTATTCAAGACTTTATTAATAGAGTGTTACAGTTGAATTTTCCTTTATATCTTACGTGTCCTCCGGTACGAGCGGATATAAACCGATCATCTGTATATTGCCCAAAGTACTTAAAGCAATGTTTGTAAATATTGCACGTTCGTACTTTGATGCTATTGCTATGTTGATGTGATTGTAGTTACGTATTTTTGGTACAGTCATCAACAGAAGTACAGTAGAATTCGTTTATGATGACATTGAAGGGAAATGACAATGACGTCAAAGTATGCGGACGTCATGCAAAACATAAAGATTGGTTCTGAGAAAATAAAAATGTGCCGAAATACAATAATCAATGCGTTATGTCAGACGGACAACTTTATACTGGGAATCAAAATTAAAACGAGCCCCACGCTGGTCACGCGCCGCAAGAGGTTAGGCTTAGGAGTAGGTATTCGGGAGGGATCCTGGCGTCGATTGTCAGTGCAATTCTTAAAAAAAATAAGAATTAATTCACGTCGTCACTATAACCAGATATATTTTAATAAAAATAGGTCATTATAAGCGAAATCATTATATCCAAATGAGTTTTATAGTAGTTTAGTACGGATTATACTGTTGCTGATCATTGTACCTATAAAGTTGCAAGAGTTATTTTTATTCCTTTTAGTAATTAATTATTATAGAATCACGTAAGTTAATTGACTAGTGTAAGGGTTAATGTTGTTGTTTAATAAATCAATTTCAAAATTACGAGAAATTTATCAACTTATGTCGCTGACTGTACAATCTATCGAGAGTAGATAAAGTTTAGTCAGAAAATGGTATTTCATCACGCCTGTAATCCCCGGGGTTAAGCAGAGATTTTGCGAATGCTCTTATTGAGTCCCGAATAATAGGGGGCGAGATTACATATATATAAGGAAAAAAAATATCCGTCTTTAAACCTTCATACAAATCTAGTGATCTCTTGGTCGACCATACTAAATATCACAGTTAGAGGTAACATTAAAAATACTGTTTTCTTTTAAACTTTACCGATTTACTTTGATGATCTGTATTAATTTACCGGTTCTCTAAGCTAACCGTTATTTTATGAAACGTTTTGTTTTATAGAGTGGTTACGCCAAGTTGCGAGCAGCGTTGGAGGAGACAAGCCTTATCGATTTTCAGACACCGGCAGTAGGCCCGGCGCCGACGATTGTGTTAAAAATAAAACGGGGTAAAGCTCTGCCTACCTCCACGCTACATAATGTAACAACTGCTGTAGCTCACACCGAACATGATATGTAACTGCCGTTATTACGGTGTTGCCTCGGTGTATCGTGGACGGCTGTTGTTTATTAAAGAATTTAGGTGGTAAGTTTTTTAGCGAAATATATAGGTATTAAGTGGGATATTTAAATAATAATATTTACAAATACAAAAAAGCGTTAAGTAAACTGGTATACTAACCTTATCGAAGGCGAGGGGTCGGTGTCGAGGCACGTCAGCGAGTTCCATGGCTTCGGCGGGGCGGGGCGGGGGGAGCGGGCGCGGGGGCTGCGCGCGCGCCGCTAGCCGACCTCCATGGGCGTCTGCCGTCGGGGCCGCATGCCGCTCGCGCCCGCGCTGCGCCCCCGACACCTGACCAACACACGACGGCCACCACTACTCGTTAGATACACAACCGACAAGCGACATCACTCAGCCAGGACAAATAAAACTCATAGCCAAATGAAACTAGCTTTCTCCGTCACTGTGCGGACGTGAACACGACATTGTCCGCCACAGTCCGACCGTTCGATTGATGAGATCAGCCCGTTAAAATGTATAAATGCATCGACCACTTGCATTTAATTATGTAAGAGCGCTCGTTAGTCGAGGCACTAAGAACGGCTATGGATGTATAACAATGTTACTTTAACAAAGTCATATCATGCTAATCATGATGATGCTACTAGTATCACTTAAGCAATTAGTCTGAACCTTGGGTTTACTCGCACATTATAATTTTCCTTTGTACTTTGTAGGCATCTTCAACAAACATTATTCAACATTTAGTGTTGAATTGAAAACAAAATATAGAGGCAATATAAAGAGTGTTTATAATTTAACATCGGAGTTACACAAACAAAAACACATTTCAGTTTTTTATTTCTATTTGTGTCTAACTACTGTGCATATTTAGATAGCGGTGATCGACAAACATAGCTAATATCTCAGCACGACAAAGTAGGAAGTATCACACTAAGTCTAAAGGATTAAGTAGGCGTTGAGGAATTTTCTAAATAACTCAAGGACGCGGGTAAAGCAGCAGGCAAAATTAATCGTAATATATTACAACTATGTAAATATTCCCTACAGCATTAAATAGACGTGAGTAATAAAGTGAAAAAGAGAAAATGACAAATTCAAAGTTCATTTGAAGCTCTATACATTCTCTTTGCAAATGGACCGTGAAAACGACCAATATATCCTCACATGTCACCTATAGGTACAGTATTCCTGCAAATCGTTATATTTTTCTGCATTCCTCGACCGCACATACTTCATTCCTATAATTAAACCAGTGTTTATATAACAGTGGGCACATACCTAGATGTCAGGCATGCGACTAAATTAGATTAGTGGCTAGTACACACGGAAAAATGATAAACCATGGCCAAGTGCGTGTTTATGACACCAGCTAAACTTAGCTAACGGACAATGAACCATGTTCGCGTGCTTTAAGTGTTCAAATTGTATTTAACCTCATTAGTGTTCAGATATAACGCTAATGAGTCAACGCTCGAAATATTCACAAGTTTACGACTGACAGTTTGATTAGTTCACCCCCAATACCTATATAGGAATTTAAGAGAGTTTCCTTGTATTTGCATTAAAGTTGTTTCGCGACTTGAGGTTTTATAGCATATTATACATAGGTATTACATTATAAAACACACTAAAACATATTTGTAATGACGTACTTAACACAGAGTTCCTGAAAGAAGGTGGGCCAACAATTTTGTTTCAGGCTAGAGCCAGTGCCGGATTAACGACGTAGCAAGAGTAGCAATTGCAACGGGCCCCGCGTTAAATGGGGCTCCGCGTATCCTCCTCCAAACCTCTGCCTCAGCGTAGTTTTTTTTTGATGAAACTTATTAAGAAAATATAACACAGAATTTCATACGGTAAACGCATAAGTTCTACAAAAAGTCATTCTATACCTAAGAGGCCATAGCAGATCGAGGGCCCCCGATAGAATTTGCTACAGGCCCCGCGCTTGCTTAATCCCGCACTGGTTGAAGCACACGTGTTTTAGCGTTTTATAATATTATAATACAAAACATTTTGTACCCTGAGTGTGGGAGCGCCTTAAGCACTTTATTTATTTATCCTTATAGGAAAATCCAGTGGTTATTTTGCCATACTCCTTGTGAATTATATTTCCTCACAACTTTAAGTGAAGTGATGGTTAGTGATATTTTAGGGGAATAACTGTGTCCATTTTGAAAATCGTAAAGGGCACACTTGTTTAAAATATTATAGATCTTTATTTTATGAAAATCGAATTCAGACACTCATGAAAAGTCGAGACTAGGCGCTCTTGTGAGTTCTTACTAGATAACTAGATGTTAGTCCATTATTTCTGCATATTTTTGCAAACCTCTAAACACAGCTGCATTATAAGTATTATTTTGGACTGACAAAAGACATCTGGCTCATTGTTTTGAATGCTCTTGCATCCTTCATCATTGAGTCGAAGAGTACTCCTTTGATCAGCAAACAGATTTAGTTTGACCATCTTAAAAATATTGCACCTACCTGATGTGCCTCTACTCACGAATTATGGAGCCAGCGATAAATAATTGATATCATCAGGATAGAAGTATTATACCTTGACAAGCCATGCCGGTGAATTCACAAACTCGTCTAACGAAGTCATTGCAATTGGTTACAAATTGTTCCTGTGAAAAGTTATATCCAAATGATTTTATAATGTAAGACAACAATATATAAAACAGACTTGTTGAAACGTCTGCCGCCAATGAAAATGGTACTCTTTAACAATTGCATCAGCGATATTCCTTACCGAGGGCGCAATTTATGTACTACGGTGACTAGATAAGAAATCCAATATAAAAAAAGAAGTATATAGGTACATAATCTGATTGTGTAAATCCTTTACATTCATGTTTCAGTGAATTATAACAAAAAAATATCACTAACCTCATCCAACAATTGAGATCATAAATATCTGGCGCATCGTGCGTCACCGTGATAGAGCTCATTGATCGGATCTAAACACACGTGCCCACAAATCCACGGGACCACGGCCATGTTGTAAACATGCGCACTGGCTGTTTATACACGCTCGAGTTAAACGATTGACATAAATAAAGATGTTTGACAGCCGCTCAGTGCGCCTCCACTCGCGCCGTTCGACAACTCGCTATTGTTTAGCAAACGACAGACGCCGACTGACTCACAATATCTTCTGATAAAACAGATAACGCTGCGTCCGTTAAATCTCTCCTCGAGTCGTAAATTTTAGAGTCATGGGGGAATTTTGGGAGGCTTAAGCACCTTAAGATAAGTGAGATAAGTGGACGACGTCGTACGCGAGAGGCACCCCGTTTCAATAATATCTACAGCGTAGTTTTTCATGACTACCTCTGACGTTCACACTGCATTAGAAATCATGGCCTTGTCAATTATTTATTTCTTTGTGCGTATGTACTTATGCCCATTCTTTTGGGTATGATGACGTTACCTTGAGAGTTCAAATATAGGTACTCTATGCGAATACATTAATCGTAGGTACGTATTTTACGTATTTAAAAGTTCAGAACATGGGCAACAGTTTGCAAATCAATGAAAACATTTTCCTCTGAACGCTTTCGGGATTTTGGCAGTTAAGTACCATTTTCTTTTAATTTAGTCTGTTTATATAATTAATATTTATATAATCTTTTATTGTGTTCAACTTCAATATATGTAGATAGGTACCTACATATTATTTTTATTATATGAGTTCACGGCATCTAAAGGCGTGTCACAATCGCGTACTTATTACGAATATGGTTTGGCAGTTGTTATATAAAAGCCTGTCTTATATGGACTTGAAATTGAAACAGTTGCGTCAGTCATAGCTACGCAGCTTTTAAGGAATTAGGTACATAAGTACATACATTATTGCGTGTACCTACGGTTGAAACTTGTGGTTATTCCCGTAGCTAGGCCTGCGTGACAAAAGGTTTACGTTTCCAAGAAAAAGTGCCGAGTTCTGACACATTCTATAACCGTTTCAGCCGTTACGGCGTGATTGGGTAACAGCCTTACAGAAAACCTTTCTCATTATTATTGAGATGCTTTGATTGAGGTTCTCTTGATAGGATTAACCCAAGTACGGTATAAGCACGAGCAATAGCGATGCCTGACAGTATAGTCACCCTTTTTGAAAGTCTTTGTCCCCGTCTAACAAATAATTGCGATACATTCAATAGACTATCTCTAAAGGAGTATCATGTTTATTTACGAGTCTATTTTTATAGTATCCTATGAAGAGCGAAAATAGAAAGTGAAAGATTGTTCACGCATCATTAAATATGTACTTATACGTAGATAAATCAAGATGTAATGCAATGCAAGAATAAATAGTGCGAATTCTATCACGACCTCAGAAATACAGAAGGTTCCTTGTACTGTGTATGTATGAAAAGTCATTCCAAACAGAAGTAAACTGGAGAAGGTTATTCAGGATGTCATCCTCTGAAATTATAGCAAAGATAATTTGAAATGTTGCAATTACTGACGGAATTTTAATTAAAAATTAAGATCGGCTATCTGTATCACTCGACTTAAAAAAATCACATAAAATCAAATGGCGTGAAGCAGAACTGTTTCTGGTTACTGATCACCGGAAATCTTAAGTGAGAGTCGTAAAAAGTGTATGTTATTAACCAGATAATAAAATGTTTACCTATTTGCAAATACACTACGTTAGTCAGCGGTAACGGGCAAGATTAAAACGCTGTTTACTAACCGATGTTTACGTATAGGTAAATCAGGCGTGTAACTGGGAAACCGTAAATAATCGTAATAAACACTTTCTTTTAACTACAAACGAATGTTAGAAAAATAAATTTCTGAAAACAGGTAGATGGATGCGAATTGCGAAGCTTGAGTGAGATGTCTAAGATTTTTTCCAAAGTCTTGAGAGAATTGTGTGGTGGTTAACCTAGATAGATAGATTTTATTTTTGTAGCGAAAGTCTGTGTTACTTTAACGAGTTCTTCTAAGTACCCTTTGATTGCTGAAGGATTTAAATTTATAGGATTCTTGGCAATACACGAAAGCACAATAAATGCACATATAAACATTGAGTTTAGTATCGCTACTTGCTAACTGGACACCACCTACCTGTACGTTAATTGCTCCCAAATATTGGAGTAATTTACATAACATTTCACTAAGCGAGGTCTAGGGGTGTAGAGTCCAAACATTGAATTGGGATTAGGAGGTCACTGTTCATGAATGAAGTACTCCTCGTTCGATATATATGGTATATATATGTTGTAGTACCAATGCACATTGAACATCAAGTGTTTGACAATAAATACTACAATCTTGCATATATACATTCATACATTTGCCCACATAAACAATTAAGCAGTATGAGGGTCATAGTAAATGATACAGAGAAGAAAGAAACAATTGCACACACAGTTGATAGTAAAATGTGGTAAGTACCTCGCATCTGGGAGGGGTTCCAACAATCCCGCACAGCGACACGCGCCGGACGAGAGGGACGTCTCTTCCCATGGACACTTTCGCACATCTCTACACCCGGCCCCGGGCGACTCGGTACGACTCAATTAACACTGATTACCGCTAACTCGACCTCTGTGTGTCTCCATTGTGTGCATCTCTTCGACCGCCTTGGGGAATAATAAGCAGCTGTATCTCTATTCTCTATGACTAACATCTTAACAGTCTAAGACTTAATCGATAATGCCATCTACTTGATCCAGAATCTCTTTAGTCACTTGAAAACCGCCAACTTGACTTCGCGAGGATAAAGCTAGTTTCATTTATGTGTAAAACATAGAAAACTATTAGAATAGTTACAATAAGTATAAACAGTGGCAGCGAATCAGTGTGAAGAAAATCAGCGTTCCGTAACAGTTTCTTGTGCCGTAACGAAGTGGCTGGGTAACCAGCGCCGCTCGCCGAGATCGACCGATATCCATTATGTAACACACATCTAAGGTCCGCTACTTAAGTACTAACTTAAAAACTGAACTATCAACTTCATAACTATTTGTGCTTATGATATTTCAACAACAAGCAATATGGTTTACTATAAAATTAGAAGAGGAAAGTTTATAAAACTAACCGATAGAACATCGGAGCAGTTGGCTGCGCAACACACGACCGTTGGTTACGGGTACACAGCGGGACTTAAACACGATAGGTACAGTTCAGAGAGTCGCAGAGATCGTAATTTTGTGAGGTAGAGCCCGTAAGGATTTTATAACAACTGTTTTCGTAGTCGGTAACGTTACCTACGTATCGTCGTGAAACGTATGGAGGGCGGGTAAAGCGCGCGGGGCGCGAGGCGAGGCGCGCGCGGCGCCCGAGCCCGGCGCCGACACCGCAGAACAAAGCGCGGCCCAGCACTACGGGCGAGGCTAGCTACGAGAGTCGGCGGCCGCTGGCGACGGATACTTTACCTAGCGGCGGCGGAGAGACGTGTGGGCGCGGAGGATCGTCGCGGAGCGCTCGCGGGCGTCGGGCGCGGTCGGTCGCTGCGGTCAGCGGTCGCGACGCGGCGCGGCCATGGCGGCGGCGCGGCAGGCGGCGACGACTCGCGCACTGCCGCCGCCGGGCCGCGCCCGCCGCCGCCGTCCGGGGCCGCGCACGCGCCCCAGCGCCGCCCCCGCCCGCCCAGCCAACCCAAATTGATCAGCCGGATCCTCGATTGCAATGAAATTTATGACAGGTCGTGGATCTATTATCGACGTGATACCGTCCTAGCCGCGGATAATAAATAATTGGAGTCAGCACGATAAACACACAGATTTTGTGATCATAAGTAGATCACGTCCGGTCGCGAAATATTTTAATTGACTTTATAACGACACCTTCCGCCTTGGAGATATTTAATATGAAAATTCTGTTTTAAATTACTTAAATAAGGTTTTTGAGCTTACTTGTTTAACATAACAGAATTTTTGCACATCTTATTTATGTATTGTAAATTTATTAGGAATCAAATCAGGTATTTAAAATCCGTATCTAAGTTGCAGATATAAAAAAACGTTACTGTTTTCTTTTCAGCTTACCTGTAGCACAGATCATATGTAGCCTGTAGCCCGTAGGTTCTATCGAACTTATGGAACCCCACATTTTCTTAGCCGGGTGGACAAGATTTTCTACAATTTGAGGCTTCGTCAACGTTGGCGAGTACGCCTACCCAGAGAGAAATTATTACGAACAATGGGTATTAACGGTTACCGCTCGTTTATTTAATACCTATGATAGCATTGTAATATATGATTGAAGTTTAAGCCCTACAAACAGACTTATAATAATTATTTGGACTAAAAATATTTTATTAGAATAGGTTTTAATAATAAATAAATTCATATACCTAGTATTTACCATTTTGTGTAATGTTAATTTGACTACGTACCTACTAACACTTGTTATAAGTTTTTAAACTAACTAACCACAAATTATTTTGCAATATGGGTACTAAATAAGAAAAAATAAGAAAACTTTTAAATGTCTTTATTTAAAAATAACTAGGCATGTTATTTGTTTACTTTTACATACGACCGATGGGAGTTGGGGAATTTAACTCCTCAAAGAGGTAGAGTTAGGTTCGAGAGCATAAGGTTTATTTTTCATACTTCTCCTTACCATAATCGTCTTGTCGGCAATGATTGAGACTATTCCTGCGAATGAGCTTTGCACTTTCCAGATTCGGGACGTGTGTTCTCCTAGTCGGAATGAGGGGAATGCACTGAATTGTGATTTAATAAACGCCGCTCTTCGTAGCCAAAAGAGAAAGGGTACAATGCTGCAAAGTTTGTACGAAACATCGCATTTCATGCGAATAAAATGCGTATGGCGAAGTTAGGACTCTTTCATACCCAGGCTACGTATTGGTGACGTCTTCGGGGAAACTTCAAATGTTTGTTTAAGAATTGTTTTTATCCAAGATGATGTTATCATAACGAATAACTACGAGATATATAAAGGACCATTAGGTTAACATTTTGTCAGGCATATCCATAGACTTACCTAGAATTTTGTATACGCTAGCATATCAGAGGAGCATCAAGGAGACTCTACTCTCGATTCCGTACTAGAGGGTCTTTGACATGTTCAAAAAATAAGTAGACGAACGAATTACATGTTGAGGACGAAAAAGTTGTATTATGTTTAATACAACACATTCAGTAAAACAACTTGTGCGCAATTAAGTATGAATCGTAATTAACCGTCTCTACATTCTTTTAACTGTTCCGACAATTTTCCGGTCTTTTAGTAGATAATGACGGTAAATTATAGAATTTTATCTGCTAATTAATTAACCGAAATGTCGCGTAAATGAGGCATTAAAGGGAATCTCTTTCGTGGAGCCGTTGTTTACGTCAAGTAATTTTTTAAACTTTACGAGTTACACAACCATTACCGAATGGATAGTTATCAAATAGCCGAAGGCATTCAGTTTGAAGTCTTGTGTTAACCCAAGTAGGTACCTACCTTCTTCATTATTACTACAGACAATGCGTTTCCGTGATATAAATTACAGAGGGTGACAGTTTAGTTGAGGCACGGACGGAAATACATAGTAACAATTACACTGGTAAATGCCATTCTATTGTCAGTAATAGAATACATGGCAACATGAAACTTATTATTTAATGTGTAAGGACCGGCCAACAACGCGATAGTGTTGCCAATTAATTGGGTATGAGTTTTTCGTTTTTTTTTTTAAATTAAAACATTATAACTTTGTTGTTTAACTTGTACTGTATTACGCACATCGTATAACGTAATATAATGTTTTGATATATATATCTATCTGTTTTATTTCACATAACACATGTTAAAGATTATAAAATTGTAAACCTCAAAGTCGCTCCTAGCTACATTAGCTACCGAGCAGATTAGCCGATCGGCGAGGTTAAGTAATGCTTGATGCGGTCAGTGCTTGGATAGGTGACCATTTTTCACACATCGAAGTCCCTCCATGCCCTGGAAAGCAGTTGGCCCCGGGTGTCATACGAAGACCTATGTTAACAACCAGTCTAAGCGTAGCATAAACTTTAGAGTATCAGTATCTGCCAGTTATGGATGTCGGAAGTCAGATGACAGACGTTCCTATAAAATACTAATATCTAGTATAGTATTATATTATCTGTGGGACCAGCCCATATTGGAACCGTGCACCTACCGTTGCAATAAAAGCTTTGACTTCGGACTTTGATTTCGGGCTCATCGCGAGTCGGGCACTCGCGACATTATCATCCGCGCATGGTTTATCCAGCGTGTCCTCCTCTTCCGAGACATAAACCATTTTGTTATTAGTACTTACCAATAAAAAATGGTTTATTATGGGACCTGAGAAGGTGCTATAACTATTTATGAGGCGTTATAATAGATACTTAGATTTTCACTTAATCATGAGGTAAAAGACTAATCTAGGTCACAAAGACTAAGAGCTCCCAATTTTACCAACATTTTAAGTTTATTAAAACTTGAATATTCCACATGTGGATTCCCTATGCTTGTGTAAATATTTACAGTTACATAAAGGTCCATAGTGACGAAATTATCAGCACCTAACAAATTAGAAATAGCAAAATGTCGTTTTTCTTGACGAACTATACGATATGCGTATGAACGATATGCGTAATTCAGAGGATTTTAAAGTAGTTTCAGGGGCCGCCAACGATGTTCCCATTAAAACTTCAGACGAAGTTCGACTTCAATGACTTCAACGAATAATTTTGTCGTATTGAAGAGTTTGTACATAATTGTATTATATGTTATAGTCAAAATCGGTCTCAGTTAAAACTACTTTTGTTGGATTTTATCAGATGTTGATCGATCAGTTCAGCGTGTTGAAGCGTTCTCACGATCACAATGAACACTCAACATCCTGACGAAGTGTTTCTTTGTCGAAGATTTCATGAGGGATAGGTACGCCCAACGTATTTTAAGGGACGAATGTTATTCAGATAAAAAAGAAATTCACCACACTATAACATAAAGTGCAGGGAGATAACATAGCATCACGCCTGTATTGTCAAAAGGATAAGGCAGAGCTGTACTATTGTACACCCACATTTCGCCGTTGCTGTTATTGAGTCCCATGTAATAGGGGTCGAGCCTATTGACATCTACCGAGCACAGTTCCAGACTCCGTGCTGCTACTGAGAATTTCCACACAGAAAAACCTAATAACACTTTGCCCGACCCGAGAATCGAACCCAGGACCTCACGTTCAGCAGTCGTACTTACGACCACTAGACTAATGAAGCAGTAGGGCCATATATGTATATTATGTAGTATACGTCCGAAACAGACATATATAGTGTTTCTTGAATTAATGGATCTTTAAGCTAAAATAGAGCTGCCGAAGAACTAACACCTGCAAATGCATATTCAAATCGAATGTTATATCAGAATGCAGATAGGCAAGACGTAAGACCTCCCGACCTCTCACGCGGATGTAGGCAAGGCTTCAAGCGTTACGTTACTTTGGGCTGCCGACACGCGATCCCGACGTTTCGCAACTGTACGAGCTGTTTGGTCGATATGGTCAACTCATTTGGCGCGCTAACCGCTCGCCGCGATTTATATCTAGGCGTTTATCGCTAAGTAGCACGGAACACGCAAATCTACTTTCGGACTGGACAACTCCCCATAATTATTGAGAAGGCGCAGGCACGTACTGTTACTTTAAAGATAAACTTCTAAGTTATAGTCACGGGCACAGGTTCACTGTGTTGCTACTTGAATACAGGTACTTATGCAATGGCTGGATAGAAAAGAATTGCGTTTATTTAAAATAAACCTATTACAGGCACTTGAAAAATGTTAATGACTAGTTGCGCGGTTCCAGAAAGTTGGTTATATGGAGAAGAACCGGCAATATACTCTTTTAATTTAGGTACTTACTCTGGAAAGGCTCAGGTGTCGTATAAACCTCAACAAAAATATACCTGATACCTCCCTTCACGTCGATGTCATAAGAAGCATCTGACGCAGACGCCATGACTACGAAACCTGAATACCCCACTTCTTCGTGTTGAAAATTAATATTCAATATTTTTACTGGTTGTTGGTTGTGATCTCGACAACATTGGCACCTTTCAGATCCTTTAGCTAAGAAACATTGAGGTGATTCCATAAGTACAAAAAAAAAACATCAAAGTCGATCAAGCCGTTTAGGAGAAAAATTACGAACAAACATACACCGAAATTTTATATATTAGCAGCGTAGTCGATGTCCTCCAACAGGCATTTTATACGGAAAGTGAAAAAAAATTACGTTAACGCGCCAGTTGCGTATTAGTTTTTATACCGAGTATTCGTAACAAACTATTTTGAAATACGTTGATAACAGCACATCAATATTAGCTTACGTGGAGTGTGACATCCATCCATCACGGTACATAGGTGTAGGTACGGCTTACAGAATCTCCCCCGGGACGTGCATAAGGGGGTGGCCTCTTTACAGTCATCCCCTCCGGCGTGCACTCCAAGTGCCCTTCGGCATGGCACCGTGGTGGTCTTCGGTGCGGTCTTCTAAGAGTTCCCGAGGCCCACCATAGGGGGTCGATGCGGATCACCGTGGTGAGCTTATTCGGTAGGAGTCCGGTTCACCCGTCCCTCCCCCCCAGGCGGAGGATAGCCCATGATGGGTTCTCACTACTCTAATATAAAAAAGGTAAGGCTCACAGACAAAACATGTAGTAGCTACTAGCTACTATAACGGGATCTATAAATTAAAGGCAAGGCAATCTGTAATATTGATGTATTCGGCACCGTGGCCGTCCAAGTTCAGCGTTAAATTATAAATCAATCATAATTCTAAACATTCTACAACACGTCACACTCATCTCTAAGTCACTTATTTGAATATTTGTTCCTTTTACACCAGCCAGTCTTAATGCAGATGAGCCTATGGCTTCTGCATAAAACCTCTACATCAGCTACGCCCACCCACATGGGCAACTCAGACGAACCTTGGACAGTTGGCCATGCAATACAAATATTCAAACAAAAACCCTACCTATTCCTATCCTGAATCTACCTAACAGGCGGAAAGAAAGTTAACAATTTCTTGTGAGGTACGTCTCTTACTAAGAGATAGTTTACCGTATAACGCATGCTAGAATAAAACTTTGAAATAAAATTATTAAACATTAATATGAGTAAGTTATCACATCACAGACAAATTGCACACGTTAAACCATAAACTTCAACGCGCCAAAACGCCTGAAAAAAACGCGTAGCGACCTCCTATAAAATGATACTTCTACCAATTAATACAAATAAACATCAAGTTTCAGCAACTATTCCTGAAGGGAGAAATACTTAAATTAAATCAACTATGAATAGACATAACACCATAAACTTAAACTCTCATGACTACTGTTGAGACATGGGAAGTAAAAGGTCACGTTGTAGTATCATTCGCATCACGAACTCACTCCGAAACACATCATTAATAGCAATAACTACTAAAAAATTGTACAAGTTAATAACAATTAATTCAAAGGATTATTGTTTCATCGCAGTCAGGTGGAAGAGTCCGCTAAACATTGAGACCGATTGTGTCCTACCCAGACACACTTTGCGAGGACTATGCCCCGTGTGCAAAGTTAGTCTCGTTGTCAAGCGGGTTTCCTCCCCCTCCTTAGATGGAACTATAATCAAACTCAACTCAACTTCTTTTCGGAGTGTTTCCATCATCAATTTAAGACATTTATAAAACACATTATTGGTGACCTTTCTTCCGTGCGCTCAACGTTGTAGCCACCGCATTGTCCCAACATGAAAAATAAATAAAGTGATTAATCATCTATATTTTCTATCACATAAAATAATGAATTATTTTATTCTAACATGAACAACTATATTCTAATATGGAACGATTTTAAACTATTTACATGAACAATATCCCTAAATCTTCTAATAAACTTTGGATTATAAAAATTATAACTATGTTTGTATATAGAATTCGCCAACTTTTTATCAAAATCCATCTTTTGCTGAACATATCTCCTTCCTAGATTATATAAACTCTTTTCAGGTAAAATACTTTGAACGCTATGTCTTCCTATTCTACTTTTCACAAGCTGGACATGGTTTTTGCCTGTATGAGTAAAACCTTTTTGTCCTAACACTCGATGTCCCTTGGACCTAAAATAATCCTGCTTTACAAGCAATCCCTCTTTTGGCAACTGCTTTGAATCTTGGTTGCTACTAGGTTTTACATTTCTTTTTACTTTCTTACTAACTTTCTTTGGTGCACAAGTTAATAATTTATTTTTATTCTTCTGTACACCACTTATTGAATACAGGTGGTCCACTTTATATACCACATGTACCTCTTCCTGTTGTATATTTGAACTATCATTCATACAACATTGTTTAACAACAGGATTTTCTTTCAAAAGTTTTACTGGAAAACGGCCCTTTAATAAAATGCAATTTTTACTAAAATCAATAATAATACCATATTTATAAAAGAAATCTTGACCTAATATTAATCCTTGGTCAATGTCTTTTACGATTATAAAATTATTGCCATAAAAACATGAGTCCACTAAGAAATTAATTTTTGTTTCACCAACAACTTCCAAATATGAATTCGAAATAGACTTAATAAAACACTTATCAACAGGGTCGCTAGTATGATAATTCAAATGTAGCTCGTTCGCTAGTTGAGCTGAGATGCACGAGATGGTTGCTCCCGTATCAATTAATGCAGGACATTGCCTATTACCTATAAAAATATTAATAAAAGGACTGGACTGACCCGATTCATTATTTTCGTCCAAGACATGTCTTAATGCATTTAATTGCCCGCGACAGCTTGGGCGGTTTGGAGTCTGCGGACTCCTTCTTGTGCTAGAACAATTAATTATATTATTATTTGCATAGGTAAATCTAGTACGTTGCGGTCGTAAGTTATAACGCGGAGTGTGAAACTCTTCAGCTTCTCGTTGCCGTTGCATCGGTGTGTCATGCGACGGTCCGGCTCTGGCTGGGCTCGGTGATCTCGATCCCGTTGTCGCCAATGGATGCTCAAACCGCACCTTCGTTAAAATCCCTCTAGGCGGTTGGATGGGTAAATTCACCAATTGTTTAACCTCTCCGTCGAAGAGTTCCTTCATCTGAATTAAAGTGTATTTCAACTCATTTTTCGAAGCATATAACTTGGTGCCCAATTTATATTTCAACTCTCTGGTCACCGATTTTAAATATTGCTTGACAAAGTCTCCTTCGTCCGTCAACGCAGCCTTCGTAGCAATATCACTTAAACGATAAAAATAAGTAAGTGGTTCTTCCTTAAATTCCTGTCGAGCTTGATAAAAAATTTCTACGTAATTGATTTTCGCAGGAAACTCCGAGGCTAGTGCTTCGCATATAGATTTAAAACTCGCGCCCTCTTTATACGTAGATTTAAAGAAAGCGAGTGCCGGCCCTTGCAGATAAGACCCCAAAATCAACGCAAGGTCTCCTTCCGGCCATTTATTAATCGCCGTAACCAGACGAAATTGAAGCTGAAATTCTTCGAACGGGGTTCCATCAACACCCGAAAATAAGTAAATTTGTGACATGGTTGATTCACCAAAATAAAAAAAATTGACAACTTAGCTTTTGTTTTTTTTCACGAAGGGTCCTCTTTGTTCCCTCTTGGTCCTCGCTCGGTGGCTTATCGACCCTCACGTCGGTCTCGTTGTCGCCGGCGAAGTCTGCGTAAATGCGGCAGCCTCCAGCTAATGTCGCTTCACTAATATTCTTTGTGACTTCGTATAACTGAAACAGATTTTCTTTGTATGGCGCTGAATTTTTATGCCTTACCCGGCGCCTCGACCAAAATATAACGGGATCTATAAATTAAAGGCAAGGCAATCTGTAATATTGATGTATTCGGCACCGTGGCCGTCCAAGTTCAGCGTTAAATTATAAATCAATCATAATTCTAAACATTCTACAACACGTCACACTCATCTCTAAGTCACTTATTTGAATATTTGTTCCTTTTACACCAGCCAGTCTTAATGCAGATGAGCCTATGGCTTCTGCATAAAACCTCTACACTACCTACCCAGTCTTCTTTCAACGGTGATACTGGAGTGCTAAGAAATGGCGATACAAGTATTTTAGGCTGCCAGAATTAATATACCTTCTGCTGATCGTCAGATGTCTCGTGTCTGCCGAGACTGGTTGCACAGCGTGCTGGTATGATGTAGGTTGAAGAAACCAGATGCAATTTGATATTACGTCTCCCTTTGGGCTTAGTCGTTTTGAAGAGCACATTCGATAGAAATACAGCTTATTTAAAGGAATCGCGCTACCAAATAATTTCTATAATTTACGCGTAATGTAATCCATTAACTTGTATTAAAAATGGCCAACGTTGGTCATCTGTTCCGGGACTAGGATAAATCATAAGACCTATTGTATGTGAATCAAACGATATATTCATATTTATAATTACTTAACATATTACTGTGTACTTGAGCGCGACAATAGCTAATACACATACACAATGTACCATAAACATATCAATTAGCAACAGTGTATAACAAATTTTAAAATAATACTCAATACTGTCACTTTAAAAACAACATGGAATGCTAAACTACTCAAGACCTGCATATTAAAAGACAAACTTATCACAACATGGCATTTTACAACATACTATTCATTAGATAATGCACCTTAGCACTTGGAAATAAGGCCAATAATTCAATGTCATGAGAGTTAGTACAGCCATACATTATATGAAGCAGATATAAATTGTACAATAATAACATATTTGTAAAATTATGCAGAACAATCACGATGAGTACTTGCGTGCATACATAGTATACATATAACTAATATTATAAAATCGTATTATTGGGACGCCAAGCGCGAAATATTTTAAACACTATAAGGAATAATAAAGAACCTATATGAGTACCCTTGCCCGATAGCTAAGAAATCTTTATTCAGGTTTACGCCCGTGACTTGTCTGATTTGATGAACTTGTCGAGGTCAGCATCACTGGCTGGGTCCACTTGGGACAGCTGTCGGAAGCTCTCGTCATCTACAAAGCAGATCTCATGGCCATCGGGGTCGGCTAAAATGATGACTCTAACTGTGGCCTTGCCTGGCGTGTCCAGCGAGATGAGGGGCGTTAGGATGGTGCCCTTGGCGGCTTGGATCCTCTGGTCGATGATCGGCTGCTCGTCGAAGGGGCATGAGAATGCAATGCGACCGTAGGCCTTCGCTCGGTTCACTGGCTCACCTGGAAACGCAAAAATTATATTTTCAATAATTACGCAACAGTTTTCTGATATTACTTATGTGATATTCAGGGTTTATTCGATGTGATCGATAATAATTCTAGAAAATATAGTTGGACACAAAAATATTTCTGAACTCGCTTAGAAACTTCAAATTACATGATTAGGATTAGAGTGGAGTTTTAAGTACTGATGTCTACCATAAGGTTCAGTGGCCATTTTATTTTTCTTAACAAAGGGGGTGGCCCCACTCTAGAATTTTTCCTGTATCGTAGCTACAGTTTACAAACATACATATATGTCACATACACACAACCAGACCCGAAACAACTATCTATACAACATACAAATATCTGTTCTGTACGGGAATAGAACCCGATACGTGCAGAAAGCCATTACACCAACCGTGGTGTCTGGTATGTTTATACATTATTTGCGGTGTCTTTATACTATAAAATTATCTGTAAACGATATAGGTATAAGCGCAACTAAATTGATTGCATCGTTCGTGTTTTTGCATTGAAAATGATCTCATATCTGTAGTTTTATACATCTACCTATAAATAATAAATAAGTACCGAGCTGAGTAAATAATAAATGAGAGATAACGACTTTTACAATGTATTTCAACGTGAAAGTACAAGTATCTACTCAATATTCATAATAGTTTATGCCACTTGAATGCCTATTATCTTACATGTTTAAGAGTTTATCAATCTTAATGCAGGTCTAAGATTGTGTGGAGTACCTTATTGTACCGAATTGCTTATCGCTTTCTATCTTTCTTTGTCAGGAGTGTGGATAGGTAACTATTGTCACATGTCTTCCACGATAGGCGGTCTAGCATATTTATAAATATTATTTGTCTTATAGACATTGAATCATCCTAGCTACGCTTTGTGATAAACACGTGAAGATAATGTACAAAAATAAGAGCATATATAATTTGGTCACAACAAAATAACTTTTCTGTACTTGTAATCTTCTATGATTTATTGCTTGCAACAGCTTCGAAACATTGGAAGCTTCCAGAGATGAAGGACGCCCAGAACGCGAAGCTAGTTCGAGAGTTCTAAACACTCTCACTAGGGGGCATTTTAACCTCGGGTGGTATGACGGTGGACACCTCCCCCGAGTTAAGTTTTTTGTCAAAGTCTAAGTTTTTTTATTTCAACTATGCAGGCACTTTTAAAAAGTGGCGACTCTAGGCGCACGGTCCCAAAAAGGGGTAGGTCCTATGGAGAAGAGACTGGCAAGAAACCCCATGGATACTATATCTTAAATCGTCATTATGTGACCATAAACTAAGAAATAGGATTCCAATTTCAGTCGAATTTAAAGCGATTGCTAGCATTTAAACGGCCATTGAAAAGGAAACAGGCGCTAATACATCGCGTGCGCAGCAGGTTTTAGTTGCATATGACGCGCATCGGAAATAGTGTACAAATGCGAAATACAATATCAACTGATATCTGCCGTATGTAAGGCAAAGGATTGAGATATTATGCATATTCCATCCTTTGACATTCAGCTTTTCTAGGCATACATGACGAAATTCCAGAGAATCAAACATCCCAAGTTCGAGTAGTCGTAATATACTGCCAAAAATGCGATTGAAATCTATCATGATATTATACGTTGCTATATAATAATGTTGAATATTTTTCACGCTTTATATTTTCATAATTGACGGCACAGCTAGCACGGTGGCTAAGTGATTCGCTTTCGGCCCTAAGTGTCGCGGGTTCGATCCTCACACGAAACAAATATTTGTTACGATCTACAGATAGTTGTTTCGGCAGCCTGATTACCGATGTACCGACAGGCGTAGATAGCGCGATAACTTCTGTCAAACGTCATTTTTGTGACATATAATGTATTGGATGACAGTGAGATTGCTGTCGCGTGGCTGTCGCGTTGCTGTCGCTTTTTTACGTAATCAGGCCGCGGGTCTGGTTGAAACTGCATGTGATATGTTTGTTTGTAAAAATGCACCCACGACGAAGGAGAAATCCGAGTGTAGAGCAACAATTATTAAAAAAGAAAACTAACTAAAAAAAATCTAAAACTAATAATTATTTCATTTTTTCCACTGTTCCGTCCATACATCCGCACAATTATAAATGCGAAATTAACTCTGCTACTCTGCACTATAACGATCGTTATGAAATGTTACTAACAGGTATCCTGGCTCTTGTGAATAGGCGTTTACTATTGCAGCAAAATTCTAAATAACAAGAACTTTCTGTTCTTAAGACATAATTATAAGTCCACAAATTCTTACCGATGTCAACTAACTCCAGTTTGGCTTGATCTTCGCCGAATCCAAGGAGAACTGACTTGGCTGACTTCTCGAAGATTTTCAGACCCAGTAAACCATTCCAGTATGCGATGGATTTCTCCAAATCTGAACTGGCGAGGGACACCTTTACAACTGGATCTGTGAATGTTAATGAGTGACGATTAAAATTGGTAATTAATATAACTGATTAATATTAGGAAGGTACATTGAAAGGTTTTATACTGACATTTTCATATAACATTATTGATAAAAATCTCGAACTTTACCGATGAGAAAAAACATAACACTACTCGTAATATTGCGAATAATATTCCCAAATTATAGTAATTTAATGACTATGACGCGGTACGTGACTGCGCTATGTGTCTCAGATTTGATTTCTGCACGGATCAAATATTTGTTTGATCTACAGATAGTAGTTACGGGTCCAGGTGTATATTCATAGGCTATGTACCTTTATAAACCGTATTCACGATACAGGAGAAAACCCAGATTTTTTCAAAGTAAAGAAATTCTGGTATATTTTACTGCGAGTAATTAATTTAATTTTTCAGAGTCAAGGAAATTTGGCAGTATAACTGCGACGTATGCACCAGCACATAAGATTTACAAAAATGCCTACTACCTACTAACTTTTTTAAAGACACCTCTGAGTAAATCTGCAATTAGATATGCTTTAACCAATTAGCTATGGTATTTGTTAGTAGAAGAATGCTACACTATTCACCTTGTTCGTGTTTAGAGTCAAGGTTTGATAACACATCTAGATTACATGGTGCTCGTGAAGAAAACAGGTGAATGAAATATGAAGTGTCTATATAGTCTTATTCCAGCAATACAAATCACATGAAACGCATGCGTACAAGCGTGAAACATTTTCGTCATCAAAATATCTTTTATGGTATCATTCAGGTATCACATGACACGCACAAAGTACTTAGTTATTGGCGGTATCTAGTTTCTCTATAAACAATCATATCAAACGCATGATAAAAGCTTCTCAGACACTGATAAGGTATTTTAGATATTGTATTAACATATTATCTTATCATTTCCTCGTATATTATTGATGATGATTGTTCTGTATCGTAAACAAGTGTGCCTTATTCATGACAATTGACTTCTCTATGAGATGGATGGATGAGATCGATGGAGGATGATGCCACGTATTTTTCTTGTGAAACATTGAGCAACAGGAGTTGATATAATTTCAATTCAACATACGTCATTTTTAAAATTCAATCAAATACTAGATTTATCAGTATATCAGTAAGATGAGTGACGGAAAAACTTGTACTAAAACACTATCTTATCTCACAAACCCTACATAACATAACATATTAATTGACGGCACGGTTAGCGCAGTGGCTAAGTGATTCGCTTTTTGCGCTAGGTGTCGCTGGTTCGATTCACGCACGGAAAAAATAGTTGTATAATCTGCAGATAGTTGTTTCGGGTCTGATTGAATGTATGTGACATGTATGTTTGTGAACTGCAGCCACGATACAGGAGAAATACTAGAGGGGCAAAGCTTCTTAAAAAAAAAACTATTTCATATGATAGCATCACATAAGATAGCCTGCATTCCCCGAAGGGTACTCTTTTGTACACCCACTTTTCGCCGATGCCTATGTAATAGGGGGAGCCTATTGCCATCTACCGGGTACAATTCCAAACACCGGATCCATACTGAGAATTTTGAAAAATCTCAATAACACTTTGCCCGATCTGGGAGCCGAACCCAGGATCTTTTGCTCAGGTGCCGCTCATGCGACCACTACACCAATGAGGCAGTCAACATACACATTTCATAAATCCTAGTGTTAGAAGCTAGAGATATCCTGTTATGTTATCTGGTCATTCATTATTATCCTGTATCTGGTTGATTACTAGTTTGAATTGAATTGATGACTAACTGAATCAGCTTGTTTGAATCATAATGCATTAAGGAATTGCTTTAAATGAATCATGATGAATGAATTTATGACGTAACTGTACCAGCTAAATTATTGGTGTTTCATTTCCTACTATCCTACTAATATTATATGTGAAAGTTTGTGAGGAAGGATGGATGCATGGATATTTGTTACTCTATCACGCCAGAACGGCTGAACGGATCTGGATGAAATTTGTCACAGAGATAGATTATAGTCTGGAATAGAACAAAGGCTACTTTTTATCCCGGAAAAATGTACGGGTTCGTAAACCACGCGGGCGAAGCCACGGGCGGAAGCTAGTAAACTATAAAAATAAAAAGATTATAAATTAAATAAAAATAAAACTTGATCATACCCTTGTCCACAGGCTGTGGTTTGTCAACAATGAAGAACTTATAACCACCAGGAGCTTCAACATACTTCAGTCCATTTTGTTCTTTCACTGGCCAGTTGTTGGCTGCGGCTCTCTTGAGACTTTCGCTGGACTGCACTGTGAGGCCGATGAAGTCATTGCCCTGTTCATATTGTGTGATACCATAGTTGTATGTGAGCTCTACTACGAAGTGCGAGTCTTCTGGTCCATAGCCGACCATTGTTTTGCTCCATCTGTTTGCGTAAGGCCTGTAATAAATATATACAACTTTATTATTTTTTATAATTAAATTGCCCCATACTATGAATGCATTTACAAAACAAATACATTAACATGTAAACAAATCCAGACCAGAAATAACTATTTGTAGGGCAAACAAATCGAAATCGAACTTGCAACACATAGCATAGCAGGCAATCACTTAACCACTGTGTCAACTTTGAATTCAATGTGTTATATACACATTTTAGCTCTCAGATTAACAAACCTAAATATTTAATGTGCACAACACACAAAGATATAAAAAAAGAAAAACAATAATTTACCCATTGCAAGCTGCTTCACAGCCCTCACTGAATTCTTCATGTCTCAGAACCTGCAGAAAGATACATATATGAGAATGGATATAAACCCTGGTAGGACTTCATAGCAATGAACCATTATACAGAGTAGAAACTCTATTGTTTGTTGGTAGCCGATGTCCAACTCTAGATTCATGAATAAAACACTGAATAGAGAACTAATATTTTTTTAAAGAACTGATAGCATCAAATTTAGCTAAATATGAGCTTACACAATAAAGATTTAGCTATCTTTCAGTCTAAACATTTATTATTGATACTGTCTGTCTTACAAAATATGTTGTAATGATGACAATAATTTATTCAGAATTGAATTAACAGATATTGTACATAAAACTCTTTAATAAGAATATTTTAGTATGATACCTGGGTGCTTGGAATTAAATTAGAAGTATTTACAATAAAGAGTTTTACAGATTGTACATATTATTATAATTTGACTATGTATCACTTTAATTCAGTTCTTGTTTGACAATAATGTGTTCACCTATTTTTATGATGTAAAATGAAGTGGAATTGTACTGTAATCAAAATTTTATTAAAAAAATCCTATTTGAATTTTAAAAATCTAACTTAGTTGAGAAATTGTAAGCCAATATCTAGCTAGAATGATGATTATTAATTAGTTCTCAGAAAAGTTGAGAATACTTCGTCATTCGTTACACAGTTGTTGTTCCACTTACAAATAATTGCCGGCTACCTATGACACAGACCGTACCTATGACCTTGGTCGCACTTTTTGTCTCGAAACTACTTCGTGGTAAATAAAAACTTGTGAGTTTTTAGGTCTCATACATAAATATTAGTAAATGTAGTTATATATTAGTAATATTGTAAAATCTTACCTTCATCCCTAAGATTTCTCTGTAGAATTTCGCCGTGAGTGTCCTGTCGGCGACTTTGAATACAAAATGTAAAGCACGACCGTTAACCATCTTGACAATTTCTTAAAAAATATTGAGATTACTGAAGAAATATATTATAAAATTTGAGTTTGGTTAACTAAATATAAGTTTTCACTATTTTATTTTTAAATAATTCGAAGTGCGAAACAACTAACAACTATAAAGCCACGCACCGCACTGCTAGCCTGATTAGTGCTGTCAATAATGTCAAATTGTCAACAAGCAGAGTTGTCAGACCAAAGTTCTGAGATTAATGCTAAATGCTACCTACAATTAAAAGTTGCCAACTACAACTTTTAACTTACCACTTACAAGGAAAACATTCACAGAAGTAGAAAAAGTCTGTTCAAAAAATAAAGTATAAGTCTAAAATAAATTAAAACTACTGTTAAGAATAAGACCCTGTAATTTTTTAACACAAAAGAGGACTTCTTGTTATGAGCCTAAAACCAAAAAACAAAGCCCTCAAATATAAATTATATTTCATATGCTGACATGTTTTGAATAGACTAATGAATACTTTCTCTGCAATGAATCGTACCTATCGTTGTTATTAATGTATTCGTTATTATGTATGTTATGTAGGTTCATAGTTATTAATAAAAATATAGGTATGTTTTGCCCATTCATCACTTATCAGAACTATTTATCATCAATTATGACGTTGTCATTCCAGACCTAGCCATTTTGCGTCAACCGCTGAAATAAAAATATATCAAATCTTCATATTTTCAGGAATTTAAATAGATTGGTAATAAGAAAAAAGATTACATCGAGTCGTTGTTTCTGTTTAAATTAACCTTTTTTAATCATTTTATTTTAGCGGTTTTGACTTATTGGCCGTTATACTGAATTTCGCTTCCTGACCTAGAAGCCAAAACCAGCGTGAAAAATCTTTAGATATTAGGTAGATAGGTATACCTAAATAAATAGTAAGTACCTAAAGATGTGGTCAGGTGTAGAATAAGTTAAATATTTTCTTGTAAACATAAGTAGGTAGGGAGGATTACCACGGTGCATTTTAAACTTTTTCTACGGATAATTCTGGACAGCAAAAAGGGAAACTTGGACTATTGCATATGCTCCCCAGTATCTATTGGTAGCTAGGCCCACAGGTTGCTAAGTTGCTGTGATAAAATTTAATGTTTACCTTGTGTATTAATTTACATTTACGGTATCAAATACCTCAATCACTTCATATCAAGATAAGAGGCAATTAATTGGAGATATATCGTATTTATTAGCGGTGTGGTATCACAGAAGTTGAGAGATTATTATCAATATACCTACTTATATCATTTTATGTCTTTTTGCGGAAGGAGGAAACCGGTCTTATAAAATTAGATATCTACTTAGCTCATGCATACGTATATGTAGATTAAATACGTAGACGGCCTTTTGACAATAAAGTATAGGGGAAACCAACGAAATAATATGTCTTCCTCGTTCAGGACATATTATTTCGATGTATGGAGTACTATGTACCTATGTTCTGACTTATGGGACGGATCAGTTCGCTACTAACTGGATGCCTTGGATTTTATTGACCGACGCGCCAGGAGACTCATCGGTGACGAGAAACTTGTGGCAAACAAGCTTCAAAGCCTAGAGCATCGCCGTAAAGTGGCTATCGGTTTTCTACAGGATTCATTTCGGAGAGTGTGCCCAGTAACTTCACGACCTCATACCACCTTCTTCATTCCGCCATTGCACGACCAGGCGCTTGGGATCTTCTATCCGTATATCGTTGATATTTCTTTTATACGCACTAAGCGTTTTGTTGCATCGTTTCTCATGCGAATGGTTAGGGAATGGAATTCTCTGTCGGCGTCTATATTCGTATAATTTAGGAATCTTCAAGGCGAGAGTGAATAGGCATTATTTGAGCCAGCGTGATCCATCCTCGGCAGCATTGTCACCCGCCATCAGGTGAAGTGCTGCCAAACGCACTCAAATTAGGAGAAAAAAAGGAAACTCGTTGACTTTAAGTATGAGTAATCTGTTGGGCAATTTTTTGTTTTAAAAGGTACTTAATAAAATAAACCTGCATCTGTACTTCTCTTGTATCATGGGTACAGTTTACAGACAAACCTTACATCCACATACACCCAGAGCGGGAACAACGAATAGTTCTTTTTACACCGCTTCCCACAACACATATCCTATACATTGGTTCCCAAGAAGCCGCGTTTCGCCTTCGCGGTAGTCTCACCATGTCGCACTCACAACTGTTTCTGTACCTACCTATCGAGCCCACGACACGTTACGAAGAAATCGCTTAGTCACTGGGCGTTATTGTCATCTTCACGATTATTATTTTGAACATAGACATCATTATCCATATATTCCTGTCCTATGTTAGTGTAGACTTTTAGGCTAAGAAATCTACGAGACTCTCGCACGACATACTTACCTACCTTAGGTCTTAGGTGTTTGAAGTATAGCTTAGGTAGTATTTTCAAATGCCTCATTGGTCTACTGGTTGCAAGCGCGACTGCTAAGCGTAAGGTCTTGGGTTCGATGCTCGGGCAGTGTTGAAATTCTCAAGAAATTCTCAGTAGCAGCACGGAGTCCAATAGATGGCAATAGGTTCACACCCTATTAAATGGGACTCAATAACGGCGTCAGCAAAATGTGGGTGTATAATAGTATACCTCTGCCAAACCCTTCGGGGAATACAGGCGTGATGGTATGTTATATTATGTAGTATTTTCAATTATCTAGTACCGAATATTTCATAAATACATGTAACACCTGGAAAAAGCAAGTGTAAGTGTATGGAAAGTCGGACAGCATAACTATGGGTGGTACAAACGAACTGTTAAGGCTTGAATCTGTCACCGGAGACAAGAAGCAGCGACAGGCGACAACGACAAGCGATACTACTGGTTCCTATACAGTTTCTTTGAATTTTTATGAAGATACACATAGCACCGGTGACAAGCAGCCTGTCGCTGCTTGCCACCGGTGGCGCACTCAAGCCTTAATACCTTCTAGGTATGTTCTGTAAGTACAACGACAGTGTCCCTATGTCCTAAAGTTTGATTTTTGATTGCGTGCTTTGTACTCAGAGGGTTGTCACTTCCCATATGCCCCTAGATCAACCACTGTCTAAAGCACACTAGTTTATAGACCGAGATAGACCGATTTAAAACGATCATTGATAATTTAATCTTTTGTGTTGATGCAGTCATTACCAATCCGTGTGTCCAGAGTAAAGAGCTACAAAAGGATGAGTAGCACCTAGAGTGGCATGCAGCGTTGATAATAGAGGCTGCCGATACAAAAAAGGATATAATGTTTGGGAAATTAGGATACGTCTATCTTATTCCCTAAAACAATTTAATCAAAATCCATTATTCGATCATTCACATAAAAACTACATATAATTTCATACAGAAATACGGTTAAATATATTTTCTCTTATATCTAATACTACATCCATAATTTCGTGGGTAGGTTTTTAATTTTTTTTTACATTTTCCACATAATATGCAATAAATATAATCTTATATAAATCTCGTACATAAAACATATTAGTATGTCTCTACGGAGTCAGCTACATTCTGTAAATATTTTTGATTTCTTAAATCTGATTATTTTTTCAGGTATTCCGTTTATTCAGGATATGATTGGGAAAGACATAGATCTCATTTTGTTTTGTTATTATAAGTACTAGGTATATAAGTTGCAAAATGTAGATCTATACATATAACAATGTACTTACAATATGACTTAAAGACTTTTAAAGACACGAGGACGTAACGGAAAGCAATTATTAACGTTAATAATATTTTAACTACGGTCAGGCACCACTACAATAGTTAACAATACATATTTAAAAATAACTACTTAAATAAAAAGTTTAAAAATAACGCTACAGATTTAATTAAAATTGGTCTCTCACCGTAGCTAAAATAACTAATTACAAGGGAAATAAACATTTATTATTCAACTAACTATAAACTGGATTAACATAACTGACTAGATCAATTCACTGTATAGACATTTTATGACTGACAGTAACACACAAAAAATATTAATAAGTTTACATTTAATAAAAGCATTTGAGATAAATAATTTGTAGCTTACCATTAAAACACTATTTATTTAAATCAGCTATTTCATTAATTAGGTATCAATATAAGTAGTCATAAATAAACCAAACCATAAGCAAACCAAATCAAACTCTTTAGTACGGATACTCTAACAATTGACCATGTCACCAACACTCCTCTAACAAGCTAAAATAAACGCTATAACAAATAACTTAATAGTTTGTGATTTTTAAATTCTAAATATAATAAATAGGCTCATGTGAAGTATCCCTAAGAAAATATTAAAAGCTTTTCAAAAATAAATGCCTTATTTAGCGGCACACCTCATGTAGACACAGTCGGTATCTTGCTCTCGCTGTTCTCCACATTTCCTTATGTAAAATAACTTATTAAAAAAATGTTGTGAGGTAATCTTACTAGAAATAATGCAGCCCTGGAAATGTATTGTTGGGGTTTATGTTACAGTCAAAAGTCACAAATAAAAATGAACAGATAATAACGTAGATAAAGATACAAATATTAGAACGAGTGTCATCTGAAATTTTGCTTTGCATTGCAAAATTCTCAACTTACAGTAGATTGATACATGAATTCCACAATAATAGAATACCTAATATATGTTTAATAATATAACATAACGTGTTCGTCGGGTGTGCGGTTCAGTTAGCCTTTTCTTTGTCCTTGTCACTGTCTTCTTTATCTTTCTCCTTTTCCTTGTCCTTGTCTTTTTTCTCTTGCAGTTGTTGTAGATGTGCCGGTAAAGCTTTCAGTATAGCGTGGACCTTTAAAGTTAAAGAAGTTTTTTAAATGAAGAGCGAGAGGACCTAGAATTGCACCCAGGGGGACGCTCTTCATACGAAGCACCCTACATTTTGAATGCTTATTTTTTGGTGATTTTGAACGGCTTGGAGGGAAAGTACAAATTAGAGAGTAGATATACACTACAATTAGAAGATCGTTGTTTCTATTACGCCTTTCTCAAAATGCCTCATTACTTTAATCGTAAATCAAGAATTTAGAATATATATGCTCTGATAGCGATGATCACTAATCCGTGATTTAAAACTGCTTCATTTATATATCTATCTCTTTTAAACCCACCTCTTCAGCGACAGCCATGAGTACGAACTCAAACTGCTGTTTGGTGGCGACGGTGCGCGTGCGTTGGTCTCGGATGTGCTCAAGCGTAGCGGCGATATCGATCTCCTTGGCACCCTTGGCCATGCGGTTCAGCACCATATCGATCAAGCAGTACGTTCCCGAGCGACCAGCTCCGTCACTGTAACACGTGCAGATCAGTTACTAAAATAGGACTAGGTTAACGTACAATCGACTACAAAAGTACCTACCTGATCATTGTTTTTAATGTTAACATTTGAATACCTTTTGTAATTCATTGTTATAGAGTAATTTTATCATTCCTTTACTTTTTACGAACGCTTTTAACCCTTAAAATTACGACAAGTACAATGATCGTGAATACGACGGGGCCCTCTTCCACTTTATTCTGAAGAAAAATAATGAGTTTAAAAATAAAATTTGATACCAATTACTAGTCCTCTTCAATTAATTGGTTCTAAATATCATCCTGTATCTATATCGACACTCTTTAATCGACGATGGAAACTTTTGAATTATTAGCGTAGGTAACTAATTAGCTAATAATGTACCTATCAGTCGTTTTTGCTATGAAATAATCAAAATCATATTGATCGTATCCTATCCTATCTGTTATAATTGATAAATGACCTAATCTGACTATTTATTGATTAAATTTTTTGGTCAATGAATAATATAGATAACATTAGTTTAGGTGCTCAGATTGGTACACGGATTGATTCGATTTCCTTTGATCTAATCTAATATTTGAATAACTTCAGATTATAATCAGGATATTGTTTCTATATAGCATTAATTTGTTCAAGGAAAAATAACAAAGAATTACCTGCAGTGAACCACGATGGGGCATGACCTTCCTCTGTAAGATTTGTTCACCTTCCTGGAAATAAAAGAAATATCCGATAAATAAATGAATAAATAAGGACGTGAGTATTTAGTCGTATATCATATGCTTCTTAAAATGGATCATTTTAGCTCATCGAAAGATGTAGTATTGTTTTGCAATCACAAATCTATATTTTGTTTTAGTACAAGTGTTTCATTTGAGGTTTAGTTCAAGTACATTTATGTACCTAAGTCCCTAGGTCATAAATAAAACGCGAAGAAAGAAAAATTAAAAAAATAAATTATATGTTGACGGTATGGTTGGCGCAGTGGTCGAGAGATTGACTGCTGCGCTACGTGTCACGGGTTCAATTTCCGCACCGAACGAATAAGGGAGAAATTATTACTAGTGTGAGGCTACGTTTCAAATTTATGTAAGTATTTGGCATTCATATAATTAAAAATTGATATAAAAAATACAAGTTGAGTTGCAAAACTCAATTAGTCCGAGTACGAAACCATTTCTTCATTTCATTTACATATACATAGGTGTCTGGCAAACAATAATTTGCGTCTCTATGTCATTGTAAAACTTGACTAGCTTTCCTTGGCTAATTTTCATATTCTGTATTATAGGTTTATAAGGTAATTATTAGGTAATTATTTTAATCCATCGATATAGCTCAGTTACTTTATAAGACGTAGCACATGAATTCGATTTATTTAACAAACCTCCTGAACTCGAGCAGAGCCTTGGTAGATGACGGTACGCCGTTCTCAGGCCAGGACAGGAAGTGGAACTGCGTGACAGTTCGGGTCTCGCCGGTGCGCTGGTTCTTCAGATAGAAGCTTCGTACCAGGTAATCATCACACCATATATGCTCGCTGACCAGGTGCACCTGTAATATTTATTATTTGTTTTTTAATATACTAACATTCATGGTTACTTAATATGTCTGTCTCTGGGTTCTAATATTATAATTTTGCCCGGCCGGGTGGAGCGAAGACTTGCGAAAGGTTGCTGTTAGAAACTGGATGCCGACAGCCGAAGACCGGGCTCAGTGGGGCTTACTCGGACAGGCCTATGTCTAGCCGTGGATAAAATATGTGGGCTGCTGATGAATTATAATTTTGACCTTTTTGAAATCATACCGACCATTCACGTTGTAAAGAAATCCATTATGTTTGTTACGTCATTAGCATACTACCTTTGTTGGTGATTTCTAGTAAATAGTGAAGAGAATAGAGTGAAGTGACAGTCGTTCCCAAAGTATATATTTCCAAACCTAGATTAAACAGAATCAGTTTTGTATTTTGATTCCACCGATTACTAAAGTATGGTAAGAAGAAACGAACCTCATAGATATGGTATAGTTCAGATCCTTCCTCAGGCCAGTAGCGGTGGCACAGTTGTTGTCCGTTCTCGGTGAGGCGCGTGAGCATGACCATGACAACGCTGCCCTGCTCCCACACCATCTGCCAGAAGTCGGGAGCCGTGTGCGCCATGGGTCCTGCTGCTGCGATGTAAGCAGGGTTTCGTGGATCGTGGTCCGTCTACCAAACATAATAATTAATATTGCGTTAATGGAGAAGAATCGATAATAGGGATTCCGAGAAGGTGGTATAATAATTATCATAATAAACTTTTTGCCGACTAGGTACTAAAAAACATGCGTATGTTGGAGTATCATATAGGATAGGACTAATTCTAGTAGCAATTAATCCTGTAGAGGATTCAACGATGAGTGATTTTATTACTGTACTAAACTTACGATAGTCGAAGCATTGATGTAGTCAGATCCGAGGTGATTGGAGAGCGTGTTGAGCGACACCCTGGAGTGGTCATACGGCAGTACGTCAGCGTAACGGTTCTTGCCGGTGTTCTCTTGCTTCAATGCCGCGGTGGTGGCGCAGGGCTCGGCTTCGTAAGCGCACAGAGCGCGCCATTCTTGCTCCAGACGATCTTTATTACGAAGGTGGTCCTCCATGTAAGCCTAAAAATAAACAGACTTTAAACGATGATGACTTCTACTTTGTTGTGCTTCTCTAGGATTCTGCACTTACATCTAAATATATTTTTGATTGATGACTGCCTCATTGGTCTAGTGGTTGCAAACACAACTGCTGAGTGTGAAGTCCTGGGTTCGATTCCCAGGTCGGGCAAAATGTTATTGGGTTTTTCGATATGGAAATTCTCAGTAGCAGCACGCAGCCCAGTAGATGGCAATAACCTCGCCCCTTATTACATGGGACTCAATAACGTTATCGGCGAAATGTGTGTGTACAATAGTATACCTGTGCCTAAACCTTCGGGGAATACAGGCGTGATGCTATAACATTATTGAAAGAAGTATTTATTGAATACTTACTAAGACGATATGTCCAGTAGAAATGTCCATATTAGTTAGAGCTGGTTCCTCACTCCTGCATTATAAAAAACACACATTCAGTAAATTTGACAACCTATTACTAATTGAAGAACTTAATTTTGTGTTGACATTCACAAAATTGATTAAATCTATAAGAAAATCTATAATTTCATTCTGTATAAGCCCAGGATAAGAAAATAACAGCAAGACTTCAAAGCTAGTTCTTACCACGACGACGTGCTAGACCTAGTTGACGGTGAGTTGCCCTCTGCCGGTTCCTTTGAGAGCGAAGTGATGCGCTGCGGTGGCTCGGCGGGGTGCGGCGGCGCGGCAGTCGTCTGCTGACCAGACCACTTGCCTGACATGCGCGCTCGACACAACTCCTGAGTTATTACGAGCATAGGATATGTTAACTCAAGATGTGAAACTAAACAGATTTGTATTAAAGTAGGAGATGATAAGAGTCCCAAACGGTGTCTTATAAAAAAAGGACAAAGAGAAGAAACACTAAAAGATACGAACCCTTAAGACTTTGACTTGGATTTATTAAACATCATCTTACCTGATAGTCTCTTGTAGCCTCGGCATCGATCTCGGCTGCGGATGAGAGGCCTTGCATCTTCCTCTTAGAACTCATATCTCGCTTCAACAACACAGCGAATACCACTGCTCCTACTACCAAGACTGACAGACTTCCGACCAGAGCCAATAATACCGGCAGATCCAGGCCAAATAAGTACGGCTCGGCTACGTCCATGTGTTGACTCACTGGGCGTTTACTCTGGGGTAATAAATTGAATATTAAGTGAGAAAACTATGATATACAATTAGCTAAAGTTGCTAATTTATCTGGTTTCTTAGTTATTGTTGTAATACTTACTCGGTCACCGATGCCAGTGGACAGTATTTGCGCTCCAGTCACGCGACGTAAATCATCTTTGATTTCATCTGAAATTTAAATTGTAGTTATTTTAATAAATACGCGAAGAATTTTTAAAAGTTTTATAATCTGATCTTCGATTCCCTTACCAACATGACGCGCTACATCTACAGCTTCATAACCTTTACTGTTTTTCTCAACTTTGAACGTAACTTCACTTGGATCAACTCTGAAACAACAAAAGTTACCTATATCGTTCTAATTATAGGTCAAATCATAACTTGTTTAATAAAATGAAAGAATAAATCAGATAAGCTTATGTTTATAGCTAAAGATTTTAATTAGACTTTATTAAAGTTACCGAGGGTTTGTAAAAGTGTTTTTCTCTAAACCAAGCATTTCTTCTAGTCTTGAAATAAATGAGATGCCTTTCTCCCAGTCAGTTAGGAACCTGAGGCAAACCGATAATAAAGTCAATTGGAAAGTAACTTAACATTTAGTTTCTCTTTTAAACTTGAAAATGAGAAATACCTCACCTGTTTTTGAACAAGACGTACGCGTATGAAGGATCATAATCGTAATCGTTATGATCGTGGTCACCAATTTTTTCATTTTTTTCTGCGTGTGGTATTCCATGTGCTGCAACATAAAATCATACGAATGCAGTTAATAAGACGTAACCAATAATAGACTTTTATACAACACCGATATAAAAAACTCGAAGCATGCATCGTTTTGCATTTAATGAAGAACTGCTTTGAGTTGATATAATTATTAACTGCAAAAATAATAGATAGCCAATTGAATTCGGGAAAGTAAATTTTGTTTAATGGAATATGGTCATAAGCAAGTATCATGTACAGGTATAGAATACAGATTTTTAGATAATAATGAAGCGCATATAACAAAACATGGAAGGTAGGTATGTAAATACAACGCATATGATAAAAAAACTTATATTTATAAACATTAAAGCTGACACAATGACTATATAAAACATCAACACATCGAAGAATACGAAAATGAAACGACATAAAACAAAACGTTTAGATGTCATCACACAGGCAACACGCTTCACACAGAGGACCATTGCAGCCGTCGGAGGAAATATTTCCTCCGAGTTGCAGCCCATGCTTCGTGTCTCACAAGAAATTAAAATGTGCTGAGTTAGGGAAACACTGAGTGCGGTGTTCTATACAAGACGTGGAAGTGCGATTAATAAAACAAAGTAATTTAATTTAGATGCAGCACTAGCCTGTAGCCCGGGCTTATTCAAGGGAACACACGATTATCTAAAACAATTATCTCAGGCCGCCGTGACACTAACCTGTCACCGATTTATTGTGGTATAAAATCTTTAACGTTTTTGCGTCCAAGCGGGGCCCAGGTTTTTTAACATCATCTCTTTCCCTACGCTTAAAGCCCCATTCGTTATTAAGCAAATCTTGAATATCCTCGGGATAAAATTTGGGACTTTCACCTGAAACATCGTCGGTATATGTAACACCCTCGTTCTGGTTTGAATCTCTTTTACGGTTCGTAGTTCTTGATTACAAGGGGCCTATGTGAAACAAAATAGCCAAAAACTAAAATAACGTGGTGAACTGAGAAGTACAAATAAGGGAAATTAATTAAAATGTACAATGTAGTACGTCAATACTTCAACAGAATGAGTGAAATAATGTTGCAGTTGTACCTACAATGCAAACGAAGCAAGAAGCAACACAAATTGCCTTCTTTACACGGAGGTAACACTATATTCACAAGAACCGACGCATCTGACTAACCTTGCAAGTCGTCTGCTTTGAGTGGACCTCCCTCTGCGTAAAGGGCGCCTTGCGGCTTTTGCTTAGCATCTATTACATCACGCCAGTAATTCATGAATAGTTCCATTTGTTTTGATTGTTTAGCGTCTAGTGCGGGCGAATTATCTGCAGCGTATACAATAATTATAATTATAAACAATCATTTACGAAACAAATATTTTATGAAGACAATCGTATTATACCTTTGACGTGATAAGGATCTAGCTCCCCACTGCCAGCATCCATGGGAAATTCGTCTAGTCCCTCCTCATCTATATAGACCCTCTGTTCAGGAATATCTCCCGGATTCTCGTACTCGAAAGGGAAATGTTTCTCAGCAAAACTCTGTTTATAGTTCTTCCAAGCATTGGAACGAACTTCTTCATCTAACGGAGTAAATCTATTGCTCGTAATATACTCCGCTGTGAATAGTGGAGCTTTAGTTTTAAATTTACGAAAATGTGCTCCTAATCGTTCTTCGTCGGCGTATCCCATGTTAGGTTCGTTTTCTCCAAGAATGTCAGGTAAGGACTTTTTTGCTTTATCTTTTCTAATAAGACTAGGTATAGGGTTACCGTCGTTTATTGTTTTTGCCGCTTTTTCAGCTTGAATTCGTTCTCTGAATCCTGAAAATGGTAATACAATAGGGGACTCTTCATTTCCGCCCATTAACATCAAATCGCGTAGTTTATCACCTGGCGTTTCGCCATCCGGCCGTTCGTCATCTTCTATGAAAATAAAAATCATTTTAATAGTCATTCAATTGTAAGAGAGTTATCTTTTACAGAATTTTGTTACAAGGTATTTTACCTTTGGGTATGTACGGAGTCGGGTCGTCATCTGGTGTGAATGGAGGATTGTACACCTCATTAGCAAAGTCTGAGTCTGAGATTTGTGAGTTAGGCGTAAAGCGGACATACGCTGTCTCATCTGGATCAATCTGAATAAAAATACAATCAGTTACTCGTATGATGACATTTAAAAAGGAGACGTATTACTAGAGTAACACAACTTACTTCAACATTATCTTCATTGGTTTCTTCGGTTTCGGTACTTAGTTTAGGATCGGCAAAATGTTCACATATCTTTGTATTGACAGTAGCTGGATCACTGGAACAGTAATATCACAATATTAAAATTGAGTAAGGGTGTATATAATGAAATTATTCTACTTGTTTAACCATATCGAGTGGAATAATATCATTAAACCGTAGAGTCTATCATATTCTATTACAACTCTTTAAAATACTTGGACTTCGTGAAAACAGTTTTATTTAGTTAGAAGCAAACTCAGAAAATTACTTAATGCCACCGCTAAACTTAAGATGAAATAATAATATTCAGTGGAAATACTAACAGGTTCTGACGTAGGGTGTAGAGCATAGCTTGCAGCACGCACTGCGTGTACGCATGCTCCCAGCGGTAGCCCCGCGACGCCAGCCGCTGCAGCTCGCCCTCGAACCATTGCAGCTGCTCCGAGCTCATGTCATATCTACACACAAAGTAAAGATTTGACGAATGAATAACTGTTAAGTAGCAACATCAGATTTGAGCTATGTATGTACAATGAGCTGAATGCCATAAAAGAGGTCACAATAGTGCCTGGGGCACTATTGTGGCCTCCGATCCAAAGTCCGATCAATGTTTACAAAACTTTTTAAAAGTGCCTGCAAAAAGAAGCTAAAAAAACACAGTTAAAAAACTATGTATATTATATTCTCATAAATAAAATCTAAAATTTTGTAATTGTACCGACTTAAATGTAACCAAGCAATATCGAAACTGTTGCAACGCAAAATATGATACAATAAGTGAATAAAAGAAAGTTACCTATGATGCCCAAAGTTAATAAAAGTTAAAAGTTATAATATTTTATGAACTGCAAAAGATTACTGAAAAACAACTCACTGGTACAGAGATCCATCCTCCACTTCTTGTTCGTACACCGGTATACATTTACCGAAGGCGAAATCTGAAAAAGAATCAGTTAATACGTCTGTCATTAAGTCATATTATTTAAAAAAAAAAACACGATCTCACTATCTTGTTATAACTGTGCACAATGACAACAATCAAAACTGACTGTCTTTCCTCTACATATTCATGTTGAGGTATGATTTACAATTGTTTAGTAGTGTTGTGAAAAGTTTTTCCATTAAAACTTGTACTCACCATCGTAACACCACTCCACTCCCTCCACGCATAATGATGCGCTGAATAAGCAACCTGAGGAATTAAATATGTTGTCAACTTCAAATTGTTGTTTAATGAATATGTATATGGTTATCCCCTATAAAAATATACATAGTATAAAATTAGAGGAACAGATGCTCAGTTTGCAATATCTTTTGTTTCTTATTGGAACACGAAGTCACACTCAGATTTTTCCGGTGTATGCTTTTTTGAGACAAAAATCTTACAAGGACGTGGTCGGTCAGACTTGGAATCACTCATTCACCCGTTGGCTCTAAAAATATTTGCTCGGTGCGGGAATCGAAACCGAGATTCGTAACGAAATAAGTTAGTTGCTAACCCACTGCACCAACTGTGCCGTCAAAAATTGAGAAGCATAATTTCAAAAGCGGTCTGTCCGCTACGAACGAAGCTACGTCTAAGTTTCGTAGTTCGTAGAGGGTATGAAAAAGACTCGTAGCACCGCTACGTGAGCTAAGCCAAACTAAGTTAGGATTAACTCGGCTTCGTTCGCTATGGACCATAGGTACAGTTCGCGTACCTTGAATAAATAATAATAATAAAATCTACCAGTTTCTCTGCTCTTTTTCATCTTTGCGAATATCATACGTTAATTCTCGGAAAGAAATATTAATAAATAAACTGGAACAACTTCGCTTTTGTACGATTTCCAAAGGAAAATAGAACATTTAAAATCAAAACGAATAAGACTACAAAGTTTTCTTTTGCCCTTTCAAGTACCTACATCCTAGCGAATGAACTGTTCAAAGCGATCCAACTTCTATTGTACTTTTTAAGATTCAAGAATTTTACATTAAATTCATCCAAAGAACTCCAGTTCAAAGAAACCGACCTGTTTGCTCTCTTTACAAACGGAATTTATTTACGGATACATTAGTAGTGCTCCAATCGTATTTTTAATTTAGTAAGAAAGTTGATTGATCTCGAAAAAGAGTGTTCATGTTTCTAGGTAGCCGTACGATGCAATTGCGACGGCACGGTTGGCGCAGTGGTTGAAATATCGACTGCTGCGCTATGTGTCGCGGGTTCGATTCCCGCACGGAACTAATATTTGTATGATCTACAGATAGTTGTTTCGGGCCTGGGTCTTTGTGTATGTGAATATATATGTTTGTAACGGTAAAAGTTAAAAAAAAAAAAAAATAACAAGTAGCTAGCCACGCCACGTATTTATTAAATGCTGACTGAATGATAACCGATATTTCTTCTGTGTACCTACCAATAAGTTAAATATGGCGTAAAGAGGACAGGCCTCCCCTAGACACGGTCGGTAATTAATGATTACGTAAAACATTAACAAATCCGGGTAGATTTTTGAAGCATACTACAGCTAAATCTAACCCAGTGATTACGTTTTGCGTTGTTATCCAAAAGCATTGGTATTGTTCGGATAATTTCACTTACGTTTGTACCCTTCACTCGTAACACAACTGCGCTTACACGTCGAAATTGTAAACTTACCTATGTTCCCATCGGCGTGCGAGGGCGCCAGCGTGCAGAGCAGCGCCAGCGCCCACAAAGCCTGCCGTATTGACAGGCGGCTCATTACATCTGCACAACAAGAACACATCATAATTATTAATTACGTTAGTCAACAATGTTTATCAAGAGGTCAAAATGAAGGCAGGGGATAGCGGTGGCGATTGCTCCACCGACAAATACCTATTGAGCTTTTAAAGTACAGAAGAAGAACAATGTTTTAATTAAGACTAATTCTACAGTCTTGACTGCCACAAAAACTTTCAGAAAATCTCAGTAACTCGTGCCCACTTGGCAATTGAACCCAGGACCTAATGCTGAGCAGCCGCGCTTTTAGTTGTGAGGCAGTCAACTTGTAAGTATTTGTTTAAATTAGAACTATAATGTTTACCGATGAAGAAATCGTGACAAAGCTTAGCTATATTGGCTTCGTAGTTTCGTTTGGAAATCTACACGTCCATAGATTTATTTTTATCACTGTGTTCCTGATATTTAGGTACCTCTTTACCCTACAACCATACTTTTATTATCTGAGATAAGTATATATTAAAATTGCCCACAGAAAACACACAAAGATGCAAAACAATATAAGTAAACAAGTACGCTAGCAGAAATACACATGCAAGTTTGTCGTAGCAGAACGTTGTACTGTGCTAAGTATAAAACTTCGATCGGTGCCAGCATACGACTGATATAAGTAGGTACACTATACGTTGCTATAAGTTGAAGACACGTACGTCAATATTAGACTTCAAACTGCAATATTGTTGTGAAGAGGTTCTGTAGATAGCTAGATCAAATTTTTACTTATGAGTTTCATAAAGTTGTCCTCTAATGATATTACAAGTCTATTTTTATCTTTGTATCAGGAAATTCTTACTACTTTATAATTGTATTAAGTATACTTGGTTTGGTTTGGTTGATATGACGAGTAATCAAAGGATTACCTATTATTTCTACATCTAAGCATTGCCATTCAGCGTAACAGCGATAGTGAGGAGTATTTTGATGCGAAGTGTTCGTACAGGGTTTTATTTTTAAGTTGTTTTATTACGTATTCAATATGGTACTGTTTGATCGATACATCCGTGCGATTTATTCATAACTAGGTATACATTGCCTATATGTTTCAATGTCTTTCAGTCAGCCTACACATTATCAAATAACCTAGCAACACCATTTTAGTGACCTAAAACCACTACGTTACCTTTACCATCTATGCTCCAAGTGACAACGACAAATTATGAGGTCGAATCCACAATCAGTAAAGTCGTTGAGCCATCTATCTTTGCTTCGTGGGTACTTGACCCACATCCCTTACCTCAGACGGGCAAATTAATTTAGGAGCGACCTATCCAAGGCGTGCTATTTATATTTAGCTGGCGCTTGAACATAAATAAGATGCCTTCGATATGATGCTGATAACCACTTTGATGTCTTATTCGGGACATATTACGAACTTTGTAAATAAATTGGATTATATCTGAAACTGGAACTTCTAAATTGTTAGCGAAGTCTCTCATTCATAATGTAAGTGGTTCACATAAAATATAAGGTGTTTTGAGGATATTTATAAATAGATTTAATATTGACTAAGACCACCTAATATGATTCTAAACTTTTATTTACAAGTTAAAATGCCAAAATCACAGTTAGATTCTGCGATTATGTAAAACATAGTAGGTATAAGTACCTAATTTACGGAAGTCCGACGTGAAACGTAACGTAAAAAATTCCACGCAAAGCAATAATTATGTTCAGAAAATTTCTAATTTACACAGAAATAATCTTTACTAGAACTCGATTTAATTTTCTCGGTTCTACTATTGACCTACGACGTTGGTGGGCGGTGGGCGTATTCCTAGCTTGGGGCGTAGGCGTAAATGCTACCACAAGCATTCATAAATTATACAGATCTGCACACGTTACAAATCTGAATTTTGTATAAGATAAAGGTACTTTATACAATTTAATATAAAAAGCATAAGTGGATTACAGTCATAAACAGAGGTATAATTATCGTTTATGAAAGAAATAATTGAAATCGGTATTGTTTAAAAGTTAATTGCGAATTGCAGTCGTAGCGGAGCGCTGCAATGTGAATTACAGAGGGTGGTGGGCGTTCTATGTAGCTGACAGGTTACCTGCGGAGAACTAATTGAATACTGGTATATGCATAGCACTAACTATGTATACATAACTTGGTAATAGCTGTGTGGGTATATCTAATTGACGACACGATTGATGAAGTGGTTCTCGAATGCTACACTACGTATCGCGGATCCGATTCCACCGCGGACAAAATATGTTTATGCCTCTGACACTGGCAGAATAGTCGTCATCGGTTTAGTTATAATTTTTTTTATTAACTTCAGATTGAGGTCCGTGTTTAAGTGTTTGTGTGTGTAAATATTTGTGTTTCTAAACGCGCCCAGGATACAGGAATTATTCCTAGTGTGGGGCAACACTTAATAAAACAAGAAAAAAAAGTAACGCGATTCTACGAAATGTTCTGAGTTATAAGTTGTTTAGATTAAGTTTGCTTATAACACGTAAGTTGTGCCGAAATTGTTTCATAAAATTTTGTAAGACTTCGAATTCCTATAAAGTATAGACAAAAAAATTCAAACTTTATTTAAAGGAAACGTTTCCTGAACTATTGCGAAATTCGGAACTTTCTGATTAAACTCAATGTACAAAAAAAGTTAGATTTTATGTAAGCTAGGCAGGTAGCTGAGGCGAATATTATTGAAATATTCAATTCTGTGGAGTAAAACATAGCTTACAGGATGATACTAATAGGTAATTCGACCTATTCCTTGTAAGAGGTTAAATTTGCAACAAGTTTGACTCCATAAACCAGGGGTCGGTTATGGCTGGATTAAGAGATATGGTAGATTTTAGATATTATTGAACTTTTATCTAGAACTGCTAATTGTGAAAAATCTAGTTAACTTTAGGCTACTTTTTAAAAGCCGAAGTATGCGTGGACGAATTACAAATTACCAACTGCCCTATTATTATATATAGGTAGGTAGGTTGTATTCAATGTTTGAATTCAATTGAAATATACTTTCAAATAAAGCAGTTTTTTTTTATATTTTATTCCACACTAGGAATAATATACCCAGACCCATCTGTAGGCCATACAAATATTTAATCCAATCGGGAATCGGATCAGCGACACGTAGCTTAGCAGTCGATCACTCAACCACTGCGTCAACCTACCGAAGTATTATAACCTGCTATACACTTATAACCCTTATTTACTTTATTACCTACTTCAAGACTCAAATGACCCGACAGTACGTTTTTGTGAGAAATGAAATGAAATAAAATTATTAATTATGCAATTAGGATTTTTCAATCACTTTTACACGTCTTTTTAAGCTAGATGGCGTCGGCATTTCTTATGACTATCCCTGAGAAGAAACGCCGAAAGAAACTCAAGGTCTATTTTAAAGTCCAAACAGATTTTAGTAATGATTTATATGAGACAAATATAGAGTGGAATGGCCTTTTGAAGAAAGTTCCATAGCTATTCGAGCTGACCTGTCGCAACAGAAGGCAAGCATGGCTCGTGAGAATTATTGAATTTAATAGCGTTTAACCTACATCTCACTCACATTTACAACGTATAGCGGTTATATATAAAAGATCATTTAAATTTAATCGGCATTACAATATCAAAATAGTGAAGTAAATAAAATAATAATTAATGGCAAAATTGTATATCAAAAGAAGGAATGGCTCAATCCCAAGCGTTTTTAACAACATCATCATTTTGAGAACATCGCAACTAACACGAAAAGGTTATTGTATTTTTCAAGAAATCTTGTGTGCAAAGAGAAAACGTCAATAGATAGAGTCCGTAGAGTTACTCCATATTGCTTGGGACGTCGGCTATCGGAAAACGCCGAATGCAATATACAGTGAGTGCTAGCATCAACCCTTTACGGCTTCTATTTATTTATAGACAGACATATTAGCTCTCTCTGAAAGGGATGTAAGCGTTATGCGTTTATCATATTAATAGCGGGCCGTTTATTGACTTAGTCATAGAGGAAATGCCTGTTAGATTTAATTTACGGTAAGAACTTTAAATATTGGATTCATAGAATTTTTTCTTATTCTCATGGTTCTAGTTGCAAGCGCGACTGATGAGCCTAGGTTTGATTCCCGGGTCGGGCAAAGTGATATTGCGTTTTTTGCATGGTAATTCAGACGTGATGCTATATTATGTTATATTAAAAATATAACGTTGTTGTTACGAAACATATCAGCATCACGCCTGTATTTCCCGAAAGTGTAAGCAGAGGTGTACTATTGTACATCTTCATTTTGCCAATCCCGTAATTGAGTACCATGTAATAGGAGGCGACCCTATTACCATCAACCGGGAACACTTCCAAACTACGTACTGCTGAAAATTTCCTTACAGAAAAACTTTGTGGACAAATCGAGAATCGAACCCAGGAAATCATATATAGAAGTCGACCTTGCGACCACTTGACCAGTGAGGCAGCATGTGTAATTTACGTTCATAAACTGTAGTACAAATTACAGAATTTCAGATAAAAGGCTCCACTCATACACTTTTGGTACATACTGACATGCATATGAATTACGTATGCAAATAAGTAGGTAACGTGAACTAAACACAACATCTTATAGCATCGATAGAATACATAACAAATGAAGGCATATAGGAACCATACACTATAACCCTTACATAAAATAAAGATCATAGGTACTCACTACACACCACACACTACATTATACACTCACTCAAATTTCAACTACTCAAATTTACTACTCAAATTTGTATTTATTATACTACTCAAATTTAATATAAATATTTCTTACTAATAATGAGCCTATTTATACATATACAGACAAATAGTCATCATCATCAGCCAGAAGACGTCCACTGGTGAACGAAGGCCTCCCCCAAGGGGGGGTTTGCCATAATCCCCACGCTTGGCAGGCGGCTTGGGGATCGCAGTGGCTCATCGATTAGTGAGAGGACGCAGCTGCCCGTCCTCCGGTGTCTGGCCGCAGTTTTAAGACGTACCCGGGTCATAGACGTACCCGGGTCATGTCAAAACAAATAGTACTGAGTTTTAATTCTGATCATTTAGTTATTTGGTTCTTAAACTTTCACTTTTATTATTTTAATCATCAATTTCTAAGTGGGGACCTGGTGTCCTAAAATACAGGCCTCGGCTTAGTCTAGACACCAGTGTCCCACAAAAAAAAATGTAAATGAAATGTTAGTTGCCAGGTATCATCAAAATGTGAAAGTATCTGATAAGTAAGCTTGATATTAAGTTAGTTTGTTTTTATTTGTGGTAGAAAATAAACAATTTATTTATATTTTTATTTATTTTATTATTATTATACACAAAGGTATACACACAGGCGTGGTCGCAGCCAAAAGCTTTGAGAGGGTCATATTAACAGTAATATGACGGAGGGGGGTTGTTGAAGCTGTTGTGTTTCGTAAATTTGACGTGTACCATTTTGGGGGGGTCATGACCCCCACGACTCCCCTCGAAGCTCCACTGTATACACATGTATAATCCAGCTCGAATGAGTTGAAAGAGTTGAATTCAGTTGTAATGGAAAAGGTCGCGCGTGGGCTGACTGAATTATACAGGTTTTTGGAAGCTACTCCTGAAAAGTTTACTAATCTAATGTTACCTAACATAGCTACATTCAACCTGAATATTTCATGCTGCCGACGAGAATGGAATATAACATAATATCACGCCTATATTCCCCGAAGGATTTGGCAGAGGTGTATTGTTGTACACCCACAATTCGCCGATACCGTTATTAAGTCCCATGTTGTAGGGAGCGAGCCTATAGCTATCTACCGACCACAGTTCCAGACTCCGTGCTGTTACTGAGAATTTCCATACAGAAAACTTCAATAACTTTGTCCGACCCGGGAATCGAACCCAGGATCTCCCGCTTAGCAGTGACGCTTGCGACCAACCAATGACACTTTTTGCCCTATGCCGTCTTCTCATTTCAATTAAGTAGGTAATATATTTACTACGTTTCTTGACGTAGGTTGAAGTCAATAGGGTAATATTGTCTGTCGTGGGCAAACGGTTAATTACAGATATTTATAAGATTCAATTCCAGGCAGTTAAACTGCTTGTCTATTGTTGCTTCAGCAAGCGGTTTTCCGTTGCTATCGATTCTTAATTTCCAGGAAGATCCCCTGTTTGTCTATGAAAGCGTTTTTCGAATTTTCGATTAATTTGATGGTCAGCACGAAATGTTATGCACGAAACTTAAAGGAATATAGAAGTATCTAAGATAGATTGATTGTTGCGGTCATAGGCGCCGCGCGCCGGTAGGATTATTTTTAGGGGGGTGCATTAAAGATGGGTTTAGACCAAACGAATATAAAACTAGCAATAGAATAAGAGGACAGAGCTACGTTATTTATTGCTTTTGGTGTAAACGATAAAATTAGATTTCCTCAGAGATAAATTCAAGTTTTTTTTTTATATGTACTTTCTTCCATGCCAGGATAAGGATGCCATAAGTAGGTGGACTTGCACCCCGCAAGTGCACCTGCTTGCACCACCCTCCCGGCACCCATGGTTGTGGTGTTGGACTACAATATGCAATACATTTATTATTATTGTTAATAAATTATTTTATATTTTATTTGTTATTATATTACTTTGTTAAACAAATTAGTTACTTAACTTTTTTAAATGACATGGTGACATTTAGTGACATAGTGTACAAGAAAGTGAACTCTGAGATGACGTCTGATAGAGATGAATGGAAGAAAAATACATATTGCGCCGACCCCAAACAATATGGGATAAGGGCAGCAGAATGATGACATAGCATCAATCCTGTATTCCCCGAAGGGTAAGCAGAGGTGTATTATTATACACCCACATTTCGCCGATGCCATTATTGAGTCCCATGTTGTATGGAGCGAGCCTATTGCTATCTACCGGCCACAGTTCCAAACTCCGTGCTGCTACTGAGAATTTCCATACAGAAAAGCCCAATAACACTTTGCCCGACACGGGAATCGAACCCAGGACCCCACGCTTAGGCGTCGCGCTTGGAACAACTAGAGCAACGAGGCAGTTGCTTGTATATACAAGATAATTCAATAAATCTTAATTTTAAAGTAATGAAATACTTACTAGTAACACAAAGTAGCCACCATTCATTCACTAGGCTATATTGGCCACATAAATTATTAAGACGTTTGAAATCGATATAAGGCTGATAATGCACTTTTGATTTAAAGGGCGCTTAAAATTATTTATATTTGTGGTAAAGCTACCTACTGAAATTGGAAAATTCACTGAGCATTTGTTTTTCTTTCAATTTAATGGGTGGTAAAGTCCGTCCCCTCCCCCAACCGTATATAAATTAGGTAGTTGCAAATGTTACATTGTATACATGACCAGAGCGGTGGTCAAAGAATAAGCATTGCCATTCAACTTGGTAATACTGCCAGTCTTCTGGGCACGCTACCAGTTGACAGCGATGTGGAGGAGTACTTTGACGCCTAAGTATTCGTTTAGGATAGGTTTAATTAATACATTAGTATAAGAAATTTGTTTATGGAATTCATATTAGAGATAAAAAATATTGTACCGGCAAATGCAGATATTTGTTTAATTTAGCTACTATTCTTTCGCCTTTTTTTCTTTGTTTTAATATCATTAAAATGCGATAGTGTATTTTTTTTACTTTTATTGCACTGGAATAGATAGTTCTATGTAATGAGCCTGTCAGTTTCCAAATAATAATGTGATGTAATGATTAAATCATCATTATTCAGCTTTTATCGAATGTTTACATTATTTCATGATTAATGGCAGTCATTACAATTTATGTTAAACATTAGGTATTGGTAGGTATAATTAGACAAATTGCCGAGTTGTGGGTCAAACCCGATAATTTTACTGGAAAACGAATGATGTTGGATAATAAGAACCTACTCGTTTTGTTTATTATTAATTTTAGAAATGTTTATTGTTTACCATCCGAAAATTACAGATAGCGAAACCTTGTATTTTAGTATTTACGAAATTAAAATTTCATCAGAAAAAACTGGGCCGAGAGAGAATTAGAGGTTTTATAAAATAAATCTTACCAAGTTAATTGCATAAGAAAATCCGTTGCTGTAGCTCTGTAGGGTCCCATTAAAACACACTTTACTTAATTAGGTAAGTAAATAAAAAAAGCCTTTAACGCTCCTACTTACGACTAGAGGATCCCATAAAATCAAAATTAATTGCGTTTGAGGACAATTGACCGGATTTAAGTTACATTTTCTTTTAATTTTTACTTGGTACTACATAAGTAAAGTTATCTAAAGTAATATTTTTATTTTATATTTATTCAATTATATAATAAACAAATAAAAAATACCCAAATAATTTAATTTACTAAGTAGGTAGGTACACGGAATTTTAAAAATATATTCAGTTTTAACCAAAAAATACTTCGTTTATTTATTTAGGTTTATTAACTTACCTAAGTCTGTAAACAATTGTTCGAAAGTCGCCCCACACACACAGAAATAAAAGCTAAATTTGCGCAGATCGCAGATACAACGTTCTATAGTTTGTTATGTCGGATCCACTGACGTAGGCACTCATGCCCTTTGCCTCCCACGCTTACTGTGGCTTGATGCCGTTTTATAACTTGGATCTGAATTTATTGATCATTAACTATCATTATTGATGTTAGAGAGCTTTGTTATAGATATTTCCGAAATATGAACATTTTTAATTAATTAGCGGATAACTGACACTGCACCACGGGACTGCTTCCGTTGCAATGACACGAATAAAATCGATAGATATAGCAAACATTTTATAGGAGAACAAATATAGTAATTTGATTAAATAATTAAAGAACTCACATAAGCCTCTAGTTGATAAACAAACAGTCACAATCGTAATGAATTGTTATGTGATCGTGTAACAGGTTTCCCGTTAATATGCAGAATGGCGACGACAGCGGAGAACATCGAATACAAGGGCGGGTTTTGAGAGCTTAGTTTAATAATTGTTTTACGCACCGTTTAGAGACGCCGATAGCACTGGAACATATTCGAGATACAGCTGATACACTTTGCTCCCGCACTGTGGACACTGAGGACAGGTTGAGTCGAGTCGGTAGCGGTTGCGAAGCCGCCAGCTGTGTACCGGCGGAACGAGCCTGCGCACTCAGCTCTATCGATCCCTCGGCCGCCCATTCACGTGCTGCCACTTCGCCGCCTACATAACGACGCACCGACTCGATGTTACACACCAATCATCATTAGATAACGCGATATTAACACTGGCCTCTCGGAGCCTACACTTGAGGCACTTCACTCGGACAACAATTAACACTATATCGATGAAGCGTCAAAGCTTTCATGAAAAAACAAAATTGCGATCGAGAATTTTTCGTGTTACGTAACGGTATTGGTTACAGGGTTCTTAGAGGTAGCACTTAGAGTAACCACGTATATTAAATAGACGTAACACGTTTGAGTAAGTATGAAACATGTCGGGTGTCGGGCGCCCACGCCAAGTTATCGCGCACCCTGAATGTAAATGACGTTGTTACGATAACACGGCTTCGCAGCCGTTCTAATGTCGCTAGAACTCCTAACAAAATACAATAGCGATATTATTTGTATACACTATTTAGTTTTCGTAAGTTTTCCTTTACATAACGACGGAAAAAATATATTACCGCTATAGTTAATACCTATCGTCATTAAGGTTAATGAGTGTTGATCTGTGTATATGTTTTTCTATTAATTTAGGTATTCATCACCCTTATCCCAGAGTAAAAGAGAAAGATCAGCTACATATTAGGTAAATCCCTTGCAAGACGCAGAAGTCAGAAAAACGTAGATATTACATGCAACTGTTCAAATAACGATTATTGGTTGCATATGACGTCTTCACGTTTAAGTAGGGCAAATATTACGAATGTTAGTAGCTATGGTATATGATATTCATAATATATTTTATAACAGTCATTTGTATACGATCCGGGGCTAGGCAGAGTTGTAGATAGATACATACTAAGTGCAAAAAGTCTAGCTATGTACATTGCTCCAAGTTTAACGTAAACTATTTGGCTTTATAATATATAATAAAATGCATCCAATATGCCGCTACTAAGTATAAGGACTGGAGCAAAAACTAGACCGTTCTTGCGCTTCGGTCTCACTGTTCATCCTGGGTTCAATTCCCAGTTCGAAAGTGCTATTTTTTTTGTAAAGCCAATATTAGTAGCATCTCGCTGCATAGAATATCGTGTCTGTTGGATGGCCATAAGCTCGCCAGTTCAACCTTCATTAGAATCATGGAATTTAATAACAGCATCGACGAAATATTAGTGCAGCCATATTTATTTATTTTTGGGGAAGGTAATCTACAACTCTACCCAACCCTTCTGGAAATACAGCCGTGATGTTATCCATCTAAGTAATTAAGGAGCGCAATAGCGCATAGTCTGGTTTTCTTCTACGGCTTAATCAATTTATAGAATTAGAGCGTTGGATTCCTGATGCTATATTATGCGCATAACATTAACGTTTTATCCCGGCTACGCTAGACGAATGTAAAATTAGATTTCAGTCTTAGTAGGCCAGCACGTATGCGGACCCTCACGTTTTAGTAGACTTGGGGATGAAAATAATATTATAATATCGCTACATTAAACCCCTAAATTAACCTAATCATCCTTACTGTATTCTTTTCCCTGACTGCCTACAAAGTATGTGCCATAGTTATTGTAAAATTGTAACAAATTTTACACCCTCCATTAATTTATGAGTTGAACTTCAGCGACAAACGATACATTTTCTTTGTTGTCTAATTTGTGGGCATCTACAAGGTAATTAAATCCAAACACAAGAAGAAAAAATCAATTTGAGCTGTCTTCGAGATAAGTGTTTTTACAGCCTCCAGGCATTTACGTTATCAACTTGATAAGATTTTAAGATGAGGGCAGATTAAAGTTGGACTTGTTATTTTGCAATATCGCGTAAATCGTTATGAATCTACTAGTGGTTGTCCACGGGTTTGCTCGCGTGGAAGTCGTATTTTATGCATGTGTGAAACTATTGAATTCAGTCAGACAAAGTTACGATGAATATCAGTATAAAACCTTAGAATAGCAAACATACATTCATCACCTATTATGGGTGAAATTTCCAAAGATCCATTTCTTAGTAGGTGCACCCGTTATAAAAGGGACTTACTGGCAAAATATAAAGCTTGTATGTTCGGTTAAAGCTATGACAGTCATATTGTGATGTGCTTTGCAGGGGACATACCAGGAATCGGATCCACGTTTTAGTCTCAAGTTATTGGTGAAACAAAAAAACACAAATTCCCGCAGCGCCGGGTCGTGCCTTTATAATAATCTTAGGGATGTTGAATATTACTTTTACAATATTGTATTGGAATGTCTTGAGTAGGTCAAAAGTGAAATAACATAAAGTACTGGCTTCGTATGTTGAATTATTAACATTCCGTAGAGCTTATGTGAATAAACGAGTAAAAATATAGTACACCATAGCGTTTTGATCATGAAGACTTGAGTTTGTCCGTTGCTGTGTGTATTTTCATATAAGTTCAAAGAAAATGTATAGGAACTAAGAACCAGTTTTGTCACTTGTCGCGATCGCCAGTGACGGACTCAGCTTTGAAAGTTTATTGGGAGTCAGACTAACTAGTGATTTACTGTGTTCTAATTTCACCGATGCCGTTATAGAGTCACATATGATAGGTAGCCTATTGCCACCTACCGGGCACAGTTCCAAACTCCGTGCTGCTGCTAACAATTTCCATAGAGAAAAACCCAATTACATTTCCCGAACCGAATCGAACCTAGAACCTCACGCTCAGCTGTCGCGCTGGCGTCCACTTAAAGACCAATGAGTAGGTATAATAATAATTCTATTGTGTCAAATCTTCTATCTTTTCTAAGTAAATCGTACCTACTATGGTTAATCAAAAATATGGTTCTGGGGTTTCAGTACAAGCAATATCTACCTACCTATTATTTTATCTGGTGGCTAAGGTATCCAAGTAATTTTAGGCAGATGTATAGTTAACCTATTCCCAAGTCTTAACTTACCCCATTCATTAAAAAAGCCATTGTTTCCAGGTACGGTTACTTTTAATCACTGTTAAATGTATATACGGAACCCAATATCGTAATAGCCTATTATAAAGGCTTCAAGCGGGTCCAATTATGACGTTTAAAATAGATCCCCGCCATTGTTGCGAATTTGAATGTAAACTGTTGCTAATTCAACATGTGATGTGACCTTTAATTGTAACTTGTAGTTGTAACCTTTAAAACAGTGCTATGAATTTTAAAAGGAGTCGAACGTCAGAATTTTTTTTACATATTAAGTATGTAGGTACTGTAGAGGTTTTATATAAAAGGTTACAATCTTTGGTATGGATGCTGGTAAGCAATAAAAGAACAAATATTTGAAAAGATGTCCATGATCTTTGAATAATTTGTATTTGGGAGCTTGTTACGATCAATACAGAGTTTAAGATTTTAACAGCAGTTTTATTCCTGGATCCTATAGTACCTAATACCTATATATTACCGTCTATTCCCAGTCGTTACAACCGACTTTGTTGCCATGGAGACAAATGAAAAAGTCTCGATTATCGCCAGTGAACACTGTTTGTGTTTGTTCCCATTGATAACTTTGTATTTTTTTGTTTCGGGTGTTTCTGATATTAAAGTTATTTTAATATTTGTTGATTTACAATAACTCTTGTATAATACCTACCTATACCATTGTGGGCTTTAAATATTATCTCTAATTGGTAGACGGAACGCGTAATTTTTTATACAAAATGACAGTTTACATCACAGGGAATGATATAAAATGGTGGTTTGCAATGATATTTGAGTAGGTACGTTTAGTAAGAAAATAGGAGCCTTTAGGGCTGGATCGTACCAAAAAGAGATGCAGCGCGTTTGCAAGTTGTGCAATGTATTAGGATTGCAGTTATAATCTATACATATAATAAAATTATAACAGGCCGATGTCTGTACATTATAAATATTGGAGAAAAACTAATACAGGGGTCTTAATTAGAGCAACAGAAGCCAAAACAAGTTTTTAGAATTTTTGTCTGTCTGTATGTTTGTACACGCATCACGCAAAAACTATTTGAATGCAGTTTTCACCGATGTTTTGCTAAGAGGTCTAACTTAAAATATAGGCTCCATTTTACCGCAGCAAAATATCAGATTCTAAGTTCCACGCGTACGAAGTCGCGGGCAAAAGCTAGTGACATAAATTTCCTTTGTGCGTATGTTCGTAATTCTTCTCCAAAACGGCTTGATCGATTTTGATGATTTTTTTTTTGTACTTATATGGTCACTTGGATTGTTCTTAGCCATAGTTGGACCTGGTAGGGTGCGCTGTTGTCGAGATCCAGAAAATGGGTCCGCTAGTGACATTACATATTTCACAATTTTTTTTTTCAGTAGCAGTTCGCCTATAGCACGTTTTTGGTAATCTTAATATACAAGGTCATTTAACCATCACCCTGGACAAAATGACAAGAAATCGTAAAATAAAAACAAGCTTAGGATGCCAACAAGATCTTTTATTAGTGTCATCCAAGACTTGGATATTGATAAAGCTTATATTTACACAAAAACTGTACATTTATACAGATTCAACACACTCCGACGGATTAATATCTGATATTATTATTACACACGGTTGATATTGATCTGGTTTAATGAAAACAAGGATTTTTAAGGTATTTACATATCTACGAACCACTGTTTGAACGACAACAAATACTTGCTTAAAGGCCTTGCGAGTCATTCGCACCCCGATATTCATACAAAATTGGTGGTATTTAGTAGCGCATGCGTAGATGTGTACCCACCCTTATCTTAGTGACTCGTTCACATTCAGAACGATAGTGAAGTAGGTATTATATAATAAACTGTAGTTTTTACACAAACATGTACACATATCGAGTGTTTAAAGTTATACACGCCAATTATCACGTGAAAAAGAAAAAATACTTTAGGTATAACTTTCCTAGGTATACTTAAATGTACATTTTTATCGACATCGAATAATTAGTTATACCGGATCTGCGTGACAATGAACTTGAATATCAGTAATCGAGTCATTTATTTAAAGTTGGTTAAATGTTAGAGAATTTTGGTCGATCTTATTTTAACAATATAGCATCACGCCTATATTCCCCAATGGGTTAGGCAGAAAGAGAGAGAGACAGTTCACCTACATTTCGATTAAAATCTGGACTGCTACTGAGAATTTCAAAAAATCCCAATATCATTTTGTCCGACCTGGGAATCAAATCCAGGCCCTCATACTCAGCAGTCGTGTATGGACCGACATTTTATATCATCAACGAGAGTTTTTGACATGAATAGAAATTAAAACTAAACAGCTATGTTGACAAAAGTCATAAAAATAACAAATTACTAGATATAGCTCGTTTGTAAATTAGTGTGAGAACATCTTCATGTTCTGGTATCTGAATATTACATTGCTTTTCATTGTAACATAGTATATTAAATATACACAATATTACAGCTGCATATAAAGCAAACGATCCAAATAACGATACACAGGAAAGAAAATGACCAACAAGAGCTACATCTCGCAACGATCCGGCATCAAGGCAAGCTTAAATCACTACAAATATGACAAATAAATAGATACAAAAATGACTTACAACTGGTACTAACCACCTATCTATCGGCTGATTTGGTCTACTAGACACAGAAGTAAACAAACAATGACAAGTAATACTCCTTGAATAGTAAGAAGGCATCCCCTTGTGATAACGTACCTACTATTTTGTGCAGTCAGCCTCGCTACCAACCAAGGTAACAACAAATATTCCGAGTGCAACACGAGTAATTTTCATGTAGCCTCTGCGGACCACAGAAGTAGGGGCCGCCGATAGGTAGGTGTTCCAGCGTCGACAAACGTGCCCGCGACGCAGTGTAACTTACATTTTGTCCAACTAATTAAACTAGCAGGTACTTATTGGTGAGGCACCGTGTGATGTTGTCCGACTATCGACTAACGGCCGCTTCAATAACTTGTATACCAATTTTGCCCTACCCACAATCGAAATTGAGCATTTTCCAAATATTATCTGGTAGGCAAGTTATCGAAAATAGCCCGAAACTAAATAAATAGCACACTTAGCATTATAACTAATAATATAAATGAGTAAAAATGAGTACACAAACATTGTAAAGTTGTAAACGCTGCGAGTTATTAAAACTATGTATTGGTTTAACCAGAATGGGTATCCTATAAAATAATACGCTGCCAGTAGCTACTTTGAAGTATGAAACAAAGCATAAGTAAAATTAACTACATTTTCTAATTAATGTGACGAAAATAGGCTCTCCATACACGCGGTAAATTTGGACCGTGGTACTTGCCAATTCTACTGTGCAATGCCGATCACTGTTGCAGTCTTCATACGTAATAAATTTAAAGGTTTATATTCTAGGAATATATATCGTATTGCCAAATTGTGCGATATCGCACCGGTCGCGCCTATATGCGGGAGCCTAAATAGGTGTATCGACAGTCTGTTTTTTCTTAGATGTGTTATAATATAAACAAGCGTATTAACTTTACATTTTTACAAGGGGCAAAAAACAACATCACAAAATTATTCAAAAGCAACTCGATATATATAAAATTTTTTTTATAATATGTTATAGCTTTTAACATACTTTATATTTATTTCATCGACTTCGTTGTATGTTTAAAGGCACAAAAATTTTGTTTACATTACAAGACAAGCTAAGAAAAAAATGACTTTATAAGTAAGATAACCACCAGTTATAATAGCCGACGTTGGGCCACCATTAAAAAATCATCATATAAAATGACTGGCACTGCTAATACAATATTGTGCTCCATAAAAATAAGACTGTAGATACAAAAATAACACTCCGCAATAAAAATAGCTTTGAGATTGCATACAAATACATATGTACAGTAATATCAACAGTCGAGTTACAAGTAAAGTATACAGTTACGTTATTTACTAAACATTTAAACCACGTGCTGGGTTGTGTTAACTGGGATGATCAATATAAAATATAGATGCCTTAAACGTATAACAAGATCAATTAATTATGTTTAACATTAAAAATCTGTGACTAATTAGAAAATGGAACTTGGTTTCATGATCAACTAATAAGCATACTTACGCTATAATAATGTTAGAAAGAACTATGGTCTCGCGATATTCTTGGGGTCGAATTTGAAATGCCGTCAGTCTTATTTAAATTGACATTTCAGAAGATAATAATAATTCCGAAAAGGATGAAAACTTGACCGTATACATAAAAGTTATAAGGTGCAATATTGCTGTGAAAAGTATTTCAATAGATTAATCTATAAATAACAAACAGGCGGTCTTTTGAAATGTCAACTTGTTAATCAGTCAAATTTCTGTTTTATGAATTAAAAGGCACAAATATATCTCATAGCTTGGTAACTTAACAGTACTATATTTTGCCAACATCGTCTAGACTAGGGGTGACCAACTCGATTAGACTCAAGATCCACTGTTTACTGACTAAGACTCTGTGCGATCATCAATTACATAATCAGTATTTCTTCACACATATATATAAATAATCACATCACATATTAAAATTATATTTTTGTTTGCCTTGCCACGATCGACTGGTTGGTCACCCCTGGTCTAGAGTATCATAAACTCAACTGCGGGAAACTAACGAACTATATTATTTAGGCTTCGTGGGACAGGGTGGAGCGGGGCGGTGAGGGCGCGGCACTGTTTCCTCGTACACTTCGTCGTACAGATTGGCGTTAGAGTACACCGGCTGCGTCGCATACACGCTGCGCGCCGGCTCGCCTATCTCACTGTAATAGTTGCTAGCCGTGTCATTGACCTCGTCGTACAACGCGTCCCCGCGAGACGTCGACGCCATGCTCCCACCGTAACTAATAGCATAATTCGAATAATTACCGAAATCGACATTCTGATACTTGTACGCGGAATAATTCTTAGAGTTCTCGACACAATCGCTGAAGTTCCGCAACTTTTCCCCTTCCTCTTCGTATTTAGGTACGTAGATGTTCTTCTCGTAATCGTTACTCGTGTTCGTGACGGTCGGCGTCGATAATTTCGTGTAATAGTCTTTCGTTTCTAATATAAACTGTTGTTGAGCTGCATTTATATCGTAATTCTTGTATAGAGGAATGTCGTTATATTTTGTGTCTTCGTTGACATTATTCGCAGCTGCACTAGAGGTCGATGGCGCATTGTATGTGGTATCGGCATACAAGTAATCACTGTTATTACTTTTAGATCTGAGATTGAGGGATTCTGAGATTCTGTCGTCGAGCGACATTTCTGCAAGCGATGTTGCTACGCTCGGTACATTTACGTTTCTTTCGACTGAGAGAGCGTTGTTCATCGCGTAAGATGGTATAGTTCCATACGGTGAATTGTTAGCGGTACTAGTAGACGGTGTGTTATTATAAATATGTGATATATCAGCGATTGTCGACGCTGAGTGGTTGTTGGTAGAGTATCTGTGAGATTCTTGTTGAGTTTGTTGGCGAGATTTTGATGTTTGTGTTGTTGTGTGAGATTCATTTATGTCATAATTAGGTCTAGGAGCAGTGTGGCTGTTGGGCCAGAACTGCGAGGTGTCGAAGGGGTCGGGCTGTGAGCTGGTCATGTGTAAGGGACTCGATAGATTGTCTAGAGACTTAGCACCGTAAAGATTGGAGTAGTTTTGTACGTTGTACGAGGTAGCAGACAGGCCGGGTAGACTCTCTATGCTCTGCTCGCCCCAGTCACTGTCGAGTCCTGGAAGTTACAGAAACATGCAATGTAAGAAATAGATCAACGTGATGCAATCTGGAAAACACACAAAATTACTAATATTCAAATCTTATCGTGAATCATTACTAGCTACTGAAACTTCAATCAATCGTTTAGAAGATATTTTTTTTTTGTTTCCAATTTAAATAAATTACTGAAGTCTGACACAAATGATCAAAATAAAAATGTAATGAGATTATCTCAAGAAAATATTGAGAACTAACTCTTCGATTCTGGTTATATTAACTTTTCAATTAGGTGATCAAACAGCCTAAATACTTAAACTTAAGATACGGATAGCAAAGACGATACGACATTCAATGAAACAACGTATTTAGAATCACGTTTTGAAGCTGTACACTGAAAATATATTTTCATACATCATGTTATTCTATGCATAGTCTTTCACTCTGCCCCCTCCGTCCGACATCGAAATAGAAATGTAAAACAAATCTATCCGTTCTATAAGTATAAATAGTGTTCATTTTGGTTAGAACATGTTAAGATTTGTCAAATTTCGCTTAGAGATCGTGATATGTGTAAAATGTGAATTCAAATTATTTATTTTGGATTAACTATTCAGTTAGTTTCATTGATCTTTGTGTATGATCACAGACGTGATACTTAATACTTAGTTTCATTTAATTTGGTCCCATCGTTGCTTATATACATTTACTACACACTCACCAATCTCCGGTACATCTATTGGCTCATCGAGTATCGACACATTTGGAGTGTTCGGTGATATCTTCTTGCATGGCGTGCTTAACCGCGTCGAGGGCGGGAGATCCAGGTCAATTAATATGTCTTCCTTCACTGAAATATAAAAATAGATGCGAATTTAGACTACACTAGCAACCCGCCCCGGCTTCGCACGGGTAGCAGGGCATATACCGCATTCGTTTTTTGCCTAACAGCCTGTTACATCGAGTATTTACTCGGCGCACGCCAGTAAAGCTCCCAGTCGGCATGATTTTTTCCGACATCTTCAACTACCATCGTCATATTTCAGCCAATTTACACAAAACCTCAACGAATTATACACCTAAACCTTCCCCATGAATCACTCTGTCTATTGGTTTAAACCGCATGAAAATCCGTTCAGTAGTTTTTGAGTTTATGGCAAACAGACAGACAGGTGCGGCGGGGGACTTTGTTTTTTATAATATGTAGTGATATGTATATCTTCAGAGGTTTAATGCAGTCTGTTAATTGTTAACAATCTTCTGTTTAATTATCCTATCCTACTAATATTATAAATGTGAAAGTTTGTGAGGAAGGATGGATGGATGGATCTTTGTTACTCTTTCACGCCAGAACTGCTGAACGGATCTGGATGAAATCTGGCACAAATATAGATTATAGTCTGGAATAGCACATAGGCTGCTTTTTATCCCGGGAAAATGTACGGATTCGTAATCCACGCGGACGAAGCCGCGGGCGGAAGCTAGTCAATGAATATCTGTGAACAACACAAATGCCTATTTCGTGTGGTGATCAAATACACGACCGCATATGCAGTAACAATTCGTACTACACTAATCGAGTCATAAAATTTACATATCAATAACTTGACCAGTATACGACCAAAGCAATAATATTATGTGTAAGTGGAAATATTTTTATACTCACAAAGTGAATACGTATATACTTATAAATGTGGATGGATACAGACTAAGTGGCAGACCTAAGGAAAGGTGGTTGGATTGTGTGAACTCCGAGATGACTTAGACTTAGAGATTAATAGAAAAATAACTATTGCGTTTACATAATAATGTGCAATAGGAGCAAGAGAATGATGGACATAAGTAAATAATTTCAAGAAAATGTCTGACCAGAATGACACAAACGTCTCAATATCAGCGGAAACAACGATGTAATGCGTACGTTTCAACTGTATAGCGTCGTGATCGTGACCAAACGATTAACTGTCATGTACTCACGTATCATGATACAATAACGTTGGGTAGGCGACGTATTAATGAGACCTTGAACCAACGCAATCCTATTTTTTGAACAATATAGATTTACCGTTAACATATTAGGGGAACATTTAAATAGCGACAGATATATAACAGTTTTGTGAGGTTAAGCAGCGCCTGCCCCTATCTACGACTTTTAAGCAAGAAATTTCAAGGATCCAAGAAAATATTTGTCGTCTGTTTCTATATCTTTCTTGATCATATCGTTCGGGAGTGATCATCAGATTTTTATCAGAAATAAATATACACAGTGGCTCTAACTTAAGGCTAGAATGGATATCTATTACAATCGGCGTTACGCAATAGACCACCTACTGCGGCTGTCATACGAATAAGACGCCTACATTGATATCGTGAGCACAAAATCTATATGATTCAGTGGTTAATTGTCAGACTTGAAATGAAACCTCAGAAATATAAATATTGAGAACATTATTTCTGGCAATTCCTTAGGCACCCGCTAAGAAAAGATTTTGTAAAATAAAATCCTAAGGGAGTGAAACAGGGGTACAAAGTTTGTATAGAAAATCTATCTACGCGAATGGACTCGCCGGCGTAGCACGTATCTATTTAATACTAGATAATATGACATTAATTCAATGTATAACTATTTCAAAATAAATAGACTTATGACAGCGGTTATAGGTCTGACAACAGGTCTAACCTTAGTATACCGATATCCGATTGTAGAATTTAATGGAGGTGAAGGTGCCTGATGAGATGTCCTACCTTGATTCAAACTCTTAGAATGCGCCTCCCTAGTGCTTCTGTTTGCTCTTTCTTGGTTTAGCGTCGCCACTCGATCGTTGATCAGCTTGTTATAGTTAAAGTGTTTGCTGCCAGTGTTGCCGCCGCGCGTCGTGGGCGGCTGAGTCGATTCAATGGTGCGGCGCTTGCGCAGCACCACTGCAAGGTCGTCCGACACGCCGTTAGTAGGCAAGGAAGTGTTGGATGTAGCTTGAGCTGGAAATATCGATCAAGATGAAGAAAATATACGTTTTGAAAACATCGACACAAGATGAACAATAGGTACATATTTGTCTATATTTGAAGGCGTTGTACATGTAATTGTGGTAGCCTAAGAGACTAAGAACGCTCATCCTTGTGGTAATACAAAGAGAAGCGTCCCAGTTAAGCTTGTTTTGGTCTGTGTTTCATTCCCAGAAAAGATTATATTTTTAAATTATGAAAGGTAAGTTCCTCTATCCACATAATGTTATGAGGAGTTTCGTCATTCCTATTATGATTTAACGTTCTTGCTAAACAATTGACGGCACGATGGTTAAATATCTCTATACGCTTAAGTAAAACTAAATACCAATCACAGATTCATCCACTGGCTAATTACAAAATCTCAGGAACTACAAATTCGAAATATTTGCAGATGGCATCAACTAAGGATGTTCCAAAATTCAACGCCATTGATGAAATGGAGGTGCAAAGTTAATACGAAAAAATTTTCTACGCGGAGGAAGTCACGTGCGCAGCTAGTGTATGATAAAAGTAGCTAAAAATAGGTGCGTCGTAATAATATATTGACCCGGGTACGTCTTAAAACTGCGGCTAGACACCGGAGGACGGGCAGCAGCGTCCTTTCACTAATCGGTGAGTCACTGCGATCCCCAAGCCGCCTGCCAAGCGTGGAGATTATGGAAAACCCCCTTGGGGGAGGCTTTCGTTCAGCAGTGGACGTCTTCTGGCTGATGATGAATAATATATTGGGTGCAAAGAGAGAGCCTCCGGAAGTGACGAACTCTAAGATCGTCTGGGTCACTCTGAGCAGTAACCCTCGATACCACCATTGCTGACTGGCTTATCTTTCCATTACAGCATGAGCGATTCCCATGTGGTAGCTTGTATCGACACGACGGAAGAAAAATAAAATATTATCTATACTAATCCTACTAATATTATAAATGTGAAAGTTTGTGAGGATGGATGGATGGATATTTGCTACTCAATCACGCCAGAACGGCTGAACGGATCTGTATAAAATTTGACACAGAGATAGATTATAGTCTGGAATAGCACATAGGCTTTTTTCCAGGAAAAATGTACGGGTTCGTAAACCACGCGGGCGAAGCCGCGGACGGAAGCTAGTATTATAAAAAGGTAAAATTTGTTTGATTGTATGTAGGGTGTAATCTCCGGAACTAAGGATCCAATTTTAATGTTTTTTTTCACTGATAGATAAATAGCTACATTATCTCCGAGTGTTATAGGCTAGGAATTATTATATAACATGTAGGTGACGAGAACGAAGTCCCGGGCAAGAGCTAGTATATTGGTATACTAGTCAATATATTGGTAAACTAGCTGTTGTCCGTCATTTCCCATTTGTGGATTAGTGTTTGGCTGCTATAGTTTAAGTCCTTCTCCAGGACCCAGACTACCTCTTTTTAAAATGTCAAAACGACCACTTCAGTGGTTTAGTCGTGACAAGGTAACAAACAGATAGAGTTACTTTCTCATTTATAATAGTGTGGATTATACGTATTTCAAGAGTAAATAAGATACGAAACACGTTTGAACGTAAACTTCTAACAATCGATATTCATAATTGTACTATATACACAGGTGTGACGCGTTTGAACAAACCCATGTCTATATTACCTAGGTGATAAATGGTCACTTAGTCATGTATTAGCGATTTTCAATGCTAAATGCGTCTTGGGACAATATGCGTCGCAAACTTTGAATATACTCATATTATCTGCATTAATAGAATTGCAGTATAGAATATGTATGTATTCATCCAATTTATCATTATCTGCTTAGCCTTTTCCAACAACATTGGTGTCGGCCAGTCTAACCGGTTGCGGCTGAATATCAGCATTTTTCACGGAGCGACTGCCATCTGATATCCGCCAACCAAATACTGGGAGACACTGATGCTATAAGGTTAGACTGATAATCAGATTTTTTGGGCTGCTGACACCCGTTTCGACTGTCTTCGTACTACACCCGGGACCAAATGCTTAATGTGCTTTCCGAGGCACGGAGGGGTCTAGATGTGTGAAAAATGGTCACCCATCTAAGGACTGATCGCGTCAAGCGCTGCTTAACCTCGCAGATCGACCGATCTGCGCGGTACCTATGTAGCTACGAGCCCTTCTATGTATTAATCCAATTATCAACAGTAATAGTATTAACATTTAACGAATATAGGAAACCTGTTATAACTGTTCGCTATGCTTTTAAAAGCCTTTGTTTTTTTAAATAAAGATGTTTATTTATGCTAGCCTATTGGCAAGGAGTCATTTCACTTCACATAAACATTGCATCACGGCTATATTCTCTGACGGGTTAGGCAGAGGTGTACTATCGTCTGCCTACGAAATACCTTATTATTTTTAGTATATACTAAACCTGAAAGTATTTTGTTCAGAATCAGTAACAGAATCGATTGTAATAATTTTTATACCATTTTAAAGACAGTCGAAAATAAAATTAAAAAATTTCTGAGACGACAACGAGTTAACACAACAAGCTTACAAACATTGCGAGATTTCATTATACATTATTGATTTTTTTATACACAATAAATGAAAATATTTGACATGAGTTTCGGCTTTCGTACATTCTAAAAATAATGTTGTGTCTGTATAATAATAATGTCATGGGTTCACAGTTATTCTCAATCCTATTGCCATCTACCGCGCACAGTTCTAAACTCTATGCTGCTACGGAGAAAATTTATACTGAAAATCCTAATATGCTTTCCCTGACCCGGGAGTTAAACCAAGGACCTCACGATGAGCAGTCGCGTTTGCGACCACCAGACCAATCATATTAAATTTACATTAGATCTACAAAATCGGTATATGGTATACACTGAAACTCGAAAGTCCCAGTACTAGGCCTCTTCTCACTATACCTATTATCATTTATAAGATAAATCAGTTATTAAGAGCCTGTTTCACCACTCGCTGGTAAAGTGTCAGATAGTAATCAATGAAATGAAATGAAATTATTTATTTTTGCAATTAGGATTTTTCAATCACTTTTACACGTCTTTTTAAAACTAGATGGGGTCGGCATCTCCTATGATTATCCCTGAGAAGAAACGCCGAAACAAACTCAGGGGTCAAAGTCTATTTTAAAGTCCAGACAGATTGTAATGATGTAAGGGTTTATGTGAGACAAATATAGGATGGAATAGCCTTTTGAAGAAAGTGCCATAACTATTTGAGCTAACCTGTCGCAACAGAGTGCAAGCATGCATCAGTTATCGTGAGAATTAATGAAAATAAATAAAATATCGGTTACATCAAAAATTACAATAACTGGACCTCAATGTTAATGAATCCGAGAGTTTATGAGCTAGATTTACTTATCAAACATTTGAGATTAATCATCCACATATCTGACAGATAAATTGTGGATAATTAAACAACCAGTTTATCAACAAATTGTAAAACGCCCTAAGAGTTGTAATACAGACCAATATTGAATATTAAATAACATACTATTTTGCAATCAAAATGATAATTCTAATCATCGCTGTGTTACATGTTAAAAAACAAAACAATACGCAATTATATCATGACGTATGCATTTCGTGAACTAACTGTGTAATAGTTTTACTTTTCTGTGCGAAAGTAAAAGTATAACAACGATACAATTACGCGCACGTATCATAAAAGTGAATGTGGATATTAATATAGCTAATGAACACATTAAATTGAGAAGATTTTTAATTATTTAAATGTACAGGCGAAGTATAAGATAGGTTAACAGGGTATAATTCTTTTAACGAACTAATGGTGGTTTATTTTAAACTAGCTTCCGCTCGCGGCTTCGGCCGCGTGGTTTACGAACCCGTACATTTTTCGAATCCAGATCCGTTCAGCCGTTCTGGCGTGAAAGAGTAACAAAGATCCATCCATCCATCCATCCTCACAAATTTTCACATTTATAATATGAGTAGGATAAGGCTTTATAAATAACATAACATAGCATCATGCTTGTATTTCCCGAAGGGTTAGGCAGAGGTTTACTATTATACACACACATTTCGATATGTAATAGTGAGTGAACGTATTTCCATCTACCGGGCACAGTTTCACACTCCGTGTTGCTATTGAAGATTTCCATACAGAGAAACCCAATAACACTTTTCCGATCCGGGAATCACATCCAGAACCTCACGCTCAGCAGTCGTGCTTGCGAGCACTACACTAAAGAGGTAGTCTTATACATAAATTTATTAAATATTACATTACTTGAATGCTTCTATAATATCCTGAGAAAAACTGGTCTATTGGTGACCTGTCTGACTGAATTTAGAACAAAAAATAAATAAATTAAACGCTCAGATTATTTGTGCAAGTTAGCTTTTGCATCGTCATATTTCGACACGAATTTCGCGAAAATGTATCGAATTAAAACTAACCTCTTTGTATTGGTGACAACGTCTGCGATTTCTTAGCTGCCTGATTGTTTTTACTTTTCAACCCACTCGTAACTAAGGTGCTGAAATAAATAAAAATTGTTTATGCCCAGAATAAAAAAAAACTTAGGATAAAAATGATTGTTTATAATTAATTTACCTTGGAAACAGTCCCACTTCTAGAGTGCGTTGGTTCTGTCCCTTCCACCAGTGTAGCTCGGGACGTTTGTCTATCAATATGATAGGATCACCAGCGTCTATGGTCATCTTGCTCGGCCGGTGGTAACTGTGACAAGAAAGTCGTCACCTTGTAAACAATATGTACGTATTGTGACATGTTTAGGTGTTGTAGTCAAACAATGACGTGTTACTTGTTATTGTTATAATTATAATTACGCTAATAAATATACATTTGGCGTCTTGTTAGGAAGATCATCGTTCAGTCTTAGTTGTTTTTAGTACTGGCTCCGAGTAAGAAGATTATGTACATCGTGATTCTATGGCTATGGCTGTCGATGTAGGATCAAAATTTGTATTTTCGCTAAAACGAGAGGATTCGAAAATAATCGAAATATTGCATAAGTACAGTTACATTATACGATCTTACTTTGTTGGTAGTAAATTCGCGAAACTATGGACTAATTGAGATTTGGGGTTATAAGAAGAAAATTCTTTATGAATTTCACGAAAACACTAAAATCTGTCCGTAATATGGCGAAATTAAAAAACGCGGATCAACTGTTCATTAATTAATGTCGAGTAATATGAATTCATTTACGCCTTATTTCGAGTATTTATGAAACCTCGTGCGATTTTGCGAAAACACAGATTAGGCGATCCTACGCCAACGCTATACCCTCAAGACACCGACAGAAAGTAATGTGACATTGTCCCTCGAAAAACATATCGTCATAAAGATGTCAAATTTTTATGAAGAAGAACAAAAGAAGTGAAATAATGATTACAGCCATTTTATAACAGCTAAGTCAATACAACAATTACCTAAGAGCAGCAATGGCAGTTTCGAACTTATTAGTCTCAATGTATCGCTGTATGCCTGCAAATGTTGGCCGTTCCTTAGGATTCAGGTCCCAGCACTGCATCATCAACATGTACACGTCAGGTGGACAAGCATTCGGCGCCGGCAGCCGCTGACCTTCACGCATTATTAACCGCAGTATCTCTGACCCGTTTAAGCCTGAAGGAGGTCAAATTGAATATTACAAGGAAACGTATCAAATTATATTGGCAGAGAACAAACATTTTTCTTATCCTCGTAATAACATGAATGGCAGTGAATTTTTCATTGTTTAGAAGAACAATACAGTTGTTTATTGACGGGAAAACAATAAAATGGAAATGCAAACACCACACTAAGACATTACTATCATAATCCCATTTACCTATCCAAGGTTCTTCCCCGAATGTGTACATTTCCCATAGCGCGACAGCGAACATCCATACGTCTGATGCGTGTGAGAATTGGCGACTGCGCAGCGACTCTGGCGCACACCAAGGGAACGGCACGCGTCTACCCTCGCTCATCACATAGCAGTCGTCCGCGTCAGGTAGCGCTCGCATTAAACCGAAGTCGCCTATTTTGACCTATTAATGAAAATATGAATTTATTTTAAAAACAATTTTAAATAATAAAGCCAGTGCAGGACAAATTATATTTGTTGAAAAATCTGATCAAAAATAAATCCATCTTGTTTAATATATCACACAGCAAAACATAAACATGGCAAAAATGTTGAAAATAAATCTTAATTGACTCATTATCAAAAATGACTGTTGAAAGGAAAAACATCCTTTAAACAGTCATTTTGGATAAGTACTTTAGTAACCAGGCTAAAACTGGTATGGAGGTATAAAAAGTATAAAAAGTTGGTATAAAAAGTTGTTGATACCACCTTCTGGTAACATTTGGCTTAGTCACCTATTGTGGCACCTGTAAATGATGGGATGGCCTGTTCAAAGCCAAGCCCATAACAACTAACTTAAAACATTATGATAAGATTATTTATCTGATTAGTCAACTGTTCTACAAATATTTACTCACCAATTCTAAAGTAGACAGTAAAATATTCCGGCATGCAAGATCTCTGTGTAAAAACCTGTGCTTTTCCAGGTGTGCCATACCAGATGCCACTTGTTCAGACCACTTATAGATGTAGTTTAATGACACTTTGCCATTTTGTCCTACAATATAATCCAGTAAAGCACCCATTGCGGCCAGTTCACACACCATCATCAACGGGTGGAACACAACACCATGAAGTTTGATGAGGTTGGGGTGTTTCAAACTGTGCATGGCCTCCACTTCTCTTCTAAAGTCATCATAGATTCCTGGCTGAGAGAATGCATCAGCCTTTAACACCTTAACTGCTACAGGAACTGTTTGAGATGGGTGATCAGACACCTTCCACTCCCCACGTTTCACAACTCCAAACGATCCATTGCCTAACTCATTGTGCAATCTGTAAATGAGTATTTCTATCAGAGACATCTTAAATAGCTATGTATTCATTTAATAAACACTCAAAATCTTCTTTCTCATCTTTTGAATACTAATAGTAGATTATTTTTTATGTATGGATATTGCTGCAAGTGCAATAGCAATAGGCAATAACTAATAACTGTAGAATCATGTGCCAGAATTACTGTTACTAGTTATCACAAAAGGCAGAGCAAGCAAATACCAATATTCTTAAGGTTTTCTTATAAATTAAAATATTAAAGCTACATGTGGTGAAACCATACAACAGGTTTTTCCTATGAGTAATCTGGGTAGGTACAAAGCCAGTACTTACATGATATCTTTCTCCAATATAATACAAGTTGTTCTTGATTCTGCCTGCGGTGTTCTCACTGCTAAGTCAGTTTTCTCTTTGGAAACTGAACCTGATGATGAGCCAAACAATTTGTTCCAAAATTTTCGGTTCCATAGTTGTAACTTCTTTTTCCTAACAGCATCTAGTAACCTGCGCACGCCAGGCTTACTGATGCCTAACTTTTCAAGGTCCTCAGCATGTACATAGTCAAAATGTGCTAATCTTGTTATCTAAAAACAATATCAAGAATATTTGTTTGTTTGCAAACAAGATAAAATATTGAAGAATATAAATTAAAATTAACAAAACACAACAATCAGGATATGTCGCCACATAGGCATTTTAAAAGGGCCAAATAAAAATATATATGTATGTAAATAAACTGATGTTTACCTGTAACTGATCTCTGATTGGTAAATAAAATTGTTCAAGTTGAACATTCTGCAGGATTTCACAGAGCCAATCTGTCCCAGATTCCATTTTAAATTATTCTTCATTTAATGTTTGGATAAACATAAAATAAACGCATCTCGAGCAGGAAGTAGTTGTTACGAAGGATGTGTCTGAATGGCTGTTACTCACACAAACCAGACTTGGCTACAACTTAATATGGCAGATCCAGATATATTTCTAAATTACGCACCAGTTTCTTTCTGCTACAATAGAAAGAAAACCTTCATAGTACCGAATACTTCTTTGATATTCATTAAATTCACATTTACGAGGAGAAACTAATTGAAAAATTGAGACATGCACAAGACAACTAATATTTCATTCATATTTACCCGTAAATGACAGTTACATACTTTTGTCCATAGACTAACCTTTAGTAAAAATATAGAGACACTCGATTAATAATCGACTAAACTATCTACGACAAAAATTAATTCATTCATTCTAAATAAAAAATACTTCTTGATTGTTTTAATTCAAAAAGTGTGGAGTGCTTTTTGGTTGTATACTATTAATTAATTAAGACAAAGCGCTCCCCACTTTTTGAATTAGTTATTGGATATAAAAGAAGTGATGTCAAGTTTACTTCTATCTATCATGCGTCACGAAAGGAATAAAACATTTTTTTTTTTGCTTTTCTCTACAATTAAGTTAAAATATTTGAAATATCATTGTTATAAACAAATGGAATTCGTTTAAGTGCATGTGAAAAAACCAAAAGTATGTCTATGTAGGTAAATGAATAAATTGTAAATTCTAATTTTTAGGTGTTCACTTTTCTTGTTGTACGCATGGTAATAATATGTCGTTAACAACGTTGTACAGTCAGCCCCAAAAAGATGTATACGCGGACAAGGAACCATTTTATTATCTACAACTTTTGTTCCATAATTTTGTATCCATGCATAGGTACAAATTAAAATATACAACGTATTTCACAAAACAAAGTATACAATATATATTTTTAAAAGGCCGGCAACGCACTTGTGACTCCTCCGGTGTTGCGGGTGTCCATGGGCGACGTTAACCGCTTACCATCAGACGATCCGTGTGCTCGCTTGCCGCCTATCGCATAAAAAAAAAATACACTTGTACCAAAACCTTCTACACAGGCCAAATACATAATTTTCTATACATCCTATTACCAAAACAAGGTAATCTTAATGATGATCTGAATGAGTAATACATGTCTCAGAACAGAGACAGAGACAATAAAATGGTTCCTTGTCCGCGTATACATCTTTTTGGGGCTGACTGTACGTCAGTCATTACTGACTTCATGTCTGGCCGTAACCATTGAGTTTATATAAAATAAATATTGTAGCCTTCTTGTTAAGATGGACAATAAAAAAAAAACAAATAATATCTTGTGACACCTATCAAAGTGAAATTAAAAAGAAACGATCAAACGAATTACTGCACTTTATTTTCTTAATACAAGTTAATCCTATTTTCTAGTGATAATGACTGAGGAATGTAATTCAGCGCTATGCAATCCTGTGCTAAGCAATCCACCGATAGAGAACTTTTCAGGCGAAAGTACATCCGAAGTGAAATTAGTTGATTTTGGCAATATTCCTGTAGACACCGCTATTGAAAAATATATTACAATAGAAAACACTGATGACGTAAGAATTTTTGCTATTTTATAATTTGTGTTTATTTGTATTATTTATTTTAAATTGATAGGATATAGTAGGACAGGGCAACAGCGCGGCTTTGGGGTAGAGCGAGTGGAGCGGTTGCTCTAGGCGCCAGGAGCGCCAAAATGCCAAATGTGAAAAGCCATTTCGTGCGAAAAACAATTTAATGGCTCCTTTTGATAAGAGGGACTGCGCGACTGTTTATGTTAATGAAGCAGCGGTAAAGTAATTGGAGGGGATGACTTTTTGAAAAATAAAGTTGATTTTTGAAAAAGTTGGTAATAGAATTTATGTGATGTGAATGCGTCGATCAAAGGGCGCCGAAAGAGGATTTCTCACTACTCTGATCAAGGGCTAGGGCCGGCGCTGCAGGCCAAGCTTATAGCTAGGCTTATCATGGCTGGACCGAATTTGGTGATGTACAAATTTCTGTGCCTAGAGATTGGAAAACGAAAGTTGAGACTGAATAAGCCCGCGGAATTAAAAAAATAGACTGAATTTCTCAATTCTCTGTAGATAACATATAATTTATTCAGTATTATTATTTTTTATATACTGAGAAATGTTTAATGAATAATGTATAACATGATTCAATATTGAGTTATATTAGTTACCAAAGGAGTTTTTTGAATTTCCCGGTTAACTTCAGTCTCAATTTTCGCAAGCCGAACTCTTGGCATAGAAATCTACTTTTTTTTTACTACTAATTTGAGTGCGTTTGGCAGCTTATGTATTGTCTTATAAAATCTTGAACAACTTGTGTTAATAGTAGTAACCATCGTACCTATTGATAATTCGTTATAAGTACGGCAAAATAACTGCCGTGTAAAAAGTACAATAAAGTATTGATACAAATAATAACTTGGTCTGGCTACGTTTTAAAAATCTAGCGGGAAAAATGCACTCCATTTGACTTAGCATTTCGGTCGAAACTCGAAACAACTCGGAACCGGAGCCGTCATTAATTAATTAGTGTCTTTTTCCCGCAAAAACTGAATTGTTTATTACGATATATTTACGTCTTAAGGACGTACATTTTGGTCTTGGTTAAATTGGACTTTCAGTTTTACTTTACCCAAAAACGTTGTTTGAACTAAGTACCTGATTTATATTTTCTTCCATGATTCTTATTGGTTGTTGGAAGAAAAACAAAAGAAGAAATTGCTTTTAGCGATAAAATCGCCATTTGTACATTACCTATATTGTATATTATAATTTTAATTTAGCAAACAATAAAGAATACTCCGCTATACCGTCAAATATAATTTTTACATGATTTTTTAAAAAAATTTGATTATTATTGTAATGCGCCATCTATCGGAGTGAAGCTACAACAACAAACCCTGAATCGCACTATGAGAGTTTACAACGATTCTAACACATATACGAATTTCCGACATCAATCGTCGACCTTCAGCCCGCCAGGCTAACGAGCTTGCCTCGTCGGAGGATCCTCCCGTTTTAGTTTTACCTCGTTCCCCCACACATTTTTAGAGCTCATTAATCTGAAAAGGAAGCCATTCCTTCTTACCTTTCAAGAATTGGATACTATTTTTACATTTCAGAAAAATCTTACATTCATTCTGTCAAACATCTACATTCTGAACAGCGTGGACCGCGTATTCAAGCTGTCAATTACATCGAACATTGTAAAACCAGGGGATTCCGCCCGAATTAAGATCGTGTTCAAGCCCAACATTGTTGGACAGTCGTTTACTGAATATTTCCTCATCGACGATACCGGTGGTAATACTTATAGGCTCACTGTTACTGGGAAATGCTACGGTGAGATTTATTTTTTCTACTTAGACGCTTTCGTCACGTATGTGTCTATTTGAATAATATAACGGTTAAAGTAGGTAATATCGACGAGGTAGGTAAATACTAGATACGATAACACATCTCTGTTTATCCAGTTTATGCAGAGACTAAATACACAAAAGGGGTTTGTAAATACATGTGTACTTAATTACTGCTTGCATGTTTGATGTTATTCGGTTAAATTGTTTTTTGTTTTTACAAATGTACACACAGCCAGACCCGAAACAACTATCTGTAGATCACATAAATATTTGTTCCGTGTGGGAACCGAACCCGCGACACGAAGCGCGGAAAGCTAATCGCTTAGCCACTGCGCCAACCATGTCGCCAACAGCAATTTCTTAGTTTGAAATTTAAAAAACACACTTGTACACATGTTATGAACAATTTCCTGAAGAAAAACCGGTAGTTCGATGAACTGTTGGCGAAGTTTGCGATCTTTGGAACAAAATGATGGCTCTATTGTACAAGCTTCAAAAGCTTCTTGAATCCTTACTTTTTGCATTTCCAGGACCACGTGTATATCTCGATAAAAGAAAAATAATATTTAGAATATGCAAAAATGTAACGGAGCAAAGAAAGGAAGTCCTAGACCTAGTAAATAAATCATCAGTTGATACGACATATCAATGGTATATGCCTTCAAATGGTCAGGGGTACTTCCAAGTAAGACCCCTTTTTCTTCACAGCCTATATTTTAATATGATATCACGCCTGTATTTCCAGAAGAGTTAGGCGGAGGTGTAGTATTGTAGACCCACATTTCGCAAGTGGCGTAAGTCAATCCCATGTAATAGGGGACGATCCTATTGCCATCTACCGGGCATAGTTCCAGACTCTGTGCTGATACTGAGAATTTCCATACAGATTAACGCAATAACACTTTGCCCGACTCGGGAATCGAACACAAGACCTCACGCTCAGCAGTCGCGCTTGAAACCACTAGACCAATGAGGCAGTTTATTTTAAAAGCCTATATTTTGTTACGTAATACTTATGAATTTACTGAACATTACACCTACTTTTAGATTTCGACGGGGAACTGTGGTCTAATCAGGGCATTTGAAACTATTACCACCACGGTTATTTTCACTGGAATTTCCCTTGGAATATATACAGGAGAATTAGTCTGCTTGGTCCTGAATCAGGTGAAGTATGTTAGAACGTAAGAAAATTAGTTAAGTAACCTTATAATTATTACTTTATAAGCTTTGCTATTGTAAAATTTACTACAGAGATTACAAAACAATTAAACTATAAATTGTTAGGTACCTAGAACTGATTTTCATAAATTCTGAGCGGCCAGTTAGCAGTAGAATCGTAGAATGAAACGATGCAATTTCCTCGGCTATTGTGACGGACCCTATTTGTGCCTATTGTCAATGCAGTTAACGCCAATTCCAGGAACCTTTATTCTTAAACGTGTTTGCAACAGTAATGCTGCCAGGAAATCCATTATACTGTATTGAAGAGCATATTTTCGAGAAGAATTGGAAACGAAAGTCTCGTTTCGTTCATTTAATGGAGAACAGTCTGAACCGTTTAAATTATGTACCATCAGCTTCTGTATTTGAGAGGTATCTTGACTTTGGCACGGGAAGTATTGAGAATGTCACTAAGAATATATCGCAAACAATTTGTGTTACTAATCATGAACAACAAGAAGGCTATATACAATGGATGCCAGGTCTGGTTCTTTCGTTAGTCGATTCTTAAATCTTTTAGGGTAGGTACCTTTTAATAGTCGCAGACGAAGAGTTGGTACCTATGCAGCGACACTACACAATACATTATGATTACACAATATTAGATGTTACACTGAGCCGACGCTGCACTTATATTTGCAGTGTGTTTTGCACACAGGCAGTTACATGATATACGCGCTTATCCCGTTGGATAGAGGGACAACAACTGTTTGGAATTCAACTAAGGTTGTTATAAATTGATGCCATTCACATATATACCTATCTATCTAAACGTATTTGATCCTGTTTTTTATAGGAAGGTGCAATGTTTACGCACTAGTTCACAGGCAAAAACAGAGTAACGTCTTACATAATACACAGTGCATTTCAATAAGTTAGCTAAAAATAAACTTTTAAGATAGGGATTTAAAACTCTCAAAAAGTTCCCATGATAGGAGGAGACCTCTCGATTTATTAGTTGAAGCGAGATAGTTTTACTTTGTTATATTCGAAAAACATAGGTAATATTCGCGGTTAGCCCCAGATGGTCTTAGGGGATTTCATCGTCTACGGTATGAGGCAGGTTTAATGGACAAAGTGCATTCCAGTTAAATCAATGACTGATCAGTACATTGTTCGACTGGCATTTAGAAATTGTAATAATTACTTGACCGTCGGGCACATTTTAGTTAAAATCTGGTCAAAAATTTCAGATCCTGATAATGTATTTTTAGTGGATCCCATCGCTTCTTTAATTCCTCCTAACGAATCAAGGTTATTTACAGTTAGATTCAGGTAAGAATTAGATAGTACATTTTATTATGTAGGTATTACGTAGATATTATTGACTACATCTTCTTTTTATTTAAGAGCCTTGTTCTTGTAGTAGCTGACGAAGTTCTTTCCATTTTTTTCTCTCCAGTGCAGTCTCCTTTACCTCTTTATAAGACACGACTGCAACCTTTTCTTTTATTTGGCTCATGTAACTTACCCTTGGTCGTCTTCTCTCTCTCGTTCCTTCTATCTTTCCTTCAATTATGTTTTTAATTAAACTGCCATGTCGTATATGATGTGGATGATCATCTTTCCTCTTCTGTTACTAGGCCTAAAATTAAAAACGAAGTTTACGGCTACCTAATGTGCGGGGACTATCAATATAAATACTACAACCCATATACGGACGAGCTGAAGTTAAAACATTCCTTGTTTCGAATACCTTGTACTGGCAACACGTGGCTACCATGCACAGAATGGATTACAGAGTGGGATGCTCCGATTGAGGTGACCAGCCATTGCTAAAATGATTTCTTGCTTAGATGCTTTATTAGCCAGAAATATCTGCTTTCTTAAGGCACGAGGATCGTAGGATGTAGTCTTTACCTATACGAAGTGTTTTTCGTGTTATCTAGGTGATCCTACCGCCAACAGTGCCGACAAGAACGACGTTCGCGAACTTTATGCTTTCTAATAAATTTGAAATTCCAATGCATTTCAAGTTTGACCCACCTGATGGAACGTAAGTCTATTTTAGATTTCTTCGATTGGTGCAGTGTATTTGTTAGTGCAATTTCAATTCGATGCTATTTTACCGGCTATCGACACAATATCAGAATACTTAGTTTTGTTATAGCCATTCTAGTCAAAGATTGGTCTATGACTGTTAACACAAACAGGCAAATAAATATATAAAAAAAATATTTGCGGATTATATATGCCTCCCATAGCTAGCTGTAGAAATGTGTTTTAATTAATTATATGTAGATAAGTAATTACTTTTTAGTAACTTCGTAGTGCTGCCTATATGTGGAATCGTTCAGAGCCGCGGGTGGCAGATTATATCGGTTGCTTTAGAACCGAAGACTTTCGGAGATTACTGTGAAGCCTGGGATCTCATTATAAATAAAGTACAAAAAGTAAGTAATTTTGTCTTCATTTTGGTAGGTCTAGGTTCAAAAACGCGATCTCCCCGTTTTCCCATTCGTAGTGACGTGTTTCTAGATATATTACCTGCGTCACTGCTTACCGTCCGGTTCGTAAAGCGTAATGATGAGCAATGTAGGCAGGTGAAAGTCGTATCGGAACCAGTTACACAAAGACAGAAATCGAATTTTAAAGAAATAGGTGGTATCTGCTTCGAAAAGAAGAGTATCTTCAACCTAGGTAGTGCAACTTATACCTACCTTTATTCAGACAAGAATCTCCTTCACGGGCAACGCGGAGATGAGTCAAATAGAGGTGATGTCCCACGGCTATCACCCGTCCACGCACGCTATGCTCGAGTTCCCACCCACCATCACTGGCTGCACAAACTACTGCACCTCCTACCTTCACAACCTCACGAGGATGGAGATCCAGTACGGTGACAATGCTGAGATATTATACCTTTTCTTATAGACCTACAATTACAATCCCTTTTTCGTTTATATTATACTAGGTGTTCCTTCGACCATGTAGAAAGATTTTTCATGTATAGTTTCAACCCAAATTTCACCCGCGTAGCGTCGAATTTAAAAATCCTCAAAATCTTGCCCTTTTCCAAAATTTCGACTTGTAGGCTTTATTTTCATTAAAATTGTGTGATACAATCTGTTAGTGGTATTTCGCTAGATTTTTGTAAGAAAACTGAATAACATGTTTATTGACGACAGCAACTATCAGAATTTTCTTATGTAATCAGGCCAGTGGTACATTAAAGCAGCATCGAAAGACTGGTCACTTCAATCATGTAACAATTATGTCCGAGGCCTATAGGTAGGTACCGATTTAGTAGATACTATTGTTGAATGTGGGCTGAAATATTGATTTGTTAAAGTGGTTCACTACGAGTAAAATAGATCGATCGACCCTACGTTTCGAGTACCTATATAATTGATAATTGTTGTTAATTTTATTTTTCAGCATACGTATATTGAATTGTGTCGATTGGCTAGGTGCGGATTCGTGCGGTTCTATAGTTCTAGGGCCCAAGGAAATCATCCATTATCACTGGTGGTTCTTCCCAAAAACCGCCGATAAAGTCTATGAGACCACAATTACCTGCTCTTGTGTATGCTTAATTAATGGCAGGTGAAGTATAATTACTATTTTAATATGCTCGGGTCCATACGGTGTTCAATGAGAAAAATAAAATGGTTTCAGGCCAGTTGGAGAACCAGCAGAAGTATTCATTATCATTTCTGGGTTTTCCGAGCTTCCTGATTTAAGGGTTAGTCAGTAACATTAAGTATTTTTTTAGATTGTCTTTGACTTATACCATTTTGCAGCCAGTATGTTTTATTGCAGGTGTTGCCCAAACTGAATAATCTTCACGACATTGTTGTTGGGGAGAGTTTGACTTTTCCAGTAACCCTGTACAACTATGGCTCTTGCTTCTTCACATCTAAACTGTACCATATCATCAATGGCATGGGAGATGACTTCAGCGGTGACAGACTTGAAATAGATAGCTCAGTTGTAAGTTAATTGTCACACATAAGCTGCGATTGCTGTATATTGCGATGTAGTTCGACCTTGCGCATCTTATTATAGTGGCTATATTAAATTCGTTCAGTTTGCGTTCTGCGTGCTTTTCAACAATCCGAGTGCCGAACGCATTTGTTGGGTTACTTCGAGATAGTTAAAATAAATTGACACTAAAGCCACTGGGCACTGGTGCGGAAAAGGATTGTCAAGGCGAGGGCTTTGTTCAACATCGGACTGTAATAGGTGAAATTTCTTGATTGATACTGACTTTTCTACACACACAGAACAGCCTACGACCATCTAACAACTGTGAAGTAAAAATGACAGTAACTCCCGACGGTGCCGGCTCCCGTCAGCTCTGCATCAAGTACACTGTGCTCTTCCGCACAGAGAACGATGAGATTGAAGAGATACAGCCGGTAGATAAGCGTATTTGTATCATATGGTACGATGGGATTTATCCTACTATCAAGGTACAATGCTGATTTAGTAACGGTAGTAACCCACTTAATACTCAATACTTTATTTGCGTTCTACAATACTATACTAAGGTGGTAGGCTTAATACTTTGAAATCGAATTTTGGATCCTGTCTAACACGGCAAAAGTAGGAGGGATGAAGAGAGCTTGTTTTTATATTCAAAACAAATTATATTAAACAAAAACACCTTATGAATACAATATCTTATTATTATAATAATAATTAATTATAATAATGATCTACCTACCTTTAGTTTTGGTTTCCACCCTATTTAAACTAAATAGATCCTTTAAAATCCTATATTCTTCATACGCGCATCACGAATCAATTACGATGCATATTTTTCAGGTGAAGCGCACAATATCGGTAAAATGTCCTGTCATATTGAGCAATCATTGCGTTTGGAATATCGTGAATGTGGAAGAGTATGTAATATTTCACAATTATTACAACATATTCTTCAGATATGGGATTTAAAAATTATAATTTCCAGACTTAATAGAGCTTTCGTGGACTGTCGACCAAATACGCCGCTTAGTGTTAACATCTACGCTCCAGATTTGTGCATGCGCACTGGCTACGTTGAACTGATATTTGTGATGGGCTGCGTATACCAAGCCCCTGTGCCTTGGAACCTTCGGAGAGAAAAAGTTTGCACCTGTGAGATGATAGAGGTTAAAATTGGAACATCGCTGTACGAAATGAGACATACTTGTGTGCATAGATCTTTGGTGGAACTGTACCCTCTTAGTGGAATTGTTTCGGTAATTTTTGTTTAACTTCTATTTCATCCATATCTATAAGCCTTAATTTATCGGCCTTGTACTGATGCCTAGAGGTTTCAAGGCTTCCACCAATACGTCATACAATATTAACCATTTATACGTAAACACCTTCCTAATCCTTTGTGCAGAAGCCCTCGAGTGTAAGTTTCACAACAAACTCGAGTTTGTCGAAAGAAACTTACACTAGGGCCTCTGGTCTATCTCAACAAAGAAGAAGGTAAAAAAAATCATAATAAAACTTTTTTACAGCCAGAAAATCCAAACCTTCTATTTCTTAAGTTCAACTATTCTGATGAAGGCATAAACACTCTATGCTATGTGATGACGATGCCAAACCAAAGGACTATTTACATTTTCGTGCATATTTACGCTTTCTTGAACACTAGGGGTTTACTAACACCGTTGCGTCGTCCCGTTGACACTGATGACTTTCTTGCCATCTTAGACTGTGGCAGGGTTCCTATTAACAATTTGGATCCAGTCATAAGGGTAAGTTAACGTGATTATATTATTTGAAACGTCTTATAAACTACATGAGACTAAACAAAAAAAAAACATTAACCTATGACGTCAGCAGCGAATATGTAACAGCCAATGTGGTCATAATGATGAATTAAATCTGTTAGGAAAAATAAACCTTATTCCTTTGAGATAAGTTCGATTTAGCACATTTCGTCATATTTCAGATCGTTTGGCTATACAATCCTACAGACGTGTTCACAACTTGGCGATTGTTACGTGGAAACACTATTACCCCGGATGCCGTTATCCGCTGTCTCCTCTACTTTGCCGAAGTGCCCCCTCTCGGCAAATTGGCTATACCTTTTGCGTTCATGCCTACAGAAATGATCAATTATGAGGTAAATTCAATACGTATTACAACGCGTGTGTTTGTGTATGTGTGTGTGTGTGTATGTGTGTGTGTGTGTTTGTGTGTGCGTGTGTATGTGTGTGTTTGTTGTACATTATTACAACTCAAGTAAATTTTAGAGGCTCATACAGATTTTTGAGAGTGGCTATATTATTACGGTTAGCCTAGTATACGCTAATTGTTTGTCTTACCCGATCTGATCGGTTTTAAGTTGTATTTTAAATTATCCAGGTGGTATTTTATTGCTCATTCGGTTACGATACAGTGAAGATTTATGTAAAAGGAGAAGGGGGTCTGCCAAACTGTATGGAGACGAGGCTCGATATGCCATTTTACGTCGAAAGGGTCATCAGAGAAGCTTACAGAAGAGAAGTGGTATAAAATTCTTCGTATTAACTACTGTTTCAAACAAGCTAACGTATTCGTTATTCGGCCAATTATATGGCGGATTTGATGAGGGACGAGTTCTGGCACCCAACGTGGGACCTACAGTATATTTTCCTGAAGCACGACATTGCGAGACGTATCAATGCTAATCCTGGACGTTGGCCTTCTTACAGCAGTCGTGTAAATTGGTAGTGTATTAACTAGATGTTGTATGATACGAGTACCTAGTCAGTGTTCCGTAGCGGAAGAGTATCTAGGTATATGGATTTCAGTGACATCTATAGTAGGGAAGACTTTACTCTTCCAAAACGTCCACGAACAGGCATTGTAATATATTTCACAGGTATATTTGTCAATGGAACACGTGACGATATCAATGATGCCAACACATTCTTTGTCCAGAGATATAATAAGCATCTGCAACGACACTGACCATGTCGTTAGGTTCATTTGGCTGCCGTGAGTTTTTACATCATTTTTCGATTTTGAATATAAGTATGAAAAAGAAGGAATGACGTGTCAAACTGCTGGATGATATATAAGACTCTGCAAGAGGGAAAAACAACATTCAATTAATTGATATCTAAAATTTTAGGGAAAGAATAGCCAATATTCTAAACGTAGTGATGACTCCCTGTTGGGGAGTGATTCAGCCGAAAAGTGCTCAATGGATAACAATGACTGTTTACTCGCTTCAAGAACCCGCCACTTTCACGTAAGACAATTTATTTTAATTTTAAATAAAACCTTTTTGCTTCAAGTTTTAATAGCTTTAATATGCTCGAAACGAGCTAACATGAGCTACGACACCATCTTTTCGTCAGAGTATATTTATACTAAAATGCCTGTAATTTTATATTATAATATTAATAGGACAACAGTAGCGTGTGAAATTTTGGACTTGACTGAACGTAAACGTTTCCAACAAAATGAGCTTTTGAGGCGAAATAAAATCGAGAAGTGCAACCAGGAATTTATTATAACCGAAGCGGGAATGTTTCATCCGGTTAGTAAACATTATTTAAAATAATACGAATAAAGCAACACAAAAATTACTTCAAATGAACTTTACAGGACATAAACGATTCACCGCCTTATGTCGAAGACATAGAAAAACCCCAGCCGACCTATTTGGCTATGACAGTGTCCATATCATCAAAAGGTCAGCGTGACGGATATACACGAATGCTTCTGAGACAAATATGGGAACAGGTAAGGACTCACACAAAATACTAACAGCAGAAAAAAGGCATAAAATAAAGTCCATTCTCATTCTTTCAGCCTCCACCATACGACTTATTATCATCGGAATTGAACGACTACGTCGCTGAACGGAGTTCGGGCGGTAACAATATGAATTTGCAGGATATTCTAAGGCTTATAGATGGAATATTATGGTATGATCTATATTTAATGTAAACTTATATACAATAGCATCACAACCGAATTCCCCCCGAAAGGGTTAGTCAGAGAGGTATTAAGTGTTCCTACTACACCCACATTTCCGAAACCTAGGTCCTCTCGCTTAGCAGTCTCGTTGATGACCACTAGACCAATGGGACTTTATTTTATGAGTTGCACTATTACAATACATCGCACAATATCAAAAGATAGGTGGGGAAAAACTCAAAAACAAGAAGCGAACAACGGACCCGCTTTTTCCTGGTTTCCTGGTATCTATCAAAACTGTATTCCTCGAAGGATTTAGGTAGAGGTATTTTGCTGTAGACCACCCACATTTTCACAAATTTTAACGGTAAAATTTTAGGGATGCCATGCACAGTAAAATGTTCCGTAACCAAGTAGAGTACTATTCTAAAGAAGAAGTTCCGACGTACGAACAAGTCATGAAAGTGGTTAATCGTGACGCAAAACCAAAATTAAGCCGAAGGTGAGTCTAATGTTATCTAAACGTCCAGAATTAGAGAATGATATTCCACTGTCGCAAAATTTCGACTTCTGGAAAGAGTTTTGAAGATTTTGGCTCTTCCAAATGGTTCACCATCTTGTTTTTGTTTTCAAATTTCCACGGATAGTTAAAGCCTAGCACGAACAAATCTGTACTCGTATTTGAATTGTTTTTACAAATAATAATGGTGGACGGTATGTAAGCCGGGCTCCATATTATTATCTTGAAACCCCTTTTCGTTCTGTATATTCTATATCTATTATTTTCGATATTTCAGGGTCACTTCCGGGATATGTGACGCAATAGTCAACAAAGCCGTTTTCCACACTTTCGGCCTCAATCCTAAACAAAGCGGTATACTTGAGGCAGAAGAATAATGACGGTTGATATTTATAATTATTTGATTTTAAACAATAAAACATTAGTTTCATTCTTTAATATTATTTACTGATTACATCGTCGTCAATTCGTTACTTATTCTATATCACAAAAATGTTACCTGCTGGTATCAATCTAAGATTTGGTCCAATCTTAATTGTATTTTCTTTGGTTTGGGCGCCCCGATCACGGTAACAGCGACTCTATCGCCCAATTTAGGCGTTTTATTGCCTCCTAACTTGCTTCTGTGAATGAGGCCGTTGTCTCCCACACCGCAGTCCACGAAACAGCCGAAGGGGACCACGTTACGGACAACGCCTGGAAGATATTTGTTTTTAGGACATTTACAACATAAAATTAACGTGTGGTGGATAAGGCCGGTCACCAGTATCTACTATTGACTGTTACATTTAGCTGGTTTATTATGTGCTTATGCCTAAATACTGGGCCAGTAACCCCCCCTCTCCCTCCCTAAACCATGGGTATGTCAATGTTTGCCTTCCTCGACCATAAACGAAGTTTGATTTATAACCTCTCCTTCTCCCTCTCTAAACCATAATATTGCTGGGTATGTTTATATTTGCCTTCCTCTACCATATAAAATGTTTGATTTTAGATCTTACCAGTCAATGTCGTGCCCTCCTTCAGTTGATCCATATTCTGGACGGCTACAGAATACACTGGTTTACAAAACGTGATGACGTTATCTTCATACTTCTTTTGTTTGAATGCATTTATAATGAGCTCCAATGTACTAACATCAGTCTTTAATTCTTCACTTGTTTGGCTTATATTAATTGATAATACTTTGCTTTCGACTAGTTGAGGGAAATGCGGTTTTGTAAGCTCTTTTATATTGACGCCAATCTTCTGCGCAAATCTGAAAATATAATAATTAATTAAGTCACAACAAACTTCTTTTGCAAATTACTCCTTCTATTTTATATTAATTAGACACTTCAAAAGGTCCGGTGCGCAGTACCAACAAACGGTGTTTATATATGAAACGATACATGAATGTTGATTAAGCAAAACGGTAAGCATTGTAGCACGTGGCATTCCGTAGTTTCTGCCTACACTGATGGGATAAAGGCGAGACATTATGTATGTATGTAGGTATTAAGTACTTGAAAAAATACCAAAACTTACGATTTAGCTATTTTGTAACTTTCTGGATGTATAATAGTGGTATCCAAAGGCTCTGGACTTCCCAATACCGTCAAAAAACCGGCGCATTGTTGGAATGTAATTTTTCCTATCCCTGGTACTTTCAAAATTTCAGCCCTTGTTTCGAAACCACTGTTTTTCTGACGATAATCTATGATTTTTCTTGCTCTTCCCTCGTTTAGACCTGATATACGCCTGAAATATGGCAGTTAAGGTTTGACGTATTATTGATACAAACAAACAAGTATTCGACAGTGATAACTTGGATTTCTTATGACAATATTTCTCGTCACAGCTAACCCATGATTTTCTGCGTTATTGTCATACAAAATTAGACAGATCGCGGCAATATATGGGTGTTTGTCATAGAGAATCAAGGCCCTTGTCACTGTGTTTCCCGCTTCTACATATGTCTATACTAATTGATGCAGTGTAGTGCAAGCATCAATTCACTTCAGACATACAACGTGGTGTACACTCCTATCACGCGAGCGTGTAGTGAAGTAGGACGCCGGACGTAAGTATCAAGTTATAGTCAACAAATATAAACTTACATACCTTAACATTGCTTGGGATGCGGTATTGATGTCAACACCAACTAAACTGACTACCTTTTCGACTGTACAATCTAAAGCCGTTTCGAGCATTTTTGGAGGAATATCATGCTGATACAAGCCAACTCCCAAATTTTTGGGGTCTACCTACAACAGAGTAATGTGACCATTACAGAACATGTAGCATGAACTTGTTGAATGCCGGAGTTCTAGACACAATAAAATTTCGATTGTGTCTCGCGTGTATCAGCGTTCCGGCAACCGAGAGGTTAATCCTACCAACATTATAAATGTGTAAAAGTTTGTGAAGATGTTTGGATGTTTGTTACTCAATCACGCGGAAACCATTGAACGAATTTGGATGAAACTTGGGACACAGATAGACCATGTCTTGGATTAAACTTTTTTATGTAGGTCGTTTTCCGAACTCGACGCGGCCGAAGCAGTGGTCTAAAGCCATTTGTATAATATTATTGTTACTTACTTTTATAAGCTCCCCTAAAGGATCCAGTACTCTTCGCGCAATTGATAGTGCTGATATTAAGTTTGGGTCCATATTCGGATGTTCCTGGAAATTTTGATAATCTTACATGTTGTAATTAAGTTAAACCTATTAATGTTTCCACATTCCGCTGGAGTTAGACCTCTTTAAGACAGCGATAGGGGGGTGCAAACCACAACGCGGGCCCAATACATACGACGTCACAAGTTTTCTAATATTTGTTTCTGGTGTTTTTATAGTTTTAATCTATTGTATTGAATATCTTTGGATATACCTTTTGGGCCTCTTTGCTGATGGAGTAAATAGAAGCCCCTTGTTCTGGTACTATAATAATTGGAATATTGTCACAAATATTATTACTTTTCAGCCACAACTCTGTTTCACGACAGGCTGTACCATTGCCTAGGCCAATTAGTTCTACACTGTAAATAAAAATAGGTCAAATTAGGCAAGGATAATATTAAAAATAATATTAATGGTAAGTATTAGAATATCGCCGAGTAGCGATAACACCGCCAACTTGTACATCCATACTATTATAAATGCTCATTCTCTATTGAGAATATGAAGAATTACCCATATTGTTTTATTAAGTCCTTCAACACTTTGACAGCTGGGTCATATGACTTTTTCATTTGCAAATCTGGATACATGGTGCATGTGTCCAGTTTCTCTCCAGTGGGATTTATAATACCAACCTGTAACAAATTGTAAAATAATGTATGATATGCCAGTTTGATTATCATTTATATAATACACGCGCGTTCGTGTTATTCACTATTCACGAATAAAATCTAGTTGTAATTCTAAAAATAATAATTTCTCAGAATGAGGAGGGTTAAGCCTCAGTCTACCACGCTGACTCTGTGCGGGTTGGCGGACTATACACACCATCAAAAACTTTATGGAGCCCTCAGGTGTGCAGGTTTCCTCACGATGTTTTCCTTCACGCAATTAACGCAAGTGATAATGAAATTCTGATCTGCACATGATTCCGAAAAGTCAGACGTGCAAAAGAGAGGCCAGCTATGAACAGACTTAGATCCTCCTACATGGAAGGCTAGCGTTCAACCGCTAGGCTATCTTAATAATAAAATATAGGTAAATTAAGAAAAATACTTCACCTTACAACCAGCTCTAAAACCTGGATCTAAGCCAAGAATTGTCCTATTTTTAATAGGTTCGGTTAAGAGATACTTTTCAAGATTCGTAGTGAATGTCTTCACTGCCTCCTTTTGGGCAGTAGTTGTAAGATCGGACCTCACATGTCTCGACAGCCAGGGTTTAATAAGGCGATTGTAAGCGTCACCAAGACCTTTCCGAACCCAGAAACCACACTTCCATAGAGTGAGGCAATACCTTAAAAGAAATTGTGTGTTTAGAATCAATCTATAATATTATCACAGATAAGATAGAGAAGGTTCAATAGATTATTGTGCTGTTACACTTCTACACTCAAACAAAGAGGATATATACAGGGTCACGAGAAGGGGTTGAAGTCTGCTCAAACTATGGAAGCATTACAGTAATGTATTATTTATTTAACTAGTTCCCTGTGACTTTGTTTACGTGTATTTGGTATTTATTATATAATTAGTGTTTTCATTATTTATTAACCTTCTCCAGATCTCCAGCTACCCATATGTAAAATTTCATTATGATTGGTTTAATGGTTTAGTCACAAATATACAGACAGGATTACTTTCACATTTAGAATAGTGTAGATACACATAGTCCTAACTAAAATTATGAAAAACTATATATATATATATATTTACAAACATCTGTCTTTTAGAACACTTAATTGATATCTGGTGACTCTGTATCCACATCTTTTTGTTTGACTGTGCAATCAAAACTCCATGTATTGCGAATATTGCACACATTGTTTGAAGGTGTTAACATTCTAATGAAAGAATCCATCTTTTTCTTATCTGTGATCTTATTATTATAAATGCGAAAGTTAGTATAGATGGATGTTTGTCACTTAATCACACCAGAACGGCTGAATGGATCTGGATGAAATTTGGCACAGAGATAGATTATAGTCTGGAATAGCACATAGGCTAGGGAAAATGTACGGGTTCGTAAACTACGCGGGCGAAGCTGCAGGCGGAAGCTAGTATTATCATAGTACACATTTTTAAATACCTTTCAAGTTTGTTATAAAACCAGTCAGGAACAACTACTTTGACTGAAAGTATTTTAGTATCTTCTCCCCTATTCAATGCTAAAGTCTGATGGGGTTTCACAAACTGACTTGGACATTTCCAGTCAAAATATAATGTGTATGTCTCAGGATCTGATTTATTATCCAATTTCTTAGTGTCTTCTACTTTTTCTTTTGTGGAGCTCTTAGTTCTATTGCTTTGTATTATAAATCTAGTTACTTCTTTTCTGGAAAAATGATAAGTGGATGAATTGGCATAAAGGTAAGGATTCATTAAAAAACTGCAGTATGAAAATGTCAACCTAACTAAAGCGATTGTGCTAATCAACTTTACGCATTATGTGAGAATTTAAGAATAACATATCAACAAAACGACGACACGGTTGGCGCAGTGGCTAAGTGATTAGCTTTCTGTGCTACGTGTCGCGGGTTCGATCCCCGCACGGAACAAATATTTGTATGATCTACAGATAGTTGTTTCGGGTCTGGTTGTTTGTGCATGTGACATGTATGTTTGTAAACTGTACCCACGATACAGGAGAAATCCTAGTGTGGGGCAATGTTTTAAAAAAAAAAAACAAAAAACCTATACTTTGCACCCATATTGCGCCAGTGCCCTTATTGGGTCCCATGTAATAGGGTGCCAGCCTATTACCATCTACTGGGCATTATTCCAAACATTGAGCTGCTACTGAGAATTTGCATAAAGACAAATGAAATAACATTTTACCAAACCTGGGAATGGAACTTAGGACCTCATGCTCAGCCATCATGTTTGCAATCACTAAACTAAATAATCTGAATTTAAAGAGTAAACATGGAGATTCTTGCCCATTCTACACCATAGGAAAAAAAAAAAAAAAACTAGGACGTGGCTACTAGAGTCTGACTATTCATTAACTAGTCTACATTAATAAAAATATATTTTATTATTATTATTACAGACCAATGATCCAGTATAATAGTGATTATTAAATTGACAGTCATAATATCCAATTAATATTATATTACAACTGTTAAAAACTGTACTAATTAATTTTAAATTTAGTTCTACTTACAAGCTCCTCATTTTTTCTAAAACCCTTGTATCTTTGTACATAATATCAGCAACTATGTGAGTTACATGAGCTTCCACTTTGTCGACTGTAGCCAGTTCATCATTATCGCTACAAAGTGTTTTCAGGTCAATATATTCTCCGTTTAATGCTCTTATTGCATGTGGCTCCAAACCAAGATTGCGAGCCCTTTCCGCAAGGGATAATGAATGTGATTTTAATGGGGCATACTAAAACAGAAATCATAACAATATTAACATTAAATAGATATTGTATTTTTACATTGTTAATTAAATTAAATGAATGATGTGTTCCTAATTTTTTTTCAAACTGAAATGAAAAGATATTCTTCTATTGTGGCAAGTGACAAAATCAGACAATATTTTTTTTTACAAAATATAAAATGTCTGAGTCCAGACGAATTTTGTATATAAAAGTTTTTTTTTATGATGGGGAATTACAGCTAAAAACTGAAGGAAGGAAGAAAAATAAAAACTTACTATTAAATCAAGTTCAGACAAGTTACGAGCATTCAATATACTTTTCTCAATTTGTACTGTCAACTTTTTAGACTTCTTCAAAGTCTCTATAACAGACTTCACTTTCTTCTTAAGCTGTGTTATGTTTTCATAGCTTTCATGTAACTCCTGAAGGCTGAAAATTAGAACTTTTGATTACTAAAATAATGTATTAACTATCAGAACTTAATAAGTCACAGGAAGAGCATAGGAAAAAGAAACAATAAATTTTCTATTGTGTTTCATTTGCATTGCTTCATGTGTTAAACATCTATTCCTCAATTATCAATTTTACTGTAACATTACAATAGTAAAGGAATGACATCCTCCAATCACTATAAAATACATTATAATATTTATTTACCGATCTGGCATCAGATTATCAACAGCAGTTTTTCTGTATCTTGCAATAAATGGCAGGGTACAACCTTCAGTAAGTAGTCCAACTAAGTTTTGTGCCAATTTGAGCGGAATTCTCTCCACTTGAGCTAACATTTCAGCTTCATTCCATAAATTAGCAATACTTTCACTGTCATCAAATGTACAAAGATCTTCATCTTTATCATCTGATATTTGAGTAACTTTGCTCCTCGATGCCTTTTTGATAGTTTCACCAGTTTTAAAATTTTTCGTAGTAGTTTTAGTTCCCGCTTTTACAGCTTTAGCCCGGGTAGTTTTGGCAGTGGTCTTGCGCTTTTTCTCAGGAGAGCTAGTCACATCCTCTTCGTTGTATTCTACAGCTTTCCGCTTTCTAAGGTTTGGAGCAGTAGTTTCCATGTTCAGATATGTTATTTTATCGAAGTATTTATTATAATACGAAAAAAACTCTTTTGAATCAATTTGAATTACACATCCCACAGACTACACAGAATTAAGTTACGGCACTACGCATCTGAGTTCGACTTGAAATCATTTCCAGTCAGTAGATGTTAATTTATTTGTAGAGCTTCTAGAGCCGCTAGTGGTCGAGTTTGCACAGGCATCAATAATTTTCGTCATAATTATGTTATTCAAGTGGTTGTTTTCACGGTTGGGCTAATAAATAGTAACGCCAGGTGTACACGAGTGCGCCGAGTCGGACTATAAGGCACATCTCTGATAACTGTCAACTGTCAAGTGTCATGATGAGAACTTCTGTCAATCCGATAATCACAGCACAAAAATCACAACGTGCACAACGAAGCTTAAGGTTTTTTTGTGACTGTGTTGATTATTATAATTATTGAATGTGCTGTGCTATTTGTACAGATTTACTTAAAGACGAGGGATTGCCTACTTTTCCCATTTTTTCCACAATTACTATTTGGGTTAGACTTGCCTCGTGTGTCTGTCTGCTGCTTGTTATTTTAAAAAATAGTTTCAAAATGTCAACTATAATTGTACCAAAAGATTTATTATTGAACCAGCTTATCCAAGATTTCTATAAAGGGAATCTTAAGTTTTGCCTGAAGGTAAGGATGTTTGTGTATGTTTGCACAGTAGTATAGCAGAATATATTATAGCTGATCACATATATCATGTTGTTTTTTGTAAATATTATTGTCTTAGTACAAATATTCTACTACATATATTATATTACACATATTTTATTTTGTTTCAGCCAGTAGATGTTGCAAATATGGACTGGGATTGGCAACAGGCTTTCCTAAATGCAACAGTAAATAGTAATTTAATAAAAAAATATCCAATAAGTGGTCAATTTTCCAGATTATTTTTAAAGAAAATAATTCAATATTTGGAACTAAACCATGAAGTTCATGATGATTTCTACTCCCAGTTGTGTGCTGCTATGAACCAATTGAATGAAGATGGGTTTAGCTATCGGCATTATGTTATAGGACATGATATAACTAATATTATTACAATAAAAGAGACAAGGAATATGGTTGTCAATGGTACAACCGGGTTGAAGACTTGGGAGGTATTTTTGACATGTTAAGTACAATAGGTTTGTCATTTTGTATAATGTTTTATATTTTTTAATCCTATAAGTGACCATCAAGTTAGACATCTAGAAGATGATGATGGTGAAATATATTGTACTTATCCTAAAATATTAATCAATTATGTTATATCAGCATATTTTTTTTTTATAATTAGATAGGTACCTACCTACTATAAACTGTTTTTCTTTTTCTAGGCTGCATTGATGTTGTCAGATTGGGCACTGTGCAATAAACAGATATTTTCAAATAAGACTGTTTTAGAATTGGGCTCAGGTGTGGGGTTCACAGGTATAACAATTGGAAAACTTTGTGATGTTAAATCTCTTATGTTTACCGATTGTCATAACGATGTATTGAAAACAATATGTGAAAATATTCTGATAAATTTTTCACATTTCAAACAAGAGGAAAGTAGCAACATCACTCTTTTTAAAGATGATACTAAATCTCTGAGTATGTACCTACCAGTATTAAATTTTTTTTACTAATTGAAACTTTCATCAAACATTGAATATTTTTTTCTGATTGCATTATTTTTTAGGTGTTATGATGCTAGACTGGAATGCCAATAAAGATTTACCTGAAAGTATTATACCAGATATAATTATTGGAGCAGATATAGTATATGACCCGACAATACTCCAACCCCTATGCAATGTTATACAAACTTTCTGCAGTAGAAATAAGCAATTAGAAGTATACATTGCAAGTGTGATAAGGAATGAAGAAACCTTTGATGGTTTCTTGAAAACTTTAGGTGAGCATAATAAAATAAATGGTGTAAAATGTATACTTAAAGATTTTACTCAAAATAAAACTGTTATTCTATTATTTATTTGATATTAAACATTTTTCAGGTGCAATGAAGTTGGTCTATGAAAAAATAGAACTATCAAAGAGTATATTCATTGATTGGGATGAGAGTACATGTAAATGTTTGATAAAAATAAAATCAAAACTATAGTTAAAATTATGTTTATTTTATATGAATTTGACTCCACATCTGCACCGTCTTGGCTTCTAGCTTTGAGTGTGGAATTCGGAAAATACATTTGACCTACACTGATTCCCAGATTAATGAATGGCTCAAAGTAAGTCCTCTAGGTGATCTTAATTTTTCAGTCAACATGATTAGAAATCCCCTACATACCTATATTTGGGCTACGAAACCATATTGGATATGGATAGTTCCTGTGTCGTAATTACCTAATATAAATAGGGTCTGTCAAACACACTGGCAGTGCCTAAAAATATAGAAATAATCGTAAATGTACGGTATTGTAATGAATATATTGGAATAGTTACTGAGATAGCATAATTGATAACATTTTGCCGCATATCATGAATGGGTCATTGAACTTGGACAGGTCAATTACAAAATTGTTGCTTTTAATTTAAAAGCTATAACAAGCACGGCACGAACTTTCAAGAGCTTTTTGGAAGATGGTCTCACTCAGCACATTTGACCATCCACAAAAAAAAGCTCTCAGTGATCTACCATCACAGTCTCATTTATATGTATGTGTATTCCTCGAATGGTTAAGTGGACGGATCTACTATTATTACAATCCATCCACATTAATGTTATAATATAATATAGTTAAATACCCCAATATATAGGCAACGCTACTGGCTGGAGTTAGGGACGATGATGGCACAAACTAGTTTATTGTTCACGCATGGGTGGAAAGAGAAAGATTACAAAAAAGTTGGTTGGTGCGAGTGCGGGTCGTTGATTCGTAAGACGCTCGCTCGTACACTGCCACGCCCGCTTTTAGCGCCCTCTAGTGGGCACGTTTCGTGAACATTACACGGGGCTGCTGCGGTTCCTACTCCCGGTTTAAGGAGCCCCACACATTATAAATACCATTTTGCCTAACTCGGGAAATCCAAAATAATAGGCTAGATCAGTCTTTCTCAAAGTCTGTCTGTTCTCTCAGTCTGTCTGATAACGCCCCCTCGTGGGCGCTAGAGACTTACAGGGGGCCGGTAAAGGGCTCAGGGAAAATTGGGCCATCTTGAAGCGGTTGAGGGGTGCCATGGCTGATTTGTATTTTTCTATTATGACAACGATATGATGATGATATGATAAACTTTTGAAAGGTAAGTGTGATCTCAAAAACAGGACAAATTATATGGCATGTTTTATTTAAATTAAAGTAATAATTATCATTTTTAAGATGTGGGAAACTTAAATATTTTAGGGGGCGCTAGAAAATAATTGATTCTCAAAGTGTGCGGTGTACAAAATAAGTTTGAAAACCTTTGGGCTAGACCAACGAGGCAGCAGAAAAGTAGGTAGGTATCTAGTATTAAAGTAAGATTTTATTCTAGCTGTATAAGATTATAGCGGGAATTCGAATAGCTCAAAATTTAATGCTTCAAGTCAAAAAATAGTCGTCAATGTCAGAAGAGCGTGATAAAAAAATATATCTGTCAAATCCATGTCAAATCAAATCTTATCAAATTTGTGCTTCTTATTGTGCAATTCCACTATTCCATAGAAATTCACAATAGATATATTTACTTATGGTGTTGTAGCCGTCATAAGATTTTTCTTGAATGAAAGTCCTGATACAATAAATAAAGTAGAACAAGTTTTCATTCATCTTTACACTGGAGAAGATAATTAACTTGGGCCAAAATTAAAGTTTCCTGAAGAAATGTCTGAAGAAAATAAAATTCCTGGTTCAGAAACCAGTATTCCAGCAGATAACAGTACTAAAAGTCAAAAAAATACTGGAGCAAAGGAGGAGGCGTGGGGTTATGATTTATATCCCGAAAGACGAGGAACTTTTCAAGCTAAGTTAGGTAATATTCTAATTGGTAAAGAGGGAAAAGAAAACATCGACAAATTCAAGTGCGAGCAGCATGTTTACGATTGTGTTAAAAACAGTAAGTAGTCAATAATATTATTGTTATCTACAGTACAGTGGGCTATTTGGCATCAGTGGGGCTAATTGGAATAAATAAAGTAATAATTATGTGTGCTTCATATAAGGATTAACTGCACTTAAAAAGTATAATATAATATTTAGTTAGTTCCCAATAGCCCCATTTTTCTCAAATAGATCTGTATATTGGTAAGGTGTATCATTTTGACTAACACGAGTTAATGGTATAATAACCATAATATATTTTGTTATGTTCTAGGTGCCATTGTGAAGGTTATGATGGGAGCATTAAAGAGTTCTGGTTGGTAAGTTTTTGATTAATAATATCTAGAATATATAATCTGTTTTGTATGGCAGTTTTTAGCTACTAAAAATAACTACTAAATTAAAATTTATTTTCAATTTACAGTCCCATCGACATTCGGAGACATATTTCATGTGAAGTTTGTGATTACTCTGTTAGTGGAGGCTATGATCCAGAATTGAATCAGGTATTCCTAAGTTCAACCGTAATTTAATTTTCACTCACATTGGACTCAATAATAGCATTCGTAACATTTTTACAACATTACCACTACATAGTTCTAAAGTTATACTACACCAATATCAATAAGCCCATTTGGTCCTCCTTACTCTCTTTACTTCTCTCCATCTAATGATCTATAAAAACCAGTCTTTAATAAAGGAGGTATAGTAAAAATAAATAAATAATTGAAGCAATTGTTTTTACAGATAGTGGTATGTCAAAATGTGTCAACCCGTCAAGGAATGGTACAGGGTGTTTTAGCCCACGAGATGATTCATATGTTTGACTATTGTCGGAACCAACTGGACTTTAAGAACATGGAACACCTAGCATGCACAGAAATAAGAGCAGCCAACCTCACACACTGCTCCTTTGCCAGTGCTTGGTCCCAGGGAGATGCTTCATGGGGCAATATAAAGAAGGCTCATCAGGTAACTGTTGAATGGTGGTATCTGTATACTAAATTATTATCAGGCTTTATAATGTCTGCTGATGAGAATACACAATTTGATTGTTAAAATTAATGCTTGAACAGTAATATTACTATGAACTGCCAACACAATTGATACCTTCAGTTAAACACTCTTTTAATCACTTTTAATGTCATCGAAGTAATAAGCATAGGCTACTTTATCTTGCCAGGTTCACATTTGGTTAAATTGTATGAACAATTTTCTTTTTGTATTTCAGGATTGTGTGAAAACAAAAGCATTATATTCTGTACTTGCTGTGAGACAAATTGGAAAGAAAGAGGCTATAGATATCATAGAAAAGGTATTTCCTAAATGTTATGAGGATCTTGAACCGATTGGACGGAGAATTAGAAGGAATTCTGATGACATGCTCCGAGCATTTAAAGAAGCAGCATACTATGGGTATGAATAAGATAAATTGTTTATTTTTTGTAGAATTTTATGTAGATAGTGTAAAATATTATGTACAAAGTCTGTTATCATTTTACAAACAAGAAGGGAAACAACATTATAAAATAAAACAACTAGAAATGATTTAAAATAATGTCTTTTATTTCATTATTTTTTTTATTCACTTATTAATAATGTATTGCCTAAGATTTTAATACTGCCTTTCCACAGTTTCGTTTAGGTAACAGATTTGAATCACAAGCGTAACCCTATGTCTTAATTAGGCAAGTAAATGACTGAAAAGGCACACATTTTGTTCAGTAGATGATAGAAGTTAATACTATGAAATTGAACTTGTATCGATATTCACCATAATGGCTACGGTACGTGTAATAAAACTGTATCCAAACGTCAAGCTCCGAATATCAGAAAATATAAATTTTATGACATACTGAAGATATGTGAGTGAGTATTAATATTTATAATTAAAACAAAATATATATATATAAAACGAGTGAACATTTAAAATAAAACGAATATAACGCACATAACGCTTTCTTATCTCAATCTAAATTCATGCTTCAATTAACTGGATCTAGTGAATGGCAATATTCTCTCAATTAATTATTATCGACACCATATTGTTTGGTCAAAACATATAAATGAAATTAATCAAATAATCATCTACGTGGGTAGTATAATTTGGTAATTTTCTTTAACTTGATGTAGTTTTTGTAAAAGCAAACGGATCGTATTTTTTTTAACACACTGACACTGACTTCTGATCTCATTACACGTCCGTAGCGGTGAAAATATTAACTAATGAAAATGAATAGATCACACTATGCTTACATCTTATTGACAGTGTATCACACAATGCTTAGATCTTAAACTATGATTTATGAGCTTTGGGAGCAGGATTATGATCAAAAGCATTTTGTGCTTAAAACTGATTTGTGCTACAATATAATAACCTCTTTGTGGACAAAATATTATGAACTTAATGATGTACACAATAACGTATAACCTACTAGCTTCCGTTCGCGGCTTCGCCCGCGTGGTTTACAAACCCGTACATTTTCCGGGATAAAAAGTAGCCTCTGTGGCAAATTTCATCCAGATCCGTTCAGCCGTTCTGACGTGAAAGAGTAACAAAGATCCATCCATCCATCCATCCATCCTCACAAACTTTCGCATTTATAATATTAGTAGGAGTAGGATTAAGATCATAATCGCACATGACTAGATGGGACAAATAGGTTCAATCTGTTTCCTATTCCTGTAAAATTATTTTGCAATGATAAAAATTGGCTGTTCACATACATATAAGATGTAAACACATTACGTGGCATTATATTTTTATTGAACATTGTATTAATTTTCACAACTAATAGACGTATGTGAATTTTATCTCATTAATGTTCTAGCTATTCGATGGATCATAGTTAGAAGAACTTATAACAATAATAAATCTTTATAACGTATAAAATATAATATAACATCACGCCCGTATTCTCCGAAGGGTTAGGCTATTGTCCACCATCGTTTCGCCGATGCTGTTATTAAGTCCCATGTGATTGAGGGCGAGCTTATTGTCATCTACTGGGCACAGTTGCAGACTCAGAGCTGTTATTGAGAATTTCCATATACCTAATAACACTGTCCGACCCGGGAATCTAACCCAGGATCTAACGCTCAGTAGTTGCCCGTGCGTTCACTAGACTAATGAAGCCGTCACCAAAATCTTTATCAAGGTATTAATTGGAGTGTGGCTAAGATAATTCATTACAAACATCATTACAATTAGTATTCGCGAACTGTCATCGGAGTCATTCCTGGAAGAAAGGTGAAAGGTGCGGTCGCAGCCCTTGATTTTGGGATGATCGACTTGACTCTAGTACAGTATTAAGGTGTTGGTATTAAAACCATTAGGACTATTTTGGGGTAGGTAGATGCTGCCGGTTAGCCGCCAGTTATGTGGGTGATATTGGGGGATTTCCCTTCATGGACCACGCCTGCGTAGGGGTCCCGTAACCCGCAAGTAATAACGATTTTAAAGTAATAACGAAACATTCTGTTCTTGATATACCTGTTTGAACTGTCAATAGGTTACTGTTGAATTATCCGGGTTCAATACAGATGTCTTAATAAACTTGGTTATAACAAAAGTCCATACTAGGGGCCATCCATTAATCACGTGATGTTTTTTTAAGAATTTTTTAAAAACAGGTGTAAAGTATAATCTAATTATATTCTGAAATTAAGGACTATGATAATAATGTCTAGACAATAATATTAAAGGAATGGTGTAATCATGCGAAAAACATATATTGTACTAGTACCTGAACATATTTAATGTACATTGTCCTCGAACCACGGATTAGCAAGTGAAAAACTAAATACACGTGATATCTTAATAACCCCCCCATCCCCCTTGTGATATTTCGTATTTTTTGCCAACCCCCCTCCCCCCCTTTCGAGCCTCACGTGATTAATAGACGGCCCTCTACTTGTGGTATAAAACACTCAGCATTCTACTGAAAACCTTATAAGTTTAAGCTAGTTAGGGAATTGAGAATAATTTATAATGTGATTCGTGTTTATCAAAATCAATATCTTGATTGTGAAAGTTAGTGTTACCACAAAAAGGCCAATTTTTATCATGCCCAAATAAAACTGATGGTTGAGCTAATTATTAAATTTAGAATTACAAAAAATATTGTCCGCGTCATCGGTAGTTAAATCACAAACAAAATTTTATTTTTTGGATAAAATCTACTAGTTTTTAAACCATTTTTGTTCATTGTAATTAATCTTCTATAAGGTATAAAATTATCTTAGGATGACACCTACACGCTATTTTATAATAAGTTAATAAAACTAAATGAGCACTACGGTCTCTATGATATCGGTATTATCTCAGGCCTTAGTTATTAAATATTTACTTGCTAAACTTACATAACATTATACAATATTAAAATGTACACCTACCGGTACGCATTTGTCTAAATGCCATTTACAAGTTTGGGATCAATAACAAACATCAAACGTGAACTATTTGGAAAATGGCTTCCAGAAAAAAAAAAGAATAACAAGGATCACAAAGTTATAGCTAAATGTTAACAAACAATAGAAGGTTTTGACGCAATAGATCTAAGCAATAAAGAAACATTCCTTAACAAATATTTTGTACATGATAGCTATGTACTTACATCACAATATGTATCTATTCATTGCACATACGCTTGTTAATTCATCCTGCTTGGTACAAACGGGTAGTTTAGAAAATTGTTTACAATAAAACAAGGCAAAAGGCACCTGAGTCAGAAAAGGCATTTTGTTCTTAGAATATTTTTTGTACTATTGAGCTCAACTGTGGTCCCATGCCGCCCGCTTACGTACTTATTGATATTAGTTATTGTTTGTACCTATAAATAGCTATTCGTTATATCTTTCGAAATGGTTTCTTTATTCTCAGCATTTCTAAGATTTATAATTTTAGAATTTAAGTACTAGCGTCATCATACTCAATCTTATTGAATTGAAACCGTATTCTTACAAGGCACATTTACAGCTCTAACTATAGTTTAAAAACACTATGTTAACAACTTCGTTGGAACCAATTGAACAATCGCGTAACAAGAACCATTTAAAAATATTTTAACGTTGCGCTCGAAATGGTCAACATTGTTCATTAAATTAGCAGATATTGAACTTACAGATATAGGGGTCACACGTTTATATTTATAATTCGACTAGTAATTCGTCTAATATATACAACAACGTCACACAACGTCTGTATAGGCACTATAGTCACAAACTTAGCGTCGTAATGGTGCTAAAATATAGTTCACTTAATTAACTTTCACTTCAGTCGTGAAGCACGATGCGCCTCACTGAGGTATGTGGTCCAGTAGATAACGGTAAAGAGGCAGAAGCACATAGGGAACACCATTAACGCGAACTTGTCAAGGGCCCCATGTTGGGCGCCACAAAACATGACGCCTCGATCTACCTTCGATGACAACCGCGTTATAAAGCTGCTCGGACCACCGTTCCCTTGTGGCATCGACTCCAATATTGGTGAATCCTAAAAATATAAAACAAATAATTCTTTCGTTGCGTTTGTTGTTAACTTGTACGTTCTTTCAATTATTTAGACGGTCTACACACAGACTATGATTCAGTAGCCATTTCTAAAGTACTCCGAAATTAAGGGTCCTACTCCTACCTTTAAACTAACACAGTGAATTAAAGCGGTGCTTCTTTTTTTCAAGTACGTTACGTTTGATCTCACTAGCTCAAATTTGCTAAGTACACTACCTACTCTGTACCTACTGCAGTGATTTTATTATTCTACAATAATTAATCAAACCACCACCAAAAGATTACCGCCAATACTTAATATATTTTTACAATTGTTTGTTTCACTGGCATGCACTATGCTTGCCTGCTATTTATTAACGAAATGTCAGATTTGCAAGGAAAATATTAAAATACGGTCTAAACTAGAGTTTGTTACAAGTACATTTTGTGTTAGTTGCAGCGTTCAACAATAGCCACACTGTGCAGTGTTTTTGCTTTAAATTCATATTTTACCTTGCTGACAGATCTTGTTTCACATCCAACCTTATTTTGTCTCCAATTCCTTCCCGAGAGAGACTAGAAATTGGTGGCCTAAGTTTAAAAATTAATGCACCTAAATAATACGTGGAATGTTAAGTATTTCACATGCAGTGTACTTAGTACTACACTGAGGTACTTGGAAGTTACGGTACTTATATTCTATGTTATTAGCGAGTTCAGGCGTTTTAATTACCCTTTGTATGGTTTGGTGTTCCATCTGTTGCTTGAACCCGTCCTCCTCGACGCTCAACGTGGGCGAGAATACTCTGCCCTGCGGCGTGCCAGTTACCGGTGTACTCAGCCTCTGCGAAGGCAAATCCTCGCTCTTTAACGTCGCCGTGTTCTTTGAATTGTATGATTAGTGTTGGATAGTTTTTATTGCGCTAAAGTTGGTCTTTAATCGGGTGGTGGAATGATTCTACATCTAACCATTTGTTTATCACTGACCTGTGAATGGTTGATATGTAAAGGCGGCGGCGCGAGCTGAGCGGCGGAGGCTGCTCGCCGCAGGTCCGCTCGCCGGCGGCTCCAGCTCTTGTCGTAGCGGATACCGAACAGCACCACGAAGTACTCCATGAGAGCCAGGAACACGAATATGGTGCATGAGATCAGCCAAACTTCGATGCACTTCAGCTCAAGCGCGTCGGGCGAGTTTGTGCTAAAAGGAGATCTTATTCTTAATTTTTCACCTAAAAGGTGATATCGTAGAATAGATAATGTAACGGTTTATTCAACCGCGAGAACTAGGCCACAGATAACATATTAATATAAGTACTTCTCATATAGTTAGGTAGAATCGGATTAACTTTTGACATAAATGTTCATTAGTGTGCAGTTGGATGTGAATAGCTAATTCCGATATCAATATCATATAACGTACCTAATTCATATATTATACCGAGAAGATTAACTTTATATCGATCCGTAAGGTAAAGTAAACACCTCTCGCATGTTGAGAAAGTTATCGATGGCTCCACTGCCATCGATGGTATTTGGAAGTTACCCTTAGCATTGTATTTCAACAAAAACTTATGATAAAAACGGTAATGTGCATGCTTGGGAATTATTACTACCTGACTGTGTCGAACATGGTCACGAGCGAGAGCAACGTCGTGACGAGCAGCACCATCCGACCGGGCACGATCTCAGGGATCACGCAGAAGCTGCCCCATGAGATGATGACGAACAGCGACGAGGGTAGGTAGCTCTCCAGAAGGTAACTCCTCAACTCCCGTGACAACTTGATCTGTAGCCGCGCCGCAGAATGCTCACCTGGCGATGCAAAATCAACTAGAGCTTTTGGCATTCAACTCCATCGTACTGTTTAGTGGTCAGTGCAAGAACCTACCTAACATCTAGAAAAAAAGCTAACTAACTAAAACACAGTGTTTTCTATACTTACTTAAGCTTAGCTCTCAGTGCTAGTAGGTACATTAGTCTCAGCTTCAGCTGCACTGACCAAGTGTGCAACATTGCAATTTAAATCACTATGAAATCAGTTGACTTCATACAAATTGTAGCAATATTTCTAGTTATCAAACATACCTAATTATATCAAGAACATTTTGACATTCAACAAACAACAACAAAATACAAATCGTGCGTCACAGACGTACACAAAAAGGAAGATTTTGCGAGGCACGGATGTTATAGGTATCCAATATGAAGTATTCAGATCAGATTTTTTTAAATATCTGAATTTAAAACTTTTTCAATAATGATCCATTGTAATCATCCGCGCCAAGCAGTGCGGGCGACATGCCAGCGTATAGCAACAGCGCGTCAGCATTAGTAGGTACATAGTTAATTACGCGCAAACTCAAGCGCAAAGCAATAAATATACATTTACCTTCACCAAAATTGCGAATATGATTACTTTTGTCCGTGACGAAGGTGACCACATATTTGGGCAGACGGAACTGGCTGCGTTGCTCGCTGCCCACCGGACCAATGCCCAGCCACGGCGCCACTTCACGCCACTCGAAACGCACGTCCTGCGTCGTGTATTTATCTACAAAAAAATAATCAAATAACATCAACGAATTATCGTAAACTTGTTACGATCGTAAACGATATCCGAAGCGTTTTAAGAAAATCTATAAAAACATTTAGGAATAAAAGACAACTGGCGTGTAGGTAGACAAAACATGTAATTTTCTTTAGCATTAAAATGTCTAAATATTTTTAAACGACCTTGAAAGTTGTCGCACTGTCTTAAAGTTTTTGCGAGGTTAATTACTTTTGACCTAGATAGTGTAGCTTGCGTGACGATACTTAGAAAAATTATAGAAATAATATTTGATTGAGTAGGTACTCAACCAAATATTGTTTTTCGACCAAACATCTAATTCAAAGTACTTACAACTACTGAAGTCGATGGCGCAGTTCTGAACGTCCAAAGGGTACAGAACGAAGTCCATCTCACATTTAATTGTTATTGTCGCACTGTAAAAGAAAATAATAAAGGATACATGAGCCGATTGAAAAAAAAAAGCACATAGGTAAGATAATAGAAATTAAATAGGTAGGTAGGTAGGTACTAAGAAATAAAGTCAGCTAGTATCTATGTATGAAAAAATATTGCCAGTATGTAGGTGAGTGGAAAACTACTTCAACACTCATAACTGAAATCAGTTTTCTTTCCTTAGCTTCAGCGTTTTATTGTTATCAAAATAGACATCATTTATCAAGTCTTTACAATATTTACGACTTATTGTCGACCATGCGTTACTAATGTATAAATAGTTTACTATAAAACTACGTTAGATAAAAATGTTAAACTGAAGGCGTAAGTTTTATTATAATGATGTTTGGACGTTAATTCGATTGATGTATATTTATGTTTCAAGAATGTGTAAACAGTTGTTTGAATTGTAAAAAAATAAATAAAGTGATAGACGAACCCAATACTGACTGAGACGGTGCGGTTGGAGTAGAGCCTCAACGACGCCATTTCTTGGAGGACGGAGAGTATCCTCATGGTCTGGAGCTGCCAGATGTACAGGTCTGGTGTCCAGATCAGCGCGCGGAACTCCCAGGGCAAGTCGATGAAGGGCATGTTGGGCGGCACGTGCAGCCTGCTGTCCGCCCATGACACTTGCAGGAACACGTCCAGCGTTATCTCCTGTGAAGAGATTTTGGTGCAAGTTTTTATTTTAGAGATTGGTGAAAAAGTAAGAACTCCATTAATTAAAAAATACCGAGTATTTACATTAGAACCCACTTTCAAAAAAATAAAAAAGATTACTGTAAATAGGTACAGTGCTCATTTTGGGATCTTTTTGACCAATCTATAAAGCTGTTGCATTACTTTTGTCACTCACAAAATATATAGGTATAGCAAACAGAAATCAAGAACGCTATAAGAACCTTCATAATCACTCGATGGGTAGGAAAAATTTGACTGTCCTTTTAAAAATCAGTGGGTCAAGTCTTGTGTAGGTGTGTTGAGTTACGGCAAATAAGATAAATAAGAAATATGTACTAGGTTACGGTTTCTATGGGTCTATGCCACCCGAAATAAAGTTATTATTATTATAAAATTGATAAGTATGTACTTAAATGATTGCAAACGTACCTCTTTATTCTCATCAACACCAGATACCCGATTGACATTCACCCCTACGTAGACGGTCGTGTTTTTATCTGGAAAAATAATAGAAAACTTATACATTACGTTCGTAGAAATAACTACACATTGTTGGGAAATAATGGGGTCTAATCAATGAATTTATGGCAGTCCACAGCGGAGATATCACGGCCAAGACCGTAATATTAGCTAAGCCTTAAACCAACCAAACATAGCTCCCGAAACTGTTTTGAGACCCTACAAATTACGACTTTAATTAATACAGTGTTCAGTATAATTAGCTATACAATTTCATCTTTCGTCTTAGTCTATGTAGATATATTTTTGATCTTCAAAATTCCAATCTTTGACTATGTTAAATTGGGTTCGCTCAGTTTTTATTTGGTTATTCATTTCTATAGCCGTATAGTATATTTTGATACCTATTACATAATCATAACGATCCACATATAAACTAAACCAGTGCAGGGCTGTGTCGTAGATATACCTACTCAAAATAATAAGTACGCACATCAAGCAATCCGACGTAGTCTGACAACTTTATGGTTGGTTTTGTCCCTTGATGCATTGGTATTCTCAACGGAGCCTTGAATGCGATTGTTCAGTGGTGCCAAACTCTGCTTACGATGTCTAATAGACAGCGTGATAAACATGTTCCATTTTGTTATGAGGAACTAAAGCACGAATAATGAAGATCGCTAAATTCATCCATGTTGAGGAATATGAGAGACAACTTGACATAAAGTTGATCTAGCGTATAGATATTAAGATTTATCATAGACTTACTTTTGCCCGCGACTTCGTATGCGTGGAATTTAGAATCCGATATTTTCATGCGGTAAAATGCAGCCTATATTTTAAGTTAGACCTCTAGCAATACATCGGTGAAAACTGCATTCAATTATATGCAGTAGCTTTTGTGACAGACAGACAAAAATTCTAAAAACTGTTGTTTTGGCTTCTGTTGCTCTAATAGAGACTCCCATATAATTTTTTCTCCAATATCTATAACGTACAGACATCGGCCTGTTATAATTTTATCATACATATGTATAGATTTTGTGATTCGTTGTCGATTTGATACACCTAGATTATAGATATTGCAAGCTAGTATAGGTAAACGAACCTCCGCCAAGGTTCGTGATGCAGAACCATTACTGGATTCCAGTTTTACTACTTTTGTTTTAGACATAGAATGTCCCGTCGCTTATAAAATATGATAATTATTCTGATTCGGTAAATTATTCGCCAAAATTAGTTAGGCGCGTATAAAAGGAATCCGCCATTACCTATCTTGAAAGTGCGTCAATTAATTTTGATTTATTTGTAAACTACTCAAATGTACGAAGGCAATTATTGTGTTTTTAATAAAACGTAGATCGTTATAGTAAAACAAGTGCTTCGTAAGGAGTAGGCCAATAATTAACCGAACGATGACGTACGACAATGGCCAGCTTGACTAATGATTGGTTTTGCGTCGAAGCACCGGTAACCGGCAAGGTTCTGCTTAATAATATCCGGTGCTAAGTGGATAGCCACTCGAGGGACGAACTCATATCATGTGCCCGTGACTTTATAAAAACATGACCTACAAAATTCTAAATTTAGTATACCTATAAACTAAAAATAGAAAGTACTTATATTTAAAATTTTGGCGTCTACATAACATAGCCTGTATTCCCTGAAAAGTTAGGCAGAGGCGTACACCTACATTTCGCCGATGCCGTTATTGAGTCCTATGTAATAGGGGGCGAGCCTATTGCCATCTACCGGGCAAAGTTCCAGACTCCGTGCTGCTACTGAGAATTTCCATACAGAAAAACCCAATAACACTTTACCCGGCCCGGGAATCGAACCCGGGACCTCACGCTCAGCAGTAGCTCTTGCGACTACTAGACCAATGAAGCAGCCTTTAGTTTTCTTGAGGTGGTATTTTGGCGTCTATGTAAAAATAAAACTCAAAAGAACTCACCGGGTGGAATGTTTCTGTTGTAGCTCTTTGGAATATCGTATACATGTTGGTCCATGTACAGGATCTGGCTGAAAACAAGTTACGATAAATTAGACACCTTATATTATGTCAGTGATCTATTACTAAGTTATGACATGAATGAGATTTATAATCCGACCTTGAATTTTTAACTTTTCTTTCAAGTTCATTCATATGTTTCTATAATTCTTGCAATCGGCAAATATACAATTCAAGTCATTGTATCTAAATCACCTTTTTGTATCTACCGAACTAGTCTTAACTGCTGTGACGAATTGACGGAAAGATAACTAGTCTCAAGAACATTATTCCTTGTACCTAACTATCTAGTACGAAGCCTGAAAAGTGAAATGACGCATGCGTACACTGAAGATAATCCACTACCTTCCTATCCTATAATATTGTATACTTATCTTAAGTTTTGTGATAGAAACTAAGTACAAAATAAATATGTTCAACCAGACGAACTCCGATGAACTGTAAAGTCTGTTACCGTTATCAAAGCAAATTGGAACAACGCTTAATTTTCATCTACTTACTTAACTCTAATATATGTTAGGTATATAATACATATACAGCTAACATTTAATCCCAATAATGGATTAATCTCGTGTAATAGTCGCACTATGACGTGTCTGGTTTACTTTACCTGAGACGCGCTCGTGTTTGTGTTAAGTGTCTCAATAATTATTAATTAGAGATATATCCTGCTCATATCTGGTGACGATATTTTTTTGCGTAAAATTGATGTGTCATGGTCTTTGGAGTTGAATGAAAGCGTATTTCTTGACGTAAAAATTATTGCTTTGTCTAACTGTATACTGAAATGACGCTTAATACCAATTATTTCCTGAACTAGCCAATATCGATTAACAAATATTATGGGGATGTTAATGGGTGCACATAGAGCTACCTATAACCCTGTTTTGTTTGATCCATGTTCCGCAAATCACCCAGCATACGTGCAAAGGTAGTTTGTTTACATTTAGTAAGTAGGTATTGAAAAGAGTACCTATAAGTCCTGGGCTTTGTCGTGCAACAATACTATGAATCTCTCCACAATTTCCAAGGAAAAGTATTAATGTCCTCCCGACCGAATTTTAGTCACGGCGGCCAATCTGACCGGAGATTAGCCAACTACGCAGGAGGTATTATAGAGTTCTAGTATGTGCCCAAACCCAGGTAAACTCTCTATTCCTTCACTCTCATAGTCCGATGGGACGGCAATCCGACACGACCGGAGAAAAATCAGGCGCAGGACTAACGGCTTTACTTGCTTTCCGAGGCACGGCGTGTTTTCACATACACAAAGACCCAGACCCAAAACAAGTATCTGTAGATCATACAAATATTTGTTTCGTGCGGGAATCGTACCCACGACACGTAGCGCAGCAGTCGATCTCTCAATCACTGCGCCAAATGTGCCGTTGAAAAATATAAAATAGATTAGTTAAACGCTAACTATTGGATAATTAAAGGAAAACTATGTACGGCTTGTGATAGTTTACATCAGTACGGACTCTGCGCTCCCCCCGTGGATAAATCCCCTTCAACATAATTATACAATCTGGTAACCAATCTTATCAATCGGATAAAATCAATCGGAATTGATTTTATCAATGTGATAGTTTGTCTTCATCAATTGAATCGACATCAACCGCATCACATTCTTTGCACTCTGCGGGAACCAAGATATAAAAAATTCAGGATGAAAAAATAGGTTTGATTTTAGTTTTAACTCAGATTATTTCAATAAGTAGCGAAAATATGACGATGAGAAAGATGACTCTAAAATGTCTCTCATTATTTCCAGTTCATTTTAAACCAGACCAACCGATTTCAATCTAGATGAGATGATTCAATTTGTTTTCCAAGCCAGACCGATTGGTGTTCAAATTGTATTGTGTAAAAGAGGCATTACAGTCCTTCTCACAGAGAAGAGGCCCGAGTCCCAACAGTGGGAATATTATAAAGGACGATATTTTTTTTTACTCTTTATATGCACGCGTTTGACCACTGTCTCACCTGATGGTAAGCGATGATGTGGTCGAAGATGGAGCACGCTTGCCTAGAAGTAACCTATTCACTCTTGACTTAAAGACTCCCAGACGTCCCGATAATGATAATAATGATGTTGTTGAACAAATGTAATTCATATTATGACACAGTATGCACCGCGTGGAGCAGTAATACAATTACAAACGAAGGTAAACAGTTACGGAGCATGAATGGATTATAGCCATTATAGATGCTAAGTTAATCCTATTTGTGGACAATTCAGCACACGAATAACAAGTGTCTGCGATTAAAGGGTTATTCATAGGGGGCCAGCCTATTGCTAACTAGGTGACGGGCCTATTGCTAACTTGTTCGCGAACCTGTTGTAAATTTGGTGGTAAGCGTATTGCTGGTTTAGTGGCGAGCCTATTGCTAAATTGAACGTGAACCCATTGCCTACTTGTAGGACATACTGATTACATGTACCTGTGTAGCTAAAGGATATACTAGCAAGAAATATTTTACCTACTCGACTCGGATATAGAACCCAGTACCTACCTGGCATTCGATAGCCGCACTACAACTATATAGGTGACCGAGGAGCTATATTAAAGAAATAGCTTGGAATTATATTAAAGAATTTCTTCGTTCGAAAGAAAATATTTGTTGGTCGCATATGGCGTTTATAGCACTGGGCGCAGAATATTTGACCTAATAAAAACTGTACATAGTCCGCTTGCGGCTTCAATTTACCATTTATAGTGTTAGGTACTATACGTATATAAAGCAATATACAAAATAGGTATGTGTAGTATAGAGTGCGCGTATTTATTTCTGAAAATTGGTATTACTTATAGCTGTTTCATTTGTTTCACCGGTTGCTGATAGTGTCTGATTGTGACCTAACAGATATGTGGACATGGTTGGCGCAGTGGCTAAGCGATTTGCTTCCTGCACTGTGTGTCGCGAGTTCGATTCCCGAACGGTACAAATATTTGGAATTTAGGGTCTGGGTGTGTTCATGTGACATATGTATGTAAATGTTTGTAAACTATACCCACAATACAGGAGAAATCCTAGGACAACGTCAATAAAAATATTAAAATGTTCATTAGATAAGATAGCTATTATAGATCAGAAAGTGTATCAGCTAGATTTATAAAATTTAAGGCATTCTGTTAATTGTGAATAGGCAATCAGTCAGCTCTGCAGCAAGTGGTTAAATAGACTCTTTGTACTCTGGTTTTGACGCGTACGCCACCAGAATACTAACATATTTCAAAGATTTTTTTCTAACAATTGTTTCAGGTAAATTTTCAGAAGTTTTTCCTTTGCAGGATTTCCAGTTTCCAACATGGGTTTCTTTATCATGAAGCAGTTGAAAGTAAAAATCCAACATTGTATGAAACATATTTTATATGTAAGTTTTTGAGCGTGGTATTGTTTATTTTATATAGGTTTATATAATACTTTCATTTCATTAAGGTAATTAGTATTCTAACGTCACATTTTAGTGCCATTTTTAATACCTAATGAGTTTCCTTGAAAAACTGTAATGAAACTGCACCGGCTTCAAATTAACCTTGTGTATATATTAGGGCGCGTTTATATTTATTTTTTTATTATTGGTATATAACAGCAATATATGTATATTGTTCGAGTATTATTAGAGTAAGTAGACTATTCCGGTAGAACATTAAGCAGGTACTCGCAAATTATTAATACTTTAAGTTAGAATTGAGTTAGCTCGAATTTTACCACAGTGGGGAGCGGGGCTATAGCTGCAGCGGGGCGATGGGTCCATACAAAAGTTTGCCAATGTGTATAGAGCTACCGCCATGTCGCTACTATCAGCTCGCTTCTCGCTGTGGTCGAGATGGCTAGTACACTAGACTAATGTATCGGTATGAATGCGCCTTTAGCTACCAACTTGGCTTTAAGTAATTACAACGTCTTATGAAAAATCGCATGTTTAGAAAACAACACGGAACCGCGAACCACGTGACAACAAAGACGAATAATAATAATAATATTACATATTTTATCGTTCTAGGTCATCGTTGCAACTCTTTTATGTACAAATAATATAGTTTCTCTGAAGTTTGTCACGCGAGATTTGTAAGTAGGTACTTATAAGTGAAAAGGTCATTGAAAATTGTCAGAATTAACTAGCTAAATTTGACATGAATATTGCTTAATAAAGTCTTCGTGTTCCAGACAGAATCAGCCATCAGAATTCTATGGAGATTGTAGATCTAACTTGTAGGTGCAAATTTAATAGGTGTAGGGATGTTGAATTGACAGGTGAAAGGGCAGGCCACCACGCCAGGTGGTGACACTTCACGTGGTACGAGCCAGCATCTTCAACTATGCACGCATCACCTGATGGTAGGCGTTCATATCGGAGTCCATTTCTGCTAAACCAGAGGCACTTCGTTCTAGCTCCTGGGCTAGGCTTCCGGTACTCGTCACTCATCGCGCAAAATGCAAACACACAATTTTGTGACTTTACGTCTGTTGTCTGAGGGAGTGGTGATTTCCTGGTTGGGCATACTGGCTACAGCTAGGCTCTACCATATGAATATTATTATATATTATTTTTTATTAATTGGGTATATACAGCTGGGCTATTAAACTTGATGATTGGTTGAAGAAATATTCATACGAGCTAGATTTGAACCCACGATCGTCCTAGGTACAAAATAAAAAGTAGTAGAACTTAATTTTAATAATATATTACCTAGTCTGCCTTATTGGTTTAGAAGTTGAAAGTGCAACTGCTGAACGCGAGGGCCTGGGTTCGATTCCTGGGTCGGGCAACGTGTTATTGGTTTTTTTCTGTATGTTAATTCTCAGTGGAAGCACGCAGTCTGGAACTGTGCCCGGTAGATAGCAATAGGCTCGCCCCTTATTACATGGGATTCAATAACAGCATAGGCTAAATGTGGGTTTACAATAGTACACTTATGCCTACCCCTTCGGGGAATACAGGCGTGATGCCATATTTATGTTATGAGTGCACATTATCAATACACACACATCTAGATCCGAACCAACTATCTGTAGATCATACAAATATTTGCTCAATCAAAATCAAAGAGGCGACACTTAGCGCAGAAAACTAATCGCTTAGCCACTGCGCCGTGTTACTGTGCCGTCAAAATAATTGAAAGTTTCTCTAAAATCGTGTAGGCAAACAAGAACGTGCTTTGAAGGTGTCAACTGTCTCAGATACTACAGAAGCGCAGTCCATCACCTCGGGTCGCCAATATATGACGACATTCGTCATGCTTTTTCAACGCTTGCTCTAACTGTATTAGATTCTCATGATACACTGTACGTGTGACACATGTGGATTATTAAAATGAACGAGCTGAAACGTAGACGTTATGATTTTTATCGATTTTTAAGATTTTCTTCAATATTCTTATTTTTATACTAGCGGACCCGACACGTTATGCTGCTCGAATGTTGCAAATAAAAAAATATAATTAAAAATACAAAATCCTAGAACTCGATCGCAGTGCTGCCTATCGAGTCCAATTGTGAATCTAAACCATCCAGGGAGCCAATCAAACACACACAAAAAATGTCATCAATGTTAGTCCAGACGATTAGGAGGAGTTTAGTGACATACACACGGACAGTAGAATTATATATATAAAAACGCTAAAAACTATCCTATCTCTCAAGTTGAGCCATACAATACACATTTAAAAACGAACATCGTGACACGGGATTTTTATATGTAAAGATTAGCAATTAATTTTTAATGTAGACGCCGTACAGTGTATCATTAAGAATCTGGAAAACAAAATTCAGTATTTACTTTGTAATAAATAATCAGTCAGTTTTCTTTTATTTATTTATTTACCTTAATCATGACCGTTAACAATCAATTTAAATAATAAAAGAAAAGAACAAAGCAGTGGCTTTAAATACACCCTGAATATTATTTTATATTTTTTTTCGTTCGTGATGACCAAAGAAAAACATTTACAAAAATATTTTCAGTGCTCAGTACAGATATACAACAGCAAATAATTTAGAAAGGTCAATAGCCCGCTCAAAATCTTTTTAAAAATTATAAAAAAACAAAACACAATCTCAAAGCCAAGATACATGATCATTGTTTAAATAGTTTCAATATTCAGTTTTGTTTGTCTACTGAAGATGAATCTCAGACTCATTACAGCTTCGAGACCAATTACTACAGCTATTTAAAGATATGCTGTAATAAATTGTTCTATTTTTGTGTTCATTTCATGATTGCTTATGATTTGATAGGTATTTATGTAGCATGTATCATCTCGTTTGCTGTCAAAAAAATTCGGCACTTAACTGATGTGGATACAGCCAGAATAGTTTATTTCAGTTATTTTCATAGCGTGATGACTTACGGCATCCTCCTCTGGGGAAACTCTGCAGACATCAATACTATATTCGTCTTGCAGAAAAGGGCTGTCCGAGCTATTTATAATCTTGGGCCAAGGGTGTCGCTGAGACACAGATTTAAGGAAATTAATATTCTGACTGTAGCGTCACAATATATATTTGAAAATTTAATATATGTTTATAAAAATATTTCGAACTTTGTCAAACTGTCTGATACTCATTCTTTGAACACTAGGAATAAACACAACCTTGCTGTACATGCTACGCGCCTCCACAGAATAAGCAACTCGTTCATGGGACAATGTATACGCTTTTACAATAAACTTCCCAATGATATACGTAATTTAACATTAAAGAAGTTCAAAATTGTAATTAAATCTAAACTTTGTAAAAAAGGATACTATAAAATTTCGGACTATTTAGATGACAAAAACGCTTGGGATTGAACCGCTCTTTAGCCTTTCCTTTTTTTTTATATACACTTTTTGCCATTAATTATTATATTATTTACTTCATTATTTTGATATTGTAATGTCGTTTAAATTGAAATGATTTCTTATATATAACCGCTATACATTGTAAATGTGAGTGAGATCTAGGCTGAGCGCTCTTCATTTCATTAATTCTCACGATAACTGATGCATGCTTGCACTCTGTTGCGACAGGTTAGCTCAAATAGTTATGGCACTTTCTTCAAAAGGCTATTCCACCCTATATTTGTCTCACATAAACCTTTACATCATTACAATCTGTCTGGACTTTAAAATAGACTTTGACCCCTGAGTTTGTTTCGGCGTTTCTTCTCAGGGATAGTCATAGGAAATGCCGACGCCATCTAGTTTAAAAAAGACGTGTAAAAGTGATTGAAAAATCCTAATTGCAAAATAAATAATTTCATTTCATTTCATTTCATTTCATTTCATTTCATTTCATTTCATTTCATTTCATTTCATTTCTTTTCTCCTGTAGGAGTAACTGTGGTGTTTGTTTCTGTTGGAATGATGAATTATTTTTCGTTCAAGATGGGTTGGACACAGGGTAACTGGAGATATCTGTAAAGTAATTTAAGCACAATAGTACTATGGTTTGAAATAAGGATTGTGCCTAATAAAATAAACGTTCAATATTCCGCTCTCTGTCATACACAGTCAAACATATGACCTCATACAATTTAGCAGCATGTGGGTGTATGACACCTCTAACAACCCTTTAGGGATGTTAGGCGTAACAGTTAATTATAAGTCACAGCAATAACGTCAATAAGTATGTAATTAGTGTCAATTTTTGTTTTTATAATCACATAATATAGCATGTATTCCTAGTAGGGTTAGGCAGAGGTTTACTATTGTACACCCACATTTTCTCGATTCCGAAGTATCAAAGGGGGCGACTGTATTGTCATCAACCGGACACGATTTCGGGGTATTACTAAGATTTCCTTACAGAAAAACCAAGAACTCTTAGTATGCAACCAGGGAATCGAATGTGGGGGCCTCACGCCCGCCTTTGTCCATTATGATAGGGAATTATAAACAATTAACTTCTGCCAGCGGCTCCGCCTGTGTTTTCCCGGGATAAAATGTAGCCTATGTACTATTTCAGACTATAATCTACCTCTGTGCCAAAGTTCATCCAGATCCTTTCAGTAGTTCTTGCGTGAAAGAGTAACAAACATCCATCTATCCGTACTCACAACCTTTCATATTTATAATATTATAAGTAGGATAGCATTAGTAGGATTCTAACTAAGTGGAGTTTGAGATTGTCATAATATCGAAAAACATTATCTTCTAGACTCAAAAAGATTAAAAAGAGCAGAAGCAATTTTTTTTTTCCCCACATTAGAAATTCTTCTGTATAGTGGGTGCAGTTTGCAAACATACATGTCACATGCACATATAACCAGATCCGAAACAACTATCTAGATCATACAAATATTTTTTCCGTGCGGAAATCCAACCCGTGGCACCTGGCGCAGTAAGCTAATCAATCAACATTTAAGAAATTTCAATCATCTGTTACTTCTGACGCTGATTGTACAACTATAATTTAATTACTGAATCAATGCGGAAGTTGTAATGATATTCACGATGACAATGTATTTTATGATCATAACCGAAAGTTAGGACTTTGGGCGGAGGCAATAACAGCGGCACGCAACTAACAACGTATTTATTACACGCACTTATACTCTTTGAAACTTTGCAACACATTTTTGAAGAATACTTAAATACAAGAATCTGCTTAGTCTTTTCCCACTTACATTGGGGTCAGTTCCGAGTCCAAGTAGATGTGGTTGAATATCAGTATTTTACACGGACTGACTGCTATCAGACCTCCGCCACCCAATTACTGGCAGACACTGTTAGACTGGTTGTCAGAGTTTTTGGGCTGCTAATATCCGTAACGACTGTTACACCTACTCATATGTCATCTGTACTGACATATAATTGCATAACGTGCTTTTCGAGGCAAGGATCTTGATGTGTGAAGAACGGTCACCCATCTAAGAACTGACCGCAGCAGGCGCTGCTGCTTGCTCGCAGATCTACTTACAGATCTGCGCATTAGCTATACAGCGAAGAGCCCCGCAATAAGTAAAAGAATACGCAGAACAATAATTCAAAAAGTTAAAATTATATTTGTTTCTGTTATTAAATGAGGTTATTAAAGTAGATAAACCGAACAAATATAATTCAAGAGTTATATTCCGGATTCCGGAATATTCCGGAAGGTTTTTGCGGCATTACTCTTAGTTTAAAGATATATACACTGAGTAAATCAGTGGGTGCATTACCAACCTTCAAGTTGGATTATGTGGATCGGAAACGTGTGATTTTTATAGGATCTGGAAAACATCAGAGGTAACGTGTTCGTTTGATAATTGCGTGTTGTAAGTACCGGTCAGACAAAGACGTCGCGACGGCCGCGGAGCTGGCTCTCGGCCAGGGCGTCTGCCGGAGCACGCCTTACGTATTACTTTGGCATATCATGTGGAAAAATATCAACATTGTTGCTCTATGTCACTACTCTGAGGTTGACGGACGACATCACGCCCTGATTAAAGTGAGTTTAAAATAGGTCATATTTATGGCTCATTCGGATTAAGGTTTAAAACGAGTCTATTACACTTTGAATACCGTCGTGGGTGACAGGATCTAAATATGTTGAAGCAAGGAGGTGTAAGCAGTGGTGATGTCGCCACTGATCTTTAATTGAGCTTCTGCGCATCTGCATCGTGGCAGGTTGGATTCATACACATTGTGGGCTCTCACAATAATTATTTATTTGGTCTATAGATAGTTGTTCTTGGTCTGAGCGTGTGTATGTGAGCTTTGTTTGTCAATTGTATAAAAAATACAGGAGAAAATCCTTCTATGGGACATCACTATTTTTAAAAGGAAAAATATAGAATAACACGAGGCACGTATAATTTAAATATCAACAGTCTAAATATTATTTTAAAAGCAACTTTTAAACATGTAAATATAATATCTTTATTCCTTTGCATTGCATGTATGCAAATCTAAAAATGAACGCTTCAAAGAAAATAAAGGTGTTAGTTGCATAATAATATAACAATAAAGTTTGGACTTTAAAATGTATAGTTTCGACTATATTTACATTATTTTTGAATAGTAGGTGCCACATCGAATGGTTCTGAAATGTTACATAGAAGATAATAAGAACTAACAAAAATTAAGCATAACAACTTACACAACTAAGCATCATAAGATTCATGTTAATATAAAAAACAAAACATTTATTTATTTATTTATTAATCATACTTAATAGCTATCTCTACAGATTTTAAGCCTAATACGATAGTTTGGCTATAGACTTATATTTATAAGCATTGCTGCCTTATTAGTCTAGTGGTCTCAAGTGCGACTGCTTAGCGTAAGGACCTGGGTTCGATTCCCGGGTCGGGCAAAGTGGTTTTAAGTTTTTCTATATGGAAATTCTCAGTAGCAGCACGGAGTCTGGAACTGTGCCCGGTAGATGACAATAGGCTCGTTCCCTACTACATGGGGCTCAATAACAGAATCGGTGAAATATGGGTGTATAATATTAAACCTCTGCCTAACCCTTCGGGGAATACAGGCGTGATGCTATGAGGATGTTATGTTAAAAAAAATTACCACTCTAAACATACAAATACTTTAATCAAAGTATAATTTCATTGAAAAATATAAGTATAAGTAGCGAGTAAGTATTAACAAATCGGTGTTGTATCTTCATTCTGAAAAGAAGCCCGTGATCAACCTTGGTACATTAATTGGCTGAATTTTATTTTACTGTGGTTTTGATTTGTTTGTAGTCAGCGGATACTCGGTGATTATCTTTCCATCGAAAGTTCTCTTATATTTGGCTGTGTTTTGTTTTTTCATGTCAAACTCCCCCACTACGGAATATTTTATCTCTACTCGTAGTACTATTATCACTTCTGTAAGAGTGCCCATTGTTAACTGGAATGTATGAGATTTTTTCAGCGATTTTTGACAGTTATACTCGAATTTCAGTTGGTCCGATAGTCTTATGATTCCGAAACAGGATCGATTGGCATGAAAAAAGGTTTTTGGTAAATTGCCTACTTTTTCAAAGTATCTTCAAAAGTTAAGGAATGTTTCAAGAACGATTTCTTGAAGCTTCAACGTTTAAGATCTGCCGTTACAGTCCCATCTGAAAGATCAACCCTGTATAATAAAAATGTCATAATCCGTATTGTAGACAGTGGATATTTAATTTTGGAGGTAAGTTATTAAGTGAGTGTCTTTTGTTTTTACTAATTTATTTCGCGAGCTTGTGTTGAACTCAAGGGCGGATCCAGGGGGGGGGGGGTCATTGGGGTCATGACCCCCTTGGACTGGTTCTAGGTCGACCCCTGATAATTTTTCTAATCGCATTGATCGTACAGTATTTATTATTGTAATCGAATAGGAGCCTGTCCTGACTAGACTTCAAACATGTGACCCCCCCTGACTTGAAAGCTGGATCCGTCCTTGGTTGAACTAACTATCATTCAAGAAGGTACTTCTGATATGCACATAATTTTAGTCTTTGGACACGTCTCAAGTGCCCAAGTTACGAAGAAGCTTCCATGCATCCAAATTTTATGGATTAGTCTTTCTAATACGAAAACCTTTTATGAAATAGACGCTTATCGGAAATCACGCGTCAATTAATATTCGGTTAAACCGTCTGGTTAACTAAACCATATTCCCCAGTCAAATGGTATTTTAGCAACTATCAAATACATTACCGGTTCAACACGATATTAATTTAGTAGTCATAATAAATTTTCCTATATTTACAAATTGATGCGGTGGAGATTGAATATATTTACTTTGGCCATTCGCACCGGAAGAGGCATCGGAGACTTTTAAAACGCGAGAGTGAAGGACAACAGTTCAAATGGCAGCTAAACAGATGTAGGCAAGATGGTGGATTAATTTCAGTTTCATTGTCAACGTAAGAAAGTATTACGTCGGTACTTGTTTTTTGCGTATTAAATGATGTCTGCTAAAGAGTATAATGTTTCACAAAATATACACTCTCATGTAACAATAAATTGCATATCATTACATCGCGTCACGTCCGGTACTATGCTTTACGATCATATGATGACTGAAAAACTCAAGTACTTGCTACAAAGAACTTGTTATTACAAATATAACAGGTATTTTACTAAATTACTCTATCAAAGTTTGTTCAATGGGCCATCCTATCCTACTTTACAATATTATAAATGTGAAAGTTTGTGAGGATGGATGGATGGATGGATGGATGGATCTTTGTTACTCTTTCACGCCAGAACGGCTGAACGGATCTGGATGAAATTTGGCACAGTGATAGATTATAGTCTGGAATAGCACATAGGCTACTTTTTATCCCGGGAAAATGTACGGGTTCGTAAACCACGCAGGCGAAGCCGCGAGCGGAAGCTAGTCTTATATAATTTCGTCTGGCAAAACTATTTACTCGAAATAAACAAGCTTATTCAATCACATAACGTGCAAATCAGTGCAATAATATTATTCGCTGTAAAATTATGTAGTGGTAATAGCGTCTCGGTATATTTAGTATACTGTGTGCAAGCCGAACGTGTCTCCGTACATTAGTCCCGACACTCGACAGACGCAATGCTAGCCGATGCAAAGAGGTATTCAGAGCAAGGGTTTATTTCTGTTGTCACAGTTACCGCAACCGAGCACTTGGGTTATATTTGGGTTATTAGTGACGCAAATAGCTGTGATAAACGGGTTTAATTTTGGCGCGCCGCTCTTCGAAAGCTATTGTTGTCAATAGGTCATTAGTGTCTTGTTCGACAAGGCTGGGGATCTGGATTACCTTTGATGTATATGACGCTGTTGGCTCCGGGAGAAATGTAACGCTATTTCTCAGATGCATTCGACACTGAGGTTTCTTGATTTAATCCAAGATGGATTTACTGTTGGCCATCAGTTAATTCGGCTTTTGATTGCCATTTTTATTTCTCTTGGTCAGTTTTTAGCTCAGAGATACAGCAGTTCGGTACAATACAGAAAGCTGAATTTTTTGCTTGTTTTGTTTTTGTTTAATAAATACTGATTATCTTTCAGTTGACAGATGGAGGTGTGGGTGAAACGTTCTTTGGCACGTTCTGTATTTTAAATAATTAGCGACTTGCTTTTATTAGTTTGTATAATGTAAATGTATATTGTTTTCACCTTTACATGGGGGCTGTTCTTAACACTTCAGTATTTCTTCTTGTACTTGCTAAGTTGTAGTAGCTTTGTAAACATATCAGCCTTTAAATAGCCTTTCAATGTTTATTCCATTGGTCGACGGACGTTATTCTAAAGTTCATGGTCTTGAGACCTGACTACCTCATTAGTCTAGTGGTCGCAAGCGGGACTGCTGAACGTGAAGTCCTGGCTTCGATTCTCAAGTTGAGCAAAGTGTTATTGGGCTTTCTGTATGTAATTTTCAGTAGCAGCACGGAGTCTGGAACTGTGCCCGGTAGACGGCAATAATCTCGCCATATTACATAGGACTCAATTACGGCATCGGGGAAAATAGGCGTGGTGCTGTGTGTATGTGTGTTTTCATGGTCTCGAGACATTTAAATTTAGTACATTTAAATATTGACTTATGTGAGTAGACAAGGTGCAGATGTTTGTCAGGAAATAGGTCCATGGAGCCCCGAACACGTTCTAGATTTTGATCGATTGTTTCCGTCTTATTTAGGTTTTTAGGCGTTTTAGAAATATCGTCAATTTCTAGAGTGGAAACACGACAATAAATGCGATTCTTTGTATTGATCGCAGTAGACACATATTTTGAAAACATGCGATATTTTTTTGATCTAAATTATCATTGCAGAATTAGACGAATGTTTTTTCGTCTGTCATTGATGATTGGAAAATGCCATTTATTTTCAGCCATACCTACTTACTTTCAATAAGTAGATGATGCTATAATATCATTGTTTGTAACATCTTTATGAAAATATATCACGGTTTAAACGGTAGAGACAGTTAAAACTCAAAGTTTTAAATTTCCTGGCAGTGTCTTCTTGATCGAATTACATTGACTCATATTCACTTGGACGGCTACTACTGACAGTTTTTTTTTTGAGGAAGTCTACTCGTTTTCCACACATATTGTGCGTCTGAGTTTCAAGGAGTCGTGTGTATTTGTTGTATATCTAAGTTTCATTGTGAAAGTTTTTGCATAACATAGAAGAATTAAGCCTGAGTAAACCGAAGAAGGCAGAATTTAACAGTAAAAGTGAGTAAGTTTGAGTGGGCAGCTGCATTTAAAGGGACCCATGCTATACAATAAGGGTTAAGAACTAATGCGGTTGAATATGAATGAATAGGTATCTGACACATGAGAAAATAAGAGACGGGAAGGCAAGAATAAAACCAAAAATAGGGAAAGCTAGCATTATATTAGCAAGAGATAGAAACGAATGGGCGAGTTACACAGTTGTCGATGTCAATTTAACCCAAGAAGAGTCAAAATACCTGAGAGTAAAAATACCTTAATATAATTTGCTTTAGAAACTTTGCAATTGAGTTAAAACCTTATTTCCAGCAGAATCATCGATATTTCGCACTAAAATTAAATTTTAGAAGCTTCTGGCTGTCTTAGCACTTCACATTTATGTCGTTTGACGGAAGTCAATGTAATGTGTATCAGTAGAACATTATCATCGTAAATCCGATGTTTACTTTCAGGAAACACCGTGAAGATCTGCCGATACAAGTTGTATTGATCCTTAAAGAACCATGCCTAAGAACGCATATAATACGCAATACCCTGAGCATTTGAGCAGTCAGCTTCGGTATAAATTTTTTTGACTGGCTAAAGTTATTGACGAATCAGCACGAGATATCCACATGGGAATCACTCTTGCTCCTGTAGAGAGATAAGCCAGTTAGCACTGGTGGTATTGAGACTGTCAACTTAAGGTGTATCAGACGATGCAAGATTTTATCCCTCGTGGAGGTTCATACTCGTGCATTATATTGGCATGATCAATTTCTATGTAAGACCTCAACCGGACAACAGAAGATTTTCGTCATCCTAATATTTTCTCATATATTTTTTGGGCAAATTCTGATCTCTGTCCACCGGTGTTGTGTATTAGTGGGATGTGTTGGTGTTTACCTAGTGGCCAGCTAGCCTTGCCAAGCGACGCGGCCGTGGCGGGTGACACCGGCGCGCGCGCACGCGTGTAGCGTCTCGCGCACTTGCCAGATTTCTACGTGTACGTATGTATGTGTATATACGGGATATTTTTATTTATATGGGAACGCTGAATCTTGTTTTATTTGAAGGGGTCGCAATTGAGATCGGACAGACGCTGAAAATGGGTATCACCAATTCGTGACAATATACGACGTATAAAATATTTCAGTTTCAGAATACCTACTTACTCATTATTATCTATTATTAGATGTTGTAGTTGTGAAAATTACAGTTCCAACTATGATCTATTGTTGGAGACGTTTAATTATTGACATTGATGTTCAGGGATTGTAATTTAGTAGTGATGCCAATATGACATTGTGCCTTGGACTTGTTATCATTATAATAATACAATTTAAATAAAGTCATTGTAGTTGAGAGTACAGTCTCTCACATTTTGAAATTTCCTAGCCTAATAGGCAACATTTATTCTAATAGATAACTAAGTCTTACTGCAGATAACTGTAATCAAAATAAATAACACAACTAGTCTCGAGACATCGTAGAACAAAACAAAGAAAACCGCGCTTTCCATTCAAATATTACCTTGTTTATATTAGATGAAAATTCTAGATTAAGAATGTTCAAAATTACTCACATAATTTAATTAATACTTTATACACTCATTATAATGTTTTTGTAAGGTAAGGTAGTAAACGCAATAACAATGGGTAGGCGTCACTGTTGCGTGCCCATTAAAATTATTTTTGTAGCTCATTTCTAGGTCCCAGCAAGACTTCGCGATTGATGATAACATTTTTTCGTACTTTTGTTTATTTGTGGTGATTTGATCGGGGTCGCATAATTGCCATTCGTTATAAACGAACCTCGCGCATTCAAGCAAGTCCCTGTCGGGCGTGAAGGCGGCCCCGCCGGCCAGCGCCACGAGCGCCAGCAGCGGCGGCAGCAGTGTCCACATGTCGGGCTACGGTCGCGAAGGCCGGGGCCGGTCGTCACCTCGCGCGCATACTCTCACTTCACTCACTCGCCGCCTACACATCATCGGCGGCATGGACGCGGGCACATCACTACACTGGCGTGACGAGTCCTCGTGCTCCAGGCGATGAGCGGTCTCCGCGCGTGGGTCACGGTCCGAGGATCAGCGAGCGCGGCGCGACACTGCGCGACTGCGGCGGGTGGCCGTTATCGCGGCGGCGGCGGGCGGGCGCGGTCACGGGCGCAACCTTCGCTTCCGCGCGATCTCACCCTGTGACGCGACTGACGCGCGACGCGAGAAAAACTATCGCTACGCAACCGACTACGAGGCGAACGGTCGGCGTCTGCGACGATATGCAACAATCATTAATTGGTTAATTCATATTTTAGTACCGACCGGTCACGTCGTCCGTGACGTGGCTGCTGACCCACGTGTCCAACTAGTGATAACTAATTTTATTCATCAAACTTACACGAGTAATTGCAACAAAGTAGTAATGTTGATAAAACTCATGTTCAGTGCCGTAAGCGGGTTGTGCGGCGGCGTGTTGAGCTCGCGTGACAGACCCTGCCGTGCCCAATCGTTAGACAACATTTGACTTTCGCAAATCTACTCGGAGTGACTGTAACAAAAGCGAATAAACTGCTAACAAGATATTAATTTCCAAGGGCATATTTCCAACCGCAAGTAACGCCATGGCTGTTATATTTTTCGTAATATTCAACAATTTTGGATATCGTTGCTGCTTCAAATCCCGTACTCTTAGTTCTCAACCGTGCGTATATCCGCACATGAAAGCTGCAGCTTTATGAGTTATATTCTACATATAAATTACAGATTTAGCACCCGTACAAACATAGTGTATACATAGGAATTGCATACATAGAAGATTAAAGGAGTATAAAGAAATATAATCAGATAAAAACGTACCGGTATGCCATACTGCAGTACGAAAATTCGTTCATTGTTACGATATTTTGATGAGAGCGTTCGCGTAAGTAGCATTTGAAGTACCAGTAAATTAAGGTAGCTATCAGTTGTGATCATCAGCTCGTGGTTTGCGTGCAACATCGGGGATTTATTTAATTTGATGGCAACGTCAGCCGAGGTATACAAATAGAGTGAATCGAGAGACGCCACTGCGTACCGGCGGCAAATTGATTCGAATGCCATTCAAAACGATCAGGCATTATCGAACCGTGGGTTACACTATGTTTTGAATCTAATCTTTTTTTATAAATCTAATCAACGTAACGTTGTTTGTTAACATTTTTTCTTTCGTCACCTTAAAAAGCGCGCATAATTTTGGATTCCTTCTAGTCATGAACAATGGCAATGGCGCGTTTCTTGACGTCTGCTGAGACAGAATTTCGTTTAAGAATTTGATATAATTTGATCATTCTTCTGAATGGAAAACGAACCGTAAATATATTATCATCGTATAATAAGTACATAATCATGTAGAACCCTTACACTATCTGACATGTTTGGAACGCATCCAAACAGTGGATGTGCTCCTATTCGGTATTATTTATTCGTGATAATCCTGCTCTGGTGAATACAAAACTGCACTAGATATGGGAGTGTTAGTTTATTAATAAAACAACAGTCACTATATTGAACAGAGAGTGAATGTAACACATGTAACCATTTATTTATGTTTTTCTTATGTCTTTGGTTTTGAGCACATTTTGTTTTTTTGTTTCGAATTGTTTTCGGATTGGCCTTATAGATGCTGCAGTAAATGGTCATGAGAAAACATTGTCATAGCAATGTTTTCATACGAGTATATAAGCGAGTGGTCCTGTTCGTCTTGAATTGGTCCTTTAGTCCGTATTTATGACACCCCTGGAAGATGGGGTGAGATGAATGAAAGAAGAAGAGATATTGTGACTTAAATAAAATGGTATAAGGGCAGAACGAGAAGAGGGCGCGTGGCCGATTCCTTATTCTTTGTCGGGAGCCGCGAGCTCAAATCAACCCCCACGCGTGTTTGTAATGAGTAGCGTTGCGAAACAACGTACGAATAGCTATTTAAGTGGCAGTGGAGCGTGTGTCGTGTAAACTTGCACTTGGACGGATTCCCTTCGTCCTAGCGGTTAGATAACTGGTGTACGAGTTACTTTCCGGTGTGATCCACTTACTACACGTATGTTTATGTCGGTTTCGGAAGTCAAACGCGAATTTAACGTATTAGCAGACTATTCTAGGACGATCATTAATGAACGATGTCTGTAATGAAGTTGTAAATGAAAGGTCTTGTTGAGGGGAATTGAGAATGAGAATTAGAAATGGTATCTAACTGTTTTTAAGTGATTTATTAGAAGACCGTAGGTATACATATATTATTGTTCCTGTTGATGTTGTAAGGTCTTTAATAATAAATCATTAAAACAGGTTTTGAAATATAATCTAATAGCTATGGTCAACAAAATGGTTCTCCGGGAATCTTAGAACCCAAAAAAGGAATAAATCAACTTAGCGTCTGCTTACGGCTAAAAAGCAATAAGTGCAATTAGAGTCAAAATGCATCAATTTTTAGCCGTAAGCAGACGTTATGTGATAATATAATAAATTGTTTATTAAAGAAAAGTCCAGTACATTTCAGAATAAGTATCTGACAATTAAAATAAAACAGAGTTGCATATTAGCCCGAACTAGGTTCCACCTGTGCTTCAGGCTAGTAAGTGCATATGGTTTTATAAATTAACAATAAAAATAAACAGTAAAAGTAAAGAAAGTCTAAGTCAAAGGTTTTATTTTAAATGGGATCGCAGGAACTTGTAAAACATTATGAATGGACATATCTAGGTGCACGGTTCCAAATTGGGTTGGTCCTATGGAGAAGAGGCCAGCAAGAAACTCCATGGACACTCTTTTCAAAATATTGGTTACTGTTATCATAACGTGATAATATGAGTATCATCACGTTATGATAAGTTTAATGATTTCAGGTTATTTATTATTTGATTTTAATTTGTTTGATAATAATATCTTAATTTTGTACAAATTGGCTTTTAATTATTTGTGAGAAAATCTTAATATGTAAAATATTGGTATTTAATTAGCTGATAACATTAACAGTATCTTAATATAGCATTCAACGAAAAGGTTATTTTTGGTTTGTTGTAGGTTTCCCCTGTACGTAATCTAAATCGATAAGTTACACATTAAGTATTATAATCGTACTTATGAGGTATTTAAGTCATATCTATAGTCAGTGATCTGTAATGCATTTATTCAAAGTCAACAAAAGCAATATCAGTCTGAAGGTTCGTGAAGAAGAATTGGGTATCGATAGATGATGCAGGCAGCAGAATTCTCCTATGTGCATGAAAACACAGCGCATTCACCACTGTCTGCTAATTGTGGTGATTAAGGCAATGTTTCCCAGGAATGTTAACACTACATAGTAACTCATGGTCAGCAAGGAATATTTGTTCGTTTCTGGTCTTAATGTACACATCCAACGTTACATTTAGTGGAACATTCTCTACTTATGTATTCTCAGTAACGTAACTCTTAGTGAGATATCACAGCAACCCGCTTCGTTGCTCAGGGCCTTGAAATCCAGATCTGGTCTTCTTCCTCGGCTTCTTTCGGATGTCAACCACGATGTGACAATGAGCATGAATGCACTGAATCTTTATTATCAGCTTTAAAGACACTCATTTGTATGTCATGATTGACTGATAAGCACAACTTATATAAGGTGCATTGTTAACCATAAATATATTAGCATGCAAAATGACGTAGCTCGTAAAGTTGTGACTGGCCCGTTTACGGTCCGCGACGACGGCGACATTTGTTTGTGCTACTTCTGAAACAGCAGACTACCATAACTTGTAGTTGTCAAGCTGAACGATGAAGGGGATGCCCTTTGGCAGCGTTATTGGGTTTCAATAATGGCACAACAGTTATTAATTTTATTATCTATCGAACAATGAAGTAAGGGAAGGAATGCAAGGAAAGAGCTTCCACGAGTGACAAAACCTGAGATCGTTCGGAGCATCATGGGCAGTCAACATCGATACCAAATTATTGAATGGTTAATCTTTCCATGAGCAATTCTCACGAGACTGCTTGTATCAACACGAAAGAAGAAAATCGATTAGGTAAGCCCAATTTAAACATCAGGCTATTTTGCTAAAACAATCAACAGCCGGATACAGTTCTTTGATGAAAAAAGGCTTCTCCAAATGAAAGTACTGCTTAGATAGGTACCACGCTGGATCCAGGATCCACAATCTTCATGTTAGCTTGCTCTAATTGCGTATCAAAGCTTCCTAGGAAATTGACGGAAAAATTCGATTACAATAATTTTGCTTACCCTCTAGATTCACTCGAAACTTCAAACTTGGTAGCTACGTTACAATGTAATTTCTGCTTAACAAACCTGTGTGTAAAGTATTCTGTAGGTAAAAATATGACTGAACCGAAGAAGTAAAAGGGAAAGGCTATATAGATTGCAGTGACGTTTTACCGCCATAAAAGAAATGCGAGTGCATGGTGTTTTATTGCATGATTTCTTATTCTATGGCAAGTTGGAAGAGCGTTTCTTACGTGATTCGTGGACTGAAGTTGATATAGTGTGGATATGCAATAAGCCAATTGCCAAGTCTCTTGCAGATATCAATCGCAGGGTCGTGTGTGCAACGAATATGTATAAAGATTATTTCTGACATTTTAACCGGTCCTGTCGATGGTTGTCACGTCACAGGAATTGTTTCACGACGCGGCACGAAGCGTAGGCCGATTTTTTTCTCGTCTGGCGCCCGGCCAGGTGTTTTGGCGGTCTTTGTCAATGTTGAATTTATTAATACCCTACATCGCATTGTTTTTTAGTCGAGGTTAGCGACTTCGCTAAATTGCATGCTATTTGTTGCAGTTATAAACCTTATCGTGTTTATAGCGAAATATTAAATTGTTATTCTTATTGACTTTAAAACAGTTCTGTGAGCGCGAAGTTACTTTGTTTCAGCGTGATTACGATCTTGTGATTCAACATAATAGGATTGCTTGTTTACCCACACGTGCTTATCGTTTGCTTTAATCATTTAGACAAATCGTCTGCTGCAAAGACATTAAACAGTGTCAATTGAAATTGGGAAACGTTGTCTGGTATTCAAAAAATTTAATTATATGGGTGTTGGTAGCGAGTGATCAAAATAAATCCGGCATGCGAGTGTGTGCCAGATCGCAGCAAAGCGCGCTGCCCGCCGTCTCGTCCGTCGCTCGCCCGGGCAATGCGCGAGCGCACTGTGACTTACTCTCGTGAACTGGTTTGAACCGGATAGATATACGACAATTAACACCTTCAGCGACGAATTCGTCTTTCTGAATCGTCTAGGGACTCTGGTTGTGGCCTTGTCATATCGTGTATCAATAGTGTGATATTAACATCACACTACCTATCGATGCCATAACTCAAGATTAAAAAACATAATGTTTTTAACTCTAATAAGGGGTAACCGGAATTAGGTTCTAGGTCTTAGGTCTATTGTTCATGAAATTGCAAATAAAGTAAAATTTATGGATGATGCTAAATTATGTTGAATTATCCCCCGGGCCCTAGCCTAGAACCTGCGTTTAAGTCGTCTATTTATATTGGCAGAAATAATCTCATAAAAATGAATTCTCATGAAAGAGCGCTACCAAGTGAGGATACACCTGAGCCGGATGAGGAGTACGCTCTTTCGAAAATCCTACACATTGACTGATTTAATGTACGAGTTTAGCCGACATGACAGACACCAGATGAAATATTTTAATGTAGTTTGAAAAATTAGTCTTTAGTTTCGTTATTTCATGTATTGGGAAAATATCAGATTTTCCTGTTGATCGCTTTGTTGTACGTGTAATACTTATGTTAATATCTGTCTGCAAATTAGACTTGGTCTTAGTCTATGCTATTGTGTGATGACAAATTTATTTTGTAAATCTTGTTATCTATTCAAGAGCCATCAAGTCAGCGGTGTGAATGGATTTTATAAATTATTTTCTAGTAAGGAAGCTGATAAGTGTCGCTTTTGGTATGGAGATGGTGGCTATGTTTCTTCACATAACTGGGCATGGTAGAAATTTGCGACCAGGAGGCAACTGCTACCAGCAACGGCTGTACTTACAGGACGTTTTTAAAATACTACATATTTTTTACCTGCATTCACAGATTAAGAAAATATTGTTCAGTCAGCGAGAAAATGTGCAATATACTTCTTTCTTTATATGTGTTTTTTTTTCTACATTTGAAATGTAAGAAAGATTTGCATGCATTTAGTGTGGATGATCATGTATATTTAATATTTCTAGCCAGTCCATATGAATGGATTGCCCCGGCCTTGGTGCTCCACTGCGGTCGACGCAAGGATTTGGCTCCAAACTGAACTGCATTGACCGGCTGTCTTTTAATGTCCGTTCCAAATATTTGACTGAAAATATTTTGGTCAATTAGAACTATTTTAGAAATGCCCTTGCGATTTTTGTTGAAGAATGTAAAGAAATATTTATCATTCTATGAATAAGTGATCAAATTAATCATTTTATAGCGTCTATCATTATGTAATCATGAAATGGGAAATTTTATTTTTCAAGTAGAAACAAAATAAACCGTTTGGTACATAAAAGAGAATCCGTTTAATTGGTCTAGTGATCGCAAGCGAGGGTGCTAAACACAAGGTCTTGTGTTCGATACTTCGGTTGGGTAAAGTATTATTGGGTTTTTCTGTTATAAAATTCTTATTAGTAGCTAAGAATTTGGAAATGATGACCGGTAGATGGCAATAGGTTCGCCCCCTGTTATATGGGGCTTAATAACAGTGAATACTCAATACAATATTACACCTCTGCCTAACTCTTCGGTAAATACAGGTGTAATACTATAGGTATTATGTCTATGTACGGGTTACTTGTGCTAGTAATATGTCATTACATATAGTTTAATAATCTGAAGCTCTCTTCTAGGATTAGTTTACGTATTGATATTATTACCCCAAACGAAGATTTCTCCTGTATCGTGTCGATAATTTACAAACAAACATGTCACATACACACACATTCGGACCCGAAACAACTATTTGTAGATTATACACATTATTTGTTTCGTGCGTGAATAGAACCTGCGACACCTAGCGCAGAAAGCTAATAACTCAGCCGATGCGCCGAACGTGCGGTATGGTTCAGTCTTATTGCATCAAACAGACAAACCGTGTTAGCAAAATCGTCAATCTCTCAATAAGTTAGTTCAAAAGTATTTTATTTCTAAAGACTTACTGTTTCTTGCTGATAAGCATTCTATACTGAAAGTAAACAAGTCTGTGTAAGCTAAATTGCGTGACTAAAGAACAGTGAATTTTAAACTTCAGAGTAACTACTTAGGATTCTTAACAAGTACTTTTGCCTTTGATACATCAAAGTGTCCAACTATTGTACTTTGCCGCTAATGGGAGTAGTTCTTTGATTAATATTATTTCTTTCAACTTAGAAATATAATTTATGCAGATAATATTAATCATTTACCTTGGTGTCAATGGCCAGTTCAAGAAAATAGCTTGAAAATAAGTTGATTTTTAAGTTTGAATTTTTTTCTAATCCTAAGTAAATTCTCGCGTCTTACGACATAAATCACTATTAGATATTATAATCACTCCCGATATGTAAAGACTCGGTAAAATCTCGATTACATGCGACCATTGCATCTCGAACGAAAACAGCTAAAGATATCTTTAATGTGCTACAAAAAAGACAAGCGAGTGATAACCGCGAAGGTTTTGCGCTATATCTCGATTTTGACATAAATACATACTTATAATTTGTTTAGTACCTACTGCTGCAGCCTTAATATAACTTCCTTGCTGACTATCAGCAAGAAAGTTGGTAAAGCCACTTTTTCAGACAAAATAAAAAGTCTATGCATGGAAATGTTCTAATCATCTCATAGTTTGAGGATTTCGCCTCCAGGTTTTGTAGACAATAGAAATTGATACCTATGTATTGGATGTTGATACTATCTACAAGTAGACTGATAGTCCATGTTGTATGAGCATAAAACTGTTGTGACGTTACTTCCATCGAGTAGAGAATGGTTTTTTCACCTATACGGAAGTAGGTCACGGCATGTCAATACACTGCAGTCCTTTGTTTGGGAAAGTTATGATTTTTATGCCTCATTTTTCTAGTGGTAGCATGAGGTCTTGATTTCGATTTCTTTCGCGGGCTGGGAAAAGTGTTGTGAGTTTGTCTGGAAGAACATTCTTAGCAGCCCGCGGTCAGCCCAGAATTTGCTCTCCCCTATTACATATCGTCGTTGAAGTTCTAACATCACGTCTGTCAAAAATAGCAACTTTTCAGGACAGTGCAAAAACTGCATAATTTTACATAGACACCAGTACAATACCATTTTATATAATAGACTGCGATGTATGCACAACGCAGTCGATAGTTTCTTCTTAATCCTGAATAGTTGTCAAAAATAAGATAGTGCCGGTTGCCAGTTCACAGTCGATATGTAATAATATATTCAGTCTATTATTGTCTCACTGCTGGGCAAGGCCCTTTTCAGAGGCTTATGTGTACCGATGTACTTTTAAGTTGTATTAACAGTTAATTGTTCGCCAAACGACCCGGTACGTCCTAAAACTGCGGCCAGACACCGGAGGACGGGCAGCAGCGTCCTCTCACTAATCGGTGAGCCACTGCGATCTCCAAGCCGCCTGCCAAGCATGGGGATTATGGCAACCCCCCCCTTGGGGGAGGCCTTCGTTCAACAGTGGACGTTTTCTGGCTGATGATGATGATGTTCGCCAAATAGTGAAACAGAGAATGTAAGATGAATTCTTTATCAACGTCAAGTCGACTCAAAATGATGATCCCCATGTGATATTCTTCTTCGTGTGATTGTGACAGATATATTCCTTGATGATCGTATTTCGGTCGATGAGGACAACGATATTCATGAGACGACATCTGCGGGCTGTTATTTGGTAATAAAATACGGGACTAGATATATTATTTAAGTATGTAGCCTCTCTTGAAGCTGTTCTCATAAATAATTATATATTAGTAGAATCTGGTTACTTTATGACTATGGGATAGTAGAAAACTTATAAAATATTAGGGTTAATAGCGTGTAGTTTTTTAGTTCAGTATCTGCCGGGTGGTGCTCTCTCTCTCTTTTGTCCTCAGTATACACTTCTACAAAAACAACTGTTAAAATATATAATACTTATAACTAGCTATTGTCTGTGACTCCGTCTGCGTCTATTTTCTATTTTGTACCTAATTAGTGTTTTGTTGCAATGGTATAATTAAGCCTATGTCCTTCTCCAGGTCCCAGGCCACGTATTTGTAAAATTTCATAATGATCGCTTTAGTGGTTTAGTCGTGATGAGGTAATAAACAGACAGATTACAGTTACTTGTAGAAATCAGCTCAATATTTATTATTTAAATTGCCTAATCCAACATAGAGCCGTTGTTACATGGTCCAGATCCGGCGTCAGTCTATTACTTATTATTAGTACTTTTTCACAGTGCCATATAGACTTTTCCCCAGCTGATGTCGATGATAACATAATTGATCATAATTATTTTGATTTTTCAGGCCATTAGGAAAACGGCTTCCGCAAACAGCGTCGGGGAGCAATGTTTACTATGAAACATATCAGTGACGTCACTCCCGAACCCCTTCACTTGTTTCGTCCTTGACAATGCCATGGTATTTTAACCATTTCGCGTGCTCCCTCAGATTACATTAGAATTTTCTAATATTTGTGTTTATTACGCTTCTAAATCAAGCAATGAATAAATTGTATGTAGTACGTGGAGCATGGGTTCATTAAAATGGTGTATAACTACTGAGAAAAATACTTAAAAGATAACCTAACATGCATCACGCTTGTACTCTCCGAGGGGTTAGGTATAGGTCTATAATTGTTCTTAAGTCCCAGGTGAAAGGGGACCTATTGCCATTTACTGGACACAATTCCAAACTCAATTTTATATTCATACAATATCGTACGGAACAAATATTTGTATGAAGTCTACAGATAGTTGTTCCGGGTCTGGTTGAAGCACACAGCATGTGACATGTATGTTTGTAAACTGTACCCACGATACAGGAGGAAATTCTAGAGATGGGCAACATTTCTGTTCAAAAAAAAATCGAATGATGTTCCCAACATTTGTACCAATTTTCAGCTCTATGCGAATTATAGTAAGCTTATCCCAATTTTTTGAGCTAACTTGACCGGATTAAAATGTATAGGTACAGGAAATTTATGGTATCTCCATACAATGCCGTTTGTTCACAGATATAAATAAACCCAGACCTTTCGTGTAAGCCGTATTGCCGTCCCATTGATTCACCAAATTGAACTTTAAAATTCTATGGTATTGGCCTCACTGACATCTCGCTGACATGCGGCTTATATCAACTTATTGATTTTGAGTAATTTTAGTACGTAGAATTATCCTTCATCAAATGATTTCCGACTATTCGGCGGCTTTATGACGTAATGAACATGCTTTTGTAATATGCAGGCGAAGTTTCTACTGATTTCATAGGGCACGATTATCAGGCGGGACATTTGTACTTGGTAACTATTAAAGGAATTGTCTCTAGATACCTAGAACTGTGGCGAAAGCCATATTATTAAGAACATTGCTCCTGAATGTACGATGAATCATTGTAATTCTCCTGTCTGCATATACATAATCAACCTAATAAAATGGTAGAGGAAACTAGAAAAGGAGATCCCATGGACGTACCCAGGTTTTGGTCTAAGGGAGCATCAGCTAAATGTGCCTTCCATCAGTACGAGCTCCGGGAGAACAGGCCAAGTAAAGACTGCTGCCCCTCCCATACCCCTTCGAAGCTAATGTCTTCTTTTCTAGTTTTGCTCTTCCACCTTTAAGAGAGTCATAAAAAACGCAAGAGACGCAGAAAATAATCGAAAAGTAGTCGCCATTCTTAATTAGTTCTTGCTTGAGACACTAGAAGAAGATAACAATTTAAAGCTCTCCTAACTGTAGTGATATAATATAGTTTTGTTTAGCATCCCAATGTTATGTTACATCCATAAGAATATACGGTGAAGAGTAAAGGGTTACATTACACCGGCAGTTGACGGTGAACACGCTACACCACGTCACGGCATAACACGCAAACGTGCTTCAATTATTCTACTATTATGTTTTTTTTAAAGATCTTGTGCCTCATAACATAAAATTACATAGCATTGCATCACCCTGTATTTCCCGAAGGGTCAGCAGAGAGTACTATTCGCATCTACATTTCGCCAATGCTGTAATAGAGGGCGAGCCTATTACCATCAACCGGGCACAGTTCCAAACTCCGTGGTGCTACTGAGAATTTCCGTACAGAAAAACCCCATAAATCCTTTGCTCGACCCGGGAATCGAACCCAGGACCTCACGCTTAGGAGTTGCGCTTGCGACCACTAGACCAATGAGGCAGTCAGATCTTGTGCTTCATCGTTTTATTTTGACGACACGGTTGGTGCAGTGGCTAAGCGATTAGCTTTCTGCGCTATGTGTCGCGGGTTCGATCTCCGCACGGAACAAATATTTGTATGATCTACAGATAATTGTTTCGGGTTTGGTTGTGTGTGCATGTGACATGTATGTTTGTAAACTGTACCCACGACACAGGAGAAATCCTAGTGTTAAGTTTAAACGGATTATAAATTATTGTTTATTATATCGTCTTATCGACTAAAATCGTTCTATAGACTACATAACTATTTCCGGTTGTATTGAATGAAAGCCAAATATAGCAAACTCCGTACAGAGCTATAAATCATAATATTCCGATGTTGCGAGCTCTATAATAACTATTCCTAAAATTAGTTTAGATTTTATATCATATAAATTGTTTTATAAATTCCAGGGAAGGAAACCATTTTATATGCTATTTATATCTGCCCATTACTTTCACGTAACTGATGGGTAGGTCATGGTTTTATTATTCCCAAAGGCACTAGACTAATGTTTAGCGCAAAATATTATATTTGAATACTGTAAACATTAGCTGACATTGAGCTGACCTAATAAAGGTCTATCTTTGGCAAATTTTTCAAATTATTATTATACTAACACAAAATTTTTTTTTTTTGTTTTTATGTCTGTTATTTTTATATGAGGTGACATTTATATCCTTTCCGCTAACTTTAAGCTTTGCCACATAGCTGATGAAACTTCCGCAGTAAAGGTCTGCGTGTGATTTTCGCCAAAAAATGAGTCCAAGGACGTGGGTTAATGAGTTGGGCTGCGTGACTGCGTCCAAGGCTCTTTCGATCCACCAGTTATTTGTTGCTGCCCCCAGGACCGTTACGTTTGCCGTTTGCATGGATATATCTCTATCACAATTACGATGAGACATACAACTGGTACCGTTGTTTACCTACGTTTTGGGGACAAGTACCTATCAGACATAAATACAGAATTTATATCTGTAAACATTAAATTATTTTTCCATTGTTATCAGAACAATGTTTTGACTGAATTTATATTTGGAAGAAACTGTATTTGTTCCAGCCGAATATATTTAAATATAGTTCACAATATAAAAATACAAGTTTTTCCTCTGTAAAGATACGAGCTAACATATGGGAATCGCTCATTGGAATTGGAAAGATTAGCCAGTCAGCAATGGTGGTAATGAAGCTGACTGCCTCAAAGACAAATGAAATTTTCCATTCTAAATTTTTCATAAAAAGTTTTGCGACAGCTAGCGCCATCTATTACGATTGTATAAAATCACTCATCGAGAGCGCGCGTCTGAAAATACACACGAACGCTTGCAAGGTTTTCCGTCTGTAAACTCAGCTAGGTACCGAACTAGGTGACTCTTTAAAATTCTACAAGATGGCTTTAGGAAAATAGATGTAACCGTGTAAAACTGTTATCTTGCTTTAGTGGTAAACAAACAATAACTTTATTCAAGAGATTATTAGCAATTATCACTTACAAGACAGACTAAGACGTTTAATTAAAGTTTCAAAGTGAGCATCCTTTTAATCGATTGTTACTTTTTATAAGGAATTGATGTAGGTACAGTCGAACAAAGAAAGACGTATAAAGGGTCACCAGATATAATAAATGAAGTTTCTAAAGAACTAATGATGGATTTTTAATGGAGTTTTAAATTAATATCGTGTTACCATGCCTATTAATTAGATAATTATAAAAATACATCTATGTACACAAATTTTTTTTTGTTCCTGCTGGCCCGCTGTTTTGAATGTTACACATAACATAACATAGCATCACGCCTGTAGGTCCCGAAGGGTTAGGCAGAGGTGTTATTTTACACCAAAGTTTCGCAGATGCTGTTATTGATTCCCATATAATCTGGGGCGACTGATTGGCTTCAACAGGCCACAGTTCCAAACTCTGTGGCGCTACTGAGAATTTACCTGACCAGGGAATCGAGCCCAGGATCTCACGCTTAGCAGTCGCGCTTGCGACTACTACACCAATGAGGCAGTGATGTGAATGTTGGACTGTCATAAAATAGCCTCAATCAACACCTGTGATCATTGGAGTGCAATAGGATTTGCGTAAAGACTCCCTTAGAGATCTGTGATGTCTCCCTTAGAGACATCACAGCACCAATGAGAACAGGTAACCTATTCATCGTTGAGAAACATACGGCATATTATGTAGAGATATATCTTTATTTTATAGATGGTCAAAACTTAAGATCAGAGTACTTAATATCAGTGATATCTGTAACGTTTTATAGGCATACATAAAATTACAGATTTCACTGATATTAAGTTCCATCTAATAAAGAGCGAGTCTATGTATCCTCATTTACCTAAGTTGTTGTATTTGTGTTTCAATGTAGGTACTTTTGTACATTGTTGTCACACAATCACAGCCAAACTGTACCACTAAATAATTTTGATGTATTAGCGTCATGAAACCCGGAAAAGGACATGAGATATTCGGATCTCAGAAAATAAAAAAACTTTGACTTTTGATTAAAAAACTTTACACGAGATACGAGGGTAAAGTAGTCGGTAATACAAAAAAAAAGACAAATTAACACCAACTTGACTGTAAACTCGCGTCAAAATATTTGTTGATCACTCCGTATAATTTCCGTGTCCGGTCGACTGGCTGTTCAATTTGCTGCGTTGTGAGTGGGCCCCGTAAATTTACACTGGCGAGCAAATATTGACCCACCCGGTCGGTGGCCACTGAAAGCCACTGTCACGTCGGCTCGACCCCTGTCCATTCAGGCCACAAATACTGATTGACTTTTCATAAGCCTCCCTGCCTGCAGATCGATATCCTGCTCGGATAACTCACAGAAAAAGCTTTTCTCGTTATTGTTTTTTAAATTCGTTGTAATAGGTTATTTTGAGTGAGTTTATTTTGTAAACTGGTAATATGAGACATTGTGTAGTGTAAGTTGAATATGAATTTTTTACGAAATCCAAATAGTTACAATGAAAAAGATTTTATTAAATTTTCATTTCTATAAGCATTAACTGCTTCTTTAATCTGGTGGTTATAAGCGCGACCGCTGGGCGTAAGGGTGAAGGATTCTATCCTCATGTGTTATTGGGTTTTTTTGTATATATGGACATTCTCAGTAGCAGCCCGAAATTTGGAAATGTGTACAGTTGTTGGCAATTGTCTCAGCCCCTGTTACATGCAGGGACTAATAGCGACATCGGCAAAATTAAGACGTTAGTACAATATTACTCCTCTGACTTTATTAATGGTACAATATTAACCATTTGAGAGAAACAGGCGTGCTATGTAATGTTCTATAAAACTTATTTACTATGTCGGTATTATAGGAGTCACGTTTATAAAGTAACTTACCTATCATCATTACAAACCTAATAATGACCGGCTGCTGGGACACAGGCCTTCCTAAGAGCCCTTTATCGGATCAGGAGATAATCCCTATAATACAGATACCTATAACTACTTCAAATCATTGAAACAGAAAGACAATAGAGACGCAATTCAAATAAACATCCTCCCACTTCTCAAAGTACCTCCTCAGCAGTCGCTCCTCATGCAAATTAGATTTTGAAGGCGCTCGAATTTTCAATATACCGACCCACTCACTGAATGGAGACATTGGTAACTTCTTAAAAGAATTACCCCCTGTGGTTGAGCTTATCTCTCCTCGTCGTTTGTTAGGGGTGGCTCCAAGTTTTAATACCTAGTCCGAGCCACGTATCTTAGGAAACGACTCTAATGCCTCTTTAAACTTAGTGAAACTCTTTCAGGCTTTATAAATGGAATATTGAAAAAAATTAAATACTCTTTAAGATTGAATTATGAAATAAAAATTTTGTAGGTGTCCAATATAAAGTTGGTATGTTTTTTTTACGATATTAAAATTATTAAGTGCTTATTATAATTTATTACCGTCAAAGGTGGTGTTAAAAATCCAGTGAATTACATATGGTTACCTTTGGCATACAACAGGACAGCTTAGAAATCAAGGGGAGGTTTTGCTCAGCAGTGGGACGTGACAGACTAGCAGTAGGCATAACAGAATGACATATATGCAACTTTACGTTTAGTAAATTATCTCCCAGGTGATTCAAGATTTCTGGGCCAAAACTCAAATTGTAAGATAAGCCAAACATGTTCTGTTCATCTCAAGTTATGGTAATTGATCTACTTGTTGCGAACCGCTTGTTGAGGTCCGTGAGGTTTAGCTTTACAGTTAAACTTCGGTATAAATTAGCTATTGTCCGTTGTGGAATTCAGATGAGACAACTCCACATATACCTACCTAATTCTTCTTCTGTCGTGTCGGCACGAGCTATCACAGAGGAATCGCTCATGCCGTAGTGTAAAGGATAGCCAGTCAGCAATGGCGGCTGTGTAATCAAGGCTGACTGTCCAGGATGCGTCGGACGATTTCAGGTATCATTACAAGTGGAGGCACTTTCCTTGTATATACCTAATAAAAATCCCATAAATCCCAACAATCTCAGTCAATAGTCTATCATTAATCAATCGGGCTTTGGTAGGCACTTAGCTACATAGCTACCGCACAGATCAGTCGATCTGTGAGTTTAAGCACTACTTGCTGCTGTCAGTCCTTCGTTGGGTGTCCGTTCTTCACACATCGCATATTACAGACATCTCCGAACCTCGGCGAGCACAGAACGCACGCTAAGCATAGTTCCGCGTATCATACAAATAGGTAAATGTGAAATGTAATACATGTGTTGTTACGGAATTCAATAGTCCAAAATATCTAAACATTGGCCTGATCATACGTTAACAGCGTCGCACATTAATTCTTTAGTGGAAAAAAAAAATTTACTCTGCAATGAAATCGAACATTGGCCTCGGGTGCGCCAGAAGTTCTCAAGTTGAGGTTCTTTCCTTTCACACCAATAAGAATTGATGTATTGCGTCAACAGCGTACCTTAATCAACTTTGTTGATAAGCGCGAATATAGCAGCTCGCAGCACAGGAATTTTAAAACAAAACGATTTACCAGTTCTATTCCTATAACAAGATATTTTACAAAAAAGAATATCCACGAAGTTTCTTGCCAGTTCTCTGAAGAACCAACTTTTGGAACATTTGAAAAGTGCCTGAGAAAGATTTATTTTGAAATTAGAGCAATTATACTGTATTCAGGTTTAAAGTTATTATTTGTGGTCTTATCGGAAGCCGGTAGCATTCCTTTATAATGCTATAATTGAATAGCGTTCACTAATGCGACTGCAAAGCGAGTGATAATAACAGTAATCAATTCTGCGGTTGCGGTCGGTGGCATACCAATGTTCTGAATTGGACGTGTTCCGGCCGTTGATTAGAATATAAATGTAATTTAGATACGTATATTTTGTACCTGATTAGTTTAGTGGTTGCAAGCGCGGCTGCTTACTGTGATTTCTCGGGTTCGTTCCTCAGGTCTTTCTTTCCCCGATTTTTCTAGATTACGTAGTAGTCCGGAAGCATTGAGGGCAGCCAGGCTCGTCCTCTGTTATATGGGACTTAATAATGGCATCGGAAACATAGTCATCCTCTGCCTAACCTATCGATGAATGCAGGCGTGATAAAACACTATTACTATTTTAAACATATGAGTCTTTTACTTACTTATATGTAATTAAGTTATATGCTATACTGCATATTGTGTATTGAGATGAGATTGAAGGGAGGAAGGGAAACTGAAAACATCCACTGTTATTAAACTGAAATGATGAAAATAAAAGGTAACAGGAAAAGGTTCAAAGGCTTTTCTATCATCGAGTGAACATAACACAGTGCCAGTTTAAGTATCTATAGGTTATAATAATACATATAAACTTTGATACGATCATTTATCAACGAGTAAGTAATATAAATTGAAGAGGCCTCGAAAGTCATCTTTTGTGTCGAGTCAAGAACTGCATTGTCACTGAATACCAACGTCCTGTAAGGCGGAAAATTGACAAATCATTTTCTTAACGTTTTGGAGAGTTTTTGTTGTATATAAAATGAAACTATGTTTATGAATGGCGAGTTCTACTAGTTAAACAGCGAAAAAGATTGCATAAAATAAAGAAAAATATAAGGTTTATTTTTAGCTTTTTTAGTTTAGATACTTTTAGGTATATTGCTTCAGCAAAACAAAGAACATAATAATTATTATATTTATAATTTTACTTTTATTTAAACATAAATAATTTGTGTGGTAACACTAACGGTGTAATGTTAAAAAGATATATTTCCCGTCTGATTTACTATGATACTTTGATGTTGTCTTTCTATGTTATCTGCGGTTATCTATGTTCAAAATGTATCCCGTGTATTTTAATAAATCTAGTAAATTTGAATTTAGAATTTCCAAAACAAAAAAAATCGTTTAATTTATCATTATATATTTAGTCTCTAAGACGCTATTTCCGTTCCACTGTTTCATACACATTCCTTTTATGTAACCCGTAACGAAATTAAAATGGCGATTTCATTCCAAACTATAACTACAGATTACTGAATATTGGTTACTTCAACTGGTCCTAGTAAATGGTCTAATAAAGGTTGGTACGTGGTTTCCCCCAAATGAGCCTTTAGACGCCCGAAAGAACGTGCTTACATTGAACGTACATATATGGAAAAGTATTAAAAGAAAGAAATTAGCGAATTCTGAGGCTATCTGGGAGTTTGATTCTGGGTACTAGGTAGGATTATTATCACTTGTAACGACCATGACTTTTTACAAATACCAGTTTTCACATATAAGAGTATATTTTATGGGTACCTACAATATTTTGTGTATCAATATGTGATGTAAATATTATGTCTAATCTGTATTTAAATAGGGTTCACAAACAAACTTCCTCTTCCGTTGTTTTAATTAAAACTTAGCGTCTGATTAGCCTCGCCGAACTGCACGGTTGGCGCAGTGATTGAGCGATCGACTTCTGCGCTATGTGTCGCTGGTTCGATTCCCGCACGGAACATATATAAATTGTATGATATAAAGATAATTGTTTCTGGTCGAGGTGTACCTATGCCCATGTGAATATTTGGGTCCCACAGCTAAGAAATTATTCCTAGAGTGGGGTAAAGATATTATAAAAAAATGTAGGTCTGAGTTTGCAGTCAAATGCATCGACATCACTATTTTAAAAAATGCATGAGATTTTACACAAAGCGACTACCATCTGACCTCTGCTAAAGATAAAAAAAACTCATCAAAATTTTCTAAATTTCTAAACGTTATCTACGTGTAGAAGGTAACACGAACAAGGAAAACGTGTTTTGTTAACTAAATCTTGAAGCGATTTCTTTAGAGCATTTACTCGGAAGCACGTAAAGGTCAATTGAAGCCGTGGGAGGCTTTGATGGTACGGCTCAGTTCGATGTACTATGAAGCGTCGCCCAGCGCCTGCCCGCTCGACTGTGAACTAAACGACCGGATCTTGGCACCGCCCTGCACCATATCACTCACTTATACACCAGCCTATAATTATGTTTATAAGAATATGAGTCTATTTTTTGTAGGTTGAGCAATAGGTTTGCAATTTGTCTTTAATGTAGGGTGTAAATAATCATATATCTAGTTACGCGATAAAATATTGCTTCCCATTTGCATTAATGCATTACTACGTTGCATTAAGTAACCCATCGAAGCCCAGCGTGTATACGGAATAAGTTTCACTTTTAGCAAGGATATTCTGGATTCTTTGAGACCAAACTCTGAGAAAACTGATTGAAACACTGTACTGTACACTGTAGGTATAAAAGAACTAAGAGACTTTATCTACATCTCGTAAAGATGTAAAAAAAGTAGATCAAACTGTCAATTTAAAATGATGAAAATGTAAATCTTGTTACATAATTATGATTGTATCTTTAGTCGACTTAGCATGATTGAAATGTTCGCTTCTTTTTAACTGCCAGCTTTTTTTAAACATGATGCTATACTTCATCAGTTCTATTCTGTTCTTGCTGCAGATCCAGTGACGCTGTTTACTCGATATTACTCATGTGAACACGCTCGCACATAAAACACGCTATCACCGCAAAACACAAACACTAAAACTAATGAAAACTAATGAAAAAAAAAAAAAAGAAGAAAAGAAAAAAAAGAAAAGAAATGGTGCAGTAAAAATAACGGACCGTTAGTGTAGAAGCTTTGATCTAAATTGTGTATTATACCGGTCTAGTGGCAGCTATGTTCAACAGTGGACATCGCGTGAAGGAGCTGAAAGAACGAACTACATATAGGTACTACTGATTAATTGTGCGTGTTAATCGAGTGCGTTGTTCTTCTTGAAGATAGTGTCGCTTAATAAATAATTTTTACTCTTTCATTAAAAGTTTATGAAAGAGTTACTTTTCACAACTTTTTGTTATGTTAATTTTTTCTTTTTGAAAGATAGTATTGAGTCCTTCACATTTTAGTTTCAGCTATGGTAAATCGGCGAGATGGGCGAGATGGTCGAAAATGGATGAGACTAGCGCAGGAGTGTAGAAACTTGCACTTTCAAAGAGAGGCCTAAGCCCAGTAGACGGCGAAGTCGAGTTTCGGATGACAATGACGTTAAAATATATAAATTTGTACTGAATAGACCAAGATTTGAAGTTACAACAGCTCAATTTACTGCTCAATGGCGTGTACATTCAGCGTCAAAAGTAGCTGAATATTGTGTAAAGATTTATATGAACGAAACCTTGCAAATTAAATTCACTTTTGTAATTAATTATTATATAGTACCGTAACTTTGTTGACTACTGTAATAGTTAGTGAAGAACAATAATTACCTGCTTTAATAAATCAATATCTAAATTTAGCAACTTATGTCACTGACCGTACATGCCATTGGGTTTTCGTGTCTTGAACAATCTAGATAAAGCTATGGGTCCTGGAGGTTGTTTTCATACCGGGATAATTGGATTGGTTGAAGTTAAACTGGTTGATTCCAACCCGCTGCGGATGAATTAGGTTAGCGTGGGAAAAACTAATTTGTTTTAAAATTGAGTTCATCCAATAACATTATAAAAAGTCGTTCTCTCTAAAAAGCTTTAGTAGCAATGACCCCAATGCATTAAAACATCACAGCATTGGATTTTTTCTAATATTTTCTACCATCGGGATAGAAGAAATATAAATAATGTATCACCTGGGTTTCATCCCTTGAAACATTATAGATATGTAAATCTCAATTGAAGGGAATATCTACTAATGGGTCCAAAGGCTAGATTGCTTTTTGTTTTTTCAACCTTTTCTACATAACCTTTACACAGAGCGTGGTTTTGTGTAGCACTTTATTGCTAACGCCAATTCTTGCTGGATTTATATTTTATTTTAAAATTCAACGCTTTCTCGCAAAACTATTAACATCATCAGCTTCGACGTACAAGCTTGTCAACCGACAGCCTAATTACCGATGTAGCGACAGGCGTAGATCGCACGATAACTTCTGTCAGACGTCATTTTTGTGTCATATAATGTATTGGCTGATAGTAATATTGCTGTCGCGCGACTGTCGTGTTGCTGTCGCTTTTTAACGTAATTAGGCTGCCGGTCAGCGTATAACATTTGAGTGAACAGGTCCTGAATGTAACTTTACTTTACTAATTTCTTACACATTTATTCATAATTGTGCTTTATCTTCTTCTTCTTATTTAAGAGCCTTGCTCTTGTCGGTGTAAATGGTGAAGTTCTTTCCATTTTCTCTTTCCAGTGCAGCCTCCTTTACTTCTTTTTACGACAAGGCAGCAACCGCTTTAATATCTGTTGTCAACTCTTTTCATTTTTATTTTAAGTGACAGTGACAAGTATAATTTAGGTATAAAGCATAGACTTAGAATTTCGCTTACGCTACGTATAAAGCGTGTTATAGAAAGAAGAAGTTTTTGTAAATTAAGGTACGAGTTGGAGGTATATTTTTTAAGTTATTATTATTCTACCAAATTATAATCTTTTTTTTATCTCTTGGTTTTAAATTCTGTAATCTTCCGTTCAGTTCAGTATAACCGTCATATTTTTTTAAATGAAAAGTTTTTAATAATTATGTTTTAAAAAGAGTGATGGCTTATTAAACTTTTTTGAATACTAACTGTAGGAGTTGCGACCTAGTGGTATAGACTGCTAGGCGATTTAATTAAACGCTTTAATAACGTTAAGGGTTTATTACTGAAACTGTTATTATGTTATGCTATACTAAATGCTGATGATAATTTGCTATTAAATACGAATGCGTCCGAATAAACACTGATGTCGCGGCGTTATTGAATAGCTAGATCAGCAAAACGTATACGATCATAATTATTGCATCTATATGATTTATCTAGAAAAAAAAACTGAAAGAACATTCAAAGAACATTTATTATAAATATTTTAATTTCTTCGTCGACAGTACTTGTATCCTGTTGTTTTAACTTGGTCCCTATATTTTGAATTATTCATCGGTCTTCGGTATATTTGTTTACTCATTGGAAATCAACATTCCAAGTAAATTGTAAATGTGTTATGTTTTTTGAATAAATTCCCGAAGAATTTTCTTTCTTCGATGAGAATATTTTACGATATAGGATTTATCAGAAACGATTCAGAGGAACTCCTCACTTCCAAATTAAGTTAAACTTATATTGTGAGTTTTGTTTTATTTAGCACATTGTTTTAAGGAACCTGGCATGACAGTTTTTTTATTGTAGGTATTGCAGGCCTCATAGATGTCATTCTCCTTGAGAGCGAAGACATTAAAATAGTTTATTATAGTATAACAGTTTATAAAACAATTTTTTTTTTCAGTCCATCTATTGCATACAATAAAATAATTCGAATCAGTCCTTGTTCATCTACTTTCTTCTCATTGAACTTTCTCAGAACCTCTTCATTGACTCTTCTCTTCATAACTTTTTCTGTCCAGTTTATCCACTTCATCATTCTCCAGCACATTTAAAATGCTTCCAAAAGCTCTCAAGCCTTCTGTATCTTACGGATGGTCCTTCCAAAAATTACTATTCCTTACAATCTTTACCATTCTGTAATTGATTGTAATAGCAGTATCAAAGTTAATGTTATCATCACATATAACAACATGTAGCAACCATTATTACCGCAATATGCGATCACTTTGAAACATAATAACGCTGGAAATTGAATAGAGCCGGTAATTGACGGGAAAGTTGAGAACTTTTTCAATTAGGTAATTGTTCAAGCGCTCTCGTTGCTATTAAACATACTTGGACTTGTCTTTCAAAATAAACGTCATAGAATAAGCAGGTAGGTACTAGCAGAATTAAGGAAAGAGTTGATATGATGTATTTAGTACTACGCGTATTTTTAGTTCCGAGTTCATGAAATTTGCTACAGTAAACAGAGAGCTTTTTTAAATCCTGCAGAAAATATAATACATGGAATATTATTGTTTGGATTGAATTTATAAGAAATATATCGTTTGTATTACTTGAAGGGTTAGGAATAGGTGAAGTATATCATGAAAACCTTGTAAGTGCAAAACACAAAATTTTAAATTTAGGAGGAAAGAAAAATGGTCTGCATAAAAAAAAAACTATGAAACCTTTTGATTTTTAGTACTTGGTGACGATAAACTTTACCGTGTTTCTCAGACGACAATGGCTGAATGAATCTCTATACAAGGTTCTCATTATGCATCATAGGCGGCGCTAAGAGTATCTGAATTAAAAGTTTTTTGAACTAATACGTGCTTTAAGATTTTATCAATCTAAAGAAAAAAAAAAAAAAAAAACGAGTATAACAAAAAAAAAAATAGTACTACGAGGTTTTCATTGCTTGGCGACGATATTGTACTACCACATTTCGCCGATTCCGTTGTTGAGTCTCATGTAATAGTGTACTTAGTTCCACATTCGTGGTGCTACTGAAAAATGTTCATACAGGAAAACCGTATAACACTGTGCTCGACCCGGGAATCGAAACCAAGACCTAATGTTCACCCGTAGTACTTGCCACCACTAGAGCAATGTGGCAGTTTATGAAACATTTTCTACTTAAAGTATTTCGTAATCTTATTTAGGATTCAATGGGTTCAATTTATTGTACTGGAAAATACTCTCTAGGCTCTGAGGTTGTACCTTCAAATTGTGTTTCAATTCCAAACCCATCTGCAAAGCGATTAACTGGATGACGAGGCCTTTTTCGTTTATTCGCTTATGTAAAGATGACAATGACAACTAGATATCCCAATTTATTACGGACTAGCTTCCTCCCGCGGCTTCGCCCGCGTGGTTTACGAACTCGTAAATTTTTCCGGGATGAAAAGTAGCCTATGTGTTATTCCAGACTATAATCTATCTCTGTGCCAAATTTCATCCGGATCCGTTCAGCCGTTCTGGCGTGATTGAGTAACAAATATTCATCCATCCATCCTCACAAACTTTCACATTTATAATATTAGTAGGACTACTACAAGCAAATTACTATTTTAGGTGTCTAAAGTATAACTTAAATATAGCCCTAAGTAAATAAATTGGCAATTTGAACAGTTTCACTTACATATATACCCTATATATAATTATGATTCTAGATTCAAACGGCAAAGGAAATTCGCTCATTAATACGTTAATGACGTGACAGTCTTGGTTCCCGTCACAAATATACTGTATTAAATATTGTTGAATGTAGACACGCGCAGAGTCTCAAGAACCTACTCCGGTAATCGTATCATTAATTTTCTTTTCCACTCGTGTTGGCCTATATAGAAGGTTCGCGTTGCTATAGAAACCGATTGTGTGCTCATTAGCAAACGTATGGCTATTTGGTTAATTCAGAAAAGGATAAATTCATATGGCCTAATTTATAAGGAGAGGAATTTTAGGTTATGTTATCTACCTACTAAGATATGAATTATCGAACATGTTATGTTATGTTAATGTAAAATTAGATCGTTTTTTTTCTCATATTGGCATGAAGACGCACGTTGGACGTCTTAAGATTAAAAAGAAGACTGAATAAGTCGGTCATAATGGTTCGTATTAGTGGCGACTGTGTGCATACTGTGGTATGACTGCTTCATTGGTCTAATGATCGTAAGCGCGACTGCTAAGCGTGAGGTCCTGGGTTCGACTCTCGGGTCGGGCAAAGTGTTATCGTCTCAGTAGCAGTACGGAGTCTGGAACTGTGCCCGGTAGATGTTAATAGGCTCGCCCCCTATTACATGGGACTCAATAACAGCATCGACGAAATGTGGGTGTACAGTAATACATGTCTGCCTAACCCTTCAGGGAATACAAGCGTCATGATGCTATGCACAGCACTTAAGGGAAATACTCCATCATCATTCGGATATCCACTTTCTGCGCCGTGATATTTGATATTTCGACAATTAATGAGAATTGATGTGTACATTTGTGAAACATCGCACAAAAAATATAATTACTTGAAGTACCTACACAAAATTAAGCGGCATTTTATACAAGATGGCACAGACAAATATTTTAACAAGCAAAAGAAATGTATAATATAAAAAGCTGACGAAATACGACTGCGAATATTTGCCGAAATCATTAGCGTGTTCTTTGAGGTTCTACGTTTTAATTACATCTTGGTATCTCAGTACCTAATCTGTTTATTTCAGAAGAGTACGTATGTAGGTTAGGTACAATTATTATGCCTGGAAATTTGCATTGTTTTCATCCAGTATTATTTTTGATTTGCTTGAATATATCATAACAAAGCATCACGCCTGTATTCCTCGAAAGGTTAGGCAGAGGTATATTACATTCACATTTCGCCAATTTCGTTATTGAGACCCATGTAATGGGGAGCGAAAGTATAGGCATCTACCATTTTCATTTCCATAAAGAAAAACCAGTTAACACTTTACCCGAACCGGGAATCAAATGTAAGATCTCACGTGACCACTAGAACAAAGAGGCATATGCTTGGATACACAAGGTATACACAAGTCTCCTTTAAATCAAAATTGTCTTTATTTAAGGTATTTTTTAAACTTCTATATCCAGAATAGAACCGGATTCTGTACACACTCGTTCTTCAAAACACGCCATACCTAAAAATAACCTAATTTTTCAAACAAATCAACAGCAATTAGTAATACGCGCATATTGGTTGGAATCTGAGCTTTCTGCGCTTCGTGTCGCGGTTTCGATTCCCGCATGGAATAAATATTTATACGATCTGCAGATACTGGCTCTGTTTGTGTGTGCATGTGAGATTAAACTGTACTCACGATACATGAGAAATTGTAGGGTGGGTCAATTTTTAGTTAAAAAATAAACTAAAACAGTTGTAGGTACACAGTGGGGGATGACAAGCGGGAATCAGACATACGCGGTGCGGCGAGGCGTGGCCGAGGTCCTAACTCACAGTTTCATTTGCAGTGGGCTTCATTGTTAGTTAGCATTGTTCAAACGTATCGTTCGAATAACTGTTTCTATATATTTTTTTCATAAAAACTTTTCATCGAGTAACCTCCATTGTGACGACGGAAAAATGAAAAACGAAGCCCTTTTAGGTCGTTTGTTCATACAAACGAAATAAAATGTGTTATGGTGTATACAACTCCGTTTGACAGTCATCTGTCGAATTGAGTTTCCTGAGACTGATAAATTATTACTGGTTGTGTGTGCATGTCACATGTATGTATGTTTGTAAACTGTAGCCACTACGCAGGAGAAATCATAGGGAGGGGCAAAGTTTTTTTTTTAAATTAAAAATTTTTTATATTTTTAAAAATTGTGTATATTTTTTAAAATTTGTGTTATGTGTATTGTATATTTGAACCGAATAGTTTTGTTTAGGACAGAAACAGTAAGTACTATCATAACATCACGCCTAGGTACTTTCCCCGAAGGGCTAGAAAGAGGTGTATTATTGTATTTCGCTGACGCCGTAATTGAGCCCCATGTGATGGGGGCCACCTTATTACCATCTACCAAGCACAGCTCCGAACTCTGTGCTACTACTGGGAATGTCCATACAAAAAACCCAATAACACTGCCCGATCCGGGAATCGAACCCAGCAGGACCTTACGATTGACGCAGGACCTCACGATTGACGCAGATCCAGTAAGTATGTTTTTTTTTTTTTGCCTTCCATTTTTTTATTTTACTCTAAATCATATCATATTCATTGTTCTGCATTAGACGGGTAGTAGGTTATACGGACATAGGAAGGGTCTTTGTTTGTTAGCTCAGCAATGTTCCTTCGCATAATTATTTCCATCACGAGGATTTTAAACAAACTCCGACGAACCCACTTATCGGAACCCGATTTTCTACTTACCTTTTTAATAAGAATGTTCCAACCAATTTCATACTGACAATATCAAAATTCAGTCTTTGTTGACTCTAAAACTTAAAATACTCGCTTCGAACTTTAAGTTTAGATATTCTATCTATTTAGAATTGAGTGGAAAACCAAATATCATAATTTCATTTCATTTTCCCCTTTCAACAACTTAATAGAGGCTATAAAAATAAAAATAATTTCAAAGCCAACATCAATTCTGGTTGGTTTTGTCAACAGGGTTGAAAAAAAAGAGATAAATCAACGAGATAAGAGTAACAGAAGCCGAGATCATTGTATTGTGAAACAAAAGAAGTTATTGCGAATAATGAATATATATTTTGCGAACAAAAGAAGGGTCGCTGTACAGAATTATTTATCGTATATGTATCTCGGGTACATTATAACAGAATATTGGCTATGATTCCTAACCTGCACCTTTATTGGGTCCTTTGTGTATCTGTATAAGTATATCTTATTGGATGTCTCGTATTACAATACATATTTTATATACGAACCTAACCCTGTTGGGTCTCAAGATCGGAATATTTTTAATTTACTTTTGGGAATTAAATAATGTTGATTCATTACATATATATACTGTTTTCCTTGCACGGGACTACAGAGTCCCGGACTTTTGGAAGGCGTGTAGCCGAAGCAAACACGTAGAGGTCCTTTGAGACAGCTTTAATGAAATGGTGACATTCCCAGCGATTATCTCTGTATGCACTATTTATTATAGTTATTATTAAAAAAAAATTGAGGTGAACTACCTCTATTTTGCAAGAGCTCAGTACATTAACATTTTACTAAGTTTCAGCTCTAGTAACGTAACTAGGATAGATACATCTCGTAGCATAAAAGCGCTAGGTAATGTATAAAAATGTCACAGCGGAGATGCGGTGAACTCTGTCATACATAAATCTTATGTACGTCATGACGTGGCGCGAGGAATATTAAATAGTTACGATACCTAGTTACTATTTTATGTCATACAGTAGATGTAAGGATGTATACAATACGTGTCTTTAATAGGATCTAGAGAATAGCGACAAGTAGATAGGGCTGGTAAAGCTTAGGTTTTGATACTATAGATATTTAATTATTGATATATAATTGTACAGTTTGTATATAGGTACGAAGCGAGTCTGTGAGTCACAGGCGTGATTGTATGTTATTATTCATCGCATGAGTTGAATGCGGAAAAGTTTTATGTACTGAACCACTCTGTTATATTGGACGATATATTATTATTTCTACGGAGAGAATAAAACTTAACTGTAATCTGGCTAAGAAGTAGGTACCTTTTTATATCTTTTAATTATATCTACATTCGTTTTACCTCTGTAAATTAGCAAGAATTATAATGGGTTTTCATATTCATATTCTTTATTTGCAATACAATGTTAATTAGGTGGTAACTTAAAATTAAAGGTATCATTATAGACCCTCTCGGGCACAGAAAAGTTGGACAATTATACAAGTTAATATTTCTTACATGCTAACACTTATTTATAAAACGCAAATGCAATTACACATCTAATATTTTATATTAAATATTACCATAATATATCACTACATCACTACATATTATAAAACAAAGTCCCCTGCCGCGTCTGTCAGTCTGTTTGCGATAAACTCAAAAACTACTGAACGGATTTTCATGCGGTTTTCACCAATAGACAGAGTGATTTATGAGGAGGGTTTAGGTGTATAATTCGTTAAGGTTTTGTGTAAATTGGCTGATATATGACGATGATATTTGAAGATGTCGGAAAAAATCATGCCGACTGGGAGCTTTACTGGCATGCGCCCAGTAAATGCTCGACGTAACAGGCTGATACGACACTGCAACTGAAAATTAAAATGAAGGTGTATATGCTCTGCTACCCGTAATAATTTTCTTTTGGTACACTGTATAAGCCAGACATCTTAAATTTAATATATAAGTACTTATTTTTATTGATATTTTGTATATACCTAGTTATTGTTTTATTTATAAGTATTAATATTATTTATCTGTTAAATACTCGTCTATGCTATAATAGCATTTTTTTTCATTAAGTATGTTTGCAGTTCATTCTAAAATTTATTTTCATATTCTATATTCTTTATAATACTAGGATTTTTGTTATATATTTTAACACACATTGCAAAAGAACCTGAACGAAATAAAGTTAGTGAAGAACTTTGTATTGCTAATATATTTTTAAATCGAAGGTTACGTTGCTGAGGGCGTTGGTCACTTTCTAGTGGAAATAATGATGGGTGGGTAATTATGTAGAGTGCTACACTTTATAACTGTCTTTCCTCTTGTTTTTTCGTAAATATCTATACTTAATCATATAATAACTGGCTCATTGGTCTCAGTGGTCGTAAGTGCTAAACACGAGGCCCTGGGTTCTATTTCCAGCTCGGCTAAAGTGTTAAAGAGATTTTCTGAAATTCTCAGTTTCAGTCCGGAGTTTGGAATTGTGCCTGATAGATGGCATTAGGCTCGCCCCCTGTTAGATGGGACTTAATAACGGCATCGGTGAAATGTCGGTGTACAAAAAGTACACATCTATTTAATCCTTCAGGGAATACAGGCGTGATGGTATATTATGTGTGATGTTATGATATAATCATATTAGAAAGCTGGCATATCAACACAACCCTGTCTAACATTTCAAGAGATATTCAACCTGTTTCTAGGTACACAATACCTAGAATCTCCTCTCAAGCACTAGGACCCTTATAAGCGATTTGAAACCCGCGTCAAGCGCTATTCATCATCGCACATAGATAGTGTCCACCATAATTCATTCCACAAATACATTGTAATATCAAAGCGTCTAGTCCTAAGGCTCGGCAATAAAGATACAATGTTTGTCCTGTATCAGAGTATATAATATGTACGATAGCGGCCATATCTACTTTGTCTTCCATTGTTTTCTATCTGATGCAATTTTTTTTCAATGCTGCCTTTATTTTGACATTATATTCTGTACGTTGTAGAGGGCACGCATGTTAGCGTACCTCGTGAAAAGTACGTAAATGGGCCCAGATGTCTTTTTAATTTGTTGAACGTCACTCTTAAATATTGTATGGAAAACCATCACAGTTAAGTAGGCATTAGGTAAATTATTTTCGGAAGTACATACATACGACTATAACACGCCTTTTTCCCATGGGTGTAGGCGGCGTGCACAGTTTTTAGATATGGTAAGCAGAAAAAGTTAAAAGCTTACTTACCAAAAATACCTACTGCATGTTGGTATTGGTTCGTCATCTTGTCGATTAAATAATGATGTATGCGATTTGCAAACCTCAATTATCTTATAATAAATATTTATCTGAGTTATGTAGGGTAGGCCGTGTCTTTTTGTCTTTATGAACTGCACGCCACTGGGTGTAGGCAGAAACTGCGGAACACCCCGTGCTATGATCCTTACATAGCCCTTTTGCTTCATCTACATTATATATATATTGATTTCTGAAAATCATTTAATGCCTACTTAACATTTTCGGAAGTGTCACTAATTAAACATTTTCTTGAAAGCAGGCGCTAAGTATTCGGTGTTAATCCCAAGAAGAAATATAAACAAATTACTTAGTTCGACCGCTTATTTTTCTAATGCCCACGCTGGAAAAGGTTAAAATAATACATCAAGTAAGGGTTAGTGTAGCCCTCAGGCTTTGGATAACATTTTATTCATATAAATATCATTGAACATCGCAAAAAGTAAAAGTAGACATTTTGATAAATAATGAATAATCATATAAATAACTGAAAATATATTATTGTAAAAATATTGTATTAGTATATTCTGTGGACAACCTATTGAAACCTACTTTTGGACATTAGGTTTATCCTAAAATGGATTTATTACCTGTACTGATGGCGACTAGCTTGGTAACTAGAGAGTCAGGCGTCACTTTCGAAGATAGATAGATAAAATTGTTTTTATTTCAAATAAACCTAATACACGCACTTATGAAACGTTATAGGACTCTAGTTGCACGGTTCAAAAAAGTTGGCCCTATGGAGAAGAACCGGCAAGAAACTCCATGGATACTCTTGAAGACACTGAATGAAGACGCTGTTCATTCAAGGAGCGTGACCTCATAAGGGCAGGAACAACGGAACGTTGTTTCTACCCTTTTTTGAACAACGGAACCTCGCAGATAGACCGATCTAAGCAGCGTTTGACGCGGTCAGTCCTTGGATCGGTGACTATTTTTCACACATCGAGACCCTCCGTGCCTGGGAAAGCACGTTAAGCAGTTGGTCCCGGGTGTCACACGGAGATGTTTGACAACTAATCTAACCTTAGAGTATCAATGTCTCCCAGTAATTGGGTGGTAGAGGTCAGATGGCAATCGCTACGTGTAAAATAGTGTACATTGTTGAATTGTCAAAATTGAATCGAATCCGTATCGTGCTCTCCAGGTCTTTCCCAGGTAGTTTTATTAGTCTCAAATATGGGACAAGACTGCTCAAGCAAACTTACAATAAAGAAAATTAAACTCAATGAGTTACGGTAAATGGCTCGTGCTTTATGACTCTTGTTATAGTTTTAAAGTACTCCAAGCGAACTGCCCGGTATAGCCTTTTATGTCGATATAAAGCACCAATGTAGGTTTAAGGCATTTTTTCTATCATAAACGAGTACGTCGAGTACAATAATTCTCATTGATCTATGTACGCAAGTGAAAACCGCGCGATCGGGCGAAGTGTTATTTGATTTTTCTATTAAGAAATTCTCAGTATTAACCGGGAGTGTTAACCCTTTTGTGCTCTTGTAATAAAATAACAAGGGATTGGCGCATCAAGGTGGTCATACAATAGTCCACCTCTGCCTAACCCTTCGGGGAATATTTTTGAATCATAGTATGTAAGCTTTCTCTATTAGAATAGAATAGAATATAGGTACATTTATTTCATGTAGAACATGTTCAGGCACTTACGAAATATCGAGACTCTAGCACGGTTGCAAATAGTAAGGTTTATGAAGAAGAACCGTCATGGAACTCCATGGAAACTCTTGTAAAATTTTAGATTTTACAATGAGAGAATAATGTAATTTAATGTTTAAAAAAATGAGAAAAAAATACTACGATAAAAAAGATTGCCATTGCAGTTATAAGCCAGATAAAAAATCTAATGTGTTCGTCATAAAATTTGCTTTAAATTCAACAGATATACTCGTATTTACGAATGTCTTAATTTCCAACACCCACACTGACATTACATGGAACATTAACTATAATCGTGCAGATAAACAAAGGCGTATACATACAATGTTAATTATCCATAATTAAGAGAAACAAACGACAACCGAATGAATAGAAGATTTAACTTTTAAATATATAAACGTAGATACATTTATATATCTAAAGGTCACTAGCTATTCTCTCAAATATTTCACAGACTATCGTGAATCGCGTGAATGGAACTAAAAACTAGACAATTTGGTTCGTAGCATTAAAATTTTCAAGCTTGGATCCTCTTGGTGTTTCGCAAATATATTTCGGCAGCCGGCTGACGTCAGACCTGTCGGACCAAACGCGCGAGTTAGAAGCTTTTTGTGTTCTGATGGAGTTTTTGCTAGCAGTATTCAAGAGCGGATAGTCTGTATGTATGTATATGTTTTTTGCGATAACTAACTGGTAGTGCAGAGTATGTTTATCTACGTGTTGTTCCAGATGTGAAAGTTGTGCATTGTATCTGTGATTGTTAACTAGTGCATGCTAGGTATATTAATCTAAGAGATAAAATCTCTTGATGTTCAGTTGATTTATAGTAGAAAAGTGGTTTTATTTCTTTGGCATCGTGTGTACCCAGACCCGAAACAACTAAATGCAGACGATAAAAACTGTATACCTATATTATTATCTCAATTTTCCTTTAAAAACTGCTCACAGCGAGGTTTTTCATTTATATTGGAGCATCACGGCGTTAAACTAAACCTCTACATACCTAGTGTAAAACGGCTAACGAATGTAGGTTAAACAAGTGAGGTTTATTAAAATCTATAAATAAGTATCTCATTTGTTTTTTTGTGGTGGAGCCTAGATTTAGCGAATACAGGTCGTAATTGGCCACGAGAACCAGAAGGATAGTGAAAATTAACAATGATGAGATGTATTACGGAGGTATTACGGACGTTCATGAACGCCAGTGACCATCATATGACTACCTTACTCACTGTATAGTAAAAAGTATATAGATATATTGCCGTATCTCGTTAGTGATGTTAGAAAACACAGTTAATCGAGTGTCAGTCAGTGTTGGCCCGGTGTTCGCTCGTGTATCGATATCGATACATAGAGTGTCGTCAGCTGACGGTAAACGAGTGTAACATATTACATATCACCACTTTGACTAATGAGCTGTGACTTACCGACGTTGGCGTTTGCAGCCTCCGCGGTAATAAATCACCACTCGTGAAAAATGTTTGATGTGTTTCGGTAAAATGTGTAAGTAATGGATATTCGATACGTTTTCATTATGTGCCGCCAACACAACCTTTTTGGAACGCTAGGGGTATTTATTTAAACCCATTCGATTGATGTTCATTATTTAGGTCTAAATCGGGAAACGGCATCTAACAATTTTGTTTGAGGTTTTATGTCTGTCGTGATGTGAATTGCGTTGTGAATTTACAAATAGGCTATGATTTAGTATTTGATTATTTGGTTTTACGACATATTTTTTAAATGTACCTACATACAACGAATATTCGTGATACGATTTACAGAAGAAAATGAATATTGATCAGTACCTCTATTATGAGTTTTTCACTATTTACTTTCATAGTAAATGTAAATTTTTATGCAAGCGATTATAGTTCTTAACCTGGTTACATTAGGATTTAGAGTCGCTAACATGACATCTCTATAATATCGTAAATAGTAAATCAAAACTTAACTATGACACATATGTCACGTAAGCGACTCTAATCCCTAATGTAACCAAGTTAAGAACTGAAATCGCTATCATGAAAATTTACTTTACTATGGTAGTAAATAGTTAGAAAACTCGTGATAGAGGTACAGGTTGTCTGTGAAAATACGTCAATATCTTATAATGTATTTCTTTACACTATTCGTATAACTAATTAGGGTAAAAGCAACATATGTATTGTATATACAAGCTCCGCAGAGAACTCTTTTTACCCCATAAATAAGACACATGGTGCATCGTATACCTACAAGGAAAACTTGTACCATTTGCATAAACTATATGTACTAACCTATATATCTTCCATAATTGTACATAACGAGTATATGTTGTGATATTTTAAGCAAGACTTTTCATATACGAGTACAAAATTGTAACAATGTACCAAGTACTTGAGGAAATTGTTTTAAGTACAACTTTCCTTGAAACCTTAATCCCGCCTCGCTTTGCAAGGAAAGCAAAACAGAATTAACTTACGAAAATTCCGGCAGAGGCTTTATATATTTTAAACATAAATGCTGTTTTAAGTGTGAAAAACGCATGACTTTTTCTACGCAAGAAGTTTCTTCATAAATCAAATAAGGTACTTGCGATAGTGATCATTTTTACGTTGGGGTACCTATATTATGAGGACAATTTGATACTTGAATAAAGTGGATTTGTTCGTGAAACTTTAATTCAAAGTGTTACTTAGAAGATATAACTTCTCTCTAGTTTTGTAATTTGGGTACAAATTCATACATAAGCATCCACCTAAAATCGTTTTAGTGATATAGCAACACCGAACGTGCTTGCAGCCGGGCGGTGACGTTTGTCATTGTCTTTGACATTTTGACAGCTCCGAGCGCGGGTAAAGCATTTGACGTTAGGCATCGATAGCCATGAAACGGGAGCTACAATTAGTTCAATTGTTTTTTTTATTTCTAACTCCTTTGATACATATAATTATAAAATGCCATCACCACACGCATGTCTATTTTAACTTCTGACATTGGCGGAATTGTCTGCATCGGCAATAGGAATAGTTTGCAATTACTAAATATTGAATAGAAATCATGAGATGGTGAATAAAGTTAAGTTATGAAGTAAATGTAGGTTAGCTATAGTATTATGGATAGTTATAAATGCAAAAACGATATGTTGTATAAGTAATAAGGTGACAGAAATAAATGAAGTTGACAGAGAGAAAGCTGTTTTCTTTCACTTGTTTACGGTACCTCGTCTATACGCTCATCTGGTTTCTGTTCATAGCTTTAGGAACCGTTCCGCATACGGTAAAAATACGAGTATTATCAAATTATCATAATAAACTGAAAAAACTTCAAGGACAATCCTCACGAAAACAACACTGACGACGCGGTTGGCGCAGTGGCTAAGTGATTAGCTTTCTGCGCTAAGTGTCGCGGGTTCGAACAAATATTTGTATGATCTACAGATAGTTGTTTCGGGTCTGGTTGTGTGTGCATGTGACATGTATGTTTGTAAACTGTACCCACGACACAGGAGAAATCCTAGTGTGGGGCAAAGTTTTTTTTAAAGAAAAAAAAAAACTACAGTTTAAATAATCCATACAATATGAGAAAACAATATTAAATTTGTTTTATGAACACTATTGTTTGTCTAGATATGATTTAATAACAGTTAATTTTATTCGATCTGTCTGTACCAGGTATAGAAATTTCAGATACAATTTTCATTTCATACAAAAGATAGGTAATTTGATTTTCTTTGTTTTCTACTTTTTAATTTAAACCATTGTGTATGCAAAGAGCTTCATAATATAATCAAATTACATATAAAATAATAAATTCAAACTATTTAATAACATTATAGAGTCTAGTTAATTGAAGTCAGTGAGTAGTCGACTTTAATAGTAAATCATCTGGCGAACAAAAGGATAGACTATGTTACCTGATATGTGTTACCTTTTTTTAAATAACTGCTATGCCTATTAATTAAATAATATATCATTTGAACGCTTCCACTATTTCCTGAGAAAACATCTATTTCTGATGACAATGTATACGTGTCTGGTATTTTATTGTACCACTCTCTAAAAGAAATTCTGTAAAATTGCGTCGAAGGCTTGCAGTGTTACATGCAGTGAAAACCAAGCCTAAATCCGAGCGTCTATGCTAGAGAAGACACAAAAGGCTGACACTTCAGAGAATTCTCTGGCGGCGATGATAACTTCCTATGAAATGATAGAATCTGAGTTATCACCACCTATATTCAAATATTATAATAGATATAGGTCACACCCATAGGCTAGCAAATCCGCAGGCCCGTTAGCCCCATTCAAAAAATAACATAGAAAAAGTTTTTCGCAAAGCGTAGAGCCTTTTTCTCTTAACTTATTTGCGGTGCCTAACCTATAGTTACGTATCTAGTACCTAAAACTATTCACTAATTGTTCCCCGATGCGAAAAATGATATATATTATAATTATTGTTTGATGTTGTCGCTTAATTATTTAAAACCGGCGCGCTCTGGTGTCAATTTAATACAACTATTTTCTCCTAGTTTTCATACTCCACATTATAGGGTTCAGCTGTGGTTCAGCCTCTCAGTATAATTAGATTACGGGGAATATTAAACTAATTTGAGTGGATACACCAAGTGGATGCAACTGATATGAACTTCTCTCTAGAGATCTATTTGTATACTTACTCTGTACTAGATTGTGCTACTACATTCATGAACACTAATTGAATTTTAGAAGACCTAAGTGATTAAAATTGTCATAAATTGTCCACATATCCTCCAAGCAAATGATACTTGTGTTCAAAAATTTTACAAGCACTACTTCTCTCACAATTTCTTGTGAATGCACACATAGTGTACAAAATCCTGCAAAAATATCACACATAAACATTCTTAAAATGCCATATTACCGTATCTTAAAGCAAAAGCTTAAAACAAGAAGTACCAAATATAATAAAGAATCCATTATTTAATAAACCTTTTTTCTGGGTAGAAACAGAAATGCATGGCATTTTTTTTTAAAAGACGCTGCTCCGCACTTTGCCTAATTCTTGTATCGTGAGTGCGTTTACAAACACAAATATTCACATGGATACACTCTTACATCTATACCCGGAACAACTACCTGTAGATCATAAAAAAAAATTGTCCCGTGCGAACCCGCGTCCCATAGCGCAGCAGTCGATATCTCAACCACTGCGCCATCCGTGTCGTTAAAATATATCGTGTATGTGGTAATTTTTTATATAATAAGTGCGTTAAAAACACTCTTCGTGTAATTTTATAAGTACCTAGAGACTTAAGCAAAAAAATCATAACATTTCACTAAATTACTAAGCGGCTTTACGTTAGTAAAGCTTACTATTAATTAAATATTTTTCATTATGAGACGGCATTGGTCCTCTATTATTAAACTATTTTATGTAGAAATATTTCTTCATTTAGTGCTTTTGTAAAGCTCCTCATATCCAGTGTTTGTCGAAGTAATATAACTGAACTAATAAAAATATTCCAAGATTTTCCACAAACTTTATACATGTCAACAGTCTAGACTACGCCATAATTATTATAAAAAAAATGTTTTATAAAGTACTTGAAAAAAAAAAGCATATGATACTTTAAAAGTGGTATTTGTAAAGAATCTTCACAAACTTTAAGTACACTATCAAAGTACAGTTTCAACCAAAACAAGCAAGTTCATTTCCCTGTCAGCTTAACCGCCGATAACGTCTTTCAAGATATACGCGTATGGTAATGGGAAAACTTTGCGTATAACTACGTTAAATATCGATTCTCTAAGGCGATATTTGGGTAGTGATAAATCCTTCGATGTGCCGCGTGTTGTCGAAATATAACGTACCTATACACTTAAAGTAATGAAAATATAAAGTATCCTATTGATACACAAAACCTACTCGTAACGAGGCTAATGTCCCAATACGGGATATAATTTATATGAAAGGCCTATACGTTCCTAGCGATTGTTCGGGGACTGTTATGAACCTTTGCCTGTTCGAAAAACACATTCCATTACCAAAAAAGCGAGAATGTCTACCCGATTTTCAGCATGGGTACGTGCCAAGATTAAAACCTTTTTTCTTCTAAGGGAACAGTTTTTCTAAAGACTACTTCAATAGCTTATTTCAACTTTCAAGATTGCTGCTAATTTAGATTGCAGTTCTTGTTTCAGTGATTTTTAGGTAGTCGTTTTCTTTTCTGCAATAATTTGTACCTACGATTTACTTCGAAGGGGCTCGAAGCTACATAGCTATCGCACTGAGTGGTCGATTTGCGAGGTTAAGCAACGCTTGACGCGGTCAGTCCGTGGATAGGTGACCATTTTTTACACATCCTGACCCCTCCGTGCCTCAGAAAGCACGTTAAGCTGTTGGTCCTGAGCGTTATATGAAGACCCATGACAGTCGTTACGGATGTCAACAGCCAAAAAAAGACTGACAAGCAGTCTAATTTTAGAGTATCATAGAGTATCAGTGTCTCCTAGTAATTGGGGGACAGAGGTCAGATGGCAGCCATTCCGTGTAACATACTGATATTCAATTGCAACCGGTTAGCCTGAAAGCACACCGTAATATAGTTTGGAAAAGGCTAGGCAGATGACATACGATTAATTTCGTCAATTTATGTATATTACCGGTGTGTTTGAATTTACGATTCTATTCACAAATATACGTTTTACCGATTGTGCATCTTGTGGCTGCGGCGGTTTTGATATATCGAATGTGTTTTGCAGTTTATCGCTTCCAATAAACTATTTGGACGTGTCAAAACATGGTCACTGACATTTACTGCGGCAATCCCGCTAAACCGTCATAGATTCGTTGTTATGTTTTAGGTGACAGGTTTGTATTGCTGTGAAAAGGAAGTATTTTTCTTCTTGATTAAGTTTCTTGTAGTGTATATATAATGTTAAACATTAATTATGAACCGCTTTTGTATAATATTGTCGGTGTCAATAATATAAAATATAATTTACTAGCTTCCGCGCGCAGCTTCGCCCGCGTGGATTATGAATCCGTGCATTTTCCCGGGATAAAAAGTAGCCTATGTGCTATTCCAGACTATAATCTATCCCTGTGCCAATTTCATCCAGATCCGTTCAGCCGTTCTGGCGTGAAAGAGTAACAAAGATCCATCCATCCATCCTCACAAACTTTCACATTTATAATATTAAGTAGGATTAGCTAGCAGTATAAGAGTGTAGTTATTGATTGAACTGCAAGATGGCATGCAGTCCAATTGACTGACTGCATTGTAATTGCAACACAAATTGCAGATGCAGTTAGAATGCTCGAAAACCATCATTCCTAACTTAAATTAACAACTTTATGGTATATAGGTATATACTACTATATTAACATATATAAAATACTTATAACTTTGTTAATAACTCAGTATTAAATTAATGCGAAGTGCTGATGATATTTTGCATTCATACGTAATTCATATGGCTACCCGCAATCGCCTCGTGCGACAACAGCCATTATCGATTGCGGCCTATCACCCGCTCAACAAGTGCGAGGGCATTGTACGCTATTGTTGCTTGGTTTGTATCACACATTCATCATTATAAGATAACATAACATAGCATCACGCCTGTACTCCACGAAGGGTTAGGCAGAGGTGTAATATTGTAAACCCACATTTCACTGCATTTATTTTTGTTTTTATTGAGAGATTTTATAGTTTAACATTGTACTATTCATAGTCCGACAAGACGGTGCAATCGGTTTGACTGTGGGATCTTAGTCTCTAAACATGTTAGTGTAGATATATTTAGGCACAGTAGTGTAGTAAGCATGGTAACAAATAATTTAATCGTTCTGTAGTGGCACTGATATTACCAATGAGATGATCGCAATTCCACCGCTGCCCATCATATATAATGTAAATATCTAATGGTATTTATTTTTACTTTTTGCTGTCTGATTGAGTCCCATGTAATAGAGAGTGAGCTTATTGCCATATACCGGGATAGCACAGTTTCAGACTCCGTGCTGCTATTGAAAATTTCCACCCAGAAAAACCCAATAACATTTTACTCGGCCTAGTAATCGAACCCGAACACGCTCAGCAATCGCATTTGTGACCATTGCGTGCATTTTGCGATTTGTGTTTATGAAATTATGTTACCAAGATCCTCTTTTACTTATGCACACATAAATCTTTGCAGGATGAATAGCACGCTAGCAAAAACACAGCGAGGACCACCACGGTAATATTTCTTCCTCACGATAATTCATTGTAGGTCTCTGAGGACCTCAGGAGTTTGGAGTGGTTTTATACGGGTTGATGTCAGATAGTGATATTTTATGGTATTTAGGAAACAAACGATATCTTCCAATGCCGTTACTTTACTTGCACTCCTAACATACTAATAACTGTTAACTTGTAATAAGACACCTTTAAAAAAAGTAAAATTTTCTTTAAGTTAGGGATACAGGCAAACTTGTGCTACTTTACTGATTTGTACTAGGCAATATTAGGAGTATAGGCGAAGATACGGCGTTTGACTGATACAGTGTAAAACTTAAATTTTAAGTTAAAACAATATTCACTATAAAAAATATTATGTTGCCAATCACATTAAACAAATTTTAATCATCATCTGTAGGAAACAGACATCATTAAAATGCCTTTGTCTTGACACGTTGATGACAAGCGTGTGCGCTAACTGACAGGACTAAATATCCATCCAATTTCTCATGTGTTTCATTAGAAACAGTCATAGTGAGGACTGATTGGTTTCATTTTGAAAACAACAAATAATTGACTGCCGAGCTAGGTCCTTCAGACCATTGATGTTTGTTACTAGCAACTCTGAAATCTTTTCTAAACATCCAGTCGATTTTCTGCAATCTAGACTCTTCGGATATTACTATACAGTCCGCCCGTTTGTCTACTTGCAAGTCAATTTTTACACCAACTAGCTTTTTAATAAAGCGTCTGAGACTCTGAGCTAACACTTTCGCCACGACATTATACAGCCGAGACGTAGACCTACGTCTCGGCTGTATAATGTCGTGGCGAAAGTGTAGTGTACCTGTACACTATACATATATGTAAGTATATAGCTACGTATGAAAGATAGTAAAGGTCAGCTCTCCGATTATAGTAGACGGAGATTAAAAATATTATAGACGCTATCCGCGCTAGTTTCATATTTCTGTTCATAGGCTATGATTACGCCACCTTCATGTAATTTATTACTGTAATAATACTTCACCTTACTCTTGCCGGATTCGCGATATTTCAGGAACATGGCAAAAATGAAAAGCTTAAAAACGCGGTTGTACAATGTAAAGGATGATCCGAATGGTCTAAAATATTCTGAAATGCGGCCGTTTGGTCGGTCGTTTCTGTAGCTGGTCCAGTTCCAGTCGCTACGATCACTTGTCCGGATTTTCATACGACTAGGTACCTACGGCCTGAATCAAACCCGTACCGTAAGTATATGGTCATTTCAGCAGCAGAGATTATCAGCTACATCGAAGAAGATATTTACGGTAGTCTCGACTTAGGTAGTGGTTCAAACCATTGAGTTTGAACCAAGAACCAACTACAATAGAAAAAAAAGACGTCTACATCATAGATAATAATTTACTTCGATATTTAGTTTGTTGATCGGATAATCCGAAACCGATAATAATTAACCTTTAGATATCGAGAGGTATCCATTGATTTAATAAGTCAACGTTTATTCTTGTTACAATATTAGGTCATGGCCAGTAACTAAAGGCTAAAGGAGGTAACAGAGGAACAAGATCTAATTACTTTTTGTTGTACTTTTTACTTAATCACTATCCAGTTTCAACTGGGTTGGTTTAAGAAAACTTTTTCTATTTAACCGCTTCATTAGTATTAGTCGTATGTGCAGCTATAAGGCAGTATAAAAGAACGTTGTTCTCCATAATTGCATAGCAGAACATTCGCAATCGGAATAGCTTTATGTCTGACATGTCAAATATGTTAATTGCATTGCTACGTACGTCGCAATGAACATTTTAGAATCGTCCGAATTGAAGCATATCCGATTGCGAGTATGATGCGGAATTAGATGGCGTGGCTGATAATATGAGGCATGAGTCAGTTTCGAGCCAACCGCTGACCTGCGGCCGGGCAGGATTATAATACCCTTGTTGCATGCCACACGCGATTGGGCTCGATAATTAAAGCAAATAATTGCGAAACTAATGTTCTGATGCTTATCATAAGGCACTGTCATACGTGTATGAAGCCGCTATTATGGTACTGATTTTTATATCCTCTGTAAAATATTTTTTTTATTTAAAGGACCTACCAACAAACGATATGATAATTAAAATAAACACCATAAAAATCGATTGTTCGGAATGAATAAAAAAGTAATAAAATGTGGGTAGACAAGTAAAATTTTTTGAAATCTACCCGTATTGCTGTAGATAATCTTTGGTACGGCTGTTTTGGACTTTGCCAGTCGTGGGTAGTATGTGATTGGAAGGACGTCATGTGTCAATTGTTCACTATCGGTCTCGGAGCGATTCGTGTGTCCTTCGTTTATTGGTTTATAGTGGGTGCGCGTTGATTGTAGACTGTATATTATTATTGCTTTACGAAAATTTTCTGTTGCGCATAACCTGTGATGTTAGTGACGACAAGGAATTTCGGGTTAGTGAACAGAACACTAGTTTCATGAAGTGTTTAGTGACTCGTGCAGGTAAAAATTCTGTGGTGGTCGTTAAGCGGTGTTTGCTATTAGCTTACGTGTTAGTAGCGGTATCTGATCCGCGTTAGTGAAAGAATAATCATATTGTGAAGTGTTTAGTGATACATGCGGTGTGTGCCTTTAGTTCGCAGTGTTAATGGTGATAAACAACCGACGTTAGTGAAGGAATAATATTGTTGTGAAGTGTTCAGTGTCACGTGGAGGAGATAACTTCGGCGGTCGCCGTGGTGTAGGCGGTGTACGCAGCTTTTGGTAAGTGTTTCATAAATATCATTTAGAGGAATCTTAACCCTTTCAGAAGCGTACCTACGTTAGGAAATATCGACTGTGAACTGGCAACATATCCTATCTCGATTTTATGAGGATTTTACTTGGTTATACTATTCTAAACTATTTCATATCCGGCAGCGCTGCAATAAGCATATTTTACTTCAATCAAAATTAGACGCCAAAATCGAATTCATTCAATTTGTACTAACATCAACCGCGTTGTATTCACAACACGGTCGATAGTTTCTTCTTAATCCTGTAATGTTGTCAAAAATGAGATAGTACCAGTTGCCAGTTCACAGTCGATATATTGTTTACCTTTTTGTTGCTTAATAAAGGCAAAACGGCAATTTATAATTAACTTTTGTATTCAAATACTGTTTTTACAATTAAGTAAGAATTTATAGGAATAAATCTAGACGGCTAGGCTTATATTTTGTGAACCTATTGAATCCAGGTCCTCGGAAACATAAACTTAATAGCGACGACGGTTGACTATGTTGGCGCAGATTGATTGGTATAATGTATTATGATTCAGCTTGGAGAACTATTCACTCCTTCATAGTTGATGCTATTTCTATAGAGGTCACCGTTTCATATTGGTATCCAGTGTACCTATACTCTATTTATGCGTTATTGTAGATTCATTGTTACGTAATAAGCAGTAATTACTCATGCGAGTGTCTCGCGGTAGGTACTATGGAATTAATTATAGGTATGCAAATTAATTTCTAACGATATGTGTGCTTCATGGTAGCTATAATTAATATTTTTTGCTGTGGTAGTACGCTTTTAAAAGTGTGTTCTACTTTTAATGTCCACCCGTTCTAGTAAAATTGGTGGACAATAAAAGTTAAATTATAGAACCTTTTTAGGTTGGTCAACGAAGGTATAGATATTTAGGTAGTGTAGTGTTTTGTATAGAAAAGGTTCACTTTGGTCTATTTAATGCTACGCTGCAGGTGCTTTGTCCAGCAAACAAAGCCTTTGGATGTCTAGTGTCGATATGTTTGACCACTGAAGCTAGATGACAAGTGTAAGCAGGCGAATGTCACTGTAGAGTTTGAAACACCTGCGACAGTTCTGAGAGTTGCAGACAAAGCGCATGCGTCGATCACTTGCTTACTTTGCCTCTAAGTTTGGATGGATGAACAATGAACATTCTTTGTGGCACACGTCCGCTACTTACACATCGTGCGTGAACGCAATCGCTTTGTCGTTTTCATCTTACATTTCTGCGCCAGAGAGCAAGGGACAACAAATTGACCTAATACACGTTGTTTGATCTTTGTCTGGCTTTCATATCAAGCGGAAAACTTTTTGTGAAAGAATCAGAAGCGGGATTTGTGAAGGTGCACGATTATTTCAGTAAGACACGGCCTATCGATTTGGCTTTTCATAGAAAAGAAAATTTCGTGGAAAAGCGGTATGTTTTTGAGAAACCTTTAGAAGTTTTTAAAACGAAAACAACTTTCTTTTATAGTTACTAACTAGGGTAATATTTGCAGGATTAGAACAGTTTCGTTCCGCGCGTCTGCTGTAAATCGCAGTGCCGCACTTTTTTTCGATTTGGAAGTGAAATATGCATGTAGGTATTGTGTATTAGAATTGAACTTGAACTAAGATCTATTTATCAGATGACTGTAAGTTACTATAGATTATGCTACTACTCTGTAGGTACAGTCAAATTCTGCTTAAAGTCTTTAAAAATACATGCTTTTGATAAACTTTTGTCGAATTCCTTTTAATTAATTTATACTGAATTATATTTGTCGGTGTATATTTTTCGCATATTATTTCACTTTGCAAAAGTTGTCTGCAACAGTCTTCGGGATTAGATAACTGAGGGAAGTGCTTGCTATCAGAATTTTAATGTTGAGGGAGGCTGCAGGTTAGGATGGGGTAGGAATAGGCTTGCCAGATGGCCGGGCAATCCGGGAATGTCCCGGAATTTTGTGTATCGTCCCGTGTCCAGTAATTAGACTTTATTGTCTCGGATTCCGAAAACATTCTAGTTTTTTTCACAAAGTTGTCTACCAAAATTTAAATTAATCAATAAGTAAAAGCGTGGTGCTCAGTTTTGGTTATGTTTTTATAATATTATAAAAATACACAATAAGTATTGAAGTAGGTATGTAACTTTTACCTGAATTAAGAGTTAATAAGAGTAAGTATTTAAAAATAACTTGCATATTTGATTTTCCTTTAAAAATACAAAAAATAAACACATTATCGAGTCTTAATTAAATACCTATTTATTTTCATATAACTATTTATTACTAGGGCCCGAAACCATTACCCAAGAATTGTCCCGGAAATGATAAGCCTGTAACTGGCAACCCTAGGTAGGAAGCGTGCGTTTAATGTCAGTGCCAGGCGCCAGCCGAGAGCTTGAGTGATCAGCCGACATCACCATCCGACGTACTTCTTTATTTGAGAAACTACGTGGGAATAAAAATAGAAGGCAAAGTTCGGTGTTTTCAATCACGGAAACAATCTAGAAATAGCTGCGTTTACAGTAGAGTCATGTCATTTTAGGGGCGGATAGCAAAGAGGTTTGATGTTTTAGGAAAGAAGGATGAATAAAATATATATTATATTATAATAAAAGTGACCTCATTGGTCTAGTTAGTCGGAAGCGCGACTTCTGAGTGTGAGGTCTTGGGTTCGTCGATGGCATGCGTAGATGGCAATAGGCCCACGCCCCCTTCCGGCGAAATGCGAATCTGTGTACGTATACAAATAGTACATTTCTGCCTTACCCTTCGGGGAACACAGGTGTGATGTAGAATAAATAAGATTTGGAAATATTCTAAATATTCAATTGAGAAACTATTTTGAAGTTGTTTAAAAGGAATTAGTGAATATTCCTGATTTCTGCCAACAAAATCCTATAGAACAAGAGTTGCCCAAATTAAGTAAGTACATGAAAGGCCCACATATTTATGAAGGTTTTAAGTTAAATTATGATAAACAGCCAACCGTAAATATCCTAGATGACAAAACCACCTGTCTGTAAGTAATGATACGCGCCCTTTTGCCTAAATATAAATGAGCTCACAATTCACGTTGAATATGAAATACTGTACTATACAAAACTCTTTTTCCAACTTACATAATTATGTACTCTGTGGCTGTATACAGGAATTCAATAAAGAAATAGTTTACCTGTAACTCTCAAACTATGTATGTATTGTGTGACTTTACAAATGCCCCTAAAATATCCATCGATATGTTTAGGGTTACGGTCACAAAAACCATGTTTTGGCATATCTATTTACCGTTGAGAAGAATCCCCGGGATGTATGTTAACGGCATTACAATATACGGTATAACAATATAAAATGAAAATAAAACAAAAAAAAAATATCTAAAAAAAAAGAGGAGAACCACCTTTGCCCATTTTGACCGATAATATCACTGTTTAAGACAAAATCATTTGTTTAACATTGACTTTTTGTATGAGTAAACCACCGTTTATATTTCAAATATCTGGAATTTAGTTTGTGAACACGGCCCTTATTGATACGTTTGTTTGTCGATAAATCTGGACTCGGACTAAAACTAACCCATTTTACCATCACCATCTCGCGTTACTTACCATCTTATTTTCTTTAAAGATGTCAATTTCATGATCTATACTATAAGTAGTGCCCATTACGTGATAATTAGGCTCGCCCCCTGTGCCCAAGAAATCAGCATCGGCGAAATATAGATATATAATAGGTTCATCCCTACCTAACTGTTTTAGCACAAAAATGGAATTTCTTTAGTAAAACTCGTGGAAGATTTGATATTCGATTTAATTTTTGGAGTATTAATGTTGCAGCTAAATGTTCAAGACCGAAAGTGATTTTTTTCAAATTGTCTACCTTACAATTCTTTATAATAAAAATAAAAACGGCTTCATAGCTCACATACATGAAAGAGAAATTTTGGTATTACAATTTTGTTAGGCGCTTGCACATAACCTCCCCCCGTTGAAGGGTGTAGGGCTTCAACCTCGAAGATCTTGAGCCGTAGGCAGGGGACACAAGCGAACTAGTGATCGACGTATACAGTCCTTCGTAGTTTTGACATCTGCGACTCGGGATATTCCGTCTGGTCCAGGGAAAAGTTTGACAACACGTCCAAGCCGCCATTTTAATGGTGGTACGTTATCTTCATGTAGCAGCACTAGGTCTCCGATATTGAGGCTCGTGGTATCTGTTTTCCATTTGGTGCGTTGTTGCAATTCGGATATATATTCTCTTTGCCATCTTCTCCAAAAATCTTGCCTTATTCGTTCAATACGGGCGTATCGTTGCAGATTGGTATCATTGCAGCCTTCCAGGATTGGAGTTGGTAGCGCATTCAATGGTCTTCCAATGATAAAGTGCCCTGGGGATAAGGAAAGGAGATCGTTAGGGGATGATGACATGGGACACAAGGGACGACTATTCAAAATTGCCTCCACTTGTGCAAATAGGGTGCCTAGTTCTTCAAAAGTTAAATGGGTATTTCCCATGACACGCTTAATGTGATGCTTGGCTGATTTAATACCAGCCTCCCATATTCCACCAAAATGAGGAGTGTATGCAGGTATAAATGAAAATTTTATTCCTTCTCCAGATGCAAACTCAGAAAGAGATTCATTATTATTGTTCAAAAAACTACGTAATTCCTTCGCGGCCGCTACAAAATTTCGTCCGTTATCGGAAAAAATCTCCGTTGGTTTTCCACGGCGGGCCACGAATCTACGAAGTGTCATTATGAAAGCTTCTTTAGTCAGGTCACTAACGGCCTCTAAATGTACGCATTTAAACCGGAGACATATAAATAAACACAAATAACACTTCACCAACTTAGCACCGCGGCCCTTTCGATTTAGAATAAAAAATGGACCGGCATAGTCAATACCTACTGATTTGAAAGGAAAATCGACTGAAACACGATTCAAAGGTAAATTACCCATTTTGGGGCACAAAGTTTGACCACGAACGCGTGTACAGATGACACATCTCTTAACAACGGATCTAGCAAGTTTCCTACCATTGATAGGCCACACAGACTCTCTGATAGTTGCTAGAAGTAACTGTGGGCCAGCATGTAAGTTACGCAAGTGTTCACGCTCGAAGTAAATTCTTGTCACATGATGAGAGGAGTCTAGTAGTATTGGGTGACGTTTTTCGAATGAATAATTAGAACAATCTAACCTCCCTCCGACTCTTATTAATTTAGTGTTACGATCTAGAAACGGAGATAGACATAATAATTTAGAATTTTGTGGCAATTGTTTATTAGAAAGCATTAATTTGTAATCAGCACTAAAGGATTGCTTTTGTGAGATGAGACAAATAAAATTGAATGCATCATTAAGTTCATTTACGGATAAAGAACCGATCCGTTTGTTATCTTTATTTGAAGATTTAGAATTGTGTAAAAAGCGCAAAATATATCCAAATATTCTATTTAATTTGGTAAAATTAGAAAATTTACTGAAATCAAATGTAGATTCTGGCGTTGTGATATAGTTTACCCTTGTTTCAGGCAAATTTATATTTGGGGTTTGTTGTAAAGTTGGCCACTGTGATTCGTTATCATGAAGGTACGCAGGGCCCTTCCACCACATACTATTAGCGCGCAGCTGACGTGCGTTTACACCTCGGGAAATTAAATCTGCTGGGTTGGACTCAGTAGGAACATAACGCCATGAATTTTTATCAGTAAGCTCCAAAATCTCGCCTATTCTGTTCGCTACAAAAGTTTTTAGTTTATTGGGATCATTATTAATCCAGCAGAGTACGATGTTAGAATCGCACCAATGTGTAATACTTGTAGGTGCATACCTTAAAGAATCGATAACACTTTTGTACAGTCTTGCCGCCAATAAAGCAGCACACAGCTCGAGACGCGGTATAGTAGTAGGTTTTAAAGGGGCAACCTTTGATTTTGCGCATAATAGTCTTATAGTAACCTCATTATTTTCGTTCAGCGATCTTACATAGATACATGCTCCGTAAGCACGTTGCGATGCGTCGCTGAACGAATGCAATTCTATGGACCTGGGTGCATCACAGATAACTCTCCGGGAAATTTGAAGATCTGCAAGCAAAGGTAAGTTACTAGAAATTTCATACCAACTTTCTTTAATATCATCGGGTACAGGCTGGTCCCAATCAATGCCTTGTACCCATAATTTTTGTATTAATATTTTAGGCTGAATTATGCAAGGACTTAATAAACCTAAAGGATCAAAAATACGGAATGATTGTGACATTATAAATCTTTTGGTAATTATATCGTTTTGAATAGTCATTTTTACAGGAATATGAAACGTATCATCGGAAGGATCCCAGCCAATTCCGAGAGTGTTCGACGATTCGCTGAGAGTAAGTTTTTCATTAGTATTAAAATCTGCATTATTAAAAAGTTTAGGCAAATTAGTTTTGTACTTTCGTAAGGGAAAACAAGCCGAGTTTAGAGCATTAGAAACGGAAATTTGTATGTATTTCAGCTGAGTTTCGTCATCAGAGCCTGTTATTAAATCATCTACAAAGAAATCGTTTTGAATTATAATTTTGATCAACTCATCATTACAATCTTCGCCCACTTGCCAAAGACATCTCGTGCTAAGGTAACTGGCACTTGCAGTACCGTAAGTGACAGTACCTAGTCGCAGAGTTTTGATAGGCTGCGACTCATCCTCTCTCCATAACATCAGTTGTAAATTACAATCTTCTTTATCAACAGCTACTTGCCTGTACATTTTAGCTATGTCACCGGACAAGATATATTTGTATTGACGTGCTCTGATTAAAATAGAGAAAAGAGAGTTTTGTAGATTTGGGCCTACCATAAGAATATCATTGAGGGAATATCCGGAACTAGTCGATGCTGAACCGTCAAACACTACCCGGATCTTGGTGGATTCGCTATCCTCCTTGAAAACTGCGTGATGGCATAGAAAATATGACGGATTAGGAATAGAAACCGGTGACTCTGAAAGATGACCTAAGATTGAATATTCACGAATGAAATCTATATATTGTGACTTTAATGTGGGATTTTTTCGAAAACGTTTTTCCAAATTAAGCAGTCTTTTTTTTGATTGGATATAAGAGTCTCCAAGGCGGTCAGGCGATTCCTTTAGTGGAAGTTTCACACAAAACCTGCCGTCACTTAATCGAACTGTATTATTTCGAAAATGTTTTTCGCACGCTATTTCGTTGGGGCCTATAATCTTCTTTTGCGGAAGATCTTCAAGTTCCCAGAATTTAGTAAGCATTTGGTCTATATTGGATTTTGAAATTATTGCACTGTGACATTGAATATTTTGATTTAGAATTTGTGAACTAATAGGTCCGGCTATTATCCAGCCAAATTTTGTATTTTGCAATTTAGGACTGTTAGGACCTAGTGAGCGTTGCTCCTTACCTAGGATATCCCAAAATATGTCAGCTCCAATTAATAGTTCAACTGGAGCAGGCTGGTGAAAGTTTGGATCGGCCAACTTAATGGATTCAGGAATTTTCAGGGTTTGAACATCAACGGGAGCCCTTGGAAGATCTCCAGTAAGTTCCATAAGAACATAGCAAGATAAAGTGATATGGTAAGTATTGTGCATGGATTTCAGGTGAGTAACACAACTTTCTTTTATCTTATCACAATAACTATTGCCTATCCCAATAACGTTTATTGCTTCTAATGGATTGCATTTTAGATTTAATTTTTGTTGCAATGATTTTGTTATAAAGGAAGATTGGCTGCCGCTGTCTAACAGCGCGCGCACTCTTTCTACCTTATTATTTAGTGGATTATGTACTTCTATCATTGCTGTTGATAAAAGTACTTGACTAATGTTTTCCTTTGAGAAAGCCACTACATACTCATTTTTATTTTCATTTAAATTACAGTTAGCTGAAATATTGGGATCGTGCAGAAGAGAGTTATGCTTCTGATTGCAATGTCGACATGGACCAAAACCACACTCACTTACAGGATGGCCTTGCCGAAGACAATTTTTACATAATTTATATTGAGATACATATGACATTTTTTCTTGAACAGATTTGGATTTGAACATCGGGCATTCATAGATTTTATGATTTCCATCACACACTACACAAAGAAAAACAGTTGACAAATTGCGAGATTGCGATGTAGATGCAAATGTATTAGTGCCTTGAAAGCGATTTGATTTATGAAATGTTTTGTTATTGTTTGAGTGAACCTGATTAGTTTGTTGAGAGAGACGTGGAGTAAATTGCTGTTTGAAATTATTATTATTGTTGCTGTTTGGATTTTTATTGCGATTCAGTGACTCTAAGACGTCTGCACGGTCAATTAAAAATTTATTAAATTGATCTAAGCTGGGCACGTCATCTAAACTATTGCGGTATTCTTCCCATTTTACGACGGTATGATTATCCAATTTAGAAGATAACATAAATATTATTAGTAAATCCCAGTGGTCAGTAGGCTGACCGAGACTGGCCAATGCACGTAAATTTTTAGTGACGTGATCAACTACAAAACGTAGTGATTTTTCTGACTCACGGTTTAACTGTTGTACGTTAAATAAGGAATCTAAATGGTGATTTATTAAAATCCGTTTATTATCGTACCTCTCGCTAAGCAATTTCCAAGCTTCCTTATAGTTAGATGAAGATATCTCTAAGTTTGATATGATGCGTGCAGCGTCACCCTCCAGATATGAAACTAAATAATGAAACTTGTGAATATCGGCGATGCGATCATTTTTATGAACTAAACTCAAAAAAGTGTCCCGAAACTCCAACCAACGAAAATGAGATCCGTTAAATTTAGAAATTTGAATACGCGGTAATTTAAAACTTGAAGCTTGATGATCGATGTCCGCATTAAATACAGATTGTCTTCGTCTATTTTCATCATCATTTGCACTATTGTATTCCTGAATAAATGTCTTAGACATAGCTATATTTTGAACTATATCATTTTCAATGCGTTCACGCTCATCAAGTTCTATTTGGATATTTGGTGAATTTAAAACCTCAATCTCAGTCTGCAAATCATCAAACCTTGTCGACAACCCTTCAAATTTACTAAGCTTCAAATTTAATTCTGCCAGTTCCATTGTAGACATCTGTGCAGGTGTGCTAATTTTGTCTAAATAATTCTTAAATTTTGTGATCTGTCCTTTAATTGAACTGCGCTTGGCTAATAACTCCTTCAAAGTAGCCTTCTGTTCATTACCTAATGTCATTTTGATACAATACTTATTTATTACTTTAGTGTAAATTAAACAAATGTATGAACATGTAATGAACTCTGAATAAGAACTTTAGTTTATTCTTTGACGCAAATTTGATGGCAATCGACAAAGCAAAGAAATAAGAAGGAATAAAACAAGATATTCTCACAATCCTCCTTCCGGTGAATCCACAACAAGAAGCTGGTTAGTGCCTCGCATAACCCACTGCTGGTAATGATGGTGGGCTACCTTACTGAAGCTGCCACAGCAATGCAACGTACTGCCTGAAATTATTCGGCAAATAGGCTGAAGTATGCAATAACAACACACAATGCGTATAGTTAATGATATGATTTTTCTATATTAAAGTATATTTGCATACGGTAAATTACTTGGGATTACCTTGAAACGAAAAAATATGTTAGTAGGTAGATATTTTTTTTCTGGTACAAACAATGAAATTACCACAAGTGCAGGCTTATTTGAGTAATTTAGTCAGCGTGAATGGATTTGCAATGATAAAATTGATGGATTGGATTTGAAAAATGGAAATGTAATGGATAATATGCGTTTGGAATGAATTGAATCACTTTGGGAACAAAGGAATGGCACTTAACTTGGTGAAATGTTGAAGCTTCACGATTTTCCGGCACGATCTTTAGTTGATTCGTTGACCAGGAGTGTTCTGTTGGCTTCTGCTGCTAATATCACCTGATTTTGCCACTAATATCATCAATCCTTTATCTTCTTGCAAATTCTGTACGAATGAAATACACTGGCATGAGATTGCCGACAGTATAATTTTCTGCAAACTTCTTGGTGTCCTGTCACGGTCGCCAAACTTTTTGTTTTAGCACAAAAATGGAATTTCTTTAGTAAAACTCGTGGAAGATTTGATATTCGATTTAATTTTTGGAGTATTAATGTTGCAGCTAAATGTTCAAGACCGAAAGTGATTTTTTTCAAATTGTCTACCTTACAATTCTTTATAATAAAAATAAAAACGGCTTCATAGCTCACATACATGAAAGAGAAATTTTGGTATTACAATTTTGTTAGGCGCTTGCACACTAACCCTTCGGGGAATATAGGCGTGATGCTGTTATGTAAATGGATAATATTTTGTACTGGATAATTAATTAATTATCAATTGTTCATGGTTCGGGCAATTTCAATCCCTCAAACTTAATTAGGGTCTCATAACGCTGACTAATCGTATCAACCTAAGTACCTACTTATCAAACGATATTATGAGGTTGCTACACTTTATTAGTAACTGTTTTTTATTAAATCTTGTTAATAAAGACACTTTATTATTTTAATACAAACCTAAGTAAGTAGATACCTATATAAATATTGTGTAGCTTGGCTGATGAACTACTTATATATATAAGATTCTATCATTAAAAGTAGTCTGCATAAACAATTCAGTCTAGGTTTATACTAACAAGACTTTTAACAAAGATTAATGAGTTTGCAAAAGAGAGACCAAATTAAAAGAAAATGCAAAAAACTCACTTAATTGTCTCGAAGACGTGAAAGGTACGCGACTGGAATGTCTTATTTAGTTTAAAAGTTTCGCCTTATTGCTATTTTGCATTTAAAATTAATTGAAAGGGAAAGAATAATAAAGATTAGTTGCCGACATTGTTAAGAAGAAAATCCTTTGAGGGGTGAACTTAACGACCGGTTTCAACATTGCGTCGCTAGGAAAGCGATAGCTATTAATTAAAAAAAAAAAAAGATCTGGGTTGATGATCGTGTTTTGTAATTTGTACGGTTTTTCAAAAACAAAAACATCGAGCTACATACAGGTGGTTTTTAAACTCTACCTACTTACAGGCTGGAATAAAAAAATAATTTATATTATACTTTCTTATTCTAAATTAAAAAAGGTTTCAAGTTTTTTCTCAAGTTGCTGATTTAACATAAGTAATTGAGAATGAGATCGTTTAACCTGAGCCTCGAGTTGAGCGACATGTTCAACAATTTGATGTAATTTATCAGGCTTGTTGTCGATGAAATATGCCAACATCATATCGTGATGTAATCATAAATGCTTTTTCAATCTAATTTATTTCGCTTTTTCATAATAATATTCATTATACTCGACTTAATTTTGTGTTGATATACTCAGTTAGCTACAGCTTTACCTATCTACAATATTTTTACGTGCCAGGATTTTATGAGACAGTACCTACTGTCTCATAAAATATTTCTTATACGTATTTTTATTAAATAAAAGGTATAAACGTCATTATAATATAATTGATGGCAACACTAATGGAAACGGTAATATCTGTTTACAACATTTAGGTGTTGTCAGCCGATGCGAAATTGGAAAGTTCTACGGAACCTGACAAGGGTCACTTAATTAAAAAAGCGAGTAAAGAAATACCACAGTCGTGTTCAATATTGTTATCCGTACCTAGAAACTTTGAAGTAAACGTCTAAAGAATACTTATTATTTATTACTTTCATGACTGTTTTGCGTTATTGTTCTTTTGTGTTGTTTTTTTATTTTTATATTTGCCTAAATATTTGTTGTAAACAATATTTTCGACCTTTCTGTAAGCTCTTTTAGTTATGAAATGTAAAGGGAAATTAGAACGAAATTTTGAATAGGCTTTACACAGTTAATTGATTGAATTGAAATGTTCAACTTAATAAAGCGTTACGAAAATTGAAAGCTTTCCTGAAGGTGGCGGGTTTACAGAATCAATCAACGAACTTGTTTACTTTGCCACAGTCCCATAATACTTCGTGACAAAGATGAATGAACTTTTTAAATAATATAAAGTAACAGCGCGACACACAGTTTTGTTGTCCACCACAAGGCACATCGTGTATTATGCATGTAAGTTTATGAAAGGAGACTCGCCGGAGATCCACCTTATTCAACAATATTGCGAAATATAAGATTTATGTAGAGGTGCAACATTTTTATATACTTATAAAATTCCGGAGTACGAGTGTTCGTAATTCACCTCCTAAACGGCTTGATGGATTTTGATTAAGTTTTTTGTACAGGGATCACCTGGATAATTCTTAGCTATAGTAGGACCCGGTAGGTGGCGCTGTTGTCGAGATCCAGAAAACAAAATACACGCAGACGAAGTTGTTAGTGATAGCTAGTTTTAAATAAAGTTCCGAAGTCAGGCTTGGTATCAACGCGGTTGTATCGAACGGTTGAGTGTAATGGTTCGGAATATGGCAAGCATTGTACGTTGGCCTACCCCTTGCAGCGGATTTACGCGCTAATCGTCTGTAACACGTGTGCAGATATGCGCGAACCGCAGTTCGTGCGAAGTTTCGTAATGACACGATTAATGTATGGATGTGTGAGTACTTTGTTATATTAGTTAGGTGGACCTACATCGGCAATGGCGACAACCACTGCAGTATACTGAGAGGTACGGAGAAGGCTCAATGAGAGAGTTTCCAATAGTATTTATCCATTGAAAACAGAAGAGATGATGATAGGCATGATAGTTTTATTAAAAACACAATTAAAGTGTACAAGTAAGACTTATCACTTCTCAAAAGTACTCAATTTAAAGATTCCATCAAGTTTCATGCTTTCATTGTCAATAGCGACCGTTTATAGGCACCATAAAATAAAATCTCCTTTGAGAATTCCGGTTAAAGTAGAATAAAAACTTTGTGTGTGCACTCTCTATTTTTTCTCCTTCTCTCTTTATTTTTCAGAATTTGAAATAAAGTATGGTTGGACTGTTATAATTCAGACAGGAGAAGCCCGACATCGAGAAACAATTGATTTTCTATTGTGTCTCATTGCATTTCTTGACGGGATACACATTGTTCAAGTTTCCCAACGAATCCAATGATTGCTCTCTTTTATTCATTAGTGGGAAGTGAAATTGAAAACTCCTCGACCGGAAGTGCCTGTCGGCGGGCACGATTACTGAAGAAAATGAACCTGACAATGCCACTTATCAGTATCAGAAAATGTCTGTATTACTTACTGACCACTTGTAATCGAAACCACGAATAAGCAGTTTTATTAATACGGAAAAGAAAACAGCTAGATATTTCGGCTATGAATTTTCGTGGTTAAGATTTCTTTTTCTTGGCTGTAGGTATGTATTGATAACAAAGGGTGTGAGGATGGTTTTGGCGCTGAATGGAAAGTGTCAGTGGGTAGGGAGGTGTGAGGAAGGCAGGTGGGCGCGGGGGCGGCGTATCGATCGCGTGGGCTACGCAACAAGTGCCGCGGGTCTCCCGCTGCGTGCCGCGATCACACCCGCATACCCAACGCGTTCCTCCGACATCGACAGTTGCGCGTGCACTGCACAACACTACGTAAGTAATAATCGTCTGTTATAGGCAATGGCTGAGACTCACCTGATTGCATCGGACTGCACTGAGCATAGAAGCGTATTTTTTTCGGGAAGTACCAATGATGTGCGCCCAATACGTCGCGATGTGGCCAGGTGTGGCCAAATGCAGCAGCTGGTAACCTACGGTGCCATTTGTACTATGCGTTTCGAATAAAAAGTCAGTTAGATTGGCGCCATATTGTATTTAAATAACCGCTCACTTCGCTTTAGTGAAATGAAGACATTTCCATAGTGAAGAGAGCAGAGTGCCACAATATGGCGACCGTCCTTTTGTTTTCTTAATTGAAACGGACAGTATTTCTTTCTTATTTAAGTATTTCTACAAATTCGATTCGATTGAATGGAATACTTAAAAGAAAAACCAATTAATCGTGTTATCTTTCTCACAAAACAATAAGCATTCTGATTACGTGCTCGCGACGCAATCGACTTACTTTGTCTGTAACAAACTAAATTATAAAGTTAAACTGTTCCTGAGCATTTGAGGAAAATTTATGTTATACTAGCTGTGTCCGCGACTTCGTTCGCGTGGATGTCGGAACTTAACAATGTATTTTTTAGTGAGACCAAATGCACTTAACCCCATTTTTTTCTAAAATAAAAGAATTTTTCTAAAATAAAAGTAGCCTAAGTTACTCCTTATTACATCAGCTACCTGCCAATAAAAGTCCCGCCAAAATCGGTCCAGCCATTTCAGAGATTAGCCTATACAAACAGACAGATAGACAAAAATTGTAAAAAATGTTATTTTGGTGTATGTACCGTATATATATTCATATGCATGTAGTAAAAAACGGTTATTTCAATATTACAAACAGACACTCTAATTTTATTTATATGTGTATAGATTTGAATATATTTTAAAATAGAATGGAAGAAATAAGTGTGTGATGAGAACAAAATAACCACGTTTCAGAAGTTAGTTATTTTTATTCAGAGTTAATTTTATTACATCGGTACAAATGTTGAAGTAAATACCTGTATTTGAAATATAAATGTAAACATTAAAAGTAATTTACTATAGATAAGTACGTGACTATTAAATTGAGTGGAAAATTAACATCTATACACACACTACACATGTCAAATCCTTCTGTGCTAAGTTTCACGAAGAGCTCCGTAATATTTATACAAAGGATCATAAAAAATCTTAGAATATAATTTTGCTATTTTTAAATTTTTCATAAGTAAATCATGACGCGCAGATCACTGCTAAATACATTAAAGTACAAACATTGATAAACCACATATTTTATGAAATGCTATTCAATATTATTTAATTCAATAATAAATATAGATTTGTTTATATCTTTTTTTTTATAAACTAACATTATAACTACGTATAGTTTAGATCAAAAACCCAATAGAAGGAAGGGACACATTTTTCTATTTCGAAGCGGAATTTTGAATGAGATTTCACATGAATACATTATATTTTATAAATTCAACGAAATATAGGTATAATTTCTAACAACTAAAAGTCTACTTTTTAAAAAAAGGCACATCCACACAATTTGAAATGTTAAATTAGATAATTATATAAATTGTTCCTTTGGAACGAACAAAATTTGAATGTACAGAGACCAGAAAGTACATATATAATAAAAAAATAAATAAGTGAAAGAACACAATAAATATAGCTTTAAATGGTTACGGTAAACGAATTAAGTGGTATCTAAATAATTAATCACCTTATTACCTATGGTTATGGTGAGAATAGCGTTGCAGCTTTTGCTGGAAAAATTAGACACCATTTCTTAACTTTTTAACATAATTTTATTCATGTTTTTATTGAATTCAGTATGTTAAGTTTTTTAGTTTTTCATTTAAGTATACTTATTTTATAAGTAGCATATATTGCATTATTTAAGCAACCGGTACTTGCAGGACGAAAGTATTGAAATTAGTTGCTTCAAATTAAAATACAAATAAAATGAAAATATTAAAAAAGTAACATACTGAATTGTATCTGCTTGACCAACCCTCGTCTTACCCTTAACACGTAAGTTGGATAAAATCATAAAGAATTACACAAAAGAAGAGTAACACACTAAATTATTATGTCAAACTAAAATTGGTATGTTTGACTAAAAATACGAATAATTACAAAATAAATCCCACAAATTCCCACAAAGTTTCATTTCACTTGAGATCAATACACCATTTTATTTTGTTGTTTATTTACACTTTAATTTTTGGGTTGGTTTCTGATGAATAGATCATACTTTTTTTCTGATTATTTAAAAAACAAGACTGAAATTATATTTTGTGACACGCGTTCATTTTGTGCGTACACCAGATAGACTTGGAGAAGTGCATTTTATTCTTAATTTAGAAAAGAAAATTATGCGTCGAACTCCGCAGCTACAGCAAGACTTACACAATAGCTGGTTGAGGGAGAAACAGTTCTCGAAACTTCTTTACTTTACAGTTATGAAATTTATTTCTAGAATAATGTTCAGTTAAGATAGTTCATCTACAATTCACAAGTCATTTTATACTGATACACTTTGAATGAAATACATTTTCATAAAAGGTCCACGTATTCATTAATACTGCTTTGGCGAACGGAAGCTTATTATGCCAAGTAACCGGATAGCCCTTGGAGCCACATTTGTGGATAATATATACCTCATCAGCCTAGTTTCTTTAGGACAATATTCTTTTCCGAAGTAATTTACCCTTTCGGCTTATACCTCATAAATATTAAGAAGGACAGACGCAACCAACACTTCGCTTGTGTTTATTTTGATTTTGATGTACAGTAATACCCCGACCTTACGCGATAGGTGGGATTGAGCGATAAACGCGTAAGCCGAATTCGCGTAAGTCGGGGTAAAATTTTAACAAGCTCACACTCCGTAGTTCAGAAATCAATAACACAAAATAAATTATAGCTAAGCGTTGATTCCGCGCGAAACGTCCGAACATGTACATTAGCTGAACAATAATGAGGGGGAGTATGTAATCGAGTTGTGTAGCTCTCAAAGTAACGACGAATCGATGAGATTCGTAAATCGCGTAACTTCAGATTCGCGTAAGTCGGGTAGCGTAAGTCGAGGTATTACTGTATTGTGGAACACTCAGTCATTTCGGGGCTCCTCCCATACACAATTCTACTTCCTTAAAACTTACCTATAAGTTAGAATAACTTTATTATAATCCTAGAGTATAAACCAGTCACGAATACCCGTCACTTCTACGTTATCACTTTTCCTACATTGTCACTCAGTTTTACACTAAGACCTTATCTCTAAAGGTATAATATTTGTATGTTGGCGTTATTTCCACTACGCTAGTTATACACATAAAGTAGAGACGTCATGTAAGCAATGGACATATCATAATGGATCTAAGTTTATCACGTAAGAAACGTTTTTATTGCCTAACATAATAGAAAATTAGTGGAACTGGGACAGACTAACCAGATGACGTGAGAACGTCATGACATGTTACCCGAGTTAAGGACAATATTATATTTGCAAATTAGACATGAGAGGAAATTACATTATCTTTTATGAATCACTAAAATCACATCCATTTATCTAAAAGCGACAACTTTATCACAATATTTTGGAATATTTAAAGAAATATACCTATTGGAAAAGTCAAACTTTATAGTTATAGTTTACAGCTGTATAGATTCAATGTTATTTAGAAGTCTATCGAAATGGGAATTCAGAAGAAAATAGCGACGACAGCAAATGTTTGATGAACATCTAATACAAAGTCCACTTTAAGGAAAATTTTGTACAAATTAGTTGTATCTGTACGTATAGAAAATTCGAAAGTTACCCATGATCCTTAACTAACACCGGTGGAACCGCATGAGATCGCGATCGATCATGACGTCACGATCTAAGAAATGACGCAGGAGTTACGTTTGTTATTGTGTCGCTCGCGGATCTGTTGGAGGTGTGCGAGTTGCGCGGGCGACGGCACGTGCGGCTGATTGGCCGGCGGTGTCGGGCTCGAGCCGGGCGCGCCTTGTGGGCCCGTTGGCAGCGATTGTCGCCGCCGCCGGCGCAGCGCCGGTGACAGGTTGTACTTTACCTTCGCCTGAACCAACAACTCCTTGAAGATCTGCGACACGTTCACATTCTCCTTTGCTGAAGCCTCTACGAAGCCGTTCTCCCAGTCTACGGTCACCACGGATTCTGTGGTGTGGAATTCTACCTGTAAAAGAAATGTAACGTAAGGAAAACGTGGTCCACGTGGTCATTCATACTATTTTGGCCGCATAACACGGCCTGGGAGCGTGCTTGCACCTGTTATTGTTGCAGCAAAATATTTATGGACTTTCCCGTACGATGTACCTGCTTAATTCAACAGCGTCAACATTTCCTGAGTCTCTTTCACCTATATTTCCCGATTATATATCCCGATATTTTACGAGATTCGAAAATGCGAACATTCTAAAAATGTTTTAAATTCGATGCAGTGGCGTGCGGTTCATAAAGACAAAAAGACACTGCCTAACCTACATAACTCAAATAAATATTTATTATAAGATATTTAAGGTGGCAAATCATATACATCATTATTTAATCGACAAGACGACGAACCAATACCAACATGCAGTAGGTATTTAGAAGTAAGTAAGCTTTAAAATTTTCTGCCTACCCTGTCTAAAAACTGTGAACGCCGCTGATTCGATGTAATCTATTTGTAAATGAGTATCAATAGCATCTGGAATGAGAAGACATTTAAAATGTACCGACATTGGAAATTAAAGCAGCATTGTGTTTGGAAAATTGTTTCCTCGCATTTGATAGAAACATAATGAGAAAAGATGTGGAAATACAATAAAAATATTTCGGAAATGCTTTAGATGAATAAAAAATTGTTTTTTAAATTCGTTACAAACTTAAATGAGTTCTCAGTGTAGACGTACAGGTATTAACTGATCACAACAAAGTTTTAGAAAGTCGTCACTAATTAGCATAATTATACCTATCTTCGTAGGAAACGCGCTTCTGTTTCAGTTACCCCAAATGAGTTTCGTACAGATTTATTGCGCTAAGTTTTGTTTTATGAGTTAAGTTTAAAGTATTCTACAAATATGTGTGCCGAAACTACACGAGAGTTGATACGGCTAAAGAAGTTTCTTCAAAGTAGTTTCAATACTTAGACTTAAGAACATCTTACACTGATTTAAAATCAACAAGACAAAAAGGAAATGAAAATGTTAAAACCATAAACAACGAAACAAAAGCGAGTTATTGCAATATTTCTCCAATAAAAAAGTCAAGATATAGCGAGTTGCACGCTACGACTCACCACTATTAGCGTGTGTTTTTCTCTCCAATAAAAACGAGGTTATGTTACTCGGTGCAATGGGCAGCGGTGCGGATATTGGCGAGTCAACGGACGCCTGCGGCTATTGTGCACAGTGTGCCGGACATAGCTATCGCAGGAACAAGCCCCGGACGAACCAACTTCGTCACGCGGCTTATGAAATATACATGTATCATACATTTACATGATGCTGACATAGAATTTAATGCTGAGTTCTAGTTCTCTAGTTTGTGCACGGAACCCTTGTCATGAATTTAGTTTGGATGTTAACTGATATGAACTTAAATTGAGTCGATTTTGCCCGATTGTCATATACACATGTAATAGTAATAGTTTTATACAGTCTTAATGCTGGCACTGCGCAGAAAACTCGCGCAGAAAACTGTAAATTTAGTTGCAAGCACTGGTATATTGTGAACTACAGTAGATCCGAACGCTTTCGATCGACTCATCGTTCATTTTGATGAAAGTATTTTATTTTCATTTTGCTATTACTCAGCTGCGCAGAAACTCTAAATGAATTCATTTAATATTATTCAATTGTCACCAATAGAATACGGATAAGGCTACGGAATAGGAACATCAGCTAAGTAAAGAGAAAAGGTTGTTCTCATGTATAAGGAGGTAAGAGCAGAGAACTGCATCAGATATACCGACATGAGTAAGGCTCTTAAATTGGAACAACAAACAAAATTAGCTAGACCATTAAATGTTCCGAAAAGTTTACTAGAAATTTGAGCACGAAGAATACAGATAACCAACTGTATATAGGGGTATAAAAGAAGAGATGTTTACTAAGCAGAGGCTGAATAACGACTGAAAATGGTGGTAGTATATTAAACAACATATTGAAACTTATATTTGCAAATTCAACAGAAAAACGAAATAAAAATGTTGATAATACAGCAATTATGGAGAAACCATTTTCCGATAGCGTCTAAAAATATTTTCTTTTCATTGACAACAATAAAATTAAACCAATTGGTTAAAAACTTATGACATAAACATTCTGGTGACCAAGTTTAATCGCAGACAATAATCCATTTCGAACGAGAAGTATTTTTAAACCAGTTGTTTTATTTCTTACTCAGAATAAAATAAGGAGTACGAGAATACAAGGCTTTTGTAGAAAATCGACATTGCACACACAGACACTGCTTAATTTTTTAATTGGCATCTTATCAAGATAAATGAGAAAGTTCTACGCTAAAGTACGTTTGTAAAGCTTTTCAAGTCTGTGTAGACGAAATGGAACTTTTCTTTGTTCTTGGATATTCCTCGGTGTGACTATTTACTTCACATTTTGTACTCCAAAGGGTAACTTAATAAATTACTACGCAACTTTAAGTGGATACGTTGGTTTATCAAAAGCTTTTAACTTAAAATTTACAAAGGAGTTTCAGATAACTTATGTGTCTACTACTATTCCATGTTATCCACTTGAAATTAGTAAAAGTAAAAGCAATTATATGGCTTAAACAAGTGGCTTATAAATCGCGTGACATTAAAATAGGAAAATGAGACAAATAAAAAAATTACTTTATTTAATCTTGCCTCGAGTTTTAAAGTACATTTTAGTTCATATTATTATGTTGCCATTTGTCAAGGCTTGAGTCGTGACAACGTATTTTCCGGCACATAGCCCACAGAAAATTGATGAGACATTTCCTCTTAAAACGTCTCATTTATATGGAGAGAGGTTTCCGAACGTTGCTGAGCGATTCGTTAGGTGATTTTCGTACGAAAACACGTTACAGTAACCGCATTTAAATGATTACATGAATGTGAGATACAATACTTGCAAGTAATGATAAACATGACTTTATATACAAACTTGTATACATGGTGAGATGGGACATTCGATATCGGGCAAGTTGTCTTGACACATATATGAAATGATTGGTCATTATAGGTAACTAACGATACCAGTGATAGCCTAGTGGTTGATTATATTATTATAGTAATAAATATGCGATCTCGTTGTTTCGTTGTAAGGTATAGGTACGTACAATAATTTTATATTTTTTCAAATAATCATAATTGTTTAGAAAACATGACGATGTTATTTTGCCAATTTAAATACTATTTGATAGATATTGTGTAGATTTGGCGAATTAAGTTCCTAGATTTGCGGGAAACAATTAAAGTACAAAGATCTATGCAAAAAGACTTAGATTGGCAACGCTGCGCTAAGCGCAGATAGCAGACTGCGGTAAAAATACATAGCAGGCTGCTATTGATATATTTTTTAACGACTATTTTTATGTGCTGTTTAATATAACGAACACCCCACGGGTAATGTAACCGATACTAAAGTACTATGACTACTAAATATAGTAATAGTAAATAAGTATGTCTATCAAAATAGTAACTTATGTGAACATCTAACTGACTCTGATTTAAAGTTGCTGTCATAACAAACTACACAATTAAAGTAGCTTAATTACTTCAAATGGAACAAATCCTCTGTTAGAAACAAACGTTTCATTGTTTCGGAATGTTCTAGTTCCATTTTGTAATAGTTTTAGTGTATACAACATTTGTTCATAGTTTTAAAATGTTTATGGCAGTGACGTTACCCTACTGGGTCATGCATTTATCAAAAATATTGCTGTTCTAACCTAATCTAATAGGTACAATTTTGCATCTTAGTTAAAAAAAATAGTACCTCCTCGTGACCGGCAGCCTAATTATTACCGATGTAGCGACAGGCGTAGATCGCGCGATAACTTCTGTAAAACATAATTTTTGTGACATATAATGTATTGGCTGACAGTGAGATTGCTGTCGCGTGGCTGTCGCGTTGCTGTCGCTTTTTTACGTAATTAGGCTGCGGCTAAGCTGAAGTCAGAATGGCGAGTCGACTTCTCGATTTAGACAAGTACGAGATGATTTGCTTGTTGGTACTTCATCATACCTAAAGTGTAACGGTCTCGATCATGTACTTAGAATATGTTTATTACAGCATAAATAAATTATATTATGAAATTAAATAAATCTTATTATGGTGACATGCTATACTGACACTCAACATATTTTATCTCACATCACATATCTAAAATACGAGACGTAATGATACAAAATCAGTCGCCAAAATACTGGTGGGAGTATTTATTTTATACGAGAAATACGTTTTTTTATTTATGTTTTGTTTTTTATTTATTAAATAAAAGTTTACGCATTGGGAGTGTAATGACGTAATTACCGTATTAGTCTTCCAAATTCGTCATTATAACTTCACTGACAGTGTCTAAATACCTAATCAATCAAGCTTATCGCCTAAAGAAATGCTGAAAGAAGGCTCATAAAATAAACGACGAGATATGCCCAGAATACATAGGCGATTATAGAGACCATTCACACATAGAAAAGTATTTCAGCCGATTTCCTCACATCCGGTAGACTAGCAACGTTGTTAGGTTTCTCTGTGACCTTTCGCGCTTTCGCTCCACATATTGCAACGTCTGACATAGCGGAAATTCAATTTTGCTCACAACACGTTGGAAACTGCTTCATAATAAATGCGCATTCAAATGCTTTAGATCGGTTTAAGGAGATTTGTGACATTAATCACGACTATTTGCAGTGGCGCTTTCGATAAACGGCTTTCAAATAGTCTTATATTGGGGACTAGTTTTATGAATGCCGAAATTGCTAAGAGATTTTCTCCGGCGAAAAACTTTATTTGTACTGATATCTAGCTATGTAGAACCAACATGAGTGATAGGATTTTTATTGTTATCAGCCGATAGATTTGAATATTTGTACATATCCCTTGGGGTTATGTGATACGTGACACCCGCTTGATCCGCTTCACCCGTCACTTTGTAACCCGACCTTCATCACACTAAACTATGTAGATATCCAATGTATATACATATAGTCAACAAACAAATATGCGAAGCAAATATTGAACTACAAAACAAAATACTTCCGGCAAAGAATCTGTCGCATAAACGGTGTGTGAATGTTCTTACCTAAAAAAAATTGATTAGAAATAGATAGACAAGAAGACGCAAAAATACATCTGTAGTTATTACAATTCATATATGTAATAGAAGAAAAGAATCGCTTACCTGTCTCGCTCCAGTTTCCGCCAGGTCCACCTTATTGCCGACCACGACAATAGGAACGGCCGTGCTCTCTTTAGTTTCGTGAATTTGATCCCTTAATGTTCTCACTTCAGTAAAGCTGTTTGCATCAGTGATATCGTAGACCAGTATGAAAGCATCGGCGGATTGCATGGACAGAGCTCTCATTGCGGGGAACTCGTAAGCCCCTGAAGTATCTAATATATCCAGCGTTAGTCTCACGCCAGACACGTTGAAATCTCCGTGGTGCATTTCCTCTATCGTCCTCTTGTACTTGGGTGAGAATGTGTTATAAAGGAACTGAGATATGAGCGAAGACTTCCCAACTTTAGCTGCTCCTAATACCACTATTTTGTGTCGCACCGCATTGTTGGTTAGGTTACCACTGCTTGACACTGTGTCCTCCGTACGATCAGTCCTGAAAATAAAACACCATTTTATACACCTATAACATGCAAATATAGAGAGAATTGGTATAAAACCAATTTCATGGACGATTTACAGAGGTGTTTTTATCGTGTATAACAAAAGTGAATGTTATTGCCTGCATGAAAACAGACCACTAAAATTAGACCTGATTTAGCCGTTGAAATAAATCGTGTCATAAATTTAACGATATCGTGTGGGACGAATTTTGCAAACAGTACGATAATTATGCAAATAAGGCGATATATTGAAGTTCTTCAATATAACCTTGGGAATACTGACAGTCTAGCTAATATATTCATGTAGGTGGTAGATAAATAGCAAGGGCACTAGACCCATTATCAACGGAACTTGGCCGCTATGGCACAGCTAATTGACAAACAGATCGGGTAAACATTAGCAATTAGTAATGTCATACTTTCAGAACAATGGAAAATGTTGTTCTATGAATTTTTATCTGAATTTAGATTATGTAGAATGTCGTGTGCGTGCATCATTCATGTAAATTAAATGTGTCATATGCTTATCGGGAAAACCAATCATCAATGGCGTATAACAGTTTCATTTTAATTATTGAGAACCTATTATAACGACAAGTACTTATCGGTTTTCTGAGTACTTTAGAAAATATTGGACTGGGGTTTACTCAGTCTTGTCAACATTCTAGTTGAACGATGCTCAAATGTCATTTAATGATTCTAGAAACATATTGTCACTTGCTAGCTTAAAAACCACCGCAAATACCTAATTTAATGCGTGGGATAACAAACCGTTCTATGTAATGACATAGTTGTTGGTTTTGTCCTAAGATGTAGAGAATATCGTCGTTGTCAAAACAATATCTGCTATGTGCACTTTTTGAAGATTTCGACATTTTGACCTGTATGACTACTAATAAAATTTTCATATAAAAAGACTGCTATGTGACTCTAAGCATTAAACAATAAATTGTGGTCGCTAAAAAATGTGCTATATGCATCAGGCAGAATATTTTCAAACTCATAAGTGACAAAAGGTTGAAATCTCTAAAATGTGCAACGACGATATTTCTATTTTTGCCTTACTGTAATGTAACCCCTTTTAAACATATACACCTACTTGTTTAGAAACTTTTCTGATCTTCAGTGAAACCGGTTACACGGTTTTGTCGGACGAAAATTTTGTATTTTATAATGAATCGGTAATCATCTTATTCTCTTTTTGAAAACAGAATCGAGAATGGGGCGTTATTGCTCTTAAAAATGGCTAGTGTGTGATTGTATGGAAGAGATTTTAATAATACAAATTAAGTCTTGGAACTCTTCAACCGTGTTTAAATCAACCGTAACCAGATTCGGCTGAATACCTTCCTGTATTTATGATAGAATGTATAATCAGTTAAATTTATAAGAATGTCTCAATTAATATAATAAAATGTCTTCGCTAAACAAGAGCAGCCATTATAACCGAGTTAAGCTGTTGAAATGTCGATGGAAGTGTGTTGAGCGGTAATTTCCTTTGTTGTCTTCGTCGGTGCGGCAGTATAAGCGTTCATTATTATTGGGAGAATATTGCCGCTCGTACTGATTGCACTATTGTGCTTGACTCCCCCAGCTTAAATATTATGGTAGGCGGCTGAGCGGGAAAAGACCATCGAAGCAAAATAAATGGATTAGGTTTATAGAATCTTTAATCTCAAAAAGAACAATACAGTTCACATATATGAGAAATTTACATTTTACTTAATGCGTACACATTGTCGTCTAAATGACGAAGCACGCAGAGATATGCAAATAATAGGTAAACATACAAACCGACGCGCGATAAGATTCATAATGTTAAAAGCAAAATGTAAGTGAGGGTTTGAGGGGGAATAATAAGTAGATTAATAAATCTATAACTAGAATAATATACTTAGCATCACGCCTGTATTCCCCGAAGGGTAAGGCAGAGGTGTACATGTAGAGCTACATTTTGCCGATATCTTTATTGAGTCGCATTTAATAGGGGGCGACCGTATCGTCATCTACCGGGTACAGTTTAAGACTCCGTGCTGCTACTGAGAATTCAAACAGAAAACAAAATCCATACAGAAGAACCCAATAGCACTTTGCTCGACCCGAGAATCTAACCTAGGACCTCACACTCGACAGTCGCACTTGCGACCACTGAGGCACCAATGAGGCAGTAATAAAGCCTTAAAATTTGACTACCTCATTAGTCTAGTGGTCGCGCGAGCGACTGCTAAACGTGAGGTCCTGGGTTCGATTCCCGGGTCGGTTCGGTCTCAGCAGCAGCATAGAGTTTTAAACTGTACCCGGTACATGGCAATAGGCTCGCCCCTATTAAATGGGACTGAGTAACGGTATCAAATGCGGGTCTACAATATATCACCCTGCCGAACCCTTCGGGGATACAGGCGTGATGCTATGTTATCGCCTAGGAAATTCGTACCTGAGCTTTACAATTTGGCTTGCGGTCATCAAGTCCTAACTTATATACCAGGATAACTTCTGTATTTAGACTACATTGCAAACTCCATTTGGAATTTAAACTGTGTTTCAACAAAGTATCGGGTGAAGTAGAAACTCGAAGAGCGTGATAGCATGTTTGAACTTTTAGCTTCTACTGCGGAGTATTGTGATGTGGAAATATGCTTGTGGAGTTTCATACACGTTTAGAAATATGCTTAGGTACATAATGATCTTCTTATTAATTTGACAACACGGTTGGCGCAGTAGATAAGCGATTAGCTTTCTGCGCTAAGTGTCGCGGGTTCGATCCCCGCACGAAACAAAAATTTGTATGATTTACAGATAATTGTTTCAGGTCTGGGTGTTTTTGTATGTGATTATATGTATGTGTTTGTAAACGCACCCACGATACATGAATTATTACTAGAGTGGGGCAATGTTTTTTTAAAAATAATAATAATAAAATTAACTGTCTCACTGGTGTAGTGATCGTAAGCGCGGCTGCTGAGAGTAAGGTATTGGGTTCGATCCCCGGATTAGGCAGTGTGGTGTGGCTGGTATAGAATTCTTAGTAGTAACTCGGATTTCTAATTTATTAACTCAGATTTTGGAATATTAGCTAGATGGCAATAGGCACGGTAACAAATCTAATGTAATCAACTCTGTTATAAATGTGAAAGTAACTAGTCTGTTTGTTACCTCATCACGACTAAACCACTGAACTGATCGTAATAAAATTTTATATAAAGGTAGCCCGAGATCTGGACACAAACGTAGGCTTATTTTTACTATTGCAGCAAAACACATCTTATTTACTATTATAAATGCGAAAGTTTGGATAGAGGGATGTTTGTTACTCAATCACGCCAGAACGGCTGAACGGATCTTGATGAAATTTGGCACAGAGATAGATTATAGTCTGGAATAGCACATAGGCATCCCCGGGCGGAAGCTAGTTAGATAATAAATACAAAATACACGTAGACGAACTCGCGGGTAAGAGCTAATAACTTAATTACGTCATCGGCGAAATGTAACTCTATATGTTTGATATAGTACATCTCTGCCTAACCCTTTGAGGAAAATAGTCGTGATGCTCGTTATCTACCCTTTTACTCGTATAACCTTTCAGCTCGCTGGTATTCATAATTACTTAATCTGATTGCTATGTTTCCTAACCCGTCAATTATTAGGATGGAAATGATCCTTTTCTAACTAATGGATAAAGATATTGGATAGTTAGGCCTACCTAAAGGTTAGCCCAACTGATGGGTCATATTTATTAGGATCATGTTACGTTAATTGTCAGAAATTAAATTAATTTTCTATGAAGATAATACCTATAATAATTCGTCTTAGTTTCGAAATATGCCACCTAAATTGTTTTGCTGTTATCTCTGCCTAGCCTTTTCTCAACTACATTGGGGTCGGCTTGCAATATAACCGGTTGCAGCAGAATATCAGCATTTTACACGGAGCGACTGCCTTCTGACCTTCGCCACCCAATTACTGATAGACACTGATACTCTAAGGTTAGACTGGTTGTCGTACTTTTTGGGCTGCTGACAACAGTAACAACTGTCAAAGGTCTTCGTATGACATCCTGGACCAACTGCTTAACGTGCGTTCCGAGGCAGGGTTAATGTGTGAAAAACGGTAACCCATCTAAGGACTGACCGCGTCAAACGTTGCTTAACCTCGCAGATCGATCGATCTGCGTAGTAGCTATGTAGCTACGAGCTCCTTTGGCTACATGATAGGACTTAGAATAGCAGGCATAAAGGCATATTATCCATCAAAGCCTAGTGCCAACACCTGAACCAAATTTCAAGGAACTTATTAATATCAAGATATACTCCAAGTTCAAGGTAAATGAGACCGCTGTAATTATTAAAATTTTCGCATTTGTATCAGCGTGCTAATGAAAGAGAATTATGTAATTAGTGACGAGAAATAAATGAGGTCTTTGTTATCAAAATATTAGAGGGAAAAAGAGTGAGAGTGAGAAATGTAAGCTATTGTAACTAAACAGGGCGTGTCCTTGCGTCTAACCATTGGCATTAAAAGTACTAATTCTTCGCGATAAAAAAATACATTTTCTTTTTAAACTTTTGCCACCCACTCTTGGAATAATTCCTGTATCGTGGGTCCGTTGACAAATACAAATATTCACGTGGACATTATTATACCCAAACCCTGAAAAACTATTTGTACATCATCACATACAAAAATGTGTTCCGTGCGGGAATCGAACCCGCGACACGTAGCAGCAGTCAATCACGCAACCACTGCACCAACCATAGCTAACTTTAATCAATAATCTTTTTTCTAACGATGCCCTTACGATTAATATGGGTAACGTGGGTCCATTTACAAACACAAATATTCATATACACAAATATCATCTTCTTTCTTCTTTAATTTAAGAGTTTCGCTCTTGTCGGTGGAGCAATCGCCACTGTTCCCTATCCTGTGCATTTTTTTTATAAAACTTTGCACACACTATGATTTTTCCTGTATCTTGGGTACAGTTTACAAACATACCTGTTACATATGCACACAACGAGACTCGACACAAATATCTGTAGATCATACAAATATTTGTTCCGTGCGGGAATCGAACCCGGGACACCTAGCGTAGAAAGCTAATCACGTAGCCACTGCGTCAATCGTACCGTCAAACTGCCGCTTTCATTTTGACCTTTTGATACGACAAATATCATGCTGAATACAAAATATCTAGGTACTAAGTTATAACGACTAGTCACACCAATTCGTACACGTGTAGGCATTCTCTTTCACCGCCAGTAGAAATGATAGAGAGGGAATACTGCAATGCCTTACAAAGGTTGGCAAACTTTGCTTGGTGCGACCACCGAGAAAATACAATGCGATAATTGTTTTTATTATAACTTGGATTCTGCTGTCTATTATTTATGGCATTAAACACTAATAATAACTTCTAAACGCTTCTCCACCAACTTGAAAGCCCCCGAGCTTGTTCGCTCGTTAAAAATGTGTTGATCGATAAACCTTCGCGATACCCGCTACACTTTATTGATTGGACGCAATCAGTGTTATCATTTTCCCTGCTGATTGGCCTGTCCGATTGATGCTGATCGAGTTGGTAATTGGCACTACACTAAATTGTTACAGGCCAATCGAAGCACCTTAATAGAAACAGCGTAGCGAACATAACACATAACAAAGCATTACGCCTATATCACCGAAGGGTTATGCAGAGGTGTACTTTGTACATTTCGCTGATGCTGTTTTTAAGTCCCATATAATAGGACGCGAGCCTATTGTTATCAACCGGGCACAGTTCCAAACTCAATGCTGACACTGAGAATTTCTATACAGGAAAATCCAAAATAACACTTTGTCCGATTCGAGAATCGAACCCAGGACCTCACGCTCAGCAGTCGCGCTTACGACCACTAAACCAGGCAACATAAAAAAAGACTTATTATAATATTGGTTACTGCTATTCATGTCCTAGGGACAGATATTCCGCTAACTACGTAGAACCAATTAAAAAAGCTTCTGTTCTCGTTACAACATTCTATTGTAGCCTATGCCTCCAACAAAATACCTTTTGTAACTTATTTTAAGAGCAAGTACATTACTAAGAAATGTTCATACATTTTCACAGTAATTTCCGGCTGACTAGAACACTGATATCTTCATAATATTTAGGTACAGGTAAATATTTGAACAGCTCTGAAAGTACCTAATAACAATTTGCTATTACTTTAAGAGGAAAAAGTAGGGACATTTTTAAAAGTAAGAAGGCTCCTTAGAGATCTGAGGCAACAAAGGTAGATAATGTAATGAAATTATTTATGGATATGAAAACATTTTGCATATTTATTATTGTTATCTGAGAAGACTATTACTAGGTTTGGCGTTCAAATTAATATATTAAAAGACAGTAACAGCCGTTTATTTTGTGTTAAAGGTTACTATAGTTTTATTAAAGAGTGTGATGTAAACGTTTAGGCTAATCATCATTATCTACCTAGTGTTGCCAAATGTCCCGCTTTTGACGGGACGTTCTGTTTTTCAGCCCTCTCAGGATCCTTCCCGCAAAACTCTGAATGGATCGCCTAAGATCCCACTTTTTTCATCATTATCATATTTTCGTCTAAGCATTAGGCGCTTTTAAAAGGTAAGGAAAATATAAAGGTCAGCAAAAATTACCACGCAATTTACAACTATCAGTCAGCGAACGAGAAGAATTATTGTAATAATTGACTTGCATTTTTTGTGCGTCTCGATTTATTCTTCTCAGTCCCGCATTTTTTCCAGTTTCGTCCCGATATTTAGAAAAACGGATCTAGCAACACTGTCCACACCCCAAATTCACCCACAACTGAGCAAAACTTTGCAAAACGTTCGTAGTAATGAATTTCAAGACGAAATTACCAGTCCTGAGTTTTTTTTTGATATCGCCATTATCGTGGTACAGTTTACAAACATACATGACACATGCACACACAAATAGACCCGAAACAACTATCTGAAGATCATACAAATATTTGTTCCGTGCAGGGATCGAACCCGCCAGACGTAGCACAGAAAGACTCTACTAGCTCTGAATTTCATCTTGATTTTCATTACCAGAATGGTTATTTAGTACCGTCGGCGATACGGTAGACCCGCTGGGCAATTGCCTTTGATATCAATAAAGTCAATCACCAGAAAACAATTTATTACTAAGAGATCACACTCACTAACAAGAAATTATTTTGAAACTCACTGTCTAACTAGCGATATTTATTCTCTTAAATAACTCCCTCACTTTTATGAATAGTATTATCGCTATAAAACTGATCTTTACAGGTTACGCTGAACATAGGTAATTAGGTGTTAATGCCTACCAAGACCATAAAGCATTGAATTGCTGCTACTAGGACCTTTGATCGACACCTACGCACTTAGGGGAAGGTTGCTATGAATGGACCACCTAACTTTACGACCTTATATCTCAAAAAGTGTAAGTGATAAAATGAAAGCAGTGTATTATTTTTATTTCGTATGACCTTTATTTATAATAACCAAACGCACAAACAATTCGGGCTTACACTTTTTGATATAAACGAAGAAAACTAAATCTTGGGCTGTTGCCTTCTTTGGACCATGGGCACCTTCATTGAACCACCAGGTTGCCATCAATGGACTTCAAGAAATTTGTTCTAGAGGTCCAATCGAGGCAACTAATTATAATTATCAATATTACTAATATTGCCTATAACAAATATAAAAACCAAAATAACAGAAGCTAAGGTGACTTGCAGTAACTGCAAAGATGACATTAAAAATTAAATCTTATAAAAAATGGCAATCGTAATGAGATCAACAATACTTTTATAAAAATCAAGATACTCTTAAATTTGCAGCAACTCCTAACTCTATAAAGTACTTCAATCACTCAGAACAAGATCAAGTTATAAAAATCACATTTTAAAAAGCATTATATATATCAGATATCTCAAAGATTTCAATTATTATTGCAAGTGATGTCTATGTTGTGTAATGAGGGCACAGGTACTTATTTACATGTTTTTTGACATAAACACAATCAAGGTGTACCCAAGCTTTACAGATCATGCATTGAATCATGTATTTTATTAACAAGTTTACTGGTTGACGGTTGAGGTTCTTTTGTGGACAGTTTTGGGTTCTTTTGTGTTGCTTTTCGGGACTCTATATATTCTGCATGCTTCATTTAAACCAACTCTTTCAATTTTCATACTTGTTTCATTCCATCCAAAGTATTTTCTTTTTATTGTGACATTCTGAAATTTTAAATTTATAATGATTTTTTCCATAATTAGTGAAATACTTGAGACCTATTCGCATAATTATGACCAAAGAAATACAATAAAAAGTTGCTATGATTGGACCGGTCCAACGGTGGAACTCTCTTGAGGTCCATTGATGGCAACAAGGTACTCGGTAAGAAAAAGAAAGCTAAAATATAAATGGTCATGATTAGACAAAATAGAATAACACCCATGGAATCACAATTAAATTGTCTAATATTCCATAACAATGCACGCAGACAAATATGAATACAATGATACTTATGTCAAATTGTCCTGAGTGAAAATATTAGATTTTGAGTGCCGCAAACACAACCTCACGCATCACTCTTCGCCACGTGCCGCAACGTCACTGAAGGAAGAGGGGGGTACAACCAAGTCGCCACGGACTCGTTTCGACTAGTTTGGGTGTTGCTAGCTTGCACAGTTTTGGAAATACCTTGGTGGTCCAATGAAAGAGCTAGTCCAATGATCGCAACCTTCCCCTAAGTCAATACTAACTACGCAAATATCCCTTTAAGCCGTAGAAATATGATGTGTGTGTGTGTGTGTGTGTGAATGGGATGTGATATATAATATCACATATAATATAACAATCAAAATCAAAAGATCCGATTAGTTGCTTTTAATAAGTATTATGAGAAGCGGGAGCTCAGTGGTTGTGATCCTGACTTACAAGACTTGCGTCCTGGATTCAAATTTAAGTGGGGGCGCTCGGTTTCAGGCTTGTATGAAGCTCTTAACAAAAATTATACCTATATAAAAAGTAGATCGACTAATCGCCTAATTAAATAGCTTTTTATGGGCCGATTATATGCCTAGTGGGCTAAACTACTTACCTAGATTATCCAAATAGTTGTACGCGTCTAGAAATATTAAGAGCGCTGGAATGGGCGAATATCACGCAAGGGTCGGTTAACGGGCCTCAAAGGCTAACATATTAGGATCCAACAGCTTTGTACTATAATAAAAACAACTAGACTAGGCTATGCATACTGATATAGATATTTTCAAGTAAGTAGCAAATGTACAACTGTGATAAAAAATTACAATGTAATTTAGTTTATAATATTTTAGTATCACGCCTATATTCCAGGGGTGTACTATTGCACACCCACATTTCTCTAATACCGTTATTAAACTCTATGTATAATTCTCTATTCTATTGCCATCTAATAGCCTAATTACGTAAAAACAGCGACACAACGCGACAGTGAGGCTGCAGCTCACTGTTTTCGGTCAATATATGACACAAAAATGACGTTTGACAGAAGCTATCGTGCGATCTACGCCTGTCGCGAACTGATTGCTACATCGGTAATTAGGCTGCAGGTAAAATTCCAAAAGCCAGGCAATGAGTGAGATCTTTCCACACACAACAACAAATTCCATTAACACTGAGCTCGAAACGGGGCACAAACCTCGAACCTCACGCTCTGGAGCCGCGTTTTTGACCAGCGAGTTGGTGCTTTATTTATTTTGGTGCTTTATTTATCAGCCTACCTATACTTAATATTTTCTAAAACGTGTGACGGACTAGGGGCACCTAAATAGCATTGATGTCACAAAGCACTTAGTGTTTAAGCACGTCGTTGGATTCGCCATAATAGCAGCGTTCACTAATTACAGATGGTTCTGTTTCGTGTCCGCATGGTAAGTTGTATCCGACCCCTTTCACGGCCTTCTGAGAAGGTCGAATTTTCATAAATCCTTTCTTAACTCTACGCCTTGAAATTGAAACCAACATTATGTCTAAATTTCATGTGTCTAGCTTAAGCCGTTTAGCCTCGGTGTTCTTATGTTACATCAGTCAGTAAAGCGGTTTTTGATTTTGGATACGGCATTAACAATTACCACATTGCTGCTGTGGTAATATGACTCATTAAATAGAATATAATAGATATTTATTTCATGTAAACCAAATTCAGGTAAGTTGATAGGCGTACGGTTCCAAATAGTAGGTCCTATGGAGAGGAACCGGCAAGAAACTCAATGGAAACTCTTTTAAAATTCCATAGTTATACCTAACCAGTCTCGGCCGTAAACATAAATAAAATACTTGTGCCACGGTCGTAGATGAACTGCTGTAAATTGCCCTGAGTACGGCATTAGTGTCGTAGACGTGCTTATTGGCACTTTACGATGGAAGCGCTTTATTTAGCAGCGGGCGGCATCATATTAATTTTATTGGTCTATTGAAACAACGAGTAAATGTCGCCAAGGAAAGTTTTCCGTTTACAGTATTGTTTTACATTTATTAAAGGGGCAGACGACCCGCCCTTTAAGAGAAAAATAGCAAAGTTTCCGTACTTAGGGGAAAGTTTGGGATTATATAAATGAGTTGGTAAGGTATGCTTAAAAATATACCAATGGTTCTTTCACAAAACAATATTGGAGGTTTTTCTTAATTTCATTCTCCTTCTCTTGAGGATTGTTTAAAATTTTATTTTTCTCGACCTTCAGCAATATAAACAAGAATATTTTTAGCATATTTTCAGATTTTACCAGGAAAGTAAACGGCGGCGGCGTTGTTGAAATGTCAAAGTTTTTATTTCACCGAAATTCTCAGTCGAGTGTCGAGTTCTACAGAAAATGTTTACGGTGTACCTAGCGCAGCCTTTTCAAAAGTTTACGACAAAAAATTTAAATGCTTAGAATACACTTGGAGCAAATATTTAAATGAATATAAAATATACTGAAATGAATAAGAAATTGTTAATTAAGTGCTACTTAAAGTCGGATCAAATAGCAGTAAATTAAAAATTAACATCATCCGATAAAAGGAAAAAATACGATTGGAAAATGTTTGAGCATTTCCCATTCAAATAACAATTATTTGTCGATTATTTACACACTCGCTGAAGCGGATATAATCAACGTACTGGGAAATGAATGAAATTTAATCACTTTTCTACGTATTCCCAGTTTGATAATTTCTTTTTAAATATCAACATAACATAGCATCACGCCTGTATTGCCCGAAGGGTTAGGCAGAGGTGTACTATTTACACCCACATTTCGCCTATGCCGTTACTGAGTCCCATGTAATAGGGTGCGAGCCTATTGTCACCTATCTATAGAATTTCTATACAGAAAACCCAATAACAGTTTGCCCGACCCGGGAGTCTAACCCAGAACCTCACGCTCAGCAGTTGCACTTGTGACCACTAGAGCAATGAGACATTCTTTTAATTTTATCCACATCCATCTACTTTGGAAGAAATATAAGATCGCAGCTGGTCATAAAATTAACTATCTTTATAGAATTTTGAAGTTTTATCCTATAAACTTGCTACAAAGGGCAAGTTCATGTTTTTAAAGTTAACCATATTTGATTTCCCAACAGAATTATATCTTTTGTCTCTTCTTATTATCCATTTTATAATAAAAACTTACAGCTTTTGTTTCAATTAATAAATTAAATAAGACAATAGGTTTCTTAACAGCATTGTACTTTTGCGGTCAATAAAACAATTATAAACAATAAAATAGGCATTATAATTGTTTATGGTGTACTTTGAAACAAATAATATTTACGTTAGCAAAGTTGTTATTGGTAATAGCGACATTAGAAGCAAAAATAACACCCGCACTCTATGTTTAATAAACACCTCGCAAAAATTAAGGGAGCAAAAAATTAATTAAAATTTTAGGTGATTTTTGACGAGCCGTATTTCCGTGAAAATGGTCGTATCGGTAAAAAAACATTGCGTTGCTGTACGATGATTGGTTGGTGAGAAATCGCTGGTTAAAGACAAAAGGGTCCTTTTTCATTCAAAGTCCAATATTTCCTCGAGAAATTGGCGTAGAGAAAGTGGAAATTTAAGCTAAATAAACACGCTTTCTGGTCCATAAAGTGGTTTGAGAAAAAAAATTGCAAAATCTTAATAACGGCTATTCTTAATATTTTTTTTGATGAAATATGTGAAATCTAGAAACTCGGAGCTTCAAAATGCTTTTTTTATACCGATACGATAATTTTTCACGGTGTATTTCCGTGAAAAATTATCGTACCCATCAAAAATCGCCTAAAATTTTAGAAACATTTTTTGCTCGCTTAATTTTTGCGAGGAGTGTATTAGTTCAGACAATCAAATACACAGTATCGTGCTTGCATTACCAATATTTCTAGGAATAAAATAAGGTTAATAGAATAATATGTATTACGTAGCACACGAAGGACTAAACGTGGGCATAGAAAATAAGGCTGATTGTAAAAGCTTTCAGTTTAAAGATTTAGAGTTTAAGTCTCTACATCTTTAAACTGAAAGCATAATTAAATACTGGCGCGTGGGTCGACATATTATCTTACTATTTCTACTGCGTAGTAAATTTAAAATATGCTTTAAATAAATCTTTGCTATGTTATTTTTAATTCGTAATTTTACTAAACATTTTTCTTTAAGATATTTTTTTTATATTATCGTCGTCATTTTCGAATTGAGTTATCGCATTACATGTTAGATCTCATCTTATAAGTAGCATTAAAAAGAGAAAGTTGACACTATACATTTAATTAAAAAAGGAAAGACACACATTTTGATTACAGAAAAAAAAAACATCAACAATCAACATCAACTAACATTTCTCCGCTATATTTTTGTCGGCACGTTTCTACCAATGGTCAACTCTAATTTAGCATAGAACATTTTATTCGGCTGAGTGTTTTCATGTGCGATTTACGTCTGTAAACTACAGGCTGCATAGGAGAAATCCTGGTGTGGTAAAAACTCTTATTTAAGAGAAAAAATATATTAATAATTTAGACAACTAGGGCACGGATATCTTCGCAGACTAAGAAGGGTTAACAGGTTCACTCTGGACTGGTGTAGTCCATCCACAATTGAGAACATTGTGGAACCTACTCGCGATGTTTTGCTTCACCGTTATGCAAGTGATAATCAAATTATAAATATAATAAAATATTTCGGTTTTATTTTGCACGATAATTTCCTTAATTAGTTTGACTATCTCATTGGTCTAGTCGTCGCAAGCGCAATTGCTGAGTGTGAGGTCCTGGATTCGATTCTCGGTTCGGAAAACGTGTTAGCAGCACGGAGTTAGGCACTGTGCCCGGTGGATGGCAATAGGATCGCCCTATATTATATATATTACATTGGTCTTAATAACACCATCGGCGAAATGTGGGTGTACAATAGTATACCTCTGCCTAACCCTTCGGGAATATAGACGTTATATTATGTGATATTAATTTGAGTCTACATAGTATAAATACCTCAAAGGCTACTTGTTACTCAAAGGGTCGTAATTTCTCACACATGCTCCATCAATTTGCGAATTTATATACTGCTTCTTCAATTTCATACAAAACTTGTATCTACTTTGTGAGAAATATAAGTATATTTAGAATTTTCTCAAAATAATTATTCGAAGTGCTTCCAACGTTAACATAAACATTAATTAACGATTAATTTATATTACAACTAGCTGTAGCCTGCGACTTTGTCTGCGTGTATTTTGTTTTCATATTATATGTATATATATTTTTTATTTTTATTTAAAAACTTTGCTCCACCCTAGGATTTCTCCTGTATCGTGGGTATAGTTTACAAACATACATGTCACATACACACAACCAGACCTGAAACAACTATCCGTAGATCATACAAATATTTGTTCCGTGCGGGGATCGAACCCGCAACACGTAGCGCAGAAAGCTAATCAGTTAGCCGCTGCGTCAACCTTGTCGTCAATATGACCGTCACCTACTAACTATAGCTAAGAACCATTCAGGCCGCATAAGTACAAAAAAATCGCATCAAAATTGATCAAGCCGTTTAGGAGGAAAAGAATTACGAAAATTACATAACATACATATATTTTGATTCCGATGTTGATTTGTATTGAGGAAGAAAATGTAATCTATGTTTTTTTTTTCTAAAACATTGCCCCTCACTAGGAAAAATTTCTGTATCGTGGGTGCGTTTACAAACAAATATATTCACATAGACATACACCTGTAGACCATACAAATATTTTATCCGTGCGGGAATCAAACCCGCGACACGTAGTCAATTTCTCAATCACTGAACCAACCGTGCCGTCAAACTATCTTGAAGGGAACATGTTGGAGGAGGGTTTGAGGAAAATTGGTGTTGAAAAGGGCAGACCTGAAGCTTTTATTAAGCATTTTATTATGCAAACATTCAGATCATTAATATAATTGAGGGTCTCGTAGCTACATAGCTACAGATCGACCGATCTGCGCGGTTAAGCAACGCTGGACGCGGTCAGTCCTTGGATGGGTGATCATTTTTCTTATACCTCTCCGTGCCTCGGAAAACACGTTAACCAGGTCCCGGGTGTCGTACGAAGACCTATGACAGTCGTTACGGGTGTCAGTAGCCCAAAAAGTCTGACAACCAGTCTAACCTTATCGTATCAGTGTCTCCCAGTTAATGGGTGGCGGAGGTCAGAAGGCAGTTTCTCCGTGTAAAATACTGATATTCAACCGCAACCGGTTAGATTGGAAGCCGACCCCAATGTAGTTGGGAAAAAAGGCTAGGCAGATGATGAGATCATTAAGATATAGATTTTATTTGGATGACTTTAGAATTAATTGAGAGTCGTGAAAGTAAAAGTCTTGTTATTGTTCAGTTTTTTTTTTCTAAATCCATTTTCTTGCGCATATTTACTTGTTAATATGCCAATAGGCTTGTCGTTCTATTTACACATAACCACCCCAAAAACATTCAATGTTGCGTAAAAATCGCATAAACGTAAAAAACAAATGAATATTTAAATGTGCTCGCGCTTCGTGATACATTCGCATTTAAAAGCGGATAAAAACACACACATCTCTGCTCGTAACCAGTGACTAACAATCACATCTGTTGATTATCCACATAAAATGAAAGGGTGTCGAGTTTTCCGACGCTCACATAGCAGTGTTATCTGAAATTGTGTGGATACGACCGACAAAAGTGTTTCATTTGCTTCTATATACAAATGTTTTAGAAACACAAACATGTGCCATAAACAAGTTTAACGTTATGTTATTCCTATTATAATAAATAAAAACAATAAGCGGTCCAAAACTTATTGTACATGGAAATATGAACAAAGCCCAGAATTAAAATATTGTTGTAAGTACTTAAACTTTTGGCTAGCGGGTAAAGAGCAAGCTATGCAAAATGTAAAATAAATCGCATCCAGCTTTTGAACTTGTGCCAGTTTGTGAACTTTATCTCAAAGTGTTGTTTAAAATTTTATGCGGTCAATACCCCGAATTTATTACACGAAAAATACGTCAGACTTAAGTTTTTACAACCGTATTAAATTTGTTGATATAACTGGCGATGTTTGGGGCGCATTGATATGACTTCCGTGTCCGCAAACAGTCGTTACGACTGCGTGAGTTGCTATAGGGCAAAGAACTATTTACGATACGCTCTGTGCCACAAAGCATGCTACACGCGTAGACGTGCTACTACGTGCGTAACCCCACTACTACGCACGTAACCGCACTGCTACGAACGTAGCCCTCGCCTACACGAGGTTGTGCAGTAACATTTGCATGCAGTTTTGTGTAACAACGTGTGTAAAGGGACATATACGAGTGACCTAAATCGCTGCGGAGTTACGCAGGTGTAAAATCAAGTTAAATGAAAAATATGAAAATCGGAGTTCATTTTTAAAGGCTTTTAACCATGAATCGTCGAACAAAAGAAATGAATAGAACAGTTCTGAAAAGCAATAATTCTGTTTCACAGAGCAATCAAACATTTTCAAAACTCGGGTTGCCGTTGACATAGCTTGTATAATGAAATCACAATCTGATGATTAAGTTATACCTTTTTATGATATTATTTCATCGGATCAGTAAAGACTTTCATTCATCGTTATTATATATTCTCTTACTAACGTTAATAGTTCTCATCGTTTAGGAGGCATAGGCGGGTATCGAACCCGCGACACGTAGACGATAGAAAGCGCTTAGCCACTGCATCAAACATGCCGTCTGCCTTCATAAATAAAACAAGATTCTAATCTGACAGGAGTTAGCTTTAGTTCAAATTTGGTTGTTGTTGCATGATGAATCGATCTAGTTATATCTGGATTATAAGGGCTCGCTCGTGACCAAGTTATACGAACCGAGTGTGAGGCGCTACGGAGAGTTTTGGCTGTTTATACGATTTGAATCAATCGATATGTCGGTTTAACACGATTTATTGGAGTAACTTGAAATTCAGCTTCGTAGATTCGTACTGTAAATAAAAATGGCTTATAACAACTTAAACTGAAAGAATATATAATTAATTAGTGACTTTTAATTTCGAAAAAGTTTGTAATTAAATGATTATACCTAAGAATGGTAACGCGTCGGTTATTGAGGGGCAATTCCCGTGCGATTAGAGATCATGCAGAAATCGAGATATATCGAAAAAAGATGGGGATATCGCTCGCGTATCTTTTTTCGAACTTCTCGTCATACCACATTAGATATATTTCTATTTTTAATACTCAAAATAGGCTCATTCAACTAGTGATCAGACGCAGTCGAGATTTTAGCGGCTCTTTGTATAGTAGGTACTATATCTAATCGAGATGTATGTTGAACAGTCAGTGGATACTGAGCTAACAACACTAGGTATACCTAGCGTTCATAAGTACTTATTTGAACAGTTCCATTCCCATCCAATGAGTTTCTGGTTGTCAAATATTAGCAATGTTTAGGAAAGTAAGGTATGTAAAAAAAAGAAACAGATTTTTTCCATTCGTACTTTTAATTTATGTCTGTATCGCTTGAATGATGCCCTCGGGAAGAGCTGAAGTTTTTATTTCCTAGTCAACCAGCAACGTTCCTCCATTATAAAACATTTTCAAAATGTTCAAAAATAAATTCAACCATTTTTTTAATAGCAACATTAGCTAGCATGTTTGGGATGAAAAAAAAAAATATAATGTACTAAAGCCGCTATAAAACATAGCAGCGATTTTCAGAAATCTTCCTTAAAATGGTAGGCGGTTGGCAGTTGTTCGTAATGAGCTTTCCTGTCACGTCGCTCCGGAGGCCCAACATTCATTTGGTTCACAGATCGTTTTATTCATCTTCGTGCTATTTATCCAAGAGATTTGCCGAGGAATGCTGGTCTAAAACAATGACTGAAACTTTTATCTAGGGATAAACAGTCATATAAAGTCAAAATGTTGCCTTGTGAATATAAATTACTGGTTGTCCTCGCGACTCCGTGTAAAAGATGTTTTATACAAACTATGAACCTCCATTTCATCCACTGTTACCATGCTTTGTAACCGACCATAATACTGGCCACTTACTATCTGTCATCGGATATAATATATGACAAAGAGAAAGCAAATTAAACAAACACGCATCTCTTTTCCACTTTAAAAAAAGTGTAAAACTATTAAAAATATTAAATTTCGAATTCTACGCTGGCTGTTTTCCTTTTTTTCGGCTGAACTTGCTGTAACTTGTCGCTGTTAAAACCTCCTTATAGGTTGGATTTTGGAAAAATCTTTTATAGGGGATGGCTTCACTGTATAAGAAGCCTACCTGCTAAATTACATGTATGCAGTCTTTATGGTTATTGATATTTTTAGGAAGCAGTTATTTGTATAAGATATTGAAGATACTTTATCTTAACAACGTTACGCTAAGAATCAGTGTCACTGATTGCTTACCGATAGAAAATGAATTGGATAATCCGTTTTTAATCCCTTGTAAACAGACAAACTTCATATTTATGGTATATTGATCGGAATTAAAAAGGCAACCGGGTATTGTGGGATAACATAGCAGAGGCTTATGATTATATGACTACGAAACGCTCTCTATTAAAAACCAAGAGGTCTTATAGGGTTTTTTTTACATTATTTTCATACATTTCTGACCACGGTCCCCCAGAGAATGAAAGAAAACATTTAATTATCACGTATTGGTCAAAATAATAAACGTTTATTTTTCTCAAACTATTTCTCTTAATAAAAAAATTACGTATTAGAATTTCTACCTTAACGTGGGCATAGATTTCACGTACCTACGCATACACATAGATTCGAACTATCTACACATGTTATTCCATGCGTGGTTCAACCAGCGACAGATAGCTCAAAAAGCCAATCCATTAGCCACTGCACCAACCGTGGCATCAAAATGCTGCTAGCGAAATGCTTTTAATTACCAACCGCAATATATATTATACGCTATTAATGTCCGAAAACTTGTGTTAATTAGCACTTACATCTAGTGTTATTATTTTCGTTAAAAGTATTTCTCGGTAAGTGTTAAATAATGTTGTATTTTATGAGCCAAAGTTATTGGCGGGGAAAGCAGCAAGTAACTTTGATAAGCTATCAAAGTCAAAAGAGAAATTAATCGTAAAATTATCAGTTCATACCGAGTTTTAACTTAAAACGATATTTTTACCTTTATCAATATCGAGTATATCTGATACGTAAGTTTAAAATTTGTGATAAAGACGCTTAAAAGACACTGTGTTTTCTGAACTCATTAGAGAGCCACATGTTTAAGATTGATTTCATCATGAATTAGTGGTCGCGGAAGGCTGTGAGAGGTCTTGGCATAAACACCCAGGTCTGGTAAAGTGTTATTAGGTGTAGATGGCAAATGGCTCGCTCCTTATCAGATGGTACTTACGAGTAATAAAGGCACTGGCGCAATTTGGGTGTACATACAATAGTAGTACATCTAACCCAGGAATACAAGCGAGATAAATAAGTCCATGAATAATTTTATTTATATCTGTGTATCTAACCCCAGATACTTTCTTTAATTTTTCTTATTTATGTTTTTCTATGAGAAAAAAAATATGTTAAAAAGGATACCTCATTAATATACGCCGTCCGCGCAGTGATTTATAAGCCAGAGCAAATAATAGATAAACGATTTTCTTTCACCTATTCTTTATAAACGTTTTTCCTTTTTACATTCCAGTAACGTTTCGGAAAATGTCCTTTCAAAGGCACTCACCATGAAAATACGCACAAAACATTTTTACCTCGTACTTTTTCACAATTTTCTTTTTTTTTCTCATCCGACTTTAGGCTTAAAAGCTACCTCTTGTGAAAACTGTCGGCAAATTGGAGTCCGTAACTAAGGGTTACGATCAGACGACAGATACGTCGGATCTCAAATAGTGAGTGTAAAGCCTGAACAGTGTGTCAATTTAAAACGATTTTACACAGAAATCCGCGATAGATATCCACATTTATGGTGCAATATGCCAATATTGTACATTCTGCCGATCAATGTATTAGTTGTCAATTTTATGTATCTAGCATATTTCAAGCATATAAATGTATTATTAAATGTATGTCTTCTCCTTTTACGGGATTACAGTCCCAAAGGTTTGGAAGGTGTGCGTGGGGTATTATTATAAGTTTTTTTTAAGGGAAATAAAACGGATGCCCAACACTAAGATACGAGTAGGTAAATTGAATTCATAATCAAATTCTACCTAGGTACTAGGAATGTAACAAGTTATTGTATATAATATTTATGATGATATATAAAAACTAAGTTTTATCCGTTTTTAAACGTGTCTTGGTTGTGTTAGGTGTATTTCAAACAATATTGTACAAGCCTTACAGTGAGGCCTTTATAAATTTTCATATAATTGAAAAAGGATTCTCTATTATTTATTTTACAATCTAAATTATTAAACTACTAACTTCCGCCTGCGGCTTCGCCCGCATTGATTACGAACCCGTGGATTTTTTCGGGTCACACGTAGCGCCATCTAGCGCCCCAAGAAAGTTATTGATCTTTCCCTCGGGAACGATACTTTTTTTGTGAATGTAAGGTACTCTATGTCCTTTTCTGTACCCCTGACAATACATATGCAAAATTTCACGATGATCGGTTCAGTGGTTTAGGCGCGAAAAGGTAACAAACAAACAAACTTACTTTCGCATTTATAGATTGAACAGTTATTGATTGAATGTCTAATAAAAAAAATATACAAATAGATACAAAACTATACTGAACGAACACTTAGGCGTCAAAGTAAGTAATAGTAATTCGGACCCCACGACACCAGTGTTTCGATGCCAAAGGAATCATGTTTCTTTTTAATTTTAGTGATTTTAGGGTTTAAATAAAATTGTTTATTTTGCAATTAGGATTTTTCAATCACTTTAACACATCTGTTTTTTTAACTAGATGGCGTTGGGATTTCCCATGACTATACCTGAGAAGAAACGCCGAAACAAACTCAGGGGTAAAGGTCTATTTTAAAATCCAGACAGATTATAGTAAAGATTTATATGAGACAAATATATGGTGCGGCTAGCATAATCTTATTTATTATATAATAACCACTAAACAGATTTTAAAAAAAAAGTTACCCCACACTAGGAATAATTCCTGTATCCGCGTGGGTGCGTTTACAAACACATATATTCACATACACAAACACCCAGACCCGGAACAATTATTTGTAGATCATACAAACATTTGTTCCGTGCGGGGATCGAACCCGCAACACTTAGCGCAGAAAGCTAATCGCTTAGCCACTGCGCCAACCGTGTCGTCAAACTTCTAATGATTAAAAACCTCATTTTAACTTTTGGCCTGGGCGTTAATATGTCAGTCGGTCAGTCAATCTCAAAGCTTTTAATTGTATATATTAAAAAGATTAACACCAACAGTCAACAAACACTGAAATTAATTAACACTTGGCACACATCACTAACTAAACAAAGCACGCTAATAGAAAAAGCTGGTATATTGTGCAACAAATATAAACCATTGAATTCGAATGCGATGCAGATTTAAATAAAAAGACTTGAAAAATGTTATTAGTATTATGTATCGTATTAAACGATACGATTTGATTGTTAGTTGCTTATGCTTGCATAGGTATTAATTAACATAACAACATATCATCACGCCTGTATTCCCGAAGGGTTAGGCAGACGTGTAGCATTATACACCCACATTTCGCCGATACTGTTATTAAGTCTCATGTAATAGGGGGCCAGCCTATTGCCATCAACCGGGCACAGTTCCAAACTCCGTTCCGTTACTGAGAATTTAAAGAAAACTCCATTAACACTTTGCCTGACCCGAGAATTGAACCTAGGACTTCACGCTCAGAAATCGCGCTTGCAACCACTAGACCAATTAGGCAGTTAAATAAGCTAGAATAATCTGCAACAAATATGAATATACCATTGAATACGAATGCCTTGCAGATAAATAACAAGACTTAGAAGAGTTATTGATTTTCTTTATCGATATTTAATGATTCGATTGACGGTTGCTTATTGTTTGTACGACATTGAATACGTCAAAAATATATTGAAATAAGAAAGGAAATTACTCGTGTTGGGAGTAAGCTCTTCGAAATATGAAAGCCAGACAATGTAATGTACTGGAATAATGATGAAATTTATACAAAACTTGTTTCGTTGGGGCACACACAGGTATAATATTCATATTGTGTCATAACCTTTTAGTACATGATAATAAAGTCTTGTTATCTTTCGGAATCTTCCAATATACGACCGTGAAGCAATTTTATTTCTGAATTCCAATTAGTATTACCGTAGTTCTTGTATTATAGTGCCTGCCTCGCTGGTCTAGTGGCTCAGCGTACAGGCTGGGTTTGATTCTAGGGTCGGGCAAAGTGTTGTTTGTTTTTTTTTTTGTGTTAAAATTCTAACTATCAGCTCAGAATTTGGAATTAGGCCCGGTAATAAGCTCGCCCACATTACTTGGGTCTCAATAACAGCATCGGTGAAACGTGTACCTACAACAGTATATATATTTGCTTCAGCCATTGGGAAAAAAACAAACCTAATGCTCTATGCTTATATATTATAAAATTTCACACAAGAGGACTGTAAAAATTTAAATAAATGGTTATCGTCTATAATATGGCCTGAGGGAACATCTTTACAAAAAAATTCAGCAAATCTGTTCCTTTTTAGCAAGTTTTCATAGGGATTTTTCAACGAGTTGCGGTTTGAAATCTCAACGGAATGTTTGATTTTTCTTATTGTACTGTTAAAGTATTTTTGTTCGTAAATCTACGTTGTTCCCTTAATGTACTTGTTCTGGTGTGTTGGCATGAGTCGCTTGGGAGTCGCTCGTGGCATGACGGAAAGATTACACAGTCAGTGACGTTCGTAAGGGAGCTGATTGCTGAAGGGGATTGATTGAATATGTTCTAAGGTTCGTAACTGAGATGTTTCCGCTTAATGCGTAAAACTCGTACGTCTAAACCCCAAGTGCGTGTAATACTGTGCGAGTGTATTTGAATTTTTAAGTATCAGAACTGTATTTATTTTTGTTTTATTTTCGGCCTTACTTTTAATGTGTCATATCTTGGCGCAAATAAACGATTTATCTTTCTTACTTTTTAGTTTATCAAGTTTAATTTTATTTTTTAATTTCATAACATAACGCTTGTACTTTCCGAAGAGTTAGACACAAGCCTCCTGTACACCTATATTACGTCGATGCCGTTATTAAGTCCAATTTTATTAGGGAGCAAGCCTATTCCTATATACCGGTACAGTTCCAAATTCAGTGCTATTCCTGAGAATTTCCATACAAAAAAAACCTAATAACATTTTGCCCAATCTGGAAATCGAACCAGAAACTCACGGTCAGCAGTTGTGTTTGCGACTAAAATCACAAAACACTAATTAATGGGACGGCACGGTTGACGCAATAGCTAAGTGATTAGCTTTCTTTGACAAGTGTCGTGGGTTCAATTCCCACAGAAACAAATATTTGTATGATTTACAGACAGTTGTTTCGGGTCTAGTTGTATGTGCATACGACAAGTATGTTTGTAAAAACGTATACTCCAACATAGGCGAAGTCACAGAGTGGCGCAAAGTATTAAAAAAAAAGTCAACGTCATTGTATATAAATCTCACTTATTTATCAGATACTAGCTTCCGCCCACAGCTTCGCCCGCGTGGTTTACGAACACGTACATTTTCCGGCACAAAAAGGGCTATTTCAGACTATAATCTATCTCTGTGCCAAATTTCATCCAGATCCGTTCAACCGTTCTGGCGTAAAAGAGTAACAAAGATCCATCCATCCATCCTCACAAACTTGCGCATTTATAATATTGATAGGATTTGCACAGTATGTGATATATTTTATGTCTGCCAATGATCATATATTTTTATCAACCTTATCTTGCGTCCAAGATAGCGCTTGATAAGCCCTGAAACGTTCGGTGACTGATATATTGCAACAAAAAGCTTCGCTATATTTAGTTAAAATCATTGCTATCACTGACATTGAACCAAAAAAAAAAAACAGTATCTAGGGACACTGGCGTGCAATAAAATGAGAGCACCTCAATGATATTTACTATGCACTACGGACCACTAAGATATTTATGATTTCCAAGAATTCTTTCAAACGCCTCGCAATTGTATTCTGGAGGGCGTTTAGTGTCACCAGTCTGTAGGTGGCTGTATTCCCCGAAGGCAGTGTAGTTACTATTGTACGCCCACATTTTGCTGATGCTGTTAAGTCCCATTTTATTGTGCCATCCAACGGGCACATTTCTAAACTCCGGTCTCATACTAAATATTTTATTAATAAAAAAAAAAAACGTAATTACGCGTGCTTAACTTGAAATCAAACAAAGACTTGGATGGTTGCAATCATCATCTGCCTAGTCTTTTCCCAACTACATTGAGATTGCCTGCCAGTTTAACCGGTTGCGGCTGAATATCAGAATTTTACACGGAGTGGCAGCCATCTGAACTCCCGGCACTGATACTCTAAGGTTAGACTGGTTGTCAGACTTTTTTGGATTGCTGATACCCTTAGCGACGTCATAGGTCTTCATATCCACCCAGTTCCAACTGCTTAACGTACTTTCCGAGGCACAAGCGTCTCGATGTATGAAAAATGTTTACCCATCCAAGGACCGACCGCAAGAAGCGCTGCTTAACTTTGTTAATCGACCGAGCGCGGAAGCTATGTAGCTATGAATCCTTGGATGGATCCAATATCTCATGAAAAAGGATTTTATTTATACAGAGGTCTTTAACTAAAGATGAACTTAATCTGTATAAAAAGCAATAGTATAAAATGCATGCAGTAGTATAAAAAGTTCCTTTCATAAATAGATGTGCAGTCTGTTAGAGCACTCTTCAATGACTTGTCACTGCAGTATTGCTTCAGTGAGGTATTTGTACCTACATAAAACTTTCCAAGCATAACATTTTAACATTTCAATGAGTCTGCAACCTGAGCACAGAGACAGAAAACTTGCCAAGCATCTATATTTACTCGAGCTCTTATTATATCAATAAGGAATCACTGAAATATAAACGCTGAGTAATTTTTCTATATCAAATCTGCACACAAATGTTTTTAGAAGTGGCTCTAGACAATGAGACGGATGCGAAGGAAATGATGAAAAGTAGATACACAAGAAGAAACAAAAACGTAAACAGCAACATGTGCAAAATGATTTCATAATCGTTGTTGTGTGTGCGCCTTGTTGGAGAGGCGGAGTTTATGGACATTTTGTCAACCCGGGAATTAAACCTACGACCTCACGCTCCGCCGTGCTTGTGACCACTAGACCAATGAGCCAGTTTGGCTCCAAAAGTATTTAAACGAGCTGTTGCCCGTGACTTCGTCTATATGTATATTGTATTTTTTATCCCGTTACTGATTTGATGCAATACTAAAAATAAATCTATATCCTACTCCAGGCCCCTCCAGGCTACCTCTTTGTAAAATTACATAACGATTGGTTCAGCGGTTTAGTCGTGATGAGGTAACAAACAGAATAAGTTACTTTAGCATTTATAATAGTGTGGATAAAAGTCAATTGGCATGACACTGACACTTATGACACATTGATGACAGCGTTACTTATAGGTACTTATATGCGCAGATATATTCTACCCATTTTGTATTATCAACATAATGAAATGCTGGGGTCCCCACAAATCTCAACACACGAACAATTCGGTATAACTCAGTATTTTCTAGTTTCACCCTTTAATAAGTTTGTTGACCCTGCAAGATTTGAATACGTCTGGCGAGTAATAGCTATAATATTCATTCATTGCTTTGCCACACCTCTCGACGAGCAAAAACCCGAACATGGCTCAATTACTTTGTATTATAAATGGTAATTTTATGCCGGTGGCTAACTAGGACACGTATAACCACTGCACTACAGAGATTTTATATTCGATAGACATAACGACTTTTGTCCCCGAGTCCTCTTGCAGATTATATAAGAAGTTCCGCTCAGTAAGGAAAAAGGGCTAAGTAATAAATTCAGTTTATTTATGCCTGATAAGGAAAAATCGGGCTTACGGCCTGGTTGATATGGTGTGACACGGAATAAACAATATTTAGGATTTTTTATTTATCTCAAAGTATTATTGTAGCAGTGCATTATACAGAATTTATTCATCAAAGGAAAAAATTAAAACTGAATGTTTATCACTAAGTTAAAGAATACCCCTGAGGTATTGAGTAACACTTAACATATCTATCAAAAAAAAAAAAATATAATGTTTAAAAAATTCAATCTCAACATTTTGTAAATTCGGTAAAGGCACGCGCAGGCCCGGGTACGTCTTAAAACTGCGGCCAGACACCGGAGGATGGGCAGCAGCGTCCTCTCACTATTTGGTGAGCCACTGCGATCCCCAAGCCGCCTGCCAAGCGTGGGGATTATGGCAAACCCCCCATTGAGGGAGGCCTTCGTTCAGCAGTGGACGTCTTCTGGCTGATGATGATGATGATGATGATGACGCGCAGGCTTGCCAATTTCACTGATAATGGTTGTAGTATTCTACTAAAATGAAAATCTAGTAAAACTGATGCAGTTTTAATGTTGGTACTGTGTCCATTTCGGTATAATTTTTCAAGTAAAACAAATGCTAATAACTGCATCAAGTCTCAATAAATTTAAATTATGATTTCATGTACGTACTAATATACCATTTACTTTACTAAAACCTTGTTTCTATTTATTAAAATGTGGTCTATATGTACCTATGGTTAAGCTTAATATAAATGAAAAACTTTCCATATCAGTCGATGAGAAGCACGAAAACTTGTTAATTTCGGTTGAAAGAGCAAGTGTCAAAACTACCGCGTTCTAAAAGGGGCGCGACTTCGACGCCGCTTTTTATTCACACGTAAAAAGCATAGTTTCTATGTACAAAAATGCTGACGCATTTTACATTGTACTGCAAAAGATTTCAGTCAGGTCAAACAACTTCGCGTACACGCAATAAAAATAAACTGCTAAGTATGTATAGCTTTGTACTATGACCTTTATCAAAGAAATAGAAATCGGACATAAATTGTATAAAAATTCACTATAGACTTTTTTTTTTTTTCTAAAAAAGCTATAGGTACTTGAACCGGCGGCGTCTGAACAAATTGGTAGGAATCTTGTTAGGCTGGCAATGATACCGATAAAATCTACTTGGTTACTCTGTGCTGATGCAAAATGCGCCGCAAGGATTTGTTCGAAAATTGTACATTTAAATCAGACAAATCGAATGGGTAGGAAACTGCTAGATATTCTAGAACCGTCTTTATGAGATTCTGGGGATTTTCTCCTTATATCGGGTGTAGATGAAATGACAGTGTCAGCGTCTACCTATGCAGCTTTACAGTTAGACGTTTTTATTTTATCTGAGACATAGAAAAAGCTTCATTTTATTGAAACATTTTAGTGAAAGGTTTTATTTATTATTACAATGTTTCTTCTCAGGGATAGTCATAGGAAATGCCGACGCCATCTAGTTTAAAAAAGACGTGTAAAAGTGATTGAAAAATCCTAATTGCAAAATAAATAATTTCATTTCATTTCAGTATTTTTTTGTATTTTTTTTTTTTTTTTTTTTTATGAGGCAATCTATCTTTATATCTAACATAAAGTATTTTTGTATTCAATATTCTGGATCTATAGGCTAATTTGCAAATGGAAATGTTTGGATTTAACATCTTAAATCATTATGAAAATAAGCATAGAGTTTACTGAGTGTGAATAATATTATCCAATTTTGTATTTCTTATAACTACACCTTATAATAGTTTACAAAGGACAGTATTTCTTTTGTAAGTACTTGGAATTGCGGATTTGGATGGTAGCATCCTAACTAATATTATAAATGCGATCGTAAGTTTGTTTGTTTGTTACCTTTTCACGGCTGAACAACTGAACCGATCATCATGAAATTTTGTATGTAAGTTGTCAGGGGTACAGAAAAGGATAAAGGGTACTTTTCATCCAGGAAAAAAATTACTGTTTCCGAGGGAAAGAATCTTTCGACTTTCGACGGTCACAATTGCTTTAGGACGCTAGATGTGACCCGAAAAAATGCACGGGTTCGTATTCAATGCGGGCGAAGCCGCAGGCGGAAGCTAGTATTCTAATGAAAATACTTAGGACAACCTTAAATGCGTTTGGAATTGTTAATCAGTTAAAAACCGTAGATGTTTATTAATATTAGGATTTCTTTGTGCGCGCGTTTATAGACGCAATTCTCGAAAGCAAATACGTCCAATCCCGGAACACCTATCTGTAGGTCATATCGATATTTGTTTTATGTGGGTATCAAATCCACTGTGACCTGTAGCGCAAAAAGCCGATCGCGTATCCAAAGCGACCATACCGATTCTTTTTCCTATACCCTTTTTATAATATGTATCTAAACTGTGTTTATAATATACCAATACATCATAATATATGTGGGCTGTTTGTTTACTGTGATAAACTGGTTAATATTCATACATATTTATTGTAATCATAAGTATTTCCTTTTACAATATGTTAACGAAATCAGAAAATATAAATTAATTCCTTTAAACGTAATATAAAAAGATAAAAACACCCTTGACAAATAAAAAATTTCTCAAAAAGCTTCCCTTAAACTGTACCCCTTATCAAAAAATAACACGGAAAAAATCACGTCGTGTTCCGTCGCGATCTTATCGAAATATTCATTGTAGAGATGAAGTCGGGACGAAGGTAAATTGCAGAAAATTGCCTTCCCTTTTCTTAGATAACGAGTTCCTCTGAAAGTGGGCTTGTCGTATGAACATAACGCATTTTGCGAACGATAAGAAAGTTATTAATGTGGAGCGTAAACACGACGTTTATTTTAATATTTTATCAGCTATATACATTGAGCGAACGCGTACATTAGATTATCTTAAACAAACTGTGACACTGAAAGGCTTTCACAAATCCCAGTATGATAAAGAATACATTATTTATTTGAAGCAATCGTTCAAGAACTTTAGAATCGGATTAAATCGTCTAAAATGGTTTATACAACTCGTAATTTGATCTTATACAATTTGGCGAGTTCGCGTAGCGCACCCAAACAAAACATCTACGAAGCGCTACGTGACACGCTTGACTTCATAGCCGATGCTACGAAATCAGTGCAAGCTACGAAGATAAACTTGGTTTTAAAATATTTAAACTATCACTTTAACTTACAATTTAGATTTTTCTTATACTATAATCAAAGTATATCATCACCTGTGAGGTCTACGCTCCTCCTCATGATCCTCTTTCATAAACGATGGTTGCAGGCTGAATCTGCGCCTGAACTGATGACGACCCTTCATATTGGTAATCGTTAATTCACTTGGCACATACTAGGTACAGTTCGAGTTAATCCACAACGCACTGTTCGTGTGCGTGTGCCGATGAGCGCGTGATCGTGGGGCGGTGTCGCGACGTGCGCAGCTCGGGGCGGTCGCAGGACGAATGCTGCTGCCCGGCCGACGCGCCACCATCCATACAATATTTCGGAACGCATCTATTCAAAATACACAATTTTGCACATCACTGGAAATATATTATTAAAATCTCATTACTGTATAACGCGTAATTTGATGTGGGTCACTATATTAATTGAGTTTCAAACTGCTAATACTTGTCCAACGTGTTGTTATTATTATTATGCAATAAGAGGTTGTATCATTAGTAATTAAGCTATGAGTCGATACAAAATTGGAAATTCATTGTAATAAAGTATATTGATCGCCACGAAACGATAGCAATAAGCCAATCAATATGCAATAAACGAAACATCGGAGCATCGCGTGATACAATGATAAAAGGCCAATGGTCTCTATTTGAATGCGTTCGCAAAACAAAAGTTTGCACTAAAGGCATTTGTTCGGCTGTATTCACTATCTATTCTATTATCATGATTGTTTCAACTTGTTATTCAATCACAAAAGACTTACGCAGTAATTGTTTTCGTATAACACATTGTCACAAAGAAATGTCTACATAAGATAAGTAATACCTGTAGAGGTTATGTCTATAGACACGTAGGCCCGCCTGTTGCTGCGCCCGTCGGCCCAGTACCCCACAATAAGTGGATAAAGTGTTCGGCATGTTTTCCTGAACTTTCTCTGAGAAACATTTCGACTTGAGTGACTACGTATTGGTTCAGCGACGATAACGACACACAACGGGACGTGTTGCCGAATATATTACATACAGCCTCCCTCTTATTGTCATCAGTAGATGGGATTTTTATTGCAAAGTTCCAAACGTACGGGAATCATAATAGAAAAGAAATAAATTTCATACGAGTCTGGGAGTGTGTGATAAAAATACGTGATATAAGAAATGCTATCAAATCGTACCTTACAAAATTGCTGCGTCAAAGAAAAGTTCTTGTTAATATCGATCAATCGATTTCGCCTGGCTATGTTTTCAATATAATACAGTTTTTATTACTTCTACGATATTCAAATAATTATTGTGTCGAGCAATCTCGTGATATATATTTCGTATTCATTACGAGTAATTTTATGTGTCGCTGGTTCGCAATATATTAAAATTCCGAAAAAGAGAAAAATGAATTATATATTTTTGTTAAGAGCCTATCGTTTTCACGCTTATGAACAATTTCATGTTTTGCTTGTAGGTTTCTGTGAGTTTTAAGAATATTCAGAAATTCTTTTCATAACATTTGGTCCTTTTGTCCGAAACGTGTAGAATTCCTACATTTTCTCCCAAATCTGAAACTAGTTTTATAAATGAATTAAAACCAACGGTTTTTGATCATGATACAAATGTACCTTTTACTATGAAATGATGGAGACAATGAAATATAGAATTATATAGAGAAAATCATATAAACATATTTCGGACACATAGTCCGAAATATGTTGCTGTAAAAATAAGTTTATACATTTGGCCATATTTCCTTGTTATGTTTAGTAGCTAATAAAACATTAATGGCTAAATATCATCCCGATTTTCTTATATTGTTCTATTTAATGTAGGTGCGTAGGTACCCAGAATATAATATATGTCCCATCAGTAGCTGCCTCGGTAATCCTATGGTAATGAGGACTTCAAAACTTGTAGGCGTGGACTTACATTTAAGGCTCTTTTCATTTCGCCCGCATTGATAAATGTGGCGATAACGAAAAGGTCACCTTTTCAGTAACAATGAGCCGCAGACATTCTAATGTTTTTATTATAGGTACCATTTGTTAAAACATCTGTACAAAGAAAATGGTGACAATTTAATTAAATAACCCTTCATTAAATCAGGGTGACCTAAACCCATACAATTAAGACGCTCGGATGTGTGAAGGTGTTGTCAAACAAAACTTGATGAAACACAAGTGAATTAGGGAGTGTTCCGCAAGTGGTCGTATGAGACGGCGGGATGAGGCGCCGGCGGCCCGGGAATTGCAAATTAGGCTCGTGCGGTAGACTGGGAGGGGGAGGGGGGCCGACACCCAGCTCACTGTGCTCAGCCCGGTGCGAAAAATAGCGCTCAACAAGTGAGGAACTAACCCTTTGTGACCGCAAGTCGCAACAGATACAACCATAACATATCAACACTTGTTTTCAACCGTTACTGTTATTCACGTGATTATAATTGAATTTTAATTTGAAACTGATTGGACTGCCTCATTGGTCTAGCGATCGCAAGCGCGACTGCTGAGCGTGAGGTCCGGGGTTCGATTCCAGGGTTGGGTAAAGTGTTATAGGGCTTTTGTGTATGGAAATTCTCAGTAGCAGCATGGAGTCAGGAACTGTGCCCGGTGAATGTAAATAAGCTCACCCCCTATTACATGGGACTTAATAACGGCATCGGGGAAATGTGAGTGTGCAATATTACACCTCTGCCTAACCCTTCGGGGAATACAGGCGTAATGCTATGTTATGTTATGTTTAATATAAAACCTAACTGCCTGAAATTCACACCAAAATAAGTTCTTAAAGAGCTTCAGAAAGTGATAATCATGTATAAAATGATAATGGAGTAAGTATATATAGGTATTTACATCGTATAACTTGTTCCAAAGTTGGTTAATAAGATATATAATTATTAAACAACATTACTCATTAACAAAGTTAGTTAAAGGGCAACTACATATATTCCACAGCTGTACTTATTTCATCGGATATATTGGAGCGTATTATTAATTATCAAGCTTTTTCGGTAAAGACTTTTGCAGACCCAATGGAGTCCAAAAACGAACGTATAAATGCTGAAATGTCGTCAGAGCAATATATTTAAAAAAAGATTTCCTTGGAATATCTTTTATTATCAAAAAGTATAATTAGGTATGGAATATAAACGTTATTATTATGTAACATATATTAAGTCTTAATATAAATAAAATCTGAAAGCCAGAGAACAAATCCAGTCCATCCTGCAATAGAATTCTCTTCCACTGGAAATCAGGATGGCCACCAGTCGTTACTCTTTCAAGCGGAAATTGCGTGAACACCTCCACACTAAATTGGCAGAATCATCTCAGCTTTATATTTATGTAAATATATATATTTCTGTATATATGTATGTGATATGTAAGTAACTGTATTATTATACTGTATCCTCATTTATTTATTAACGATAACGTTAAAACTGTACCATGCACCTACGATCCTTTCTCTCTGCATCACTAAGGTCGAGTGGTAGAAAATGCCTAAAGCCGCCTCTGTACATTGTGCATAAAGAATAAAAAAATATGTGTATCGTTTTATAACCAACAACAACAGTGATATGTGATACTATAACAGATTAATAAATTAGGTATAACATGTGAGATAAATACTGATATAAAACAGGTTCCGTTTGTTGGAATGTGAATTGCAACATCTATTTTTAATTCAAAATGAAATCTTATTTCCAATTTTGAACTGTAAAGAATTCCCGTAGTAGTAAAGGTTTTGTAATATTTAGAATGTAGCTTACAGAGATCGAGAGCCTTAAAAAGGTTTTAAATAACAAAGATCTAGTCACAAAACTTTTTTTACGCACAGCTTAGGCGCCATAGTTAAGTAATACACCTTTTTTATTTTTTTCAGCCGACATAAACCTTATAAAGAGAGGGCCGGTACATGACTTAGAGATAAAAAAAGAAATGAATGGAGGGTATAAAGACAAAAGGACACATGTACGCACCCCAAATAAATTACGACCAACTCCACTTGTATCGTCGTGATTCCAGCTTTTATTCCCTGCAAAAAGGAATATCGTTATTTTTTTATTACATTTCCCAAAACTCATTACTGGTTCAGTAATTAAGAAACTTTTGTATTCAGGAGTTGTGTTAAAATACTCAACAAATGTAGGTACCTATAATAAATGAAACAGCAATTTGTGTTCGATTTTTGGTAAGAAATTCGAGTAACGATGCTTTATAAAATGGTAAGGCCATGTATGTATACCGTGTAAAGGTTTGAGCAATGTGTCTGGTCATACACGATTTAATACTGATAAATAAAGTAGTTATTATAAAAAAAAAACGTTGCCTCACACTAGGAATAATTCCTGTACCGCGGGTGCATTTACAAACACATGTATTCACATACACAAAGTCCCAGACCCGAAACAACTATCTGTAGATCATACAAATATTTGTTTCGTGCGGGAATCAAACCCGCGACACGTAGCGCAGCAGTCGATCTCTCAACCACTGCGACAACCATGCCACCAAATAGTGTATAGCAAATCCGAAAACACCTTTCCAATACAACATACTGTATAAGCACGAATGTTTTGATGTCTAGTGACGTAACTTCTTTTGTCGAATTGAATCGCTCATGCCATAAGAAAGATTTGCTAGTTAGCATGGTGGTATTGAGGCTGACTGTCCAGGGTGCATCAGACGAACTCGGGTTTCGTCACTTCTTGAAGCTCCTACCTTGCACCCCAGTAACGTCATTATATCGTTAACGTAAATAAATTAAAAACTCTCGTTTAACACATAATATTTATTTTTAACAGTTTGTACTTTTATTTATATATTTTTAGCTTGTATATATATTTTAATAAGTCTGCATTTCCGCCTGTAAATATTTTACATTATTATAAATAGTCTCACACTTAGCCTTACATAAATATATTTTAAAGCTATATTTATTTTTTATTGTAGACTTTATTCAAACCTACGTTTGACACAAATTGTATTTGTCGCATAAAATTACTCTCTCTTAATATTCAATTTCTTACATTAACAATACGTTTACTTTAATATATAACAAAATATTCACGCTAGGTACGAAACTACGTGAACAAAACACAACAACTCAGTCGCCTTTGGAAATATTCAAGTTTAATCAGAATAAGTTCTCGAACAAAATCAACAAGGGGACGTGAGGAACGGCGTGAGAGATCCCAAAAACCACAGACCTCTGTGGCATTAAATCACACCCGAAAGGGGGAAATGTCTTAAGAGATTTATGCTTTAGGTATGAGTAAGCACGATGTGTATTCATATAAATAATATCTTTGGTATTAAAGAGGAAAAGTTTTGATGTACAGTCAAAGTTTTGTTTAGTAAACTCTTTTTAATATGGTGATGGACAAAGGCTAAAATAAGTGGTGATGGTTTGTGAAATAACACAAGATAAATGTATCTACATCCTTAGTTTGTATATGTCTTTTTGCCTGCCATATTAGTCTGCTGGCTGCAGTATAGTATGAGGTTACATTTCCAGGTCAGGTCTGCCTGCAAAGGTCTAGTTGATATAAAAAATGTTGACTTTTCAAACTATTGGGTCTTCCTGAAATTCCGAATAGCACGAACGTTATTTTTTGTTTTTATTTAAACAGAATTTGGGTCCTTAGTGTAATTGGGACGTTCTTTAAAACAGTACATAGCGGTTCACGGGCAAAGTGTTATTGGGTTTTTCTGTGTGGAAATTCTCAGTAGCAGCGCGAAGTGTGGAACTGTGCCCGGTAGATGCCAATAGACTCACTCCCTATTCCACGGGGCTTAATTACGGCATCAGAGTATACAATAGTAACCCTCTGCCTAATCCTTCAAGGAATACAGACGTAATGCTGTGCCATCTCTTGTTATCGTTAATGCCATGCGTGGTCCTTTTTCTGATAATAATATCGTGTCTATTCGGAAGTAACGAGTTATCTAGAATGTAGTTTTTTTTTGTTTCAAGCCTTTTCTAGGCCATTATGTACCCATATGCCATTATCTACTCGTCATTAGGACTGAATAAGTTAACAACGTTCCATATTCAAGCAGCATTTAGTGCTAGTATTGTAGAACGGGGTCATTAAAGGCGTTTCATTGATGGAAAGCAACAAAAGAATAAAACTTCGAGTGCTTCCGAGAACGTGTGTGCGACAAAAGCCTTTTTAACGTACGATTAAAGCGTAATAGTGACTTGCTATACATATAATAATGTTTACAAATTAGGTTACAGATTCTTTTTTAATAAAAAAAAAAATGTGTGTGTGTACTTATGTATGTACGTAAGAAGTTATACCTACTTCTTTAGCGTAAGAAAACAAAAATTACTCTAAAAATTACATCCGGTGTGCCAGTTCTCTAAATAATAAAATAAAGACACTAAATGTAATTGATAAAGGTTTCATTTAAGAAGTATAACTTAAAATAAATTTATTTTTTTATTTCAACTGATATGATACACGCGTTACAGATGCACAAATATTTCAATAACTACCTTGAATATAGCTATCAATTCCCAAGAAAGTTGAGGCATTTACCAGCCAACTTCATGGTGTTGCATTTATCTGTCATTTTGCGCGCGCATCGTAAGAATTCACTCTCATCAAGCGCGTCAAAAGAAGTATAACTTCAAAAGTATTCATATTACGCCAACCATTTACAAGTCTTAGAAATATAACGAAGGAAACTGGTAATGCAATTAATTACCAGTTCTCAACAACTAGTTCTCAGAGTATCGGTCTTCTTTATCACTAACAAACTTTATGCAAACTGTTTGTCTTCTTGCTCGTAATTGGATACTGGGAGGGTAGCTTGGCCGGGCAGGGCTCGCCAACACCAGCCGGTAATCGCCGCCCGGGTCACGATTGTACGGAACTATTGAACGATAAAATTTATTTCCTCCTATATACGCTTTGTGATCCATTTGTCCAACGAAATTGATTTTACGATACCGAGCTTTTTCGTGGAACGTGTATTGCTTTTTTATGGGTATAACTTTTGCCAGTAACTAAACGGAACTAAAAGACCAAAGGCGACCTGCGCCTTGATTATGTAAGAGAAATCTATAGCCACAGTGGCCAACAAACAGTGCATCCCTCTCTCGCATATATATTTTTCATGAGAGCATACGGAACAGCATGTTTATTAGCGACACCAACTGTCACATTGTTCTTACGTAATACAGGTTTCGTACGAAGCCAGCGTGGTGGACTAAAGACCTCTTCCCAGCTGTGGAACTGTCCTGGACTAAGTTTATTTAATTACTAGCTTCCGGCCGCGGCTTCGCCCGCATTAATTAACGGACCCGAGGTTTTTTCGGGTTACATGTAGCGCCATGTAGCGTCCTAAAGCAATCGTGACCGTCAAAAGTTATTATTCTTTCCCTCGGTAACAATACTTTTTTCTAGATAAAAAGTACCCTATGTCCTTTTCTGTACCCCTGACAACGTACATCCAAAATTTCTTGATGATCGGTGCAGTGGTTTAGGCGTGAGAAGGTAACAAACTTACTTTCGCATTTATAATATTAGTTAGGATAAGACATTGAGACCTAATAGCCGCACCTTAAAGACTAAATCTGCATAGACTGTAGTACACCCCCATAACTTTTCGGATGTTACATGCATGAAGGTAATGCCATGTAGATATTTTTCCCAAACTACGTTTCGATATCACTTCTTCTCTTGTGTAAAAAAATAACTAAACTATTTTTAAAACTAACTACTTATACTAATGTATCAAAAAAAAAAAAAAAACATATTTGAAACGTTACGTTACCCGCCCCCGCTCCCTTATTACCGCGCAGGCGATACGCGAGTTAAGCGGTCGGCCTATAGGCTGCGTATGCGACGAAAATGACGTTGAAGTTGACGTTGATAGAAGAGTTTAAGTTCCTGCACTTATATACTAAGTTTAAATTTTACTGTCACTAAAAAAACATTCACATTTATACATTTTTTTACTTACATTACAGACTGCCTCATTGCTCTAGTGGTTGCAAGCGCGACTGCTGAGCGTGAGATCCTGGGTTCGATTCCCGTGTCAGGCAGTGTTATTAGGTTTTTCTGTATGAAAATTCTTAGTAGCAGCATGGAGTTTGGAATTAAGCTCGGTAGATGGCAATAGCATGGCATCGGCGAAATGTGGAGTTACAATAGTACAGTTACAGTACACTTTTGCCTAGCCCTACGGGGAATTTAGGCGTTATGCTTTGTTATTATGATATGTAGCTATACACTTTGACGACACGGATGGCGCAGTGGTTGAGAGATTGACTGCTGAGCTACGTGTCGCGGGTTCGATGCCCGCACGGAACAAATATTTGTATGATCTACAGATATTTGTTTCGGGTCTGGGTCTTTGTGTATGTGAATACACACCGTGCCTCGGAAAGCACGTAAAGCCGTTGGTCCTGCGCCTGATCTCTCTCCGGTTGTGTCGGATTGCCGTTCCATCGGACTATGAGAATGAAGGAATAGAGAGAGCACCTGTGTTTGCACACACACTTGTGCTCTATAATATCTCCTGCGTAGTTGGGTAATCTCCGGTGTGACAAACAAACTAAATATGTACCAGTCAGCGACAAAATTAATTGAACGTTGTATTAAGTTTTATAAGATTTATTAAGAATGAAAACTTGCACGTATAATTTCTTTGTAATTAAATATTATAAAATAGCGTAACTTTATCGAGTTTTGTAATGAATAAATAAGAGTATCGATTATGGGCTTTAATAAATTAACACCAAAATTACAAAAAAATACCTACTTATGTCGCTGATTGTACTCACCTTCGTAGCCGAGATTATCAGATCGAAAACATCAGCAAAAAAGCATCGTTTACAAGAGAAATTACAAAGATAAGGCAGGTTCCTTATACTGAAAATACGCAGGGTACATTATATGTCTAAGATAAAAGTAGTTTCATTCTAGAGCAGCACAAAAATCTCTCGATTTTCTCCTAAAATAGAAAAACAATAAATCTATAAACTATAAAACACGTTTACGATAGTCGTATATAAAAAGATATTAAAAAATGAAGCTTAATGCTGTTTTACGCGCCTACTGTAACTGAAAATATCAAACACTCATGTTGATACACAAATATTTTTCGTTGCTTTTTTTAAAAGGATTACTCCTTTATCGTGGGTACAGTTTACAAATATTCATGTCACATACACACACAACCAGAATCGAAACAACTATTTATAGATCATACAAATATTTCTTCCGTGCGGGAATCGAACCCACGGCACCTAGCGCAGAAAGCTAACTAAATCAGCAGATATTGAGTAAATAATATTTATGAATAAAAATGAATCACCAAATGTGTTGCTAAGCGCATAACTTCCGAACGGCTGCACTCATTTGGCAAATTATTTTTTTGTTGTCTTTGTAATTGTCAGGAGAAGGTTTTTAATGTAAGATTTTTTTTTGGAAAATCCACCAGAAACGTCGGAAATTTTAATGGTATTTTTGTATGAAATTTTCAATTTTGTTCATTAGTAAATTGCACCCGTGCGAAGCCGGGGCGGGTCGCTAGTATAAAATAAAAATATCTTTAATAAAGCTTATGCAGTAACATCATAGAGATAATGCACAAATCTCTTAAAATTGCAGAACTGGTGTCAGCGGAAAAATTGAATAAATTCTGAAGAGTAAAATTTACAAAGACTGTTATTGTTATTGCTGAAATTTTCAATCAAAACTGTATAAGTTTGCAATTCTGTTCCAACTTTACTTAGGATATATACTTTCAGAAAAATACTTGACATTTATTGTCATGCGGTGAGGTGCTTTACCTCGGCACACATTTCGCGAACTTGTGCAAACATTAGTCCTTTCTTTCCCTGGTTTTATGGCTTGTTTGAAAAGGATAAGCATTAGTCTGCAGCGTTCATTCACCTGTTGTATAAAACCAGCTTTAAATAGGGATCTGTGATAATAAAGGAATTTGTAGCGTTAAAGAGGAATATAATATTCATCAAATGTCTATGCGGTGAGAAACATTAAGTGACTCGTACGGAAGAGGTTCATTATCGTGTGGAGTGACACATCGTACGCTTTGATCCTTCACTAGCTATTATTATTAACAAATGTGTACATAACCCAGTAATTTCTATATACGCTCGTCATACTCCAACGGATGTCAATAGATATGTTATCTAATTACGTAAATCCCCGAGTGATCTGTATTGTTGTGACGTAGTATTATGTTATACAAGGTGGATTAATCGGACAATAAATGAGACAACGTATTCTATGAGGCGATCTACGATTATACAAAAATACTTGAGATTTTCACGCATAGTTTTCATTTTTACTTATTTTTTCCACAGCGAAATCTCTTTTTTTTATAAAACGTTGCCCCACACTTTTCCTCCGCATTTCTCCTGTATCGTGGGTGCAGTTTAAAACATACATGTCACATGTACACACAACCAGACCCGACACAACTATCTGTAGATCATACAAATATTTGTTCTGTGCGGAAATCTAACTCGCGACACTCTAGCGCAGAAAGCCAATCACTCAGCCACTGCGCGAAACGTACGTTCAAATCAATAAAGCCAACAAAAATATTTTTCTTTATTATAATAATTTCTCTGTGCGGACGTAGAATACACAAAATACATGCTATCATTGACTATGGAAAGATCATCCCCACCTTGTATTACATTGTTATTATTTAGTTCCAGTGCTCGTAAGCGGCCGCCCGCGTTGGGAGAAGCGCTACTCATTAGTCACACCGCTCGGCAGGACCTTTATTAATCAGGGCCCCTAGGAAACAACCGACGCTATTTTTTATTGGATTAGGTTGTTTTTAGAATTTATTAGCGACCTGCCCCGACTTCGCACGGGTCCAGTTTACTAATGAATTTGAGATTTTCATACAAAAATACCATCCAAATTTCCGATTTTTCCTGTGAATTTGACAAAAAAAATTTCTTTCCTACAAACCTTCTCCTGAGGGTTAGGAATACAACAAAAAAGAAATCAGCCGAATCAGTCGAGCCGTTCTCAAGTGATGCTCCGTCATAATCGTTGCCTCTCAGACATGAATCTCGAACGTCTGGAATAGTGGAAAACGGCCTTAGTGAGTTATACACTCACATTTACCAATGATGGTCTCATTTATAAATCCTACGATATTGAAAAAGTGATAGCCCAACGGTTGAACACCTACCGTAAGGTACAGGTGCAGATGCAGGAGGATCCAAATTCTTAACCGGTTACCACGGAATTTTCGAATTCCTATGCAGATTTGACGGAATGGTAAAATGTGATTATCACTTGCATTCACGATGAAGGTAAACATAGTGATGAAACCTACACATCTATCTAAGAGGTCCCCAACCCGTACCAGGTCAGCGTGGTGAACTAAGGCCTAATCCTGAGAAGAGACCTATTTCCAGCAGTGGAATAGTAATAGGATGAATTGGTATAGAAAGCTCGAAGAGAAAATAATGATCACCCACCCGATGACAAAAAACAAGAAGACTGTATATATTTATACATATAGAGTCTATTAAATATTACAGTCTATAATGTACCTTATGTTTAATTAAGTAGAGTTATGTGTAGAATGAAGCAACACGTGTGAAGTAAATTCCCGGAAATCCTCGAGAGACAAAGGCATCAGATAGTACCTACGTAGTAGTGAATCTATGTAATTGCTCTCGGTTGGCTTAGTGTGCCGACCCACTAATCCACCCTCGTCAGTTTGAGCTTCACTTTTTGCCATCCCGTGTCAGTTTGTTCGGAACTTCTTAGAACTATTGACAATCTGTGATATAAGTATGAAGTGATTGTGTCACAATAAAAACTAACACAATGGGAGTGGAATGACAGCGTATCAAACAGTACTTTGTATTTTATGTTTGGATATTATGTTTGATGAAGGAAAACTGGAGGCAAAACGAAAGAGAGGAAGGCCAAGAATGATGTATATTGTATATATACCAACTTAAGGAGAAGGCAGATGCAGTGACATATAGAGAAATGAAGGAGCTAGCTTTGAACAGAACAAAATGGAAAATGCTACACCGACAAGTGCCTAGCACTTAAATTAAAGAAAGAGATGAATAAATATGAATTTTAAATTTTCACAAGTTTGTTAGCTGAGCCCCGATCTAAAGCAACAAAATTCCTATTTAAAATCGTCGCTTCATCAAAATGTCCCTCCTCCCCGGTAAAAACAGAATTAATATATGATATGCAGAACATATAATGTAAACCTTTAAATACGCAAGCGTGTTCCTCAATACAAACAAATCGGTAGCACACTATTATAGTCTGGTCTTAGTTGACCTATATTCTATAGCCAATTTATTGTTACTGCGCTATCATATATTTAAAGGCAGGCCAATTAAAAATTTTCACCTCAAAGATCTTGCTGTTAACTGGGTTTTGTATGAGCAATATTAAAATTAAGTGTATATTTACATCATAACATAGCATTACACCTATATTCCTCGAAAGGCAGGCACACCCAGATTTCGTCGATGCCGTTATTCTCCCTATCCATTATATGACACTCAATCTATGCGTGCGATTGGGTCGAGCCTATTGCCATTTATCAGGGAAAATTCCAATCTCCGGTTTGCTACTGAGAATTTTCATAGATAAAAACGTAGTAACACTGACTGTGAACACAGCCAGGAGTTCAGGAAACGCTCAGTAGTCACCCTTTTTACGTCTAGATAATAATTAACAGTCAACTCTAATATATGTATCCTTATATATAAATAAATGTATATAAGTAGCACAGCTAAAGTTCCCTAACAAATATGTAGTTTGTATGCCAATACGATTGCAACTGATAAAATAAATTACCCGAGAGCAAACGTTACGATTCTATTACATGAGCTCTTTTAGGGAAAGAATGGCTAACGCCGAGATAAGTTTGCAGCTTTCCTTATTGCCGACATTTGATATATATCACGTAATTTATAGTTGGGGATATTACGGGTATTAGCAGCATCTGACTCAGACTCATTCAAGTGAAAAAAAATTTTTTTTTTCTTTCGTAGTTACTCTGAGACTTGTGAACATTTGGAGAAAATTAATAACTTGGAATCGTGCATTCCATTTAAGGAATTAAGCGGGAGCTCAATAGGGATAGTTAAGAACTAAGCGTAAAAGGCAGGAAACGATTGCTGCACTATATGTCAAAGGTTCGATTCTCACACAGGACAGATTTTTGTTTGGTCTACAGAATGATGGTGGTTACAGGTCTGAGTGTCGCTGCATATAAAAATGATTCAGTAAATGCACCCATAATAAAATAATTTCATTGTTGTCACCAAGAGGTAGGAGGCTGCTCAACTAATCTTGATCTATGCTCTATACTATAGTCTTATTTTAGACTCAACCGTGTTGGATACAGGTTTCCCTTTCTTTCTTCCACTGCTTTTAGTCTTGTGCCCGACCAACCTTTTCTGAAGGCGTTAAGCTTAACCCACCAGCGGATGACGGAATGATGTGGCGAAGTTTTTCGGGTCCAAATTAGTAGAAATACTTACATAACATCATGCTGGAATCCCCCGAAGTATACTATTTACACCATTAGTTCCCAAAGCGGAGAGAGGTCCACGGGAGACTCGATGGGGGTCTACGTTGGCGTGATAAAAAATGGGGGTTTACAATTCAATTTACAATATGATAGAAATGTAGCTGCAGGGGGTCCACTAAAACATGAGTTGTCGGCCTGCGGGTGGCGGATTTGGGGCTGCCCGTCACTCGAGCAGCAGCAGGCCTGAGACGGCGGCGCGAGTGTGTTCCACGCGCGCCTCTCTAAGAAGATGTGCACCTATAGATTAGCTGCACAATGGGACGGAGCCTGCCAGGTCATCCACTGGCGGGCTGATACCTGCCGGGGGTGCGGTGAATGCGTGAGCGAATCCCATATCTCCGGCGCTACAAGTATGCCGCAGGAACTCCGTGAGGTTTTAGTCGGTAAAAGTCCGACATCACCCGTCGCCATCCCCAGGGCGGCGGGTATGCATGAGCATTTCCACACGTAAAAAAAAAACCAGCTAAATTTTGAAAGTGGTCTATGAGAAAAAAATCTGGGAACCTCTGATTTACACCCACGTTTCGCCAATGATTTTTATTTATTTATTTAATTAATACACCAACCGTTTATACGTACAGCAGTAACATAATCTAACATAAGGCGCTTTTTCATGTATATACAAATTATGGGTGTTATTGTTTTAATTAAATAATCGTGTAAACTACAAAGTTAATATACAAATGTATTAAGGAAAAGATTCGTTGTGGTTGCTGTTAGTAAGTACTCATATTTTTTTTGGTTTTGTAAATAAAATCTAGCCAAAATCTAATATTATATATTTCTGATTAGACCTCTAATAGAGAAAGCCACCATCAGACCCTATAGAGAAAACATTACCGTAATTATATACAATAAGACATGGAAAACCTTTCTGTTCGAATTGCATAGTACTTCAATCCCAAGTAGGCCACCATACTAAATTATTCAGTTCAACGATCGGACTAATATAACAACGTGGCCTTTTTCATTATCCGGTTTGAGATGAACTTACTTTTGATAATGATTATTGAGGTTCTTTTGTCAAAGAGTTTACCTGTATATGTGTATGAAAAAAATCATTGCATATTTTTTTTGTATTTTGTTCAATTACATCAGCTGCCACCGTGTATGTGTTTGACATTGGCAGTATGAAAGTTAACAATGATTGTTTACATTATTTGGACTGCCTAATTCTCTAGTCTAGTGGTCACAAGCGCGATTGCTGAGCGTGAGGTCCTGGGTTCGAATGCCGGGTCGGGCAAAGTGTTATTGGATTTTCTGTATGGAAATTTTCAGTAGCAGCACGGAGTCTGGAACTGTGCACGGTAGATGGCAATAGGCTCGCCCCCTAGTATGTATGTACATGGGACTCAAAAAACAGCAACGGTGAAATGTGTGGGAAACGTGTAGGGAATACAGGCGTGATGCTCTGCTATGCTATTTTATGTTATGTATTTGTAGCACATATTATATATAAATTTCATCTTCCTGCACTCCTATTTTTATTTATTTTTGCAATTAGGATTTTTCAATCACTTTTACATGTTTTTTTAAACTAGTTGGCATCGGCATTTAATCGTCTTAATAAGCTTTAACTATGCCAATATTCACACTCCTCCGTGCGAGCAATATGCTTAAAAAGGGGTACAAGTCTTCTCTTCATGTATGTATATGTATGGATGAAATGAATGAATGAAATCTGTTCACCGTTTTTCGCCAGTTTACAATCTCGCAAGATTTATTATGAACTGACGGTATTTGTAATTTTCCGGTCAGATATTATATAAAACAAATAAAAACGGCAAGGTTGACGTGGTGGTTGAGTAATAGCTTGATGCGCTACGTTTGGCGGGTTCGATCCCCGCGCTGAACTGTGAATTTGTTTAACCTACTGAAAGCTGTTCCAGGTCTCGGTGTTATTATCATATTTATCTTTGTAAACGCACCAACGACACAGGATTCATACTAGTGTGGGGTTTTTAACCCCCGACGCAAAAAGAGGGGTGTTATAAATTTGACGTGTTAGTCTATGTGTCTGTCTGTGGCATCGTAGCTCCTAAAAGAATGGACCGATTATGATGCGGTTTGTTTCGTTTGAAAGCTGACGTGATAGAGATGGTTCTTAGCTATAATTTATGAAGATCTGTTCAGGCGTTTGATAATCATCAGCTCATTTCCTACTTGACAAAAGGATATTACTAACTTCCACAGATCGGATTGATTTGAAATTTAAGAAAATGTATTTTAAGTAGATATCTATTAGAGTTAGGGTTCGTGAGTAATTTAAAAAGGATATAATGAAAAAAAAAAAAAACATTTTCACCCTAGACATAAAATCGGCTCTCTCGGCTTTTTAACTTCATTAAAGGAACTTATTATTTATTTTTAAGATGAGTGTCGCCACGTCGGGGTACCGTTAAGTAAATAAAAAAAACCAGAATATAAATAAAAAGAATATTTATAAAATAATAAAGTATTGATTACTAGTAGGTATTTTATATTCGTTATAATTATGTAGGTATAATTAATTATAGGAGTGTGAGGCAATGTTTTAAAAAAAACAGCAATTGATTTCTAATTAGGTACAATAAAAAAATATTTATTAGTAAAGAACAAGATACATAATTATCTACTATATTAAATTATGGCATATTTCTGTGCTTTCTTGATTATCTTTATTATTCGAGAAAAGCTGTATGTCTTCTAATGTGTGCGATCTTACATTTTTTGGGACAGTATCTGAAATTAATTAATTAAATATTATTGTCATATCAAATATTGTTTTTTTTATACATATCTGGCATCTGCGACTTGAATTTAAAGTAATTATGCTATGATACAAAGCGAAGGTCAATATAAGTTATCAAAATAGTACAATATAAAATGTAGAGAAACTAGCGTGTTAGCGAACTATTCTAGCTAATTACTTGAATTTCTATTAATTATCACGAAATATTAAATACGCGCAAAATAGGTGTTTGGACGTTAACGTCTCTTACATCGAAATCTTACGAGGTATTCATTTGATTATGGTCTCTATCGTTTTGTCAGATTATAAAAGAGGCCGAAAGGATTTGTTTTTTCTTTTTTTCAATTTTTTTCTTTTTTCAAGCGATTCTTCGAGGAAATAGTAATTGAAATCTTGACCAATTTTACCCATAGTATCTACGGCTACATAAAAATACATTGTCATTAAAATTTTATGATTTTAATCAATTGTTTTCCAAAAATAAGCGTTTGAATTTCGCTCCATGTATACATATTTTTGATGCTAAATGTACCAGCTGGGCAAAAAAAAAAACAGTGAAACAAACCTTCCGTAACGTTACTTCTCTTTTGAAATAAGTTAAATAAAAGTGTCCGGCGCCAAACAAGTAATATTATAATTCCAGTAGTAATCACAACTATAAGTGGTATCAAAATGGACATCTTGTGTTGTTGCATCCTAAAAAAGAATAAACAATGAATTCAGCCTATAAAAAAATACGGCCTATTACTCTCCCACTGTTGGACAAGGGCCTCTTCTCAGATTGAGAAGAGTTAGGCCTAAGTCCACCACGCTAGATTGCTGCGGGTTGGCAGACTACACTACCATCGAGAAATTTATGGAGCCCTCTCAGGTGTGCAGGTTTCACCCCAATGTTTTCCTTCACCGTTAACGCAAATAATAATCAAACTCTGATCCACACATGATAGAGTTGATAAGACCAAGCATTAATGTATCATGCACAAAAGTAACGCTCTACTCACCATGATATTTCCATTGCATTGTCCTTTGTAATTCCTTCTGAACCGTTGTTGGGTACAAAATAATGGTCTGTATTATTTATATCACTCTCATAGTTTTTGTAGGGGGTACTTAAAGAAGTTGTACTCGTTTTATATATTGTTCTCGATTTGGCAAGTATACTCGTTGCATTTGTACTCTTTTCAGTTGTTATACTCGTGTCAGTAGTCGAGCTTGTTGTGTTTTCATTAATCATTGTGGATACCTCTCTTTTCACACATTTGTTTGGAGCAACGCAATCGCTGCCTTTGCACTCATTGCACATTGGAACACATACTGGTCCATCAGTAAAGCCCCATAATCTCATGTAGTGAGTGGTGTATCCATTAAAGCATTTACACAGGTTTGAAGAGATACACGTTCCGTTTCCGCATGGATTTATATCACAATTCATCAATATTGTATCATTGACCGTTGTTTCAGGTGAGAGTCTCGGAGAAGATGTAGTTGTACTCATTAAATATCTGGGCCACCTTTCAGGAGTTGTATTCAATTTTGGTATTGTACTCATTTCAGTTGTTGTACTTGTTTTAGGAGTAGTATTCGTTTCAGAAGTAGTACTCCTTTCAGAAGTAGTACTCCTTTCAGAAGTAGTACTCCTTTCAGAAGAAGTACTCCTTTCAGAAGAAGTACTCCTTTCAGAAGAAGTACTCCTTTCAGAAGAAGTACTCCTTTCAGAAGAAGTACTCCTTTCAGAAGAAGTACTCCTTTCAGAAGTAGTACTCCTTTCAGAAGAAGTACTCCTTTCAGAAGAAGTACTCCTTTCAGAAGAAGTACTCCTTTCAGAAGAAGTACTCCTTTCAGAAGAAGTACTCCTTTCAGAAGAAGTACTCCTTTCAGAAGTAGTAATCCTTTCAGAAGTAGTGGTCCTTTCAGAAGTAGTACTCGATACAGAAGTTATTGTGTCAATTGGTGTACATATTGGCACATCTAGTAAGCTTCGTTTATGACTGTAGTCAGGCCGGTAACCGGGAAAGCAACGGCATAGGTGTGAAGCCTCACACGTCCCTTTGCCGCACAAATTAAAATCATTTAATAATGAACATTTAATAACACATTTGTTAATATTTTCTTCCAGAACATATCCAGCGTAGCAGTGGCACTTATCAGGAGCTATACACCGTCCACTGTGACAACCTTTAGAGCAATGAGGCTCACAAATATCAGACCAGAATTTACGATAGCCGGGGAGACACTCGCACATGTCGGGGGATACACAGGTGCCATTGTGGCATGGTTTTGTACAGACAGGCTGACAAGTTCCTTTCACCAGTTCATAGCCAAGGTTACATAAGCACGTATTTGGTTTGATGCAAGTGCCATTGCCACATCCATTTTCACAAAACGGTACACAGGTATGATTATTTTGTTCGTGTCTTGTGTAACCCTCGAAACATTTACAGTTTCCAGGATATGTGCAGTAGCTATTCTCACACGCCGGCTCGCATATTGGTCTGCATTTAATATTGCTGAAAAATAAAATTATCTCATTATGTAGTAGTTTTTAAACAAATCTGGTAATAAAACTAGAATTAATCATTTCTCGCTAGAGCAACATTATTTTTCTTTATTTTTAAATGATTACCCGTCATTCAAAGCTAAGTCGTCTTTTTTGTATCCATCACAACAATACTCGACAGATTTCACAGAGGTTTGCTGAAAAAAAAAGGCAATGTTGAGCTACAGATTGACTACTTTATACCTATTAAACTATTTCGAAATACATAATTAATTTAAATTAAAAAAATATATATATTGTCATGCAACCTATTACAAAACCAAGATGTGCAACTCCTTGCCGGAATTTATCTAATCTAGCTACCTTATAACATATATTCTTCACATAATATCACGTCTGTATCCCCAAAGGATTAGGCAGAGGTGTACCCTTGTGTTGCCACATTTTGCCGATGCTGTTATTAAGTATAACGTAATAGGGGCGAGCCTATTGCCACCAACCGGGCATAGTTCCAAACTCCGTGAAACCCAAAAACTCTTTGTCCGCCCAAAGCGCTTGCGCCCACTAGACCAATGTGGTGTCTTAAATTGGTATTATGCTAACGACTAACTATATAGTAAAAAGCTGTGCAGCATCATCCCCCAAAATCCTAAAGTGGTATCAAATACCTCGTCATGCTTCTCCTTAATTTTGGTTTCCCATCGTGAATTCACACACCAACCACCAAAACTGTCACACCGTTCACGGTAAGTCACGTAATGCATATATCGATACGTTCTTGGCACCAACTCCGTGACACTGTAATCATATGAAAAAATTAAGGGATTCTTCATCACGCCAAAGAAATCTGCTATGTCACATTGTACAAATTATACTCCTTAATGAATTATTGTTAAGTACCAAACATAATATAATGGCTAAGAAATATGTAAGAGGTTTTTTTTTTTTTAATATCTGACGTCACGCTACGTTTCGTGGGTGCGATCCCCGCACGGAACAAATATTTGTATGTTCTACAGATAGTTGTTTCGGATATGGCTCTTGGTGTATGTGAATATAATTATGTGTTTGTAAACGCATCCACGATACAGGCATTATTCGTAGGGTGGGGTAAAGTTTAAAAAAACATTCTATTACACCACTCAACATGTTTGCCAGTAAACATTTAAATACGTTTATTGCTAACTAAAGAGTAACAAAAGTCTAATTTGGTGAATTAATACTCTAGATGTCATCGATATCTTCAGACTGCCTTGTGACGTTATCATCAACAAAAGTTTAATAATCCCATATTAAAAACCAGTTGTTCCCCGCCACATCGTCTGTGTGTATTAGTTTTGCTGCAACAGTAAAAATGCCTATGTCCCTTTCCAGGATCCAGGCTACTTATTGTAGAATTTCACACCGATTGGTTCAGTGGTTTAGCCGTGATGAGGTATAAAACAAACAGACAGAGTTACTTTTGCATTTTTAATAGTGTGGATGAACTATTGCTTGGCCAATAAATATATTGAAAGTTGTCGCTATAAAGTATTATAATTTCGAATGCAAATTTCAGGTGCTAATGTATGCTTTAATGTCCTCCTGACCGATTTCGGTCACGGCGGCCAATCTCACCGGAGATTAGCAAACTACGCAGGAGATATTATAGAGCACAAATGTGTGCGCAAACACAGGTGCTCTCTCTATTCCTTCACTCTCATAGTCCGATGGGACGGCAATCCGACACGACCGGAGAGAGATCAGGCGCAGGACCAACGGCTTTACGTGCTTTCCGAGGCACGGTGTGTATTCACATACACGAAGACCCAGACCCGAAACAAATATCTGTAGATCATACAAATATTTTTTCCGTGCGGGAATCGAACCCTCGACACGTAGCTCAGCAGATCTCTCAACCACTGCGCTAACCGTGTATGCTTTATTCACCGTATGAAGTAACAATTTTAAATACAAAAAGCACACAAAGAATTACGATATTTAAATAGGTATAGAAAACATTTTCGCCTATAGAAATACAGGGTTACTTATAAAGGAGAAGCCAAATAAAGTTAATATAAAGAGGTCAACTCAAAGGTGCATTTATTATATTACTATTCAAATCATTGTCATTATTAAATTAAATTCATTTGTAAATATCCTAAAATAAAAATATAAGGCAAGGGTTGCTAACGGCGCGGAACGTGTCCGGACTAACCAATTTAAGCGTACATCAGCAAAAATACTTGATAATATAATTTTTGTTTCATAGAACGATTTTGGTATTGATAATGAACCACGATACATCGAAAAGGAACTCTGTGTGTATCGCCTAAAATAAAACACTCTTGTTTAGAACCCATAAAGTCTTCAAAATCATAGCAGTATAGTGGAACATAGATACATATGAAAAAAAAAAAAAACTTACTAGATTTGTTTAATGCAAACTTGACTGTTCACCACGATTGATAAAAATACTATAGGGAACGAATTAAAAAGCAGTTTGATACACATTTTCACTTATTTTTTAGTCACAATCACTCAGAAGCACATTTGAACAACAAGTGATTAATTATATTCACAAGAATAAAATGGGAATGTTAATAAAAATGTGTGACAATGAGTATCAATAGAGCACGCTCCACCCACGACCGAATGATACGTCCCAATGTTTAGGTAAATAAGTCAGTGATCATTTTTGGGCGGCATGTATAAATGCAAATGATAAATATACAAAATGGTGACGACACAGCGACAATAATTGAAATGTTCATGTTCTGGGTATCGCGTTAGTACGTACGTCAAAGATTATCAAATGATATAAGGGTGTCATTTTGTACTTTAACAATTTATTCGAGCTCTCTAGGCAATTTTACTAGCTAATGCATCTAGACCGAAACAATTTAGATTCACCTACGAGAACATGCGTAAAGAAAACCCAAAAAAAGTGGCCTAACAGAAATTAGCAGCTAATTAAAAATAATAAATACTACATCGAAGATTGAAATTACAATTTTTGACGTCATATATAAATTTATTGTTGTTACGTCGTCACTACTCTGTATAAAAAAATCACGTAGACCAGCTTAAGGCGTTTATAGACAAACTCTACTTGCTACGTGCCAAATTGTGGTTTTCTAGTGGAGAAGAACGGACAAGAAACTAAAAAGAAACCATGCTTTTAAATAAATTATTTGATGCTTACATTATTACCATCTTGATGTGAGGACATCACTGTAAAAATTTTCGCTCTAAAATTTCACACCTGTGAGCTGCCCTGTCCCGGCCCCTGGACCCGGGTACGTCCTAAAACTGCGACCAGACACCGGAGGACGGGCAGCAGCGTCCTCTCACTAATCGGTGAGCCACTGCGATCCCCAAGCCGCCTGCCAAGCGTGGGGATTATGGCACCCCCCCCCCCCCCGCTCTTGGGGGAGGCCTTCGTTCAATAGTGGACGTCTTCTGGCTGATGATGATGATGATGATGAGCTGTCCTATCTCAATAGATGGCATCCATTCACATGTACGACGCATGCGTCAGCGTCGCTTTGGTCAAAGGACGGGCTCACAGGTTAGCCTCCGAATAGTAAACTGGAAACCTAATCTTAATCTATTCACGGTTTAAATTATAGTTATCTACACTCCGATGGTATATTATAAAAGTAGATATTTCCTAGAAATTTAACATGAGGCCTACTTATAATGTTTTCCTAGGGTCATCAAATGGGATAAAGAGATCAGCGTCTGGCATTCTAGCTACCTTCATATATAGGACATAAACAAAATAAATTAAGAAAAGAATCGGTTAACATAACCTATCATTTTGATAACACGGTCGGCGCAGTCGTTGAGAGATCGACTGCTGCGCTACGTATCGCGGGTTCGATTCCCGTACCTACAGAATAAATCTATATAAATAAAAATCAATTGCCAAAAATGTATGTAAGCGCATAACTTAAGAACGGCTGCACCTATTTGGATATTTTTTTTTGTTGTGTTTGTAATTAACAGGACAAGGTTTCTTTGAAAGATTTTTTGGAAAATCCACCGGAAACATGGGAAATTTGGATGCTGTTTTTGTATGAAGTACATTTTCTTCATTTCTAAATTGCACCCGTGCGAAGCCGGGGCGGGTTGCTAGTATATACAGTATATATATATATATATATGTTTATTATATATATACAGTATATGTATATCTGATGATGTCAATATTTGTGTTTGCAAACAAATAAAATAAAAAACCATTTCTTTTCTTCTATGGGCGATATTTATAGTTTTTATTTCATAATAAATATATATTCAAACATTAGTTTAATAATGGAAGAAGAGAAGGAGAGTAGGGAGGTCTTTACCCCACAGTGGGACATTACGGGCTATTAATAATTGTAATAGTCCTGCAAATCCAGGGATTGTCCTTGGATGCATTTCTATAGTGCATACAGGGATAATCGCTGGGTATGTCACTATAACAATTCAATAAAGTTGTCTTAAAGGGCCTCTACGTGTTGGCTTCGGCCCCACGCACGACTTCCAAAAGCCTTCCGTGACTCTGTAGTCCCGTGCAAGGAAAGGACATACAAAATAATAATAATTAATAATATTCGCCATATGAGGGCTTGCGCAATGATTAACCATTTTTTGGAAAAAGCTATCCGGTTTCATATCTTCAAAGAACTAAAAGTAGAAGGTATTACAAGGTACATACAACTATTAAATTCCAAATATAATAAGAGAATATTGGTCAACCAATTTATAATGGTCATGACGAATCATCCGCCAACAATGATATCGCGGGATATTTCCCACATTACTTCCCGTAAGCATAAAAAATATAGCACAGATATAAAAACCTAAAGGGATATGAAAATGCCAATAACAGTGTGCATGACCTAGGAATCGAACTTACGACCTTAGCTCAGCACTCACATAGATATAGTTTATTTACAGCAGTTGTTACCTCTTTGGTCTAGTGGTCGCAAACATGACTGCTGAACGTTACGTCCTAGGTTCGATTCCCGGGTTGGGCTGAGTGTTATTGGGTTTTTATGTTTGGAATTTCTCAGTAGCAGCACGGAGTCTGGAACTGTGCCCGGTAGATAGCAATAGGCTCGCCCCCTATTATATGGGACTTAATAACAGCATCGGCGAAATGTGGGTGAATAATTAGTACACCTCTCTCTAATCTTTGGGGGTGATGCTTTGTCTGTTAATTAAGGAAATATTGCATTTAAGTCCGCACTACCGTAAACACTAATTGCTTAATTCTGAAGTTTTGAATGATTAATGTCCATGATTAATAAAGGCAACTATCGCACCGCTAAAATAATGAATTTGTTGCAAAACAATATTTTGGGTATTCTCGCTTTTTCATCAACTTGTTATACATATAAGCGTTAATATTTACACTGTTTATTAATTGTGGTTCAATAATGAAATTAACCAATTAAGTTCTCTGCAAGAAACAAGGACTTTACAATTATGTCGTTCTTTAGATTTAAGAAGTAATAACTCCTGATATCCAATATCTTGGGTGCCTTTATAAACACAAATATTCACATACACTCTGCAGGCTATACAAATATATATTTTGTGCGGGAACCGAACCCGCGACACAACGTAGCAATAAATTGCTCAAGCACTGCGCTAACCGTGCCGTCTTTTTGGACATACTCGTAGTATAAGAGGAGTTTCGGTATGCCGAAATGAGTAGCCTCAACACATCGTCTCTCGCATGACTAAAAGTCTCATTTTTTAGCTGATTTCAGTTAGGACAACTATATTTTTAATAAAAATAAATAAATAGCTATAGCGTAAAATTAAAATACTATAAATACTCTTTATGAATAAACATAATTAAATATTCAGAATTGCCGATAGACCATAATTTTATCTTAGAAATGTAACCGCAATATGCTTTTCCTGAACAATTGACAATATGTAGATAGGACGTGTTAGTCATGCAAGCGACGACATGTCAGCTTTGAGACAACTCAATATATAAAACGAATGCGCGCCGCCACCGCCGCCGCCGCCGCCGCCGCCGCCGCCGCCGCCGCCGGAGCCGCTTCTAGCCACACCAACACATTAGTAACGTTGTCAGCGCTTTATTTTAGAAACGAGCAAATTATTTATGTTTGCTTTTTTGTTTCTACTGTAAAATATTGTAAAATCTATCCAATACTTACGACCAGCACGTTTTATTCTGAGTATTTAGAACCTTATTACAGTTTTCTGCGGAGGTTTGTTCAGCACTAAACGTGTAGAAGACACATGATAGATATGGGAAGAAAGATAGACGGTGACTTACTCGTAAGATTAAAAACTGTAGCAAACGGGTAAAAAAAAAACATAGTTATAGAAACAGAATTTATTAAATAAATTAAGATACAAAATAATTTGCTACTTGTATAACATTATTTATTTTAATATAAATTTGCGTTATTAATATGCGCTTTAAACTATGTTTCCCATTGTATCCATCCAATCCATGAATAATTATTACCTGAAAATAATAAACCCTTTTTAGTATACGTCATACCTGCCTAGATTTTCGTTTCTGTGGAATATTTTCGACCATTCTCTTTTAACTCAACTGTTTACTAAATTGTATTTTGCAAAATCATCATCATCCGCTGAGTCTTCTTCCAACTATTTTGGAGTCGACTCCCAGTCTAAGCAGATGCAGTATTAATAACACTCGACGATGGGGATTGTCCGCCAAGCCAGCGCGGTGGACTTATTAACCCTTCTCATTCTGATGAAAGACCCGTGCCTATCTGTGTGAATGTAATGGCCTGAATTGGGCCATGATACTTATGTTCACAAAATATTTATATATAACATTCCGGTGTGCGTGTGTCCGAAATGCGTCCTCCTAAACGGCTTGATCAATTTTGATCATTTTTTGTACTTATGGGGTCACCTGGATGGTTACAATACAATATACACGCTGAAGAAGTTGTAGGGAACAGCTAGTAAACTATAAATAAGCTTATATAGCGCTTTGGTTTTGTTTTTACGTTTTATATTAGTGATCAATTAAGACTGAAACCATGAAGTTCTTCTGTCCTCAGGCCTTCTCCTCGTGCTTCTAGTGCAAATAAGTTATTTGTCGAAAACCAGTCTGGTAATAAAACTTACTTTACTATTTTGTGAAACATACCTTGGAAAACCGAACTTCTCCCGTTGAAGACATTAATTACAGATGTCCGTTGTGCAAGTATCATTATAATTCCAGCATTTTGGTAATAATATCGAAATCAGAATGGATATTTTGGGATAAATCCTGTAATTCTCTTAAAGCAAACCTTGGAGCGATAGAGAGATTTGATATTGAAGGACAGTTAAGTTTACATTAGAATTAGATAATAAAAAAACAAAACTAGAAATGACTACATAATTTAAGTAAACAAATATCTAATTTTAAAACTAACTACTTATACTAATGTACCTATCAATAAAAAAAAAAACAAATATGAATAAACCTATCCTAAACGAATACTTGGGCGTCATAGTACTCCTCCACATCGCTGTCGAATGGTAACGTGCCCAGAAGACTGGCAGCATTACCATAATTAAAATACGATACATATTTATTATTTCACCTATTTCTTTATTTGACTCATAAGAAACTGAAGGCTTTGTTTGCTTAACTGTTACAAAGTGAGAGACCGGAGAGCTTTCAGCTATTCTTATTTTTTTTTCTATAATTATTAACCAATTTACATTAACAGAGAATATCACACATTTAAGTTATTAGCATATACATACATAATAATAAGGTTGCGACAACTTAGGCGCCATAACCCAGGATTCTAGCCTCGATGGACCCGAGGCGGAGGCGCGAGCGGGTGTCGGCGCGCGCTTCTGAGGCGATGCACGGGGTAGTTGAACACCTCACTACCCCGTGCAGGAGACGAGGCCCGGACAGACCGGGCCAGCACTAGTGTGGGGCTGCGGAAGAATTTGGATTCCCGCGGCCCCGCGCGCACGTGCGAGGAGACACCGGGGTGGTTTTAGCCGGTAAGAGTCCGGCACGCCCCTCCGCCTTTCCCCAGGCGGAGGTAGTCCAGGATTCTAGCCTCGAGATCATTGCCGTAACAAACAGGGTAATATTACCGTGATATGGCCCAGCCGTACCCAGTTATTGACAACAACTTGAAAAGGGTTGGCCTAGTTTGATCCGGGAAGCTCTCACTGAATATACCATTGTTTTGCTGCATGTGAGAACGAAGGGACATTACAAATCGGCAATCACTGCCTGGGGATATTTTATGAGAGGCGGTGGTCCCCTTAACAACAGGAGACCAGCAAGCTAGAAAAAGAAATTAAAAACTCAAGGCCTACTTACCATGAGTTCTCCGTTGATTCTGTTTGTGTGGAAGGGTAATTTATAGATTTTGTAACTGTTATATTGTTTGCAATTATTGCTGGTGCTGTTTTATTTGTATGTATCGTTTTATTGCAGTTTCGGAAGTCATCGCACAAATCTTGGTGATGGTCCTCTTCTCCCGCACATTTGTTTGGAGCAACGCAATCGCTGCTTGAGCAATCAGTACAGGTCGGAACACATACTGGTCCATTATGATAGCCCCATAACGTTGAATAATCAACTTCGTATCCATCAAAGCACCGACACTGTTTTGGGGACACACACGTTCCGTTACCGCACGGATTTATGTCACAATTCTTCATTGTACCATAATCAGGCACCGTTACAGGTTCCCAGCGGGAACTTCCAGTAGCTGGATTCGATTCATTTCTTTCAGATTCCCATTTGGAACTTACAAAAATTGGATTCGTTTCATTTGTTCCAGATTCCCAGCGAGAACTTCCAATAATTGGATTCGATTCGTTTCTTTCCGATTCCCATTGGGAACTTGCAAAAATTGGATTCGTTTCATTTGTTCCAGATTCCCATCTGGAACTTTCAATAGCTGAATTCAATTCAGTTGCTGGATTCATTTCTGATGTTACCTCTTCTCCCACACATTTGTTTGGAGCAACGCAATCGCTACCTGAGCAATCAATACAGATTGGAACACATATTGATCCATAATAATAGCCCCATAATCTGAAAAAATCAACTTCGTATCCATCAAAGCACCGACATTGTTTTGGGGACACACATGTTCCGTTACCGCACGGTTGTATATCACAATTTCTTATTGTATCATAATCGGGCGTCGTTTCAGATTCCTGGCGGGAACTTACAAAAGTTGGATTCGTTACATTTGTTCCAGATTCCCAGCGGGAACTTCCAATAATTGGATTCGATATGTTTCTTTCAGATTCCCATTGGGAACTTAAAAAAAATGGATTCGTTTCATTTGTTCCAGTTACCCATCTGGAACTTTCAATAGATGAATTTAATTCAGTTGCTGGATTCATTTCTGATGTTACCTCTTCTCCCACACATTTGTTTGGAGCAACGCAATCGCTGCCTGAGCAATCAGTACAGATTGGAACACATATTGATCCATCATAATAGCCCCATAATCTGAAAAAATCAACTTCGTATCCATCAAAGCACCGACACTGTTTTGGGGACACACACGTTCCGTTACCGCACGGTTGTATATCACAATTTCGTATTGAATCATAATCGGGTGTCGTTTCAGATTCCCAGCGGGAACTTACAAAAGTTGGATTCGTTTCAGTTGTTCCAGATTCCCATCTGGAACTTTCAAAATTTGAATTCGACTCAGCTGTTGTTTGCGTTTGATCTATTTGTACACAGGTATGATTATTTTGTTCGTCTCTTGTGTAACCGTCGTAACATTCACAGTTTCCAGGATATTTGCAGTAGCCATTCTCACAAGACGGCTCGCATATTGGTTTGCAAGTAATGTTGCTGAAAGTTACAAAAAAAGTTAATACAATCATTCAAATTAGTCACAGAAAACAAGAACATTTTTCGGGTTCAAAAATAAATAAATATGAAAATGCCTTACAAGAACACTGCATATAAAATATTATTTCCCAACCATAAAGATTATAATGTCTCTAGTTTCTTTCCCAGAGGCTTCAAGTGTATCGGTTTTTAATACTAATATGTGAAGTACTTGTGAAATATCTAGAATCTGATCAATATTAGCAATATGATTTTTTTTGTTTTCTTTTTTTTATAATTATTTCTATTTTTGTTATTTTTTGTGGGGTCAAAAATAAATTATTTTCTTTCTTTCTTTCTAAATATCTTTATGTACATTATTTCGGTGTGTGAGTGTTCGTAATTCTTCTCCTCTGGCTTTATCGATTTAGATGATTTTTTTTTGTACTTATTGGTTCATCTGGTTCTTAGCTATAGTTGGACCCGGTAGGTGGCGCAGTTGTCGAGATCCAGATAAAATAAAATACACACAGACAAAGTTATGTAGTAATGTATAAATTGTAATATTTGATCGGTATAAGTAAACAAAAATCTAGTATTGGACATACGATATTTTATGTATTCATCAATGATTACCTGTGTTCCAAAGAGTTTTCGTCTCGTCTATATCCATCGCAACATTTCCTGATAGACACACTACCTGATACCTGAAAATAAAATCATTTAAAAATTGTATCGGAACATGTCATTACTCAGTAACAAATTGAGGTACTGAAAACTTACGGAATATGTTGCGTTTATAATTTTATAACTGTCTCATTGGTCTAGTGGTGGACGACGACATTCACGCTCAACAGTTGAGGCGCAAGCTCGATGTGTTAAAACAAATTCATTCATTTAATTTATTTATTTTAGCGGTGCGACAGTTGCCTTAATCATGGACAATTAATCATTCTAAAGCGATTCAAAACTTCAGAATAGGGTATTTTACTCTATATGAGAAAAAATCTAAAAATATATTATTGAGAATGCTTAGGCAAAAAGCAGTCGGAAAACGTTAGTTTTAGTATATAAAATAGCAAACTATATTTTAAAATTCAATTCAAAGGTTTCAGCTTTTTTAATCTGTTTCATAACACCATTAAATAGTAGTCGCCATGTTATTACGTCATACGGCTATGTAAACTTAGAAGTGTCAACTATCAGCGTACTGTGAACTATCAGCGTACCTATAATATATAAAGGCTTTTTATTATTTTCGTAACCAACGTATTTTTATTGAAATAATACCATGGAGGATGGTTTTGTAAAAGGAGACAACACAAATTTACCAAGAATAAACTCGTTGATGGTCGGTAAATTCTTTGCTGCAAATCCCGATTTCTGTTCTGCTGAGTTACGGAATGTTAAAACTTCGATGTAAGTAATGCCCTCTAACTCTCTTACACTTAAAAAAGCTATTTGATAACGAGGTGAGGTGTTTAAAATTCAAACATTATATTTAGGTCTGAAACGGAGTCTTACGGCGATGATGCAATAGGTTATGTGCAGCTAAAGAGGGAACAATATGTTTGCATTGTAAAATAATAACTCATTTTTAAAATATAAACAATTAACATAACCTACAAAATATCGCTGCATTTGTTTACACAGCCAACTGACGTCATGACCACAGAGCAATATGGCGTCCATCGTTTTCGTCAAATTACGCGCCAAATTTGAAAATGCAAAATTTAAATGCATTTTTAAGGCACTTAACGATTAAATAAAAAAATTGTGATTTTTTTTGTGGTTCATTAACACTATAGAATCTAATTGAGACACTTTTCAAAAATGGGTTTAATACCCTATTAAGCAATTAGTGTTAACGGTAGTGCGGACTTAAATGCAGTATTCCCTTAATTAACAGAAAAAGCATCATCCGCGAAGGGTTAGGCAGAGGTATACTAATTCTTCACCCACATTTCGCCGATGCTGTTATAAGTTCCATGTAATAGGGGGCGAGCCTATTGCCATCAACCGGGCACAGTTCCAAACTCCATGCTACTAATGAGGATTTCTATACAGAAAAAAACCAATAACACTTTGCCCGAACTGGGAATCGAACCTTACGCTCAGCAGTTTGCGAATGATGAACAATGAATCTACTATATACGATGTGTTTTACATACCGGAACAAATCTCCGTTTAACCTCGGTTTTCCAGCGCGTGAGTGGACACCAATAAATAGCACCACCAGTGAAACATTGCCCGACGTATGTTATGCGGTAGCTAACTTTATATGTTTCTTGCGCCATTCTCGTGATACTGAAAAATAATGAGATAAATTTGAAAACGAACTAAGCGTTCATCAGTACACTGTGATGCGAGTGAAGACCCTCCACGAATGAATATCCCTGATCGTTTAGCGCACCCTGTCAGACCTAGTCAGACACGTTACCACAATTGCTGATTGGGTAATTTTTCTGCGTTGTAGATCCATGAGCGATTTGCATGTGATGGCTCGAGCCGACACAAAAAAGAAGAATCACTATACTCTCTATGTTGTACTAAAATAACACCGGCATACAAAAAAAAAAGTGGTCAGTACTTTTGACCAGACCCATCTAGAGTTATATATTTCGATGCGCTGAATCCGATTTTTAGGTTGGTTTAAATTCTCGCTTGCATAACTGCATTTTATTACTATTTTTAGCAATTTTTAACGGTTTTTTGCAATTTACTCAAAATTTTGAGGGTGTACGGGTTAAACCGACCTAAAATTCGAATTCAGCGCATCGAAATACATAATCCTAGATGGGTCTGGTCAAAAGTACTGACCACTTTTTTTGTGTGTCGATGTAATCAGGCCTTTGCCACGTGAGGAACACCATCAACACCGTACCTACAATTATTTCTTCCGTGCAAGAAGCGAATCCGCGACCCATGCTCCAGGCCCTATATCGTCGGTACAGTTTACAAATATACATGTCACATGCACACAGTACATAGGCTTGCCCCTTACCATATACGTCCAAGGGCTACGGGACACGGTTGAAAGTATTTTAAATAGCCATCTACCGGGCACGGTTCCAGAGTCCATGCTGCTACTGAGAATTTCCATATAGAAAATCCCAATAACACTGCCCGTTCCGCGAATCAACCCCAGGACCTCACGCTCGGTGTTCGCGCTTACGATCACTAACCATATGAGGCAGTCAACAAAAAATGCGAAAAATTACTTACAATTTATAATCATTACATACTTGAGTATCTACTTTAATAAATAAAAACACTAAAACCAAAGAATATTTCAGCAAATTATGAAACATTTTTACTTTCAGAACTATTCACAGTCTACTCGGAACGACTATCTAATTACAACTGAACATTATGTAACTAAAAGTATTTAGTAAGTAGAATACAACGGCATTTTATATTAACTGAGGATGTAAACACCCACACGACAGATAAGTCCCATAGGTAAAGTATTCTAGGCACACGATAAAACTATTCACGAACGAGTAGGAGCGTTGACTAATCAAACCATACTTATCGAGACGGGAATTTTCTGACAGTCATTTCCCGTTCTACTGAAAAAATATGCCTACGATATTTATTAAGCTCTTGGGCTTAAAATGCGCTCGCGCCTGTATTGGAAAGTTTATTTTCATCAAGCATTTATCTTTAGTCTATTTTTCCACAATTATTTTGGCTTCTGCGTTGATTAAATTAGCTTTATATGAACTTGCCACACCTTTTCGTTTTATATTCATAAATAATAATATTATATAGCATCACGCCTGTATTGCCCAAAGGGATAAGCAGAGGTGGACTATTAACTGTACACTCACATTTCATTTAAGTCCCAAGTAATAATATACATACATACATAAAGTCACGCACTTTTCCCATATGGGTGGTAGAAACAACGGAACGCCACGTGCTACGATCCTTACATAACCCTTTTGCTTCATCTACATTCATGCATCGTTTCATACATGAACGCCGGTTGTGGGTACTGCGCACCTGACCTTTTTGAAGAACATCACCAATAAGGTCCGTATATGTCCTTCTAGGGCGTCCCCTCCTGGCGTTTCCACTAACAACCGCGTTATAAATCCCTTTCGTTAATCGCCTTTCATCCATCCTCTCTACATGACCAAAACAAGTAATAATATTATAAAAGTAAATAATAATACTTACTGTAATGTATTAAATACTAATGACGACACGGTTGGCGCAGTGGCTAAGCGATTAGCTTCTGCGCTAAGTGTCGCGGGTTCGATCCCCGCACGGAACAAATATTTGTATGATCTACAGATAATTGTTTCGGGTCTGGGTGTTTGTGTATGTGAATATATGTGTTTGTAAACGCACCCACGATACAGGAATTATTCCTAGTGAGGGGCAACGTTTTTTTTAAAAAAAAACACAAACACACAAACAAAAATACTGGTTTTTTGACCTGCAGGCTACCACCAATATTTCCATTCCACCGTTACTGGTACTTATACTCTATCAGTTTCCAACTGGTAGTAGATCTGGCTCATTTTGTAGACACGAATATAAAACACGGGGTGGTTTACATTCTATATGCGCATAATACGAGTATGAAGGTAGGTACATATCCCCAAGGCGACAACTTGACGGGTGTCTTCGTACGGCGAGCAGATTCGAATGTAACTTGGACTGTCACTCCTGCTTATATCCTTTTTAAATTCCATATATATTCACGTTACTTTGTATTTGTTCTATATAGCATCACGACTGTATTGCCCGAAAGGTAAAGCAGAAGCGTACTACTCATACTCTGATGCCGTTAAGTCCCATACAATAGGGGGCGAATCTATTGCCATCCCCCGAGACCAATGCCAAACTCCGTACTGCGACTGAGAATTTTCTAACAAAAAAAACCTAATAACATCAACCCTGGAGTTCATGGTCAATAGCCGCGCTTATGAATATGCCAATGGTAGTCTCATGTTGTTCTATTAGACCTCAGATCCTCAGACCTCATCATCTGCTTAGCCATCTCCCAACTACATTGGGGTCGACTTCCAATCTAACTGATTGCGGCTGAATATCAGTACGGAGCGACTGCCTTCTGACCTCTGTCACGCTAATACTGGGAGACGCTGATACTCTAAGGTTAGACTGTTTGTCAGACTTTTTGGGCTACTGGCACTCGTAACATCTATCAAAGGTCTTTGTATGACACCCAGGACCAAATGCTTAACGTGCTTTCCGAGGAGGGGTTTTAATATGTAAATAATGGTCAACCATCCAAGAACTGACCGCATCAATAACTGCTTAACCTCACAGAGCGACCGATCTGCGTGATAGCTATGTAGCTACGAGCCCTATTGAACCTAGTAATAGAATGAAAAAGTACACCTATATAAATTTTATCGAACAGGAAGTAATCTGGGGAATTTCAGATTCGATAAGAACGCGGAATTCGCGGTTCACGCTGTTATTTCTGCGAAAAGCATACTTTAGCGGATACATGACTAATTATTATATCATATCCATATTAATATTGTATGTAAATTTAGCATTGCACTCACCAAAATTTTTGGTTTATGTTCAGGACGACTGCGCAGCAAGAGTGTGTCGGCAACCCCAACAAAACCTTATACTTAAGAAATGTAACGTTTTATGTTTCCTCTCTCTCGATATATCGAGATTGTCCTTATAACTTATAAAGAAATGAATATAAGTGTTCTATTAAAAAGTGTTATAAAGTTTCCTTGACTGAACTGCCAAAAAATATATGTATTACCTACATACATCAAGAATGATTTGGTCAAAGTGATTTGTATATCATTGAATGGCAACACTTTCTATGCGCTCCTTATTTTTAAGTACTCGATTTCTTTTAAAAGTGTTTACATTTCGCTATTTTAGACCATATTTATTATGGTACCAATAAGGTAATCGTAAAAACTGGCTTCACTGACCTGTTGATCTAATCAGGTATCTTTTGAAGGGAACAGTTGTTTATTATTCGATTTCACAGATCCCGTAAAAAGAAGCAAAGTGAGCCTTTAATTTTTATCTGGTCTAACCAGTAAATAAATATAAAAATAAAGTATTAATAGAAAAAAAACATACAAACTCATTGTCACTCTACATTTACATACTAAGTATTTATAACATTTTTTTTGCAATATAGTTCATTCGTAATTAGATTATCATACTGACTGGCTGTGTCTTCAGATTTATAAAAGTGAAAATGAAAATGTTTAATTCGGTGATTTGTTCCGTTATAATGTATTTATTAGTAGGAGTACATTCTCAAATATGTACTAAACGTATAATGTAAGTGTTTTTTTTTACAATTTTACTACATTAATATACTAGCTTTTGCTCGATACTTCGTCCGCGTAACCTACATGAAATATATAATAATTTATAGCCTATAGCACTAAGGAATAATGTAACTTTTTACCAGTGAAAGATTTTTTTGAATCGCTCATTAATTTCAGAGTAAGTTTGTACGTAGGGGGTAATCCCTACGTACAAACTTACGATTATAATATTAATAAGTATAGATGACCCGAGTTTGTTACCCTGTATAGAAATTGTCAGTAGCAGCACGGAGTTTGAAACTGTGCCTAATCTTTCAGGGACACAGGCGCAATACTATGTATGAGTTATTTCTTATTAAAAGAAAGTTTTGTAGAGTCCCATGTAATCTTGCGATAGTAGGTAGACACAATGTACCATCGCACATATATACCCATAATATAAGACGATGTTTTTTTTTTCTTTTTCTTTTTTTTTCTTTTTTTTTTCTTTTTTTCTTTTTCTTTTTTTATGTAAATGTATATTTTTGTTTGGTTTTGTGTTCAGTTAGTGTTAAATAGATTTAATTTCTTGTGCGCGTAAAAACTTAATGATTAATGCAAATGACAGGGATCAGCTGAAAATCAGTGCACTATGCACAGCGAATACTGAGCTGCATCCCTTGCTGCACATATTTGATGTCTCTCTTTTCTGTGCTTATACTGTGTATTATATGTAATGTGTGTAGCAAAAATAAATGGTTTAAATGGTTTTAAATTTATAAAATTCCATAACAGATGGGAATCAAGCAACCACATAACATAACATCAGTCTTGTATTCTCCAAAGGGTTAAACAGAGGTGCACCTAGTATTGTACACCCACATTTCACCGATGCCGTTATTGAGTTCCATGTAATAGGGGGCAAGCCTATTTCTATCTATCGGATACAGTTCTAGTCTTCGTGCCGCTACTGAGAATGTCCATACAGAAAAACCTGATAACACTGCCCGATCCGGGAATTGAACCTAGGACCTTACGCTCAGCAGTCGCGCTTCCGACTACTAGACCAATATATATAATAATCCTACTATATATTAATATAAATCCGAAAATTTGTGAGGATGGACGGATGTATGTATGTTTGTTACTCTTTCACGCAAAAATGGCTGAACGGATCTGGATGAAATTTGGCACAGAGATAGATTATAGTCTGGAATAGCACATAGGCTACATTTTAACCCGGGAAAACGCGGGTGGAGCCGAGGCAGAAGCTAGTATAATATATTCTTCAAATTAATTAGTCTTTTATATTTCAGTGGCTCGGAAATGGAGCCCTATACTTACCGAGACTCATATCTTATAACTTACCGAGTCCCGTGTTACAATGGCAGTCAAGAAACTGAGTGTATTCACTCGCGATGGGGAACCAAATACAGGCAAGGATTTAATCTGGTATGTAACTTTTTTTTTGTATACTAACTCGCTTGCTTTTCACTTCATCCGCGTTACTTACATATTTTATAGATTAAAAGGTACTGGCAACCTGAAAATTTGGGGTTATAGGATTTTTATGGCCTTATATAATTTTGTTCCGTGTGGGAATCTATACCGCAACTGCAATCCTTTATCGTGCATACAGTACCATCATCCTAACTTTAATCCTACTATCCTACTAATATTATAAATGCGAAAGTTTGTGAGGATGGATGGATCTTTGTTACTCTTTCACGCCAGAACGGCTGAACATATCTGGATGAAATTTGTCATAGAGATAGATTATAATCTGAAATAGCACATAGGCTACTTTTTATCCCGGGAAAATGTACGGGTTCGTAAACGTAGTATTATCAATGCGAAAGTAATTTGTTTGTTACTTTTTCACGCCTGAACCACTGAACCGATCATCCTAAAATTTTGCATATACTTTGTCAGTTGTACAGAAATGGATAGAGTACCTTTCATCCCGAAAAAAGTATCGTTCCCGAGGAAAGCAACAATAACGTTCTTATGATAATAGATGGCGCCACGTGTCTTTAGCAAGCAGAGTACAACCCGAATTGATTGTCAAATTCTAAATTAACGTGAGCGAAAGCCGCGGGCAAAAGTTAGTATTATATAATATACGACTAAAAGCTTGCAATTGCTTGAATTTTCAGAATACTATGGCAAAGAAAATAATGCAGTACTGTTGCGATGGATACAGACGAGTCGACAATGACAGTCGAGAAAACAGGTAATATTTGAAAAATTGAGCCTCCCTTATTGTACTCTTATTACACTGACAAAATCCGAAATCCACAAAATTCCATGTAGTACATGAAAGCCGTAACTACCAAAAAGTTCGATTATTTCAAAATCTGAAGTTGACGAATATTACGTTCACTATTCATAACTTTTCTTTTTGCTAACTACATTGCCTTTTCCCAACTACATTGGGGTCAGTTTACAATCTAACCGGTTGCTGAATATATTATACAGTATTTTACACGGAGCGACTGCCATCTGACCTCCGCCACCCAATTACTGGGAGACACTGATACTCTTAGGTTAGACTCGTTGCTAGACTTTTTGGGTTCCTGACACTCGTAACGCCTGTCATAGGTCTTCGTACGTTCACTATTAATATAACAATAACAGCATGGGTTTCTTCGCGGCGCCTCTTACTTTTCTCACTTGCTTCTTCGCCAGTGTTCAAAGTCAAAGTCAAAGTCAAATGTTTTTGTTACAACTGGGCCTTTACGGGCGCTTTTAAAACGTTATGATTCTAGTTGCGCGGTTCCAAAAATGGGTTGGTCCTATGGAGAAGAGACCGGCAAGAAACACCATGGATACTCTTTTCAAAAAATTGTTTTACAATCTTCTTTAATACACAAATTATACAATATAAAAAACTAAACACAAAAGAAAATATAAAAAAAGAAAAACAGTTAAACAATAAAAGTATCTAAAATACCAATAAATACAAAAAAATGCGGAATCATGATAATCAAGTCGTAGGGTTTAGACACAATGTGACAGATACCAGGGAAGCCACATGTGCAGAAGAAAATTAACGCCATACGTCTTTATCGTCAACATAGTCTATAATCTTATAGTATGCTTTTTTTATAAGTACTGACTTAACAGGTTTTTTAAACTTGCCCTCCGTTAGATCCGTTATTGATTTAGGCAGTTTATTATAAAATCGGATACTATCGTGTGTTGCGTGGTGTCGCGGATACATCGTACTTGTATTACCTACACTGTACACTATGCCTACACTATATTACCATTTGCTTCATGAAATATCGAATCTTACACCTAATTTTGGTCTTGGACCTTGGTCCATTGATAGCCTTGGGGATTTCAACTAGCTCGTCAACGTCACACGGTTATTCCACCGTTTAAAGTTCAGTCCAGATTACGTTAAACGTAGTATATTATATTAGTTCAAAGGAATTGAAGATAGAATATTATTTTCTGTTTTTAAAAACGTTACCCCGCTTTAATACTTTTCTTGTATCGTGGGTATAGTTTGAAAACATACATGTCACATGCACACGCAATCAATCAGAAACAACTGTGCTATGATTTATAGATCATACAAATCGGAATCGTATGCCCGACACGAAGTGCAGAAAGTTAATTGCTTAGCAATAGTACATACATACTTTGGACACTTTTATATACGAGTAACTAATCATTATAAAAAGACTAGCGACCCGCCCCGTCTTCTCAGGGGTGAAATTTACTAATGAAGGAAAATCAAAAATTTCATAAAAAATACTATCCAAATAACCGACGCTTCCGGTGGATTTTCGAAAAAAAATCTTACGTACTAACTTTGTACTGACAATTACAAACACAACAAAAAAGATTTAGCCAAATATGTGCAGCGGAAGTTATGCGCTTACATATGTACATTTTTGGCAATTGATTTTTATTAATAAAGATGGAGGTTACGATAACCATTCCACTTCTTCAATCATAATTACATGTACCTATAACTTAAATATCCATATTTAAGTTAGTTACATAATACTAAAATGCCTAAAATAAATGAATTTAAAACGATAATGACATATTTTTGAACTTTCAGCAAAATTAAATGTGAACCAATATGTGACCCGCCTTGCAACAATAATAGCTATTGCATCGCACCAAACGCATGTCAGCATTGCTGGTCCGGAGAAAGTCTTGTGAATGGGACATGTAAAGCTGTGTCATCTGAAAACCTTCGACCCACGGGGGACAAGAAAAAAATATATTCTAATAAAAATAGTAATATTATTGTAGAAGTTGTTGATTCCTCACAAAGTAATGTAAAAAATAAATCAATAGAGAAGTTTTGGTAAGTAAATTTTACAATTTTTATGTTATTTTCATTAATCTAATCAGCGTACATACTTTTCCGGGACGACATTACAAACAAAATGTTTATTAAACATGAAACAAATATTTAATAATATGTCTAAATAATGTTTAACAATAACAAATACTGAATCTATACACTTCAAATAAAATTATCAAATATTATATTTATTTTTTTAATAAAATTTGTTACGTATTTATTGGAATTATACAAAAGCTAAATCAGTCATTGTTGTCTGTTTCTCTGTGAGATTTTCTATATGAGTTATAAATTTCAAAACTAATAATATTTTTTTTTAATAATTAGTCAATCATAGTTTTTATTTTGAGGTAACATTTAGTCTTTATTTTTCACTTTCACTTATTTTGCAGCTACTTCCTACGTTGTCATTGTATTTAAAAAAGGAAAATAAATATCTTTTAATTACAGGTTCCATCAAGGGATATCCATATTAATTTCCATATTATTGCCAAACTGCTGGAATCATAATGTGACTTGTGCGGACGACTGCAATTAATATCTTCAAAGATTTCAAGGTACGTTTCACCAAAACCTGTAGGTATTTATCACCCGGCTGAAGGTTCCTGGTTTTCCTATGCCCGCTATAGAAAACATTAATATTACACTTGAAGTAAAAGCAGAGGCATCAATTTCTATCTAAAGTAAAAATCCGATTGGAAATAGACTAATTTCCTCGAGATGCCACAACGACAAAATGCATGTGTTAATTTCAACCTAGAGATTTTTTTTTTTCAGTTTATGAAGCAAGTGAAGAAGAACTTGGGGGTCGAGCCATATAGTCGAACTAAAAATACACAATAGAGCTTTTTTATACGTAGCAAATTATATTGCAAAGAGTAGTATTATACATATTATATCTCATAACTGCCTAACTTATTTTACCCTGGTACTCACCGAATTCGCTAGATTTTCGGTATGATTTCAAATAAGATTGATAACAAAGTTACAGTGAAAATATTTGTACATATCATGTTGAAAACGCACATTTCGCTTTTTGAATTCAAGGGATATTGGGCTTAACATTATACGCTCATGAAAGACATCAAAAACATTCTCATACAACAGTCATACTATTTCACATGTATAAGCAATTCACCTTATATGATAATGTAAAGTAAAGCAATCTCGGATGTGCGCATAAAGCGAAGGTACGGCGACAACGTGACGGGTGTGTTGGTGCGGCGAGCGGCGGTGCGGACAACTTGTGTAATTGAGTTGTGTAGCCGGCCACCACAACGCTCCGAACCCTACTTCGGTACAGAAACTGCCACTCCTGCTTATGCTACGTTCCAAATTCAATATAACAAGTAATATTTGTGGATTACCTGAAGACTGCATTAGTCTAGTTGATGCAAGCGCGATTGCTGAGCGTGAGGGCCTGGGTTCGATTGCTAGGTCGGGCAAAGTGTTACCTACTGGGATTTTCTGTATGGAAATTCTCAGTAGCAGCACGGATTCTGGAACTGTGCCCGGTAGATGGCAACAGGCTCACCCCTTATTACATGGGACTCAATAACGGCATCGGCGAAATGTGGGTGTATAATTTAGTACACCTTTACCTTAGGAAAATACAGGTGTGATTCTATGTACCTGAAGACCTTGCGGTGAGGCACTTAGGTTACTACATATTTCATGTTCGTTAATTAACTTAAAATGTTCAACTTTCTTAAGAGCACGTACTTGTATGAACCATAAATCCTATCCTACTAATCCTACTATCCTACTTTAATATTATAAATGTGAAAGTTTGTGAGGATGGATGGATGGATGGATATTTGTTACTCAGTCACGCCAGAACGGTTGAACGGATCTGGATGAAATTTGGCACAGAGATAGATCATAGTCTGGAATAGTCCATAGGCTACTTTTTACCCCGGAAAATATATTGGTTCGTAAACCACGCGGGCGAAGCCGCGGGCGGAAGCTAGTAAGTTTTATATGGAAACAATATTATTTCGTTTAATTAGGTAGGTAATACAAACTGTTCCGAAATAAGATGAAAAACAATGTCATAACTTTCTCGTTTTAAAAAATGTATAAGTACACAACTTGATAAATTCGAGAATGTCCGAAATATTGTGTTGTATAAATTAATTATATTAACGGTGCGATAGTTAACGTTAGACCAACTGAACGAGAAGGCAAATGCAGTGACATATAAAGAAGTGAAGGCGCTAGCTTTGGTCATAACAAAATGGAAAATGCTACACCGACAAGTGCTTAGCACTTAAATTGAAGAGAGAAGATAGTTGACGTAATTAATTATGGAAAATTATATTATTCACAGCTTCAAGAATAAGTTTTGAAATAGACTGGAAGTTCAGTTTATATATCGTAATTTTCTTTTCCCCCTTTTACAAACGTTGTCCCACACTAAGAATAATTCCTGTATCGTGGGTGCGTTTACTAACATATATCTTCACATACACAAAGACCCAGACCCAAAACCATTATTTATAGATACAAATATTTTTTCCGTGCGGGAATCGAACCCGCGACACGTAGCGCAGCAGTCGATCTCTCAACCACTGCGCTAACCGTGCCCCATTGCTAAAAGAAAGTCTGTTGACCCATGGATAAAATATATCACTCTGTACTGAATTTATTCTCTATTGGAATTTAGATGACAATCCCAGATGTCGATACCATTCACTGATAAATATTATATCTACAAACTGAACAATCTGTAGACTTACAGATATCGTGTATCTTGGTAATACATACTATTAAGTAGAAACATGTGTTAGCGAGTACGAGGTTATATCCTAAACCCATACAATAACATATCATCACGCTTGTATTCCGCGAAGGTTAAGCACAGGTGTAGGTACATTTCACATACATAGTAGGTACATTTTACATCTACATTTTGCCCATGCTGTAATGAAGTCCTGTGTAATTCCTTGAAGCAAACTACCAGCCACAATTAACTGCTTGCTGCTTCAGAGATCGAAGACAGAATTCTGCATTCGCGATTGCAACCAGAGTGAGATAGCCAATTCATTATATTTCCTGTTGCAATATAAGCTACGTATTATTTGTTTAAAAAACCAACCCATACGGTATGTACAAATTGGTTTTGCAACGCGGACGAATCCATTTGTAAAAATTACTTTTAAACGAGAAATAACCTATTAATAGAGGTACTCAATTAAATCAACGTTAGGCACGCAGTCGGGGGAGTGCCAACGCTTAATAACTTTTTTCTTAATGTTTTCGTTCCTCCGTTTTCATGTTGTTACATCGTTTTCAAACTTTCAATCTCAATTCGTGTCTTTGCCCCCACGCTCCTTTGTGTCTTACTTTCGGTTTTAATAATGTTCTTGTAGAATCTGTTCTATGTATGTACATTTATTGTATAATTATTATTTATAGATTAGCTGTTGCCCGCGACTTCGTATTCAGTTTTCCCGGTAACTATTCCAATTTTTATTTCCATAGAAACCTTATTCCGACAAACAATATCGAAAAAAAATAGCCGAATCGGTCAAACCATTCTCAAGTACCAACTTACCGACAAACAGTATTTAATATTTATTGATATATTTAAAAAACGTCGCCCCGCACTACGAATAATTCCTGTATCGTGGATGCGTTTACAAACACATACATTTATTCACATACACAAAGATTCAGACCCGAAACAACAATCTGTAGACCATACAAAAATTGGTTTGGTGCGGGAGTCGAACCCGCGACACGTAGCGCAACAGTCGATCTCTCAACCATTGCGCCAACCGTGTATATAATACAGATTATATTTTAAACATGGTTGACTTCCTTTGTGACACATCCTATCTTTTCACATTGGAACATTAAAAAGACGAGATTCCACGAAAAATATTCTATTACAAGCAAACTTAACGTTCACATAATAGATACATATTTTAATTGGACGCTCCCAAGCGCACGATAGCGATAGCGGACGCGAATTTTACCATAATTATCAAGCGATGCGATAAGTCACGTCGACTGCCCTGACAAACTTCCGCACTCACGTTTAAGAGTAATCGCACAGTATTAATAATTGGAACACGAAGACGAACACCATTGTTAAACAGAAGGAGATGAATCAGGCTCGACGAACAACGATATTTCAGGACCTCGGTTTGTTTAGAAAATTAAGCGAATCAAACCGTGGAGATACAAAAAATATTACCTCGTTGGTCTAGTGCTCGTAAACGTGGTTGCTGAGCGTGAGGTCTAGAGTTCCGTTCCCAAGGTGTCAAAGGGTTTCTCTCAAGAGGATAGCAACGCCTTCGAAATGTACTAGACATTGTGTCGTAATTGTTAATCCCAAACATTTAGCTCGCGTTACTATTCTCAAGTCAACGGAGATTCTATGAATAGAGTCTTATATAAGAGATAGAATAGTCTATTAGTACGCAGTTTATAATCGCTTATTTCCCAATGTCGACGACTTTCCCGATAAAAATTTGTAAAGCGAAAAAATAATTACAGGTTTCACGCGGCGTGATCGACGCAGACCGGAGATCGACCGTACCAGAAGATTCAATCAATTTGTGGAAAAAGTCTGAAAAAACCGATCAAAAGATTAAAATTTATTAGATCAGGACTTTTCAGCTCAACCCCTAGTGCACTTTATTCCGAAGAGCTTAAAGTAGTAATTAGATTCGTCGATTTAAAGTTTTAAACGGAATCGAATGCAAATGTTCTTACCCTAAAACAGCAATTTTAACTTTATTCCGAGTTACGTTTAGCATTCAAAATGAGTAGAATAAAATCTACGAATAAATCTACGTACATTTTTTGCAAAGGAATAAAGCATTGAATTTTCGCAGACATGATCGAAAAACACATCAGCAGAAGTTGACCGGCCAAATTAAATAAATTATAAATTAGTCAAACGTTGCACGAAATATGAATTCCCATGCCTGTGTGAAAAAAAAATCTCAATAATTATACCATCACATAACATAGTCGCACGCCTGTATATCCGAAGGGTTAGACAGAGGTGTACTATTGTACACCCACAATTCGCCGATACAGTTATCGAATCCCATATAATAAAGAGCGAGTGTATTGCCATCTACCGGGTACAGTTCCAAACTCCGTGTTGTTACTGAGAGTCTCCATACAGAAAAAAACCCAATAACACTTTCCTCGACCCGGGAATCGAACTCAAGACTTCACGTTTACGACCAGTAGACCAATGAGGCAGCTTCTTAATATAATCATATGTATACTGTAATTCAGCCCATTAATGTCCCACTACTGGACATGGGCTTCTCAAGTTTAGCCCTTTAGTCCACGCTCGATACGTAATGGCGGAATCACAAGACTAAAGCCTTATGGACACTCCCTCGGGTATGCAGGTTTCCTCACGATGCTTGTCTTTACCGTGATCAAAATTTAACAGGTCCAAACTTAGACTGCATGAAAAGTAAGTGTTCAACGACTAGGCAATCACTACTTTATTATCTACATACTGCATTAAAAATCAAAACACAAGGAAAAGTCTGCATTATATCTATACATATAATAAAATTATAACAGGCCAAAGTCTGCACATTATATTGGAGAAAAACTAATATGGCGGGTCTTTATTAGAGCAATAGAGGCCAAAACAACAGTTTTTAGAATTTTTGTCTGTCTGTCTGTATGTTTGTATACGCATCACGCAAAAACTACTGCATGGTTTTGAATGCAGTTTTCACTGATGTATTGCTATAGGTCTAACTTAAAATATAGACTCCATTTTATCGCAGGAAAATATCAGATTCTAAATTCCACGCGTACGAAGTCGCGGGCAAAAGCTAGTACCAAATATAATATGTACCTCTCTGGTAAACATCAAAGCTGTGTACCATACATAAATACAGATACATCATGATACCGTAATAGATAATGGCACTCGGTTGGACATGAGTGCTGTAACAAGAATAATGGTCTGTTTAAAGTAGCACACGGCGTGATACGTAATGTGTCTGCACAGTCAATAAGGTCTGGCAAGGTTGTCTACAAGTTAATGGCTAGTCGAAGGGATGGCAACTTGATTACAAAAGGGACAATGCATTATGCACTTATGGGCGTTTATTTTTGTTGTGATATGTAGCTTGATTATAGGGTTGGCTTAATTAGAGGGGTTCATAGTTGCTACCTAAGCAGCACTTGACATGAGAATACTGTTGATTTGCATTAATTACAGCAAAATTTTAATATTAGAATATTAAATTAAACACATTATAGAATACCTAAAGAAAACTTTTGTTATGTTAACGATAGTGAGTTGAGTCTCGTAACTTGATATAAGATTTTTCTTTCCGTTAGTTTGGCAAATACATTTTTTATTTCAGTATCAAGTATGAACAATCTATATTCGAATTTTTAGTGTATTAAATTTTATACTATTAGGATATCTATTAAAATTTCTCATATCTCTTAAGCAGCTTGGTTTGTTAGTTACTAGTAATTGAGTTGCAAAGCTTATGCTCCATGTAAAATATTGATATTTCATGTCATCTGCTTAGACTAGAAGCTGACCCTTCTAGAGAATCCCAAGAAGACGAAGATAACGGGGGAACATCTTTACAGTCAACCCCTCCGGGAAATGCCCTTAGAAATGCCCGTGGCACCGTGGTTGGCTTCGGTGTGATCTTCTAAGAGTTCTTGAAGTCCATATGGTCTCCAGCCAGATTACTATGTTGAGTTTAGCCAGTAGGAGTTCGGCTCACCTCTCCGCCCCCCCAGGCGGAGGATAGGCCACGATGGGTTCTCACCACGCTAATCCAAAAATAAATGAAGCCGACCTTAGTATAGTACGATAGAGGCTATTTATACGATAATTTACTTCGGCTCCATCCGGTCAATAGTGTAACGTATGTAGCCACTGATAGGTTAATCCCATTTACTTTGATGTCTCTCGACCATTCAGTTTACAGAATTCCATTTTCAGCATGTTCTTTTGCGGGTTATATGCTGACCTTTGTATACGAATTGGTATCGCTATTTTTTATGCGAAAGCAATACATTCCGATTTATTTTCTGAAAATGTGGATTTCGAAAAAAGGTGGCCGCGTACTTCGATCAGATTCGTTCACACTTTGTACACATTATTCTTCGCCAATATTTATAACTTTTAAATTTTCATATAAGTAATGGTAAATGAAAATATTGTAAAACAACCGGCATGGACCTAGGACTAAAAACCAAAGACTTCGAACATCTAGCACTCTGTACTGAGCTTGCATGGTGGAAGCTGACCTAATGCCTATCTCAAAACAGAGACCTTAGTCTCATCTGAAGCTGCAGAGCCCGAAGTCCCAAGTGCAGTTTCCAGATCAGGCCGTGTTATCATGATATTCTTAAATTCATAGTAATACCCTGGACTTAGGAATTGGTCCCACTTTTACATGGAAATAAAAAAAAACTGTAAAATATAGTACATCTCTGGTTAACACTTACTACTTACAATATAGGCGTTATGTTATGTTATGATCAAATATTTTTAAGACTAGTGGTTTATATATTTACTTTAACTCACATAACACGTAACAAGAAAATAATTGAATTGTTCCAAGTGACGATAGTTCCTTTTCTTGGCACTTGTGAGAGGAATGTAGTGTTTCTCAGCGGGGGTTAAGTTGAAGCTAAGTGCATACAGTTTGCGTGGGCATAAGAAAGTGAACTCACTTACCCCACCCTGTACATAAGAGCTTCACGACTTAGCTTACAAATTATAATGAAAATATTACACATCAACAACTAATTTGTACACAGTGTAATAGAGGCAAAGAAAACAAACATATATCCATTTTTAAGCTTTTGTTTTAGCTAAAAGACCACCACGGATAAAACCTTTAAAAAGTATAATTTTATTTTGTGTATTTTATGATTCTTGGACACGATGTGGTGGCCCAGTTATGAGGATAATCTCTTAATTCATTATGATACAGAAGGCGGCGGCGAGAAATCATATATTTTTCTATTGTGTGTACTTTAAGTCACTGAAGGTCAATGAAGGTCACTGAAGGTCACTTATAACCTCATTGATCTCACTGCCCTATTGATCTAGTGGTTGCAAGCGCGACTGCTAAGCGTGAGGTCCTGGGTTCGCTTCCTGGGTCGGGCAAAGCGTTATTGGGTTATTATGTATGGAAATTCTCAGTAGCAGAACGAAGTTTGGAACTGTGGCCGGTTGATGGCAATAAGCTCGCCCCCTATTACACGGGACTCAGTAACGGCAACGATGAAATGTGGTTGTACAATAGTAAATCTCTGCCTAACCCTTCGGGGAATACAAGCGTGATGTTAACTTATGTTATAAAATAATCATGACAGAAGATGCGCAGACGACAATCTGGAGCTATATAACTTTTCTTCTCGTACAAGAGTATAAAATACATATTATATAGACAGAACACACCACGGCTATTCACGGTTGTTAATTTTAACGAGCTCAAAACTTAAAATAACGGTAAAAATATATCTTAATCTTTTAAAATGTTAAAAATACATCTTAATAATGCAATATTTTAATTATCGTATCACGCTAACGATCTTGTTTAAGCTTCTAAAGGTCACTGACCGGACGTGAGAACTCAGGGATCAACAAGAAAGTTGGCGAGCCACGACGGATTATGTAATTAAGATACAAATTAGAAACTTTAAACAGCGGTATTAATAATGCAATCAAATAGTTAACAAGTTTAGTCATAATTCATTAAGAGTATTAAATAGCTCAGGATTAATTTACGGTGTAATATTTATGAGTTGCGGTAGTATTCGAAGTAGGTAGACGGCAGGTAATCGTGTTACGGCTGTAGCGGTCAGTGGAGGGGGGGCAGGCTCTACGGGCTACGAGCTACGGGCTACGGCCTACGGTTGACTCGCCGCACTACCAAATTAACTCGTCCACTTAACCGCCCGAGTATCATTCCTATATTCCTTAGTGCTCACAATAGGGGCAACCTTTTACCCTCAGATAACGTACGAGCACTCAAGATTTCTACTCGACTCGCTGCGAAAAAAGCCCTAGAAAAAGGTAATCTCGTACTAATTTCCTTCAGACCTGCGGCAATTTGAGCACGACTTTTTCGCTTAAACGGAATATTTAAATTACTTTCTTTTACTCATAACGTTTTCATGGCGGATTTTGCGTTTCTTTGAACCAAAGTAATATTCGATATCAAAGTTTTGAAATTTGGGTAACATTGAAATTGACTGTGAAATGAATAGTGAATAACCAACCGTTCTCTAATGATTTGTAGCTCAACTTCGTAGACAAACTCGAATTCATTGAAATGTTTTAACTAGACATTTGCTTATGAATACATTTGATTCAAATGAATAACAATAAACATTGTTCAATGTAAGAACTAATAGAAATATGGTTTCTAAACGAATTCATGATTAACTTTCTAAACAAGGATCATATTCTGATAAGAAACATTATTTCATAAGGCATTTTTTATCTTTTGTTATTTTGTTGTAAAGTAACTTCAAATACAAGGTACAATTAAGCCTTATCAAATGGTTATAGCTTTACTAAATAACAAACAAAGCTTTTACTTTATTACTTAAATATAATTAGAGAGTGCAGTGATAGCCTAGCAGTTAAACGCTTGCCTTCCATGCAGGAGGGTCTGCGTTCAAAACCGGCCCGCACCTCTGACTTTTCGGTATCATGTGCGGATCAGAATTTGATTATCTCTTGCATTTACGGTGAAGGAAAACATCGTGAGGAAACCTGCACACCTGAAAGGGCTCCATAAAGTTCTCGACGATGTGTGTAGTGTGTCCACCAACCCGCACCGGGCCAGCGTGGTCGACTAAGGCTTAGCCCTTCTCATTCTGAGAAGAGATCCTTGCCCAGCAGTGGGACAGTAATGGGTTGAATTTATTTATTATTTGTAATTATAGAGCCTAGCTAACTTTGTACCCGACTTATAATTCGTTATCTTAAAAATCATGACTGCTTTATTAATTCGCAGAAGTCTTCAGCAATTGGAATTCCTGTCAAGAATGAACAAATTGAATTTTCCGAATCTTAATAGGTACATCCAGTATAAACGACTCTTTTTAAACGAAGGTAGTGTTTTCCAGTAGGAATTTATGTGTTAATCAAACTTACACTGGATGATGTATTGTCGGTTTGACGAAGGTGCTACATATACGCGTCTGCCATACATTAGCCGTGTAGGAACAGCTTACACACCACGAATCCTAATACCTATATCTGTCAACTTTTCATGGTTTTATCATTCATGCGATAATACTTCATACTACGTTACGATAAGGGTCGTAGTAGCTTGCGTAAACCGTACACAAAAGAGATAACCCTCTGCGTCCTACGCGCAAGTATTCATCATTCTGTAACTGGTTGTCGGGTGTTACAGCTGAAAAGATTACTATGTGGATGTCACAAACGTCCCCGCGAATATTTTATGCGGGCTTTTTGTGGAATGACGTACAAATTACTAGACATATACGAATGGCCGACGGCGTTATGGCAATTAATAACGTTTATCTTAATGGAAACATTAATGCTGACTCGTTAATTATTGCCTTTTATGACGGATAAGTATTATGTGGGTAGGTAAGTACTTTTGTGGATACGTTGTGGTCTATATTTTGTCTGAACCGTGTATGTTTAATTTCTCTGCAAATGTTCCCGGGACTTTTGGGCGTGGCACCGTTGTGGTCTTCGGCTGGGTCTCCTTAGAGTTTTCAATACAAGGTGTCGAAGTAGACCACTGCAGTGAGTTTAGCTGGTCAGAATAAGCTGATGACACGGTTGGTGTAGTGGCTAAGCGATTAGTTTTTTGCGCTAGGTGTCGAGGGTTCGATCCCCGCACGGAACAAATATTTGTATGATCTACAGATAATTGTTTCGGGTCTGGGTGTCTGTGTATGTGAATGTGTTTGTAAACGCACCCACGATACAGGAATTATACATAGGGTGGAGTATCGCTTAAAAAAAAAATGAATAAACTAATCTTCTTCGTCTACCCAAGTTGCAGTAGTCCATGAGAATTCTCAACATGTAAACAAGAAAACCATGAAGAAAAAGAATAAAGAAAATTTCTGATACTAAAATCTGCCCCAGTGGGTGCTTGCTACGTTTAGGTCTAAACTTAAAAAAGCTTAGGTTTTATACGCATTAGTGGTGAACCGCCTTTGCGGCTTCCCACATTCACAGTTTGTATAGATACCGCGTAGATCATGCGCATTATACGCGGTTGACCGCCCTTATGGTATGGTTTGTAATCCAGTCAGTAGGCCGCAAGTAAATATGCATATAAATACGCTTAATTCTATTAGTTAGAAGGCTAGCGTAAAGAAGCTTTTTTTCTAAATGCGACCATATTATGCCACGGACCCATAACCCTAAATTATACCACAAAACATTCATTCTTTTCTTTTTTTTTTTAAACTTTACCCCACACTAGGAATAGTTCCTGTATCGTGGGTGCGTTTACAAACACAAATATTCATATACACAAAGATCCAGACCCGAAACAACTATCTGTAGATAATACAAATATTTTTTCCACCTAACGCAGCAGTCAATCTCTAAACCACTGCTGCTGTCTAAATTACCAAATTATTACTAAATTACTACGTACATTACGGGAAGACTCACAGTAAAACAATGTGCTAAAATCGTTGATTATAATTATTATCTGGCTTAATTATCCTTTACAGACTATGTTGCTCTGGGATCAAAATCAGATAATTATACAATCATGTTCTCTAAGTTTACTTAGGTTTAAATACGCTGTATTTTCGAAACAACGTAATTATTTTCCCGCGGGTCGGTTTATAGATCTCGCTGCGCAAACAGGTTGGTTTTGAAGACCCTCCGCCCAGCCTCCCTAATAAGTTAATTTCGGTGTCCCTCGGCCGTTTAATGAAATAATATTACTTGTGAATCTTATTCGAGGTGCTCTAGTTAAGAATTACGGCGCACTTAAAAATAATATTTTTCGTAGTATCATGCAACATGAATTTTATCTTCTTTTATTTTGTGAATTGCGCATAAACATGTTGCGCTTGACAGCAACTGTAAAGCGAAATGATAGAAACGACACTCGCATGAGATGTCATTGAAAGGATTTTTTGAATTGTACATTTATTATTTTGTTTTCTGAAACGCAAGTTTTAAGGTTTCAAATCCTTTTCATGAAACGAAATATTGTAAACCATGTTTTAATATAATAAAACGCTATAAAACAATATATTTAATTAGACATATAGAAGCTTTATTCTGATGTCGTTTATGTTTGAATTCATTACCATCGAATAATTTAGAAGTTTCAAAACATATTTTCAGCTTGTGGCATCGTTGTTCAGGCACGTTTTCTCGATGACTTCATTAACGGCCAGCTTATATCTACCACTATTGGATTCCATTTTATAGATCTTTGACATAAGCTATTTTCAGAACATACTATTGGTGAATGGTATGTTTGATCAAACACGTCTTTCGACCGACGTAAACCTCCTAACGTGAACTGGTCGAATCAATATTATTGCTCGTAAACCTAATTGAAATATAAGTTCGAAGTCATCACTTGTTAAAAGTACGGCACGCTTCTTTGCTCATCAAAGAACCGCAAATTAAAGTCCCAAGGGACTCAAATATGTATAAGTATCATCAAATCGTTCTCCGGCGATTTTCTGGGCGTAGTCAAACAGATTAAGAGTCCAAACCTTTTGAAGCCATTCATAAATTCGCTTAGCCGCACAATTTGGCTGCGTGAATAATAAATAAAGTATGTAACCAGAGCGCCCGGGTTTTACGCAATGCTTTAAAACTCATATGTTACTATAAAATTGGTACGTTTCTCCATTTATATTCTACTATGTCTAGACTGGAAGAAACTCTTTTGTTTTCTAAATGGCTTTGATAAATAAAACTTAAATTAATTTTAAGTTACAGAGAAAAATTTCATGACCCTTTTTATAATTCCACGCGGATACCTTGGCATTTTACTTTGTTAAGAAGGGATTTGTAGAAAAATCAGTAAGTAATTCTCATTTTCCTTTACATAACTATAGGTATGTATAAGTGTTGACCCAAATGTTCAGCCGAGGATTTTCCCCACTGTTCCTTTATAGAGGGTGCTTCGTCACGAGTGCTGTACAGATGAAGGGTGGCGCGGAACTTAATGAACATGTCAGTCAGAATCTGATGCGCTCTTTGCGTGCACCGATAACCTCGTATTATATTTGCACTCAAAGTAAAACTAACGAAGCTGCAACACAATTGCATAGCTCAAAGATTGCCTGAGTTTTCGCTCCGAAACTTTTTGTATTTACCTCATTTAGCGCAATTTGAAAAATTGAAACGAATAGCCTCATAATACGTTTAAAAATACATAACACGTTTTTGCCGTTAATCCAATTAAAAGTCTAGTAAAAATATTGACGTAGTTTTACACAGAAACAACTCTAGCATAATTTTATACATTATTATTTTTGAAACTCCGTCTAATTACCTTTTACTGCGTAGCTCTCATTTTGTAAACCTTTCCTAATTAGGCGCTGAATGACTAACATTCAACCCTAATTGTAATATAATTTAACGTGTTTATGCTACGCCGTAGCAGTTCGTAGCAACGACATTGACAAACGGTTTGAGAGGTCTTTCGTAGAGAATTCACTAATGATGTACTTGTAAGACTTGTAACGGCTACGGACTCTGTCGAAGTATTAATTACTTATTCTTCTTCGTAGTCCCTTTTCACAACTCGTAGGCTGTCGGCAATGTCGAAAACGTGCCCGGAGCTTGTGTTCTTGATACTTGAATGTTATCAAACAGTATTTGTGTACCATTAACCGAACTTAAAAATTCTTTGGTAACCTATTTCATAGTAGATCAATAATGCAAATGATTCCATGTAGCTGAGACCACTTAATGTTGTAGGTATCTTAGCACTATCTTAGTTGAAAGTGGATGTGTTAATCTGCGAGGTTAATTACGGCTTACGCATTTCTGAATCTGATGAATATTCAGTCTTAGGTTAGCATCTTGTCAGAATTTCACGTAATTCGCAAGATAGCTCTAGAAATTCACAAGATGGTTTTAGATCAAACTGGATCATAAAACTAGGTGTAATAAATAATTAACATCTACCTAATATTTTAATATATTATTATTTTGATTATAATAAAATGTAAAGTACGTATGTAGTGGTCAGGCAATTGGCTTTTTGCGGTGCGTGATGTGGGTTCGATTCACGCATTGAAACATATTTATTGCCACGAAACAGGAGTAATATTAGAATGGGCAGCAGTCTTTTAAAAAAGGTATTTTTTTCTGTTATTATAACAATTTGATCTTATAATTATTTGTTCCATAAAGAAGTGATGGCCAGAGAGAACGCTATGCACCATCAATAGTAAATTTGGTTAAATACCAATATTGATGAACTGTGGTATGAATATTCTTAGTATTTTCACCCCTATTTACAGATAAACAACATGTCTTGTGTACATATGTATGTTTGTATTGTATGTCGTGTATGAACGTTAGTATCCAAATGAGCGTTTTAATTAGCACGTAAGGTTCACACCGACCAATTCTAACCACTCACCTACATTTGTAACTAAATCAATGGATAAATAAATTCAACCCATTACTGTCCCACAGCTGGGCAAGGGTCTTCTCAGAATGAGAAGGGTTAGGCCTTAGTCCACCACGCTGGCCCGGTGCGGGTTGGCGGATTACACACAAATCGTCAAGAAATTTATGGAGCCCTCACAAGTGTGCAGGTTTCCTTACGATGTTTTCCCTTCACCGTAAACCTACGAGATAATCAAAATCAATGAATACCAAAGTATTAACCGAACATTATAGAATAAAGTAATATTGGAAACAATTTCATGCAAATTCAACCTAAGGATGTTTGACAACCATTTTGCGAAAGGAATGTATAATCGAGGGCAGTTTTGTATAATTATTTCTATAGCTCCAAATCTTAGCTGAATAGTTTATTTTTTACCTTAAAAACAGAAGTATTAGGTACATACTGTATTAAAATAATCCTTAAATCTAGCAAGAAATCCAATATGAATCAAAGAACAAGCCAAATGCGGAACGAAAATTCCACTAATAACTCCAATGTTTTCTTCAATAAACATGGGTGCGGCAGAAATGCGTAAAATTCCTTGCAACACCCACTTTGTTTTGAATAATGAAAACATCTATTTTCCCGCAACATTTCAAGGACCCCATAAATTGTATTATTGCAAAAGCGCTTGGCCTTCTACGTAAATAGATGTGCTATTTTATAAAACTTGAATTTACCTGCGCGTCTAGATTCTGAGTTTAGAGAGAAAAAAAAACATTATTATGCGTAGTACAGTCGCGTCTTTCTGAGGGAACAATCACGAGGAAGGTACGAAATCCCGTCGGGGTATGTTCGGAATTCAAATAAGTCTTAATATCAGCGGTGTCTTGATATTTGCGAATCAAATAGATCCGCTCGCTGCCTCTCGCCTCGCGCTGATTGGCCAAATCACTACTGCCGCTTGTGTCTTCGAATTTCCCTTGTCACTAACTGATAGGGATATAAGAGCTTTAGAAAACTGATTCTTCTATGCATGCTCATCACTTTATGACACATTTCATCACACATCATTATTTTATATTTTTCAACATTACGTCACTACCTATAATTAAATTTATTAAGAAAGACTTTCAAACAAATTTGATCGATGGTACCGCACTACACAACATCATTGAATTACCCGCAATCACTGAAATCGGCATAAAAATCAATAAAGTTCCAATTCATTTATTATGCACTTGTTTACGATTCTAACATTCCCATCGTAATGGTTGGCGCAGGATACCGTAAAAATACTCCGAGTGGGTACTAAACGGTGGTCTTATTACCTGTCAGATAGCCTACAAAGTATCATGTGCTGTTTGTCTATTTACTGCGTGGGTTAACAGGTTCAAAGCGTGTCTCTGGGGGCCGACGACGGCCATGTATACCGTACAGGCTTTAATTGGTGCGCTCTAACGACTACGCTCTGAGGTACTGTACATATTGTACTCACTCTGGAAAATTGATTGTAATCTAACGAAGAGCAATGTCAGAGAAAATGTGAAATGGTTCAATGAAGCGTTGCGTCTAGCTTATAAGCTAATTTTGATGTGAATAGACTATTTACAGTGCTTATGTGCTTGTCTATATCGTTTTGGCTTTTAAACAATTTTTGGTTAGGTAACACAAAGCCCATCTCGTCACAAAGCCCATACACAATAGAAAATCTATTGTTTCCATTCCATTGGGCGCTGGTTCTGTCTGTGTGTTTTGGAATTAATTAATAATAATTGATGATCCAACGGATATAAGTAGGTACTGTCAAATATATCGTTACTATCAGCACATCCTACAACACAGTATCTACAACTAACACAGTAATAGCTATGTTTCTGTATTATTTCTAGATTTGTGGGATTTATAGTATATAATTGAGGTGTTTTTCTAGTTGGAGTATCTTGTCGGTTTCTTCTCCATAGGGCCTACCCCCTTTTGGAACCGTGCACCTAGTCTCGACTATTCAAAAGTGAATCTCAAGGTTCTAAAAAATACACTGCATTCTATTTTTCTATGATTTAAAAGCCCACACTTTTAAAACATTTCTACGAATATTTATACTATGAATAAATAATAAAGTCTGATATTCGAACAATAAAATCAAGCCTTTATATAAAAAAAGATCTGTAATAAATAAAAAAAACTATTTTATATAACTTAATGTTCTTATTTATATTTAAATACTCAAACATAAATACTGCTAAAATACTCGGCTGTAAAATCCCAATAAAGTGAAATATGATGGTAAAATTTGACAAATTATTTTACTGAAGAATGTGATCTTCATGATTTTAACCATTAAGCTAAGATTTCCCTGTTGAGACAAGCATTTTCATTGATACAATTGGCAGATAAGGTTATTGATTAGTGTTAGTGTACGCTTTGTCATTCTTCCCTTAACGGCATGGCACCGTGATGGGCCTCGATGCGGTCTTCTAAGAGTTCGCGAAGTCTACCATATGGTGTCGAGGTGGACCACCCTGGTGAGTTTAGCCGGTAGGAATCCTCCCTCCCGGCTCTCATCCTCGGTTCTCATCACGCCAATAAAAAAGGTTTACCATCCCTGCTATAATCGATTACTTTTCACGTATAATTACAATGTTATAGTAAGTACGTTGTGTGACAATATTACGAGTCAGATTTGGTGTTGCTTGCCACGCGCCCACGCCTACCCCAAGTCGCGTGAAAGTGATTAAACACGCCAGTTACTCTAATTACCTTTTCAGTAAGCAAATATGAGCCTTAATTGCTGCCGTCCTTTGATTTTTATGAAGTAAATATTGCTCTCAGGTTATTAAGATGTAATGAAAGCATACTTCTTCGAAAATAAAACTTCCATGTTCTGAGATAAATTAATAATGTTAAAGGTACTTTTTAAATAAGTTCTCTTTGTACTTTGCATTGCTATGGCAGCCTGTATGTATATATAATTTATATAGGTACTACCTACATATTAGAAATTAAACCCTAATTGTTTTATGAGAGAAAACTACTTTTGGTTTACTGATCGCATGTGCGGTTGTTGAGTATTAAGTTCAAGGTTCAATTACCATGTCGGGCAAAGTGATACTAGGATTTTTAATTTTTTTAGAAGAGGTTTCTTGTTTTCCCCAATATCAATAGGCTTGTCTCCTGTTCGATGGGATCTAATAACGGCATTGGCTAAATATAGGTGCTCAGGACACCATTTGATAAAACTTTCGGGAATATAGGCTTGATGCTAGAATGCAAAGAGATTTGTAAAAAAATCCAAATTAAATCTGTTAATTATTTAATTAATCACACTTTCGAGAAAGAAATCGAGAATTTATACACACTTATCAGCTGCCTAGACCTTCGGCGGTCCAACTCATATAGCCCACATCTAGTTGGACCAAGACATACATCGCATATGATATCTAAAATACTGATGTATTTTACACATAGCGACTGATCTGCGAGGTAGCTATGTAGGTAGATGCAAGCCTTAGAATGGCCACACACTGTAGCCAATAAATATAAAAGAGTATTTAAGAAATCACCAAACCTCTATCTATACTGAGAACAATGGAAATGATGGGGACAGTTACATCGGTGGAAATTTATAGACAAGACATGAAAATTCCAATAAGAGATAATATTTTAACAGTTCTCATGAAATACGCTAAAGATGTAACGTTATATTATCTGTTTTATTTTCTTTCTTCAGCTAATCAAGGAACATCGTAAACATTATTATGTTTAACATATAGGAAGCTCTACTTATGAGATATAATCACAGTACATAACTACGAGATACACAAGACGAAAAATCTAATTAAAAAGTTATTTCAGGCGATAGTATAAGATCTTTTGAACGCCGCGTGCCTCCTACTTCTGCAGAATTTACGCTTAAACTTTCTTCTTGTATGGAAAATTTTGAGTTTCTCGTTGTTAGACACCTCTATAATGTTCAGCCATTTCTGGTCTAGGTCTTCAGGAGGTTTATCGTTGACTAGTATGATAGGTAACCGGTTCTCCGCTTCTGATCTAACATTCCTATCCCCTTTCATCAGAACTGACGATATTTCGGTCCAGTTTGTATCGTTCTCGGGGGAGTTTAGATTGGACGTTTCCTTGGTAGACACAACAGCTATTTCGACGTTGTTTTGCGTCAGCTCTGTTATGGAAATATCGCCGTCGGCCTCGGGCTCCACTGTCTGCCCCACCTCTACATCGAACAGACGAAACTGAAATTACAAACATTATCATTCGTTAGTAAACGTTTTTATACACACCAATCAAAAAATTAACGCATGTATTCGGATATATTCAATAAGTGAAATAGAAAATAATATGAATATAAGAAAAACAATCTTTCTTTTAAATGATGAGGCATTTTCGAAATCTTTTAAAATCATTTAAATTTGTGTCCATTTTGGTATAGTTTTTTTAAGGTAATTAAATTCGAATAACTGCGTTAAGTTTAGTTACATTTAATGAGCACATATAATATAACATGATGTAAGTAAACCATTCTATTTATTTTTTTCTGGAAATTTAAATCTCGTTGTATATAGAACATGTGTTTGACTATGTTCACGCATGTTTGAGCAGACTTTATAGATTAAGTATTCACTTTGTCGTAAAGACAGCCGGATTATAAAGATATTAAACAACGAGCTTTTTATCAAAGAGCATTGTTTTAAAAATATGTATTGAAGCTCCAGTAAACAAGCCTTCTTAAACATACAGAATTAATTACCCATTGGTAAAAGCTTTAAATTATTTTATGTAGATTCAGTACAAGCAAGCACCAAACAACATTTACTGTAAAATAATTTTAAACGCCAACCAGAAAGCGGGTTGTATAAATTGTAATGAAAATTCATTACAGCTTATATTTAGAGTACAAGGAGCAACATTGTGTTGGTAATTGCTAAGGAACGATCTATTGTCGAACTGCGTACAAACAAACAGCGCCGAACTTCGTTTAAAACGTAAATATACAAGTCAGATGGTATATAAGTATATATACGTCACGAAGCCGTCGTAAATCATTAGGGACAGTCTCCACGGGCGAGTGATTCGCGGCAACTCCTTGTAAATTCGAATTATAACCGTTTTGAAGTGTGGAGATGACCATTGATTTACGATTAAACTCAGAGGCTCGACACACGGTGATATTAGATTAGCGATTCACCAGCTCGTGAAGTTCGTACCTTATGTGAAACAAATCCCGTCGATATGTAAATATACGATCACCCATCCCACAACTGACCGCAAGTCCTGCTTAACTTCTCAGATCGATCGGCATGGTAGCTATGTACGGAGCCCGTGAGGACAACTGTACTGGCACGATAAACGCGAACTACCAAATGGGCTAATGAATCCAAATCTTCCGGACATTCAATTAATTATTTATTGATAATTAACCTGCAATAATAATGAGGGGCTCGTAACTAAATAGCTTCTGCGGAGATGTTTCCAATTGCGACGTAGAGCTGCGCTTGGCGCTTAGATCTTGGATGGGTGAGCATTATTAACATGTACCCTACGTGATCCGAACAGGGTTTTAAGTGTATATTTGCTTGCTCTTCTGTTTTGGCCACCTTCCCGTGACAGTGGACATAATTTTTTTTCGTACCAAAAAAATAGTGTACCTTTCTCTTCGAATTTTCTTTACACTCTTTCTAAATTTAATTTTATTGTTGTATTAATAAAGGTCATTATCGTTTACATCAATGTCAAATAACAAAGATATTTACAACGACACACCCTGGTCTCTCGATCTCACACAGATACGTAAACGATTTTTTATATAATCAAGCAAATACAGATTCAACAAACTACTTTAACTGCAGACGACAGATGTTTCTTAATATTCCAAAAAAATCAATTGGTTTTTTTGTTCTCGTATATAGTTATTCTATCGCTGCTTTGCATGATATTGAATGATATTTTAAGAGGGAAGAAAAATCACTTTGATTTCTGGTGTACTATTCCGAACTAGATGCACGAGCCTTTCTTATATAATTATGTATTTATGTAGAAACTGTTAGACCGAATAAAACCGAAAACCGCAATCCAGTGCAGTTGCGCACTACTAGTTACCAGTCACCGACGCGTGCATTGTCACGTCTCTATTTTGAGGACCAGGATCGCCTGGATTTTTCAGAACATAATTGTAATAGAAAACGCTAAAATTATATGTATGTCTACTGTACTGTACTACTGTCTCTAGTACCTACACACTATCAATAATTCAAACTAAGAGTAATAAAAAGTTGAGCACAAAGGTACCTACTGCTTATTCATCTAAAAATTTCTTCCAGCAAACCTACGATTTGAAAGTTGGATTAATATACGTAAAAATACACACTTTTGAGCATTTCATGTACCATATGGTATGGTTTTATGAAACATAGCATGAATAGTAAATGCATCCGTCAAGCACATTTTGGGCTAGAAGTTTACCGTGAGAATATTAAAATGAGTGTAAACTCTTGGTTTCAAGTATGTGCATACTTGAAACCAAGAGTTTACACTATGTAAAAGGTGGGACTAAAACGTATCATTGTAACTGTGGGAAATACAATTGCCGTAAGCTTTGGTCTACACTAGCCAAGCATTGATTGCAACTTTTATCTGGTTCTGCGCATGTGTAATATATCATCCGAACTTTCTGTCGTGGCTCCCAATAATAATAATATCTTTACAGCTTGAAAAATGACCGCACCCAACTGCAAAATGCAGTATGCAGCGAACTTTTAAAAAGCTATTCAACAATCATTAACTGGGAAAGCATGGCCGTTCTTACAAATGAGCGCGGGGCCGATTAGTTGCGGCCAGTATGCCACACCTGGCACAGCGCCAACATGTGATCCGTGACTTACGACCGGTTACTTGGAGTTCCTCTCACGTTTATAATAAAGTTCGAGTCAACTGATTTATAAGAGAATATGTTACATCGAGGTTGCTGGTAGTCACTCTTTTTCGTCTTATGTGTCCTGAAATATTATAGTACAATTAATAGGCGTTGTTATTTACTTAGTAAACTCTGTGAGCGTTTTATGGGCGGTAAAGATTATCTTGTATTTACACGGCAGATTTTGGGATATTAAATTCTGACAGACAATAAAAGACTATAATAGCAATCGCTATAAGCTAGACAGTCTCCTTGCCGCAATTATTTCTAATTTCAAAATCGAAATTGTTTTGAATAGTGATGAGAAAAATTATTTTGCCCCTTTTAATTATGTTCAACATAATGTTGGTTTCTAATTATGAATTGGATAGTAAAATCATAAGTCTCAAAAAAATTGCGCTAAAAAATATATAATCAATTTTTTTTTGTGTTCTTCAATTGAACTCGTTCACAGTAACGGAAAAGTAAAGATCAAAATATGTTTTCACATACGCTGGTTTACGGCTTTTGTCCTCATTTCTGAAAGTGGTTCTTGCATGCACTTGTGATGTTTTGCAGTAAGATGCTACTGCATACAACTTGCCACAACGCAGTGCTACGTAGGCGTGCGTCTACGCATATGTGCGCGGTACCGCAATTGCTACTTATGTGATCAATTATCAATTAAGCACGCGATAGGACTCGCCCTGATCCGAAAACACGCAGTTTAGATAGATTCTAAATATTTAAGTATTTGTCCTAACTAATATTATAAATGCGAAAGTAAGTTTGTTTGTTACCTTTTCACGCCTAAACCACTGAACCGATCATTATTAAATTTTGCTTATACGTGGTCAGGGGTACAGAAAAGGACATAGGGTACCTTTCATCCAGAAAATAAATACTGTTCCCGAGGGAAAGAACAATAACTTTCGACTGTCACAATTGCTTTAGGACGCTAGATGGCGCTATGTGTGACCCAAAGAAATATACGAGTTCGTTATCAATGCGAGCGAATCTGTGGGCGGAAGCTAGTAAGAAATAAATTTCACTTTAAATGTAAATATGCAAAACATATCTCCTCACAGTTTTTATATAAACCATTACGGGAAGTTATAATGTCCAGAAACATAATTTATTACAAAATTAAACTTTGATGTTCAGCTTATTTACAATACAGCCGAATTTATGCAAAACAAACCATTTTTAAACTCCATTCATCATGTGTTCTGAATTTATTAGCATTTAATTTTACAAAGCAGCTGAATTGAATGGCGCTCTTGACTTTGTTGACGTAACCCTGCTTGAGTTATTATAATTTAAGTTTAATAAACAACATATCGCGATGGTAAATAAACTTCGCACCTTTCAACCCATCAATGCGCCGGAGTCTGCAAAACTTTAGTATCGCTGTCAAAATGTTGGCAGATCGGATATTGAGTTGTGATGAGCGAAATAATTATAATTGGGAACCTTGAAATAATTTGACGTAAACCATTAATGTTCTGCAAGTCTTTAGCACAGCGATGTTTTTATAAAAATCAGTTTGGTTGCTAAGAAAATAATTTAAAAATTGACAAGATGTACGAATTACACACAGACGGGAAAAGCAACTAGGGGTGAAATCACATCTGCCAGAAACGATTCGCATTTTATGTATTGAAATGGCTATTTTGTGTTTAAAGGCGTCCACAATTCTCCTTTCGCAAGCGTACGCATCTTCAAACAAAATAGCTATTCAATAGATAAAATGCAAATTGATGCTGACACATGTGAATTCACGTTAAATTTTATTTACGCATTTACAACAGAATCGTATGAATGCTGAATAACCTAGTCTTAAATAACTGCGACAGTTGCCAGAGTACACAAATGTTCTAAAGAGCCTTGTACACACGTTTCGCAATACATAAATCTGAATTACGAGTATTTATTGTATTTATAGAACTTACTTTAGCAATCAGTTTTATTCCAAAACCTGAAAATATCAGACGTAATTAGAAAAGTATGTTAAGTACGGCATTCCAAATACATTTCTAAATATTTTTGTTAATTTTAAGCATGCGCAAAGGAAATATACCTTATACATGCCAAGTCTAATATCTCTTCACGTTACGAATTACGATTCTCTCCACATTATTTTTAGATGCAGACTAAACAGCATCTGATGGCTTCCAAAGCCTTCAAAATCAATCCGTGCAAATTGTTGATTCCAATGGACATTTCATTTGTAAATGACGACACGACTGTCGCAGTGGTTAAGCGATGCAAATATTTGTGTGTCTTACAGATAATTGCTCCTGGTGTATGTGCAATTGTGCATGTTAGATTTATGTGCATCAACTCAAATTAACAACATAAGGCTAGCTTATAACGAACTATTTTCTAATCAGACCCGGCTTATTTTACACAGAGTAGGTACTTAATACCATAAAATTCTCGGTGGCATTCCAGGCTAGCGTTGTGGACGGAGGCCCTACCTTTCATATTAAAAATAGGCCAGTATTGAGACAGTTGTCGACCTAATTATTACCTATGTTTTTGATCTTTGTGGGGGCCAGGTACAAGTTTTCTTCGACTTAGTTAACCCAAAAATTTCAGAAAGAATCATGGCCGCTCACATTTTTTTCATACTTACGTTCATTATGGTCGAGATCGTACACAAAATAAAAATACTAGTTTATATAACCTTTATAAGTTCAAAAGTCATCTGAGAGAATACTCTGCAGCACATAGTGTTCAAGTCTTATAACCTTCCACTGTACACTATCGTGATTTTAAAACCTGTAAACAACAACAAACAACAAACTGTACCAACAGCACTGGTTTCACACGCTTTATACAGTTTTCGTATGCAACGAAGAGAAGAAAATTCTATTCGGAACACAATAACCATATCTCTTATCCTCCAGGTAAGTCCTATTGAAACTATTTTTACATTCGATAATATAAGGAAGCAGTATATAGCGGGGAAACTGTAATTTACATTTGACTGACTTTATTGTTGGTTTCGTTAGGTTGGGTATTCATTCTGGTAAAGTAAAGAACCCTAAAATTCACATAGGTATGTATATAGTGCGGAAAATACAGAGACGAACAGCCATAAAACTGGATAGCCTTAGTCGGTAAATTCTTTAAAAATAAAACTGCACAACGCAGACCAGACGTGAAAGTAGTAAACGTACTTATCCGGTTTTATTTTCTGCAGAATTCTAAATTTAAACAACAATAAAATGGAAAAGTTAAAAAACAAATTAAAAGCGTCGCATATGCAGTGCGTCTAAATAATCTTGTTATTTATTTACGTGTAAGAAGCGCATCAACCATGTTCTTGACTTTGGCTTGTTCACATTTTAATCGTTCGCACCTCATTTTGTAAACACGCTGTCAAAGCAGCATCAATCGGGAGCTATCTCTATCTAACGCAGATGTTTGCGTTCGCGTAACGAGAGTTCGTCGGTGATTCAGACAGCGGAAAACTGCCAACCATACCACGTTACCTCGCCCTCTAGTACTACTTTGATGTTGTTTTTTTGCCGAATACCCAGTGACGTCATTCTGTGAATCCAACTTTCTACTTATAAATTCAAACAGTAGTTTAAGAGTTCATCAATTTTGCAAAAGGTCTTTTATTTTTGTGAAATCCGGATTTTATAGCGTCCTTGTAACCGGGAAAACTGGTAAATCCGGCTTTTTCTTCCATAATTCCTAAAGATGTTCTAAAGTAGGATTATCAGCTAGCGTAAGAGCTTTTAGAATATTTACATAATTTTAAAACACTTACTGGAAGATTGCTTGAGGTGATTGAAAATTATAATAAATCATTTGTTTGTAACAATGCAGGCATTCTTAATAGATGCGTTGTTCAGCAAAATTATGAGGATTTACGAAAAAATAACTGCAACATAAACAGAACTTCGTATCCGGTACTCAAAGTTTATGTACCGATATAAAAAGGGGACACAACCCTGTAACAAACATTAAGGACGCTTAAAATGACGCATCACAATACAAATAATCTGAGGACCGAAAGTTGGCATTTGATAAAACGTTCGCATTCACTAGGGACGGAATGTTGCGTCGTTTGACTGTTGTGAAAACAACTTGAGTAATGCGCCAGACTAGTGACCCGCCGCCACCGACAATATTTCTCAGTTTCGTAAACATGTCAGCGGCGTCGTGGTTTATAAAACTGGGATAATCCTTGAATGCACTGCATCAAACCGTGACATATATTTTACAACAAGCTCTTTTTAATGGGTTATTTACGGTATATTAATAATTTTGAATGTTTTGTAAAATGGAGCTCTTTATTAAAACACGACACGTGATGACGCGTTACATTTTACGTCAATAATATGCGGTTCAGATTTTTGAAAGCTTTATTTAAAAAAGCGGTATTTATTTTATACTTAATTGATTACCCTTAACTGTCACATTAGATTATTATATTATGCAGGTATGAACCATTGTGTTTTATATATGCAAATTAATTATCAATTCATCATTAAAAAGTTGAACATCAGCAGTATTGCAACAAATTTAAGATAGATATGACACAGACAGACCGGCCTCTATGTGCCATGGAAACGTAACACAAAAGCAGACAGACAAACTGTGACTTTCGTATTATATAATCTCAATTATTATATAAAAGGTCCTACCTTTCTAATCCCCTTCCCTGTAAGGGGTTATTGAACTCATAAATATGAACAGCTTTTAGTATGGGACAAACTCTAAAATCCCGAAAAAAAATCAGCTGATTCCATACAATTATTCAATATTACTCATCTGAAACGAACTGAACACCTGTTTTTTTTTGGTTCCCCCTTAAAGGAATCGGAATTGAAAATACTATATATAAAAATTAAACAGTGCCAAAATCGCCCTGTTCAATTCTCCAACTTTATCCATGACCTTACATTCCAGGGGAACATCATATATCAGGGGCCATAAACATTAAACGACTGTAAGCCATAAATAATTACCCTGTTCTTTTCTCTGGAGGCGGTGTACATGATCCAGGCGACGTAGACGAACATGATGAGAGCTGGCACTACCAGGCTGGCCACGATGGGGATGCGTCGCACCCACGCATGGTACAGTGCTAGGATGAACAGTGAGATGCCCACCAGGATGGCCATGTACCGCCCAGTGCGGCGACGCTCCTCCTGCAAATTATTTGGTACTTTTACTGACTAATTAATCTTATGCATCATAAAACTACGAGACTGCCTCATTGGTCTTATAGTTGCAAGTGCGACTGCTGAGCGTGGGGTCCTGGATTCAATTCCCGGGTCAGGTAAAGTGTTATTGGGTTTTTCTGTATGGAAATTCTCCGTAGCAACACGGAGTCTAGAACTGTGCCCGGTGGCATGGCATGGCATGGCAATAGGCTCGCTCCTGATTACACGAGACTCAATAATAACATCGGCAAAATGTGTATAGTACACTTCTGCCTAATCCTTCGGGTAATACAGGCGTGATGCTATGCTATGTGCATCATAAAAGACATATTCCTGCTCCAATACATTTTTTTAACCACACATTGCAGCCAGCAACGATCCTAACATTACATTTGAACGATATTTGTGTACTACAAAACCATTTTATTACATCGCACATTACAAGTAGTTGGAACCCATGAAAAAAAACGAAAACTTACTGGCCGGAATAACACACGTCCAGGAAATGACTGCCGCAAAAAAAAACGAGGTCAGGAATGATACAAAGGTTAATAAAAACTGGTGCAACATGCAACGTTATCAGTGGTGTAATGTAACTTGTTCGCTATTGAACTGCTAGTGATCGTGTAATGCAACGTGTTCGAACCCATTGTGAACTTTTACAGTCGGAGTCACACTGAAGTTCAATAGTATTGAGTTCGCTCAACTCAATGGACATGATCCTGCACTCCCTGACTTTACCTACGATAAAAACTTCCCAATTGTGTATATAGGGTATAGAGCTACCCTCTATACCAGAGGTTCCCAGACTTTTTTCTCATAGACCACTTTCAAAATTTAGCTGGTTCCGGTGGACCCCTGCAGCTACATTTCTACCATATTGTAAATTGAATTTTAAACCCCCATTTTTTGTAGACCCCCGTCGAGTCTCCCGTGGACCCCTAGAGGTCCACCTGGACACTTTGGGAACTAATGCTCTATACCCTATATACACAATTGATTTTAGAGAGCATCTGTACAAACAAAACTTACTCTATATAGCTGTTAGCCAAACTTATCAGTAACTTTTTCGATTTACGTATACGTGCGTTACATTCGGGATCCTTAAACACATTATCACAGTTTATAAAATAAATATCTGGGCGACCGGGCGCCCGCTCCAAACAAATACTTTCTGATTTTTTTTCTGAGATGAGATCTAAATGGATAGACTCTTCGCCCCCAAAAACAACTATATTGCAAATTTCATTGAAATCGTTAGAGCCGTTTTTGTGAACGCGATTACAGACAAATATATATTGCTCGTATAATATAGGATATAATAAAATAAAATACTCTGTTAATAAACACAAGTTTAGAGCTTGATTGACATAGTAACTTTTTTATAGAGATATATATATGTATATACATATAGTGGCATTATAAATAGTTTGTAATGATTTGTAATGATGATGATGAATGATGAAGATTAGTAGGTAGTACACGCAAACTTATCATTTTATCGATGTAGTACTTGGTAAAATTAGACAGACAATTTTGTCTATATCATATACTACTACACAGTTTACTTTTTATATTGCATGTTGCACAATTAGTCTGTAACTTAAATCACGCGAATTGAGATAAAAAATAGTATAGCAAATCGTAAAATAATAGGACTGCAGAAAAAAATCGATACATAGAAACTTTACATTTTTTAAACTTTTCGTTCGCTAGCTTATTTATGTTCCTTTAAATAAGATGCAGACGAAGATAAATTGGAAAGAATTTTGAGCAACTATAGTAGGTACTGACGGACTGAAAATGTAAATTTTAGTGTCATACCTACATAACAGATAGTACAAGCGGATGTTATCACTCCCTTTGACGTCAAAAGTTAACCTCCGAAATCCCATTAAAAATAGTGGCAACTTTTGTTTTCTCGATGAAACAAAAATGATTCGAGATTTCAACAAAAGTGATTTCATGATGGATTAATGATGTCAGCGCCTATAATAGACGATGAGATTGAAGGAAACTAATGTACCTATGTGTCATGATTCTGAAAACTAGTGATAGCAATGATTATGTACAGTCATATATGTATACTTACATTTAAATTGCGTTTAAATTTCGCTACGTGTACATTTGAGTTAAGAAACGATAAATCTGTAAGTATTTCTTAATTATCTAGTACCGCTACTACTGGACTAACTTGCTTGTTTGGCGGGATGATTACTGTCTACCCTAGTAATGCTATATTTTTTTTTTACCGTTACAAATGCACTGTGGGAGTAGTTAAAGGTGATAGAATCGCAGTGTTCTGAAGTTTCTCCCAGTGGGTGAAGCGAAGTTGTGCGGGTTAAGCTATTACACGATATATGTATTATATGAAAACTTAGTAAAAGTATGTACCAGTAGGGAAAAGATAATGTTAAAGAAAAATTGTTAGGTCGTCACAAGTAGAAAATTTAATGTGATAAGACATTACGACACAAGAAAATGGTACTAATTGCTTTTAGTTCCGTAAATAACGAATCCCAGGGTGATAAACGTTTTTGACAACAGAGGCCCTAGTGTAAGTGCCCTCCACCAATTGGAGCGCCGAACGCGTTCGATGCGTTAAATCGAATTCGTCAAAAGAAACATACACTAGAGCCTCAGGGTGATAAACGTTTTCGACAACAGAGGTTTAGGCAAACTTACACTAGGGCTTAGTACATGTAGTACTTACTACACTCACTCACTCACTACACTCACTGATATACAAAAATATCTAATTCCAAATGTTAACATTATTTGCATCTAAGTTACCGGAAAGATTAACCCAGATATCTTATTTTAGATGGCCCCCTAACCCTATAAGCCAAACATGAGGCCGACATCGGTAACAATGTTAAGTTTGTTATTAAGTTACTAGTCCCCGGGCACCGCGATTTGCGGTACTTATAATGTTAAACGAAATGAAGTGAAAAGGAAAAAAAAAATGAAAAAATTATTCATGTCTATGCAAGGTAATCAATCAAAAAGGATGTGCTATTTTTGTGATTACTGTAGCTTGACCTCTATAGACACACGTCGACATCGACCATTTTCCATATATCTTTGGGTCTCTGGATGAACTATTTCAAAATAAGTGTTAATTGTTAATATGCTAGATAGACCTTGTATACGCTGATTTTTAAAGCATCGAGCACGTTCCGAACAGTCTTCATCGGTCGGAATGCGTTCTGATACTTCAACCAACCCTTACGCGTGCATTGCCCAGTTTTCTAGGACTAGCATAATGTTAAAAATATTTATATAAATCAATAGATAAATAAATAAGAGAGTAGCAATTGTAAATACGTGTAACTTCTGTTTTTTTATTCATAAAGTAAATATTTTTCAACCAAAAAAGTTTTTCAATTTTTTAACGCGTGGGCCCAAAATTTGACAGTCCTTTTTAGTATATTGGTACTATTTTTCATAAACATTACTCTTCATTATATTACCATGATCGTTAACCTTATCATAATGACAAAAATACGCAAAAGGTGTTTCTGTCGTTTTAGTTGCACAGTTGTCGTTTAGCCACGAATTCCTTGGTGATAAATATATCTCATGAATCTCGTAAACACACCGTTCACGCACTGGCAAAGAAAAACTTGTCATGGTCCAAATAAATGGGTATCCTAATTATATGACATGGATTGATGAGCAGAAAAACTACCTAATATATCCGCAAGATTAAAGCTTAATCATATTTTTTAAGTATAAATATTAGCAATGTTTATTAGAACAGTAATACTAATTCTAAAGACTCCATTCACACTGAGTTTTTTAAGAATTGTTAATAGATCGTTGTCTCAAGAACGGTTCTCTCTTCAGACAACACACTTGGTGTTAGGCTATTAAATAATGATTTAAAATTGTTATCAACATTATACTACAATTGCCTCATTAATATAGTTAGCACTGTGTAAGTTATTACATGTACTAACGCACCTCCCGTTGAGACCGCTTGGCGTTCTGCTCATCCTGCAAAAGAAGAGCAAGGCGATACACTTAGGTTTAATTTTGCTTCCTTGGATATTCAACTTATCTGATCTGTTCGGTCTTTGAACAAGAAACATCCGACGTACATGTCGCTGCCGGCCACAAAGGAGGATCAGAATTGTCTGGCTTTCAAGCTCATCGGCTTTCGGCGAACCCGCGCGGCTGCTCTAACCGTCACGGGGACAGACGGCTTAACGTGCTCCTCGGGGACCGAGGACTGTCGGTAACTCGAAAACTCGTTCTACATTAGATACAAAATGCTGACCGCTATTACTATTTCTCAGATATATCCAAACAAACCCTTATTTTTCTTCCGCATTTGTATAAAACCCGATTCGCTAGCGTCTCAGAAATATTGTGGCGTAAAGCCAGATAGATCATTATTTTCAGAAAGGATACTCTTTAGTTTTTGACGTTCATTTATCTCGGTGTCGAAGTTATAGATGTGCTCTGGAATAATAGTGACTTGTGAGTGGTTTATGTTTTTAAAGATGAGTTTTTAGCATTGCATTTTAGTTGGCCAGTTTTGTATTTAGGTATTAACTTAGGCAGGGCTCGCGTATTCCCTTAACCTTGTCAAATGACGAGTTGTTTTGATTGAGTGAAGTATTTTTTTCGACCTCAGGTCTCGACTCATTGCTAATGAGATAAAATGCTTCCAATTATATCCAATGATACTAAACTTTTTCATGAGTTATTTGAATAGAATTCTAAAATGTTTACTGAACGGTTAGTCACGACCGCCTACAAGGACTATTAAGTAACACTCTTTCATTTAGACGTTCCATAAAACTTGTGTGGGATGAAAGTTTTCTTTTTAATTAAATTGAAACAATAAAAGTACCTACCTATTATAATAACAAATATCTATGTCTAGAGAAACGAGACGTGTTACGTTCGTGAAAACATTCATACATTCTTCGCAGGGATAATAAAATTATAATAACAACTTGGGGGCCTCAGAGTGATGAATCTTATGAATATCATTATATGATATATCTACGAGTGAAAAACAAGTAGGTAACATTAAATTCATTACTAAAAATTGAAGATAAAATGTAAAAGAAAATAAGAAATTAAATGAAAAAAGGCCTTTTTTTATTTGTTTTGTGTTTGTTGTATAATATAGATTTAATTTAACTTCAGTATTTATCTATTTGCCCAATGATAGTGATGTGGAGGAATATTTTGATGCGTAGTGTACCGATGGTGTGTAAATTTACCAACATTAGTTTTAAATAGTTTAGTTTCAAAATAAAGTAGAATAATTGTGTAGTTATTAAAACGTATCGTAATATATGTTCAAATAAATAAATAAACTGTGTCCTCTACCGTTTTTGCTTATGAGTACGTATGTAATATATAATACATAACAATAATTTAGACAACAGAACAGAAGTTTTTCTTCAAAACAATTTGTTTCAGCAATTACATGCGTAGGAAGACGTGATACATAAATATCAAGAAAATATTGATGTGTTTGTGATATTTCATGTACGTAAGTAATTTATTACGCGAATCTGGCGTTTAAGAATGATTACTTACTTTATTGGACAATGTAGAATACTTAAGTCGAAGATAGTTTAACACTAGAAGCGCCGAAAATTAATACCCCCCTTGAACTGCCGCCGTGACAAATTTGTCCCACTCTTTTTATTATAATAATCATTGGTATATGACAAGAAAATTATGTTTAAAACTATTTGTAAAATATATGAAACATGTTAATTAATTAATTTAAATCAAATTCTTATTGCTTGAAAAACAAAAACGTAACAAATTATGAATTAGAAGTATACTATTTTTTGGTTTAATAACAAAATTATCACAAGTCACATAGTAATTCTAACTTACTATATTTTTAACTTGTTATTATTATTTAAAGAGCAAGTAAGGCAAAAATTATATTCTTTATTTGTTAATAATATTGATTTTTTCCAGTTCATTTATTGCAGACAGTTTTTTTGCATAGGTGGCACTTTACACATTACTAATTATTTGAGCCCCTTGTATGTTTTTTTTTCGTCTCTCTGGTGTGTGTTCCGGAATTGCTACAGGAATGGTTGTTTTTCTTCTATTTATTTACTGTGTTCTCAATTGGTTCTGTCTTCCCAATGAGTATTTGCGTTTAATTTTGCTGTTTTTTGATAATTTTGTGCCTCATTTACGATGCTCATAAAACTCGTTGTTTCTCAATTACAAACAAAATTAGGCATAGCTATTGGAATGAGTACAAAAATAGCGCAATGTCGTCCTGTAACAATAGGGATGTAAATAATAAAGTTAGCTTACCTTGTTGTATTCTATGTGAACAGTTCTAGTTTTTCATTTGACGAATCTGAAGATGTACTCTCTTCAGATTCGTTAAATTAAGAACTGGAACTGTTATCCAATACGTAATTATCATCAGAGTATTCCAAAGGTTCACCATTAGATTTGTACTCAAAAATATTGGTCATAGAATCGTCTTAGGGCATATCATTCAAACCAAGACACAATATCGTGCGGTTTCATTATTTTATGAAGTTGACTAGACATATCTATAACACGTGAGATGCGCTTTTAGAAAAACAATAACCTACGCTCCTTATACACAACGACGGGCAACTGACTGTCAGAAACGATGGTCAATTGTTTGTTCGGGCATACATAACTCCTCCACCCCCGTAACTCTCCCCGGAACACAGACCGTACGTCAAATTATTCTTTAAAACAATGACGGGACAAAAATGACCCAGCGGCAGTTCTAGGAAAATCGTAATTTTTTTCATAAACTATTATTGTTATAAAATTGAAAACATTTTAAATCACATAAATACACAAAATAATTAAAAGTCAAAAAGTTTCAGCGGCCTAAATAAAAAAATAAAAAAGTTAGAGACAATCAAACTTGCAGGTGGGACAAAAATGGGACGGCGGCGCTTCTAGTGTTAAGTCCCAAATACAAGCGATAGATGATATTAAGCTATTGCACTTATTAATAAACATAATCATAATTGTTAACAAAGCTTAAAAAAATTACCTGCGTAGTTTTTATGTAAATATTTGTTTTTGTTTTTAAGTTGATTATGTTAGGTGAATTATACTATTGTTATTATATATTTCAATAGCGAGTAGGTAAGTAATGTATACCTACTTTTAAAAATTGTTTTACCCAATCAGAATTTCGTATTCATAGGTAACTTATTATGTGTATATGGACACAATTAAAATGTTAATTTAAATAATGACACGATTGATGCAGTGACTAAGCAATCGGCTTTCGTTTGAGCCACGAGTCGCGGGTTCGATCTCCGCATGAATCAAATATTATTCCAGCCAACAGTTAGTTGTTACGTGTGTACGGATGATACAGAAGACATCCAAGGGTGGAAATGTAATTTCAAAATATCGTGCTCATTTTCTTAACAGCCTGAACTCCAAGCAATATCAACAATAAGTACGTAGCATCTTAGTTACTCGATACCTACCACTTGAAGCCCATCAGTTACGGGCTAAGTTAAAGTTAGTCTACACCAACTGTGAATGAGTTATTTGTTTTAGTTTACTTACCTTACGCGGATACATTTCACATTGCTACTTTCAAGACCTGTTTCACCGCTTACTGATATACTGGCTGATTGCCTATCCACCTAGTGACATTTTGTTTGAAAAAATAATTAATTTATCAGTTTGTTAATTAATTTATCACCTAGTGACATTTTGTTTGAAAAAATAATTAATTTATCAGTTTGTTAGTTTGAAACAGGCCCTCAATATAATAAGTTACTTAATTAAGGCACATGTTAAGTTTGCTTCTAAATCAGCCTTAACTTACCTTCACAAGTGAATCTGATGATTTATCCGCTTTAATCGAACCTTTGACATCATTGTTCAGCTTAAGATTCATTGTTTCGTCGGTTCTAAAACACAAAACAACGAACAATTAGCAGAAAAATCAAACACACAAACACCGAAATATCTTATCGTTTATAAATGGAACTGTCCGAATCTGAATTAAAAAACCGCGGGAATTGTAAATAAAACGTGTTACTATAGCAACCACGCACCTGTCACTCATAAACACAAATAAATGTAGAGTAGCGATGTCACGGTAACTACGATAAGACTCGAGGACCGCGTGCGTGTGCGCGTATTATCCGACACGGGAGGCGCGACTACACTGCAGACTGAATTAACGCCACTGCATAATCATTCACGGTTAGTTTACTTCGCCCGTTAAAGCAAGCGAATCACCGTACCCGTAAACAGTTTATAAGTAACTATAGTTATACTCATTGACTACCAGACCCCGTAACAATGATGCGATTAATCATTGACCGCGTAAATATCAGCGTCTGATACTTTCCAGAGCCAAATTTTATGGTTGCGCTAACCACATGCTCACTATAAAAGTATTTCGCTAAAACTAAAGAATTTGCCAAATTGTTTTCAGTGGATATTAATATCCGAGAGTAAGATCACTCAGTAGGTCATCAATGAACTATAAAAATGTTCCCGTTAATATAAACTTGCTTGATTCAGTACGGGAAGCACTTAGTTGATTAATAATTATGGCCATGTACTTACTGCTTTTGATCTATCAGTTCTATTAATATCATATAGTGGTCGCAAGTGCGACTGCGTGAGGTCCTGGGCTCTATTCTCGGGTGGAACAAAGTATTATTGGGTTTTTCGGTATGGAAATTCTCAGTAGCAGCACGCAGTCTGGAACTGTGACGCGGCCGACGGATGGGAATACATAGGTGAGCCTATAACAGAGGCCCCTCTCGAGTCAATAACAGTATCGGCTAAATATGGGTGCACATTAGTATACCCCTGCCTAACCTTTCGGGGATACAGGAGTGTGTTATGTTAGGTACATAAATATATACATTCATAAATATACCCTTAGCTAAATGATATGAAATTCTGTTGGGCAGGGCGCACAGGTAGGATGCAAAAAAAAAAAACTAGACGAGCTCTGAAGTGGAAACCATGACACCAGATACGACGTAAAAGCTGTTCTTCCCAAAATTATATTAGGTGGCTCGCCTGGTATAAATTGGATGAATGGCAAGACCAATCTCACACATCATCATCAGCCCATATTCATCCATTGCTGGACATAGGCTTCTCCCAGTAAGCGCCACTGAGCCCGGTCTTCGGCTCTCCGCATCCACTTTCTACCAGCCACCTTACGCAAGTCATCGCTCCATCTGGCTGGTGGGCGCCATACAATCTCACACAGATGAGGCATATGTTCGATGATGAACACCAGAGGCTGATATGATGATGATAAAGAAGAACTTAGCTCACTGAACGTGTGATGTTAATTTTTGACTTTCCCGTCCTTCCTTAGTTCATTGCGTTCATTCGTTCACACCTTGCCGTGGATACCACTAGAAATTTTTGATTGATGTTCTGATAAATTAAAATCCACATAGCCTCACCTGAGTGGCTTCGTGTCCATTATGCCAATCTAGAAGTCAAAATTTCAATTTACCTAAATTGGAACATCAATCAAACTTCTCCCGTCACTGAAAAAACATGGCGCGGCAAAGTAGGTATTTTATAATAAAATCACGAGGAAAATTTGTTTTTGATTGCAATTAAAAGCTACAGCATCAAAGTTAACATAACGTGTAGCTACGCGTAATTCTGTAATGTACGTCGTTAAAGTCAATGACGTGACACTGAAACACGCTGTTAAACACGATCCGTACTGAAAAGTTCCCATTACTTACAGCTTAGCTGTTCTAGAGGATGCTATGAGTTTTATACATGTGTGTGTATCAGACAAGCTGTAACACATCAGTTCGTGAGTTTATGTTCTGTGGTGTGACGGTAGTGGTTGGGTTGCCGATGTAGTGGAAACGACCACCGCTGAACATAAGGCTCCCAACTGACGATCAAATTGCAGACGAACTAGACGAACGTACCAAGGTGGAGTGACAGGGGACAGCTATCCCCTCCCCCAAGACCTGACTTATTGCTTTCCATACTGGACCTGGATTATTATTTGCCTATGCTAAAGTAATGTCGTAAACTCCTGGTTGGCATTCCCTTCTAAGGCAATTTGCTCTCCCACGACTACTCATGTACTCATCCTCTAGCTAGGTTTACTTCATAAGTTGCCTTATGCAATATCTACTTACGTCTGAATGCCTAAACATTCCCCAATCACTTTCCACGAAGTCGCAGTCATACCGAAGTCTAATAATAATAAACTCAAATACCTATATTTAATATAAAAGCTCTCGATTTGAAGAATTTCATTTAGAATTCAATATCAACGCTATGAGGAACTAACTGAAAGGAACTTAAATTCTTTATCTATAAAATGTTTTGTGACCTCGTCATATTTTGTCTTTTGCCATTTTATTTAGTAGACAAAATTGGCAATAGGTAATGTAGTTAGTATCTGCAGGAGAAAATATCAAGCAAACACGACACCTAGGCGTCAGGTCTTGGGTTTTAATTCAAAGGTCGGGGCCCGGGAAGCTGTACCTCTATTATGAGTTTTTCACTATTTACTTTCGTAGTAAATGTAAATTTTCATGCAAGCGATTTTAGTTCTTAACTTGGTTACATTAGGGATTAGAGTCGCTAACATGACATATCTATAATATCGTAAATAGTAAATCAAAACTTAACTATGACACATATGTCACATAAGCGACTCTAATCCCTAATGTAACCAAGTTAAGAACTAAAATCGCTTGCATGAAAATTTACTTTACTACGATAGTAAATAGTTAGAAAACTCGTGATAGAGGTACTGTTATTGTTAAGAACGAATATAAAGATCGTCTGAGGAACTCGGAAAGTCTATCGTCGCCAAGTCCTAAAAATCAAAAGCTTTCAGTTTTTTATTTGGCCTTTTTTTCTTTCCTCCTGTAATATTTTGTGTTTTACACTTGCAAGGTTTTCATGATTGAGCGACGATATGTAAATAAATAGTATTCAAAGTGGTGACGACACAACGACAATAATTGAAACCATATTCTAGATATGGCGTTAGTAGTTCGTACACCAAAAAATATCAAATTATATTCAAAGGAATAGCCACATGTTTCATTTTTTACTTTAAAGATTTCTCGAGTTTCCAGTCTACACAAGTTCACTAGGTCAATCACCTAGTCAGACTGGAACAGTTTAGATTTACGTGTCTTTACCTAAAATATAATTAAATAAAATGTGCGGCTCAGAAATTATCAGCTTCTTAGAAGTAATACAATATTTATGATTGCTATTTCGATTTTTGAATTTTGATGTAACATCATTTTCATTGACTAGTAGCGATCATAGTTTAATGTATTGTCGTTATGACATCTTCATTCTGTATACATACATATATAGTAGACGAGAATAGGCACAGCCAGATTACATGGCTTTTAAAAACGGCAACAGCAAAGTCACTATTTTGGTATGCCACACTTCTACCTTTGCCTAACCCTTCGAGGAATAAAAAATTTAATATAAAAAGAAATCTGTGACTTTTCAATTAAAAAGCAATTTATCATAAAATACTTGCTGACAAATTATCTTTTTGTTAAGTTTATAAAATATATGAGACCTCACTAAAAAGACATTAACAAGAATATATACAATAACCTGTTTACATAGAAACGAGTCAAAGGCTGTGGTATTCCTATTAGGTATGTCATACATATAGAACATTATATATAAACAGTTTTGTCCAAGAAACTATAGAAATCTAGGTTAGTAGGTTTTTATTTTATTCAGTTTCAGAGATATCTGCTTTCATCTATTGTACGAAAGCCGTAACCAAACTATTGTTTCTATCAAAGGATATTATAATTTATTCCTGTTTCATGTTTTATTTCCAGTTTTACGATGTGTTAAAGTCTTTGAAATCAAATAATAAACCCAGATACGTGTTACATTTCAGCTAGAATTTCATTAAAGATTACATTGCAATGAGGAATTAAGTTAAAGGAACTTGGGCTCTGAATGCACGTAAAGGCTATTTATTGCTAAGCATTTAGAGTGCTTTGGTCTTATACAAGTAATAGCTTACTGCTGGTCAGAGACAGGCGTGATGATTCTTAGTTTTCAGATAACGAAACAGTAATGACTTAGGAAGAAACAAAAAAATTATGTCTATAATAACATACATGTTTCGTGTAGATATGTATTCCTAGAAGGATTGGGCACCTTACGTTACTCTACACTAGCGATTCTCAAACTTCTTTAGCGACGAAACCCTTGTGTAAAACGAAATATTTGACCGAACCCTAAGTAATTTATGTGTATACTTTATTAATAAGCATATTACTTGTGATTAACATTTGCATCTAATGGTAGGTATGAATTTTTTTTTACTTTTCATGTTTTGTTTGATTTCAGGCTTGATAGAAGAGAGTGACCAATATTTTCACAAAGATTTTGCAGACCCCTAGGGCTTCGCGGAGCACACTTTGAGTATGGCCGCTCTGCACCAATATTTCTCCGATTCCCATGTATTAAAGGCGAGCGTATTGCCTTCTACCGGCTACAATCCAAATTACAACTGTAATTGAATATTTTTTCTCTTTTTTTAACACTTTGCACCAACTTTTTGATCTACCACCAACCTTTGATCTACTTTTTTGTTTAAAAACGTTGCCCCACACTAGGATTTCTCCTGTGTCGTGGGTACAGTTTACAAACATAAATGTCACATACACACACAAGCAGACCCGAAACAACTATCTGTAGATCATACAAATATTTGTTCCGTGCGAAGATCGAACCTGCGACACATAGCGCAGAAAGCTAATCGCTTAATCACAGCGCCAACCGTGTCGTCAATTTTATAAAATCTTTAAGATTTTGCCTGGCCTGGCTATCTAAATCAGGGTCATATCAAAATGTGCGCATGCGACAACTAGAATAATAAACCAATTAGGTAAAATGGAGGACTTATGCAAAATTAACAATGCAAGAATCACAATAATTCTTTTTAATCCTGTATGGGGTGTTAATCGCGTAATACATATTATAAAATAGTGACTATCAGTCATCCCGTGACCACGGCCGGAGCAATCCGATTTGTTTTACGCGACGTAGTTCCTTCTGCGCCCAAAAAAGATACCAATGCCTATATTTCATCACCTGTCTGTCGGGTTGAGACCCGATACAGTATTTTAAAAAAGGTATAGTAAATAAAACATTTAAGCTCAATCAAATAAATAAGCTATAATTCGCCAGTTAAACAGTAACTATTCTAATAAGTATCATATTTATTTGCATATATTAAAAATGAACTTGAAATATCTACAAATCGTGCCAGCCACAGAAATGTACCTACCAAAAAAAAAATTCATCCTATAAAACACAATGTTGGTTCTAGAAATTTGATACCTATTTGATGCTCTTGAAATAAAGGATGATATTTGTAATTTAAAATCTAATTCTAAGCAAGGTTATAAACTCGATAAACGTCGTTGTAAATAATAGCTATAATTTAACTTGTGGGCGCACTTAGATTCAATACGGGTGGCAATTTATCCGAGAAGATACCCAACCTTTTCATCGCTAATATTTCTCTATCGTTTCTTTTATATTATTTAATACTAAACCCTTTTGCTATCTGCTCTAGATTTCAGTTTCAAAATATTTGATATCTTTGTAAGAATTCAGGTAATGATTTTGAGTTGGCCTCTATTGGTAAATTCCTTACTACCAATGTTTTCTTCCTTATCACAGCAATGCTTTCAGGATATTAAGATTAAGGCACTCAAAACATGGAATGATTAGGAGCTGAAGTTGTTCCATACAGCTACAATGTTTAAGGGTGTTTTATTGCAAGAAATAGTAGACCAAAGGTGTATCAACATTTACAATATATGCTTGAGGAACTGAATTTAAACCCGGACTGACTGAATATAAAGTTGCGGATAAGAATTCGGTTATATTTCATAACGGTGAAGGAAAACATCGTGAGTTAACTGGCACACCGGAGAAGACTCAATACAGTTCTCTATTGTGTGTATTCCGCCAACCCGCATTGGTGGACTAAAGCCTTAATCGTTCTCATTCTGAGAATAGGCCTCGTGCCCAGCAAGGACAGTTATAGGCTGGATTATTATTATTATATTTATGGACCTGGACCTATTTTACCTCTATTATTGCTTAAAACCTGTTGAAATTGAAATTGATGAATTCAATGAATTTCAATCTATGTTACTTAATAGGTATACCCACCCGTCACATTCATCATGATTTTTAATGAGACAATCAAATCTATCTATAGATACATATATTTATTTTATGGCTAAAATATTACTTTATATCATTATTATCAGCCCGTAGATACGTCTACAGCAAAATTCAAATTGCTGTGAGTTTGTGACTCCAAAAATAGCTGATTAAACATTGTAAATATTTAATTATCATAATTTTTTATACTGTCCTTTAATGGTCTTTTCTTTAAAGCAACTTTTCAGTTTAAGTTTATACATATAGACAAAGTCGGTTTTTATTAAAAGTAACTTTCCTGATATATCATTTAAGTAGCACACAGAAACTATGTAGCATATCCACGGGTCGGTAGTTTTAATCAATTGGCGATCCTGCAGCGTAAGTGGACTAGTGCGGTGCCGTTGAACCATGGCACGCTGCCCGTGCAGTCGGGGCGGCTGCCAACACCGTGGCACCATAACTGCGCGGCGCGCGTGCCAACTGCACACAGTATTGAACCCCGACGAACGATTGTCGAACATTCATATTACAGTCATTTTAGGATCGGTGCTACTGACCGAACGAATGTCCATTCTCCGGGTCTCGTTACGGTTATATTAGCTGTATTTTAGATGAGACGGTTTCATTTCGCGTGTACAACTTTTGGAAAAAGTTAAAACGGAATGCATTGTCAGTTTTTAATTTTATTTCCCCTATTCTATATTTCTCAGTGTTCGTTTTCTTTCTTATTGATATTCATTTTCTTCTTCAAGTGAAATTCGTATCAGGACTTGTTTTTTTTTTTTTTTGTCGTTTGAGTAACTACATATAGTTGCCTAATTTGTTTTTATGCCATAGACTGGCAAACAGACAGGTGGCCCAGCTGATGGTAAGTTGTCACCGCCGCCTATGGACATCTACAATACCAGCGGTACCACAGATGCGTTTGCGTTGCGAGGATTTGATTCTAAAAAATATATTTTTATCCAGATGACCGACACAGACCCTATATCAGGGGTAGCCAACCAGTACATCGCGATCGATCGGTCGATCGCGGCTATTAGTCCAGTTGATCGTGGCAAGGCAAAGAAAAATATAATTTTAATATGTGATGTGAATAAATGTATATGAAGAAGTACTGATTATGTAATTGGTAGATAGCACAGAGTCTTAGTAAACAGTACGACGACACGGTTGGCGCAGTGGCTAAGCGATTAGCTTTCTGCGCTACGCGTCGCGGGTTCGATCCCCGCACGGAACAAATATTTGTATGATCTACAGATAGTTGTTTCGGGTCTGGTTCTGTGTGTGTATGTGACATGTATGTTTGTAAACTGTACCCACAACACAGGAGAAATCCTAGTGTGGGGCAAAGTTTATAAACAAAAAAAAAAGTAGATCATGAGTCTAATCGAGTTGGTCACCACTGCTCTAAATATATCTGTACACGTAGACCTGACTGGATTTTGTGGCTAGGAAAATGATGTTCAGCAGGTACAGCCTTGGATTGAAATTGTGTCCGATAAATGGCTAACGAACCCAATAACGTCATCGGACTGTGGTTCTGGAAGCCGATAGGATCGCAACATAGAAAGCTTAGATTTAGGTCAAACTCAGCTACCTGCGAGCCTAGTATTAATGATATTTTAACGTGTGTTATTTTGTTTGTCCCATCTATTCACTGTGTCATCAGTCTACAGGTCTCGATTATGAGGTCCTGTAAACAAGTGACAACAAATAAATAAAATTGAAGTGTCTGTTTGTAATGTCAAAATAACAACTTTTTACTAAATGCATATGAAAGTATATAAGGTACTTATAAAAAAAAATCGCCTGTCTGTCCGTTTGTTTCGGCTAATCTCCAAAACGGCTGGACCGAATTTGACGAGATTTTCACTGGCAGATATTTGATATTCATATTCATATTCATATTCATATTCTTTATTGCAAATCCACAATGTAAAGATAAGATGGTAATATAAATAACATGGTAGCAATCGTGGACCCTGATGGGCACAGAAAATAGTAAATAAGAAGAGAGGAAGGCGTTGTATATAAAGAAATATTTGTTTATGCTCAAGTATTCATATTCCTTTTTAATGTAGGTATCTAAGTATGTATAGTATTGTTATTATGTTTGTATTTTTAGTAGGTATTTAGATATAAGTATATATTTTGTATTTTAGAACTATTGTACTATTATTTTAGAAAAATAATTAGGATTCCGCGCAAAAAAATGCAATCGTAATTCACGCGGGCCAAGCCGCGGGCGGAAGCTAGTATAACATACCTATAATATAGGCAATAGGCATAGGTAATTTAGGTATGTACACGACGATATCTACTGTTATTAAGTCCCATGTACTTATTAAGGGCCGAATCCAAGCTGCTAAACAGAATTTTCTAACACAAAAACCAAATAATACCAGGCGCGACCCGAGAATCGAACCTCGAACCTCACGCTCAGCAGCCGCGCTTATGATCATTATACCAACGTCAAAATTATTTTAATTAACAACAATTATTACGAGAAGTGTGTCTAATTTCTCTATGCACATATCTAGGCGCTCTGCATCTGAATATGACGTCAGTGCATACTAGACTAAGCCTTAATTAAAGTTTGCATGATGATATTCATGTTAAATTAGTGTCTTAATTGAGGTAATATGCGCTCAGATATTTAATATTTCCTCGTCAATCATATTGGTATCGAATGGCATTCCAGGAACATAATTAGATATCAATTAATATAATATTGTTGTTATATAATATCAACGATTACTTACTTATAATATATCAAAGTCAAAGTCAATATATCACGATTAAGATATAATCACGCCTGTATTGCCCGAAAGGTTAGCCGGTTAGAGGTGTACTAATTGTACACCCACATTACGCCGATGCCATTAATGGGTCCCATGTAATAGGGAGCGAGCCTATTGCCATCTACCAGGCACAGTTCCAGACTCCGTGCTGCTACTGAGAATGTCTATACAGAACAACCCAATAAGATTTTGCCCGATCTGTGAATCGAACCGAGGACCTCACGCTCAGCAGTCGCGCTTGCGAACACTAGACCAATGAGGCACTCAATTTGCTATCTTTGTAATATATATTTTTTTATTAAAATGGGCCATAATAGGATTCGGAATTATTTACAAGATTTAGAAAAATAATAAGAATCTTAGATTGTTTTACCGTTCTAACCTAACCTGATGTCGTAGGTCGATAGCGTAATTTAGCACAATCTGCTTTTCAACTAAATTGAAGACGTAGATACATTTTCACCTTAAAAATGTCATCATTGGTCATCATAAATAGAAACCTCGCCCACGTTTACTGATGCATTCACTGATAAAAATAGACGCAGAAGGTATTTCGGTAGCAGCTTACAACCCATGTCAACCTCATTTTATAATCAAAGTATAATGAACAAAAAACAATAGACGAAGTGACTTCTTAAAAAAAGTTACAAACAAGCTAAGGCACATATTGAAGTCACACATTCTAGAAAACCTAGTATGGGTTCTTTATGGAAAATTTGTATTCAATAAAGATTCGCTCGCTGCCAGCAAATTGTGTACCTTCTGGTTTTTTTTCGGCTGGATTGACTCTAAGCTTTTTTTCTTTCTTTTTTTTTCATAGGGTTTTTGTAATCTGTGGTCAAAGGTAGGCACAATATACTGTAGGTGTCTCGTTCAAAAAAAACACCCTTATAAAATAATAAGACGCAAAAAATGAATGATCTCAACAATTTACAATGGAATCCAGTTCTAAAAATAGATTCCTCTGATAGTATTTAATGGTGTTACTCAATTTGGTACAGTGTTAATTTAACGACCAATAAAACAACGCCTATTGTCCGGAAAGCATTACGAAACAAATTGCAGTACAAAGATTTAAATACCTATGTTCAAGACCCGAATGAAAATTATTGCTGTTATCGTAACACTAAAATACTTTTGGAAATACCAAAGTACATAATTTTTGTCCTTTGTTTGAATATGAAAAGACGAATGGGAGAAAATGCAGAGATGTTTTCACAATGAAAATAACGCCTTCTGTAACCCTAGTGTAAGTTTCTTTTGACAAATTCGATTTACTACATCGAACGCATTCGGAGCTCCGATTGGTCCTAAGAATAAAAAACAAAATAGTTTTTTTTATTGTAAGGTACGTACACAACGCATGTAATTATGTAGGTAGTCGTTTTCGTAATAATTACCCAATTTCGTCAGCTAATGAGATGAAATACATTACAAAATGTAAAGAAATGCTTCAACTAATAGACGCCAATTTAAATGTCCTAGCGTAAATTCTACCCAACGTTCAGCAGTACCTACGTAAGTACCTATTTGCACAAAACAAAAAGTTTACGCCTGCTCCGAGCTCAAAGGGTGTCGAAACAAGCTTCGACTGTTTCAGACTGCGCTATTTTGACGTAAAAACCGGGCAGTTTTTACTATTGGTAATTTTGTCGCAATAGCAAAGTTTTGCCATGCATAGTTAGGTACCCCTCATTGGGTAAAGGAAAAATAAACAAAACATTGATTAGTCTATTTTTTTGACTCACATTTTTAGACCGTGAGTGATGTAGGTAGGACTTACGTAGAGTGGCATCGGTATGGAGTAGATAATTACCGAGCATAAACATTAGACCTGTATACCTCGAAGGATGTAATAGGGGGCGAGCCTATTGCTATCCACCGGGCACAGTTCCAAACTCCGTGCTGTTATTGAGAATTTCCTTACCAGAAAAACTCAATAACACTGTTCGACCTGAGGATCGAACTCAGAACCTCAATGTACAGTAGTCGCGGTTACGTTCACTTGACCAATAAAGCCGTTATATGAAGTAGCTACTTACCGTACGCCGACGTAGATATTAACCCAACTCACTAGGACTAACTCCAAGATTGTATTATTCTTCAATCGGTTGTGGGTAAGTCTTTTGAACGAAAGCTTTGAGATATTTGTGGTGTATAGATAGATATACTTAGTTAAGTACCTTGCTTAAGTTGCTTCCTGAAGTTTCTTGCCGGTCTCTTTTTAAATAGAAATAGAAATAATCTTTCATCATCATAATCATCAGCCAGAAGACGTCCACTGCTGAACGAAGGCCTCCCCCAAGGGGGGGTTTGCCATAATCCCCACGCTTGGCAGGCGGCTTGGGGATCGCAGTGGCTCACCGATTAGTGAGAGGACGCTGCTGCCCGACCTCCGGTGTCTGGCCGCAGTTTTAAGACGTACCCGGGTCGAGAAATAATCTTTATTTTGCGTGAAATATGGTGGATTTACAGATCTTCGTATCTGGGTCTTTGTGTATGTGAATATATGTGTTTGTAAACGCATCCACGATACAGGAATTATACTTAGTGAGGGGAAAAGTTCTCGTATAAAAAAAAAAACAGCTTGCAACCGAACACCGTTTCTAACGTGTTAAAACTGCCTGCAAATGCCCATTTGAAATTACAAAAAATCTGACTTCCTTTCTGTAACATTCTCGATATCACAGCACCTGTTCAACCATAAAAGCGGTAACATTTCCTCGTTAACATTGCTTAAACATAAGAAAATATTATACTGTGTTGTAGAAAGGACGTAATATTTAGCGTCATGATAGCTTGCATGGTTTTAAAGCTTTCAGAGAAATTTGGATATAAACGTATTTTACGTAGATAATTTGTTTCAAAACGATATATTTACGACGAAACCTTTAAGAGAGCTGTTACGTGCGTTCCGGTACAATGTTGCGTATTGTATTCTTGTTGCAGCAACGATACTCTTTATGACGGTGAGGCGTGGTCGTTAACATACAGGCCGGCCCGGACGATGTGCTGACTCTCAACCCTCTCATGTTACGTATAAAATCCAAATTTATTGTCCTCTAACATTTTCTATTTATGAGCGTTACGTAGGATAAGTTTAAAGTAGGTAGGTACCGAGATAAGTATTTTGTTTTATTAAGGGCTGATTTTTCAATAGCTGGATAAACCTCAAATATGTTAATCCTCTGATAAGTCCATATAAAAACTGTTCTAATTTCAAATTAACAGCTAGACAATTTACATGCGGCCATTAAAAAAACCAGGCCTATGACGGATTTTATATCTGGACCTAGAATTTCGCTTACGCTCTACGTAAGCGAAATTCTAGGTCTATGGGACTAGGTACCAATACCTTAATTAACATTCAGTTTTATATTCAAAATGTGGTAAAAGATAAGCTAGTAAAATAATAGTGTAATTAAGTTATAAATGGAGTCTAGATAGGAACACTACACTGCTATTTATATCCCAAACGTTTCAAAGTCAATGATCCGTACTAAGTTCAAGATAAAGTGAAATTCGAAGCAAAAACCGAGAGAATAAGGAGCCCATCAAAGATTTCAACTACAGCGCCTCAAGTTTGATTGAAGTTCGTCGAGTTGCCGCTCCATCGTCACTTCATTGGTTCACGATGAAGTTCATCGTGAACCAAAGTAAACAAGATTACCTAGCTACCAAGTATTATGGTAGTAGTTGTCTTGGGTTCGACTTCCGTCAGGATAGTGTTATTGTATTTTTCTGTATTGACTTGAGTTTTTCTTAACTGAATTATGACCGGTTGATGGCAATAGGTTCGTTCCCTATTACATATAAATCAATAATAGCATCGGCGCAGTGGCGGTCCGAGGGTGGGGAGGTCGTACGGTCATGCCCCCCCAAACGTATATATCAGATTGACAAACCTAAAAATAAAAAATTATAAATAAATGATTCAACTACTTAGTTTAGTTTTAGGTTTCTTTTTTAAATAATATTATATCTCATTTGGTCAATTTATTTTACCGTTATGACGCTCCCTCCACCCAAGTCTTTGGCTGCGGAATGTTGCTGTAGATACAATACAATGTGCAACTGGTGCCTACGCATAATTCTGTGTCTTTAGGGAACACAGGCGTGAACTATTTTTCACCTGGCAGTGATCAATAGTACTTATTCACCAAATTCTTCATAAAGTAACAGAGACACTGATAACGAATTGTCGTAACAATTCTGCGATAAGTTAACATAGTAAGTAACTGCAAAGTTTGCGCATGACATTTTAGCGTGCTGTCTTTGTCCTTATCTCTGAATCGCGCTTCGACTGCAGAGGCCCTAGTGTAAGTTTCTTTTTACAAATTCGATTTAACGCATCGAACGCGTTCGGCGCTCAGATTGGTGGAGAGCACGAAACGGACCAATCGAAGTGCCGAATGTGATTAAATGGAGTTTGTCAAAAGAAACTTACACTAGGGCCTTGAAACATGAAAGGCAGCAGGCGTGAGTGTATTGCGTTCGTTATGCGTTTACGTTGCTTCTTAAGCTCTTCGAACATAGATAATACACTATAGTACAGAAATCTTCGAATGCGCACGAAAAGGTACTTACTTTTTCTAACCTGCATTGCTCTACACTTACACGTGTAAGTACTAACCTAAATATATTAAGTACATAAACATCATTTATTTAACCTTATAATCCGTAATGGTGGCTAAAATGGGCCTGACACTCATGTCACCGCTGGCTCAGTATAAGCCCTAAAATGGGCCGGACTGACACTTCAAGTTATGTCAATCGTCACGATAAATATTTTTGCAAAATTATTGTATACTAAATGATCGAATCATGATATTGCGTGTGAAACAAAAGACTTTAATAAACAGTTCATGTGTCTAAGTTAGCAAATCTTAACCATTTTATGCCCAAATTACATAGTTTACCTATAAAATATATGAGTGCGCAAATGCGATGACGGCCATTGTCAGTGCCACGGCTACGGTGCTAAAAAACATCAAAAAGGTGGATTTTGAATCACCGAACTCCACAAACTGGGCGTGATAATAACGTCTTATTCATTAGGTTATTCATATCATCCATAATTTAGATAAATAAAGTAGTGATAACAAAGTTTTTGATGATTGAAGTAAAAATTTCCCGCGAGTCATGCGTTTGTTATTTTTTATTTTCACTAGTTTTACATATTTTACTGTTAACTTAGATAATAATATATCACAAACTAGTTATAAAATCTATAAAGTTCACGTAAATGTCCATATATCAACGTCAATATCACTTCAAAGGTAATTATTACAAATTCTTTGTTATCACTACTCAATTCGGTTTATAAGGATTTGCCGCCATATTAGATTTTGTCTGCAAGAGATTTGAAGAGATGTTCGAAACGATTATTTTAGCCGATTTATTTTCGAATTTGAATCGTAATCGATTAATCAAAATGAGTAATTCTAGAAATCGATACAAAAAATATAATTAATGTTTAAAATATTATAAATTATAATTATAAAATATAAAAGTAATATTCCAGCAGGTACAGTCAGCATCAATAAGATATTTACACTATATGAAATTCAAAAAACGATTTTTAGAGCATATAGTGATTGAATCTTGACGAATTTTACACAGTATTTGTGGATACATAAAAATACATGGCCATTCAATTTTTTTGATTTTAACATTAGTTGTCTAAGAATAAGCGTTTGAATTTCGCTACGTGTATACATATTTTTGATGCTGACTGTACAAGTTTTTAGGCACGAGAAAATTATTTCGCCGAATGAGCATTTTTCTTCCGCATTTTTCAATTTATAACTATTAAATTTAATTCGGTTAGTTTTGGTACAAGTATTTAATTTGTAATAAGGCCTTGTCCTGTCTGGGTAACACGGTGCGGCTAGCGCCGGTGCCGCGGCCGTGCCGCTGCTATAGGAAAAGGTTATGATATTTGTTCGCCAAAAATACTCGTCCTGAATGTGCATTGAGCACTAACGAGGCTATAACAACACGACGGCAGTGCCGACGCGACGTGTTGCTCGCTCCACGGCTGAGCTAGGACAAGGGGTTGCTGTCCACTACCGTCTATTTTATTTCAACCAAATTATATTAATATCATTATGTATCTATATTTTTCTGTTATTTTGTATATCGTTTTTATTCCGTGATTTAAGTCGGTTTTAACCCAAGATGGCGGCATTTTTTTAAATTTAATGATATATTATTGAATTTAATGAAATTTTGCATGGGTGTAGTTTTTTGGTTTCCGGGGGTTCTGACACTGAAACTGATGATACAAGATGGCGGAAGTGCATTTTCATAGATTTTTTATGGATACGAACGAAAAAAAATCCGTAACATGGCCGCCATCTTAATTTAAAAGAAATTGGCAAACTACACAAAAAAGTTATGGCCGTCGTTTTTGATTTGATTGCCGACCATATGCAGGTTTAGCTTAGCTAGTCTATATATTATTTTTTAATTCTGACTGTTTTGGGAAAGCCCTCTGTTATACAAACATGAACTAATTGAAAGCATTTTCCTTTAATTGACAAATATAGAAACTTTTGCTGCTCTCTGTATATTTAATAAAAGATAATTATTTCTTGGGAAATATTGCTTTACAATTAATTATAAGTGGAGGAAAGATTGAAGAGGATACATATAAATATTGTAATAAAAATATTCAGATGATTAGACAGAAACACCGAAATTAAGTTGCGAAAAAAATGCACTAGAATTTATAGAATTAAAAAAAGAGTAAAACCTCTTTTCTGTCAAGCTGTAAATGAATCGATTAGGATGAATGCAAGATTTGTATTGTTATAACGATTTTAGCTGAATTGGCAGCACTATTTGAGACTTCGTTTTTTGTTCAAATTTCAGTTAATTTCAATCTTGTTTTTTATGTGTTTATGTATGAATAATGGTATAAATGAATCGTTAAATAAAAAGATAGTTTGTGCAATTATTCCAATTTATAGTGTTTCAGCACATAAGTAGCTTGCTTAGGTATTTTTTTTCAGCTAACCTAAGACCCGTGATATTGTAATAGGTGTACAAATTAACATTTTATAGGCATATCGCAGCCTAATGATGCAGTTTTACCAATACTAACACAAAAATGAATAAATTTACTGTAGACATTGGTCTTTAAATCAATGAGGTAACATATTTTTCATGTTTAATAGTGGAATAAAAATTGCGTATAAAATTCAGTAGTTCTTAGAATTCATGACGTAATTTGCGACAGCTCGTCGAATCAGCGGGTATGTCATGTGTCAAGATTCGTTCGAGCCGAGAGGTTAATCACACTTATGCGTCATTTCATGGGAGATTGTTATATCGGATTGCCACTATCCCACGCTAGTTATACCTACAAAAGTTCCTACTTTGGGCATAGAGTAGATTATTTTAAGTGCCCAGAGGGTAGGCGATGGGTCGGCAATCAATCATTCCTTATGCAGATTAGTACATAATGTTATTACTTAGTTGCTTGATGAGTTAGGTGCGCAATGTTAGCTTAACTTAGACATAGTAAAAGTTATAATTAAGTATTATGTACTTAACTGATTCATCTCTTATTATAACATAACAAAGCATCACGCTAGTATTCCCCGAAAGATTAGACAGAGATGTACACCCGCATTTTGCCGATCCGGTGCAATGGGAGCGAGCCTATTGCCATCTACCGGACACAGTCTCAGACTAGTAATGAGAATTTCCACACAGAAAAAACCAATAACAGTTTGCCCGACCTGGGAATCGAAAAAACAAGAAAGAAAGAACGAGGCAGTCTTCTCGAATATATTATTCTATTTTATGGGTTCAACACAAAAGTGGGGTGGGCATTACAAAAGTATTATCAGATAAATTGGCCTAGGAAGTGAGGGACTCAAATAAAAAAATAAAAACAATGGAATATATAAAGCGTTTGTTGCGTTTGTTTATTAAGATTATAATCAACAATTTCATTTTTTACCTATTTCTAGCATAACATTGTAAAGATGAAATTCATTCTAAAACTATTGAATACAACAACTTGTCTGTTTGTTTTACAAAAGACTTCAACAAGTTTATAATCGATGGTTTTTATTCTTTGATTTAATTTTTCGTTTTTTTTGACATACATATATTGCGAGATTGTGATATTAAGCTTATTATTTTTTACTGTTACTTTTCGATAATAATACTGAGTTATATTTAATTAAATAACTTAATTAGGTTATAAAATAACACTGATATACACATATTTCACTAGACCATTGACGAAACTGGTGCTGTTACCGAGTGACATTTTCAAAAGTTATGTGTTGACAAAATTTATTTATTTACATAATGTGTAGCTTTAATCATTTATGCCAGTTGCAGCAACTGTTGCAAGCTATATTTTAATAATCACACCACACGATGTTTCCTTTTTTTTATACATTATAACTTGAACTTTGCAATCGACCAATCAATATAAAACTATAGGATTATGCTTTAAAGCCAATATCGTCAGCAATGATGCACCAACAAGTATACAATCTATCTTAAAAGGCTTTCTGTGAACACAAAGTTCCCAACACAATAAGGCAGCGAGCTCACTGTTAAGTCGCGGTCAGGATGAGGCGAGAAAGCCGGCGGAATATGCCTTTTTTATTCACGCGAATAGGCCCACGCCTCCTCCAGGCCGCGGCTCTTGGTTCAGTGAACATCCTCGCTAACTATTCATACATATTATCTTTCAGCATTGCCGGCCTCACTTCGTCCAAGTTTACACATATCGGTGTAATTGCAGTTGTATATGGAATTGTGGAACTCTTTCTTCAAATGCTCCAGTGAACAAAGTTCTTGGTCGCACATCGGCAACTTGACCACTTTTTCTTGATGAAGCACCAGTAGGTGGTCGCCGTCCTTGCACCTGAAGAAAGGAACTAATTGGAGTATAGGAAATCATTTTCAAAATAGACTTCGTCCGTTTAAAGGGCTCGACACACTTATTACAATTGCACCCGATTATTATATTACACCCGACGCCACACCAAGTTGTAAATTTTCAATTTACAACTTGGTGTGGCGTGTGTGTGTAATGTGTAAAAAACTCAAAAACAAAACTAATAACTAAAAAGCAAAAAATAAATCTTTTATTATACAATGTAGTAGTTGAAGAATATTGAAATCGGTGCCAAGTAAAACATAAAAGTAATATACCTTGCTGCTATAATAGCAACATTGAAACAACGAGTTCACGTAGAAATTGTCGAGTGCGGAGCGAATTATGCGTCGGACACGACAAATGCATTTCGCCAATTGTGTCGGTTTATCATTGCATGTTTTACTTGGCACCGACTTCAATATTCTTCAACTACTACATTGTATAATAAAAGATTTATTTTTTGCTTTTTAGTTATTAGTTTTGTTTTTGAGTTTTTTGGAGTCGGTTTTTATTTTTTGTTAAAAAATTTAATTATTTTACAATTTTGAGTGATGGGTAGACCTATTAAAGACGATTCTCTTGAAAAACTTTACAAATGTCAAATGTATGTTGCCCCAAGTCGAGTGAAAACCTTAGACGGTATTGCACTATGTGATTTTAAAATCAAATAAATTACTTAGCCGACCACATGATGAAAACGCATTACGAGAAATGAAAAGATTAAGACGACTATTGTAACTAATACTGTGATAGTTTTGACTTTTAGAGGTTTAAAATGAGCCCAAACTCGAGGGGTTTACTAGTAGCTACTGAAGAGTTCCACCATCTATCTCCTGGCTCCATCATCAGACCCTCTATACCAAATGTTTTATACGGGACTCATCAAAATATATCAAGTGATCCCAAACTCGGAAGTTTTATTCCCTAACTCTTTACCGTTGAGGAGTACTATGACATCCATCATCAGCTCAGCATCATTAAATGATGAGTTTCAGACGCCAATACCTAACTTATTAAGAAAAAAAGCTCAAACGGGCTATTTGTCTTACAATATTTGAGGGTATCCCTCAATTTCCCTAGGATCCCATCATCAGATCCTGACTTGGTGATAATGGGACCAAATGGGAAGCATACTCTTTCAAACAAAACAATAATTTTTAAAATCGGTCCCTAATTGACGGAATAATCGCCCAAACACTATGTAGCTGCTATCAACCATTAAGGAGTTCCCTAAACTGTACTGCACCTGCATCAGGGACCTTGCAGTGGCAGTCATTACCCATCTCGGTGTAAAGATCTTGTCAACACGAATAAAATAAGCCCAAACACGAGGTAGTTAAGATGTACCGTTGAGGAGTTCCCTCGATCCTCTGTCGTCTCCATCATCAGATCTGCCCTAAACCTCCATAGTATTGTAGTCTTATCAGATATACACATAAATATCAAGTTTTTACCCCATGCTCGCCTACAATTTTCAAGAGATGCCCTCGATTTCTCAGGGTTTCCACCATCAGGTCCTGACCTGATGACAATGGGACCAAATGACAAATATACCCTTTCAAATAAAAAAAGATTTTTTGAAATCGGTCCAGGCGTCTCCGAGAAATCGAGTAACAAACATAAAAAAAAAAAAAAAAAAAAAAAAATACAGCCGAATTGAGAACCTCCTCCTTTTTTTTGAAGTCGGTTGAAAAGTTTGTTGAAGAAAATGCCTCGTATGTATGTCCTTCTTGCCGTATCTGTGGTGTGTTTAGAGACATAAATCTCATACACAATACAACGACCCCAGGCCCCCAAAACTATGTAGGTATAGGCAAGGCAATGAAGAGATCGAACGCTTATCGCAAAAAGCCTAGCCCTCAGTTAGTGGGTTGTTAAATGCTTCATCATCAACAACTCAGCCTATCACCATTTCAGCTTTCTGCTGCTAATTTTTTTTACCTCTGAAAATTGTTATCTTCCATTAAAAAAGAAGTCCGATGCTATGAAAAATTGTTTGCCGTGAGGTCGCTGCCCAAACAGTTTATATATTATTATTATTATTCTATTTTGTCCCTATAGGTTTTTCCAAATTGACCAGAGTACAATAATTTTGAGAATGTGAACAAACTGAAAATAGAAAGATTTATACATTTCATGAAATAATCGAACATTTCTATTAGAAAATTACATGAGTGTCCCGGTTTATATTTTAAAATGTACCACACAGATATTAACCTATTTCTTCAAAATCGCAGTTTGTTTTTGCGAAGTCGTTTTGTTGTTAATGATACAAAGCACTGGGCAATAAAACTGCGGTCCCGATTTATTCACTAGAGTTTAATATAAAACGTGTTACCTACATTAGCGTGCAGGAGCACCAATTAATCTCACTTTTATAGAAATGCTACGCAATCTAGATTGATCGCCACTTTTGCTACATAGTGGTTTGGTCTCAGAGAATAATGGTAGAACGTTGAATCACGGTCACTGCCTACTTTAGACAGTGGTATTGGCATTCGAATTTTGCCCGATTGAGCGATCGATCTACGGTACATATATTAGTATGATCTAGAAATAGTTGTACCAAATCTGAGTGTTTGTGGATGTAAATATTAGTATTTGATTTTTTAGCATCGAGTTTAACAAATAATTAATAAACTCTACGTTTCATTCAGAGCAAATATCATAAGTCTGCAACATAATTTTAAATTGGAATATATACCTGGGCAATAAATCCAAGCATGATGTACCGCAAATGACATAATTATATTTTTTCAGGGACTTTAAAAAATACAAGCACCTTAAAAAAACAATAACCGAGATTTTCCGCTACTTGCGTCACAGTACGTCACCAAAATGATTAAGTATGGATTCAGTATGATTATTGGTACTAAATAATAAAATTTACTTGAACACTACAAACGCAAGAGACCACAAAAGAGTCGATATTTAAGCCTCCACTTTTTACTTCACGATGTGATCACCTATAAACTCGGAGGGGAGTAGGGAAGAGCTTCAAATGCGTTGCAATAGAGCCATAGTAATTATTAAAAAAAAAACTCACTTGTACTGTACAAAGGCCAAGTTAGCCCCGAAGGAGTCGATATTGGACAGTCTCCACTCTCTATCCCGCACCAACTTATCGCCTCGTAGCGGGGACGGTGGTCGGAACAATTTCAGATGCGTCAGAATCTTCAGGAGAGTGCCCGAATGACTGAACATGAATATAGCGCGAAGATCATCTTCTGAGCTGGATATAAAAAAAATGAACTTTAGTTTTTTTTTTCCATGAAAATATGGTTTCCATAATGAATAAGTTGCCATGGTTGTATTAGGCGTTTTATAAGTCTGTAGCGACATCTAGCGCTACAGTGAGTAAAAGGAGGCGAGGTAAGAATACGGAGTAGACCAACCAGTTTTTGAAAACTGAATCACGCAAGTTAAAGATGTTCGCAAAAACAGTATATTATATTCAATAATAAATAAATGAATACCGATATTAAACGTCGGTCCGCTGCTCGGCACACCTTTCCAGTCTAATTTCCATTTGCTAGGGTAAAACATGTCGCAGGTATTTTCAAACTTAGGGACAACAAAAGAATAAAAAAATGTAGGCTTTACCTAAAATGTTCGAACATGTGTTTAATTGACGTGCAAGCTTGGCGGTATGTCAATTGTTGTCCATAGCCGTCGAGCCAATACTGCTTCAGGTCGTGGTAATACTCGAGCACCTGAGGAACACCTATTTTTATAACATTGCCACTAAAAATATGATTTGACAATTTTAACGGCACGGTTGGCGCAGTGCTTGAGAGATCGACTGCTGCGCTACGTGTCGCGGATTCGATTCCCGCTCGGAACAAATATTTTTATGATCGACACATAGTTGCTTCGGTTCTGGGTCTTTGTGTATGTGAATTTAAGTGTTTGTAAAAGCACCCACGATACAGAAATAATTCCAAGTTAGTAGGCAAAGTTTAAAAAAAAAATACCTCATATAGTTGAAAATAATTTGGCAATATATATATATATAGCACCTTACTTATAAATGTTACTTTTTGTTATAACATTGCCCCTTACTTTATACACTTACGTTGTCCATGTATCGTGGTTACAATTTACGAACATACATGTCACAAATTAATACACAAATTGATACACACAGACAAGAAAAAAGTAAATATCTGTAGATCATACAAATATCTGTGCCTTGCGGGGTTTAAACCTGCGACACGTAGCGCAGTAAGCTTAACTTAGCTACTGCGCTTACCGTGCCGTCTTTTAATTAATTATGTCATAAATAACTGCATTATAATTAGGGATTATATTTTATTAGTAGAGATAATGTGGAAATCAAATGATCTGGTGCAACTGAGTTAATATAAGTCTGATTATTTTCTTATTGTATAAATTTTAAGGTACGGCCTCATAATTTTACACACTGGTTCAGGTTACCTGTATGCTCTCTTCATCAAATCCGTAACACCAAGGTGATGTATAATGTTTATCCCACGACGTTTCATATCCACAGAACTTATACATGGTATCCACAATATCTGTAAATTGTAAAGAATACTTAAATTACGTTAAAAGGATTCCTATAAAATACTTAAAAGCATCTACAGTATGGCATACACAATAAATGATAGAATAAGGGTTTGTCCTAGCTGGGTGATTCAAACGGCAAGTCGCGATCGCTGAGAAGTGTTTTGTGTACAGTGTGAGCGTGGAATAAGTTGGCGGTATGGCATGAGTAGTTAGTAAGTTGGAACAGCGTGCATCAAACTGAATAATTTGTGCGCAACGAGATTATTCCAAATGGCCACAATGTTTAACACTGACTGGACACGCGAATTACGTGCCCTAATGATGTGCTATATTAAAATGTCGTCACCCACGAATACCACCGCAACGCGCCATCTAGTGCCCAGCTAGGACAAAGGGTAAAATAGAAACAGATGAAAATGAAACTGTATTGCAAACTATGAAACTTAATGTGACAATGTAGCAAAGCAAAGCAAGCTTTAGCGTTACAGCGGGGCAGTTAATCTTACAAACCCAATGTCAGAACTTTATTGAGGCCCAGTCTCTTAGACACAGACTCCAATGTCTTGTTCATTTCATGACTAATACTATACAATCTTTGCTCCTTGTAAGTTTCTGGATTTTTCTTAACTTGCATTTGCCACCTGTCACAGTGTTTGTAAAACTGAAAAATTGCAACTGAGTGTAGAGAGAAGCTAAGAGTTTAGATTAATATAGTCACACCAGATATTACTAAATGACATAATAATTACTCGTAAAACTGGATCTACTCTTGTGGCTGGAGCAAATATGATGTCTTGTGCATTCTTTTTCTCAAACAAGCCATTGGTAAAGTATCTTGCACTCTGTTGAGTCCTCTGTGTTGCCGTGTAACGGAACTGGAATATTTGAAAAAAAGTAAGATGAAAAAAAAAAATAAGTATGCCAGTATGTATGTAAGTTGTTATATTATTATTATCAATTTACTGACTGTATAGCATATAATTTTAATGTACCAATATTTTAGTAATTTAAATTGTACTAAATAAGTAATAGATGCAACTTACTAAAAACGTCTTATTGTTATATTTCTCTTTGATAGCATTGGGAAATCTTTTTTGCATTCTCTCTGCCAGGAGTATCATCTCATCCTGGCCTTCTAATGTCAAATAACTTTCTTGCCCCGCATCAAAATTTGAAGTCCATGCTTCAATTCGACTTAATTGTTCCTTATTTAATTGACCTAAAATAGATTAACAGACTAAGCTATGCCACTTTCAATCATTAATAATAATAACAAACACTGCTAGTTTTAGGTAATATGTTACAATTATTTAAACAACTCCTTTATTTTGAAAACTGTAATATAAGACTGTTTCTGTGATATCCTCATAAGACCTGTGCTTTTAAAGAGGTGTAGTTTTAACAACCTAATGTACTACACAAAGTACAAACTAAGAATAGTGCTTCAGATCAAGGAAGATTCCTGTTGCTGCAATTCTAGAGGTGATACCTGTTTGTTCATATAGTTTTTAGTATGTTTGATATACTTTACAGTACATAATGAAGAATATATCTCAATACTCAACAATCTTATGTACTCAATTTGGTACTATTTTATATAGTTAAAAAAAAAAACAAAAATCATCATTTGTACTTCACATAGTACATTAGGCAGTTAGTCTTAGTATAACATTCCAATGTCAGGTTTGAAGTGCTACTATTAGTTTGTACTTTATAAAGTATGTTAGGGCTTATGAGGATATGACTCTTATTATAAGTCATAAGTCATTTATTCATGAACAAACATACGTATCAAAGCAATGATCCTGTAAATCTAAGTAACCGGTTTTTTCAGTAGATGATTTTTTTAATGTATTGAGCATTACATAATTCATTAACCAGTGGCAGACCTACTCCAACCAGAACAATACAGATGTCTGTTTCATCATTCAATGGGTTCCTTTACTAACCTTGTCCATAACCATGTTGCAGTAAAATTTCATACTTTAAATCAATAAGTTTCACACTTGCCGCCATATCTTTACGGCTTGGTAATCTTGTTCCATGACGAATCATCATCCATATTTTTGAATCTTTACAATCTGTGAAATAATAGTTTAATTGTATATTTTAAAACGCAAATTGTGAGCCTAATTTTTTTAACCATCTTTTTATGCAAATTAATATTCTCTAATTAATAGGTATGTATGTATAAAATTCTTATTCTTGTTATATATATTATTTATTGCTTTATCTCAGAATTTTGTATTGTGAACTTTGATAATTTATATTTGTATTACTTCAATAGAAAGTGCTGAAGTAAATGATTTACTGTCTGACTAAACTCAATAAAATACTTTCTGTAGCTTACTCGGATATTTCAGTCTTGAATCATTCTTATTTGACTTAAATCTGTATGGCGTGCGTGATCCTAAATGATGTCGAATATCGTTCGGTTTCATAGAACCTATTGCAAAATTAATGTCGCACATAAAAGCTAGAAGAATAGTTGTGATAAACACGTTCATAATTTATAGTCAAGAACAATAAAATGTAAATGAAAAGGAAATTATTCAAAGCTTGGCTATCCTACACTGTCAATTTTCAAAATAAATAAAGACTAGACAGAAGTGACAATAGTGACAAATCCACAAATGTGACATTGACATTCGAAAAATATTGGGTTACCAAGAACAAACATCGAAAACTATCTATCTTAGTACTGTCAGTAAATCGTATCATTTGCACAAAGCAGCTCGGACTTAGAGAATGTATAGCGTGGAGCGTGGCCCAAAGCAATGAGGTGCGGCATATCATAGCACTAAGTCCTTAAATTATACGCGTTCAACAACGTGACTTTTGTAAAGTAATTTTGTGCGACGCGACGCGACACACACCCCCAGGGACAAATTGATTGTTCATGTACTGCACTGCCACGTGGATCTCCTACATAGGCGTTTAGCTCTAAAGCTATTTTCCATGACATGTCATACCATCAAGATAAGTCTGCTAGATATAAAGTGGAAACATAAAATACTCTGATAGCAACAAGCCCATATTATTCGAAGGGTTAGACAGAAATGTCTTGCACCTATTCAGGTAGGCGATAGGCATAACTCAGGACATTGTTGCTTCACTGCTGGATAAGGGCTCGTATAGGAAATGTATGGGATTTTGTGACCATTCAACATTGTAGATTGTATTAATTTGTCTACAAAGATGTTCAAACAAGTACAGCTGTCACAAACTATCTAAGTAGCAACTTACAACAATGTATCAGATATGAGAATGTTGACTTCTTCACATACAGGGTGTTTCGTAAATAATGGATAACCCTGAAACCGTCGACTGGCCAGATTATTATCTATCATTTACTCTATTATATCACCCAGGGATGACAAAATTATTGATATTTTAAATAAAAATCGTACTTACTCCTACAAAATCAACTGCCATTTCTACAATGGCTGACTTTTTATCGTTCTGTTTTTTTTATGTCACTCCTGAATGTTAGTATTATCAGATCAGTGTCAAGATTTTTTATTATAATCTAAGATAACTTCGAAAAAAATACATATAGTATACTTCATTTTTATCATTTTTCTAAGGAATTATGCAACTTTGGACCACTGTATCGAAAAAAAAAGTACTACACAGCGGTGGCCAATTATCGTCAAAGCTTGCCCATTTAAGGCAGATTTTAAAATGATATAATAATAACCAGGATGTTGATAAAACATCAAACACATTATTATTGTTACAAAGTTATTGTTGTTCGAATTGACATGGGTCTTAATTTTGAAAATAACGTCAAAGTCCTCAATTCTTCTCTTACTTCTGTTATTACAAAAAACAGTAACGTCTCTGTCTAAGATCATGTTATCGGTGTTATGGGAGTGCATAACTTGATTCAGGTAATAAAAAACTCACTTCACCCGCTTTTGCACGACTACCTGGAATCGTAGTCCTGTTCGATAAACAAGAGTTATTATATTATTACAATGCCAGTAAAGGAGGATTTTCTGTAAGTGAAAGAGTGGGCCTATGATTTTTTGCAAATAGCATTCATCGGAACGAGAAAAAGCGACCTTCAGTGCATTATCGTTCTCCTCGTACTTATTCGCACGCATCTTTATCTCGTTGCTCTCTCCGTTATTATCGTTTATTCGTGACTTACTGCTTTTCTTACCGGAGTCGGATTTGCCCGTTTACTGGACTTGTTTGTTGAGTAATCTCCACGACATTGCTGTTTCCATCTGGACTGTAATTTGCTCAGTGATTTGGACAGTTGACCTGTGATATTGTTACTGACGACTCGGCACCTTCGGTTTTCGGAGTCCTCAGCGTTCAGCTCGGCGACAATGCCTCAACGTTACACGGGAGAGATATCCAAACAATCGCCACCCAGATTACAGAATTTTTATTTGAGTACACAATGCATACTCTGAAGGCAGAATACCTGGCAGCGGTGTGGGCGGTGCGAGTGAGGGAAGACCACGCGCGCCGATTGAAACAATCCTTCAAAAGAAGGTGTAGAGCTTGCATAGCAGCTAAAGGAGCCCACTTTGAACAACTTGTTTAATTTTTTTCAATAAATTTTATTAATTACTAATGACTTTTATTGTGTCAGTCAACCCACAATGATTAAATTTTAAGGAATTCTGTCTCTTTGAGTCTAAAATTAGTTACAGCAGTGTTAAAGTAATTTAATTTTAAATTCAAAATAATTTAATCATAAAGCATCAAGATATTGCTGTTCGAATCTAAAAAGATTTGAATAGCAATATCTTAATGCTTTGTTAAGATACTGGTTATTATTATATCATTTTAGAATTTGCAATAAATTGACAAGTTTTGAAGAAAATGGGCCACCACAGTGTAGTACTTTTTTTTTCAATACAGGTGTCCAAAATTACATAATTCCTTAGAAAAAATGTAAAAATTTGAGAATAAGTATTTTTTGCGAAGTTATCATAGATAGTAATAAAAAATGTTGATACTGGTCTGATAAAACAAATATTCAGAACTGACATAAAAAAAAAACAGAACGATAAAAAATCACCAATTGTAGAAATGGCACTTGATTTTGTATAAGTATGATTTTTATTGAAAATAATCAAAAGTATCAATAATTTTGTCATCCATAAGGTGATATAAATAGGGTAAATGATAGATCTGGCCAGTCGACAGTTTCAGAGTTATACATTATTTATGACACACCCTGTATAGGTGCATGGAATCTACACTACAGGCTTTTACTTCTTCAGCTGATATCACAATCATAGAAGAATAAAATTAACAACACAATTTTATTGATTGACAAAGATGTATTTCACAATCACAACATACAGAAATCTTAAAAATTCTTAATTTACTTGTAACAATACTTTGTATTGCTGTAATGTAGCTTTCAATGTAAGTGGTTTATTTAAACTATCCACACTAAAAGTTTCAGTTGCAAACTCTTCATTGTCAGGGTTGCCCTCGTGCAAAGTGAAACTTATGCTTTGAACATCTCCTGCAGCGTCAATACTTTGTAAATTTTGAGCATAAGGTGGAGTTCCTTCTCTGAATAGAAGAACTGTCTGATCTAAATACTTTAAGTAAATATCTTTTCCTAAGAATTCAACTTCTTCATTCAAGCCATTTACAGAAAATTCTGGTTTATCCAACAGCAAGCCTGCTTCTATAGCGCATCCAACTGCAATCACTTCATCTGGACTTATTCCAGAACATAATTCTGCTTCAGGTAACAAATTTGCTATTGCAGATTGAAGTTTTGGTATCTTCATACTTCCACCACATATAACAATTTTATGAATTGGCTCACCAAAACTGTCAATAACCTGTTGAGCAGGCTCTAAGTACGCATTAATCTTTGATGAAATCACATTTTCAAATCTCGCACGAGACACATTCTGACTCCAATCAACCCCATCTAATAATGATTCAATAAAAACATGGGCAGAGTTGAGTGTTGACAGAACATGTTTACAATTATCAGCATGTACAAGTAGTTTACCCATAGCTCGTCTACTTTCCTGGGGATCCAGTTTCCATTTTTGCCGAAACTCTTGTGCAATGTAATCAGCCAAATCTTTAGTAAGGCACTGCCCTCCCAAATCTGGTCGGTAAATACTCTTTTCAACTGTCATGAAGCCACCAGTTACCTTTACAACCGAGACGTCACATGAGGATCCTCCGAGTCTATACACCAACACATTCACATCCTGTCCTTTGTCTTGAATGTTATAGGCAAGGATAGCAGCCGCAGGCTCACTGATAACTTGAAGAACATCAAACCCAGCTAGTTCAGCACACTTTATTAGCCTTTCTGTACTAGCAGTGGACCAATGTAAAGGTGCAGCAAGTACTAACTTTAAGTCTCCTTCATTACTCATAGCATGACTGGCAATGGTGAAAAGTTTCGCATAGATTTTAGTGGCTATGTTATCAGGGTTTGAATACACGGTAGTTTCACTTGTTTCGAACTCATAAACCAATTTATCTTCATTTTGGATGCGACAAGATGAGGATGTCTCGACGTACGTCAGGTCTTCAGCATTGAAGTCACTGTTCATAAGACGTTTATTATTTTTTATGATCGATTTTGATGAGGCTTGTCCAGATTTCGCCGGAAGTCCAATCTCCCATTCTGTACCATTGAGCGCAACAATAGCCGGTGTAACGCGATCTCCTGCATCATTGGCGATAATTAATGGCGCACCGTTATTGGAATATGAAGCCAACGATGCGGAGCTATTTCCCAAATGTATTCCGTATGCCGCAGACATTTCTGTAAGTAATATTATAACCTTATTTTATAAACTGCACAAAACAGTAACACATTTTACGAAAAATGACATTAGAGTTGACAGAAGTCAGATAGAGATGTCAATCTGACAAAACAGACATCAGCTGTCAGATTAACTATTAACGTTCAAGAATTCAGGAAATTGACAAAAAATTATAAAGAATCCAAGAATTATTTTTATATTAACTTATAGTAAAGACTTACAATGGATTATATAATAAATAAAAAAAAACTATAGATAATATAAAAACTATAGATATATAAAAAAAATATATATATATATATTTTAATTATTTTAGACCTTGGAGTGGACTTTCATCAAATCAATTTCATTAATAAAGGGTACCATAAGGTAAATGCATAGACTTAGAATTTCGCTTACGCTTAAAATCTATGGGTAAATGCAATAACTAAAAAAAAACTTTTTTTATGATTAATCCATGGCATTGAGAACTGAAACTAAGAATTAAAACAATATAATATAATAACAAATATATAATATTCTTTTAGAAACATACATAACTAAAATTAAAACGTTTATACTAAGAGTCAAATATATAAAATAAGCTATTTTTATTACACATATCGCACTTCATTTTATTATAAAGCAATTCAAATTGAAAAAAAAAAAAATGTCTTGCCAACCCTGATTTACAAAAAAAGTTTTTTTATTGCTAAAACTGAGAGAGCGCGCTTTTATTTATTTTTTTCCCATAACGCCATTAGTTACTACTACATAAATAAATAAATTATTATTTATAAATTCATTTTACATTTATCAGCAAATTGATATGGATTCTAAACAAGAAGAAGAAAAAACTATTCTTGATGGTCGTCTCCAAAATATATTAAATAGTTTATCTAGATGCAAAATTGTGAGCACGTTATTTTTATAATCTACAGAATATTTTTTGTGGTTCTGTAACTAATACGAATTAGATTATGAATCTAATGTAAATAATTTGAAAATAGGATTTTATTAACGAAAGTGCTGAGTGCAAGAAATTACGCGAAGCCAACTCTAAGTTAGAATTCGAATTGAAAGAAGTGCGGGAAATGGAAAAGTCCCATCGCTACCATTTACTGACGTCTCGTGAAATGATCGGGAATCTCCAGGAGACTGTGTCACAGTTGGTTTATCTCAAGAGAGATGTTAAAAAGTTGAAGGAACAGATATGTTTGAGAGATGCTAACATTGCAGATATAGAAAAGGTAGGTAAGAGTAGATTTTAGGCATAGACAAATACTATTGATTGTTTACCTGTATAAAATGGCTATTTGGTATGAAGAATATAAAATGCTAATCGATGCTGATAAACGTGATTCAGGCCTACAACGTAGTTTCTGCTATTTTACAGGATAAAGAAAACGCTCTCACGAAACATAATGAAAATGTTATTAAATTGCGTAGTGCTTATGAGAAACAGATCGATGAATTAAAGGCCGATAGTAAAAGGGAAAGTTCGTATTATATATACGTAATAATTTACTTATATAGTAGTAAGTTAAAACATAAACATAACGTAGCGGAGGTGTAGGTATTATTGTGCATTCACATTAAGCCGGGCGAGCCTATTGCCATCAACCGGGCACGGTTAAATAACACTGCCCAACTCGGGAATTGAACCGGGGACCTGACTCGGCTCCAAGTCTAACCGATTGGGGCTAAATATCAGTAGCTATTTTAGCCAGAGTGATTACCGTCTGGCCTCCGTTATCTAATTACTGGGAAACACTGATACTCTAAAGTTAGACTGGTTGTTAGACTTTTATGTACTGCTGATAACCGAGACGAGTGTTTTCCGAGACACGACACGAGAGTCTAAGGCCAGCAACGCACTTGTGACTCCTCCGGTGTTGCGTGTGTCCACGGGCGACGTTCACCATCACGCGATCCGTATGTTAGTTGGCCTATGCCAAAAAAAAAAAATACACGGAGGGTATCGACTCGGTTTATGAAAAATGGTTATCCATTCAAAGGTTGATGTAGCTTGTAGCTACGAGTCGGTTCAATGTGTATGTACAAATAGTGACGATTGTGAATTCTATAAAAAATATTGTTGCAAACCATCGGAAGTGTGACAGGTGTGACGATGCTTCATGCAACTATTGTATATGATACAATAGTTGCATGAAGGCAATTTATTAGCAACGGTGGCTCTTTCTAATTTAGCCGCTCTTCATACTCCAGGACTACCACGTATCATCATTATCATCATCATCATCATATACCACTAAACTTAATTAGATAGGGGTAGGTGGGGCAAGACGGGGTGGTTAAGGTATGATGGTAAAAAAACAGGTTTTTTTAATCAACTGCTCAACTTTATTTTTTAACTATTTTTTGGTAATCAGTCTTTCAGTTTAACAAAGAATTAAACATTTATTTAAAGTTTTAAAGATAATAAATCAACAACTACCAAAAAAGTCCTTTCTCCCTTGTCGGGTACTCTGTCTTGCCCCACCCGTGGGGCAAGACGGGGTACCCCCGAGAGCAAGATGGGGTACCTAAGAACAAACAGGTATGTCTAATTATTTATTGGCTTGACAGTGGAGACATATATGCATGACTTCATCGTCGTCATCTTCTACATCGGTATACGAGCAATGAGCCCATTTACTACATACCTGACAAATTTGGATAAGTTTTCCTTCCACTGATTCATATAGTTCAGCGCAGTACAAACGTGCATGCTTCAGACTTTTCTTCTCTACTTTCTCTTCTTCCACCCGTTTCTTCTTTTAAATGCTATCTTCTAAACTATTTTTATACTGGTAGTACGTAATAATTGTAGTACTTTCACATTGTCTTGAGACACGAGTCTTTTGTTCTTCCAATACAGCAGTTATCGCGTTTCGCATCGCTCCTTCTGACCATTCTGATATGATAAAAAACGTTGATTTTTATTTCGAAATTTATGAGGAACAAGATGGGATACGGTCTATTTGCCAAAATTCCATCATGGCCCTTCTCGTTTTACTCAAATACTGTCAGAAACGTTATTAAAAAAAGTATTAAATTAAATATGTACCTTATAAAAAGCAAAATTCTGTCTCAAAAACACTCACAGCTGTCTACTATATTTTATTTGATTACGTTAATGTCACGCGTAATAAAAATTAGAAAATATTAAGATTATCGTACATTTGATAGATAGCGCTCTAACTTTGTCACTAGACCACTCGTTTCGATGACTCGTCGTACACCGGTGGCAGCGGTGGCAGCGGTGGCAGGATGTCTAACGCGTATGCTTGATTCTGATTAGTGAGTTCGTGTCATGACTTACAGTCATTACTTGCATCTTGCGCCTCGCCCCGTCTTGCCCCACCTTCCCCTACATAGACAGTCAACACATTTCGAAGGTTAACCCATTTTAGAGTTTAGTTCAACAGATTCAACACGAGTGCGACGCTCAAATGGCGCAGTTTACTTGTGTCATCGAAGAGCTTAGGGCCAAGATGAGAGAAATGGAAGCCGAACATAGGGATAAGGTTCGACTGAAAACATGATATTATAAAAAACAGTCACTGCTGCGATGTAACTAAAGATGACAGCAATGAAATCGTGCTCTGTTTTAGATCAACTTGGTAGTCCTGGAGTATGAAGAGAAGGTACAACGAGAAGCTGCGCGTGCGGCGCAGCTACAGGAAGAGTTAGCGCGGGAGACCTCACGCACGGACCTCAACATTGATGCCTACAGACGGGTACGTATAGCCAGGAAATAGGAATATCTTGACTTGACTAACATTAGGGTTACCGTTGTCAAACGTCCAACATGACGCTGTAGACAAAATTATAATCTTCAGCCAGAATACAGAAACGTCTAATGTTGTTCTTTTTAAGGATTGATATCGTAGATCTCGTAACTGGGCGACAGCATACTCGTAAATCAATTAGGTAATTTCAATGTAATTTCGATTTTCTGGCCATCAGAAATTGTCACGTCTTGTCTATTTCAAGCTTCAGTCACACGAAGCGAGTTAGATCACTGTGATGTAGGTACAAATGCGCGGCGAATGCAGAAACATCTCCGTCACTCGCAACAAGTAGCTAATTGTTTTAGCCAAGCGAGATTGATCGCGCAGATTGCTTTTGCACTATTCCCTCCGTGTAACCGAGTCTTACCAAATCTCTTGGAGCTTTAACTCCTAAAGATTCATCTAAAAGACACTGCATAATGTGAATGCTCATGAAAACATGACTCGTGTCTATTGACAGAGGTAAATAACTTACCTCGACGTAATAAACTGTAGTTTAAGCTATTCGTAGCGATATAATTACAAATCGTAACTGCCATCATTGGCTATTAAAACTGCACTCGAAGCACAACATCATTGCAGATAATAGTAGCAATATAGCATAGATTATAAAGCCTTTCACTTACATAAACACATTTTATAGCGCTTAGAAGAATTAGAGGAGAAACTTAAACAGAGCCAATTCAAGCAATATTTGCAGAGCAGTTACCCTTCACAGTACGAAAGTCAGGTTGAAAGACCTTACTCAGTCAATCGGGATCCGTATCTAGACTTAGACCCAGTGCAAGATACAAGTAACTTTACTGTTCAGTCCCAAATTAGGGCACCGAAATCTACAAACAGTTTGCAAGTCATATATTACGATAAAAATGACAAAACGCCTAAACCGAAAGGTCCCGAGAAAAAAGGTCTGTTCCATATAACTAAGAAAAGGAAACTTTATAACGACAAAGATTTCCAAGATTTCTAATATGAAGAAAAATATCTAAGACGTCGTCTACGAAAAACTTTTTCTGACATTACTTTATCTTGTCTATAATAAATTGCACTTTACGTTCTAACTATTAATTTTATTTATCTTCATTCTTATTGCTTTTGTGAGAGCGCGAAACCTGCGTGGTTGGTCGAGTTTTTCAGTAAGTCTACTTACTCATTTTATATACCCTCAATTCACCCTCAATCACTATTATGTTGTGAAGGTCAAGGAGGCTACGTTCAATAGATTCCGTAATATATTATACATATATACAGATACGCACAGGGCACAATCAAAAATTAAAATTACACATTTAAAATTAGACATAACAAGCAAACAATTACTTACATAAAAAAAATTGGCCAGTAATTATTTCATTACACATAGCCTCGCCACAATAACCATTTGTAACGAAAAAGGCAATTATGCTAGCAGCGGTGGCTCTTTCTAATTTAGCCGTTGCTTTATCTGATACCTGTTACATACTTACAACGAATAAGAATGCGATTATGAAAATAACTACATGGCTACATATTCATAAGTTACATCAGTGACCTACATATCGGTCGTTTAAAACCTACCTACTTCCCCTGAAGCGTGAATTGCTTTATTAGCCACATTATTTGGTTAGACTTAATTTATGCTCTGTAATTACAAGCACGAAATATTAAATTAGTGTGCCATCTAAAATTAAACTGTTTGTACATGCAATTTGTGATTTATAAAAAGAACACTGAATTACCTACACCAAATTACGAGTACTTATCTAAAACTTTAAATTAGGGAAACGAAGGCTTTCAAACACGCATTTTTAGCATAATCATAATTTTCAGCAGTATCCTCCCTCGTGTCTGGTGAGTACACTGTAGGTAGCACAGTTTTGTTTAGGTATAGGTACCATAGTAGGTAGATCAATTCCTAAAGAACACTGCAAAATCGCACGATACTTGACATAAGCAAAGACAAGATAGGAAAGTTATACAAATAGAGGCATTCAGTTCAAATAGGCATAATGTTATACTGTCTAGCAGTGAAAGTGTAGACGGATGGTACTGCAGAGCTTATCGAGTCTAGGCTCTTGATATAATGAAAATGATGAAAGTTAACCACACCATAGGATAATAAACTGAAATTGAAGTCAATTTAACATAAACGACAGCTCGTGCGACAAGAAAGCGCATAACTCGATCATAATGAGGGGCGTAAGCACATAATAACAAGAATTTTCTTTGAACAGTTTTCTCCTTGTTCCAATAGAAAACGGTAGGTTTACTAAAATATGTGTTATTCAATAAAAATGTCTTATTTTGGTATCATTTATAATGTATTTTCTTAAAATATTACATAGGAAGATTATCAAATTGTTTACTTAACTAAATAACCTATGTACATTATTGTAACACTTTTAAAAAGTGTTTATTGGTTTGAGCCTCTTAATTAAACCAAACCACAACAAAAGTAAAACTAAAAGTAAATAAACATCAAAATATATTTTATTATCTTTGGCTAGAAATTAGTTTCTGAAAATTACATCATTAGAAGAACAATATTCATTTACCACCTATCTTCTTAAAACATCCTGTCATATAACGACTTACGTAAGTAGCCTCTCACAACTTATAAATACACTAAATACACATCTTGTACACATTTAAATAATTGATCTTGATTAGTAACAGAGCGAAAATTGCGGAAGCTACATTCCTAAAACAAAAAATTGTGAAAGAGTGAGCGTCAATTACCAACTAACAAACATGGGCCAGCTTTGAGGAACCAAATATTTGAACTCGATCGGTAGATTTCAGAGTGAAATAAGTTACGTTAAGTCCTCATAATTAATTTATATTAACGCATCCGTGTTGTTCGTTCTATCATACCCACGCGCAGGGATGCGTTCTGAGTTTTTAGAGAATCCGGAACAGACTTTCGAGCCGTTCCATACGTCTGACGGCGAGCGCACGAGTTTCTTTGCAACTATTTTACATTTTTAGTTGGATCACAAAAATGCGCACGATTCCGGCTCGACCGAAACATACAAACGACTTGAAATACCACTTCCACTATTAACTATAATTATGCGCTTCACACAGTAAATAGACATGCATGCACACATTTGGATCATCATGATCATGCATGTGATCCGATTCTCGTATTTTGTCCCTATGTGTCACAGTTATTTTTGTATCGTTGTCATTATTTTATCCACGGTGTTGGCTACGAATGAGCCTGTCAAGGGAGTTCCAACTGCAGGAGTAGTCAATCTGGAGGTGCCCATATCTAGACAGATGAAAGTTATCAGGAGCGGTCTTCGGGAAGGGTCGCGCCCAGTCCTCGTAATCTGGTGAAAGGCTCTCGTACGCGAACTGCTCGTAGGCATCCGTCATTCTGTTGACAAAATAACATTGTTAGCATATGTTTTCACACCGATACAGCACGGCTTCATCCTCCTCCGTAACAAATCTTTTGCAGTATCAATGATATTATAAAATTGTGTTATTTAATTTGTAGCCTTGAACTTGTACCCGTTGAATTATCTATTATTCAAGTAGGTAAGCTATTTTAGAAGTCATCGTATCATATTTATGGTATAACCTAGTCACATAACTAGCTGATCACGCAATGTGACATTTTCACATTCAATCGGAAACAGAGAACATTGCGCATTAATGTTAAAATCAACATCAATGTAACGCACGCTATATACTATCCGTGTCAATACACGATCGCGAAGTGGATTAGATAACAATCGGGCTACTTCCTAGCGTCGCCGCTTCAATATGACGATTATGAAGAATACGCCCATCATGAGTGGCATGACTGACTTTCTACCTATCCGCTAAATTTACTTCACAAAGCTGTGTTCACGTAATCCGTGACTAGAAAGTGGTGTGCTACCCGAATAATTGCTCTAATGCCTGTTGTTTAAAAGGTAAACTATGTTGTTTAGACGGAATCCTCTACTAGTTTTACCTGTTGGTAATTTATTCGGTATCAGAAGTCATTTCGTAATTGCTATGTCTAATTGTTGAGGCGAATAAGGATACGCACACCAAATGAATACATCGTTGATATTAGTCAGCATCGCATACAAATATGTTGTAACAAGAATGGAAAGTGAAACTGCACTGACTGCCAAAATGCACAATAAATACAAATCGAAGCTTTAAAAACAAATGAAATACTTTAGTCTCTTCCAGGTACTAGCGTTAGATACATTAGACATATAGCCAAACCCACATGGTCATACATCATCATTTCGCAAATTGACAGTTCTTCGGCAACAATCTAGCAAGGTCAGCTATGCCTTATCGTTATGTAATACAGTGCATGCATTACGAAGCAACAACATAGATTCGTAAATAAAATGCCCACCAAGGTCAATGTTAGGAATAAGTTTCCCATATACATAAAATACGAGTGTGAGCCGAGCTACATTCTCACAAGTGCAACTTTCATTTGTAGGAAACAAAAAACTGGTGCGCGTTCACACGACGGATGTACAATGCTTGTTATTATAATACAGAATCGCTCGCCCCACACCGCCATTACTAACGATGGCCGTTTTTGCCGTTGAACTTTCCGTGGAAGCTAAAGTCACGCGTAAAGTGCTGGGAACGCGAACTTCCCATTCAAAGATATGCAATTTGAAATGGCAAGTGGCAAACACAACTCACTATTATTTATAAATAAACATGGCACTATTAACAAACAGACATGCAAGAAATTCAGAATAAATCTACAGTTTAGATATTAATTAACTTAGCAGCATGTTCTGCTCTCTAATTTGAGGTTGTTTAAGGAGTAAATAACATCTTTTAGGTAAAAAATTCTACTATCTCGACTGGCTGGGTGCTATTAGTCAGTTTCACTATTAGGAGAGTGTGCATTTTACTATGATTACACTCACCATCGTTGACTGTAATTACGTGCAGTACAACAGGTGTAGAAATCCGAGCCGCAGATGTTAGTCGTGCATGCTGTCGATTATTTATCTCATTAGCGTGAAAACGTCTTCGTGTTTTGTCGTGGTGACTAGCCTGTGACGTGGTTCTCGTGACCAAGACGCGTAACTCTTCGAGACTTTGCTGTTTACTATATTTTTACACATCGTTATCCCGCTGATGGGCGATTGTAACGCTAGCTTATTTGGCGTTCGATTGTACTCTTTTTTTACTTTAGGTCAGTGACTGTATCACTTTTATGAGATTTGAAATCATTCTAATACCTATTACTATTACCTAGGTATCGAGAAGGCCTGCCTATGATAAACTGAGACTCGATAATAGATTGCTAAATTGATGAGATGAGGCATGCAGACATTTTTGGCAACTTTATGGGATATTCTTAAACTAATGATTAGTTTGATTGGAAGTTAGAGAAACACAAGTGTGTTTTGAAGGAAAGGAAAAGAAAATTAGTTTAATAAATCCTGTTATTAGATAGGTATATTATACATATAGTAATCTAACAATCAAGAAATTTCATGCCTAGTCGCATTTGATGAATATCACCAGGAATAATCGCTAAATAACCGTACGATCGAGTCAAACATCGGATCTTTGCCAACCCTAATTTGGTATTTTTGCTCTTTACATGTAAATGGTAGGATCGTGAAACTTCGCTTTTACAAAAGGTTATGTAAATAGAGAATAAGTAGTTCTCATTGAATCTAACATGGCTTTATGTATTGTAAAGTTTTTATTGCACTTTTGAGTTTGGAGAGTAATAATTACATTCGCATTATAATGAAAATATAGTCACCTAGAGCATGCAATCTAACTAGATATAAATACTACTTTTATGCAGTTATGCATAGATAGATTCAGCAATTATATATATATAGTTATACATATATTGTTTCTCTATACCAATATAGGTATGCTTCGGATTCATAGTACCTACCTAAAATACTATTTCTTTTTTTTTTCAAGTCCTGCACATAAATCAACAAAACAGTAACTTTATATTTGCTATGCTAATCTAGGCAATACCAATAGAGCACCGCTAGATAAGATGCTCTGACATAAGTATGTTCTGCAACTGAGAGGTTTCTTATTTTTCACCATTATATTATTTACCTACTAACTTTGAAACTTCTTTGATAAGTACCCCAGCTGACGTCTGGTATTACCTGGAGTGTCTTCTACTGTTGCTGTACCCGAGGCCTGCCATCACATACTCCGGAGGATGTGTGAGTGACATGCGGGTCCTAGGCGGTGGTGGGACGTATCCAGGCGGTATCATGCCTCCATACAACGGCTCGTACAGCATCGGATGAGGAACGTATTTCGGCTCTTCCACGAACATGGATCTTCTCCGGTCCCCTGGAAACCAGAGAATAACATCATTATCGCCCTGTATCGTTCTCTGACCTACTTATATGACAGCACGGTGTTGAATAGGTGATTGGCTTTCTGCTCTAAGGGTTGTCGGCTCGATTCCCACACAAAACAAAAATTTGTATGATGTGTAGATGATGCGCGTATGTGAAGATGAGTAGGTACTTAGGTATGTATATGTGTGTATATCTCTGTCTGTAAACTGTATGTATCCAGGAAAGAAGACAAATCCTAGGTTTAATAAAAATTGGGAAAGGTTTCTTTAAAAAAAAGTTGGGGAATATTCCCATAATTTCAACGAGTTACAAATAGATGATGATCAAGCCCTTTCTCTGGACACTATCCATATAATATATAATCAACAGCGCCAATATTCACAACTTTAACGTGCTATTATATAATTATAGATATGAACTTTGGTATCTAGGTATACGAATAGCGTTGCCAGGCGTCCGGATAAAGCCGGACATAGTTAGGCGTTTTGATTGCGTGTCCGGGCAAAATAAACGGTGTCCGGTTTTTGTTAGGCTTTTTACATTTTGCAAACGAGCGAGCGCCGAGCGTGGTGCGTGGTTTTTTTGTCGTACCTATTCAGCAATTATATATACATATATATTGTTGTGTAATACTGAAACACAAAATCCTAAATAATGTAGGGTGTCCAGCCTTTTTACCCAAATGTCCGGCCAAACTGGCTGGTCTGTCCGGCTATTAGGTTTGGCGACCTGGCATCCCTATATACGAATATATTTATGGCGATTGGTGTATAGATTGATTTTGAAATAACTGTGAAGATAAGGAAGTTCTACTTAACAGATAACAAGAACATTAGAGGCGATAACTGGACAATAAAAAGTTATATTTTTCATGGTACTTTAAGAAATCTAAGATAATCGATATCTATTAAGAAGGAATGGGTAAATATTCTGCGGCTTCACAGATTTTTAGTATCTATTTATCTTATCAGGCGAATTCCACTCATTGCCGAGTATAGCCTCCACTTTATATTTATACAATTATGTAGCTACCCACCTTGTGTGACCATCGTTTTGGGGTTGGGGATCATTTGCTGGTGTATTATGCAATATTTGTATGATAAATATAGGGTCTCCTCACAAATAGCCCTTATCTTTGGCTTAAGTATAAATCTAAAGGAAGCAGCAGTATAATATATTTCTAGGGGTGAGCTCCTGCAATAGGTACAAGAAACTAATTGTCAAAAAACGACAGGTCAGGGACCACCTTTATACCTACAATATCAAATAGGCATAAGTATTAGAAATTCTTCTTTAGAAGGGGATGATATTTATAACCTAGGAAGAAGATAAAATGATGTATCTAGTTCATTATATATATATATATATTGACGCTGGTTATTAGGACCAAAATGGTGTATTGAAATGATAGTTCATAAACGAAATGATGTCATCCATATCGCTACTTATATTATAACGGCTTCATGAATGAATATATGGTAGTGTCAAATTAAGGCACGAGCGTTTCGGTGTAGAAAATAGTGATAGGAACAAAGTAGATAGTCAAGGCTTTCATACTTAAGTAAGCATGAACAGTTTAGTAATGAAATATTAATAAATTTCAAATCTTAAAACCAACGTTAAAGTAAACAATATAATTCTAAAATGCATCCGATATAATTTTATAAAATGGATGAAGGATGAAGAAATTACATACTGGCACGGCCTATGGGACCTATTTCAGGTTACCTTTAAATAGACATTGTAGTCATCCAGGTAACAGCACGAAAAATACCTATGATATCTACTACTTCATGAATCAGCTGGCGGACTCCTGCGAGAGATAAAAAAACACTTGCCAGGGTAAAACAATACTTGTATTACTGACTTGGGGATTTTAAACGAAGGTAGTAGTACTATGCCTGTCTTTGTGATTTTTGTCTATTCTCGAAAACGGTTTTCTCCACCAACTTATCTTTTTTTTCATGGAGAATGTACGGTACCGAATGGGCAGTTTAGCAGACTGCTTTTATAATTAATTTGTAGAAGACTCATTATATCTTATAAACCTAATTAAGAGATATTTTAATGAACTCTACTCATCCCAACTAAATGAAAGTTACCAATGAACTTTGATGAAAATGACCATTAATTTCTCATTTACTATCCGCGCGCTCGTTAGTACTAAATAACGTGTAGCCACATTTTACCAATTAAATATCGGCCAGGTGCTAATGTTATTACTGGTTAACAACTCACTTATAGGTCTCTCGCCATACATTGGTGCATCAGAAGGAAAGTCGGGAACGATTGTTCGAGATACTTTCCGACCGTACATCGCATACTCCGGCGCAATGATTTCTTCAGGCGGAGTCCTCTTCCACCTTGGCGGCGGCAGCGGCGGCTCTTCTCCAGAGTCATAGTTTTTGGTAGGGACATAGTAAAAACTAGCACTGACTGGCTCGCCGGCAAACGAATTGAAGTTCTCTCCCTGGCTCGATTCCGCTGTCTCCGCTTGCATCATCCCGTACGCCTCGTTATCCCAAGGGTCCAGATAAACCCTGTGATTACTTGGAGGTGTATGCGCTTCTTCTTCGCTATCAAAGTCCACAGCGGCCCAGTACGGGCTACCCGCGTGTCCTGGCATTATTTACAACTTGTTAAACACAAACACTACCTGTTGTGAGCCGTCACAACGATTCTAGGATATTTTGCACACTGAAGCACCAGTCATTTGGACACATAACTATCACCACACGTTCGCGCGTACCGTCCAGATATGGTATTGTGTGTAATTTATATGCTTTGCTTGCAAACACTGTTTGTTATGCTCAACACGGATTGCGTAGACATTCGACAAACGTACGATGCAATCGGCGGGAGAGTTAAGAGGCACATATGCGCGGGCGCACGCCGCGGCACTTGTCTTCAAATGGCGAAGCGTGTGCGAGCCACCGCAACGAGCGCTAGAGAAGATGCAATAGATATTAGAAATGTAAACGAACCCTGAGGTTCACACGCCAACTTTGAAAGCAGTTTTTAACGTTCTAAGTATACTTATTTGTAAGGCTATTGAAGTTTATAGTTGACCATCTTTGGCTTTGTGTGGTGTAAATGTACTGTGGTGATTATGGTTATGTTCTGATAACTAATAAACTATTATTGTAATAAATTTAATTATAAGTGGGTAGTCCTTCTTTTTGTGATGACGAGTTTGCATGGCATTAGTAAATAGTGGGTGATGAGTGGGCGGAGAATTTCAGATAGATGAAGCGGATTACTAGAAACAATAGATGCACTTGAGAGTTAGATAATGATTCATAATAAGTCATAATCATAGCCGTATACGTATTAACAAACTGTAAAAATAAAACTTAGTACCTGGTACCTACCTACATGTTTTTCTATATTAGTAACGCATCCACATAGGTTGACTGCCTCATCGGTCTATTGGTCGCAAACGGAGCTTCTGGGCGTCATATCCTGGGTTCGATTTTTCCGTTAGAAAATTCTCAGTAACAGCCTGGGGTTTGAAATTCAGATAAATACATAAGAAGGTAGATAGATAAATAAGCTCTATCGTGACGGAAACCAAAACAACCTCTCAAAAGACAAACTATTAGTACGAATCGAACCGTGGATCATAGGTGATCTAGAAGGCGAACCCCGCTACCTCGCTATTTGTTCCACCCGGTCGCGCCGCGTCCATGTAGACTAACGCGGTCTCGACGTTCAATTGTGATTTCATTGTGCCCCTGGAAATACAAAACGAGCCTACTTTACTGAGAACATTTTCAATTAAGTAGGCTCGTTTTGTACCTATTTCCTGAGAACATTTTGAATTCATCTCTGTATTGAAAATAGCCCATCACTACGTAAGCACGTAGTTGGGAAATGGCTAGGGAGACGCATTAACCACATTTGGCGTTCCGATTGATGAAGAGTTCGAATTGGACCAATCGGTACGTCGAGCACGGTTGATGCGAGAAAATTTACAAGAAATTACTGTCTTAAAATTTTGCAGGGTGCCGGTGGCGTAGCTTGCCCTAGACGACGACTTGGCACCGACTTCAATATTCTTCAACTACTATATTGTATACTAAAACATTAATTTTTTGCTTTTTAGTTATTCTTGTTTATGAGTGTTTTAAATACGTTTTTTTATTTTTTTCCCGGGAAGTTTAGCGTACAACCTAAGAGTTTGAGTGAGATTGTGGATAAAATTTCACAAATTTTTGCTTACACAGTTTCGGGGCCCCTGTAACTGGGGGCCCCGTATCTTTGATACGGCTGATACGGCGGTAGCTACGCTCCTGCAGTGTGCATGATATACATTAAACTATTATATTATTGAATTGACTAAAACCAATCATCACTTTCTAGTCTTTTTTTAATTACATATCATACGCACGGGAAACAAAAATGTCAAGTCCCACATAATAAAGAGAAGACAAGCCAAGTCAGACGCCAAGCGGCGGCGACCGGTAACACTAACTAGTGCTGCGTCTATGCACTCTATGCACACAAGAATCCCGATGTAGCTGCTGTGTTCCTTTCTAACTTCTGACAATATCTCGGTCAGTCACGGGAAGATACCTTCGGGTGACCCTCATCTATCTAATTAATCTCCGCCGTATCAACCAAAGGTACCTATGTTGATTTTTAACCCCCCTCAACTATGCGCTAGCGGTAGTCTTATTTGGCATTAGGTAGGTGTTTATTGATGCAATTTACACAAAGTAGTACACGATATTTGGACTTATTAGTAAATGACCCAAATATTTACGGAATTCTAATAGACTCATTTTTACGAATAGTAGTAAGATTATAATCAAATAAGCCGCAGTCGCGCGCCGCGCCGTGCCGAGCCGCGCCGCCAGAATAACGCTATTTACGCCTAAATTATTTTGCACCCCGGTTATTTTAGGAAATAATCGACAACACAAACTGTTCGATATGAAAGGTCCCACTCCCAAAGAAGGATGAATAAAACATATATAAAACGTTATGTTAGTTATATAAAGTTACAGACCTTAAAATAACAAACCATACAAGGTCAAGCACTGATTAAATATTTTTGTCTGCCGGTTTAAATAACACATTTAAATCATAATAATTGAGAACACGAAACAGCTTTTGAATTAAGTTAGAAATCTATGAACGAAATAGCGGCAAGGTTTTTTTTTACATGGCAATAATTTATTGACTAATGTCGCACTTCGCGCCAGAAATGCGGTAAATGTCAAAATGTGTTGGTTTTTATTTCGATTTTGAAATGTTCTCATAACTTCAGTTGTGCATTTTTGAGATAGTGTAACATACAATAAACTTATAAAGTACGTATTTACTTGTTTTATTATTTATAATTGATATAGTTGACTTATTTCGCGGTGTAGGCCTTGACGAAACAACTAAACCTATTGTGATCATTGGCATGGTTTTGTTTCGTACTTATCTCTACAGCTATATCTTTTTGTAGAAGTTTGTGCATGCGTCGCAACTTTGATGTCAAGCAGTAGACAAATAGTTGCTCGTTCGTTATATTTAATAAATTCGTGTTTAAATATTGTCTGTTTGGCCATACAATCTACATCGGAGACCTATTTCAGAAATGCCGGAGGAAACCCTCATTGGCACAGATGTCAAATCTGCATTGGATAGCTTGGAACACTATTGTTTAGAGAACCACTTGTCTAGAACGCAAGATTATATGGTTATAGACAATGCATTGGAAAGAGGAGAAAATTTTAGCCTTGAAGAAACAGAGAGGTTACTGGCAATATGTATACACGACATGAGAGAAGATATGAAGTATACTGCTACTGTAATGAACATAATTTCTGCAATTATATCCAGAGTAAAGGTAAATTATCAACATAGATCATTAAAATTACCAATTAAGACAAAGGTACTAATTTACGTCGTTGTAATGTTTGTAAACAACTTTCTAGGAGGGTAAATATGACCTAAGTCCTGACCTGTTACCATCAGCTCTAGCAGTGATCAGCATAATTAAAACGACAGCACTGTTGAGCAAGGTGGAATCATTGAAGGTTTTATGCTATGACACACTGTTATCATACCCTAATGACACACTCATAGATGTCACTGAGCATCATGAAGAAGTGCTCGAAATATACAATCTGTATTGTCATATGAGGATACCTATGAAAATAAGATTTTTGGTAAGTTGGTAGATTTTATTATAGTAAACAACATTCTATGTTGATGTATAATAAATATGATGATATCTTACTTTGAGAGCTCATGTGGACAAGAAAGTATAAAAAGACCATGAGTTGTGATGATTCATTGTGATAAATGGTCCTTATTTCGTTGAACAGCTACTTAAATTAGTAGTTCTACTAATTACTATTGCTGGCAAATGATCTATGTTTATACCTATTATGATATGTTTACTCAACAATTATGGACTGCTGTGTGAGTGTTCCTGGGTTCTATTCCTGGGCCGGACAAAGTGTTATTGGCATTTTTTGTATAGAAATATGAGAACATTCTGTGTAGAAATTTGAGAATTTCTATACAGAAAACTCAGTGTTTTCCAAACTTTGTGTTGCTACTGAGGTAGCAGAGTTTGGAACTGTACATGGTTGATGGCAATATGCTCGTTCCCTATTACAAGGGACTTAATAACAGCATTAATGAAACATGGTTGCACTATAATACACCTCTGCTTAATCCTCCAGGGATACAAGCATGATGCTAAGTTATGTTACTCAACAATTTATTTTTTATGAGGAGTTCCAACATGGATCGTAACAAATGCAACCCGCAAGAAATGATGAATGGTTATTATTAATTAAAGTATTATATTTATTTCAGGCATTGAATGTTCTGCACAAACTATTGAAAATACTGCCACCAGAAAAAAAGAAAATGTTTGTTGAAAAAGGAGTTCCTGTTTGGTTCTCAAAAATAATTCCAACTATAATGAATCACATCACTGTGACTGGTACAGAATGTGACATGACTATGGAGATACTTGAAATTTTGACTGATGAACTTGTTTCTTGTGACTATTCTAACAGTCCACAGTGGTATTGCATACTAGAATGTATTTGTGGTGGTCAAAAGTAAGTTAAGTAAGATTAAGTTTAGTCACTTATTTTTTTGCCATTATAAGCCTTGTTGGCGAGCCTGATGCAAATCATGTTTAGTAATTAGTAATTTATTGAGAAATTAATGTGGCCCTGCCATGTGTTTCTGTTCTTTCAAATATTCAGTTCCATAAGCATTAATTCCAAAATAACCTTCAATTTGGTAATCTTTAATTTTTTTAATATTGAAACTAAACAACTTTTTCTATTTTTAGATACCCACTTATCATGAAAAATCTTTTACAAAAAGGCAGCAGTATGTGGCACCGATTATGGATAATTTTCATCAGACTGCTCAAGCACCAAGTGACACAGTCACTGGGTACCATTGGAACTCCCATAAATTCTATGTTGCCAGTGGTGGAGGCAGCTTTCAAAGTTGATGTGGATAACAGATGCAAAGCATTTGAGTGTTGGAATGTACTAATTGACAGTTTTTCCACTGAAACAAATGAAAGTAATATAAACAAAAGAATTAAACTGTTGATAATTCCACTGAAATCTAATAACGCCAAAGCAGAAGCGACTGCATTAGCTAAGTTCAAATGTTGGTGGCACTTGATACAAAAGTTTCAAAACAAAATAGATAAGTTCCTTGATATAGTTTTAGTTTCGTTTTTAAATTTCTGCTTTGGAAGACATAATTCTGCAGATAAATCAATATTGATACCTGGTCAAATTTCTATGGCAGTGAAAAAACTATGTGTACAGGCAGTTGTGGATCTAGTTGGCCATGTCAATTGTGATGGTTGCACTGAATTACCTAAATTGCAAGGCAAAATGATTACCACAAAACACTTGGTAGATAACTGGAATCATTGGGTATTTTCAATTACTTCTACAATCATGGTGTCGGCTAATACCGATAATGGATTGACAAAACAGCAAATGACCTGTTTGTGGAAATCGTTTCTCATAACTATAGGTGAATTACCAGAAAATACTATCAGAAAAGACCTGTTGTCTGAAATGCTATCAATATTACTACACTTAGCACAGGTAACATTTTATCACAATACAAGTAAGTACAGAAGGCTGTCTCCTTGTAATGAGCGACAACGCACACAAACGTAAACATTTACGTATTCTTAAAATGAGGGCATCATTTGACATGTTTTAAATCGCCTTACGTAAGTGTCTGTGTGCGTGCGCCGGCGCCTGTTTTCGGCTGTTGTATGGAGCCGGCCTTCTGTGCCTACTTATTTTATGCTTTAGTTTTATTATGTTTTTAAATAGTTTCTGTAATTTTATTTGTGTGGTTGCTACAGAAATGTAAATCCAACAACAAGCTAGCAGACTTAGTATTCAATGCATTGGTACTGTCATTTTTTGATGGTGATGTAAGAATCCAACAACTTCTGAAGACTAAAAATGATGAGAATGATCCTCTGTACAGAATTATTATGATTGTACTGGACCCATCATTGGATGTTGCATATCAAGGGTAAAAAGACTATAATTTTATTATTTTCTGTTTGTATGTCTGAGTCTCAACTTACTAACTTAATTAATAACTAAGAAAAAAAAATATTGGTATGGGTTATACTGTAATCAAGGATAATAATATGAAAATTGGTGGTTAAGTTTAAGGCATAATGAAAGTGTCCATTTTTATTACTTAAAATTCAGAATCCTACAATTTCCTAATTCATAATGATTTACATCAAGTTTTATTAATTTTCAGTTGCAGCATCAAAGAGTTGGTTATAAAATTAAGACCAATATCAGACATGATTATGCATCCAGTACTTAGCTCTCCCACTGCTGTCATAAATTATCTCTTAAAAGCACTTCGAGAAAATGATATTGCTTTAGCCTTGTGGACTGCACTCTTAGAGTCAGTATGTGAATCTAAATATGACATATGTGCAAAGAGTTTGTATAATATTATGTTGTGGCCATTGAAATCAACAAATATATTTACTGATGTATGTATTTTGTATTGTTTTATCCTTTGCATGACCTTATGAAGTGTTTTAATTTATATTGAGATGAATTTGAAACATTATTATTTAGATTTTAGCTAGACGAGTGTGTTATATGGAACAAATCTTATTTTCCAATTATATTTTCAGATCAAACTCTCAGCAATGACATGGTATATGACATATAACTTGTTTCAACCAAAACTAAAGCATGCTGATTTTGAAAAGAAAATATCGGAGTTTCTCTACGCGAAAAAAGAAGTGACCAATCCAACAAAATACTTCAGAATATGTGTGACACTTGGTCTGTTAAAGAAACAATTCGAAGAAAATAGTAAGTGCATTATTTTAATTTGGCAAAAGATTTTAAAATATATGAGCAGCAGATGATTAGAAAAAGGCATTCATAAAGTCCTGTGAAAAGCTAGCTAAGCTCAGACTCGGCCCAAGACCCGCTCACTGTAATCTTGGTGACAGTAGCATCAATCTGCTGATCATTGTAAACTCAGTGAGACAGAAATAACTTTTAAGAACCAAAATTAATGCATTGGCATATTTCTTTTTTAATTAACTTCTTAGCCACTTATTTCTTAGTATTTCATTTAGTTTTTAGCTTTTTATGTGTGCAATGCAATAGTTTTGTTTTAGTTTACAATATAATATCAAAAATGTTCTAATGTGAAGTGTAATTAGAATATGCAGTATTTGTACAGTATTTTTCTTAATGAGGCAACTTGGGTTCAGCTTGTTACTTTGACAGGTGTTTGATGATTCTTTAGTAATATGATGTTGCTCATTAACCAGTAAGTATATTTATATATCTGATTTGTTCAATAATACTTAATGTAGTTATTTGTTTTCACAGATCCAGGATGTGAAAAGGAAATAGAATATTTAAGACTTCTAGCCAGTCATGTAGACTGTTATGAAGATTTGGAACAGCTTTTCCCTATAATCATTGATAGACTACTGGTTATGATCGATAGTGTAATGTCAAATATAAATGTTACTCTCACTCGGTTTATATTAGCATGTGTTAAGAGGATCCTGACAGTGTTGACTCAGGCATGCAATCAGCAGTCTAATAATGTATGTATTAACATCTAATTTACGTTTTTATTATTACATATCGTGCTAGACTATCTGAATAACATTGATTATTATTTTTTCAGATCTCAAACATCTTGTTCTTACTTGACAGTTTATTAAAGCCTTTAGATCCATTATTTAATATGGAATCATATTCTAAATTGATTCCAATAATTGTTGATGATTTAATTGAGTGTTCTAAATTTCTCTCCAAACAATCTTCAACAAAAAGTATGATTCACTGTCTCCTGAAAATATTTTCTTCTAAAATCGTAGAAACTGATACAACTTACAAAAAAATAACAGCTCTAATTGACGAGATCGAAAACGAGACAAAGACTTCCGAAAAAGATCAAAGTTCAGATACAAACAAATTCACTACACCGAAATTAAATGAAGTTCCGAAAAGAACAAAGAAAAAAGAAACAAGTATAGTTAATACTGTCATAGAGAACGGAGAAGAGTATGTCGTTGTTAAATCAAATTGGAAATTCAATCCAAGAAAATTAACAGAAAATCAAAAAGAGAAACTACAAAGGAAAAGAGAAGACATTCCTGCTTTATATCAGGATTTATCTCAATCACAAGATGATGTCAAACTCGTATCCTGGAAAACAGATTCACAAGACACTTCAAATAGCAGTAAATCGGAAAGTAAATCTTTTAAAACAGGTGGTAAAGAAACTACCACAGAATTTCTCAAAAACTTACCCAGTTCTAATGTGGTTCCCAAAATATTGGAAAGCTTTTTTTCTGAAAATGAAAAGAAAGAAATTGATACCAATACAAAAGACTTGCCAAAAGATGTTGCCAAGAAAGTAGAAGTAACTACCCCTAAAAATACTAAATCACCTCGCATGGCTTTAAAGGATCGAGTTTTTCGCAACGTGAGAAATTTAATAGAAAAGTCAGGAGTACAGAAAGAAAATAAAGATGCTTCTGAAGATCTTAATAAGACTGAAAGCCTCATCAAGACACCAACACAGTCCAAAAGTAATGATGCTGCTAATGTTGTAAATTCTGCACCTCCTTTATTATCAGCCGATCGGCCCTCACGAGTTAAAAGGAAGCCTAAGAAGTTTGATGAATTACTGTTAATAGGTGCGAAAAAGAGCCGTCAATCTTTACAAGACTTAAAATCAGATAAGTCAGGTATATCCGATGTTGCAAAATCTACTCTAGAAACCGACACAAATAAAGTTATTCATATTATGGAAGAAGATAGTGCTCCAATAGTTTCTGTATCACCTAACAAAGATGAAAATAAACCTGATGATATTCAAGTACCTGACAATCAGAATACTCATAGTGTCATTGAAGTAATTCAGACTAATAAAAATGTAAAGGAAAACGAAGTTGACAATAATGTAATAGAAAAAATCAATGAAGAGAAAAGCATTGAAGTTCAGAGTAAAGGAAAACAAAGTACTACCTTGGATTTAGATACTTGTAGTGATAAAGACAATAGTAAAAATTTTAACGATAACATGGATACTACTACTACAAATGATGAAAATGCTAATGAAAAAAGGGATGAAAATTCCAATGATAAGGAAGATCAAAAGTCTAATGCCAGAAAGAATGAAGAGTCTGATGACAAGGATGAAAAGTCTAATGAAAAGAAAGAGGAAAAGTCAAATGATAAAAAAGAAAAGAATTCCAGTGAAGATATCATTAGCCCTAGTAAAATAGATGCGAAAGAGGTATCAACTCCTCAACCGGCATTAAAACATAAAGGGGCTGAAGAGCCTAAGTCTACCACTAAAAAGAATAGCGTAAAGAAATCGAGAATTGAAAAAGAATTAGCAATAGACATGGTCGAAGGTCACCCATTTTTAAAAATGCAGTCTCAGAAACGATTGACAAGAAAAGCAGTTGAATCTATCGGCACCGGTCGACGAAAAAGTTTAGCGGAAAAGTTGAATAAATCAAAATCCGAAGCAAACAGCGGTGTTAAGAAACTAAAAGATAGAAATAAAGAAAGTGACAGTTCAAATACATCACATACTGTCGATGATAGCCAAGAAAATGATTCTGAATTAAAAGATCAGACTTCATTTATAGAGGATCTTCCATACTCGGACGATATTATAGAGAGTTCACAAGATTCTACAATAACTACTATATCAGTGAAGTCTGCAAAAAAGATTAAAAAAGTGCCTATTGTTTCTCTCCAAAAAATGAAGCTGCTTACTGATAAGGTAGAGGATATAAATGAATCTCAAAGTATATTAGAATGTGTACCAGTGGGTGTTTCAAAGTCGCCATTAAGAACCAATGAAGAGAGTAAAGACGACATAGAATTGTCTCTAAACAAAACGGCTTTAGATGAAAAAAGTGAAGCAGATCTCACCGAGAATATGGATACGGAACCAGTTGATGACAAAGACTTTTCTGAAGTTATTATCGTAATTAATGACGACGTTCCTGCACCGCTTACCATAAGCAGTGATGAAACTGAAGTGGGACCAGAAACTCAAGAAATAGCTGAAGCAGATACCCAACCAACAGATCCTAAAGACTTCATGGAAGTTGATATCACACATGAGGATACTACCAAAAGTTTGACCATTGCAGAAATTGGCAGTAGTGAGGCGTGTAGTATAATAGGCAGTAAAGCCGAGCCTCCTGCTCAAGATCAATCTGTAACTAAAACACCAGAGAATTCTACCAATAACACCACAATTACATTGTCAGAATCAGTATGCGCGGACTTGGAAAAGAAGAGCGGAGCGTCATCACCGTCATCATTTGGAGATGAAGCTCAAAGAAAACAAGATTTCTTGAATAACACGCTCGAGATATCGCCAATAAAGAATATGAGTCCCGATAGAAACAAAAAATCACCATCTCCTGATACTAGCGGTGATTATGTGGTGATTAAGTTGTCATCTCCCGTGCAAAGTAACGGGGAACCATTTGAAAAATGTAGCTCACCTGAAGTTTTTACTGAAGAAAAAGTTTCTCTTGATACAAGAGATCAATCGCCACCACGAGTGGAAGTAACTGTAATTAACAACACCAGCCCTAGTTCATCTTTATCCCTTAAGAAAAATAGGCCTCAGATGCGCTCTGGAGGACGAGCAGCTCAAATGGTAGGACTGTGCGCACCGGATAAACTTCAAGCTATTATAAATCCAGAAAAGATTGACACAGAAGAGGTTAAAAAGACTACGTCGAGTACTCCTGCTAGAAGAAATTTAAGAATTTTGTACAATTCAGTAAGTGACGTCACGGAGACTACAAATGAAAATGATGACAGTGAAAACTTCCTCAAGTTTAGGAGATCACTGCCCACGGTAGACAGTAGTCCATCAGGTCCCATTCTGAAGAGGAAACTTATAGAGATTGCCGACGACGCTACGATGTCGCCAGCTAGTAAAGTGAGTATTATTTTTAAGTGATATGAGTAAAATCCTAAAATCAGTAGTATACAGATTATTTTGAATGTAATACGATGTATTTTATATTTACAGAGAAAGAGAGTGAGCTTCCACGATCCACCAGTGTCGACGACGATATCTGTACAAAAGTACATAGAACCGGGCGGTGTGCGATCTCCACAAAATTCAGCTCAAAAACGACTTGAGAGGCAGATGCGGCAACACACTCCTATAAAATCACCAAAGAGATTGGATCATGCATTTAAATTAGACACAGTGCTCACTAAAACGATCGAAAGTTTCTCAGAAACTGAAGCTATTACTCCCGATGACACCCAACCGTTTTCTCTAGACGAAACACCTGTCGTTGAAATAGTAAGAGCCAGTGAACTAAATGATACTGATCCCATTTGCCCAGACTTATTAGATTGTAAGGATCCTATAGATAATATTGCCAGTGAACTATCTTCATCTGCAATGAAGTCATTACTCGTTAAAGAATTAGCTGGAAAAATCGAAACTGTTGGTGATTTGGCGAAAATGACGGAACTCGAAGTGAACAGGTTATGCATTAAAGCACCGAAGGTTAAAGTGGCGAAGAAAGTGTTAACAGATTATGCTGCAAAGAGGGTTGAATACCCGTCATCTGATGTAATCAATATCGAATCCCTTAGTGAATTAGCAAAAATGGCGGAACTGAACAGGGCCTCTAAATTACCCAAGGATAAAGTTGTAAATAATGTATCAGATACTTCAAAGAACGTTGAGAATCTGTCTTGTGATGTTATGGTGACGATAGATGACGGTTTGTTTGACGAGCCTATGATTGAACCTGACCTAAAACGAGTTGATATGGAAATACAAACAGACACAAATGCGTCCAGCGAAATGGAAGTGCAAACTGAAGAAACGCCAACGACAGTAACTTTCGTACAGACTGAAGCCATGCCTACCGTACATACGAGCATACAAACTGACGAGTCGGGTAGTAAATCTACTGCAGATATCATAAAATCATACTTAGCTGAGGTAAGAACTTGAGACATGCTTTAATTATCATCATGCTTGCTTTTTATGTTTAAGTTAGGTTCCAGTCTAACAAGCTGTCGCTGAATATCAGTGATAAAGTAGTAGTAGATGGCACGGTTGGCAGAATGACTTAAGTGCTTTCTGTCGCAGGTTCAATCCTGGCACGGAATAAATATTTATATAGCCTACACATTGTTATTTCGGATCTGGGTGTCGTACGTGATTTTTATCTAAACTTTACCCATATTACAGAAAAAGGGTCTAAAAAGGTTCATGTGAATTGCATCTCAATTCATGAGAGCTTTGCATTAGATATTACATGTTTAGTAACAAAGTTTACATAATACTAATATTTTAATTACTTTTTTAGAGACCTGACTTCGTGGAGGAAGTCAAAGAACATTTAGAACTATCTTCTATCCAGCACATAACTGACAAGTTGCCATTCAGAGCAATCACCGAAGTGTTGATGAAGAAGATTACTCCTACAAAGTCTCAAACCCTTTTGAGTACTCTATTAGAACACCAGTGTAAAAGTTCCCCAGATCAAGGGGGTAAAGAACTGCACTTCATTCGCGAATATGTGTGTGACAGGTATGATTCCAAAGACTTGATTTTGTTTTGTAGTGAGGTTTTAAAGGCCGTGCATGATAAGTCTACGGAACCTTAGACTTGTAGCTCTACAGTATTGTAGACTTATTTATACTATGGCCAGATATGGCTCACTGCTGGTGGGTAATTGTGAGCCTGCTGGCTCTGACCTCACAGAGATATTGGGTGATAAAAATGCCGTTTTATATCCCCGTAATTGACAACTCGTATTATCGCGTACGTTTCATATTAAGCAATCATCTGTTTGACGGTTACTATGGAGATTCGGAGAAGAATTGCTTGATGTGGCCCTTGTAGGCCAGTACAGGGTACTTACTGATCTGCAGCAGTGCGCATACCATCGGAGCTAATGAGCTGCTCAGTGTAAGTCGTCGACAATCGACTGTTTGTTTACACTAGTGTAAAAATATAATTATGTCTTACAGTGGTTTTAATACATCAGTTGTACACAAACTGTTAGTTGTGTCTGGCCACTCTCTCATTGTGGCCCAATTATCCTGTTATAAATGTGTCATATTGATCGCAAACTAATTATTGTCATATCATATATTTAAAAATATGTGTATGTTAGATTTAAAAAAAATCTCATTATGTTTTTTAAAAAATGATTTTATTTTTTAATTTGTAGCACAGTTGTGTGTTGATATGACAATGTGTTGATGTGATTCTGTTGTAATGTATGGTTAAGGTTGGAAGCTAGTTTTATGTTAGTGTTACTTTTAGTTAAACCATGTACCTAATAGTAATAGAAATATCTCAGAAATAGTTAAATTTAAAATTAGTTTTAAATAATAAACAGAGATAATAAAACTATTTTTTATTTAATGTAAAACAGGTAATATTTACATTATTCAGTCATGATGAGTGGTCGCGAGCGATCACTTACATTAAATTCTTACATAACACACGGAACAAACACTTGAGTCACTTGCTGTTATTACCACAAATGCAAAGACGGAACATGTCTCCCTAGATTGAAAATTGTTTTTGTAAGACATAAAATATTAGTTGTAGCATAGTTATAAACGTACAAAGTAAGAGGGGTGGAACATGGCATCAAGATATAATATCACAACTAATATTTACAGCAACCCATATAGACAGGCAACGTTAAAGCTTTGTTTGTATTTATATAAACAAGAAGACTTAAATGTTTCATATGATATTACTCACGTATTTACACACCTCTTATATATCACCCATCCCAATTCTTATATCACATTATATAGACGTCTTATTTAACTATTTTTAGACCCTAAGAATGCCAAAATAGGTATTAATGTTGATAGCAAGATTACTGACTGATTCGGTATTGTTAAGTTGTAGGAACTAGTTTATGTTGTAATAAATTATTTTGTAAAATGTTTCATAGTTTCACTTGCTCCTATAAATATTTACATAATGTTATACATACATGCATATAAAGTTTTGCTAACATAGATTTGAAGTCAGGTTTGAATTGTAACATATTTGGTTTATGTATTAATATTACAATTCAATGACCTGCATGCATAGCATAAAAGTATCTAAAGATATAATGTTTCGGCGGCCTTTCACAATTATACTAAGTAATTAGTGATTAACAGTTGTAACCTCTCTTTATTCAGCCTTGTACCAAAATCTTAAAATACTTATTTCACTACTAGTTACATTTACCAATATTATTATAATTACATATTTTTTTCTCCCGAATCAATAACTTACTTACATATAATATTGTTATTGAACCGATCGTACTTTGGTGTACTACTGAGCCGTCTATACAAATGAAAAAAATATATAATAAAAACAACACTACTTATTTTGATTTTGGCATAAGGTTTTTAGACAAAGTTCCATGTATCAACTACACGTTGATGACAAACTGTTTACATCACTCCTCGTAATTAGTGCAAAAATCACTTGACGCCTTCAAGAAACGTTCATTCGTCAACTTATTGTTCTTCACTTTATAGGAAATTAGACTACTGATTTTCGTTTTCTTACGAAAGTAGCTTAATACTTTGGTCCATAAATTGAGCACTCGATTTAATTTAAATAATATATAGAGAGGTTAGGCGGTCACTGTCAGGGAAAACGCATTTCTGCGACGTAGTCTAAATGTTCTAAGTTGTGATGAGAGTTGGAGCGTCGAGGAGCGCGCGACCTATGTATGTTGTGTTGTGATTGGGCTCGCATCACTCTGTAGGTACCTTCACGGCGCGGCCCTGCGTCACTTGTCTTCCGCGGTGATGATACCCACTCATCATCGCGCGTTCGCGACGGTCCTGGAGGCTTCCGGTAATTTTCGAAGACCCGGTGATTATCTTCATAACGTTGTCGTTGCCAATTACGATCCATATCGTGGCCATAAAGATCTAATTCGCCGGATGGCTGAAACTGGCTTGCAGAGTTCTGGCAATAACTAGATCGTTTCCATCCGTCGTCATATTTCTTCCTGCCGTTTTCATCTTCACCTATTTGCCGACGCTGTGACTGGTTGGAACTGCTTTCGCTTGTGTCCTCGCCCGATGTGCCTAATCCTAGATCTTTGTCATCGCCATAGATTTTATAGATTCCGTTCGGGTTTAAATTCTTGCCGTTATATATTTGGTCATTTAGAACTAATTGTGGGTGTGGTATGCAGTAGGCGTTGGGGTAACATTTTTCGAGTTTTGCCATTTTGATATCATCTTGCTTTCTAGTGCATGAGCCAGGACCGAATAGCGATAGTAAAACTGGTAGCAGGAAGAGTCCATGCATGGCTCCGAAGAAAATGACCATGAATACCATTTTGAAAAATACTGAGAAAATGTAGCTGTCTGCTAGGAGTAAAGCTATGACACCGAGAATAGTACTGAATGAGCCTTGAACTATAGGTAACCCGAGGGAGTAGAGACATTCACTGACTTTGTCGTCCGGGTTTTTGGCTTTTGACGCCATGTAAGCATAACAAATGTGTGCGGTGAAGTCAACAGAAAACCCGATGCACATGATCAAGTTAATCATAGATATAGAGTCAAGGTTGATGTCCCAGAGGGCCATGTAGCCAACCACGCCGATTTCAATGGATATTATACTGAACGCCACCCACAATGAGCACAAGATGTTAGGGATGAATACGAAAGAGGTGATCATCATCATAAGAGCACCGTAGCATAAATTCTGAAGAGAAGTTGGCCTCACAAGTTCGAACTGAAAAAAATAAAATTTAATTATTCGTCATTGTAAGAAACATCTGCAAATGTGTAAGTTTATCAATTCGGAGTTCAAACATACCTGATCGAAAAATACGAAATAAGGATGAAATACGGAGGCATTCAGAGGCGATTGAGCAACGACGTTTCTAAGAGCTCTGACCATTTCTTTTTCATGGTTCGTTCCGCTGATGTTAACCGCTTGAATTAGGAATCTTGATGCAACAATTCGATTACCCTCCTCGTTAAATTTTACATCTAGGGAGAATGGGTTTGCTGGGAAGAGCCATAACTGTAACAAAAAAACATACTATAGTGAAAAAAAATTACATAAGAAAAGTATTTACGAGAATATGTAACAAATTGGTGGTTTTATCGCTATATCCATAAAGTAATAAATGAATGGCAAACGCGCAGCTTGATCAATTTAAAATATCGAGTATATAACGACAAGTTCTCTTCGTTCAAGTAGGTATTGAAAGAGCGACTAAATCACCAAATTTTTGAGAACCGATATTATTTATCCTTTAGAGATTAACGTAGATCACATTATTAGATCTGTTTACATAGATTGTGATATGAAATGTGAACCTAAAAATCTTACTTCTTTAAGGTTTTGAATGAATTCATCCTCATTGTCAATAGTAACGTTCAAGTAGTCGTTGTTTCTCGATACATAGTCGACGAAGGTTCGAAGCCATGACTCGGTGTACAGCGAGTTCGATATATACGAGGTGTTCTCCAGCTTTCTGGTCAAGGCTTCCACTTCATCTTGCACGTATGGATCAGAGTAATTGTATTCGCCACATATAACCACCTAGAAAAGAGAATGTTATTGGTAGGCATTGTTTGAAGAACTTTTCTTTGTAAAGTTCTAATATTGTTTAAATATCCGCTAAAACATAAGGTAGGATATTTGGATCCATGGATATTTAAGTTAGCAATCAATAATTCTGACTTGGAAGCAAACATTGTTCGTAATTGAACGTAAACGCGAAATTTAAAAATAGTTTACCTGAATTCTATACGGGAATTCTCTGTAATACAGATCTTCACGGTCAAAGAACTCAACAGAGTACGAATCCACTTTGGATAGCTTCCTTCTTTCTAGCCCTTCTTTGAGATTGGTCACTCCGTAGCCTGCTCCGGCCAAATATGCTATGAATACCACGATAATCAGGGCTTTAACATAGCCGTTATTTAGCAAATCTGCCATAGTGGTGCGGAAGAAGGCCATGATGCAGTGTTCCTTGTTGTCTATGGGATTGTCAGGATCGGCTGCGTCTATACCACCGCTGCAGAATATTCTGTACATCCAAGATTTTTCTTCTGCAAGGAAAAGATATGAATATCTCTCGTTAAAACAATATATTTTTTAGCACGTTTGGTTGTGTAAGGGTGTCTGCCGAAAACAATACGAAACCTATTGTGCGCAGTCACAGGTGACTAGTCCTCAAAGTGTTAAGGGAATGAAAGGGATATCAGGGATAATAGGGAGATTTGCATCAGCATCCATAAGGGTGAGAAATCAGCTAAAGGAGTGTGACGTTAGTGGCATAGTTCTCGAGAATCATTCTTTGTAATTGCCTTAAAAGAGGCTCCTTTTCAGTATTTACTGTACTTTAAGAGGTGATTATGATAAAATTTATGACTTAACTGTATAAACCTTACCTTTCCTTGCCCTTGATTCAGGCAAAACTTTCATCCAAGTTATCGTATGTCGGTTCTGCTTTTCGCGGTAGCCTGATATGGCTACACATCCGGCGAAAAATGTGAGATGCCACACGAAAGTGAAGCAAACAGCGAGACCTAGGATAAGAAAATTCATATTATTATTATTGGTCAAGGATCTGCTGCGCGTATAAAGTAAAAAAAGATGTGATTTTGAACTCGGGTGTCTAGATGCTCGAATTCTAAAAGATATCGTCTCAAAACCACTATAAAGCTTGTTGTTGCAACGTACCAGCTTCTTTTTTATTCAAAGTTATGTTAAAATTATACTTGCCTGAATACATGCAGAATATCTGCACCGACGGGAATGGAGAGAAGATGCCGATGAAGAACGAGAGCATATCCGTTACGGAGGTGATCGTGATGGACACCGCTGCTTCTGACAGCATGATGGCCATGCGCTCCGGCACCGGAAGTTTCGGAGAGGCTCGTCTCCAAGCAGCCAACATTACGAACGTGTCATCGATCCCGATACCTGGAAGAATTATAATAATATGAATATTTGGTCATGTGGTCGTGAGCGTGAAGTTCGGCGGTCGATAATGATGTCCCGTGTACCAACACTCAGGTAGAAATTTGGAATTGTGCTCTTTTGTGGCAATATGATACTCTGGTATGTAGTTCCTACGACAGTACGCAATTTGGCAAAATGTGAATGGGTAACACCTCTGTCTTACACTTGTTGCCGGAGTATTTGTGGTTAATATATCAACGTGAATTGAGTTGAGATGCTTCACGTAAACTCCAACGTAATAAATAAGCAGTTTAAGGAAAATTCGAGAAAACCAAATCACGTGTTAACAATAAAAACGAATGAGTGCTACCTTCTGAGAAAGGTTGGGCCATAAGCCATTCATAAAGTAATTGCGCATTCATAAAGAACTTAACTTGATGTTGACCTTGACCAAACCCCGCCGTTTATAAGCTATAAGAAAGCAACAGTAGTAAGATCAAAGATATAAACTCTTTGCTGAAACTCACCAATCATTAAGAAGGGCGCAGCTAAATTAATGCCAATGAAGGAAATGCCTAAATACACGGCACATCCGAAGGCCGCTGCCGTGGCCATCACAGCTGAGATGTTGCCCAGCAACCCGAGCCATGGCTTCGAACGAACCCAGTCGCCCATCATACAAGTCACGACGGAGAAGATCCCCATAAGAATGAAAGTTGAACTGAAGAATGGTATGACAGTCCTCGTATTCTTCTCCAGTTCGTGGTCTAGGGTACGTGACGCGAATCGAGCGACGGAGATGTGCTTGAAGCGGCCTGTGTCTTCTGCTATTCCTACTGTGTCCAGAAAAGCGTCCTCCCATGCCGCACCTCTGCAATTTACGAAGAAAAAATTAGACAACGTCACAGAACTTTTACTGTTATCAAACCGAACTTGTTATTTACGTAACATTATTTCAGAGCGCTCACATAATACACATTTCTTCAAAACCATATCAGGAAATTTGTAAACCTTACGAAATATTGACCCACAATTTGTTAAAGTGAAGCCTTTCCATTCGTATTCTTGACCATAATTACGCAGTGTTTAGTATTCGAAACGATTTCTTAAACCGTGTCAAGATCGAAGTCTTATTATCTAAGTTATAGACTTGTGTTTGTGCAAAGTCCATTGCTATTGAAATTTAAAACGAGTCATAAGAGCTAAATGAAGCAGAATTGAGTTAACTAGCTGTAATTAAGAAACTATAGAAACGCTTATTGTTTCCTTCCAAAATATAATCACTCGTACAATCACCTCTTCCTTATATTGCATGCATGGCTGTTCACTAGTACTTTACAGTTATTTTAAAGGATATCCTCTATTAAATGTAAGAAACCTACTACGTAAATCGACTCACACTATGCATTCTTCTAATTATAAACTTTGATTAAAGATCTATCTAATTTCCTAAAAAAATCAAATAGGTAATTAACTATAACATTTCTCACCTTTGCTCCAGTTGTATTTTGTTGTCTGTTCGCACAAACCAAACTAGCTGGACGGCTGGAACAGACACTATTATGTCATCAACCACCTTAGAGCCTCCAAAGAACACGGGGAACGCGTGGGCTTCCCATGTCACAGGGTTGAACATAATGGGGAATGTCAGGTTTAGTTCACCACGCTCTACCTGTAGATGAGAATAGCTTTATTTCAAGATGCATTCTAGTATATGACTGGTAATATTTTAAGTGTTGTTCAGGTCTTTTCTTCACACAAACGGTCATCTAGTATCGTGGCATGAGTTCGATGCAAAGCCAAAAGCTAGCTATGTAAACGGACGTTTGTTTGCTAATTGTACCTATTCCAAGGGCAGCCTTAACAGGCCGGAAAAATGTTCGGAAGTATAATGATTCTTAACGAAGGTAATGATGGCCAAAAGGTACTTCTCAATGCAAAGGTCTCTAGTTCCTCAAAGAACAGTCATGTTTACTGAAGGCTCGACATTCATCTAATCACACGTACAAAGAATTTCCATTAACTACGAGACATGACGAATCCTTGTACCCACAAGATGTCTTGAAAAGGATGCTTGGAATATAAATGACAAATGACATATTGTTACGTCTCGAAACTAAATGTGTATTTTATGATGTAGTGTTTTATTGTGATTCTAATAACAATAGAAAGATTGCTTCAAAAGCATGTGTGTAATCTTAAAGCGTATATTTGGCTTATGAGGTAACTGAAAGTTACACCGTGAAATTGCGTTAGGAGCTATTTTTGTCATTGTTCTCCTTAAGGCTAGGAGCACAATTATTATGGTGATGTAAGTTGGAGTGTGTTATTCTATGCATAATTTAATTGTTATACTTGACTAATAAAATTAAACTTGACCTGAATTTCGTATTGTCTAAGTACCTTTTATTAATTTATTGTCGAGGATGAATACCTAAGCCTATTACTAATATCACAGTGATATTTGGTAGGTGTTGAATCTCTAACTTGAAATTATAATTGGTTGATTCGGTCTAGAAAATATTTTCGTACTACGGGCGGAGGTAGTTTTTAAGTTTTCATAAAGTGCAAACGTGCTCGGCTTGTTCTCGTGAGAATGAAGTCACAAGTGAGTCTAGTAATAAAACTAAATTAAGTATTCTCTTCGAAAACTTTTCCATAACTTACTTATACTAACAATGCAAATAGTATCATTCATCGCTGTGGTCTGTGGTAAAAGCGCATAATACCTATGATTGTTTATGAGTCTGTAACTGTCTATTGTTTGTTACAAGTTTTTTATGTTTAATTTTCGTGATTCATAAATTGGACGAACAGTGAGTCCCTTGCCTTGACTCAAACAATATGATGTAGAATTTTTTTTTTTTTTTTTTTTTTTTTTATGTCATAGGCGGCAAACGAGCAGACGGATCGCCTGATGGTAAGCGATTAACGTCGCCCATGGACACCCGCAACACCGGAGGAGTCACAAGTGCGTTGCCGGCCTTTTAAAAAGGAGTACGCTCTTTTCTTGAAGGTTTGAAGGTCGTATTGGTCCGGAAATACCGCAGGCGACAGTTCATTCCACAGTTTTGTTGTGCGAGGCAGAAAGTTTCTAGAGAAACGCACAGTTGTGGACTGCCAACCATCTAAATGATGGTGATGGAACTGCTGTCGCGTAGAACGATGGCGGAAAGAGGCGGCAGGGATCAGTCCGAACAATTCCTCGGAGCACTCCCCATAGTATAGGCGATAAAAGATGCATAGAGAGGCCACATCTCTACGCAGCGCCAAGGGGTCAAGCCTGTTTGAAATATCTTGGCTGTCGACGATTCGAATTGCTCTCCGTTGGATCCGGTCCAGAGGGAGAAGCTGGTACTGGGGTGCCCCTGCCCAGAGATGAGAACAGTATTCCATATGGGGTCGGACCTGCGCCTTGTAAAGTAGTAGGCGGTGGGTCGGAGTGAAATACCGTCTCGATCTATTGAGCACGCCAAGCTTCTTCGAGGCTAACTTAGCCTTACCCTCTAAATGGCCGCGGAACTGGACTTCGCTCGATATGTCGACACCAAGTATTCCAATATTGGCTGACGTGGTTAAGGGGGTGCTTTCAAAACGAGGAGATACGACCAACGGTAGTTTTTTTGCGGTGAATACGCAAACTTGTGTCTTTGTGGGGTTAAATTGGACCAAATTAAGTCTACCCCAATTTGAGACTTTCTCCAAAGAGGTCTCAATTTCAGACACAAGTTTGTTTCGGCTCTCGATGACGTTTTCCCGAGAAATGTTAGCGCGGCCGGTATAGAAAGCATCGCCTGTGCTGTCATCCGCATAACAATGAGTGCCGCTGATTTGCAACATGTCATTGATATGGAGGAGGAACAGAGTAGGCGATAGCACACAGCCTTGAGGGACACCAGCATTTACAAACATGGAGTCAGAGCATTCACCGTCGACTACGACCTTTATGCTTCTGTCTGCAAGAAAGCTGGTGACCCATTCGCATAGTTTCTCGGGAAGCCCATAAGAGGGGAGTTTTGAAAGAAGCGCTTTGTGCCAGACCCGATCGAAGGCCTTCGCTATGTCCAAACTGACCGCCAAGGCTTCCCCCTTAGTCTCGATCGCCTGTGCCCAACGATGTGTCAGGTATACTAGAAGATCACCAGCTGACCGACCCTTACGAAAGCCGTACTGCTGGTCACTAAGCAGCTGATGATCTTCTAAGAACCGAAGGAGCTGGCAGTTGATAATGGACTCCATTATCTTCGAGAAAAGGGAGGTTATGGCTATTGGTCTGTAGTTGGACGGATTTGAGCGGTCGCCTTTTTTAGGGATCGGGTGGACCAATGCTGTCTTCCATGATGTCGGGACTACGCCAGAAGAGTAAGAGAGCCGAAAAAGACGTGTTAAAACTGGTGCCAACTCTGGAGCGCACATCTTCAACACAATAGAAGGGATTCCATCAGGCCCACTCGACTTATGGATATCAAGGGATAGAAGGGCTAAACGCACTGAGCGTTGGTGGAACCGGATATCCGGCATACAGCCCTCCGGCATACAGAATTCGGTTTGAATGTAAAGCAGGTGTCAAAAACCCATGGTATTGACGCGAATTTCCTGGTGACGCCAATGTCATTGACATGGTTCGCCATTTACATCTTATTGACACTCTACAAATAAGCGCTTCGATAGAACTTTTGCCGACTTTGTTGCCTTAAATATTCGCTGTATTTTCTCATTTCTATCACGAAAGCGTTTTGTTGAATGGAAATATGTATTAAACATTAATCTATCTGGCTATGAGGGTATAGTACCGTAAAACGGGGTAAATAGGGATGCAGGGGTGAATAGAAACAAAACTTTGAGAGCATTTCTATGTTGAATGAACACAGATTTTTATCTACAAGGACTTCATTATTTTTAGTTAATTATAGTACATTAATCTTGAAGTGTTTGTTGGCATCAAACTGAGTTATTCAAAGGTTGAAATGAATTCAAAGTTTTATCTCTATTCGCGCCTGGATCCCTATCTACCCCATTTTACGTTATGTACGTGTTTATAAGATATTTTTGTCATAGTCACCGTATCGGTTTTTAATATTCACAGCAAACTGAAATCGAGAAAGTTTTATGTCTTCCATAATTCCTCTTTTTCAAAACTTATCGACAAGTATACCTACATAAGAATCTCAGATTGCGTGAAGTTATGTTACTGTTACAGTTTTCTATGAAGACAAGAGTAAAACAGGCTTCTTAAACAGGTCAGGTATATACACACTTATTTTTAATCAGGAGCTGCCTATTTCGGATTTCTTTTTAAATAGGTTATTGCGAGTACTGGGCCAGCAAATTGGTCTAAGACTCCGAAAGGCTAGTTTATTTTAGTGCAAAAACTAAAACAGATCACAAAAATTTTACAAAAATAAATACTTTCATTCATTTTGTAGGTAGCGTACTCATCTGCACCTGCTTTCAAGAAATGTTTTCAAAGAGAAAGTTCAAAGAAAACGAAAGCGGTTAATTTATATTTACGCATGTATATGGGACATTGCCTCTGGTTTCTGTTTAACTTGACACAATTGTGTATCTACGTATCTTAAATGTATATGCCGTTATTCCCCGTAGGATTACGTGGAGATATAAAATTTATATCGGTATTAAGTCTCGTGTGTAGACCTCTGATATCTTGAAATGTAACTAAGTACCTACCAAACTACAACATATTGCAAGACTTTTTTGCTGTTTCTTCTGGAAAATTTAAAGAACATGTTCACAAGACTATCACAGATTTAAATTTGTAATAATGGTGTATTTCAAATGCTTATTTTATTTTATTATACTAACCATATTTTGTATAATGTACTTAGAATTGCACATCGCACGTGTTTTGTTTAACTTTTTAATAATATGTGGAGAATGTCGTTGGTTATACATTTAATAACCCTGTAACTTATAATTATATGTAATACTGTAATGTGTAACCGTTTATTTTCCCAAATAAATAAATAAGAAAAATAAAATAAAAAAGACTGGACTGTTTGTGAGAATCCTTACAAAAAACCGTATTATAGTTTTTCTGAATTGGAAATCGAACGTAGAAACCCACGCTTGCACTACTAGAACATTTAGGCAGCCGGCTGCACGTATTGCTTCAATACAAACTATTGACCATTGACCGATCTGTATTGTTGACAATCATTTGTTATACATTGCCTGGGAAGACAATGCCCACATCTCATGCCGACTATGAAAAGATAATATTTAGCTTTATTATCAAACAACTTCATTCAAGAAAATAAAATTTGAATATAATGAAACCCATAGTTGGCCGACTGGTTCCTAGCCAGTAAGGGATTCCGAAGAGTTGCACAGATGCAAGGAAAGTTCCACGAGTGACGAAACTTAAGATCGTCTCTATTGTTTCTACTACAGCATGAGCATTCCTAAGTAACGCCCGTGCTGATTCGACAGAAGAAGAGGGGATTGCATCAAGGGGATCAATAGTAGCGAACTTTGTTATGCTTATTTACAAACATCATACAACATAGAGACCACAAGATACTCGTTTATTATGTTTACCAATCGGCCTGCCAAGCGGGGTAAAAATATTGATATCCCCATGACCGTTCATTGAAGAGATTATGAAGAGCCTCTATACAGCTGTGGACTTTTGTGGTCTGGTATTAAGACACAGTTTCCTTGTACCAAACCCGACGCACAGATGAGTAATAGGTGTCCGTTATATAAATTATACGATTGCCTTCTGTATTTTTCTAGAATACAATTAGGGGGCACGAGCATCAGATTCAATGAAACAACAGTCATTGAGATGAATATTACTCACCGTTATATGTTATATGACAAGCTATTACATATGGAAATAAATTTGTGTCTATAAAGTAAAAATTTTAAGCTCGCGTTACACTTTTTTCGACTACAGGTTCGAAAGCCGTGGTGTATTTAATAATGTACGGACTTTTAAAAAATCCTTTGAACTACAAGATATTTGACCCATATTAGATGTGGCAAACATAAAATCTAGTTTCTTTATATTGTGTCTAAAATTTACATACACTGAGATCCAGAACAACTATTTGTACGCTATATAAAATCTTCACCGTAAGGGAATCGAGCTCGCAACTGGTAGCGCAGAAATTCATTCTCTTAGCCACTGGGTCTCTTGCCGTCAAGAACTATTTTAAACCTATATGTTCCTTGACTGTATCTATGTTTTCAATGTCTATGCATTGATTTCTGGAGAGTAACTACAAGTTAAAATTACCTCGCCAATAATCTTGTCCAAATTGAGAATGTCGTTGACGAAACACTGTCCTTCCCAGCGGGCGCACTCATCCTTGTAAGTGAAGGTCTCTCCAGTCGGCAAAGTCACAGTCATATTCTGGACCAGTTCGTCTAGCTGTCGCAACTCCTTCCAGACCTCTGTTCGTAACATATTCGTGTTATTGTCTTTCGCTACAATGATAACTCTTCCAAATCGCCCTGGGAAAGAAAAAAATTTATTAGAAACTATCGTAAAAGCCCGTTCTGCTTTCCGAAGTAAAGTAAGTACAAGTTTTGTATGTTGTGTTTTTGTGTGATGTTATGTGTGACTTCTGCACGTCACTGAATAAGCGATTTAGCGCTCTTGTATGCTCAGCCCATTAAGCAATGTGAAATAATTATGACAAAATTCAACACTGACAAAACTTGCTAGGCATTATCTGATTGATGCAACACTTTAATGGCGATTTTAGCACTAAAATGAGAAATAAGGTGTGACAACCGAAATAACTAGTGTGACTGGTTTATTGTGAGTTGGTGTTACTTATTGTTTAGAAAGAATAAAGTAAATATATTTTAACAAACCAGCCCGTGTTATCCTGCCGACATTAAACCTATGTGAATAGTTGACTTTGAAGTTTTCCTCTACAATTCTTCTTTCATGTTTGCCTTGTCCGCTGACTGGGGAGAATAAATACTCTGGGTCCATTTCGTAGTGAATTCTTTGGTAGCCAGTGATCATAAGTAGTGTGAGGAGAATCGGTATGATGATGAAGTAGCCTGGCTGTCTGCCGACCACTAAGCCGAGTTTGTAGAAGGATCTGTTCAGGACATCGTCCACTATTGTCAGTCGGCAACCCATCTGAAACAAAGAGCGACATTGTTAGTATCTGTTAGTGATAACATACTCTTAGTCATCACTTAGCTTATACCTAAGGATACTATTTCAGACCATTCATTGAAGTAAATAGAGGTATTCAAAAGTAGTTTTAAACTGTGCGGTTCAACGAATTACACTTCCTTAAAGATAAAAACTTTTTGTTGATTTGTCACAGTAAAGCCTACACCGGCTCAACGAATTGATTGCTTGTGTTTACTTAAAGAATTCGTTACTTTAAATAATTTACTTAATATAACATTAGCAATTCTTTTTGTACGGTCATTTTTGTTCCTTTAAATTTTAAACTAAAAAATTAGCAATGTTTAGAAGAATATGTAAGTTACCTGATATGTTCTTAACTATATATCTACATACGATTTACCTACTATCGGGAAAATCGTTTGGCTTTTGATTCTCGGTCTTATAAACAAAGCAAGGAGTTATTAAGCGCGATATATATTCCTACCGATTTGCAAGTTACTCTAAAGCTAAACCGATTTATAATTGCTGTAGGGGAGCGGGGGGCTAGTTGTAACAATTTTTAGTTTTTTCATTGGTGAAGTCAAAATATTGAATATTTTCATCATGAAGCACTTTAAAATAAGAGAACGTCTATTCAGGTATCAATCAGAATGATTATTGGGCTTAAATTGATGCGAAATGCTTGTATAAATGACTTTTTGTGAAAGTTGGAGTATGTTACAACTTACCCCGTTCTTGGGGCTAATTGTAACTGGCGTGGGGTAAGTAGTAACAACATAATAAAACAACATATTTGTTCGATTTTAAGGTATTTATTGTAAATCAATATGAGATATATTACTTATAAAGTATTTATTACAAACTAATGAGGTAACCAGTGTTTCTTTATCAACATTTTGATATTTTTTGTCGCTTAGTATCTATTTAGTCTTTTAAACAAAATAACAACATTTCTATTAACAGACAAAATAATTTTCAATGATTGAAAAGTGATATTTTGAGTGATTGGATTTCTTTTCATGATTTTTTGAAACCAATCTGCTCCAACCGTACCATTTTTGCACCAAAACGGAGGGATGTTTTTAACGCCTTTAAATAAGAAGTCGCTAAATCTCTTACATTCTTTAATTTCTCATCCTAAGACAAAAAGAAATTTGATTAAGATAAATCTGTTTGGTCTGCAATAGGTAAGACCTTTGCACAGTAGTGGAATATTGTATTTGAATTTTGTTACAATGTGCCCCAAAATTTCGTTACAACTAGCCCCATGACAAAATTTTGAATATTTTTGATTATTGAAAAAAAAGTTTATGTTATTATCCAATGAAAGTAGTTACGTACGACAGCTTAATGTATTGACTATATAAATTAATAGATACTCATTTCAAAAAGACATTGCCGTAACTTAGAATCAAACTTTACGAACTTAATTTTTTTATATTACCTGGCTAAAATGGTGCACCTACTCATGAACACTCATTGCGCTCTCCCGCACCTCACTTACTGTGCTTGCGTCATAGGCCCCGTTATAAGGAGCAGATTAAGTATAAATTGGAAACAAAATATTCGAAACCTGCTGAGTAATTAAGCTGTTACTACTTACCCCTGTTACAACTAGCCCCCCTCTCCCCTAATTACTGCTTGTTTTAACCGTTTTATATTACGCATTTGGCTTGTTTTTATAAAATGTTAATTTGCCCCCATTTTAAAATGGTTGTAAGCATTTGCATTCAAGTAAACCTGGCTATTAATGACTATTGGATATAATGACTTCTATGGTGCTTTAAGTGCAATGAATCATGCGAACGTATATTAGCTTTAATGCCTTTAATAGGTGTCATATTTTTTATAAAGGAGGTCACATTAAACATTGTTATTATGATTATTAACGCATTATAATTATATCACTAATTATTCTAAATAGTTGTACTGGGAACATGATTAATGCCTAACTTTAATTAATAATAAGAACATAATGTTGATCTATCTTTGACTCACAAAGCAAACACGTCTCTATGCTAGTATTAAATTTTAAATTCTAGAAATATACACTCGTTTTGCTTGTTCATATTTAGAATAACATATCGCTTCACCATAAAACACACCAACTCAAATAGCGCATTTGAAATTACTGAAAACCGGAACAAATATTTCTTATAAGGAACGGCCACAATTTTACAACACTCAAGTCTCGCTAAAGGTTTTACCCTGTACGACGTAACATGAATGAGTATACCAGTAGATAATGCGTTTAATACTGTGGTAGAATATCGCCGCACAAATTCTGCGTAATATCTCACAATTACCGAATCGTTTGAGTTTACCGCATCGGCCGGCTGCGGTTTCATATTGCCCTGTTATCTCGCGTTTCTCTCATAAAACACCTACATTAAATTCTCGATTGCATTTAATATAAAATTTGGTTTCTTGATGTCGTTTTTGGATGATGTATTTTTTGTTCTGCTTTTGGAAGTTAAATTAATAATGTACAATACAAGTTTAGTATTTTGTGTTTTTTCGAATATGTGCTCATTGCAATGGATAATGTGCATATATGTTTTTTTTTTTGTTTTTGCGCTATTTGTATACCTTAGTTGTGCCAGTGTATCTGAGACTGGCTGTCCTAGTAGTATAGGATGTCGATATCAAGATTAGACGACGCCGCGGGCAAAAGCTTGTTTTTATTAAACCAGGGCATCATTTTAATTATACCTTTCAGATTTTTTGTTATTGATATACCGTAAGATAACATTTTTTTTTTGCAACCCATCCATTTAGCACTTTTGACCTTTTAACGGGATGTTTTACATGTCGAGTACCTACTTAAGCATAAGCTAAGCATATTTGAGAAGAATAAGTATCATGATTTACGACGTTTCTAAAGGACTGAGTGCAATAACGGTGATTACTTGCGGTCGTACCACAGATGTTCATTATAGCGTGGTTTACAACACCAGTACCTACTTGCAACACAGTACTTATTTAGTTGAATACCGTAAGAAAACTGCCAATTGCCTCATTAGTGTGGTCGCATGTACTGGATGTGAAGCTTCAGGAAATGCCTGGTTTGTCTTTCTTTAATTTCGAGATGGCCCAGACGCAGATAGGAATGATTAACAAGCTGATGTTAGACGTATAAAGTGATCTCGTGTGACATTAGATAAAATTGTGCTCAGTGGACTAGACCGCCTGTCTTTGGACTTAGTAGCATGTTGGTTATCAGGAACTCACAGTTTTACACTCTATTACATTGGGTAAATGAAAAATAGCAAGAATGAGAATATTAATGGAAAAATCCGAGATTTGAGCGTTTTTGGAAGCACAAGCGGCCGATATATTTTATTTCATTCCGAGATTAGGAATAAGCACAGAAATACTACTTCCAATTTCTTTGGGAATAATCTTCTTCTCCTATCGTGTCGGCATCAGCTATTACATGAGAACAACCAGTGCTGTAGTGAAAAGACTAGCCAGTTAGCAATATCGAGGCTAACTAGTCAAGGTGCACCAAAATATTTTAGATTTCGTCAATCGTTGAAGCTAAGCTTGAATGCCAACCTAGTAATCTTTATTCTAGAAACTGTTTTTTCGGTTATTTAAACTAAAACCCAGTAACACCGGTGTTTCGAGCAAAAACCGTGTATAATCTGTTTTGCAGAGGTCATCTCATGGCCGCTGACTTTCTTCGTCAGTCTCATTGCGACACAGTCGTAATCATTGCCACAAGCGAGTATCTAGCTTTTAATATTACTAGTTTGCATATAAATAAGATTTGGGGTCGTTGGAGTTCAATGAGGTTTTGAATGTTCATGATGAAAAGGCATTACCTAGAATATTCTCTGTAGCAGCAATGCGACACTGACGCATCGAAAGCTGAACAAAGGAAGGCTGTATTACCTATGTACAAAATTCGCTTTATTGGGTACCTAGGTACCTATGACGTGGTATTCGTATTAGTAATTTCCTAAACCTCCTGTTGTGAACTTTAATTTTCCCGACTACCATAATATAAATATGGTGTTCTTGTGTCAAAATTAATGGCTGGATGAATATTGTTAACTGTAGGATTGTCATCAACAAAATCCCAAATCCTCTCAAACTTGAAATAGCTGACTTATAAACCTGACATTCATATCTATGGATGATTCGTACACATTTTAGGCTTGAATGGTCCACGGATGGACCCCGGCCGCACCTGGAACGCCCTTCGAAGTACGACAAGTCCATACGGATGGAAACCCTAGATAGGTGTCTTCATCTCAGAAGTAGCACTAGGCAAGCATCTGTCGTCAAAACAAAAAATTGCACAGCGATTTTTTAAAACTTGAAGCTGCATTTGCTCACCACGGTTTTTAATTTGTATCTGTATACAGTTGCTTGCCTTGATCATTAAGATCTGTGACACACGACTCTTTGACCAAAGGTACACACATCCACCTTCCATTGACTCCACGATATTTATTGTTTCAGCTGTCAGTGTAACGGATGAGTTTGTGGTTGTCGCTTTGTGCGCATCATTCACCAGGTACTTTAGGACAAGGACAAGTGTCAAAACAAAAAAGCTGTATATACTGTAGGTATCTACTTTTTGGGTTCTTGAATGACTTAGGCTTTTAGCCAAAGAGGCACTGGTCTACTTGTACTCTGAAGATGTCTACTAAAACTAAGATAAATTACGAAAAATATTGAACAACAATGTCGATACCGCGCTACAAAATCTTACCAAAACCCTGCGTTATATTTTTCGTATAAAATGAGGCGCATGAGTGTTGGCGTGAGAAATAACGGGCGTTGATACTAAAGCTTGTGTGAAGGAGCTCTTATTTTTCAAATAATTTTATACCATTTTATTGATATACGTTTCCTTCTGTTAGTTTTTAGATAAACAAACATTTATGTAAATCAAATGTTTTTCTGAACCTAGTTCGCAGATAATACCTAATACCTTCATTCAATTAGATGTGGCCTTAACTGATGGCCTTACCTTAGTTTTAATTAATATAATAGGTGCCTAGACCTAATATTATTGGCTTGTTAGATAAAGTATCACCGTTAAGAATTCATTCAAGTTCATTAACCAATTAATATGTTTGTTTGTGTAAATAATAATGACCTACGTACGTCTTTTGTACCCTCCCCATGTAGTACCTATTTACCTACCCCCTACTAAAATGATAAATTGAAATCAAGGTCCAATAATCCGTTAAAAAAATTCGGAACTTCATAATGATACTTATCACACCTGGTGGTATCCTAGGCATTCATTCCCCGCTTGGTAATTTTCCCTCCCCTAGTGATGAAATAAGCCGTGTGACAAGTGTGTTCCGGCTTCATCACGAGTAATGTGGGTACACATGATTTCAATGTATTGAAATCTACCCGCATTGGTTTTGAAATTTAGAAAAGACGCCTGCGCCGTCATTTGTTATCAGACTCGGAGCGGAATCGTACCTCCTTTGGTTTTCGAATTATTTAGAACGTACATGTTGTTTGTAGACTGTAGATCATAGATGTAAAGGTATAGATAGTATTTTGGTTCCGCGCAAGTTTCCGTTGCATGCAATCCGCAGTGTAAGTGACGAAACAGACAATCGTTTTGGATTTGTTAAAATATAAAGTTTAGTTACATGAAGCGTTTAGTGATACGTGGTAGTGAATGTTTAGGCAGGCATGCGTTGGGTGCCTGCCGCAGGGACCACAGGACCAGGAAAAGACGTACAGCACACCCTTAGATATTCTCGTGTTTCTCGTATTAGTTATTAGTGTTTTAAGATGTGTTGTTGGGGATCCGAGATTTTTAGACAAAGTGTATGTTTACTAGTTCGTATGTCATGTGAGTTTACGTATCTGAGCTGTGACCTTCGTGGCTATGGGTAAGTGTTTTGTTTGGTATAAACTAGAGTTTTCTTTAGCATTTTTCGAGAAAACCGTAGAAGTCGCCAATCGCACTATGACCTTATTCTCTGTTTACATTTTCCTTATATACAAATTAATCTAAACGACTAATTAAGTTTGTAAGTGTTTAAAGACGTAATTCTGATAACTATGTATGTAGAACATCGGCGTGGACCTCCTTGACCGCCTGTACGGAGCTACCTTTCACTTATATACACTTTATATACAGCGTAAAACTTAATAAAACACTGGCAGCCAGTAACTAGGTCAAATCATACAAAAAAATAGACAGATGACGTCGAATGTGTGTCGGTGATGTGAATTTGTGATGCTGACTTCGTTTTTTGAACCTTTTTCACTGTGGTCAATTTATAAATTGATTTGCAAACGTATCTAATACCTAAATAAGTAGATAATACATGACATTAACATTAGACAAAATTCAGTTACGCGCGGCTACAATATATTTTCTAATAGTTCGGGTAAAAAAATTCTATGGCCTTGCAGCACTCCCTTTTAACAAAATGCCAGTATTTTACCTCACTCAGAAAAACTGAAATAAAGATTTCCGACATAACGTATTTTAATAAAACTGATCATTGACCCCAGGACCAACTATTATGTATTAGGCAGATCAACGGCAGGGTTGGTAGGTACAGAAGGTGACTGTGAGTTAGTAATTAGCTTTTCGCGCTACGGGTTGTAGATTCGATTCACACACCGGACAAATGATCTATAAATAGTTGTGCCGACTCTGGGGGTGCAAGGAAAGAGCCTCCACAAGTGACGAATCATGAGATCGTCTCATGCACTCCTGGGTAGTTAGTTCTCTTTGCGGACTGGCTAATCTTTCCACTAAGGCGTGAGCGACCTCCGTGTGATAGCTCGTGCCGACTCGATAAAAGACGAAGAAGAGTCTGAGTGTATTTCAGATTATTGTCTCATGTCTGTTAACTGTTACCACGAGTAAAACAGGACGGATAGTGGTAGTGATGGATAGTGGATGAATACAGGAGGGAAAATAGAGTGGGCGAAAGTTCATATTCATATTATTTATTTGCGTTCCACAATGTAGGTACAGTAGGTGTTATATAATAGGCTTAGAGCTAGGCACAATCATGGACCCTGTAGGACACAGCAAAAAGTACTTAAAATAAATCTATAGGTAAGAATAATAATAAAATTTGTAAGAATAATAACATAATAATTAGTATATAAGTTACTCAATCACTGTCGACTAAGTGTATCGTAGAATGTAGACGAAACAAACGTTTATTAAGACGAGCTAGAATACTATAATTGTATCGAGAAATGTGCCTCTCTCTATAGCTTGTAAAATATACTAATGATAACATATCGTAACCGTTATTCTTGTGCAACGAAACAAGAAATAATGCATTAACAGATGCCAGCTATCGAGTCATCGATCATTATCTCTAGTAGCTTCCTTGTCTCATTGCAAAGCTATCAGAATCTGGGACAGGGTACGTATGAAGAGAATTATAATAAATAAAAATTTGGTTTAAAAAATATTTTAGTGTTTGCAAGTATTATTGCTGAACTTGAGATTCTGGGTTTCATTGCTGATTTTGGTAAAGTGTTAGTAAGTTTTCTGTATGGTAAAAGTAGTCCGGGTTTTAGGAATTCACCCAAAAAATGGCTCCAAACCTTAACAAAAACTTAGTATGATGACCAACTTCTTTTGATTTTTACACTTTTTGGGTTTTGACACTATCCTTTAGAGATTTATGATACTCTCAGAAAGAGATGAGGTAACTTGGTACATTACTTGATTCTAGAATAATCGCTCTTGCGTTTTCAGTTACTTTCAGAGTATCGTTTAGCTGCTGACTTCTGACAAAATTGCATTGAAATACGTGCAAAATAGGTGTTTGGGCGTTAACGTTTCTTACATCGAAATCTTAACGAATCAGTTTGATTTTGTTAGTCAGTCTCTATCGTTTTGTCAGACTATAAACTAGGTAGACAAGTTTTGATTTTTTCAAAATTTTGTTTTATTTAATAATTATCACTAGATAAGTGGAAGTATAAGGAAGATTTTTAGTTAAAAAAATGCAATTTGAGGGTTAATTATTTCTCAATCTATAAACAATATAAAAAAAAACAAAATCGTGACGACCTAGTTTTTACTTGAGTCCATAACATATAAAAAAACAGCTCATGTTTAGTGGGGTAAAAACGTTAACGCATTTTGTATGAAAACTTTTACTTAAACTATAGTCTTAAGATGATAACGATATGATAATAAGAAAAACCTACATCATAAAGTTATAAATATTGAAACAGTATTAGACCAAATATTGACATATTAAAACCCAGGAAAGTAAGCATTTCCAACACGTACGTTCTACATTTACAAATTAATGAACTCATTCTAAAGACTGCCTGTGTGATGGCGAGTGATCTTTAGCGCGCCTAATGAGCTCGAGGTTTCGGGTTGGAATCTCAGGTTTGGCAAAATGTTATTTGATAGTTCTGTTTGACAACTCTCAAAGCGTGTTTCCTGAGGGTGAAGTCCTGGGGTTAATCCTTGGGTTGGGCAAAGCGTAATTGAATTCTTATGTTAGACAATCCTTAGAGCTTGGAATTGTGTCTGGTTGATGGCTATAGGCTCGCTGGGTCTCATATAATTGCGGTAGGTATTCAATGGGGCTTTCAACTCCTCCGCCTAACCTTCCAGCCAATCCAGTATCTTAAAACGCCTGAAGCACCCGAATAACCTCCTATCATATATATCCTGACTGGCTAATCTTTCCACTACGGCATAGGCGATTTCAATGGTAAGTATATCTTGTGCCGACACGATTGAAGAAGATGTGAAGCTATGTTTGTACTCATATATTATAGAAAAAATCGTACCTAAGGGACAAATGAGTGAAGATTGAGGTAGTTTGCATAATGGCCTTATGTCGTAATTAGTTTATGTAAGAGGTCGTTACTCTTGCGAACTCGCACAATGGAAGGTAAATCAAATATGCAAGAATGTTATGCCAAAAGGCAAATTGAGGCGAGATTACGGTGTTTGATATAAAATGTTGTTGATATAAAACGAATATATAGGTAGTATAAATTGGGGTATTATTTATGGCATCGATGAAATTAAATGAAATGAAATGGTTTATTTTGCATTTTTCAATCTCTCTTACAGGTTTTTTTTTTAACTGGATGGCGATGATGTGGCTTGGTTAAAATTGTGATTTTAAATTATGAGTGTTCTGTAAATTGTTGTTAGGTATAGCATATCTTTTGTCTTTTATCTATGCTGGACTTGGAAATCGATTTCAGGCCCGTACTTAAAACGACTAGCACAATGAGGTATTAGCATAAGTAAGTAAATATTCGCAACAACGTTTGGCTGAACTAGAGTGTAGTCGGTGTTGTGAAAGTATGCGCCGGCGCCGGTCAACGGCTCTTTACGTCATGTGTCAAATGACTAGAGCGCGATCTGAAGCAATTGTCCAATGTTTGTTTATATTTCAATAGTAAAACAAACAATGAAATGTTTTCACCAGAGCTACAGCTAAATGAAAACAGAGTAAAGGATGAGCTACTAAGGTCTACATGGATGATTTGTTTTATTTAACGCTGACAATTACGGAGATAATTACGGGGTTATGTCACAATAATATCGCATTTCTTCGATGCCGTTACACAAAAGGGCGAGCCTGGCTGCTAGGTACTTAGAATATTCTAACAAAACTATTAACAATGCCCAACCCGGGTACCAAACCCAGGACCTCACGCTTAGCAGTTGCACTTGTGACCATTGAACTAATGAGGCTGTAATTGACAGAGATTGACAATATTTTGCAAAATTCAGTTTTTAATTCCGATAACTGTAGGTATGTAAACGTGTAACACAAATTTATCGTTGAACAATAAAGAGTATTCTATTCTATTCTATATTTTTGAGGCTGACTGTTCTTAGGTCTTACATAATGTCTTGTTACACGCGCTACATTTTCGACATTGAACGTTTAATAGATACTTATGCTCTTCGCAAGCTCTGATATTACTTTGCGGCACTCAAACCCTGACCCGTTCACAAATGATTTTATGATTTCAGAGACTGTTATTTTAACACCATTATCATTTTTTTCAGCCTAAATTGTTTGATTAATTACTAGTTTGAAGTCGTTGTCGCCAGACCTTGACACCGGTTGAAATAATCCAAGACTAAACATGACGGAGCCACTGTCGCAATTACGAATTACGGTGTTGCCAAATAGCCGTAAAATCATAAAATGTAGTTATATCTGGTAATTTTATTGCAAACCGTGCGAACTCGTATTCTCTATTAATCTATTTCTTATGACAAAAGACAAAATACAGCCTATTTTTTCTCAGAAATAGCATCATGCCTGTATTCCCCGAAAGATTAGTCAGACGACATACGTGGTATCGAGACTGTCCAGGTTGCGCCAGGATATTCCAAAAGTTCAACCTCAAAGCAAGTGAAATGTTTGAATAAAAAATTTTTCTACGTGGACAGTTTGGGGCACAACTCGTCTTATAGAGATAACGGGCACAAATGCATTATGTAGATATTATATATAGGTACCTACACGAAGAGTGGACGATCTTGCCTATTAAAAGTTTAGGCTAAGGAGGTTATTGACTTAAACTTAGACAGGTGCATTGGTCTTAAGCCTCATAATAGTCATAGGTCACATAAATAAGTTAAAATAATAACGGTACTCTATGGAAATATATTTTAATCTTAGAATTTGACGCAGCGACAAATCACCAAAAAAAGCAAGGGAGAGGTTTAGTTTTCTTCAATAGGTATACGATCTCTGTTTACCCCGAAATTCTAAGTCTATGGTTTACCCAGTATTACAAAACTATGCCACTAGGTATCTGAGTGAGCACAAGGCATTATTGCCAATATAATTGCTTCCACTAGGTGTTAATTGTTCTAACAAATAATTTAAACACTCTTAGCACTTAGTACTTAGTTTACTAACACTGTATGCCATTATTAATTATGACACGGACCTTATTGATTCAATAGATACGTATTGAGGCCGAACAAATCAAAACTTAGTCAATAAAAATATTTACACATCATTATAAATGGTCAGTAGCTGCTCTTAAGGCGGTTAAATACGATTCGATCTACCTTTTGGCCGCGTCTTGTCGGATGGGAATCTTGACCATCTGTCTGGCCAAATGCCCGATCTATTTCGACAACAGAACGGGTAAACGTTACAAAATTGACGCCATCCTATCGTGCCGGTCATACAGTAGAACATTTTTGTCTAAAGTACCTGGTGTATCAGCACAATTGACACATTTTTAATACGCGGGAATTGGTCAACCAATCAGAAAGCATCATCAATGCGCAAAAGTTACGCGCCATCGACGTGAACGTGTGAACGCATTAAAAAAGACGGCATGGCAATCAATTTTTACAGCTCAAGTGCATCGCATAAGGTTGTTTATAATATATTTAATGTTTAGGATGTTTTCGGCAATTTTCTTTTCGTGTCTGTGCGAATTAAATTTGACGACGGGCCTTGATTTTGTGTCTTCCGTACGCAACGGTACCTACACGGTTCCTTACCATAGTGGTGACGTGTGTGACGGTCTTTAGTTTAAGTTAATTGTACTACATTTTATTTATATAAGAACACAAACATGATAACTAAGATAATATAATAACTACCTTGTCAATCAAAACATAATAACCAAATTATTAACCGCGTAATTACCCGGTCATACAGTAAATATTAAACAGCAAGTTATCAAATATAATAACGGCTTTATTAACTGAATTATGTAAGATGAGGGTCATAGGGTCATCTCTGATGTTACCTTGTTCCTAAACAATAGTGCTAGGGTTGTCAATGTTCGTATTATGCGTTTCTAATTATGCGCACGCAATGATAACGAACAAGTGAGCAATGGTGAGGCATCCTATGTCCTAATGCTGCGTGCTTTCTGCTGAGAATTTTAATGATCATCATATTATTTTGGGGACCGCCATTTGCAATTACAGTATCCAACTAAGTACTTAGCTTTGTTTTTAAATATTTCGTCAACGTGTGTCGTGTATTTAAAATGTAATTATAATTGTATAAGTTGCATACTTATTTCATCATAATTATACAGTGTACAAATATTGCTGAGGGCAAAAATACTATTGCATTAGCGAACAGAGGAGTATAAAAACCTACATATTAACTGATATTAGAAAGATTATGTTGGCATACCCATATAAGTAGAGTTAGCTCGACTTTGTTAACTTCATAAGGAACCGATGATCCTACTAATATTAAATGTGAAAGTTTGAATGTTTGTGAGTTTGTGAATTTGGATGTCTGTTAATCAATCTCTTCAACGACCGAATGGCTTTTCATGAAATTTGGAATACGAGCAAACCATGACTTGGTTTAGGACATAGGATCTTTTGTCCTGGTCGTACGTTCTCGTGGGATAATATTAAAGTGACTTAACCCTGTGATTTTTCGAATTCCGACTAAATCTAGTAAATCATAAACCTTTACAGACGAAGGGCGTGCGTGCAACCTTCTTATAAAAAATAATGATCTGTAAATCCGATTACAACACGTTTATGAAAAAAAAAAAATACGAACTCCTTTTCTAATATTTTATCACTTCCATACAAAAAAATGTAGAAAACTGTTAAATATTTGGCTAGCTGAGAAATGTTACTACACCTAAAAGAGTTTTTAAATGATAAATAATAGCTAGACATATAATTGATGTAATACAAAATTAAATTAAAACTGTTTTTATAAACTATTTAAACAAAATTGTATAAATTAATTTAATAATGTTCATTTAGTATTGTGTTAAAATTAATATAATATCGTTCGTAATTGTACGTATATGTATTTCAAATATTGATATTGATCTTGAATTGTGTAAAAAAATTTTATCTTAATTTATCTTACTTCAAATTTTGCAAGCCAACTAGGCGAAATGTTGTGCTTTGAATGTTATTAACACCTGTATGTAATGAGTCCATTTCATGCAAATAAACGTTTCTATTTCTCACATATTATACTTAATAATGCTGATGCCTAAAAGTATTTTAAGTTACTGAAGACTCAAGGTGCATTGACATCTGTCAGCGTCGATCCGCATTGTATCTACCGAAAATGGTTAATTTTGTATGAACGTGCGTAATCTGTAATATAATGAAAAATCTAATTCTCCTTTCTGATGCGCTTTACACTTAAGTATATGCATGTGTAGCAGTGATAGCCTAGCGGTTGAACGATTGCCTTCCATGCAGGAGGGTCCGCGTTCAAACCCGGCACGCACCTCTGACTTTTCGGAATCATGTGCGGATCAGAATTTGATTATCGCTTGCATTTACGGTGAAGGAAAAACATCGTGAGGAAACCTGCACACCTGAGAGGGCTCCATAAAGTTCTCGACGGTGTGAGTAGTCCGCCAACCCGCACCGGGCCAGCGTGGTGGACTAAGGCCTACCCCTTCTCATTCTGAGAAGAGACCCTTGCCCAGCAGTGGGACAGTAATGGGTTGAATTTATTTATTTATTTATTAGATGCATGTTTCGTTTGATGTGGTGGTCTAAGGGCGAGACTTTCGTTCAGCAGTGGACGTCTTCTGGCTGATGATGATGATGATGATGTGTAGGGTAAGGATGCCGAATATGAGATACCATTTTTATTTTTTGGCATAAAACATAAATTATTGCACTAATCACTATGAAAATTGCAGTATTCGATAGGATATTTAATGAAGTTAATATATGAGAAACCGTTTAGTTCTAAGTATAATACATTTTTTATTAAATCAAAAAATATTAAAAAGTTCAGAAATTACGTCTCAGGCAAATGGTCTCCTATTATGAGATACTGAGGGTTGCTAATATGAGATAGTATCTCATATTAGGGTTTGTGTATAGATTTAGAGAAAAAAGAAAGAAATCAATTTAAATTAAACTCTTTATTGGCTATATTCTCTAATTAACAACATAATACGCCTAAATAAATAGGTTTAAGTACGGCTTAATATATTTATGCAACGTACATAGGTATAATTTATGTCACAATCACAGTGATTTTCGAATGGCACTTATTAAACAGTATCATAAATCAACAAAAGTCAAAACTTATTCTAAATCTTAGATATTTAAACACAAATAACACAAAAATCAATCTGTTGTTACTTCTCCACAATCCTCATGACTCCACTTGAAACAGCCTTGACATTTAGCCTATTTTTCTCCTCTCTGAAAACTTTCCGCTGCAGTATGGACATTCAGCGTCACATGATTCATCATCACTGCTGCTATCTGCAAGATCAGGTAAAACTTCATCCTCAGAGCTAGATCTAACTGGTTCATGATCTGATAGTCCTTGGTCTTTATCATTGAAAATTGCTCATTTTCAGAGCCCCCGCGTGTCTCATATTAGGAAAACATCTATATTCAACAAAATAGCTGCCTATTATTTCTTAGTAAAGAAAATGCAACAAAACTGCAAATTTATCGTAAAATTCATGTTTTAATTGACACAATGACTGTAAATTAAAATCATTTAGTGTAATTAATACGGTTGTAACATACCTTGTAAACATTTGATGACAAAAATTTGGTTTTGGGGTTTCGTGAAAATCAGCGCGTACACAACCTACCTCCACCTCGAACTGGGAAGCACTAACACACGTTTCGATCTTTTGCCACGTGGCTTCTAGCGACAGTATCGCCAAATGGCTGCGGTGATTAGTTTCGCCGAAACCTAACTATCTCATATTTAGCGACTATCTCATATTCGGCATCCTTACCCTACGGGCGCAAGGAAAGAGCTTCTACGTGTGACGATATCTGAAATCGTCTAGCGCAAACTGGGCAGTCAGCCTTGATTACCACCATTGCTGGCTGGCTAATCTTTCCACTACGGCATGAGCGATTCCCATGAGATAGCTCTTTCCGACACGACATAAGAAGAACAGACAAGGTTTTTTTTCTAATTTTGATATGTTAGCTCCAATGAAGTTCAGTCTCTGTTAGTCAACAGAACCTCAATATTTCACATTACGTACACATAGCATCACGAAGTGTACTATTGTACACGCACATTTCGCCAATGCTGTTATTCAACGGGGTGAGCCCATTGCCATCTACCGGACATATTTCTAGACTCCGGGCTGCAACTAAGAATGTCCATACAGAAAAAACCAATAACACTGCTCGACCCGGGAATGGAACCTCACGCTCAGCAGTCGCGTTTACGATCACTAGACTAATAAGGCAGTCCTCAATATATCATCAACCTTTTAACATCATTAGGGCCAAGTTCACCGACAAATAAACACCCGTTTTACATAAACTTTCCTTCAGATAAACTGATGTTTTTTATTACTTAATAAATAACACTTCATAAAACATTTTTGTGTGAATTATGAATTATTAATGTACATGTAAATGCAACCTTTACTGATAAATATTGCGAAGCATTCTTTAATAAACTGTGGTAATATTTTACAACTAGTAGACCGAAAGGCCACGGCAATATACATACGGCAATACTAAGCTTATTAGTTAACGATAAGTCAAACGGATTTATAATGAAGTATTTAAATGATAAAACAAATGACTGTGCCAGGTTTTACATATTCATCATACCAGTCCAGCTTGTTACCGAGCAGAACGTTCGTGCTTTCGATTCGTTCACGGAACCAATATTTGTATTGACCTACAGATAGTTTTTCCGAGTCTAAGTATTTGTGCTTGTGTAATGAAAACCTTTAAAATGTATATGAGAATGCTCATCATCATCAGCCAGAAGACGTCCACTGCTGAACGAAGGCCTCCCTCAAGGGAGGTTTGCCATAATCCCCACGCTTGGCAGGCGGCTTGGGGATCGCAGTGGCTCACCGATTAGTGAGAGGCCGCTGCTGCCCGTCCTCCGGTGTCTGGCCGCAGTTTTAAGACATACCCGGGTCAAATGAGAATGCTCACACGCCCCCAAATCAATTTACAAAAGATTTTCATTACGAATAAACTGCTGTGTTGCTTTACACGACATAAACAGGAAGAAAACAGATGACCTATTTTGTCCGGGAGCTCGGTACATATTCATCAAGTCGTGTAGTATGTAGGTACATTCACTGAGAGTGTTGTTATTGTGTTGTGAACAAGTACACGTGCACTGCCGAGGCACAGTCGTTAATCTCACAATAAAACACACGTCAAAGGGGCGTGATGTCATAACAACCGGGTCACGAACAGAGTTATTCAAAAACTCATATTTTACATAATATTTGGCATGCATAATGTGATAAAGATCATACGTTACGTGAGTGTATTAAAACGCGGTTACAAGCTATTGACAAACGTTTGCCGTTCTCCAAGTTACGTTGTAGTACAATCCGCGTCAAAACTAAGTGATCATATAACGGAACATAGCATCACTCCTGTATTTCCCGAAGGGTTAGGCAGAGGTTTACTAGTGTACACCCATATTTCGATGCAGTTGAGTCCTATGTAATAGCGGGCACAGTTTCGGACTCCGTGTTGCTACTGAGAATTTTCATACAGAAAAACCCAATAACGCTTTGCCTGACCCGGGAATCGAACCCAGGACCTCATGCTCAGCAGCCACGCTTGCGATCACTAGACCAAAGCAATCTTAATGCAACAAAATTTAATAATATTATACTGATATGATTTTATTTCTTACTAGCTGTTGCCTGCAAGTTCGTCTGGGAATATTTTGTATTTTTTATCTAATTAGTGTTCTGCTGCAATAGTAAAAATAAGCCTATGCCCTGTTCCGGACCTAAGCTACCTCTTTGTAAAATTTCATAACGATCGGTTCAGTGGTTTAGTCTTGATGAGGTAACAAACAGACAGAGTTACTTTCCCATTTATAATAGAGTGGATTTGACTACATTTGGTAGGGGGAGGTGGAGTAGATCGTTGTGGCAAAGATTGAGTACGAAAAGGCAAAGTTAAAAGACACAAAGTTAGTTCAAAATAGAGAAGAATGTGATTTTTTATGTAGGGTCACCAAAAAGTGCGAATATTGATAAAACTTTAGGATAACTATCTATTATGTCATAATATATTTTTATTTAATATTTGCTCTTATTAAATTTCAAAGATCCGATATTATCATTGTCTTATTATGCTGACTGTATACAATACCTCGGTTAATAACCGTCCGATTTTATGGCGAGAGAGTCGCAACTGTCAAAAATATGTAAAACACGAAAATAAAAAGCATATGAATGTCACTTTAAGTTGTTGGAAGTCATGCTAGATCTATTTAGAATATAATATTTCATTTGTTGTAACCTTGGTGTTATCAAGGATCTTGACAGGAGTTGAATGAAAAAATATTGCATGCGCAAGGGCATTTAACTGGCAATATTCTTCTAGCAGTCCAGTATTGCAATATACACATTAAAACAGAGATAGTTAGGTATGTAAGGTCGAACGTGTTAAAGTAGTTAAGCTAAAAATCTAATAATACTTATTTTATTTTAATTGCCAAATCTCACGCCTCTAGACGAATTGGTAAGGCTTTGAATAACTTCATACATTATAGTGTCATAATCAATTCGTATGAAAATCACGTATTTATTATGTTGCGCAAGCGCAGGATTGTGGATGCATAGTGTTTATTAGCAGCGAATATAGTACTAATATCTGATTCATTACAGATAAAATAATTTATCCGTGTAATGACATCTTCAGTACCTACCACATACTGCTTCTGCTGCAGCAGTATCGTACTGCTTTTCTGTTTATGTTTTATCCTGTGAATCCATGGTTGCTCCCAGATATTTTATATTTAAATCTTTTGTACTTTTCAATTGACTGCCTCATTAGTTTAGTGGTCGCTAGCGCTACTATTGAGCGTGAGGTCCGTGAGGGTTCTATTCCTGGGTCGGGCAGTGTCATTGGATTTTTCTATATAGAAATTTTCAGTAGCAGCACGTGTTTAGAACTGTACTTGGTACAGGTCTGGTACTGTACCTGGTACTTTACCAGGCTTAATAACGGCATCGGCAAAATGTGAGTGCTTGTAGATAACCATTCGCGGAAGTCGTGATGCTATGTTATGTTATATATTTTTTAATTATAGGTTCAGTGATTTGCACCAAAATTCTCTAACTACATTCAGCCCAAAACAGCCAATGGAACGAGGTCATCGCCAAGGCTGTGTCGTGGCTGAGTCGAGGCGAATGGAGCACACGAGGTTGCCTCGAGGCTTCTAGCCGTTGGGCTTTCCTCATCCAAAATCCACTTCCGTACCTCTAATTGCAGTCAATTGTTATGCTAGCCCTATTTTCATGTGTCCTTTTCTAGATATGGACATCGTTATTTTTTTTCGGTTTTCCTTAATTAACTGTTTTGTTTCTTTTCCTTAACGGTAAGATTTATAATTAAATATTGTGTTCCAACGTATACTAAGCGCAGGACTAGAGCGCGTTGGGGTGGTTAACCGGCTTAATTAAATGTCTTTACTTTCTTGACTTTCATAATACTGAGCTCTAATTAAGTCAGTCTTTAATGAAACAGTATAAAACTTTCACGTAAATTAAAGTTGATATTTTTTATTATTCTTGTTTACTGTGTATCCAAATGAGAGCGCATTAGGTATTTATGTCAATAACGACATTGCTTTCGAAACTCCATTGTACCGGGTTCTATTCGGTAGCTTCTTGTTGACATACTGTGATTGTTCTTTGTTTGATTCTTGGCAATTATTCTTAATCGCGATATACCAATGCGCCTCGTCGCGTGTCGAGGCGCGCGCGCATCATCGCATGCATGCGCAGAACTCGCTTTCTATCCACGATATACTGAGTAAATTATTTACTTTACAATTAATCACGTTATGAAAGTAACAAATTCTTCGTGCCGCGGAGAGCACGGTAAATAGTCCGTTGTCATACGAATACCTATGACAGTCGTTCTGCGCAGTGTTCCGAAAAGTCTGACAACCAGGTCTGACCTTGGGGGATCGGTGGTTATCTTTGTATAATTATGTTGTGTGTTCAGTGATATTGAGCCGCGGGAAGCTATACCTACACAATATAGTTAAGAAAAGGTTGAGAATAGTATCAATTGCACATTAATTTCCATATAACTGGAAGAGTTCACGAAATCTGTAAGTACCAGCCAACCCAATAAATCGAAATACCGGATAAAGATGCCAAGTTATCGCGTACTCAAACGACTCATGCGTGGAATCGATGCATCCATCAATAAAATTCGCATTCAAACGATTCTCCATAATCTAGTCCAGTATTTACACAATTAACAGTTGAAAGCATTCGTACAGTGTTATTTCTACGCCCACAGCAATGAAAGTTGTTGTCTTGTCCTGTCTGACCTACGACCTTCTCACGCGATTTCCAAGAAGCCAAGCCTTAAAGAAGATTTGTGTGTATTGTTCACCAGCCGTTCTATAAGTAACTTGAGCCATGCATAACCATTTATTTTTTCGTCAGAGTGCGAAATCTCTATCGGGATTTATGAAAAAAATTAAATTTTCGTTTGGTCTGTTTGCGAAAGCGGGACGTGTTTGCCCTCACTGGGGACAGCGGGAGAGACAGTCTGAAAGCGAGAGTGTCCCGCCCAAAGCGGGACATATGGTCACGTTAGTCATGCATGTCTTTGATACATTACTTTGGGTCATGGTTGGTTTCTATATGATGATGCAAGTTTTTACAAGGTACGGAAGTGCCTAACGGAAATTGTTGAACTTAATAACTCGGTTATAACCTTTCGAAAATTCTATATACTAATTCTACGTCTACTAATTCTACATAACATAACATAGCCTGTATTACCCGAAAGGTAAGACAACGGTGTATTATTGTACACCCACATTTCGCCGATGCCGTTATTAAGTCCCATGTAATAGGGGGCGAGCCTATTGCCATCTACCGGGCACGGTTCCACACTTCGTGCTGCTACTAAGAATTTCCATAAAGAACAACCGAATAACACTTTGCACGACCCAAGAATTGAGCCTAGGACTACACGCTCAGCAGTCGCGCTTGCGATTATAGACCAATGAGGCAGTACAGTTATTCAAGTATTTCAAAAAAAAAAACGAGATTAATTTCGTTAATTCTATGATTAGAAAAATAAATAGTATTTTTTATAGTAATGCTTGCAACTCTACAACTCAGGAAACTTATTTCAAACAAAATAATCATTTTCGCCTTCTTTACTTCCACCAATTTCGTTGAACTTTTGTTCTTTATTTGCATACTGATCTATTAAATGTACTTATGTTATCTTTTAAAAAAAAAAACGTTACCGCACACTTGCAATAATTCCTGTATAGTGAGTGCGTTATTACACAAGTATTCACATGCACAAATATCCAGACCTGGAACAACTACCTGTAGGTCAGCCAAATATTTGTTGGAATGGAATCGAGACCGCGACTCAATCACTCCGCCAACCGTGCTGTCAGTTTAGCACTATCGCTATTTTTACAACCGATCAGATACTTGAAATGGCAGAAGCCTTTCATTCTGCAACGATGAGCTATTTACAAGCTTACGGCCATCGGTTATGTGTGCCGATCGCCGTGGATTGCAACAACCAACGTTGCGATAACTTTTGTTACAGCATGTTCCATCCACCCAGTGTTTCCGCTTGTTACTGCGCCACCTACAATTCCGTTCAGTTTCCGTTCTTTTCTTTCAATATCTTAACAAAATGTTTGGGATTCAGAATGTTTGCTGTTGGCTCGTGTCAATTGTTTCGTGTTATATAACATGTTGCATATTGTGACGCAATTAAGGCCACGAAAAGGCTCGTTAAGACATTGACCTGTCTGAATTTTAATAACAGGCTTACTTTGAATGATAAATTTGAATATTTTATATTACTTGTGATATTCATATTTATGATTTTATGAGGTCGCGAGTTAAATTCGCCGCGTGCAGAGTTCCAAATTTATAGATCCGTTTGAATCCGAAAATAATCTAACAATTTATATCCACGTGAGAAAAACCGTATGTAACAATAAATATAAAAGGTCGGTTCTGAAATCGTAATTCCATTTCAAGTACCAAGAAGTCTGTTGAAGTATTTAGTCTGCATAAAAGCAATGCGACAGTTCCACTTTTCCTGGTATTTTTGTAATGACAAAAGCTTTGGACACTGCCATGTCTGTGCGACTAATTAACATAGTGATGTCACTTGCACAGAGATATTATATCGTGTACCTCAGCTACCTGCGTATTGTCACAGTACATGTATTATCCAGGAAGATAGTCGGCCGGGGAGGGTTAATAAGCGGTGTCGCAAACCGTTCTGCTACGACGCCGCTGGTGCAATGCGGTGATGTAACGTGAATACTGCGACTGCCGCTAATCGTTTACTTTTATTCTGGTAACAGGTTACCACAGTGTATCTCTACTATTATATAGTTAGTAAATCGTAGCAGCTCTCTGAGCTAACTGTGAGGAACATCTACCAAAAAAAGAAGTAAATCGTAGCTATAAAGGTATGATTCCAAGATCCATGATAGACAACAGACTGGAGCGGCAATGCCGCTACTGATACATCGAAGAATTACATAGCGCCATAACATTACGCCTATATTCCCCAAAAGGCTCATTTTTCCAGCAATAAGGGGCGAGCCTATTTTCATCTACTGAGCACAGTTCCAAACTCCATGCTTTTCATTTCTACAGAAATACCAAACGATACTTAGTTTGACCCGAGAATCGAAACCACCATCTCACGCGCATCGGTCCCACTTGCGCTCACTAGACCAACGAGGCAATTTATATATTATAAATAAGTTATTTGATAGAAATAAGTGTCAATTAGTAGTTTAGCGAGGTCCGGGGCTGATCACAATCAGATCCAGGAAGTCCTCTCTTGTCTGTCCTCATAGCAATGCCCTAAGCCGAGGTTCGAGTCCCACTATGGGACACCCTTAGCAGTGTTGCTTAGTATTATTTAATTTGCTCATTGGAGGCCCTTCTGGTCTCGCCATTAGCCCGGTTAAGCAGTGAAAGCTCCCTGAGCTAATTGTGAGAGACAAGTGAAAGTGTCAAAAAAACAGGTCTGGGGCTGAATTTGATTTATCTCACAATCTTGTTACTTGTGATTAAATAGTACAATAAGTTATTTGGTCCTTATTAATTCAATATTATTAATAGTTACGGTTAATTTTCGTAATCTTTAATTGTATGTCTACGGCAGCCATATCAATCATTTGTCAAGACTTAATTGGTTCTTAGGACGTTAAAAACAAAAAGATGTAAGAAATATAGAATAGTCTATGCTCTTCATGTTTATTTTATATATGTCTAGAAGAAATAAAAAAACGTCATCCGATTTTGATTTCTTTAAACATTTTCAGATTCAAATACATATTAACGATTGTCCTGGGTTCAATTCCCGGGTCAGGCAAAGTGTTATTGGATTTTTCTGTATGAAGATTCTCAGTAGCAGCACGGAGTCTGAAACTGCCTGGTAGATGGCAATAGACTATTACATGCGACTCAATAATGCCACGGTGAAATGTGGGTGTATAATTACACTATATAAAGGATTTTAATATTATTATTTTTTTCATTGGAACGAAGTCGGCGCTCAGGTTAGAAACTGCGAGTTAAATATTGTATTTTCAACGCAATAGGTATAGAAACTCATTAATCTATAACTCAAGCATATCGTAGATCTTTACAGAATAACAGGTTAATTATAGACTGAATCATCAATACCTTTGGTATCGTAAGTAATTTACACGCCAAATTAATTCAGGAAACCAAGCACATGCTATGCCGTTCACTGGGCGGCCTCTAGTTTTGATATTAATAGGCCCAGGCAAAATATTAGTAGAAGGCCCGACAACTTAATTATACTAAGTGAGTTTTGCATTTTAAACTGCTCAGTGATTACCCAATAAAATATTTAAAGCTTGTAGGTATGTCTCATTGGTATTGTAGTTGCAAGCGCGACTGTTGAGCGCAAGATCCCGGGTTCGATTTTCGGTTGGGCTAAATGTTGTTGATTTTCAGTAGCATTGTGCCTGGTGGATCGCTATTGTCTCGCCCCCTATAACATGGGACTTAATACAGTATAGCTGAAAAGTGGGTGTACAAATGCCTTTGCCTAACCAACCAGCCAATACGTGATGCTATGTATGAATGCCAAACCGTTTTAAGATTCTGAAGAATAAATGTTTTTAAAGAAGGTAATAAATTAGTTAAACATCATCAATCTCGCTGCAATACATTGTGTCATTGTTTGGTGTGAATTCTATTTGGCACCGTCTTTTGTTTTTTGTGGAAAATGTTTTCTAAACTCAAGTCGCGTTTTTTGAATTTTTGGCAACTGACATTGTGTTTGCTGTTAGTTTTTCTTTTAATTCTAGAGTCTGGAAAAAATTATCATATACGTAGGCATTTTTTTTTTACATAGAAATTGTTAATGTTAACTTAAATATAAAACCTACTTGTATAAATTTTGTTGAATTAATAGAAAAAATCGGTAAAACGGTAGCTACCATCACATTCTATTGTGTATTTTTAAACGATTCGGAATTTAAGAGACGTTGCGCAATTTATCTATAACAAACCTAACGTTTTACATTAGATTGTAATTTAAAGCCACTTGCAATTTTGAAATGGGTTAAGGAAAATTTAAATTGCTAATAACGAACGCAAAAAGTTTAACAAAGACGCAAAACGCCCAAAAAAATAATTGAAAGCAATAAATTTCACAGGTCAAAGTAAAGTAGGTTTTAAATAAATCATTTGTTAAACTGGTTTTAGAGTTATTATGAAGATAGGATTATAAGAGAATTCTAAATTTGATATATGCCTATATTTTTTTTATACTAACCTAAATCTAAACATGGCCGTACTCCGCGGGTTTTTAAAATTGATAACGTTTTATAATCTGTCAAATGTTGAATTTTAAACATTTTGTAAACTTAAATATATAAATAAATGCTTTTACTAAGATTTAACCAAAAAAAAAATATAATCAATAAAATTATCACCTCACAATCCCATAAAACACAAATCATTGAGCATAAGATAAGAAATGATAAAACGATGCCATTAGAACATTTTTTACAATATTGAGTTTATGATTTCTTACAGTTGAAATTGGTCATTTTGGTTTTTACAAAAATGGTTTCTCCAGGGTGGCCTAAAAGTGATTCAATAAATATTCAGTAGGTATATTGTTAAAATTGATTTAAATGTTCATTTTAACTGTTTAAGGAATCGTAAACTCAATATTGTAAATATTGTAGTTAGGCCACTATGGTTCTCATGGCCTCAAATATCAATGATCAATTATATCATCGAATGTAATTCAATTAAAGGACTGGTTTAAATGATCATCTGGCAACCATGATTGCCATAGAAACCTTGAGTTTAACATAAAGGTTGTAAATTGGAATAATCAAATGTAAAGATACTATTTGAATTGATTAAAATATTTGAGATATTTCTATAAGGAATTATTACTTATGGCAAATTAATGCCATAAACTCGTTGTATCCGAATGGTCACGTTGCAGATTTCGTTTAGTGAATAATAATAATAATTGGACGCCATGTGTATATTTACATTGAGTATTTTAATTAAAATATTTATGATGCCTCATTGGTGTAGTTGTTACAAGCAAGACTGTTTAGCGTGAGGTCCTGGGTTCGATTCCCGGGTCGGGCAGTGTTACTGAGTTTTTCTGTATGGAAATTCTCAGTAGCAGCACGGAGTCTAGAACTGAGCCTGGTAGATGGCAATAGGCTCGCTCGGACGGGCAAAGGGTTATTGGACTTTTCTGTATGGAAATTCTCAGTCGCAACACGGAGTTTGGAACTGTGCTCGATAGATGGCAATAGGTTCGCCCCCTATTACATGGGACTCAAAATATTGAGTCCACATTTCACCCATGCTAATAGGCATGGGTGAAATGTGGTTTTACAATAGTACTTACACCTCTGCCAAACCCTTCGGGAAATACAGGCGTGATGCTATGTTATGGTATTATTTAATATGTAGGTTTTTTTTTGCCATAGCTAGGGTGTCTATACGACTGGTTATCTGCCATTGAACGTTCAGGACCTAAAATCAAGACAGATTCTCCACCAGCAATTACACCAAGACTACGTTTTAGAGCAGTGCTTTTATTTTTTAATCAAGGACTATGTAAACGTAGGTACCTACATATTTCACTTCTGGTTAAATTTTTATTTCCCAGTCCAATGTATCAGTCATACTTTTAATGACATACAACAGAGCTTTCTATGTTGACAAGGCTTTAATTAGATAAATATTAAGTTTCTTCAAGGATATTTGACATACCTATAGATATGGGTAAAAATAAGACTCCAAACCCTATTTTTCTTCATTATAAGTAGATAATTATAATCAATCTTTTCACTTAATATTTCAACCACCTACAAAGTACCTCCTTACCGAATGAACTCACTTTGTTTCAGAGTGATCACTCTCAATTGTTTATTTTTTTTTATAAGGGTGGAGCAAACCCTAATAATATTTCCTGTATCGTTGATGCGTTCACAAACACAAATATTCACATAGACTTACAGCCTAAACAACTATCTGTCGATCCTTCAAAAATTTGTTCTGTGCGGTAATCAAACTCACGACACCTAGCGCAGCAGTCGATCGCTCAACCACTACGCCAGTTATGTGGTCAATGTAAAATGACCTAAAATAAATTCAAACAATATATTATCAATATTTCAATAGAATGTTTTGTACGTTGCGTGTTATAGAAAAAAGTGATTGTACATTGATCTCATATCTAAATTAGATCTGTCATTGTCCGCGTCAGCATCGCATGCTATCTCCACGACAATCGTAGTAAGCAAGCGTGAAATTGGCACACAACATTTGCCATACATTGTCGGTTATTATGTCTGTAAAATCCCAGAAACTGTATGGTAATCAAAACTGAAAATTCCATGCGACATAAAAGTTTTGTAAAATTGAACGTTTGTATGGAATAATAGGAAAATACTACTACTTTTTTTAAAGTATATACTATGATGACTGTCCGCGGAAGTAACATAATTATTTCGTATTTTGGGGAGGCGAGAATGAAGTAAAAGTGAACTAAATGTCATGGAAAATAGGCATCGATTGTGGTTGTGATTCAACGAAACTTTGACGTCAAAAAAAAAACTGAAAGGCGTTAACCTTCCAACTGCTTGAACTTTACACTGCTGTTGATAAATAAGAATTAACTTATAGAGAATTAATTACTTCCTTTAGTACGTGCTTCCGCATGAGTATCAATGGCCACCATATGTAGGTACTGTACATACTAGGTGTTATATAATGTCCTGTGATGTCCTGTTTACCTTCAATGAGTTTCGATAAAAACGTCATGATACTGGTTGGTTACCTTCAACAAATAAGTGCGGATAATCAACCCGGGACGGCGATAACGTCACGTATTCGGGATCAAAATTAAATGGGAATGTCGAAATATTCGCTTTGCACGTTTTCGGCACACCACAGCTACAGATCATTATAAATAATATAGGCTTTATGATTCTGAATTACTGTAGTACACGTGAGGTAGATAAATTAAATATTTATCAGTGTTATTAAATCTTTGTGGTGAAGTGAACATTATAGTATAATTTTCTCTTGCACGGAAAAATATTTCCCGATGATTACGCTTTTGGTATTTGAAAATACCAAAAGCGCTATTTACTAGGCGCAGAATATCACCTTTAAAGCTAAAAGCCGTACGTAGCCGTACTCCACACTACATGGGGAACTCTAACACTAACACTACATGGGGAATGGAGCGCGCAAAAAGCGAATCGCTAAACCATTGCGCCAATCGGGTCATCAAACTAAACAAAAAGTAATTCCGAAAGCGGCTTAATGAGCCAGACGTTCAGTAGGTATATTATGTAGATGTGCCATATTTTCCGCATTCCATGAAAAATTAACAGCGAAAATTTAAATTTACAACATGTGCGAAAAAGAACTACCTATTGTAAACAAATTATGTTTTTTTTTATTGGTAGAACATTACAATTTTATCTCATTTATGTAAAAGTGTCGTCTCCATAAACCTGATGTTATGTGTAATAAATATTTATTACACTATGAATTTATTAACAACTTTTGTGTCGAGGACGAAAAGTTTACAATAAAGCCGCCAGGTACTCACATTTCATGGTTACCTATGTGTGATTTTTAATTAAGCTAATATGTTGATCTGCTGCTATCCTAATTGCTGTCATAAATTATAGTTTTCAACCTTAACAGTTAGCCGTGAACTCTAAATTATATTTTATCGATATTTGGTAATGTTACATTACCTTTAGGTACGTCTTAGGTAATCTGTAATTTGGTGCCATCGAACCTTTTCACATAGCCTTTCACATGCCTTTTCATGTATAATATAGTAAAATTCGAATAAATACTTACAACATGTTTTATTTTCCTTTCAAAAGTACATAACAGTGTAAAAAAATATTAAAAATACGTATTTAGCAAGTTTACACATTGTAAAACAATGCGTCTTGGAAGTGAATGTAAAATCGAATTCATTTCAAGTTTTCATTAATTTTAAAAAGGCGAAACTACCAAGCATTTACTTTGAGTGACGACAAGTTATTAATAAAGCACAATAATTAAGTTTACTCAAGAAGAATACACATATAAATGCACATTGTTTGTGTTTTTTTTTAAACAACAAAATAATTTATTTCTAAAATAAAAAGTAAGCATGTCGATTAAGTACTCCACCCAACATTTCCCGGATGAAGAAGTTCCTTACATAATGTAAGTTTAAAACACTTGTAAAAGTTGTAAAACAATGCAGTCTGGGATGCGAATGTAGTTGGATTTTAAGATCTATTAAACAATAGTGTTACATAATTGCAACGATATTACCTAATAGCATAACTTGTACATTGTTGAATGTGTACTGGTAGTACGGCACAGCTGTTGGTCATCAACATAGCAAAACAAAAATCGTACTGTAGGGGGAAGTCCCCCAGTGACGGACACCTAAGGTTTTCACAAAATAAATTAGAAACGATTTCGAGAAATGTAGCTTTATTCATGAATAAGTTAAGTCCACAAATTATAAAATCAAAAGCAATCATAAAAAATACAACTTCTACATAAACATATTTAGGAAACTTAATTGAGTTTTGGTAGGAAAAAATGCAATCTTTGACATTGGCACCTAGTACCGGACGGATTTAACTTCTAACCCAAAACGCTGAACACTTTAAAACATCCTACATTGATCACATATATATGCATCTCCACATTCAGCAATGTCTGCACATGCTTCACGAGCCCACCCTTGGAGCTGGAGCATTGTATTCAGTCTTTGCCATGGTCCTCTAAGTTAGTGTACTTGCAAGTAGTTCTTCCTATGTTAGACATTTGAGTGAATGGTTCCTTTTTCTTAGCTTTATCTCCACTTTTTCCTTTGGCGTTCACACCTTTGATTCGTTTCCCTTTCCCTTCTATTGCTTTTTGAACTCAGATCCCAGTGGATTCTCTTGGAGACTCTGTTAATTCTTCTAAGACCAAATTATTCGACAATTCTGCATTGCAGGACATCGATGAGCTAACCAAAGCGAAATCAGTGTAAGTCAGAAGTGAAGGAAGTTGCTATCAAACATTAATATAAATTTCTATCAAATAGATAAATTGTTTAAATGCATTTAAACCCAAACACCGCAATATCCAGTAGAGCAACTTTTGTAAACACTTCATTGACCAGACCAGCAATATCATAGTTGGTTATCCGAGACCCAGCATTTGCTCTCATCCACATGTCGCAGTGTTGGTTATATGCATCTTTGAATGGCTTCGTGAATGTTATATCCAGTGGTCTGTCGTAAAAAACAACTTTTAAACTGTCCGGTGTTGAGGGACATCTTTGTGTCCGGTACTACGGGGATACGTAATCTCCAAGATTACGTATGTCATACTAAAACTGTTTAGAAAATTAATAAAAACTTTCATCGTCTACGAATTATAATAGAACATTATCTTTATTGAAAAATAACATAAACAATTAAACACAAGATCATAGCTATCATACCCACTTGGAATTTATGTTACGCAGTGCTTTCCCGTCAAAAACAGCAATCAACCGCTCCCACCGTGACCATTCGCCTCACTGGCAAACCTCGTCCCGTGACCCTATATAGATATGTTGCACCGCGCCCTTTTCAATGATTTTTAAATCGAACGCATTTTTATTTGTCCAGATAGTGCGAGTGTCCGATGCTAGGTGCCGTCCGGCGTTACGGGACTTCCCCCTACTATGTTCGTACTAAATCGTCTTATATCTTTACGTTTAGTATCAATTCTAGCGTGATAATAATTATTTTTGTTATTTATATAACAAATGTGTATTTTTAAAAAATAATTGAATATAAAAAACAACAATGTTTTGAAAAGATAACCAATAGAACCAACCTGCTTTTGGAATCGCGTATCAAAAGTCTTAAAGCTTTTTCTCGGGTCCCGTGCAAAGTGATAATATCAGGAGAAATCTGGCCAGTTTCTTGACGTGATAATAAAACGTTAATAATATTATATATGTATAATTTTTTACATGGCAAAGGCATGGCATGGCTCCTATCTTTTACTGTCTATCTATCTAGACCTATTAAGGACCAGTCTTTATTAAAAGTGTTTAAATCTTTCAACCATCCATTTGGGTCTGCTGGTAGAGACGTATTTTTTTAAATGTTACAAGTACCGATGTCTCCACCCTGTACAGAAGTTTACGGAACATGGCTCTACGATTGTACGTCTACGACACGCTACGGATATAGGCACACATGCTTGAGTACATCAAGCCTTCCGAACCGCAACCTATACAGTCTACAGTCTAGACTGTTCACTGTCTTGCTTTTTAAAAACGTATAAATAATGTAAATCTCATTTCATCAAATCTCATGAAACCGATATGGAATATTTTCAGGCGGAATCAATCAAATCGTGTTTATGAATTTTCCCCTACAAATCTTCAAGGACACCGGTAGGGTATGGAAGTGTGATTGTCTTTTTTTGAAAGCGGTAGAGTAAAAATAGCCCTTTGAAATGTATTTTATGACCTCCTAAAAGGCAGCTTTATATGTAATAGAAGAGCTAATTGATTTATTTTTCACAAAGTACACTGTAACCGTTTTTTAATTCAACAGCTAGTAAAGACTAATCTCAAGAATAATAAATAAATAAATAGCGACAGGTAGACAGACATTATGATCTTATTTCACTGGTTATTGAGCAATTTGAACGCTCAGACGGTTGCAAAAGAGCCTCTTAAATATTGCTACTGCTAGAGCTATTCATTTTGTATAACCCGATATTCGTTGCAAAATGTTTCTCAGAAATGTCAAAGGAAGTTTGAAATAACAAATAAATGGTCACCAAGACCCTGTAATAAATTATGACTATGGTTGAATTCCTACTGGTCAAACTGGACGACCGAACGCCCACTCTTGTTTTTTACTGATAATTATTTTTCCCAGGGATGAGACCTAGGCAGATCAATGTTTCGCTCCCGAAGATCTATATTGTAAATTTCATCGAAAAAATTAGAGCCGTTTTCGAGAACGCGATTACAAATAAAAAAAAAATGTATATTATGTATATAAACATTGCTCATTTAATATACGATAAAGGTATACGAAAGGTCAATTCTCCTGAACTGAGTCAAAAAATTTACCGCGTAAAAACAAAAGCAAAATGCTGATGCAAATTTGTTGCCTTTCGTTTTTCAAATTAAGTAATACCATACCAGCCAGCTTATATCAGACAAAGGTAACACGTGATACGGTACCCAGACATTCTACTATCTAAATAAGCATATAGAAATTGATCCACTTTTAAAATTTGCATATTCTTACAAGACCATAGATGTTTTTATTTCAATGAAATATTACGTAAGGCAACACTTTCTGTGTTGAGGATACCATTTTAATAGATGACCAAAGACAAGTTAGAGAATGCGAAAAGACATGTATGCATAATAATTATTGCAGTAAAGTAATTGTTCGTACTATAGAAATTAGAAACTGGACAAAGATTCTAAATGGTATTATGTAGGAAACAGTTACATTTGTATTATTAGATGAATGAAAGTACTGGAATAATTTTAGGCTTACCTTAAATAATTTTGCAGATAAGATATATAATCTCTTCTCTCATAAAAAAGTGACCCGATTAACATTTACTTGTAACATTTAAAAAAAAGAGAACGTCTCTTTACCTTAATTAGATTTTTTCTGGAAACAAATGTCTGGCACAAACGGTGGCGATCTCTCTCGAACTCCAATTTAACCTTGATTCGCGAAGTTGTAGTTTTCGAAACGATCAGGTGTGCGTGTTAGTTCTTAACTAACCAATCACAATTTATGCAAGAGGACGTGACATGGGCACCGATCGTAATGTATTGTTCCATTAATTGTATGGGACATTACTTGCCTTATGTGAGCTATTGCTACGTATGTGTTACGTTAGGTTTCAGCGATAATTGACCAGACGAAGCAGTAAAATTTAAATTTCGAAGTCTTTCGTATGTCGTTTCGCCCTTAGTAAGGACTCTTTTCAAAAGAAAAAAGAAAGATAACCCGGTGTCTCTGTTAAGATTTTATTTATATTTAAACCCGAATTTAGACCCATATTGTAAAATTACATCATGACGATGACGTCATGTCATGCTTCATCGATCCCATGCTGGATTACGTAGGTCAGATGGAACAGTATAATATTACCATACATTTTTGGAGGCATTGATATACTTGTTAAAGTATCCTGGTGGGTGAAATAAGGATATTAAATAACTAATATAAAAAAACTAATATCTTTCGACGTCGACTGAAACACAATCGTCGAATTAAAATGTGTAATTACAAGTTCGAAAATAAAATTTCAATTTTACGTAAAATTTGTTGCATTTCATGTAATATTAATTTTTTAATTAACATCACCTGCAACTAATCTAATTGAGATTGGAGACTAGAAACAATTGGTTGCTAACCATTGTTTGAAACTCGCACGTGTATACACTAATTATGATTGTAGAATAACCGTCACCAAATATTATATCTTTGTGAAATTTAACTAAATTATTTTAACTTAGAAAATGTGTATATTTTTAGCATAATAATAATAATTTCGATAGTCGAGTTTACGAGAAAAAAAAATATCGCCCTGTCTTCAGCTGATTGTTCACTGTTCGGATATCACCAAAAGGACTCTTTTCAAAGAAAAAAAAGATAGAAAAGGCAAAAAAAAAAAACTATAAGTCTAAGGTTGGACACGGCAGGTAACCACGTGCTACAACGCCACCCTAAAACGTTGCAGGTACAAAAAAACTTTTGTTCAGCAGGTACCATCCAAAATAGATACGCGGAGATGTTTTTTCTTTTTCGGGTCATAGATAGGGATTCCCTTGGTGTAAAATCTCGATTTGATTTACAACCTCTTTTGTATTGAGAAGTTACGTTCTACTCAATAATGTTTAGGAGTATTTACTTGTTACTAGTGTGCACAGGTGATATTGTATTTGTAAGGTTTTATTTTTCACGTTAGTTAAATCACTCATTTTATACGATTTTATCTCGCTATTGCCCGCGACTTTGTCTGCGTGTATTTTGTATTTATTATGTAATTAGTATTTTGCTGCAATAGTAGAAATAAGCTTATGTTCTTTTCCAGATTCTGGAAATTTTACAAAGAGGTAGCCTAGGTTCTGGAATCCAGAACCTAGGCTACCTCTTTGTAAAATTTCATAACGATCGGTCTAGTGCTTTAGTATTTATAATAGTGTGAATTCTTGAGAACTGATTTGCAAAATTCTAAATTATTTAGAAACATCAGATAATTATTAAATCGTCTAATTAAAATATGAATGGGAACGGGATGGAAATTAGTTAACGATTTCGTATCAAGTTGATTCGCACTTTTTACTAATTATGCATTGTTGCTAATCAAATCGGTATGCCCATGTGCACAATCACATTTCTCCTGACGACAATGCAACCTAGCGCAGAAAGCTAATCACTGAGCTACTGCGCCAACCATGCCGTCAACATTTATTTACAATTGCATTTGCCCGCGATTTCGTACGCGTGGAATTTAGAATCTGATATTTTCTTGCGGTAAAATGGCACCTATATTTTAAGTTATACCTTTAGCAATACATCAGTGAAAACTGCATTCAATTCCATGCAGTAGTTTTTGCTTGATGCGTGTACAGACAGGCAACATTTTTAAAAACTGTTCTTTTGGCTTCTTTTTCTCTAATAAAGATCCCCATATTAGTTTTTCTCCAATATCTATAATTTACAGACATCAGCCGGTTATAATTTTTTTATATGTATACATATCGAAGAGCAATCCGTTCTCGACTTTGTAGTTTTATTCATATTTTTGTTCAGGCACAAACGCCCCAAAATTTTTGTATATCCGCGATTCGCTTACACGTCACACCATTAGCGAATTTGCTATTGGTTTGGTTTTAAAATACTTTGTTCTGACACATGTGTATACTTGGTGTGTACACAGTATTGATGTCCGAAAGTGCCACACTTTACGGTCGCCTTTTAACAAGCCTTTGTTTACCAACTGTTCTTTAGTTTAACGACAATACTCGTTGACGACCTTGTCAAAGATTTACACAAATCTACGTTCAAAATGTGTATATTTTAAAAAGATTTAGAGCGAACTCCAACCGAAATAATTTTGTTGAATTATATAAATCACATATTTTTTTTACATACGGCTTTTTTTATAATTACCTCATAACCTGTTTCTATATTATCTCACAAAAGACAAGTAACTGTATTAATTAAAATGTTAATATTATAACGTTGATTAGATATGAAACGCAGATTCGAATTACCTTGATCGTAAAAATAACAAAACATTTAAAAAGTAGAACGCTATGGCATCTATTGTTAATTTTTTACTATTTCTTCACTCGTTCACAAAGCATCACCTACTTTCTCTATGATCTAACTGATGGGACTGCACATCGCAATCTCAGATATCATATCCAGTTTCCTTCTGTATTGCGTATTACTCCGACCTAACCCACAGGTAGATTTCTAGTTACAGCACAAGTGCCATCTCTCAAGTTGTATCATTCTATCTCTTATTTTTTTAGCTGTTTTATGTATTTGTATAACAAAAAATCAGCCATAGTACATGGACATCTTTATATTCTATGTTATACTAAAACAATGATATTGAAACAAACAATAAATAGAAATGAACAACGTGTTTGCTAACAGCAAGGATTCTTCAGAGTATACCGTTTTAAAGAAGCTTAATGGTCAATTAAAGTCTACTTGAATAAACGGTTCTAAGTATGTTCTTGCCTTACGAAGTAGGCCAGTTTAGTCGATAATTATATTTGTTGTTATACAATAGTGAGTTGATTGAGATTTAAGATCGAAGACTTACAAAAACAAAACGAAAAAATGAAAAAAAAAAGACTTTCAGCGTTTTTTTTGCTGAATTTAGTAGAGCATAGTAAAGATTTTTAAGCCCCAATGTTGCCTTGATCTAGGAGTTTCGGATGTCAATTTTTTTTTTATATCATTTGTATTTCTAGCTTGGCTTCAATACCGATTGAAACATCTCCATGTTTCAATATATGGAGTGGTGTGGTACAATATTGAAATGATGTGGTACAATATTGTATTAGCATAAATACACACATAATATTTATTACACTTGGATGCGCGTGAGCATGTGAGCGCTAAAAATTTCTAAGCTTTCTCAAGATCAATAAATTATGGGAAACTTGAGAAAATCGATAACGTCATAACCTCATTACACATAGATTTATTTCAATATTCTGGTTTCTATTTTCTCAACATGACGATCATGTCATTATTTAATTAATTCTGACTATAGTATTAGATAGTCAAAGACAAGTAATTAGTATCTATTTAAACACAGATACAAAAGTTCGTAAATAACTATCTAAAGATATCGATTTGAAAGTATTTGCTTAAAATACCACGATTACTAAGTATTGTGTACCTGAACGAAATACTCAGAAGCGTGATACTTACTAAGAAGTTTGTGAATTTGCGTAACCTTTTTATTAAATTGAGCGTAGAGGTGACATTTCTCGGAGGGACTTAAATGGCTCTTTGAAAAAAACATTCGAGACATAAAAAATAGATAAAAAAAAAATAGGTACCAACTTGTACAAGAAAGCGTGTCCTCAGTAGTCAGTACCCGTTACAAATAGTCAATTACAAAAATGAATCAAGCTATTAGGTAACTATTAAATTAGACGCACAAATTATATGTAATATTGCGTAAAGTAGAGAATGTTTAATAACATTTCTGAGTACTGTTAAATAGGTGTGTTACATTTGCGGAAAATGTTACGCTACACCGCAATTGTATGTGTTATAAAAAAAAACATTATATTTTTATTATTATTTGGTCATCGTAGTAAAAATATTAGGTAATATTACACCAATTCGCAATGATAAAATGGTTGTTTTGATATAAAAATGGTCGCGAACAACCCGCGAGAAAGTCCGTCAACAACCGGACATTCCGGCGACGTATGTTGTAAATAGGTAGCCGCAAAACGAAACTGCACTATGCAATAAGTCGCTTCGACACCGTTCTTTGCCGCAACACACGAACGGACAAACAACTATAACAACAAAACAACGAAAATTACCTTGAATTTCCAGAGGGTTGCTCCTTCACGAAAATAAATCCTTCACAAAAATTTGTTCCGAAAACACTTAATTTTTTCACCGTATTTAATCACTGAACAGTTTTTGGTCGATTCACCTCACTTCATTCGAATACATTTTTAACAGTTTGAAAATCGAAAATGTCTCCTTTGAAAGTAGCGGTCGTTGTGCGCGGGCGCGGCTTGCGTCAGTCGCGGTAGAGCGCGAAGTGCTGGCGGGCGAGTACCCCACTACGCTGTCGACTGTGCTGTTGAAACAGTCTCAGATAAGGACCACCTCCACTTACCGCTTCCCGCCGCGAGGGCCCTAATCCTTTATGAGACGGGAGAGGAGTCTATGAACTTTGTCATACAATTTTTTGTCGTGTCATTGTCAGTGGAATTCTACGTATTCTCTACAATCTTTAGAAAGCATTACGACGTTACCTGACCCATTATATTGTCGATTTACTAAAGTGGTTTTGATTGTAGGAATTGAAAACATGACTTTCGAAGAAAAGTTTTTTTTATCCTTAACATTGAGTTATCTAATATATGTATAACTAGTTTCTGCCCGCAGCTCCGCCCGCGTTTACCCAGGATAAAATGTAACCTATGTCCTATTCCAGACTATAATCTATCTCTGTGCCAAATTTTATCCAGATCCTTTCAGTAGTTTTTGCGTGAAAGAGTAACAAACATCCATCCATCCATCCATACATCCTCACAAACTTTCACATTTATAATATTAAGTAGGATAAGTAGGAAGTAGGATAGGACTAGACATGTTAAAATGGTATCAAATAACCGAGCTACAAAATTTTGTGCCGAATAAAGATATGCTTGAAAACATGGAACGTGATCAAGGGGCTAATGGAAATTTGATACTTACCCTTTGTAGAACATTTCCTCTAGTGTTGTCATACGGGTTTCAAGTGGAAGCCCTTATTTTTAAAGTCTATAAACATACATAACTGCACTATATGTTTATGAGAGTGTAGATAAATAATCCATGATGTAACATAAAACCGACTGCCTCATTGGTTTAGTGATCGCAAGCGCGGCTGCCGAACACGTGGTCCTGGATTTGATATACGGTTTAGGAGAATTTAAAAAAATTTAAGTAGGAGCCCGGCGTTTTGGAATTGTTGTTCCATGTAATAGGCGATGAGGAATTGCTATTTACCGTCTGTAGAACGGCATCGGTGAAATGGTGATACGGTATAGGTACACCTATGCTTAGCCGTTCGGGGAGTACAGGCGTGATGCTATGTTATGTAAAATAAAATCAATGTTTTCCTTTCAAGTGCACTATGGACTGTGTTCAACGTCAAAATTTAAATGAGAGCGTTAAACTCATAAAGAGTCGAAAATATGGTAAACTAGTTTCCGCTCGCGGCTTCGCCCGCGTGGTTTACGAACCCTTACATTTTCCCGGGATAAAAAGTAGCCTATGTGCTATTCCAGACTATAATCTATCTCTGTGCCAAATTTCATCCAGATCTGTTCAGTCGTTCTGGCGTGAAAGAGTAACAAAGATCCATCCATCCATCCATCCTCACAAACTTTCACATTTATTATATTAGTAGGATAGGATAGGATATACGTAAGCAAACTCAAAATATTATTTTTATACGGAATTATTTCTACCAAGTCACTAGTTGTATCGTGTTGTGTATATCCAGAATCTATTTACGTAACACCGATTACGTTTGATTGAGTCTCGTTTGTACTATGTGACCCATATTTTTCTGAATACCAACTGATCCACGGTGATCAAACGTAACGCACAAACAAGGTAAACAAGTTAACTAGTATCGACTTGAATAATGTTCGTATCATTTCATCATGACTTCTCAGAACGCACACTTTTTCTAGGACAAAAACAGGTAAAAAAATTTAAAAAGCGCTTTTATCTGTGTCACCGTCTTGTCTTTGGACTGAGATGGAAATTATGTGAATCATTTTAAAACTGTACAATAGTTTTTGTAAGAACGATGCATCTTGGGCACGGTTGGCGCAATGGCTAAGCGCAGCTTTCCATGCTATGTGTATTGGGCTCGATTCCCGCATGGAACAAATATTTTATATGATTTACAGTCTGTTGTTTTGGATATAGGTGTGTGTATATGAGATGTATGTTTGTAAACTGTACTCACGATACAAGAGAAATGGTAGTGTTGCACACTGTACAAGTTTTTTCTATGATATCTTCACCATCACCAATGCTAGCTCTACTTTGGTACTAGACGGCCGGACTATAGGAGTAACGAGCAAAGATTCGTATAACTCTTCAAGAGAAAGCTTCAAGGCGAGAGAAAATAAGCGTTATTTGAGCTTGCGTGATCCATCCTCGGCAGCATTATCACTCACCATCAGGTGAAGTGCTGCCAAACGCACTCAAATGAGTAGTAAAAAAAAAAGATCTTTGAACCCTTCCTGCTTTCAAATACATAAAGCATATGCTAGCAGCATTAGGTACTGTTGTAACTCCCTAGAGACTCAGATTCACCCATGGTCAGACTAATTGGAATAGCAGCTGTAGTCATGCTTCCTCTGCGACATCAAACGCTGTCAAACGCACTAAGTAACAGTTATTGCGAATATAATGAAGTTTGACCTTATCACTTGGCGGAATTGCCAGGAGACAAGCATCTCCAGCCTTGTCTAGCGGAGTTATGCGTTAATGTACATTTTGATCGTTGTATCACATTCAACATTTGGTGCGCAGGGTCGCCACGCCCACAGTACGCAGGGGCGTTAAGATGGGTGTCCAAGATCTCGAGCGAAATAAAATCGTACGAACATTGCGTTGTATTTGTACCAAAAATGTCCAAATTGCCCTCGGCTTTTAGTACATGTCAGTTATCCATGCAGTCCCATCCAATATTAATGCATCTACGAGTATCACATCTGGCTAATCCTTCCACATAATTATTATTATTATCTCCATTATTTATTATTATAATAGTCTGATGATGTGACAAGTACTTTATGACAAAAATACATTGAACTCTTTCATTATTTGATCTTGAGATTGTTTGAAACGTTGTTAGTGTTCTTATTGGCTTTATGTAGGTATCGTTCTGATGCACTTAAAATAACACAGATTTACTTGACGATTAACGTATTACTTTGATGAGCAATTTTATTTAATCATAAATTGTATTGTGTCTACTTTTTTAAATAAAACGATCCCCACACATATTTTTATCATAAGTGCTTTTACAGACAGATCTTTGAATCTCGTTCACTCGGATCCGGACCAACTAGCTGTATATCATACAAATATTATTTTGTTCCGTGCTGGAGGCTTATGTCTCGTAGGTACTGTGGTAAACGTGCCAATTAACTGAAAGCAGATGATTCTAAATACTACAAGTAGAAATTAATTCTTCAATTTGTTTCAGTTTACAAATGTATACAGCGCCTAACGCATTGGTTTTGACTTCTATTATACTATTATCTTAATTCTGAGTACAGTCAGCGTGGTCGTTAGCTTGCGCACGCCCATAGAATAGAGTAAAGCTCACAGGTTCCAAGCTAACAAAAGATACACTGAAAATTAAATCTCCTTTGTTATCTTTCAAGCTTTATTTATTCTCTTATTGTATATTTAGTGTCTTTATCTGTTAAGTTATTGTAATAACGTGACATAACATAACATCACGCCTGTATTCCCGAAGGGTTAGGCAGAGGTGTACTATTGTGCACCCACATTTGGCCGATGCTGTTATTAAGTCCCATGTAATAGGGGGCGAGCCTATTGCTACCAATCGGGCATAGTTCCAAACTCCGTACTGCTACTGAGAATTTCTATACAGAAAACCCAATAACACTGCCCGACCCGGGAATCGAATCCAGGAGCTCTCGCTCAGCAGTCGTGCTTACGACCACTAGACCAATGAGGCAGTCTCGGTGATAGCGTCGTATGAAATGAAAAAATGTCTTGTGAGTGAAATATACTAATTTTATCTCATGTGAAACTAATGTGAGATTTCACTCGTGCATGTTCTAGCTAGCGAACCATAGGCATTACCATTAGCGTATGCTATGAATATAGGTCCTGGCAACGACAGGTTTAAGATATGGCTTACTTTCCCTTATCTTAGCTCCGCTCGCGTTTTAAATTGCTGTTTGAATAATTCGGTTTACACTGTATTGTGAACCTCGTTGTTATTTTGTTTTATAAAATTACTAGCTTCCGCCCGCAGCTTCGCCCGCGTGATTTACAAACTCGTACATTTTCCCGGGATAAAAAGTAGCCTATGTGCTATTCCTGACTATCATCTATCTCTTTGCCAAATTTCATTCAGATCCGTTCAGCTGTTCTGGCGTGAAAGAGTAACAAAGATCCATCCATCCATCCATCCATCCTCACAAACTTTCACGTTTATAATATTAGTAGGATAGGATAGGATTATTACGTAGTAAAGTTATTGATACGTAGTTACACACAAATAGATTAAGTATAGTAGGTACCATTTTTGTAGAGATAATGCAGAATTTCGATGTTACAGTTTCCGTATTGTCTACTGGAGAAATGTTGAGTTCTTTGTGTTTAATCGCGGTCCAGTATCTGGTTCTCCTCCCGAATATTTTAAATTCTCAGAATAGTTATACTAGGTCATTTTCACAGTAACATGGTCAAGTAACACATGTAGATTTGGTCTATAAACAAACTGGGGCGTATCAATGTTCCGTTGTTATTAAATTTCATAGGGTTTGAACACCTTACTTATGATATTAGCCATGTAAATAAGTAAGATGCAGTCTTTGGAACGAATCCGTCACGTTTTTTTGAAAAGGAAGAGTTAACTCTTTAATATTTTAAGAAAGCATATTCTTATCAATTTGTTTAGGTAGGTACTCTTGTAGTCGTAGTGTTATTCTGATAGAAATTATCTTATCTAGCCCTGTATTTGAACATAACAGAGTTTCTATTTTGCGCTTTTCACCCTTTGTGTGACCATCCACTTTTGGATGGGTGTACATCATCTGTGTCATGGTTTTTATATCATAAATTAGTTCTCAGTCTGCCGAAAGTAAATTGTAACTTACACAGCTGAAATGTGTACATCGTGCACGGACTTTCTCAGCCAAAATAGGGTACATCAGCCACATGAGAGCAAAATGCACGCATGCTCTGAAAATAAGACCCGTAATCGCCGTAGCCGAAATTGGCTTGAAGAAATATGTATACGTTTGCATCATATAGGACTTGCATGAGATTATGAGGTCTATGGCAAGTTGGAATCTTGGTAGCATCATCGAAGTCTCGATTATTTAGTTACCCGCTTATGACTTGCTTCCGGGCGGCGACCGCACATTGTTGTATTACATCATCCTACGTGCTGTTACTATTACAATAATCATGAGCGGTCGTAGGACCTCTTAAGAATTGTCTGAAGAGGCCCGCGAGTATGATGTTCCTTTGTTTTTCTTGATCATAATGGTACCTAGATATAATTAAACTTGAGAGTCATGTTTCTACGTACTTTCAACTTGACGGCTAGGTTGTTGCAGTGGTTGAGCGATCGACTGTTGTGCTACGTATTACGGGTTCGTTTCCCATGCGGAACAAATATTTGTATGACCTAAAGATAGTTATTCCAAGTCTGGATGTTTGTGTATGTATTTATAAACGCTTCCCCGGTACAGAAATTCTTAGAGACGAGATTTTTTTTAAATATAACATAACTTAGCATCACGATCGTATCACCCGGAGGGTAAGACATAGGTGTAAGTGTTTGTTTGATGGTGTAAACATCGACCAAGTTCAGCGTTCCGATCAGCCAATCGGCAAGCAGAAAACACAGTTAAAAGAAACATGCACTAGGGCCTGTGTTGAACTTGATATGTAAGGAAGCCGGATATTGTTCGATACATAATAAATAAACTATCATAATGTCTCCAACGAAGCCTGAAGACAGTAAGACGCTATAATTTATTTTGTTTCCATTTACGACATTTTCTACTGGTTTCTACTTGTATTCATAATATTATCGTATCAATTTACCGATCGTCCAAAGTCCAAAGAGTATTCACTCTTTCCGTGAGAAAAATATTTATGGAGAGATATGCTTAATTGGTTCTAGATAATATTAACATTCACACGTTAGAGAAACCATCAATAACAAGATGTTGCGAAGCTATGCAGTGTCAGCTATTGAAGCCATTCAGTAGCAACAAAACATTCATACAAACAGAAAATGGTGTTGTTTATATATTCGTTAATACTGTCCACAATAGTGCTTAGAATGGGCCACCCTAACATTACCCGGAGTTGCAAATAGGGGCCGTCCATTAATCACGTGAGGCTCGAAAGGGGGGGAGGGGGTTTGGCAAAAATCACGAAAACAAGGGGAAGGGGGGGTCTTGTAAGATTCACGTGTATTTATTTTTTCACTTGTTAATAGACATGGGCGAAGTCGTTACTTTGCAAAATAAGCATCAAAAAAAGGTCATCCTATAATTACTCCGCTGTACGGTGACAAGCTTTAAACCAAGACAAATAGGTACTTAAAAAATACACGTGATTTTGGGTGGGGGGAGGGATACTTTCAAACCTCACCACGGATCGACAAGGGGGAGGGAGGGGTTAAAAATGCAAAAAAGAAACATCACGTGATTAATGGACGGCCCCGTAGTCTAAAGGAGACAAGGTTGGCGCAGTGGTTGAGAGATCGACTTCTGTGCTACGGGTCGCGGGTTCGATTCCCGCACGGAACAAATATTTGTATGATGTACAGTTGTACCGGGTTGGGATGTATGTCCATGTGAATATCTGTATTTGTAAACGCGACTTAATAAAAAAATGTCATGAGTACGAAGGACATAAAGTGATTTTTAAAACACAGCGGCCTTCTTGCCTTTTGACAATAAACAATTATGGTACTTAGATACTGGTTTTTAAACTTTCGGTGGCACGCGGGTCAACGCCTGATTACGTAATTACATTTTATCTGGTTAAGTATTTTAGTTTTAAACATAAATCCCGTCGACTGCCTCGTTAGTCTTATGGTAGCATGTGCGATTGCGTAGCGTGAAGTACTAGGTTCCATTCCCGGTACAGGCAGTGTTTTTTGGTTTTTCTGTATGGAATTTCTCAATAGCAACACGGAATTTGGAACTGTGATCGGTAGATGGCAATAAGCTCGCCCCCTATTATATGGGACTTATTAATGGCATCGGCGAAATGTCGGTATATAGGACACCTCTGCCTAACCCTTCGGGCAAGACAGGCATGATGCTATGTTATGTTATCATACTAGTCCAAGTCTACTGATGTAAATAGAATCCTCATAACCTGTATGGATTGAAAAATTTTCAGGGAATATTGCCACAATTGCCACGCTTGGCAAATGTCTTGCCTTTTTGTGTCAGGACCTACACTAATATTTGTTCAATTATTGTGAAGTATATGGACTGTTATGTCAGTGGATATTTTGTCAGCATACGATGACCGGCGCCCGCGCCGTTATATAATGGAATTACGAAAATTGCGCGAACGATAGGTAAACGGGTGTGTGATTCATTGGTCTACAGCTGACGGTCATTATGGAGAAATGCTCGTCCCATTTTGGGCGCCAGTATTGCATGAAGAGTTGTGAAAGTGGATGGCTGGAAGGGTACTGGAAACTAGAGCTGCTATTTCGTTTTAACCAGATATAATTAAGTACTCATTAGGTGTAAACTGCTACACTTGTATCAATTCTGAGAGCACTAAGAAGATATTGCGGCCTATATGATAAATATCTATGATAAAATAGATTTTTATTCAGTAGACTTTGCAAGCGCTTCTGATTGTCTGACTTTCTTTGCCTCTACACTAGGAACAATTCCTGTATCGTCGGTGCGTTTACAAACATATATATTCACACACACCAAGACCCAGACCCGAAACAACTATCTGTAGATCATACAAATATTTGTTTCGTGCGGGAATCGAACTCGCGATACGCAGTGCAGCAGTCGATCTCTCAAACACTGCGCCAACCGTGTTTTTTATACTACAACAGGATGAGAATTGGATGAACATTCTTTACCGGGAATTCAGCACGGTTCAATTCCTTTAGTAGGAAGGTGATGTAGGTAATTTGGTATATTTTAATCTATATGAGAATTATTGAAGTTATACTTCTTTTGGCGCGCTTGATGAGCGTGAATTACGATGCGCGCGCACACCGACAGATAAAAGAGATACCATGAAGTTGGCTGGTAAACGTCTTAAATTGTCTTGGAAATTGATAGCGATATTCAACTGTTTCTTGCCCGTTCTTCTCCATAGGAAAACAACGCTTTGGAACGAGGCAACTAGAGTCTGACTATTCATAAGTGCCTTTAACTGGTCTACATGAATAAAAATATATTTTATTTATTTATTTACAACGTAGTTATTGAAATATTTGTGCATCTGTAACACGTGTTTCATATCAGTGGAAATAAATAAAAAATATCCTCTTTAAACCTTTATCGATTACATTTAATGTCTTTATTTTATTGTTTAGAGAACTGGCACACCGGATGAAATTTTTACAATATTTTTTGTTTTGTTACGCCAAAGGAGACTTCTTACGTGCGTACATAAGTACACACACGCATTTTTATGTTGTTTTTGTTCATTCTTTTACACGTTTCGTTTGGTTGGTTTGGTTTGACATGTATTGGTTCGACCCCGTATTACGCAAGAAATACATGACAGTCTCTAGCAGTGTCCTCGAATGAAAAAATATATGATGATCTGGGATGCACTATTTATTGGTCACACAGTCAGTGTTATATTTTTCTTACGTCATCAAGGCGCGGGACAGATGTTTTACAGATTTTTTATCAATATTATCGTAAAAATTACGTCGTGTACTGTTGATATTAGAAATTAAAAACAAGTTGCGAATTGCGGTCAAAGACCTAACACGTGTTTTTGATCGATGAGAATCTATGTAGCTAAAATATCAGTGTTGAAGTTAAAGTTATCCACTATCTATGTACATATATATATGATTCTCGATGATGTGTTTATGTTCTGTTTGCCAAACTGGCTTGCGTGGTGGATTAAGGCCTAGCCTTTCTCATTCTAACTAAAGGCCCGTAGGTATCCATCAGTAGGGCAGTGATGGACTGGATTTATTTATTTAATACGCCTGTATTTTCGAAAGGATTAGGCAGAAGAGTACTATTGTACACCTACATTTTAACTATGCCGTTATTAAGTCACTTGGTCGCGAACCTGTTGCTATCAATCAGGAGTGATTTCAACGTCACAGAATTTTCTAACAGAAAATCCAATAACACATTGCCCGGGAGTCGAACTCAAGAGCAACCCTCAGCAACCGCGTTTTCGATCACCTGACCAAGAGGCGTAGTAGTATTTATATATAAATTATTATTTATTTTCAAACTTTCGAATAAAACTGCGTATTTCGCTATAAAGAACAGAATGCATCGTCGGTTAAGTCAGAAGTAAATCATTCAGTACACACAAACATACAGGTTAATGACAACCTCCATTGGACGTTTCTAGTCATTTGCACTGCGCACGCGCAAAACGCGCAGTAGTTTCTAGATCAATGGACTTGTAATCTTTTTTAGAATCGCGCGTTCAAATTGCTTCATCTTTAAAGGAGTTGCAATGTTATATGCACTTGTAGTACATTGCTACAGAGATAAGCTAGAGTTTCCGTCGGGTAATTCCGTGACACCCGAATTTTGCCGATCGAAATGGGAGTCAATTTAGCGAACGTGATTATTGCCAGTGAACAAACATCAATTTTATATATTTACACAAAGGTTTGTGTTGTACTATAAATCTTTTAAAGATTATCACATAGTTTTGTGTTATGGTTTACTAGTTATACTGAGAAAAATATTAAGTTGATATCCGTTCAGACTTAGAGAATGAATATGGAGATTAGTGAATCACGAATAAGCAATAATCTTAAGCAATCTGGACAGTCCAACATTCACGATTTTATCTTTTTTTGTTACACAATTTTGCTCGTGCGTATGTAATGGTACCTATGTATAAATATAACATAACAAAATTTCACGCCTGTATTCCCCGAAGGGTTAGGCAGGGTCTACTATTGTACACCCACATTTCGCCGATGCTGTTAGTGAGTCTCATGTAATAGGGGGCGAGCCTATTGCCATCAACCAGGCACAATTCTAGCCTTCAGGCTGCTACAGAGAATTTCAGTACAGAAAATCCCAATAACACTTTGACCATCCCGGGAATCGAACCCAGGACTTCACGCTCGTAAAAATGATTATGATACGAGCCTTTCACAATTTATACTCTTTACTACCGTTCATCGTCAAACCAAAATTGTACGAAAAGTGTGTTCGGTGTTTAGAAGTTTAATAAAATGCGCGCGCATGGTGTTTTCATACATTTTTGGTATGACGGTGACTACAGTCTAAGAAAACTCGTATTTGGGGTACAGATACATCTTAAGAGTATCGTGTAGCTGCCGGCTTCTGATAAAATTGCCTTAACATACGCGCCAAATAGGCGTTTGGGTGTTAAAGTTTCTTACAACGAAATCTTAACGAATTAATTTTATTTTGGTGTCTATCGTTTTGTCAGATTATAAAGCAAGGTAAACAAGATTTGCTATTTTCAAAATTTTGATTAATTTAATAATTATCGCGAGACAAGTATAAGGAAGATGTTTGGTTAAAAAAAAAAACACGCATTTCCTGGCAATATCAAAAAGAAAAACAAAAACGTGACGACTTAGTTTTACTTGTGCCTATAACATATAAAAAAATTAGCTAAATCAGCTCATGTTTAGTGGGGTAAAAATTATTACGCATTTTGTATGAAAACTTTTAGATAAACTAGTCTCAATATCAAGTTTTATTTCATATCAATACTTTATATCAATAAGTTTTATATCAATACTCGCGACTTCATCTGCTTGTAATTTGTATTTATCTATACATCTATACATATAAATAAAACTGGAGTGTCTGTTTGTAATATTGAAATAACCGTTTTTACTACATGCATATGAATATATATACGGTACATACACCAAAATAACATATTTTACAATTTTTATCTGTCTGTCTGTCTGTTTGCATAGGCTAATCTCTGAAATGGCTGGACCGATTTTGACGGGACTTTTATTGGCAGGTAGCTGATGCAATAAGGAGTAACTAGGGCTACTTTTATTTTAGAAAAATTCTTTTATTTTAGAAAAAAATAGGGTTAAATGCATTTGGTCTTCTTAACTTCACGTAACTTTTATATATATATTTTTTTAAATGGCCTTTCGCACTAAAAAATACATTGTTAAGTTCCGACATCCACGCGAACGAAGTCGCGGGCACAGCTAGTTATCTAATAAGTGCTTTGCAGGGATAGTTAGTAAAAATAATGTCGCCTAAGTCTTTTTCAAGGCTCTAGGCTACCTCTATGTAAAATTTCAATACGATCGGTTCAGTGGTTTAGTCGTGATAAGGTAACAAACATACAGAGAGTGTTATTCTTGGATTTATGATAGTGTGGATTAATGTCACCTCGGTCACTTCTTTCAATTTGATTTTTATTTATTTATTTATTTATAACAGCTTAAACTATCATTACAGGGTGGGTATATTGATATTGGCATACTGTCCGTGATTTTGTCTAAAATCGTATTATCGTGTTTTTCTGGGATTTTAATGTGTGATCTAAGACGTGACCGCAACAAAACCAGCTTACCTTGTAAGATGATTGAACTGTTGGTAGTCAATTAGCCTCAATCTTATCGTTATATTTATTTTAATCTAAAATCTACACACCCTTTAACATAGGTAACTAACATTCAAAGTTTTTGAGGGTAGTTCGTAATTTTAACAATGTGGCTTGGTTTAGAGATTTGATTCATGGATTCTCCCTAACACAGCAAATATAAAAGATTACATATTTTCGATGGTTACAAATATCCATTTTCCCCAAGCAGGTTGAGCGTCAAATATAGCGGATTCTGTTGCAACCGGGGCGGCGCGTACGCACACAACCACACAGTGAAAGTGATCGAGGAAAATCCTGGTGTGTGCACATTGCGATGAAACTTGTTCATTTAGCTGTCAATATAACGTGGGCCTTTCTTGGTGCATACTATAAAAACTTAAATTATTATAATGTTAAAATGTATACTTGGAAGCTATAAATGAAGACACATCAGGAAGCGGAATTTGTGTTGTATGTGTTCACATATACTGTTTTATGTAAATGACGTGCGAAGATTTAATGACGGGAAAATATGGGAAATGAATAACGAGAAACTCTCTACTTAATGGGTGAAGAACCTGTAATTGCGCTTGCTAATTGTCTGCGTGGAACAATACCAATAAATTCTCCCAGTATAAAGCGTGTTGATGATGCAGAAGAAAGTCAAAACACTAAACTGATCTTCGGTCGTATTTGCAACCGCTCTCTATCTCTCTACATCCTATATCAAATAAATGGCATACAGACTGTTTTATTTGTCTCTTTTTCTTGTACTGTATAAGTTGCCTCAACCCAGAAAACAAACCATTTTTCTCCAATTAAAGCAAAAGTTTTACAGAATCTTATTTATAATTCAATTTTTTTTATTTTTTTATTGCAATGTTAACTAGTACGTTTTAATATGAAATAAAATATAATATAAAACGTTATTTAAAAAGCGAACGAATAGGAATTAGAGTAGAGAAATGACCGTCACACGCGCCAGTGCGCACGCGTCTCGATTGCAAGTGCATTCACGCGCAGACGCAAAGTATCGATGAATAACTACTGTTTTTATAGTAGAAAACTCTTCTCGTTCTAGAAATTGATAACAAGAACAGTTTGTAGCTTGCTAAGATGTCACAAGTTGGTATAAAAAAAAAACTATATATTTACAAATAACTATATACATTTTTTGGACGATTTGATCTGATTTGGGTGTTTGGTCACAACGTCCCTTAACCTCGTAAGATCGATCGTTTGATAACACAGTTTATTTTTTTGAATTGCTTTACGACCGATTTTATGTTTTTGAATTGCTTTACGCACACGCTTCTCATCCTATGATATGACGTCATGTAGAGCCTCCACGAGTGACGAACATTAAGAACCTTGCTAACATCATTGTTGACTTTGATCTTTCCACCATAGCATGTGCGATTCTTATGTGACAACTCGTGCCGAAACGACAAAAGAAGAAGAATGATCGAATGCGCAGTTCGATCGGCGAGATCAGAACACGTAACCGCGAGCTTCATTTTTTCCTAAATCTAGGTGCATGTTATAGAGTCTATAAGTTGTTGCTTCATTCATGACATGGAAGTTTCTGAAGTATAGGAAGCTTCACGCATCAAACTTCGATGAAGAAACGTAGGAATGTTTAGATTATGTGAGATTTATAATTATGCAGGTATCGAGGTTACTAGAGTGATGTTACGTCATTCATTTTAGTTTTTTAATTCTGTAAACATTCCGGTTACCTAGCATATATTAAGTAAGAAGTTAATACAAATAATATTACATTTGATTTGGGGAGTCCCTTTGTCTCTGGGAGCTGTGTCCATCTCTCATGCTGGTCATAATATCCTTTCTTCTATACATCGCAAGCTGCTTCTTTACAAGCTATTTGCCACGATTTCCCTTACTTTAATAACAGTCATAGTAAAACACAGGTCGTATCATAAGTAACGTGTAGTTTCGCCGGTTGATGCACTGCTGGCCCGAATTCGCGTTCGTGCGTAAACACGTTGCGCTTGCGTCATATCGGCCATCTGTTTCGTGCGTTCGACACCAATGTCAGCTGATTAGTCAACTGGTCATACTATCTTACTCTTTTTCTAGCGAAGGGAAAGATGGCACGGTTGGTGCAGTGGTAGTGGGGTTCGATTCCCACACGAAATTAATATTTGTATGATCTACAGACAATTGTCTTGGGTTGGGGTGTGTGTGCATGTGACATGTATGTATGTAAACTGTACCCATGACATAGGAGAAACCAAAGTGTGGGCAACATTTAGAAGTTCTAATGAACACCAGAATTTTGACAAATTCGTTATTCGAGAGCCTCAATATAGGGTTTTGATTTGCCATCTATCAAAAGTCCAAACCTCAGGTTGATAAGTAAGAATTTTCATACAGAAAAAATCAAACAAACCTTGCTCAATTTGGAAACAACCCAAATCTTTCGCTCAGCAGTCGTACTTACGACTTCTAGACCACATAGATAGTTTTATTTAACATGGTTAATTTTTTTTCTCACCACAATATAACACTGTAATTACATGGTTTCTTAGGCAACATAATACATACAGGTTTGTATATTGTAGGCGACTGGTGCCTAAACTAGGCTTGGGGCCTGTATTTCAGTACGCCAGGTCTCCACCCATTAGATTTACTACATTTATTATACTATGAAATAATTAAACGAGCGTTACTACTTGTAATCAGTTTACGGATTAGATCTAAGTGAAATTCATTGCTGTTGATTGGCATGTGACTTTCGTGAGCCAGCCAAATCCGTCAACATGAAATAGAAAACGCGTAGACAGCGTCGATTTATACCACTATTTGAATCTGTGGATCTGGTTCAATTTATTATATTTTATTGAGTGAATACGCCTAATTTTTTGAGCTTCATTTATCGGTCGCCATGACTCATAAAACCATCCAACGATCGATGGAATCTAAAGTTATTTTGTATAACACGTGAGCAGATTCAATTTTTTTTTTCCGAAATTGCAACGAGCAACAACAAAGAACTGAATCCAATTTTAACTATTCAATTATATTTTATTTCGTTATAGTTACGCTTTATTTTTGTTTCCTGTGTTATTTAATGACTAGATACAATTTACGCATGTTTGCGTGCAGTTATGCGATTGCTAGGCTTGCTAGGTGTGCCTCGCGCTTGTAATATCGGTATTCATATTAGAGACTTGTTTTTTTGTCGATATATAGGTTCTGTTCTATTCTGCAAGTATATTTAGTGATTATTTGAGCTCTTTGTTTACACCGTCAATTGGCAAAGTAGATACAATAGAAAATCTATTGTTTGTTTGTCGCCGGTGTTAAAAGGAGCTCATGCTCACCGTGCCTCGGAAAACAAAGCCGTTGGTCCTGCGTCTGATCTCTCTCCGGTCGTATCGGATTGCCATCCCATCGGACTATGAGTGTAAAGGAATAGAGAGTGCACCTGTGTTTGCGCACAAACTTGTGCTCTATAATATCTCCTGCGTAGTTGGCTAATCTCCGGTGAGATTGGCCGCCGTGACCAAAATTCGGTCAGGAGGACATTAATAGCTCATGCGTCTGTCCATTATCACGGACTGATTAGCCAGGCACAAAGGTAAAGCAAACTGTCTTGAAAGCGCTGGATATATTTGATTGTCATTACTCGGGTAGGGCTCTTACAATTGTTTTTAAATGTCATCGTAACTCTTGCAATCAATATCCAAAAATATCATGGACAAATCCACAGCAAATTTCGCAATAAAACTTAAAAATTATCATAAAAAGCCAATTTTAAACGTTCACATGTAAAAATCTAATTAAGATTTAATCACGGACACCGATGTCGTCACACAATAAGCGCCATTTTGGTTCGACATTTTTATTTACTATGCTCGTAACTTTCAACTGTGACCTTAAAGTAGATATGTTCGTTACGTGTAGTTTGCCCGTTCAAGTGCCCAATTTGATAGGAGAGAGCGGACATCGCCAATTTGGCCCGGGCCCCCCTCGACGAGCCGGCGTAGCGTGGGCACGTGGACTTTACCATGCACATTATATAGGTCGGTAAAACAGATAAATAGCAACGCAGTAAAAGGAAGGACTGATATAGAACTAGGGTCAATAATCACTGCTTGAGAATGTTTTATCATGAACGCCATGCTAGTTATGTTCAATGTATTTAGGTCCGAAAATGCGTTGTTCAATTGTCTTCTTCTGTAGTGTCAGCACAAGCTTTAACACGGGAATCGCTCATGGCGTAGTGGAAATATTAGTCAGTCAGAATTGATGGTATCGGGGCTAACCGCCCAGGGTGCGACAGACGATCTCAGGGTTCGTCACTCGTGGAGGCTCTTTCCTTTCACCATGAATTATGTGATAGATCAACATTATCCTGACAATCTAAAGTCACTGGAGCTGTAGTCTATATATCTATTATTTGCGTTTTCTGAAAGAGAACAGTGTGAGTCAACCATCAATTAGTTACTGTAATTATAGTTTTTGTCCTTCGATTTCGTCTGTTTTTGAAGTCCATTATCAAATTAAGGATGTTGATGAACTTTATTGGTCTTAGTATATTATGTTCTAGTGATAGAAGGACCGTAGCCTTTTATAACAGAGCTAGAAACTTGTTCATATTAAACAAAGCAAAGGTTCAGATCTGAAGTAAAAATATACGAAAAAAATAACCATGACGAAAACAAATTGCAAACAATTTGAGAAATTTCAAACTACGAAATTGAAACTTTGATTTATTCTAAAATGAGATTCGCTACACATTCGCCGTCTATACAATCTATTTGATCAACACTGGCGTATAATAAAACTACTAGATGTTTATTTTATATTACAACGTAGTTAGTTGTCGCAAAAAGTACTAGACTTTTATAAAGATTGGTTACGCATCGTCAACTTGCGGAAATTACGATGTTCAGTCCTGACGGCGGCCATTTATCAACAGCATTGACCAACCTACTGATTTGAAGATACATTTAGAATTATTGGAAATAAATTGATTATTATGCACTTGAAGAAGAGTAAATTTACTTTATTTCGTTTATGATGAATATATACGGAAATAAGGAGACTGCAATGATTGAAACTGGAGTGAGTGATGATGATGAAAACTATGTCACTCAGCTTTTAAGATTTTACCAAAAATCTTTAGTTAGAAAAGATGTTTTGAGAAAATGCTTTACCATTTTGACTATTCGATAGGTTATGCGGATTAAATACATTTTGATTGCGTCTCTATTCTCTGGCAAAATTGTAGATCTTCACTTGTCTACAGCAGGTTAGATTAACGTTTTGACATATATGTATATATCCTGTGGTGCTTCTAAATCAACATTCGGTTCGAGTTGGATCTTCAGTCCACTCACTGGTCTCAGGTGAAATAAAGTCATCAACACAAGACTTTTCTGTTATTACACTGACCATTATTATTTTAATCTGACTCTGATCTCTTTCCTCCCATATCACGTCATTATCAGTGAGAGAGTGAGAGAATATTGGTAGTTTTGATCTAAGGCTTTTTATATTGCATAAAAACCAAACATACATGCTATAGCCATCGATCATTTTTTTTTATTTTCCGTAACAAAAAGCAATTCACCAGAAAAACGACATCACGGTTCACGAATAACTTGCGCTTGACCAATATAAAGCTTGTACTAATTAGTATAACCGTTGTATTTATTGAATGAATTTAGTTCTCGTTGATACTAATAGTATTTGTGAATATTATTAGTAGGAGTAAGTAACTGTTTATCTGCGGTCAACGTACGAGCCAAAACATTTAAACGAGGACACGCACTATTATTCTACTTGGACAAGTACACAGAAGCAAAGTAGCACATTTATTAAATGAAGCAAAAGTAATATTTGGAGTATGTAATAAATATGCCAGTGTTTTGTTTCTGTCCAAAATTGGGACGCCTAATGACATATTGTTATCTCTATCTGTTAGGATTATTGCTTCTTCGAACAAAGCATTTATCTGCTACAAAACGTCCACTATTGGATCTAATCCTGGATCTTCTAGCAGAAATCTAGGAATTTGATAGGCTATATGCAAATAAACTGATACCTCGAAGGTTTTGGCATCTTAGGGGCTGTCCTACGCTGCTTACAATTTTTTGTCCTGTTTGTCCTGTGTTCTGTGGTTTGCTCATACAGCATTCATTCACACCTAATCAAAAGAGGTATCGCAAGTGCATCGGGGATATTAATTTGTCTAAAATTCATCCGAGTTTCCGGAATCTAGTCTTAGGCTAGTTTACGTTTTGCAGCCTTTTTGGAACATCTTAGCCGATCCAATGCACTATGACGTCATATGAACACATTGTATTGGCCAAGTTACTGTTATTTATTCTGCGCTAACGCGTTTGACCGCCCGAGTGCATTGCATTGTTTTCCTTATGACTAAGAACGGTAAAAGGCTTGAGATGAGTCACAATGTGTACGAAACCCTTATGAACGAAATATAGAGTAATTAAATTGTTTATTCTGTTAAGGATTGTGTAGTGTATTGCGTTCCCTGAAGGATTAAGGTGATGTAGATGCTCTTGAATGAGCTTATTGATTTGGTTTTAAGGTACATAATAATAATAATAATCCTCCTGACCGAATTTCGGTCACGGCGGCCAATCTCATCGGAGATTAGCCAACTACGCAGGAGATATTATAGAGCACAAGTGTGTGCGCAAACATAGGTGCTCTCTCTATTCCTTCACTCTCATAGTCCGATGGGACGGCAATCCGACACGACCGGAGAGAGATCAGGCGCAGGACCAACGGCTTTACGTGCTTTCCGAGGCACGGTGTGTAAACTGTTGATAATACGTATTCTCCCTGGAAGTCTATCTCCTTAATGAGTTGAAACATTATAGTTTATGCATTATACGTTCCTATTAGGAACACTAATTAGGAATTTCCCATTTGTCACTCACTACTATAGGGCTGTTAAAAGTTTTATCTTGAAAATATACACATACCAAATAGGTGAAATTAAATCAAATAAAAAAAAACATTACGACTATTTGATGTTATTAAAGTACACATACATGCACATAATGTTATGTTGTATAATTTAATATGGTGCGAGCGAACATATTCACTATTATTTGACCAAAAACTAGACCTGTCTATTTTACTCAAAATGACTATATAACTACAACTATCTAAAGTCTATACAAATATTTGTTCCGTGCGGGGTTCGAACCCGCAACAGGTATCGCACAAAGTCATAAGCTTAGGCACTGCCTATCGTGTTGTCAATTACTCCCATATTTTAAAGCTACCTCACATCTCATTTATAAAGTAACTGTTTAAAGTGCAATAATTCCATATCTACTAAACACTTATTACTTAATAATATACTTGTACATTATCAATACATACCGATAATAAAATTATAACAGGCCGAAGTCTGCACATTATAGATATTGGAGAAAAACTAATATGGCGGGTCTTTATTAGAGCAACAGAAGCCAAAACAACAGTTTTTAGAATTTTTGTCTGTCTGTCTGTATGTTTGTACACGCATCACGCAGAAACTACTGCATGGAATTGAATGCAGTTTTCACCGATGTATTGCTAGAGGTCTAATTTAAAATATAGGCTTCATTTTACCACAGAAAATATCAGATTCTAAATTCTACGCGTACGAAGTCGCGGGCAAAAGTTATAGATAATAAGTGTTATTATGCCGCGTTGTACTTTTCGTAATTTTGTTTGTTTTAGTCTGAATGTGAATTAAATAAGCCTTATTATTATTATGTAATAAATATGCGTGTTGTATTCTTTAAACGAGTTTTAGTATACAACCTACTTGTAATTTTTTCTGGTAACAAACTTTCTGATGTAAGTACTAATCGTGGTAATGTTTTAGGTACTAATTAAAAGTCTAACAAAGCATCGGATTTTAGAACGAAGTTTCGTAATTAAGTCAATAAAATAATAAATAGTCACTATAAACGATGGGACTGTATGTAACAAATTATTACATTTCCATTGTCTATAGTAATTCTTACACTATAGTTAGTTATAATTATTAGTACAAAATAATATCATAATTACTCCAAAAGCTTGTTTAGTTATCATGAACCAACAATACAAAGTTTCGAACGATAAACGTCGTTATCTACAGCGAGTGCGCGCATGCCCTTGCGCAGGGTTGCTCAACGTCGCTCGACGCAACTAACACGGCCTGAATTATTTACTTACATGCTTTCCATTTGATGGAATTTAATTAATTAACATAAAGGTCTATTTAAGCTATAATTATGTTGACCAATCATGATTACCTCATAACATTACGCTTGTTTTCCTCAAAGGGTAGGCAGTACTGTTATATCTCATATTATATTCATGCTTTTAGTCTAATGTACTAGATAATTGCCTATTGCAATTTCGTCATCATTATCTGCCTAGCCTTTTCCAAACTACGTTAAACTGTAATCTACCTCATATATTACCCAATGATTGCTATTACTCAGAATTTTCTTGAATAAAAAGTCTTTAGATAACCCCCCAATCTGAAATCGAACTGTCGACATCACGTTTAACAGTTTAACTTACAACTACAAAACCACCAGTCACGGGCGTAGCTATAACTTTCACATGGGGGGGTCTGAGGGTACAAAAATTTAAGAAAAACTTATATTTGCTCATTATCAGCTGTTAATAATGTCAATCTCAGTCATTTAAAAAATGTAGGTATACCTACATAAAATTATGAAATACACGCAAGTAGCGCTAGGTTCACATCTTTGTGTCGGGGGCGACTTTTATTTTCGTCGTAAGCTAAGGCGCGGGTGTCCGGACCCCTCACCTCCCTCTTATATACGCACATGGAGAAAGTTAATAAAAAAATAGATTATTATAAGATGTTGTAACGTAGTTTTCCTTGATAATAATGTTCGCTAATGTATTTTAAAGGTTTCGAAAAATAGTAGCTACCTATGTAATTTGTTTATGTAGCTCTTAATGCCCTTGTCCGGAACGGATATTTTGCAAGTAACCGTGCGTCGGTTGCAACGTCCGTACGATAAAGAACTTTATGATTTTTGTTTGAAGGGATTCTTTGGCAGTCAGAAATATGACACGATGTTTGCATTGTTTGATGGAAATTTTGTTCTATGAAAATGGTTAATTACTCACATTTAAGGGCATATTTTGATTGGTAGAATTTAGTATTTTTGGGTGGTAAAGAAAACCGATACCGACGTAATGTAAACGATCTCGATTTGATTTGATTAATCGATATATATTGATAGTATTATTTTATTTTACGAGAAGTGGTAAATTTAATTGGTTAAAATATAGGGTACTAGAACTGTTAAAATATACTCTATCAGTGTGAATGTGAACGCCGAATATATGTTGTCTTATCTTTGCATACAAAACGATTGGAAAATACTTTATATATATATATTAAACGTTGCCCCACACTAGGAATAATTCCTGTATCGTGGGTGCGTTTACAAACACATATATTCACATACACAAAGACCCAGACCCAGAACACTTATCTGTAGATCATAAAAATATTTGTTCCGTGCGGAACAGTGTATGGGTTGTTTTCTATGTGTGTGACTGTGACTATTGTTTACGAACCCGTACATTTTTCCGGGATAAAAATTAGCCTAGGTGCTATTTCAGACTATAATCTATCTCTGTGCCAAATTTCATCCAGGTCCGTTCAGTCGTTCTGGCGTGATTGAGTAACAAATATCCATCCATCCATCCTCACAAACTTTCACATTTATAATATTAATAAGTAGGATATTAAACAACAGAAGTGCCCATGAATGTTAAACTTTATCATATAAAAATATAAATTAAGGCCATACAAAGCTAAACATTAAAATGTTACCCAATCACTACGACTATGATATTAACCGAGTGTGTTTCGTAACTAATAGGCATAATTTTAACAAACTGCACTGATCTCTCCGCAAAATACAGCTATTTTAGTAATCGTTGTAATTTATCGCATCATAAAATTAAGAGAGATACCATAGATTACGACGATCACGACCCGGGTACGTCTTAAAACTGCGGCCAGACACCGGAGGACGGGCATCAGCGTCCTCTCACTAATCGGTGAGACACTGCAATCCCCAAGCCGCCTGCCAAGCGTGGGGATTATGGCAAATACCCCCTTGAGGGAGGCCTTCGTTCAGCAGTGGACGTCTTCTGGCTGATGATGATGATGACCATAGATTACGTCTATGAGAATTTAGTTGTAAAGAGTTGAAATTGGTAGTGTTCAAATTATATTTAATCTGTGACCGCAAGTGCGACTGCTGAGCGGAAGGTCGTGAATTTGAATCAAGGGTCGGGCAGTGTTACGGTGATTTTCTGTAGGGAGATTCTGAATAGAAGCACGGAGTTTACAATTGTGGCTGCAAATAGGCTCGCGTGTTATTCCATGGGATTTAACAATGGCATTGGCGAAATGAAGGTGTTCACTATACCTGTGCCTAACTCTTTAAGGAATGTAGGCGTGATGTTATGTTATATTATGAAAGAATATTTCTTTCAGGAAACATTATTCACCGCACCATATAAGGTATAGACCGTACAGGTACAAGACAATCATAAAAAATCTTCCCAAACCGCCTGGCTTGGGAAGTCCCAATAACAGCTTTTTAACTTTCTTCTTACTGGCGTGGTACTTTAACTGCCAATGTCTTCAAAACAAAAGATTTCACGTATTCATAAAAGTAAACGTATGACGTCAAACTAACAGTTTTCGGTTGTTTCAAAATAATATCTGTACTACTGTATACTTATTTTTTGTGTAATTTTATTTTGATTTCTGTACAATGCGATCGAGATCGGAATAGGAACGGTAATGTCAACCTGTCAATGTCAAATTTGAATCTGTCAACTGTCACGGGAAAAATACGATTTACAAGGAAATTATTTTGCGTACATAAAGTTTTCTGTTCCATTATTTATCTAACTCTAACTATTACGAAATTGATTTAAACAAAATTTAAAAAGTTTTTTGTCAAAAACGTCACCATATGGCGGACAGTGATTCCTGCTCTTATTTTGATATCGTAACAAATGAATGAAGTTTGAAAAAACCGGCTAACCTAATAACATAGCATCACTCCTGTATTCCTCCATGGGTTAGGCAGAGGTGTACTATTGTACACCCACATTTGTCGGGCCGATGCCGTTATTGAGTCCCATGTAACAGGGGGTGAGCCTATTGTCATCTACTGGGCAAAGTTCCAGACTCCGTGTTGCTACAGAGAATTTTCAAACAGAAAAGCCCAATAACCCTTTGCCCGCCTCGGGAATCGACCTCACGCTCAGCAGTCTCGGTTGCGACCACTAATGAGGCAGTTAAATTATAAAAGATATGGATTATAATATGACATTTACATTTACATATGCGTAAAATAGATAGCATGGCCAAGGTGCGCGTACGACACTGAAACTTCAAGGAGATCAGCCGTATTTGCCAACATTCACTATAGCGTCAATTATATTGCTATACGTTCAAATCAATGGTAGATATACCTTACTTGCTTAATTTAATGAAATTTATATACACTATATTTACACACTAATCAGATTAGAAAAGTAAAAAATATAAAAAAAACATTACGCATCAAAATACTCCTCCGCATCGCTGTCAAACGGTAGTGTGCCCAGAAGACTGGCAGCGTTGCCACGCTGTATGGCAATGCTGATTCTTTGGCCAAAAAATAGGCCAGATAAACCTAAATATAACATTGATAATGATATTTAACTGTTATTTATAATATAACTGCCTCATTAGTAAGCAAGCGCGACTGCTGAGCGTGAGGTCGATTCCCGGGACGGGCAAAGGGTTATTGGGCTTTTTTGTATGGAAATTCTCAGTAGCAGCACGGAGTCTGGAACTGTGCCCGATAGATGGCAATAGGTTCGCCCCTATTATATTGGAGTCAATAACGGCATCGGCGAAATGGGGTGTACAATAGTACACCTCTGCGTAACGCTTCGAGGAGTACAGGTGTGATGCTATGTGTTATGTTATTTTATGTTGATACTAAAGGAATTTAAGGGAATAACTGAGTTCTATAATATATGAAAGATGTTCGGCTACCGCTTAGCAATTGGCTTTCTGCGCTATTTGTCGCTGGTTCGTTTTCCCCACGGATGAAATATTTGTATGACCTACCGATTCCCCACGGGTGAACGGATGAATATTTGTATGACTTACCGATAGTTGTTCGTAAGTAAATCTGAATTTGAGAGAGGTATCTGTCTGTAAACTACTTAGTGTAATAAAAGAAGGAATCAAAAAGTGCGTAAACGGAGTTTCAGTCAGGAAGAGTTCTTGTTCTTGGACTAAGGCCTAACTCTTCTCATCCTGAGAAGCGGCTCTTGCCCAGCAGTGGGACAATAACACTAATAAACCATTAATTAAATATGGTATGATACAATTTCTGACACCATACAAGAGTATACCTTATAATTATAATATTCATCATTATCCACTGAAGAGGCAAATGATCAGAAACAAATAAGTCGTGATCACGTCATTCTTACATATACGACCTTTTGTCTCGGATACCTGTAATAAAGTGTAAAAATATCGATGCTCACAACATAATGTGATCATGTTTTCCCTTTAGGACATCGTACTTTAACTTTCACTTTACATCTTTATAAACAAGGCATCTGTATGCAACTCAACAGAAACGAGGTCTTTAAGAAAGAAACTTAAATATTTGTGTAGAAATGTAGACCACATATGTGGTAAAACGACCACTTATTATAATTACTCCATAGGTATCAACTGCTAAAAGAAGTACAAATTCTGATTTTTCAATTACCAGATAAAAATTAAGGGTGTATTCAGTAAGTGAAACTACAGTGAATTTTACGATTATATGCATACTGTAAATAATATCAAAAATAAGAAGTTTCAAAAATAACCTACATATTCAGTCTGAAAATTTCCAAATTCGGAATTGGCACGCACAAGCACTTATAAATTTCATTGATATTCTATTTAATAAGTCCTTAATTTTTTTCTGTTAATTAATATTTTGTGGTGTAGATAGGGCGACATCCATGTGAAATACGACCTTTTGAAGGCATTAAAAATAAAGAATAAATAGCATTACAACGAGCAGTAAAGATGAAGAAGAGAAGAGAATTTGTCGATTGCTTAGGGTCTCAATAATATAGTACCAGATATAAACATACTGATTAATAAATAAGTACGTCGTTAACTAGTAAACGAGGATGATGTAGCCCAAGCCTTTGACATCTGTGGAGGAACAAGGTATGGTGTTCCTCCATTGAAAAGGGAGGATTCTCCCACCAGGCAAGGTGGTTTACCTGGCGGGCCGAAGCCCGACGATTGATGTCGGACATTCGTATATGTGTTAAAATCGTTGTAAACTCTCATAGTGCGATTCAGGGTTTGTTGTTGTAGCTTCACTCCGATAGATGGTGCTTTACATTTTGCGATGTTGTGAGTAGTAGTCACTACACATCCATTCTTCTTAAATTCTAAAACCGCGCCAAGTTTCTGGTGCACATCATATAACCCATACGCATTTATTTTTATCAATTAAATATACATTTTTATTGATACTTTCGTTACAAAGGGCGAAGATAACGCCATAGTAATTCTATCTTGGGGACACTACATGTATACAAAACAATGCATGTATATATTACTTGGCAAGAATCTGGGTGTATGGTTCCTCGGAATGGGCTGGAAGTACGAAGACCTTAATTTTTAAGTTGTAGGTAGTGATACTGCTCGATAGTTGACTAAAGCATTAAATAGTTATATTTATAGTATCGATAGAACTACGGAACCCATCCTAACTGATTTTCAAGTTAAACTAGCAAAAGCGGGACTAAAGTTGATTTGGTATCAGTAGGTACTTGACATTGAGCCCCACTCAATTTCAATTACTTGAAAACTTATAATACTATGTAATGAGAACGGTCGTGTTTGTATATAGGTACTTGTGATAAAAATACCTAAGTGCAGACATAGTTGGCGTGGAGCCGCATTACATTACAAGAAAGGCATGGAAGGTCGGTTGACTTCGATCCTATCTATACCTATAGCAAGGAAAATTGTGGACAGATATCGGTTTTTGAGGAAAATTTAATCTTAAACGTCCGAATCGGTTTAATTAGAATTTAATTTAAGTGTGCGGAATTTATGGATATTTCATGAGATACAATTTAATTTTAATAACTACTTATTACCAACTATTAAACACACTATACCGATTAAAGATGTAAAAATATAAAACCATTACCTACGCGTCAAAATACTTCTCCGCATCGCTGTCAACCGGCATTGTGCCCAGAAGACTGGCAGCATTGCCACGCTCGCTGTATGGCAATGCTGAGTCTTTGACGAAAGAATAGGTCAGCCTCCTGAGGCCCTAGTGTAAGTTTCTTTCGACATACTCGATTTAACGCATCGAACGCGCTTTACGCTCCTATTGGTGGAGACCACGAAACGGACCAATCGGAGCGCCGAACGCGTTCGCTGAGTTAAATCGAGTTTGTCGAAAGAAACTTACACTAGGGCCTCAGGTCACGCATAGCCGAATAAGGGTTTTTCGATCTCTTTAAACTAGAAGCGAGAACTCGGACCCCATGAGCCAAGTGTTTTTAATGACGTGTGTATAATTGTATACAAAATTTTGCAGATGTAAATTTCTATGCAAAATTATTTGAATCAGCTAAACGGTTTGTAAGTGCCTTTTTATGGCCTATACGAATACAAAAGTTTTGAGTTAGTGGGGATTTATGTAATGGCTTTTGTGATGACGTCATGCCATTACGACTAGACCAATAAAACATTTCAGTTCACAGTCTATCCCCCATCCTATATGTACTTATAACGGATGATTCGAGAGCATAATTTTCAGCTTTGTTACGTAGAATAGAAGAATGATGTCATTATTTTTGCAGGTGGATGCCACTATTACTCATTCGTTTAAAAATGTTAAGTTGATATTCTTTTATAGTGTCGCACTATTCGCACTTTCCCACGGATATGGTATCTAAGGCGTTTTTGAAAGTCCCTTATTAGAATTTTATACTCAAGTTCGTCGAAGATCAGATGGGTCAAATGGGAATTTTTGACCGTATTACGTTCGAATGATCTTTTCATATTGCACCAAAAAATATGATCCACTTTATATTTTGACCTGCGTTCCCTGATACCTTAAATGGGGGTGAAATCTGAACATCTACACGAAAAACAATATTATTTTATACTCCCAAAGCTTACCTTATACCTAACGTATTTCTTCCACATTTCATAAAATATATTCACACAAATTTTTTCACACCGGTTACCGGCACCAAGCGACACGGGATGCGAACGTTTGACCCGCAATGTCGCAATGCTGCGCGCGCGCACTTGCGCAGTACTTACTAATGGTCCCCGCGAAACAACTGAACGAAACATTTAGTAAAACTAACGAGTAACGAGTATGAATATTAATCGAGTGTAACGTTGTTAAATACTTTATTAAAATCTTAATCGAATAATAAATAAGTATGTATTATGTATGCGAATATCTAAGATATATAATTTGTTTTGAAGTGATTAGAATGTGCCTGTGTACTCCATAGTAATATGAAAACAAAAGAAAAGCCAACTTTATTACGCGTGATTTGTGTTCTTAATTTATTCACTGGCGTTGAAACGCAAGGAATAGTAAAATTTTTTCAAACGTTCGTTGGTGTCAAATAAAAACCCTTTTCAATTTGACTTTTTACAAAGTCAAAGTTTTTTATTTCAACTGGGCCTTTGCAGACACTTTTTTTACAAGACGAAACTCTAATCGTGCACGGTTCCAAAAAATGGGTTGGTCCGATGAAGAAGAGATCGGCAAGACACTCCATGGATACTCTTTTCAAAGAAAGGTGGTTTACAACTTATAATCTTAACAATTTTATCTGAAAAATCTATTAAATATTTATTAAGTTCGTATCGTGAGCGCATTATCGTATAAAAATCTCAAGTTTTTCATAATGACTAAACTTTTGTTGTGTCGGTGATCAGTTGGACGCGTGATGAAGTCTTTAGGCTTTTAAGCCCTTTAACTTTACGTAACTCATGGTGTTTTTTTTATTATCTGATGATTTCGCTTAACCGTAGTGCAATCAGTCTTTCGCCTGCTATTAATAATAATTGGATAGGTATTGTGCTTGGGTACTTAAAGGCCATTATTTCTTGCGCCAAACTTCGTTAACCATTAGTGAAATCAGAATTTCGGTTGCTGGTTAATAATACTGTTGATTATAGAATGTTTAAATTTCCTAGTATTGTCTAACAGTGCAGCGTAGATAATAGACGTGGTTTCGATTCAATTTTCCGATTCTCTAGCTAATCCAAATTTAGTTGCAACTTGAAAAATGCAACTGCGCCAAATATGAGCAGTTGAAACTTGATATTCCTTGCATTTTCGACAGATTGCACAAAATATCCATACTTAGGCTTCGCTTAGCGAAATACAAGCAGTTCAATATCATGTATACTGAGCCGATAATTGTAGAGATTTAGATATTATTGTCACATCACCTCTACGCGCCTTAGGGCAAGGTTACAACGGTATTATTAAATTCCAGTAAAATATTATATTAGATATGACGCGAATTTAACACATCAATACTTATACGTAAAATTATGACTTTATTCTACGGTCATACATAGAGGTTGCAAAGTATACACTACAATCAGTAGATTAATTAAAAGTGGCCTCTTAATGGACTAGGACGCTATAGAAAGGCCTCTTAATAACAGCTGCAATTAACGGTCATATGATATTGTATGGAGAGGTTGGTTTGCCTATTTTTGGTATAGTGTCCAATTACTAGCCAGGACTCGAGACATTTTGAAACGTTCATTAAAAATGAAGAAAGATCAATGAAGAATAACATAATTGATTAAGGTTGTGCAACTTAGTTACATGTGGATCACGTAGATCTATGCTTAGGTTAAACTTGAAGATGTATGCAAGGAGAATTATAATTATAGAACTTTAGCTTTTCTTACAACCTTGAACCGTTCTGATATAATATTGATGAGCAGAAAAATGAACGCTTTGTGAATATAAAATTAAGTAATTTTAATTATGTATTTATAATGGGCAGACAGGACTTTTCTTTACATTTAGCGAGTAGGTACGTCATTACATTTTATCATGCGCACGACATGAAAACGTACCGACGTGATTGACAGAATCCGTTCAATACTGCGGCGGCGCAGCGGGGCTCGTGGACCAACTTCTGTATAAATTAACTATGAGGTTTAGCGGTATAATGTAGTAAAAGTGAACGTGAAAATTAATAGTTGAGTAAAATGATCGTGATTTAATGCCGTTAGCCAAAACTGATGATGATGATGATGAAAGTACTTAACTTTTACATCACTCAGGCAAATTGATTAATTGTTTGATACAATTTTTTTATTACTTCATTTTGATGGACAGGTACGGCAACTTTCAAATAACTGAAAAAAAAAAAAACAACTTGCTAGTAATAAGTTATTTCAACTGGCCATTTCAAACACTACAACTAATTTATTATTTGTTTGTGATCAGAATAAAACTTCAAACGAGGGCCTGATTGGACAGATCGTTCGAATACACGAATAAGACAAACGTGATGTGACTACAGGCATTTCTAGTGTTATATTTTTTTTCTCTCTCGAAGGTGCGTTTACAGACAATTACATTATCTCGCAAGCATATCGACTGTGAATTGACAACTGGTACTATCTCATTTTTGACAAAATTACAGGATTAAGAAGTAACTGTCGACCGCGTTGTGCATACACCCAAACACGGAACAATTCATTGAATGTCAAATAAATATTTGTACCGTGAGGGAATTCAGAAGCCGCAGCCTGACGCGGCGCTAAATAGTAGGATTAGGTTGAGCTATATATCGAGTTAATGATTTTTTTTTTTTTTTATGTACTTGTATAATATTTTGATAAATGTGTTTTCAAAAACAACATTTAAGTATAAAATATATAACTAAATTAATAATTAAGAGTTAAATATCAATAACCTATTCCATCATATGTACAAGTGTTTTATATCACCGTTTGTCAAACATTGCAAAGGTCAAAATATTATCTAACGGCATTGTGGCGCCCCCACCTGCGCGCGCGCAAGAGCCCACTGACACAGATTCAAGTCGACTACGATTTCCGTCAACGCATGCACTGGCCCACTGACCGCTTCGGCCGGGGCCCTTAGTTATGTAAAACGTAACAGTATTATACTTTACTTTGACGAAAACAACGTGACTCCATCACTTTTATTTTTGTTTTTCTCTTAAATCACTTTCGTTTTTATTCTATGTTTGTGTTGAGATTTTTTTTTATGGCATTGACTGTATCACTGATGAGGTTGTTATTGGACCAAACATTAAATTGTATTATTTAATTAATTTAATTTAATTTAATTAGCCTAGACATTCGACACTGCTAAAGCAATTTAGTCTAACTGAGACAGACATGAAAGCGAAGTTGTACCTATGGGTCGACTGTCATAGATATATATATTTTTAAAACGGCCATGGTTAATGATAATTTGTTACAGCGTACATCGGCTCCGTTTTCCGAAATTTATTTATACATGCGTATGCGCAATAGCCGGTAACTTACGGCCTCAAATAACTCAGAGAATGACATTCTATACCAATAAATACACACATTGATAAATTATTTAAAATATTCTTGGACATGCGTGTTGTTATTAATTATCTTGGTAGATTTGTGCATCTATAAATATATCTATCAACATAAAATAATACATATACCTAGGTACATGTTTTGTGAATGAATATGTCATAACTTTTATGTAATGAACTGATTTAATTTTGGTTTCGTGAATTATTTGATTTTTTTTATGACTGCAATCTGTAATTTCAAGAGGAGCATGAGTCATCAATTTGCAAGCACCATGATCGCGGGGAGACTGGAGAATACGTGTATGAAAACAAAATATTATAACGTATACGACGGTCTACCCTCTTTCTCTCTTCTTTCTTTCGTATAGGGAGGTGAAGTTATTAATAAATTACGGAACATATCGCGTAAATGTCCAAGTGCAATTGATGGCCAATAAAAGTTGAGTTACTATATTTTGAGCAGTTGCCTAGCGGCAATGGCGTGCGGTGCATAGAGACAAAAAAACACTGCCTACCCTACATAACTCAGATAAATATTTATTATAACATATTTGAGGTGGCAAATAACAAACATCATTATTTAATCGACTTATTAGTAAGTAAGCTTTTAAAATTTTCTGCCTACCCTGTCTAACATCTCTGTGCACGCCGCTGCCTAGCGGTTGAACGCTCGCCTTCCATGCGGGGTCTGAATTCAAACCAAGCCCGCACCTCTGGCTTTTCAGAATCATATGCAGATCAGAATTTGATTATCACTCGCGTTAACAGTGATGGAAAACATCGTGAGGAAACCTGCACACTAGAGGAGGCTTCATAAAGTTCTTGATAGTGTGTAAAGTCCGCAAACCCGCACCGGGCCAGCGTGATGGACGAACGCCTAAGCTTTCTCATTCTGTGAAGAGGCCATTGCCCAGCAGTGGGAGAGTATTGGGTTGAATTTATCTATTTTTCTATCAGTATCGCAACATGATGCGCAAAACGCAAATGAATCTTAAGCTTAAGATAGCGTCATAATCTGCATATAATCTAATGTTACATAATAAGAAAGGAAGCGATGTTCTACTCGTTTTTACTGTTATACGACGCTATTTGATTCCTTTGCATAATGATCAGTATATGATGGTAATGAGAAAGCCTCTTGCGCACTTCTCTGTGATTTCGCATGTTTTTTATTCATCACTTAATGTAATTTTTCATTCAATTTTTTGTTGCAAAAAAACGTTGATTCACACTTGTATTTCTTCTGTATTGTACATTTTTACAGACGTATGTACGTCTTACATACTGCACACTCGGAACAACAATCAGTCATACAAATATTTATATGAATCGAACCCGATTCGTAGAGCAGATAGCCTGGTGGCTTAGCCATTGTACAGTTAGAATCAAAAATATGTATACACGTAGCGAAATTCAAACGCTTATTCTTGGAAAACTATTGGTTAAATACGTAAAATTTGAATGAGTATGTTTTTTTATGTATCCGCAGACGCTATTTGTAGAATTTGTCAAGAATTCAATCACTTTTTCCTCTGAAAATCGTTTTTTAATTTCATAAGTGTATACATCTTATTGATGCTGATTGTACCAATCGTACCGTTTTTGTTGGCGGTTCAGATATTTAAGAGAACTTTCAAAATAAGTCACTTTATGATCTTCGACATGTTAAATGAGGTTTACAAACATACATATCACATGTACACACAACCAGACCCGAAACAATTATCTGTAGATCATGCAAATATTTGTTCCGTGCGGGGATCGAACCTACGACACGTAGCGCAGAAAGCTAATCGCTTAGCCACTTGCGCCAACCGTGTCTTCAATATATGTTTATATATATACTACCTATATGGCTATTAAATTTGGTGTTTTCAGGCAGGATATACAGTAAGTGTGATTTTCGTCAATATATAAAAGATATCAGACGATAATTTATTTAAATTAGCCAATTTGTTCGGATGTGATGAGTTCGTTCACCGTCATTGAACCACTTATTATTTTGTCATCAAAAACATTAGGTAATCAAGTAAAAGTGACTAATATTATAGGAGACATGTCTAGAACATTCGTGGAAGTCTAGAAACTAAGTATAACGGTAAACTAAAACGGTATTTAAGTGATCTACACTGTGTATTCTGGAAACATATAAATTTATACTAATATTATAAAGAGTTAAAATTTGTTTGTATGTAGGGGGTAATCTCCGGAACTAATGACCCGAATCTGAAAATTCTTTCAACGATAGATAGCTACATTATTCTCGAGTGCTATAGGCTATAATTTGTATATGTAGGTCACGCGGACGAAGTCGTGGGCTGAAGCTAGTAAGTCATAAATTAACTTAAGTATAATTAAAAGAATTTAGATTTGTATGGTTTTCGCACATGCCGAAACACACATGCCACATGTAAATAAGCTCGTGTCTATAAAATATGACTACCAATTTGAGACAAAACCCACTGTATCGAGTCTTTCCGAGTTAAGAGAAAGGTGAGAAAAAGTACATGGAATAGGAGGCAAAGATAGAACAGATATACTTAGTGCATTAGCCTTAGTAAGTAGCCAACAAAATAACGATTCAGGAACCGATATCAGGAGAAAGTGAAAGTCTATGTTAGAATATGTCACGAATAAGGAAAGGACTGGCAAAGGACTGGAATGAGTAGAGGTATTTAAGTACTTTTTGTGGGAATGATGCAATTCGCTATAGCTGAGAATGATGCAATAAGGTTAGCTTCGTTAACATTGGTTTCCAAGCAGTCTGTCACAATCGGTTATACTGTTCGATCATAATTTACACAAAGGCCTCTTCAGATGTTCCTTCGCGGCTTCGGAGGACAAGCCCTATCCTCGATTAATCATGGCAGATGAGTATCGATATCTAAGGTAATCGTCACGAGCAGGCTAAAGCTTGATAGTTTGACAACTACTCTAAAATTTCGTTTCATTTTTCCGAATCATAATTGGTTGCGCTAATAATAGTCAGTCTCCGAGAAATCTACGCAGATCAAGATATTCTTCTGACGACAATAGTAAAAAAAAAAAACTTAAAACATGAGGCCTAACTTGTTCAGACATGTATTTTTTATAAAAAGCAAAGTTCAACCCGTAAACATAAGTACCATGGATTCATAGTGATTAAACTGGTTGTTTTGAAAGCAGTTTTGACACACGTGTCCGAGTATTGGGAGGAGTATCAAGATTAACATAATACAAGTTAATGGTCGAAATTCTTATTTCAAGGCCTATTAGATAATACTTGGTAGATTATAGCCGTTATATAATAGACCTTGAAATTAAATGGTGTTATGCGGTCGATTATGCCTTGCATGAGAACTGATCAGGGTCTCCTAAAGAATAACTCATTAATACTAATCCCGAGAAAATCATAGAAGGCGACTATGGAGGATCTGGATATGGTGTTCTTGTATTGAAAAGGCAGGATTCTTCGACCAGCGGACCAACGTTCAGGTGATCGTAATGATCAGAAAAAAATGTACACGGTAACTCGAACTTAAGGATTTTAATTTCATCATGAAATTCATTGCCTTAATTCATATTCATTACCTCAGGAGACGCAATAGATTATGCCTGGCAACCCAAAGGCCAACAGTTGATGTCAGACATTCATATACCTATGTGTCGAATATTCATAGTCATACCGATAGATGGCGCTAGAGAAATATTTACCATACAGTCACTACAGCGTCGGGAAGTAGAAGCATCCAGAAGTATTTAAAGCTCAATACTGCAGGTTGATAGTTCCTTTAAACCAGAGGTTCCCAGACTTTTTTTCTCATAGACCACTTACAAAATTTAGCTGGTTCCAGTGGACCCCCTGCAGCTACATTTCTACTATATTGTAAATTGAATTGTAAACCCCCATTTTTTTGTCACGCCAATGTAGACCCCTGTCGAGTCTCCCGTGGACCCCTGGGAATCCACCTGGACCACTTTGGGAACTAATGCTTTAACCTATATAGTCACATAATTTTAAGAATTTAATCCCGAATTGCGAATTTTCCTTGACCGTGACCGAATGACCCTCAATCAAAAAAATTTGGAAGAAAAAGTGCGCATGAATGAATTACTAATATATAGAATGCGCCTATAAATTTGAGTAGAATAGCTTTAACTACTTCATTCTATAAAACAAACAGTAAAGAGTTTAATCTGTTTTCGATTACATAAAGCAGCGTATTTCTTAATAAGATTATGTACTCTCGTCGGGTAACGACAGTTATTACGTCACTCTATTGCATTCCATATAGGCAGCAATGATGTGCAATGCGCCTTATGTGCGTAATGGAAGATGCATGACATTTAGAGGAGCAGTTCCTTATAGTTTAAATGTCGAACATTATGTGGTTATCAATGTGTTAGAAATGGTTGAGCTCTAGGTGACTATCGGCACAGACAATATATACTATACTAGTACTGTCGGGAACTTGAGGATAATTAATAATTGAGTTGAGGTTCCCAAGATTATAAAAATAGTATGAACTTAATATTTATGTCAATAAAGGGAACTATAAAGACAAAAGGACTTAGAGATAACAAAAGAAAAATAGAAAGAATATTTCATAATAAAAGATTTTTTCCATTATGAAATTCAACTTAATATATTGACATTAAATTGAATTTCCATTGTGATATCCATCACATTGTGCCATTGCGCACTTATTAGTCAGTACAGCTAAACTAACGAACTTAAAAGCACAAGACTGATGAGAATAATAAACAAAATGACAACATTTCTTTCATCTTCCTCATCTGTAAGGACAGGTCAGCTCAAATCTGTCATGCGTGGCACTGACACTTCTATAAAGGCCAATCCAGACGTCGACCTTTACTGTTCTTAAACATCTTCCATAAATTGTATCATGAACAATGTTTTAAAAGAGTAACCGTGAAGTTTCTTGCTTTTTCTCCATGGAATGACGAACCAAATCAGGTAAACAATTTGTAAGTTCCTTTTACTTAAACAAATGATAAGTTTTGAGTTTTTATTTACACTTACAATACCTACATACACACTAACAATTTAAATCTAGGGGATAATTCCGTAGTAGCCATAGATGGTGCTCCTCACACGGTTCTTAAAACAAAGGCAGCACAAAATAACCAGAATTTAAATATGAAGAACAACTTACGAGTTGTCTCTCGATGAAGTATAAAAAGACGTGTTTGGCTTCTCTTACATTTGTTTAAATAAATTTAAATTATGTTTGAAACTTGAACCAACCATTTATCTTTAGTCACCAAGATAACTTATGTCTGTTGGCACCGCCTGAATCATGTTGTGCTTGTTATATAACTTGTAGTAGTGCACAAGTTGTAGCAAACTTTTAACTTATATACAACCACGCCTTTAAATCCTTGAAGGGTTGGTTGGATATTGCTGGTTAGGTTGGTCTGTTGCTTGTAGTACACTCCAATGATCTCTTGTCTATGATAAAGTCTGTCTATTATTTCATGCTGTACTTCATTTTTGTATGCCTTTTCGAAATTGTGCCCCTGCTCCCTGTTCTCTGCCCTCTGCATGCAGCCCCTGCTTTTTACATGTCGTTAGTATACCTGGCAGTACTTGCTAATCCTTGCCAAGTTAATTTCATAGTTACTTATCTAGTATAAGTGATTATAAAATAATACCATACACAAACGTGGTCCAATATATTTTGTCTTCAAGTAGAGTTTCAGTTCACTTTGATACACTTCAGTTCATAAAAGCCTTATACTCTATTGAATCTCTGCTACATGCAATATTTGCAATATGTAATATAGATACATTATTTTGATAAAAAGCATTTATATGACAATTTTTATACAAAAAAGAGTAGTTATTAATAGTATGTACAGTACTAAGTTCATTATGATAATGTAACACATAGATTTAGTCTCGTCAAAGCTAATATGCTAATTCATTTGTTTTATCATTCCAATACATTGGAAACATGTTACCGAGTAAAAACACTGTTGTAAACTTTAATTGCTGTTCAAATTATGTATCGCGAAAGTTAATTAGTTGTTTAAGAAAGGAATGTTAATTATTACGCTTTACACGTGTTTTATGATTAGACCAGAAAATGTGAACAAAAATGTAATAGTTTTGGCAAATTTTATTTTTTCTTTCATCATCAATTTTATGTTACATCTACATAAAGAGTACATGATAATATTTTTATGATATTTTAAAGGGACAGGTTAAACAAATCTTACTCCTATTATTAATGCGAAAGTTTGGATAGATGGATGTTTGTTACTCAATGACGCCAGAAAGTCTGAACGGATCTGGATGAAATTTGGCACAGAGATAGAATATAGTGTGGAATAGCATATAGGCTACTATAGGCTTTATATCTTGGAAAAATGTACCGGTTCGTAAACCACGCGGGTGAAGCCGCGGCCGGAAGCTAGTCATCTATATATGTCAATTCTTAAAAAATCCATGGACACTTATCAAAAATTTATTAATGACGTTCTTAAAATTTTTAAATAAGCAGAAGCCCACAGTGCAAATTAAGGCGTAGAAAATGGCCGTTTCGTTCCCTAATAAAAAAAATAATACTTATCATCACGCCTTTCATGTAATGTGATGTGTTCATGGGTGTGAACCTATCGCTTGGACTTTTGCTGGACTGGCACTGCTGATGATAACATTATATTATCTTATCTTGGTCTCCTATAGATTTTAACGATATTGGATTGAAGATTAAACAGTATATTTAGGTCATCCTTTACTTTCAGATCATACAAGGAAGGAACCATTTTGTTCTCACTTAATTTAGACACTATCGCGAAGATCGGACAAATCTTCATTCAGCTGCCACTTTACTAATTTCCTTCTACAATCTTGATGTCCTAATAAGATAATCACTTTCAGTCAAATTACTGGGTGACGCATTCGACGAAATTGGCGAAGGAGATTGACACACGACAAACGTAATTATTGTGTTAACCTTAATAAAAACTTGATGTTGGCATGAGATTGAAATCTGAGATACTTCTTGTTTCACCATAGCATCATGCCTCTATCTCGAAGGGTTAGGTAGAGGTGCAATATAATAGACTCGCATTTCGACGATGGCGTTATAAAGTCCCGTGTAATAGAGAGCGAGCCTATGGCCAGCTACCGGGCTAAAGTCCATACTTTAGGGTGTTAGGTTCTGGGAATTTCCATACCTACAGACTAGCCGAATTTTTCTTTGCTCGACCCAAGAATTGAATACAGGACTTCGTGCTCAACTGCCAATTTTTACCAAAGAGGCAATCAGTTTTTTGTTTCATACTTGATTTCATTTGGTATAATTTCTTATTATTATATACCGTAGGAGTAAGAGTCTTTTCATTTTTGTGTTACTTATATATTATAACGAACTAAATCCATTTTTAATGGCTGTTAACACTACCTAGAACTTACCTGAAAGGTTTTAAGTTTCTAGCTTGTATAGCACCGTTACCCCAGCGTATAATTACTTCATTAGCTCTCGGTATCTATAAATTAAGCGGGCGAAAGCGTAGTTAATGATCGTGTGATCCTGGGTTCGATTCTGGTCGCGAACAGTTAATTAAGGAAGTTGTCAACTTGATTTGTTTTACGTTAATTTTTCTGTAGTTCGTTTTTATTGACTGTTGGTACTTTGCTTTCAAATATATATTTATAGCCTCACAACCGTATTCGACTATAGCGAGGTCTTCAATGACTCCGGTCCGGTTGTAGCTGGGAGCTAGGGTATTGAGCGATCTCATACAATTTAGTCACACCGTTAACAAAATTGTATGGGTTGACTGAGGGTGGTCGGGACTCTACATCATCCCTTTTCTGATCTAAATCAGACCGTCGCTCCTGTTCAAAGTCTTTCACTTTTTTGTGAACATGGTTTCGCCATTCTACACGCTACCAATTCTTCCCATAGCGAAGGCTCGATGTTGCAGTCTCTCTGTCAAATAGAAGGTGTTTTATTCGGTATCGGTAGTAGATACTTCATGATATGTGGCTTGTTATAGGGACCGGGTAGTTATTCAGCTTGTGACGTCACATAAGCAGTTCTCAATAAGTACATAGCATTTTTTATGAACTCCTACAGGTACCTAAGTATATCCAAGAGACTTCTGAAAGTCAGGAATAAAAGGACTTCTAACGCACTGTTATGTTGTCGACCTTAAATAAACCGAACATTACTTATACACGATGCAGGGGTAATCGGGTCTGTTCTAAAGAAAGTGTTACATAAGGCACAGTCGGCGCCTGCGCACTGGTCGCTCGTTTGCGAAACGCAACTCCGCAGTTACGTCACAACACTTTTATCTACAGACCCTGAGGTTTACACGCTAGTAAATTGTGTACTGTGTCGCTTCATGTTTGAAGAATATTAACATTGGAACAATTTTTTTTTGTGAAGTGCCACTATACAATACTTTAATTGAGATAATAAAGAACATAGTTTAAGCACCTAGACATATGACTTCTAATTGAAATAAGAGACTCATAAATTCAGATAGAATGAAAGAATCGTCATCCTTATAATATCACGCCTGTATTCCCGAAGGGTTAGACTGAGGTGTACTACTTATTGTGCACCCACATTTTGCCGATGCTGCTATTAAGTCTCATGTAATAGGACGAGCGTATTGCCATCAACCGGGCATAGTTCCAACCTCCGTGCTGCTACTGAGAATTTCTGTAGGTACTGAAACGGGAATTGTGCCCTAGACCTCACGGTAAGCAGTCACGCTTGTTACCATTACACTGAAAAAAAGTTATTATGGCTGCCATAAAGTTTTTGTTAGCTTTTATCAAGTAAAATGTTCATATATGGGAACATAAAACTACTTGTTTGCTAGCAATAAAGCTAACTTTATCACTGATTTAAACAAATATCATACTAAAAATAAATAAGTTCTTAATCGTGTTCATCACTGAAGTTGTTTAAATAAACCTTACTTGATAATTGAAATGACTGTTTCAAACAAGTTAGTTATTAGGAAAATAATGTGTGATTATTAATATTTTGATCATGTTGACTTTATCGCCAATAATCATGTGTGGTTTATAGGTATTATAATTTTCTTTATAGGATTAAACATGAAATACTTAAACAAGTAAAATTCGCACTTGTTCAACAATCTTTTTTTTTTTAGTGTAGACTAATGTGGCAGGCAGAAGGAAAGAATACAAGTAGAAATAAGAATTCTCAAGGAATTATGCTCTCATTTCAGTTTACGATAGCGCTACGCCACACTGAGCACGTGGAATTCACCAATTAATTTTCCATTTTTATTTTACGAGGGAGATTAAGATCAGTTTAGATGTTGTTTACCATTCTAGAAAAATGAACCTTTAGAACGATAAATGTTTATGCAAATAAATATTCTTATGCTTATTCTTATTCTTATTAAATCTTACTTCAACATATGAGAAATTTGAAACCAAATTTAAATTAGATCGAAACAAACAGAAGCATTGGATCTTTTTTCTTCTAGAGCACGAGCATTCGCATGGGGATCGCTCATGCTATAATTGAAAGATTGGCCAGTCAGCCATGGTGGTATCAAGATAACCCAGGGTGCACTAGACGATCTGTGTGTGGGGAATCTTTTCTTGCACCCGTCCTTGCACTTCTTCCAATGATTTTCTTGGATGGCAAATACCATATACAGGTTGATATTTAGAAAAAAATATCATCGATGTAGCTGCCCTTCTTTGCACTCCGATTTCAAAGAAAATAGGAATATTATCCTACTTCCTACTAATCCTACTAATATTATAAATGTGAAAGTTTGTGAGGATGGATGGGTGGATGGATATTTGTTCCTCAGTCGCACCAGAACGGCAGAACGGATTTGGATGAAATTTGGCACAAAGATAGATTATAGTTTGGAATATCACATAGGCTATTATCCCGGAAAAATGTACGGGTTTGTAAACCGGCGGGCGAAGCCTCGGGCGGAAGCTAGTATTCAATATGTTATTGCGTATATCAGTATAATAAACGAATGTGCTAATATGGCGCTGGTACACCAATTCAACCTGTATGTCTGATCCTCCTGATCCTCCTAATCGTTTGACACCAAAAGCCTTACTATATTCTTTAGAAGTTTAGTTGAAACCTAAATCTGCAGTTAGTATAACTACGTAGCACGTGTCACTTTCTAATGGCTCCTTTATATGATGACCTTCGTTGTTTTCACTAAGCCTTGGCCTTATTAGCGGGCGATCGCACTTACGAATGCGCGACCAGATTCCGTAAGTTGCCTCAACGTTTCAAACATTGCTTGGTGTGACTAAGGATTTGAAGTCGATTTTCGTAGAATATAAGATACGAAAATCGCCTTTGAAGATTCAGTGTAAATCCTTGATTATAATCCCGTCAGAGTTCAGAGTCTTTACTGATGTTTCCTATTGGGGTCGAAAATTAAGTAGGTATATCGATTCATTCAAGTATATACATTAAGCTTAGCCAGGATTGTGCATAGATATTAACGCGTTTAGTCGAAATGCGTACTTCTGCTTTGTTTTATAATTTGAACTATATGTCTTCAGGAATGATTGACGAATTAGACTCGACTGTAACCGTGTCAATGTCAATGTCCGTACGTTTTCTGGGCCCCAAGTTGAAAAACAGCGTTGTAATACTGCTTAATAAGCCGTATTGCAGCATACAGCTGAACAAGGGGTCCCATTGCTGGCACCAAACACATATATAATATATGTTATAATATAATTATATTATAACTCACTAGTATTATGTTTATTTTCTTGTACTGTATTTTTTTTTTGTTTTTTATTGTAGTGCGTGCCTGCAATAAATAGTTTTTCTTTCTTCTTTCTTTCTAAAAGGAAGGTAACGAAGTTCCGTCGTCAGAAGATCGTTGCAAATCTATTTTTTACTTCTTCTTACTCTTATTTTTACATTTCTAACTAGCGAAACAGGTAGAATCCATCCAGGTGATGGACTCTACCTGTTTCGCAGCTTGCCTTTGCTTGAATTTTTTACAGTCAACTTCTTTTTTGTCAAGTTGGCACTAGCTTTAACGTGGGAATCGCTCATGTCGTAGCTTAAGATTAGCCACTCAGCAATGGTGGTACCTATCGATTCTGAATGCCCAGGGAATACCAGACGTTTTCGTGTTCCGACATTCGTGGAGGATTTCCTTTACTAAAAATTATTTTAGCTAAGATATTTTAAATTAATCTCTTATTTTAAATGTCCCATGGTAAATGTTTCATGTGATCGTATACTTTTTTAGCTGGAGCCAGTACATCGATAATTTTAGATACCGTTTTTTTATATCCGGTTTTTTGTTAGGATTTCCAAACATGGCGTCGAACTGATGACTAAACTTATCCATAATTCATATCTACATCGACAACGGTCAGTGGACTAATGACCTTTACATGGTTTTGTAAATACAGTCCAGTATTTATTTGTAAAGCGTATTCTTTTTTAAAGCATTACTTTATTTCTGAGTAAATCATTTTGGTGGCGCTGCAACCTTGTATAATTTAATGGGACTTAATTTATTATATTAGCAGATATTGCCATTCAATGTCAACGAAATTCGTCTGATTATAGCTTCTGAAAGATTTTGGAAGATGGCGACTGCTATTATATACTCTTACCTAAACCGACTCCGACTGGTCTCGCTGTGAAAATTACCAAAACGCTGTCAATAATTTAATCTTGATAACTTTACTTAACCTCACAGGATGATAGATCCGGAAGTTAGCCATTTAGTAATTCTATTTATTGTACTAAAACCTTAGGTGTAGTGTTTTCTTTTCAATATGGTGAGCCGTGCCATCTAGTGGTCAATATAAAAACTGTTGACGAAGCGAATGAACGTAGAACTTCAACAGTTCACTGTGCTGTCAATAGATAGCGCTTTTATACACGAACTTGGTTTAGTACCATACAAATCTGAGTGGGGGCACTTGTTCTATATAAAAATAAGTTAAATTATTTTTTAATTAATTAAATTAATTAATAATAATTTACCATTTTAATTACCATAAATATGAACTATTTCTTACTTCTCCACGGCCATGGAACGCGTTCAAACTGCATTGGCGACTACAAAATTAGTTTTTAATTTAATGAAACTGCTGAAGGCAGCGTGGTGCAGTTGCCTTACATTACGTAGCGGTTGGCTATACAAGCTAACTGCGTTCGGACTGCATTCAGCGTGCATTTTTAATGGTATACCTATTGTCCGTATGCAGGTGTGTAATATACTATACACCTACATACATATATGTAACTAGTAGCTATAATATTTTCCATTCTGTTAACCTTCACAGGATAAAATAATGACAAAGGGCATCGCAGTTGTCGTTTAAACATAACTATTCAGTAAACTGTGGTTTAAAATTGTACCTATTGTTAAAAATAAATCACGTTTAGATGTTATACTTACATAGATAGCATCATCATCACGCCTGTATTCCCTGAAGGGTTAGGCAGAGATGTACTATTATACACACACATTTTGCCGATGTATTTATTGAGGCGAGCTCATAGCCATCTACCGGACACAGTTCTAGACTCCGCGCCGCTAAGAATTACCATACAGAAAAACCTAATAAAATTTTGCCCGACCTGGGAATCGAACCTAGGACCTCACTCTCAGCAGTCCCGCTTGCGACCATTAGACCAATGAGGCTGTCCAGTTTTATAGACAGGTTTTATTTCAATTTAACTTAATAAAGACCTTGGCAGTCGGCTTATTCACTTAAAAACATGATTAAACGTCGAGATTCATTGGAAGTACACGAGAGAGACAGGTGTGAGCTCGGCAAATTATTAAAGGCTCTATTAGTACATAATAGGTAGGTTTTAAATCAAAATACCGCGCTAATATAGAAAGAGCTCTACAGTCTAAATTAATATGCTAACGATGTCGTCTACACGAAGACTGAAAAAAAAAAATGACTGCTAAAATTAATAGTTATTCGAGTCCGTTGTATTTAAAAATCTCTGGAATCAAATACCCGAGTTACTAACACGCACAAACAAAAATCTTCACACTTTCGTCACGAAACGGGCTCATTATACCTATGGAAAGAGATGGCTGAATGCAAGTATTCTAGCAACATAGGTATATACTTTCTTATCTAAGTATGAACTTGACATCAAATACAACTAAACGAGCTATGATTTTCACCAGCCTTTCTTCAACCCATACAATGCGATTGCCAGCGGTTATTTTTCTGAAATTCACCCCCACACGGTGGGGGTGGATCGTTAAGGAGGTGCAAGTTTAGGCATATTTTAGGGGTGTGGGGCCTACCTTTGTCCCGTTTCAATGTCATAGGCGTTCGTTGGCCGTTGTCAGAGGTCGACAGAATCTAATTCTAGTCTTCGACCAAAATTCTGATGTTGGAGACCCAATATTAGAATTTGAACTTTATTTGAATGGAATTAAGATAGATTCTGTTGTGATTTATTAGTAAATTGAAAGAGACAATGTTGTTACAATGATAAATGCACTGAAAAGCTGAAGTGACAGACCGCGACGGTTTGACGTAGGTGCTGAAGTGTAAGTCCCAAAATTTTGGTGCTAATGGTTTCCAAGACTGACGTATTGGCGTGAAAGCTTTGCTATCGATAATTTGAAATCAATTTAGTCTATAGTAAATTTTAATTCAACTATAAACTTTGTTTTTCTTAGCGTAGATTATTTTGAATCATACCTTACATTATCGTAATCTCCAAACCGATTTTTGAGAGCATGGGTGTTTTGCTTTCATGTAGCTGATGTACCCTATTTTAGCTGAGAAAGTCCGTGCGCACTGCGAATACGTCAGGGTACCACATATTGTGGTTCTGTAGTTAGTAAGTATACACGCATATGAGTTTGTTCATTTACATTTACAGTTTGTTCACGAAAATCAGTGCGTCTCATTTGTCTGTGCCTACCTTTGTTTGCACAATGGTATATAGGTGCGTATACCCAGCAACAAAGGGCACAGTTTTCCAGCATTGTTTTGCACCCTTCCCTCAAAACCAGCCACGCTTTAGATAAACGGCTCACCATTGGATTCGTGTTAATCTCTTTAATGGTCACAGAATCAATCTTTGGAATCCAATTTAATGAAGAAACCACAACCAAACCAATATAATGAAGGGCCCGTATTTGCCGCATTTTATTTTCATACTAGTTATTTTTGATTTCTTCGTTAGTCTACAAGCGTGGCAGTTAGAAAAATTTGAGGTTTCGATTCCTGGTTCAGGTAGGTTGATTGCAATTTCCTGTATGGAACTTCTTAGTACGAGCCTGGAGTTTTGTAGTAGAGCCTAACTCTCTCTTTAACTCTGCATTACGATTTAGAGATCTATAGGTGTAATGCTATGAAGCTTATTTTGAAGTATTGGTTGTTAAATATTTTTTTGATGAGGAAGTTCAAGATCTCTCATATTCCGTTTTCCTTGTTTGTCACTAATCGAAATCCGGCATTTGATTGCGGTTTGAATATTTGATTGCGGAATACAATTGAAATTTGAGTGTTCCATTACCGTGTACAAAGGACGCATTTAGTCGGATTCGCGGACATTCGGACGGCTTCATATTTATTTATTTTTTGTAAATCGAACATGAAATTGGAACTCGTGTTGTGGCGGACGTTAATAGTAATAAACTATGTATTGGTGTCTGCAAATTCGCTCGAGTTTGACGACCGCTTGGAATCTCCGAATAAATTCGCTCGATTTCGATCATTGGCATATATATAAGAAAGCATATTATAGGATCAAAGACTATGTTGACGATAGAGACGTGTGGCGTTGAATATCTTCTGCACATGTGGCTTCCCTGGTTATCCATTGTGTCTACTAATTCTATTTTATATTAGATTCACTTTACATATCTGGACATTCTTGATGTTTCAATATTTTGTATTCTTTTTTGTATTTTTTTATTTCTGTTTTATCCGCTTTGATCTGTTTATCCCGTTTTTAGTTTATATTCGAAACAATTGTTTAACTCATGTTGTATTGCCTCATTGTGTAAGTAGCATTCTATTAAGTTTGTATTTTTTCTTATATAATGCATGTTAATTTAAGATTTTAATTGTAAATTAACTTTTTGTTTTTGAAAAGAGTATCCATGGAGTTTCTTGCCGGTCTCTTCTCCATAGGACCTACCCCCTTTGGAACCGTGCGCCTAGAGTCTCGACTTTTTAAAAGTGCCTGAAAAGGCCTCCTTGAAATAAAAAACTTTAACTTTGAAACTAACTAACTTAACTTTGGCAGGCTGTCAGTCAGTTTTAAGATTAAACCACCCTTTGCAGTTTCTTTGCAAATATACTTACGTGTAGGTACCTCTATTTTTAACACAATTTATTGCACAACCACAGTCAATCTCGGTTTCAACACTAGCGGGTAGTTCCACGTTAGCTCTCTCTATTTAGGTAATCTGTGCTATTCGAGTCGGTAGAATTGTAGACCGATCCGCATGCCAAATGTTGCAATTGCGGCAATGTTCCGCTGGGGTTGTTTGTCGAACGATCTATGACGTACACCGTTGAGTTTATTCTTCCTGTGCAGTATATCCTAGATGGTTGTAGTAAGGGAAATACAAACATGTGCCAAATATGCCATAATCTTGAATTTTACAGGTTAAACTTAATATAATGTGTAATCAAATATTTTTAACCCCCGTGAAAACAAAAGAATATCATCAAAGATGAATGTTCCGTGTGTAAAAATTTCAGGGATAAACGACCCATGTTGCACGTTTTTTTATGGGCATTAAAGTACAACATTCAACTCCAGATATAATTGCTTTCCAACCACTGAAATGGGTATTCAATAAGAAAAAACTAATAGCGACGCATTGTTCTGTGATTAAAATTTGAATATCGACCTCTGCCCATCTCCCCCCTCCCACACCCCAAGCGCCACCCGCATCGCAAGCCGTAATTCAGTCAGAATTTCAGGCTGCAGACGACCCTCGCCAAGGTCGCAGACAGCTTACGCACACACGCGTACCTTACGCACACGCGTACTTCGATACCTGCACCGCGTCCGTACACGCGGTCGGCCATTAAACTTTAGGCAAAAACATAATACACCCGTATATAATATATGGTATATGTATATATAGTTATATGAAATGTGTTTGTACCTGCCATTAGGTGTAATAGTGTGCGTCAAATATACGATGAAAGAGATTTTGTTAATATAAAGTCGTAAAGAACATGAAAATGTCAAATGAATGATCATACGTTCAAATATTAAATTTTATAAAATGAATTAGAGTCTGAATCATGGCGACTTGGTTTTGTATCAAAAAACGTTCTCGGAATTAACTTTTCAAAGAATTTTAGACCTGTGAATAACTTTTGGGATATTACTTAAGGAGATTTTACATGAAAATATTCGTTTGTATTTCATTATCATGATTTGTAATGTACCTACGTATTGTATAATTAAGTTGGAATCCCTTTGGTGGATTCTGGAAAAATTATATACGTATGTCTTACTCAACAAGAATATTTTTACCATATGAATATTTTTTTTTTATAAGAAATTGTTTATTATAAAAAAACATATCCCATACATTTTCTATGTAAGGATTACTTTCGTCTAGACACATATCGAAAGCTCAGTTGAATTAAGTTCAGGTTAATATTTGATTACTGCATAAGATTTTTCACAAAAGGATGTCTTTACCCCTGGTGGGACTCGAACCCACAATCCCCGGCTTAGGAGGCCGATGCCTTATCCATTAGGCCACAGGGGCTATATTAGTGGGCTGTAAATTGAGTCTCAACATTTTGCCATCTAAACAGTTCCTAGCGAGAAAGACCGACGCAAAGATGAAGGACGACAATGAACTTAATAGAACAAGTAGTTTGATTAATTTTACTAACGAAAGGTATTTCTATAAAATTAACAACATTAAAATAATTAAAGCACTAAATTCGTTGCGTTTCATTTTACTAGTTTCCAATTTTGATTAAACTACAAAATAGTGTTAAATGTTGATGATAAATGAACATATTTGTGCAGCTATCCGAACGCAAAAAAGTGTCAAGTTGTCGGGGGTTTATCGATGCTGTCGTCATCAGGGCTGGCACGGCAGATGCAAGCGATACTCGAGTGCTCCCGAAGTGTGCTTGCCGCGGTGCATCCCTGACTCAAAGAGACCGGATTCAGGTCAATCGATGGGCGTGCTTTTTGAATGTTTTTTCTTTCATCTGTGTGGGATTTTACGTTCGGATTCGGATGTTTTTTATTTAGCTTAACTTGCATACAATAAGGTGTCTTAATGTTTCCGTTGACTGTTATTTTTTCCGAAAACCAAAGAGGTCACAAATCGTTTTTTTATTTCTGTTTTTTAGATAATTCAGATACATACGTACTTTTATTTAGATTACTTTTAATCGGAGTCTTGAATGATACTCTGTATTTGTATTTTAACTTTTGTCCGTTCTTTGTTTGAATTCAACGAACCATATCTGTACATATAATAAAATTATAACATGCCGATATCTGTACATTATAGATAAGGAGAAAAACTAATATGGGGCTCTTTATTAGAGCAACAGAAGCCAAAACAACAGTTTTAAGAATTTTTGTCTGTCTATCTGTCTGTATGTTTGTACACGCATCACGCAAAAACTACTGCATAGAATTGAATACAGTTTTCACCGATGTATTGCTAGAGGTCTAACTTAAAATATAGGCTCCATTTTACCGCAGGAAAATATCAGATTCTAAATTCCACGCGTACGAAATCGTGAGCAAAAACTAGTAAAAAATAACATAGTTATTTAAAAAGTTTTCTTTGTTAATATTACTTATTTTCTTGATTTAAAGTTTCTATGGGTCGATGGGTCTTAGCGACAAATTCAGCACCAATCTAAATGAAAGTTAGTGAAATGAAATCAATTTTTGATTACCCTATATTCAAGAAGTTTCATGATAAGACTTAATCGTTTAAGCTTGATTGATTATAGCGATGTCTTAGATTATTTTTTGGATACGAATTTACTTTAAAGCTTTTCCCTTATGACTGCGAAGTTTCTTCGCCTTCTACCGTAACTCTAACGAGTCAAAAATGAATAATTTTGTGCGCTTGTTTTCTATATAAATTCACATAAATGCGCGCGCACGTAGTTTTCATACTTTTGGCTTATTGATAATGACGATCGTGGTGAAATATTAGTACAAAGCTATAAGATTTTATGCCACGTAGTAGTTGATAGATTGGCTGCCGTACTTCGTATCGCGGCTGCAGAGACCTGCACTTTTGGTCTTTGTTTGTGCATATGAAGATTTTTTTGTATACGCATCCACTATACGAGAGTTATTGCTAGGGTGCAGAATCGTTTAGATAAAATAAAAAAATAAAATTAAATGTAGTTTTGTATGTAAGGTACCATCACACATTCATCCTTTAATTGACAGGCTTCGTATTTCAGAATGAGATCGATCCTAGATCACTTAAGTTTCTGTTTTGACAAATAAACTAATTAAGTTGAGACATGTATGAAATTATAATGACGTTAATATTTTGACAGAGACTCTTGGGATAAGCATTTAATTAAGTAGAAGGATTTCGAGCAGAGCTGTCTCCAGCGGCCATTTAATCTCAGTTTAAGTTAGATCAAAGTTTAAGCCTAAAAAATTGAATTCTGTGGTCACAAGCGCGACTGCTGATCGTGAGGTCCTGGATTCGACTTCCAGGTCGGGAAAAGTGTTATTGGGTTTATGTGTGGAAATTCTCTGTAGCAGCGTCGAGTTTAGAAGTATGCCCAGTAAATGGCAAACATCTCGCCACCTACTAAATGGGAAGTGGCGTGCGGTTCATAAAGAAAAAAATACACTGCCTACACTACATAACTCAGATAAATATTTATTATAAGATGTTTGAGGTGGCAAATCACATATATCATTATTTAATCGACAAGACGACGAACCAATATCAACATGCAGTAGGTATTTTTGGTAAGAAAGCTTTTAAAATGTTCTGCCTACCCTGTCTAAAAACTCTGTGCACGCCGCTGTATACGGGACTTAATAACAGCATCAGTGAAATGCGGGTGTACAACAGAAGGTACATTTCTGCCTAACCCTACAGGGAAAGAAAACAGGCATGATTCTACGTTTGTTAATTTTATTTTCAATTTTAAAAACCTTCTTAAACTAAAATCTAAAAGAACACAATTTTGGAGGATACATTATCATTGAGAGATGGAGTCATTAAAAGCAACGTTCCTAAAGTAAATACGTACCTTTTAAGAAATTAACTGGTATCATAAAGACGGGTTTATGTGTAAGCTCCAAAGTATTTAACGAAACGTGTAGCAGAAAACCAATTTACATTTTGTACCCATGTGGATATACCTTTTTTTTATTAGCGTGGTAATAACACATCATGGGTTATCCTCCGCCTGGGCGGCGGAGGGGTGTGCTCCAGTCCTATCGGCTAAACTCCCCACGTTGGTCCTCCTCGTCTTAGAAGACCGCACCGAAGCCCACCACGGTGGCACGCCATCAAGGATCTTCCCTCTACACGTTTTTCAGGGGGACAATTCTCGCGTGCTTCGACGTAAGTCTATTTTATAAATAATCTCTTGCTCTATAGAATTTATTAACACTAATTTTGTGTCCATCCACTGTTCCATTTCGAGCGTTTACCTCGATTACATATCATTTCTAAAAGCCCGAGAAGATATTCACAGACGTAATACGAGCAGGCTAACAACATTTCCAGAATTTGAAACGAAACCTATCTACAAAGCGTTGTGGAAATATTAACATTATGCCAAATGGCATCACGCCTGTATTCCCCAAAGGTTAGGCAGAGATATGTGTTTCTGCAATTGCCGTCTACCGGTCACATTTCCAAGATACGAACTGCTACTAAGATGTTCCTAACAGAAATAAATATCACTTAGTCCGACCTAGGTATTGATCCCTGGAACTGACGCTTGCCGGATAATTTGCGACCACTGCACGAATTGAGCAAAATTGAGGTAATAGATATGTAATTTGTTCACTGGATTGGAGTGTTATAAGCTACCATTACAGTTTCATTTAATTGAAGTATTTTCTTTCATTTAATTGAAGTATTTTCTTTCAATTAATTGAAGTATTTTAACCTATTGTGTTTTGTTACGTATTTCCCATCATAAGTACATAGAGGTTCTCTTCACTCACCGGTCCACGATTAAATATCAGCAGATAGATCTGTGTTCGCATCATAGTAACCTGTTATTAATACTATTAGCATATCTTAGTATTTATTTGTACATAATAAACCCTGTTTATGTACACCAGGTACAGTTACGTAAGTACCCAGATTTATACTCATTGCGTATTTATGAAATAGACAACGATTAATTACAGTGTACAACGACCTAAACTATTGCAATTAGCGAGTGACTGCTATTGCAATTAAAGATTGGTCGCAAGAGTGTGCGACTGGGCTGCGCGCGCGCAGCCCGTGTGATAAATGATGAATTTGCTGGACGAGTCATGCGTAACATAGCTAACGTGGGTTTTGGAAATTAATTAGATACCTACCTCAGTTAGTAATTTCGGCTTACGATCTAAATTGGACCAATTGTTCATTGAAATTTGGTAAGAGATCTCTAGCAGAAAGGAACACTAGAAGAAGAGAGAAGCAAGAAGATCAGAATGTATCTGAAACATTTTTAACATGCTGTATTATTACACCATCCAATAGTGTCGCTAATAAGGATTAAATTTTGGGAAGTAAATTTTAATTATTTATCATCAAAATCGGGCTCGAGACTCCTTTGAGTATATTCCTTATAGTTTTTTGATTTGGCCATTCACGCCCACTTGAAAAATACACCCTGTATATGTGAAAAAAAATCGCGTCCGTCTGCATCATCTGTTTACATTGAGTGTCCTTCAAGGAGCTTATTTTTTCACGTTTACGGTTAGGCAAATCCCTGACGTGGTACCATTGAAGATTCGCCTTTGGATGGAAATTTTATGGCATGACTGCCTCCTAGATAAGATAAAGTAGACAGAACGTCTTATTCGTAGTAAAAATCCTTACTTTATGTAGAATTCGAGTCTGTGTATGGCTTAAACAGTAAAAACTGTAAAAAAAAGCTAAATTTGAGGTTAGATATTTTTTTGTTTTTTTGTTTAAAGAAGAATGTAAAACAGTTTTTTGAAAAGAGTATCCATGGAGTTTCTTGCCGGTCTCTTCTCCATAGGACCAACCCACTTTTGGAACCGCGCAACTAGAATCATAACGTTTTAAAAGCGCCCGTAAAGGCCCAGTTGAAATAAAAACATTTGACTTTGACTTTGACTTTGACTATTGTAGGTCCCATACCCTACAATGATTTTCTGAAACTCCATCTTATTTTTATTATAATGGCTATTAATTAAAAGCAATTTATCTAGATAGATACTATATTTTCACCAGTTTATATTTAATTGCAATTATTTTTATTTATTTTTATCACTTTTATAACAACAATTACAGAATCTTTTATTTGTATAAAAAGAGATCCTATGTACCCCTGGTGGGACTCGAACCCACAGTCCCCGGCTTAGGAGGCCGATGCCTTATCCATTAGGCCACAGGGGCGACGTATTATCACCGAGAATTCCCCATTACATGATAGGGTAACCATGTATCCAAAACTAAAGTTTTAAAATTCGAAAATTTAATGATGCGTAAATACATGAGTGTATAGAAAATTATTTGATAATTAAATAACAGAGATTTGATTTTGAGTCTTGTGATTTGAAGTGATACATGATGTGGCCAATGCTCATTTTTTATAGCAAAAATACCGAACACAATGTAGCAATTAATTCTATTTCTAAAATCTCGAGAGCAATTACACTGAAAAAACTAAATAACAAAAACAGTTGAGCTATTGTGAAAATAGCTAAACTTTGATAACTCACAAGCAAACTTAGTTTAAATGCAACCCATGTGCTTCAGTTACATCTTGTAAAACCAGGTTTTGTTATTTGAGTCATGCTACTTTTTACAAAACTTTAAGTTATTGGTTATCAATTACTATTTAGGTAAGTATTAACTCAACTGGGGTAAGTTAAAATTTAACAAACTTTTGTTAATTATTTACACGACAGTTTGTTTTACGAGCAACCAATCTTTTTTACCAATATTTAAGTTATTAGCAGTCTTTTACAAGTTTAGTTATAACTTTACAGTTTTATAGTTTAGTGCTATCCTCGAAGTTATTTCATATCTAAAATAGTTTGTTGTCACAAACAAATTCTAAAATGCTGAATTTAACAAACTTTCGGACAGTCATTTATACAAAATTTTGTTGCGTGTAACGAAACGTATTTGCTAATGTTTGAATGTTTCCCTTCCGTTTTCCGTACCGCCCCGCCCGGCCTCACCCGCTAGCGCTCGCGCAAGTTTTCTTTTCACCGTGTTTTCACCGCTGTCTGAAGACCCATGGCACGGAGTTTGTTAAAAATAATCCAAGTTAATCTGGTTGTACTCCTTTTATATATTGAATTATTCCCTTGGATCTTGCATGGGGCATACATTTTGTTTTGCCCCCGATTCGATTTAAATGTTTTTGTTAAATGATAATGTGAAAAAATATAAAAAACTCATGGAGCCACCCGAGGAAACAGCTGCGAAGCTGACTATCGCCGACTATCTTAAGTCATGGGGCCTTGATACTTATATTGAGAAGTTTATAGGTGAGTACGTTTTGAAATAATAATATTAACACCAACCTGAAAGAAACCTGATAAAATTACATTTGAATCCGTCAGAAGGTCCGTAGGTGTAGGTACTATATAGGTAATCTTCAAAATCCCAAATTTGGTTTTATATAGACATCAAAAATTTACCGCGCTTCGCGCCTATCGCGAAGACGATCCGCCCGACGATTCACCGCCCCGGGATTCCCCAAGCGTTTTTAAGTACCGGCCGCAGCACGTAGGCACTGGCGCAGCCGCACCCATGCCGACTATCATATAGTATTCTTTGCCGAGGCCGCAGACGGACGCTGCGCGCCAGGTAACACACGTCCATGCTTTCAAACAAAATCTTACTCACTCTATCAACTGTTTTGTTTTATACTAAAATGAAAAAAATGTATGTAGGGTAGCGTGCTCTGCAGTGGCGAGTATTCTTGGGCATTCCTTCGGTTCCTAATGCTCAGAAAAGCAAAGTCAAATTGTACAGCATGGGCAATGGATCTTGGCTGGTCTGATCATAGTATCTGAATTTCAAACATGCTTTATAGTATACTCTGATTACAAAATAGTTATTAAATATATTGTGAACTGGTGAATTCAATACAGAACAGTAGGTACCTGTCTACTAAGATCTATAGTCATGTTAAAATGATTCACCTAAACTTCTATTTTAAAAAAAAATGCTATTTATTATTATTGTTTTTAGTAATAAGGTTTATATTATTGCTGCATGTTCACTTTTAGAATCTATATTTAATATTATTAAAAATGATGTAGGTATGTAATGTATCAAACACAATATAAATTGTTCCTGATAAATACAGAAATATATTTAATGTAAAAACATCTATCTGCACTGCACATGAAGTTCAGGCTGGCCAAGATCCATCAACCATACTCTACCTATGTAGAAATACATACTTATTATTGTAATTAAGAAGGTATGTACATATATTTATTATTTTCAGAACACTCCATTGATTTGGAAACACTTCAGATGTTGTCAGATGCTGACCTAAGAGATTTAGTGCCTGTAATAGGACACCGTGCAAAACTTGCCACACAAATTAAATTACTAAACCAAATAATGTCAAATGCCTTTACAAAGCAATCAAATGCAAATCAAGTAAGTATGGTTTGATTACCTACCTCTTATTATAAAGTCAATTACAGTCTAGACAGTCTCAGCCCAGAAATTTGCTACAAGGACTGCATTATTAGTAGCATTCATTGGTTCTATAGTAGCTTTAATGAATTTATTGTCTAATTAATTTTGTTTAAAAAATTTACATGCATAATAAATAGTCAAAAAATGAGTTATACATGTACTTTATCCTTATTATGATGAGCAGCAGAATTTTTTAATTATTATTTTTCTGCTCTGAGTATGTCCATTGTTTAGTGATTAATGTTAAAATTAATCCCTCAAAGAATGAAAACCAAACAATGGAAAATCAATTGTGGCCACCCATGATTATATTTCTTAAATTAATATAATAAACAAATTACTTCACTTAAAAAGTAATTATGGATGTTTATATTATTGACATTGCCTGTTGCTTTCAGTCTACAATTTTGGATGATACTAGTGTAACTTTGTATGAATATACACTCCAAGGAGTAAATGATACTGAACCGCTGCCTGATCCAGCAGTTACAAAGACTTTGTTCCTTCCTGCTGCATCTGATGATGAGTATAAAGAACATTCTGTGAGTTTCTTACAATTACATACTATTTACTAGGTAGTAGCTAGGTAGGTAGTAGGTACAGTCAATCTAATGTCAGTGGTATCACTCACACTACATATTATATATCTATATACTGGAGGTAAACTATCCTAAGTAATTATTTTTATAATTCACTTTGTGATGTCATTGAAATAACCATTTTACGATTTACTCTGTGGTATACCATTTTAAATCCAATAAGAAATGGACTTCGGATAGTAGATTCGATTCCTGCAGTATACAGATATGTGCTGTGGTTCAGTAATAAGAGTGATGTCAAGATGAAAGTATTACCACTAACACTGACATAAAGTTGACTGTACACAACAAAGACAACTTATGAAATAAGTATTAATGTTTATTTACCATTAAATAACTCCAGTTTGGGGGTAATTACTAAACTTAAAACATCCAAAAAGTTTATGATCTACACACATAATACACTGATTGATTTGGTTATTTAATTGTAATTACAAGTGTTTCAATTACCAACCTTACCGGTTTATAAATTTAATTTATTAAGAACTTCATCAGCTACACCGACAAGAGCAAGACTCTTAAATAAGAAGAAAATATAGATTTACCTACAGCTTGTGTATACAGTATATCATAAGTATCTTAAACAGAAATGGCCTCGGTCTTATATATTCCCCAATTATGAGCTAACCAACATTGACAAAGTAAAACATAATAACACTTTAAAAATATGGCACAATATTTCTTAGGTTTATAATTAATACCTATAATGTTTTCTTTGTAGGAATTGTATAACATTCTAAATTCTTGTAATGAAGGCAAAGGACTTTTGCTGCAATATGAAGAAAAAGGACTGTTGAATAATGCAGCTCGAAGAAGGCTGTGCCACATAATAATAGACAATGAATTAAAGAATGACCCTGAAAAAAAAATATTGAGCTCTAGGTTTTACCAATTGGCTTATGAAATCAGTAAAATATTTAAGCAAGAGAGTTCTTCAGTGTATTTTATACCATTTGCCAGCTTCAGCCCACTACAAAAAGTTTCTGCTAAAGGAAAACTTCTTGACCATTATAGACAACGCCGCAGAGACTTTATTAAGTCAGGCATTATTAAATTAAAGGAAAAAAGATGTTCTTCGACATCTTCAAATTACTCCAGTGGGCTAGTTTCTCCACTCCCTAGTACAAGTAGGGTACAAGAGGCGATCAGTTACCTGAAAGACAACACTGAAGCTGATACTGATATTGAGGATAAACTAACATGGCTTCATAATAATTGTGATCCTTGGAGCACTGTAGAATTGTACTGGCAACTGACCACAAAAAAAAGATTAAGCAATTTGGCATCTAAAGATATGACAATCGATGAATATTTTTTTAAGTATAAGCCTGTAAATCAACAGGGCGGAATATACTTGGTAGGTACCAAGAATCTGGTTTTCTCCTTATACAACACTAGATTTCACCCGCGGCTTCGCCTGCGTGGATTACGAATTCGTGAATTTTTTTGCGTGGAGCCTAATTCTTTTTCTGAAATAAAAGTAGTCTACTTTACTCCTTATAACATCAGCTATCTGCCAGTGAAAATCCCGTCGAAATCGGTCTTTATGACCGCCCGCCTTGCACATCATAAATGCCCGCGTGGTACTTCATCATTATTTTGTTGCGGAGTTATTTTAAAACTATGATATCTTCTAAGATATTCATTGAAATCAAAATGTGCCAAGCGCAATTTTTGTTCAAAATTAAATACCTGTGATGAATAACGTATTTATTTGGATGAGAATTAATATCATGTTTAAAAACACCTTCGCAAATAATACATTATTTAGAACAAATTTGATTTCGATAAAAAAGGTTATAGTGAGCCAACCTTAAAAGATAAACATGCTGTGCATAAAAATAATCAAAACTGTATAATGGAAACTCACAAAGTTTCAAGCTTGTTATATTGTCTCGTTGTCCTCCCATAAACATGGTCATCCCTAGTTTCCGGTCGGCGTGGGGTAGTGGGGTGAGTGCGAATGCGCATGTATCACGTTTTTAGCCATGCGCCGATAGCACGCGCGGATTACATGGTATAAAAATTATTACAATCGGTTCTTTTACTGATTCTGAACAAACTACTTTCAAGTTTAGTATATGTATACTAAAAATAATGCTGTATAGACTCGCGTGAAACACCCTTTTATCACGCGTAAATAACTTGAGGTTGGGATGAAGATTATGAGTGAATGATGTACAATTAAACCAATGTACTAAATAGATAAATATTTTAATTTGCAGATGTTAAAAGATTTTAATGCAATGTATCCACTGTCTGGGGGATTTGATGAAAATTGGCTATTAATAAGGCCCAAAATCATTGACATGATTAAGAAGAAGGAGTTTATAGACGACATTGATGGTAAGTGGACCTACTTCTCTGTATCTTCTCTCACTGAGTAAATTGAGTCCATGGATGGGTGACCGTTTTGTTAATATGACGAGAGATTTTTTTTGACACTTTTAAAACGAAATTACTAGATATTTAATTCAATTTTCGTTTTCAGAATCTAATGAAGAAGGACTAGATATGATTGCTATGACCAGTTTACCATTTTTGTTGAACACATCAAATGTTACGTCAACAAAAACAACAACTAAAAAACAACAATGGCGGCCTTCAAAGCAAGAAGTTTTAGAAGGCTTTATTACACAAGTAAACAGTCCAGCTGAGATAGCAGAAACCATCACTAGAAGGAGGAATAAGCTAATGAGCATGGGTCTTCAATTGCAGCCGTTTATTATGGTAGTTGGACCATCCAAAAACTTAATTATGGCAAGATATATTATTATTAATAATATACAATATGAGATGCCATCAATAGTCAGAGCAGTAGATGCTTGTTTAAAAGTGATATTTGTCCTTAATGCCGAGTATCCCAAAGAGTCTTGTCATGTATGGCAATTTATTCAAAGAGGAATTTTTAAAATTAAAACTAAATATGACAAATCTTATACCACAGTAAATGCTCTTATGAGTGATCTCGGAATTAAGGATAACTGATAGGATAGATTAATTGTTTCATCAAACATGCCAAGCTGTTTTTTATGTTACAAAATTGTAAGTAATGTCGCGGATCTTTTTAAACATTTTTCTTTAAGCCATAGTGGACATAATTTTACCGTGTATCATTGTATAAATGATGGTTGTTTCGTTAATGAGCACTGTGATTACTAAAGAAATGTCTAGCTTGTTGCAGTTTTTAATAGCTGAACTCAATGAACTTTATATAAAACTTTCCCATGAGAACCTCAAACCTAAATTTCATTTTCTTGTCCACTACCATTCCATTATGCTGAAATTTGGACCACTTGTACATTGCTGGAGTATGCGGTTTGAGGCTAAGCATAGACTGTCAAAAATGTCAGCTCGGGCATCGTTTAATCGACGCAATCTCACTTTAACTCTTGCTACAAAACATCAACTGCAGTTAAATGAAATATTTGTAAAAGGTTCATTGGGTCCTTCATATTCTATTGGTGTCACCAAACGAATTTCAAAAAAGGACCGCAACAATGTTATAAGTAATTTAAATCTAGACCCTGCATTGTCTTTGGTACCCGTTTCATGGGTAAAAGTAAAAGGCACACTTTACAAACCCGGAACTATTCTTGTCCACGATGTTAGTGGAGACTGTTATGATTTTGGTGATGTTATTTTTAAAACTGTTAGTCAAGTGTTTGTGTATAACGAAAACAGAATTATTTTAGAATGTACAATGTTGTCGACTGTTGATTTTGATTATCATTTGAATTGTTTTCAAGTAGAATATCCAGAAGTCAAAGAAACTATACATATGTTTCATGATTCTTTATTATCACATGTACCTAATCACGTAAATATTGCTCGTAACGGTAAAATGTATGTAACACAGAGAGTTCAATTGTAATTCAATTAAATGAATAAAAACTATATTTTCTTCGTTAAATAAATAGTTTTAATGATTACTCTTCTAGTTTGTAACCAAAATTATGAAATATAAACAGTTTTGTTGTAATGGTATTCATACTCGATCCAAAACATTAGTGACACAAATAAATTTTTATAAAACTGTCTATACAATTAGTATCTTTTGGATCGAGTATAAATACTATTACAACAAAACTGTTTTTATTTCATAATTTTGGTTACAAACTAGTGATCCCTGAACATCCTATAATAACATAACAGTAAAGTTATGAGTAACAAAGTTAGTTAAGTTACTAATAACAAAATACATCATGTTATAATTAACAAAATAATCACGTCACAACTAACAAAATACATCATGCTACAATTGACAAAATAATTCAAGTTATAAATAACAAAATACATCACGTTACAAATAACATCTCAGTGAGGTTGCGTTTAAACAAATAATTTGTTACTAATTACTGAAGAAGTTGAGCTAATAATAAGTAAATAATGTTTAATAGCAACAAAACTGTTCAGTAAAATTAACCACAAGGTATATCGTAAAGCTACAGAAACTTCTGACTACATATAATCAAACTGTTTTACAGTTAATAACAGAAGATGTAGCCTATCAGGAACAACATTATTTTGCTGTTAACAAACATTCCATGAACTTAAATGGTAATAAATGGTTTTGTAAAATGCAACAAATATCGTTTGTTAATATATAATAAAATAGTTTTGTTATACTGTTAACATAACCGGGTTTGACTAAAAATAGCAGTAGTTATGTTGTCACTTTTTTTGGGTAACCAGTAGTCTAACTTTTTGTTATATAAGACATAACAGTTTTTTCAGTGTATGCTCGATACGATATCCGTATTTGTCAAGCAACATTTACATATAAGAACCCTTGTAGCAGTTGCTTATGTTGTCTTTACATCACAAATTGGTGTGTGTTGCTGCAGTTAATTGCTGGCTTAAACTAACTCACGCCTTACGTATGCATTTTCTTTACGAAAAAGAAAAAATGGAAAGTAATAAACGTTTGAATGTTAGGGGTTTAGTACAAGATCTTCCTAGATCTTGTCCATAGTATTCATAAACATAACATAACATATATTTCCCGAAGAGTTAGGCAGAAGTGTACTATTGTACACCCGTATGGAAATCCGTTCAGTAGTTTTTGAGTTTATCGCGAACAGACAGACAGACAGATAGACACGGCAGGAGACTTTGTTTTATAATATGTAGTGATTAATATTATATATGAAAAACCTTGATCCGGGTACGTCTTAAAACTGCGGCCAGACACCAGAGAACGGGCAACAGCGTCCTCTCACTAATCAGTGAGCCACTGCGATCCCCAAGCCGCCTGCCAAGCGTGAGGATTATGGCAAACCCTTTGGGGGGAGGCCTTCGTTCAGCAGTGGACGTCTTCTGGCTGATGATGATGATGATGATGATGATGATGAAAAACCCAATAACACGTTTCCTGACCTGGGAATTCAACCCAGGACCTCACGCTCAGCAGTTGCGCTACCACTAGTCCAATGAGGCAGTCAAATTAGTACAAAGTGAAATTATATTATGTACATACATATAGGGTAAAAATGGCGGTCTTATCGCTTACCTAAAACATTTTCTTCCAGACAAAGGTGCGAAAGATTGTATCTGTTGATATCGAAGTCAAGTACCTTTTATATATTATAATAATAATAAATAAAACTCATAGTTTTAAGAAGTTTGTATTTAAGAAAATTACCATATAATGAGCAGGGGCACATAGCGTAACGACAAGGTCACTGCACGTGTTCATTACACAATATGTCACGCCAAGACCGGTCTACGTCGAAGGGATGGCGTTTTATGTCATTAAGCTTTGTAAACATGGATAGATTCAAGACCGAAGTCGTAAATAGGATTTCTTTATTCTTTATTTCCTGCTATTTGAGCTTTGCCTTAAGCGTTCATCATCATCATCATCATCATCAGCCAGAAGACGTCCACTGCTGAACGAAAGCCTCCCCCAAGGGGGAGGGAGGGGGGGGGGGGGTTGCCATAATCCCCACGCTTGGCAGGCGGCTTGGGGATCGCAGTGGCTCACCGATTAGTGAGAAGACACTGCTGCCCGTCTTCCGGTGTCTGGCCGCAGTTTTAAGACGTACCCGAGTCTACTACCGACTAGTTTTATAGTTTGTGAATAAATATATTTGAAAAAAAATATATATATAATTATGAAAATTAGGTATTATGGACATAAAAAAAGGACTTTGTTTCTAGCTTTATGCCATGTCTATTGTCCTATTATACCTACATTGTGGAACGCAAATAAATAATATGAATATGAGAGATTTTCGTTATCTATGTACTACCTACTTGTATCGCAGAATGTTTCTCAATCAGCTGACATATCGCAAGAAAAGAAAATATAAGCACTGATAGGTTAGGTAGGCAGCGGTTGAACGCTTTCCGTCCAGTCACCCGAGTCTGAGTTCGAAACCGGTCGACACCTTTGACTTTTCAAATTCATGTATGAATCAGAATAAACTATCACTACTTTAAACGGTGAAGGAAAAAATATTGAGGAAACAGAAATATTGCAGAAAATCGAACCCAGGAATTTTCATCAGGCTACCGCCCATAACACCACTGAGCTCATAGAGGCAGTTTAAAAAACCCTAATTTAGCATAATTATGATAAATCTATACAAATTCTTCTAAAGATGTGCAATAAAAGCACACTGCGTGTACGCATGTAGTGCATGTGATACATATACATATATCCCGACATTCCGAACCCTTGACGGCGTCATGGTCATGGCCAATCCGTCTGTGACCATGAGAAGTGCTCGTGTACCAAAATATACCTACGTAGGTACAAATAATTTTTAACCGAGATAGTTATGTTCAATTTATTTCGATTATAATTGCAATAGTACTTATATACAAATCACGTGGTAATATAAAAAAGCCCTAAGAAGTATACCTATTGTCTTAATTGTTACAGATTTGTCAAAACCAACTATAGACAGAAGAAATTAAAACTAGTAATCCTACTAATATCCTACTATCCTATTAATATCCTATCCTACTTCCTAATAATATTATAAATGTGAAAGTTTGTAAGGATGGATGGATATTTGTTACTCAATCACGCCAGAACCGCTGAACGGATCTGCATGAAATTTGGCACAGAGATAGATAATGGTCTGGAATAGCACATAGACTATCTTTTATCCCGGAAAATGTACGGGTTCGTAAACCACGCAGGCGAAGCCGCGGACGGAAGCTAGTAAATCTATACTATCAAGTGCAGTATCCATTACAAAAAAAAAGCATCTAACAGTGGGTATTTTGTATGTATATAACTTCATGATAATTAATATAAATTCGCCTATATAATTCTTACTTACATCAAGATTAATTATTAAGTTAAAGTAATGAGTGTATTTAAGTCATTCTTGGCTGATTGAGGCATGAAGCCAGCCCGTCACGCGATACGTATGCATATCCAAACTCATACATATCAATCAACGGCCATTAGCGACGATGTACTCGATGCATATTCCTGCATTCGACAACTTACCATCATAACATGACCCTCCGATAACCATACACTTTCCTTTATGTCATTACATTAAGTTCCCGCAGCGGGGGGTGTCACAGCTCTATGAATATTTGACGAATCTCGCAAAACAGTTTGCCTTGGACCGCTTCCATCTTTCTCTCTGAGTGTCCATCATTATAGCTATTAAATATTGTTTGGGTGGTTGTCCACACCTTTAAATATCATTATACGTCCAATAAATTGCGTTCGATTAATATAAAATGAAATACTTACTTGGCAACATTCTTGAAGACTAGTGTTTTAAGTTATTCAATAAGTATTTAGTTCAATCTATAAAGTTCTATAAACGTAACATTGACGTTAACGTTTCTGTATAATATCCTATTTATTGGAAAACATTCCTCTCTTATATTTTTAGCGACATATTCGAATGAGCTCAACATCAAAGCAGTGTACAAATATCTCTCCTTTCATGTAGAGTCATAAATGATATCTTATTCAAAAAATTCCAAACACATAACGAAAGCACCACCCACCTGAACTTTCTTATTAAGATGCGAGCGAAAAATTACAAAAAAATAACAGCTTTTCGTTACCTACAGAATATTTATGACGTGTCACGTTTATCATGGACGCTATAATCTTAAAATCTGCTGTTTCATCTCATGTTCACCAGGCGCGGATCCCGACTGGCCATTAGTCGTCAAAACGGATCCAAAAATAAAACGCAAAGGCGTAAAAGATCGCCTAAAGTATTGGGCAGACTATCCGTCGGTCAGACCGCTCCAGACTGACAAATTGTTCGGCATTCCGTACCCTGGGTACGTACCACAGAATAAAGGCACCTACGTACTCCATATTTTAATATTAGAATTTATAAAATTAATTTGAAAGAGATTTGAGCTTTTTCGGTACCTTACCGGCTTTAACTTCGCCTTTGGTCGTGAATTGTAAATGGCGCGCGAGTGAGTTCTATTTTGAACAATTATTTTTGTAGGCCAGTTTGAAATGAAAATTAATAAATGAAATTAGAATTTGAATGACGAATGACGAATGGTTTATTTATATGTCGAAAATAAAAAATGAAACAAATGAATCATACTTTTAAGGCGAATGTGTTTTGTTAGTCAAAGCCTAAGTACTTACTTACATATATGGTTTTATTTTACTACTGCAATTTGCCGGTATATTTAGATATAAATGATTCATCAATGTCTTCGATTTTACCAAAACTGGAATGGAGTTACCAAACATTTATATGATAAATATAGAAGAAAAAAAAAAATTACTGATCCTTTTATCTGGTAAAAAATATGAGTGTTTTATCTGTACCAAAGTAAACAGATAATAAACACATTTAGCATAATCTGTATATCCTTGCAAATTTCGAAAAGACCTTTCTTAACCATAAGCATCTTATCTCAGGCCAGAGCACACCGCTAAAAAGCTTGCCATGACTGATGGCGCCTTGCACTGTTTCTAACAGGCAAAATAAAAAGTACTTATTTCAATCTCGCAAAGCCTTAAAGGCGATAAATTAGTAGCACGTTGAGCCTCGAGTCTTCATTTTCATAATAATTAATCATTGGTCTCTAATGTTTCAAAATGATCGTGTTGTGGACTTGTGGTCTGGGCATCCCAACCGCTCGAGTTTGGACCCTCATCAATTTGATAAATTCGCGTAGGTAAGTGCAACGCCAAGTGGACACTCGATAATCTTGTTAAATCACGGTCGGGTTCGAAAGATGAATAATATACGTTCGATATCAAATGTATTGTGTTGACCGTACCCAAATTTTTGGACACGATTATTTACTTGAACCAGAAGATAATTAAGGAATTAAATTACAATGATTCAGCGCTGTTCAAATCTTCATAAATTATTATCATACTTAACTTAAATTTGTACTAAAGTTTGATACGTCTTTCACGTGTGAAATAACATATTCATTATCAACCGTCGATCCTCATTATATTTCTGATCGAATGTCATTATTATTTTGTTTGTGGAATGCTGTAAAGTAAGTAATATACGAGGAACATCTTGAATTTAAAACGCATCTAACCAGCGACTTAGTGAATGTCCTTTACAAAACTTGTAAATATACCGGGCTAAGCGCAAGTTAGGGCAATCGTAAGTCCTAGGAGAGCGCTGTGAGCGTGGTGCTAAATGGGGAGAAGGGGGAACGAGGGGGACGGGGGGCAGTTGGGGAGGAAGGGGGGATAAGAGGAGGTGAAGGGGGGGTGTAGAAGTGCAACATCTCAAGGTCGGTGCGTCTCGGCCGGTACCACTGAGCACGTTTGCAATGTGCCGCAAAGAACTTATATATTGGATATTTCTACGCGTATATAAATATTGTACTGCATTAATTATCGCTTTTATATTGTTTCTACACACATTTAGATAACACACGATATTTTGTATGATTTTTGCTCAAGTTGTCAAGTTTAAGAGAGGATTAAGCAATCTTTTAGGGTAAGTGTGCCCGTGTCAGAAATTTTAATGAGCATCCGAATAACATGATTAAGTATGAGTGATTTAACTTGGATAATGAACTGAAGTCAATTGAGTTAACGCCCTGTCGTTAATTTTAGGGATTTGAAGGTTTATGTTACACGAGTAGAGTTTGTTTGTTACGAATTAACGAGACTTGGGTGCTTAATTGTTATGTCTTTCAGTTAAACATACATTTCACCTCTTTTCGCTTACTTACAGAGTAAACAAACTTTAAATCACCCAAATTTAGGTGTTTTTTACTTTACTGTAGTAATAAAAATTTTCTTCGAAATAGGCGTTGGAAGACGAGAGGTCGTGAGTTTGAATCCAATTTGTATTTTTTGACGTGGATCCGTTCCCACCGCAAATATTTTTTATAAGTCTACAGAAACACTAGTATTGTTTGCATAAAACTTTTTTATGTACACTGCGATAGGCTGACTTAGGTAAAATACAAATTAACCCTAAAATTTCAAGATACGATATTCCAATTCTTAAGTTTTTTTTTTTTAACCCTCCGCGGCGATTTTCTTTTAACACTGAAACCTGTTTCATCATAGTATATATGGCAAGTGCAGAATGATAACTATCTGGTGCCCTCTTAGTTTTTGTCACCAAACGAGTATGGAAATCGGCAACCTTTGTGGACAAAACATAACATTTTGTACTTTACGGAATTTGAATGTAAATAATATAGCATCACGCCTGTATTTATCAAAGGGAAAAGCAGACCTGTACTGTCGTACACCCACATTTCACCGAAGCCGTTATTGAGTCTCATATAATAGGCGGTGAGAGTAAATGCCCGAATGGTATATTACGCATACTTTCATAGCATTATGTCTTATGGCATTCTGTTGTGGGGATCAGCGGCGGATGTAGAATCAATTTTTGTATTACAGAAGAGGGCGATCCGTGCGATCTATAACATGGGCCCACGCGAGTCTTTACGGGATTTTTTTAAAGAAATCGATATTTTAACACTACCGTCCCTCTACATTCTAGAAAATATAATGTTCGTTCGGAAGAACCTTCACATGTTTAGTATCAATAGCGACGTTCACAACATTAATACTAGAAATAAACACAAAATAGTGGTGCCAAAATTTAGATTGACTAAATCAAATAAATCATTTTTAGGACACGGTGTACGCTTCTATAACAAGCTACCGAAAACTGTAACCGATCTTACCGGTAAGAAATTTAAAATCCACGTTAAATCTGTTCTCACAAAGAAACCATATTATAGGATCAAAGACTATGTTGACGATAGAGACGTGTGGCGTTGAATATCTTCTGCACATGTGGCTTCCCTGGTTATCCATTGTGTCTACTAATTCTATTTTATATTAGATTCACTTTACATATCTGGACATTCTTGATGTTTCAATATTTTCTATTCTTTTTTGTATTTTTTTATTTCTGTTTTATCCGCTTTGATCTGTTTATCCCGTTTTTAGTTTATATTCGAAACAATTGTTTAACTCATGTTGTATTGCCTCATTGTGTAAGTAGCATTCTATTAAGTTTGTATTTTTTCTTATATAATGCATGTTAATTTAAGATTTTAATTGTAAATTAACTTTTTGTTTTTGAAAAGAGTATCCATGGAGTTTCTTGCCGGTCTCTTCTCCATAGGACCTACCCCCTTTGGAACCGTGCGCCTAGAGTCTCGACTTTTTAAAAGTGCCTGAAAAGGCCTACTTGAAATAAAAAACTTTGACTTTGACTTTGACTTTGAAATCTATATACAGTCCACAATTCTAAACTCCAGGCCGCTCTAAGAATTTTCTTAGTTTTCCTGACCTGGGATCGAATTCAAGACCTCACGCTCACTGACAGTTAAGCAGACCAACGAGGCTGTAGAAAGTTGATTGTATAGTTCACTCACTAAAAATATATTCACGTATCTAATTATAAATTTGCTTTTCCCGAACACAGCCGATATAAGAAAAAAAAAGTCCCTTCGAATATCAGAAAAACCTTTCCTTTAGTTTTCGCGGAATTTTGTTCGGCGATGTTGATCAGTTGATTCCGATGAACTGCGGACTTGTTTTCTTCGTCTAGAATACAGGTCTAGTCTAGAAAAGTGAATGTAAGAAATAACATTCTCTAGGGGAAAGGCGTCGGAGACCAATTATCATTCGATTGGAGATCACGTCGATATCGAGATAATACTCTACGATTTTAGAGATATCTTTTCTTTTAATGATCGACATGCATTCTTTCGGATACAGACGAAATTTTAGTGAGTTTTAGTATAGAGGGAGAGATTATTTCAGATAGAAAATTATGAAGAATAAGCACGCAAGAATTGCCCTTCTGATCATTGCGAATTCTATTTTTAGTTGTTGTTACCTATAACTCATACGTACGTATAATATCGATTTTAAGTAGGTATACCTATCTACCCTATTGACCCGGGTATGTCTTTGACCTGGGTATGTCTTAAAACAGCGGCCAGACACCGGAGGACGGACAGCAGCGTCCTTTCACTAATCGGTGAGCCACTGCGATCCCCAAGCCGCCTGCCAAGCGTGGGGATTATGGCAACACCCCCCCCCCCCCCTTGGGGGAGGCCTCCGATCAGCAGTGGACGTCTTCTGGCTGATGATGTTGATGATACCTATCTACCTGTGACATTTATAAATTACTATACCAATGAGACAGTCTTCTTTCTTTTTAATAAATTATAGTACACTATCTTTTGCCCGCGACTTCGTCCGCCTGACCTAGATATTATATAATAATTTATAGCCCATAGCACTCGAGGATAATGAAGCTATTTATCAGTGAAAAAATAGAATTGGATCATTAGTTCCGGAAATTACCCCCTACATACAAACATACAAATTCCATCTATAATATTAGTAAGTATATTTATTAATATGTCATTTACTTTATTTGCACTTCCAAGAACTTGAGATCCGGGCCTTAACATACGATCGAGAGAAATTTACACAGATGCCTCGGTACCGGGTGAGCTAGCCGATGCAAATGTCCGAACGACGGCGATAAGCGAGACCGGGTAGTTAACTAGTATACTCGCATTTTCAGCTATAGGTATATACCTTTACTTAGGCAACGTATGAAATAGAATGTATGTATGATGTACCAGCTATTTTGGGTGTACAAGTGGATGACGTGCAAGCGAAGTGGTATTGTGATGCAAATGTGTTTTTGGTAAGTATAATGCTTCCGCAAGTATTCTTGGAGTACTTTGATAATGCCAACGCTGTATGCGCGTCAGATGAACGCAAAGAGAATTTTGTACAGTCGGGTTTTCTTTGTATTTTCATGAAAAAATATCAAGATGGTTGGTTCGAGTCTTGACTTCAACCATTCAGGCTAAATATTTTGAGTTTGTTATAAGAAGGAGGAGAGGTTATGTTACGAGAGGTACATCTAAAATATCTCTAGGGGCAACCGAACAACTACAATCTTTATGCGATATATTGGAGATATTTTCAATGACAAAAATTTGTAAAAATAAACCCACCATCTTAAAAGGGAATTTTTGTAATAATATTACAATAACGTTAAAATGCAAGTTACAGACGATAATAGATATATACATTTTGACGTAACGAGAAACGAATGATGTGTTAAAAGTGTTAGGAATTCTGATCACGCGCCGCAAGCTCGCGGATTGCCCATAACGACTGCGATGGCAACAAGTGTCCCGATTTATAAATGATTTTGTTTTAAAGTACTTACTTAGTTATAATAGGAGAGAACTGTTAGCGATTTCAGAGGGTTAATATTTAATATTGATGGCAGACAGATTCCCGAAGCAGAATTGAGTTTTTTTTTTGTTTGGAAATTCTCAGTACCAGCGCGGAGTTTGGAACTGAACCCTGTGGATGGCAATATGGTCGCCCCTTATTACATACATTTGACATCATCATCATCATCAGCTAGAAGACGTCCACTGCTGAACGAAGGCCCTAATAGTCAATAATAGCATCGGTGAAATGTATGTAGGTAATTATTTGCCTTCGTCTGCGTGTAAAATAGTAAAAATAAGCCTATGTCTTTCTCTAGGTCCCAGGCTACCTCTTTGTAAAATTTCATTTCAATTGGTTCCGTGGTTTAGTCGTGATGAGCTAACAAATTAGTAGAGTTGCTTTCGGGTTTGTAGCAGTGTGGCTAAAGTTTCACCAAAATATGTTTTTAAAATCCAAACCCATTTTCACAGTTTGTCTGTGGGGTTATAGAATAGTACCTACAGCTCTGTCTTACCCTTTAGGGAATATGGCGGTGATGCTATGACGTAAAATTAAAAATGTTGTTCTAATATGGAGGTTTTGGAATTAAACTGCAATTATAATCTTAAACTCTGTAATATCGGCACCGAGCGAACCCGACCAAAATCCAACATACAATTGATTTAATCAAGGTTCATCACTGAATTGTGTCACACACTGACGTCTTTTCAAATATTTGTTCTTTTACCGCGCACCAGCATTCATACAAAAGACCGTATCCTGTTATATAAAACCTATACAATAATATGTTTTAGTTCAAATCTTTGAAAAATTCTATTATATTTATTCTCTTCTATTCTATTCTCCAGAGACACCAAATTTTTTTGTCAGTGTATATGAGTAGAGATAATTGAACAGTAAGACAGTTCGTGTTATTCGTATCTTAGATTATGGAAATCAGAAAGTACCTAGATAAAATACTCAACATCCGCAAATCACAAAGCAGTAAATTTAAATAAGACCCGTAATAAAACAAACTTTTGTCTTAAACCTCATAAAAGGCAAATTCCCTTATAATTACACAGCTAACAGAGATTAAAAATTTAACAAAATTTTCTTGCTATGTTTTATTCAGTTGGCATCATAAATTAATTCTTGTCACGTCCTCCATGAAAGATTATATTGTACCTATGCGTATGAATATTCAAACGCTAAGTCATTGACGTCTAACGATCCACTGATATAAATATAAACAAGTTAGTCCCACTAAATCCTTGGAAATACGCTTAAAATTAAGATTATTACAGGCTTAAGTACCTAAGTTATGGACTAGTTAGCATTTCTATATTTTCCTCCTTGACTTATATCTACTTCTAATTATGTGACACATGCTTAAGGATTTTTGTTAAAAAGTTTTATCCTAAGTATGTATTTTTATAGGAGGTAGGTATACTTTACGCTTCTCGACTAGTCTCAAACTTGTCTATAATCTACTATCTAGATAATGTAACATAAAGAAAGCGCTACAGAGCGTATTCGGCCGCTAGTACGATGCAATCGTATTTCGTTTTGTGCTCCGTGAATAGCCAATAATATACAAATGCCAAGTTCATTAATCTCCATCGTCCATACACAGTGTTGAGGCCGAGAACAAATACTTTACATTCGGCATGAATAGTCAGACGCTAACGCACTGTAATGTAAACAGAAACGTAGCGACGTCGACATTCCGCGCAGTTCGCGTGTTGTTACATCATTTTATCTAATCCCACATTATCTAATATTCGATGTGGCGGGTTCAAGGTTGGTCGCGCTGAAAGCGCTTGCCGCTACACTGTACAGTGTCGCGATCGCATCCTCTCGTCCCAGGCCGTCGCGCGCCCTTTGCGCTTTTATCAATACGGCGGCGAACGCAGCGCCGCCTGTCGGCCGCCGCCAGTACCCGCCTGGACTCGAGTGCGCACGCTCCATGCCCCGCGACAATACTGCATTTACACCTTCTAAAAACTTGTTTCTTCCTCAAAACAATCCCCCAAAATTATCCAAATCCCTATTTGATAACGCGAGCCGTGACTTGTCCGCTCACATCACAAGGCAAAACACCGCGCGCGATCCTCAAAAACTTAACCTAAAACGACGTTACGATTACGTCAATAACAGACGATATCCCTCGCTCCGCTCCGCTGTTATTGTTTATTATTACATTATAAACACCAGTTTCCTGATGGTGCCGTAAACCGGCCTGGCGTTGCGAACCTCACCAGCGGTAAGTGTTCCGAACGTATCCAAGTGATGTTATTGTAATGCCTGTGCTTGTTTATGTGTCGAGACTGGAAGCGGGGTATCTGGAGAGCATTATCTAGGTAATATGAGCGCATGTGAGTGGTTACTTTCGCTGGGCAGCGCGCTCAGGAATGAGGACACTCTCTAAAATAAACTCAGATTTTTACCGCGCCGTTTCAGAACATGTTACATGCATATCTTTAGACGTTCGTGTAACTGCGCACACTGATTGTTTTAGTGTTTATGTTGAGCCAAATGCATGCAGTATAAACAGTACGCAGCATATGGTTGCAGTTTAAGACCTGAATACGGTGATACCAGTTAATACAGTGTAGAGTATTAAAACGTGTCGCAAGTTATTCAGTAGTAATAGGTCGTGTTACGAAAACTTGGCGAATAACTCGCTAAGATTATAATACGCCCGCAGCGCTGGCCACCGATGCCATGTCTCTACATTGCACTAAACGATTAATCGTATTCCTGCATGATTCGATTCCCAAACGACAATGGCTAATTTCAATTTATCAATCGTTTATCCAATTTGCGAACATCCAGTGTTGTGTACATAATGAGTGGTTGCACGGTAGAATGTTTCAATTCTCGCTATGTTTAATTCATTATCATCATTAAGCCTGCTTATTTCTTACTTAATTACTTGGTATGTCACGCATGCACATTATGTATTGTGTGGAATTTTAAGTTATTAGAAGAGTTATGTTAAATCCAATTACTTTATCTGTGTATGTGAACTTGTGCGCGTTTGGTGTAGGTAGGCACCTACTAATGAGGAAGACTTATTGGATTCTAATTTCATACAAATATTGTACATGTAATAGTCTAAAAATAGATTTAAGTTATTACTTATGAAGGTTATGTAGAATTGTGAACGGCGTAGTATTTTTTATTGTTTGTTTTTCGTTGTTAACCTACCCTTTAAAATCAACATGAATAGGTACGAGCGGTTAAACGGAATCAATCAAGGAAAGTACTGGCACAAACATAAATCAAACAAAAAAGTTGAGCTGCATAATTACTTTCTCCGCGATGCAGAGGGGGAGCCTCAGCATACGAGTGCAATAAAAAACCAAGAACATGGTTTGTACACGTAGTGCACGCTGCACACGCATTGTATGCCAATAAAAATGATGTCGTTTATGCATAACACTCATTCTTTTGTGTCCTGCCCTTCGCATCGTGAGAATATGGGCCAAGTTCACGATGCATCGTGTACCATTGTATTTACCCAATGAATGCAATTCCCTTTATTTCCTATATGAAATAGATTTTTATTCTTATTTCTTAGGAACTGGTTTCAGTGTGAAATGAACCACAAATTGCCACCGATATTAGTAGTATGTAGTATTTACTGTCGGCTGGGTCGTTTTCTTTATGAAAAGATTTCGATCTAGTTACGACGCTGAAAGGAACTGTATTGAAAGATTCTATTTGAGTTTGTGAAAGTAGTTTGTGTGGTCGGGTCTGGTATTGTTATTATATTGAACATCGTTCATCCAAATAATAATATAAGGATAGAAAAAATACATTGGTTGGATGTATTGTACCTAATATGTAAGTAAGTCATGATTTGTATTCTTTGTATGTCAAGCTCCAAAGCTAGAGAAAATAGTGTCTACTGCTTATTTATGCCATATGCCAGTACTTATACGCAGATGAATTACGATATGTGATTGTATACGGAACCGATTAAATTTTAACACTTTAAAAATGTACATTGCGCAGTACATAAGCGGTTGGAACAACGCAATTTCAACCTGTCAAAATGCAGTAGTTTCCAATTCGTATCTGGTTCCTATCTCGTAAAGACGAATCGTTTTGTTTACTGAAGCAGTACTGATCTTATTATAAAATTAATATATTTGTAGGACAATATCGACAAAAGAAAGGTTAAATTCTTGAAAAAGAGACCACTGTTCAAGTTTGCTCCATGAAGGTTTTCTATTTAAAGATGAAATGCTACTTGGAGAATACGCTTAATTTATTGGCAAAGATTCGCGCATCGTGGTTTCGACGAAAGATATAGAACGCGAAATGATGGCTTTGTAAACCAATAGATGGTAAGGTAGGTAAGGTAACCGTAGATGTAGGAAATTGTAGATGTAGGTAATTTTATTTAAATATAATTTAATTATAAGGTAATTATAAATTAGTTCAACTTTTTTGAGATTATAAGCGTGAAATGTCAGTGGACATGTATGACAAATTAACTCGGCGTCTCATATATGGCTAAACGAGCTTGACCCAGCTGCCGTTGAAAAGTTAAGTCTGCAATAAAATCGATAATAATATGTAATTTAACTTAATACGAGCTTTTTATTTAGGCAGCAAGAGGCTAACAGGCAATTTTGCCACAAGATAAAAACATCAGAAGGCTCGATCTTAACAATAAACTATCCACTGGCCGCGATGGGTAATGGACTCAACTCATGAACAATAAGAAAAGGACATCGCATCGTCGCGACTTTAAAAAATCCTTTTTTGTGATATTTTTGTTTCATTTGGCTGATAGATGTGACTTTGAATTATCATCAGCTCGTAAACGACATCTTTAGGTGCAAGAGTACTGGTATAAGACTATCCTGGACCAACTAAAATTTTGCCAAGAGACTTCAGCATGAGGTTCTTCAAAAATACCGTGAAAACATGTATATGAGGCAACGCGTGAGTGGTATCCCTGGTGCTGCAAGCGTTTTTGCCACGTTAAAGGTATGAAAAAAAAATTATTGCTCCGCTTTCCCTAGATCGTATAACAAAACATACCTTTAGATGAGGCCGTAACAGTTGCGGAACAAAAGACTGAAAGAGTCAATGATATGATTGAAGTAAATAAACCACGCTTATGTGCTAAGCAGAGTAATGTATGAAATGCCATAGAAAGAGAAGGAGTGGGCTGTCCTTTGCCAGGAACTATAGAGCGAGCTGTAGAAAGAGCTTGTTACATAGAGTTGACCTTTTGTTTCTCTTCTATGATTCTGCGTACTAAAAGCTCATGGGGGGTGACGTCATCCGATGCAGCTCGCCAGCTATTTAGAGGAAGCGCGTCATAGCTGAGCACAACGCCCTTGTTAAATGCCACGTTCAACAAATAACGTCAATTCGCTTGTTTAGCTGTATGTAATGAATTGCTGAAGGAAATATTTATGGGCACATTGTTCCGTATTGGTCTTAATATAAGCTGGTTAAGTAGGTTCTACCATGGAACGTTACTTTCATTTAAATATAGAACACAGAACATTTTATTTCACTGCACTGCACCTGCAAGAACATTTTTTTATTTTTGAAATACCTGTACGAAAAATACTGACCTATATGATATCGTCGTTTTTTGGAGATTTCGACACTTTGACCACTATGACTAGTTTACTAACCAAATTTTCGTATAATAAGATTGCTGTGTGACTCTAAGCAATATACGATGAACTGTAGTCGCTAATAAAATGTGTTATGTGCATCAGCCAGAATATTGTCAAATAAAAAATGCTGCGTGAAAATAAAAATGTAGACATCACCAAAAAGTGCAGTGGTTTGACAACGACGATATGTTCTAATAAAAACCATAAACATTCGTTGAAATAAGGTATCTACCGTTAAGCGTGACTAAATCTAGACTTTCTATTGCCTAGCCCACATTTATTTAAAACTTTTTATGGACTTGGATCGTAAAAGATAAAAATAACTTTCCACTAACCCAGGTAGATGAATAAAAGTGATATGTCAAATGCTTTTGTAGATTTTTTGTTTCAAACTGTGTCAGTGGAACCAAGTGGAACTATCTGCAAAAATAAATGGCCGGTTATGAGAACTTTTTTTTTTATTAATATACACGGCTTGACATTACCTACGATATTTTCTTCATTTCTCGCGATCCCGCGCTTTTTCTGGCCAGTTATATAGATAAAATAAAAATAATAAAAATCTTTTATTTTCAAGCAAAAAATAGGCAAATACTAGGAGGTTTATCAAGCTCCATAAATAACATGTCGCTTGATAAGCCTACCTACCCGTTGTAGATCCAGCCAGCCTCTCCATTATTATTATTATAAGCCTATACAGTCCTACTGCAGGGCAAAGGCTTCCTTCTTTCCACTTTTCCCGGTCTGCTGCAACTTGAGACCAACCTTTTAGATCTAAGTCTAGCTCATCACGCTATCTTCTCTAGGCCTGCCGCGTTGCCGTTTCTTGCTATTTAGGGTCCATTGAGTATTATTTTAGCCCAAAGGTCCTCCAGCAAGCAGCAGATTTGACCAGACCAGTTTCATTTTAACTTGATAACTGTATTAATATACATTAAATTTTACCTATTGGTATAAAATAAAATAAATTACAAACATTCGAAATACACTTCGCATTTTCGATATAAAACGGTATCCGGGCTACCGAATTTTATGAAATAAAAGCTGTAATCTGATTGCATGAGTATTTTTTTCGAATGAATAAAATTTTATTTTATGTATTATAATGTATATTTATGCCGATTCGATTGATGTAACAGAAATGTAGGACACGTACCAAACGAATAGATACCAGAAAAACCATCGTGTATGTGTGATAAAGTGATAACGAAGACGGAATACTTCAGGCGTAAGAGGAAACGTATACTTTAGGTATATGTGACTTTTTGTATTGTTTGTCTTTATAAGTTTATTTTGATCCTCCATACCTAGTATTTTTTTGAAGATATTGATATATTGTTACATACAATGCAATAGAGAACCAAATAATAGAGTTTATTGGCATATGGAAAAAACGAAGAATAGACAATTTTAGTGATTTACAAATGAAATGGGGATTTGCATGTGAGATGTATGTTTGTAGTTTGTAGTATATATTGGCTTCAATACTATACTTGTAAGCCAGTTCCTTCCAATAGTCCTCAGTAAGCGTTATGTTATGAGAAGATTTCTAAATCATCTGAGTATACCATACCCAGATTTTGGCATAGGTGGAGCAAATACTGATGGAGGATCTTTAATTTAAAACAGTACTTGTGAAGTGTATGTAAGCCATGAAGGGCTGTGTTCTTGCCCATATAATATTGTTACATTTGTTCATAAGGTTTATGCTGAAACACAAGGTGATGATGAAAACGATGTAGAAGGACGTACATCATTAGATGTTGTGGTCACTGCCATCATAAAACTGACTTTATTAATCATCTCACCTTGTAAACTAACACATATCAGATCCACTTTTGAAATAAATAAAAACGAATATTTAAACAGACGATAAAAAGTTTATGACTTGAAATAAGTACCAAAGTGTTTAAGGTTAGTACATAATAAGCCGTAACAAAGAATTTTAAGGAATGCCAAGGAGATTGAACCTGAGATCTGTAGCTTTTTATTACTATTGGATTAAGATTTTTATAGCTGAAACAGTTGGAAGTGTTTAGAAAGAAAGAAAGATAAAGTATTTATTCTGAATAAACACAACACAAACAGCATCTTTCAGCGTTTTGCTCCAACATTATAATGCTGCAGCAATAAAGCTGTTTCGAAGAAGCATTCGAAATGCATACAGTTGATTGGTGCTTTCATCAATATAACATAAATTAGAATAAATGAGATAAGGAGAGCAAAAAAGAATATGACAATGCATGTCAGAACATGGATGTCTCCTGTAAAATAATCAAAAATCTATTTTTTAAGAAAAGAACAAATAGATTCAGTAGAAGTCGTAGTTTAGGGACAGTTTCCAAACTTATATTTAACTTATATTTTAAAAACATACCTTTACCCAAAACAACTATCTCTATATCATCCAAATATTTGTTTCGTGTGAGCATCAAACGCGCGACAAAAGTAAAGAGCTAATCGCTGCCACTGCGCGCATTGAGGTAACGTTTATCAGTAGCATAAGTTTTAAATTTGGTTTGGTGATAGATGAGCAAGAGCTCAGATCCTTTGATGCTGGTGACGTTAAGTTGCATATGGTGAACCACATGCAGAAATGGACTTTGAATGTGAAGTGGACTTTGGAGGTAGATTGACCATTTTACGCTGACACACGTCCGATGTAGTTTTGCTTTTGTTTTCCCAGTTCGCCGAAGGTCCTCAAGTAATATCGCCTTTTATTTCTTTTGATTATACCAATGATGATGATGACCTTAGATATGACATGACATAATTCTCAAAATTAACCTTAGCAACACAACCAAAAATTTCGAGTATTTTTAGTAAAATTAACAATAAATATGATAATGTTATGGTATCGAATATAATCAAGTTTGCCTTGAAATTTGTCATGAAATTTATTGCTTATTTTATAGTTATAGCGGGCGTAATCATACTGATGGAAAGTATGTCGATTAATAGTATAAATAATCATAATAATTCGATTGTTGCTAAGGTAAGTCGACCAAGATTAATAACAAAATAAGATTCACAGCCAAATGTAGATTTGCTGTAGCTGTCCATACAATTATTGGCGAAAAAATAACTTTACTTTTGAGCCCTTTGAGGTCGTTACAACCAAGTGTTTCTTTCACATTTTCCATGTGTGTATTTGACCCAAGTCAAACACTCCACTTTCGATCACGACGACCTGCATCTAATCGTCGTGTGCGCAACTTTAAATGAATGTCTATAATTTAGTACAAGCCTATCTACTCTCACCTTAAATATTATATACAGTCTAAAATAATATTTACAAAAACAAATAAAGATCCACTAAATTGACGTCTGTGTTCGACATGTTTTTCTGAGGTACTTTGACATGTTCCAAGCCTACAAGTTTCGAAGTCCTCAGTGGGTGTCACGAAAACTTTCGGTAAATTATGTCCGAACACAGGCAAAGTTTTTTTTTCCTTATAAAACTTTTACTACGTGGACGAATGACATAGGTTTTTACTTTATACAAAGTTACGGTTTTCGTGTTATTTATTATATATCTACATTCATAAAATCTGTGTGACAAAGACATTGTTTTAAATATACCTGACTGCTTTATTGGTATTGTGGTCGCAAGCGCGACTACTGACCGTGAGGCCCTAGGTTCGATTCCCAGGTCGAGTAAAGTGTGATTGGGTTCTTCTGTATGGAAATTATCAGTAGCTACACGGCGTCTGGACCTGTGCCCGGTAGATGACAGTAGGCTAACTATTACATGGGACTCAATTCAACTCTGCCTAACCCTTCGGGGAATACAGCCGTGATGCTATGTTATGTTATGTAACTAGTGGTACCCGTGAATCAGCATATTTTTTTTTATACTATCTATGAAACCTCCTTTTCGAAAAATGTTTGCTGTTTTTTTATTTATAATAATATAATTTTTATACAACTGTCGCGATTTGCAGGTTCAAACCTGTCTCATGTCAATAATTTTGTAAGTTTTCTTTGTATTGTTTCTGAAACTGTTTTTATTAAACCTTTCGGCACATTATAGGTCTTGTGCAGATCTATCCACAAAAACAATTCGCTTGAAAGCCAGAATTAATTCCGACAAATGCTTATGTAAATGCAAATAAAAGAGCTTCTCGCAAATGAATCTCAGACAAAGACTAGAACTTTTTTCTTTCTAGCCCTTCCGTTTACCAATTACATTTGAATAGCTCATGCTTAAACCCTAAGGAAGGGCCCAGTCTAGATTCTGTAGCTTACTAAGGGGCTTCTAGAGGTTGATAAATTATAATATAATAATGGCATTATTAAATACTAGCTATTGCCCGCGACTTCGTATGCGTGGAATTTGGAATTTGATATTTTCCTGCTGTAAAATCGACCCTTTATTTTAAGTTAGACCTCTAGCAATGCATCGGTGAAAACTGCATTCGATTCCATGCAGTAGTTTTTGCGTGATGCGTGTACAAACAGACAGACAAAAATTCTAAAAACTGTTGTTTTGGCTTCTGTTGCTCTAATAAAGATCTCCCATATCAGTTTTTCTCCAATATCTATAAGTAATGTACAGACATCGGACTGTTATAATTTTATTAAATACATAGAATTTTTTCTCATCCTCACATAAACAGATGTCAAATACACACTGGTATCTGACGTAGGTAGAACCTGCATTACAGATCACTGAACTAACTTTCCTTAAAGACGGATAAATAATGAAATGAAATGAAATGAAATTATTTATTTTGCAATTAGGATTTTTCAATCACTTTTACATGTCTTTTTTAAACTAGATGGCGTCGGCATTTCCTATGACTATCCCTGAGAAGAAACGCCGAAACAAACTCAGGGGACAAAGTCTATTTTGTACTTATACATTACGCTTTCAAAAGTCCAAAATTCTTAATAATCGAACTTAATAGGAAACCCCATAAACAAATATCGATTGCTTTGTTCAATGGTTCACTTTCAAAGGACAGAACGCATTGTTGTGATTCAAGGTTGTCTATAGGAATTTTAGTTCCTGAATTCACAAATATATTTTGTTTGAAGTTGTAGAGAATAGTGTTGCTAAAACAAAAGGTGCTGTGAAAGTAAACGTTAATGTTTCAGCGATTTTACTGACTGATATAAATATAATGGATTATGAATAATTTAGCTTGTTACTGTCCCACTGGTGGGCACGGACCTGTTCTCAAAATTCATATTAAAAGTAGTGACTTTAGGGGGGGGGGGACTTGGGTTATATTAAAGTTGAGCGAATTAGAATTAATTTCTCAAAGAAATATACATATATAAAAAAAAAAACGACTTTTAGGAGGTTTGTCAAATAGGCCGTAGCACGGGTTGACTGACAACAGATAACATGAAGATCTTTATGGTGTTCTCTCAGGTGAGTAGGTTTCTTCACGATGTTTTTCTTCACCGTTAATGCAATTCAAATCTGATCTGGTGATCATTATAATTTTTTAGATATGTACCTATATAAAAGCGCAATACCACTCATTATTCACACATCACGTAATCTCAGCAATGATACAGCCTACAAACTTCAGGTAGATTCCTTATAAGAGAGGATTTCCCAAAATTACACCCCTAAGAGGTGAACAGGGGTTCAAAATTGTAATAAACGTGGACGGAATCGCGGGATCAGTATATATATTATACCATACTTAACCTACTTGCGTAAAATTCTCATGTGAACTGCATTTCATGGTATTTGTCGATTATTTATGACTTCCTCCTTGCTGCTACTGGGAATTTCTTTATCGAAAAACCAAATAACACATTTCCCGACCCGAGAATCGAACCCAGGACCGCAGGCTCAGCAGTAGCGCTTGCGACCACTCGACCAATGAGGCAGTCAATACATAATGTAGTGTTTAATTAAGTACCTTGTCTTTCATAATTAAGTATTGCGTTCTGATCTCGATAAATTGGGGGAAGCTGACTGATTAATTACATTGACAAATATCTTCCAATAAAACCCCCTAGGGTCACAATCAATCTCGTGTGTATAAGATGATTGGATTCCACGGTCAAACACCTGCCATTACCGAAGGTCCACGGAGAAAGTGCGAAAACTTGAATGAGACTTGTTTTGGTGAAGGAAACGGGTGCAATATTGTAAAACTGAACTGATGAATAAACATCTATATTTACTCACTGTTATTGCTATAACTCCTTTGTACGTTTAAGAATTTGAAACTTGAAGGAAACACGTAATCAAATGCATACACAGAGACCAGAAGAGATTGTTTATTATTATTAACTAGCGACCCGCCCCGGCTTTGCACGGGTAGCAGAGCATATACGCCTTTATTTTTTTTCTGTCATAGTGTCGTATCAATTTGATACGTCGAGCATTTACTCGGCACACGCCAGTAAAGCTCCCAGTCGGCATGATTTTTTCCGACATCTTCAACTATCGTCGTCATATTTCAGCTAATTTACGCAAAACCTTAACTAATTATAAACCTAAACCTTCGTCATGAATCACTCTGTCTATTAGTGAAAACCGCATGAAAACCCGTTCAGTAGTTTTTGGTTTATCTTGAACAGACAGACAGACGCGGCCGGGGGCTTTGTTTTATAATATTATTATGTAGTGATTACTTTCTCATTTACATTTTTCATTACAGATGCGATGGTGAATTTGATTTATATTGCATAATACCAAAAATATACACAATTTCAACTACATAACCACCCATAATCACCTAATAAGCAGAAAGATGTCGTGGTAAATTTTGAAAGAACGTCATGAACGCAAATTGTACTTAAAAGGGAAGCGAGTAAGATATAATATTAATAGCTTCTACTGAGAAGTGTATTATACTTAACGTACAGGATAAAATAACTATCTGGCGCGAACGACAATTGTCTGTACAAGGATATGTAATCCATCGAATCACTAAACGAATATCGTGTCAGTTGTCATCATTGACAATAATCCTTATGGGCAAAATCTACTGACAATACAACAGATGTTCAAAGTAAATGATAATCTATTAACAACAATTGTTGAGACAGTAAACGAATTCCACCATAAACGGTTGATTTTGTCCTAAACTACTGTTTTATCTATTTTCGGTAAACTCGGGCCTTATAACCATAGTATAAACGTTATTCATAATCTATTTATGCATTTTGTAGCAATAATTCAAACCACGGTCACCATCGGCCTCATCTTTGTGCTAAATTATTGCTAATTATCTTGTACTCCATTGTTATTTGATTTAGGAGGCGAGATATTTCACATTAATCTGCACACAATTACGGCGCGGTGGTCCATTTGTAAATTAGATTCGACCAATGAGATGGAGCCCAGACGTATTTACTGACCGCACGGATTTCCATGAACAAGATTCTATGTCAGTAAAGGTTTTGTCTTGGCTCCTATCACATTTAGTTTCCTAGATACATGTAATTCTTAGGTTTTTTAATAGATAACTGCTACAAAGTGACTAGTCAGGGCTATAAGACGACTTTATAATTAAGAAGCTGAACCAAAAGCAAAATAATTTCAAACATATAATAATTTCATTGAAATAATTCTAATTCTGATTAGTATTTACTGAGACATTGCAGGAGAGTAGTGATCACTGTTGGCCCAGTGGGCATCGACTTACATGTCTAAAGTCGTGGGTTTACACTAGCCATTATTCAAAACAAAACATCACTTGGTAAAGAAAGTCATGAAACAAAAGCCGGTATGTCGTAACACCAAAAGTCTTAAGTCTAAGTCTTGAGCTAAGGTTTACTAGGATCGGTCTGGACTTCAAAATAGCCTTTGACCACTCCGTTTGTTTCGACGTTCCTTTTCTGGGGAAGTCCTAATTGCTTAATAAACTCTTTCATTTCATTTGTGACTACCTGACGCTATAGGAACATCGATAGCCTGATGATATATAAGAACGGACTAAACACGAGGAAGGCTCGGCTTGTGTAGAGCCATCGACCGCTAAACTTAATTTATTCCTTTCAAACTCGGCACCATTGTGAGACAATACGTATCCGACGCAAAAAAATTCAAAGAAAAAATCATTCGCAACGTCCTCTAACTCACCGCCAAGGTTATATTTCGGGTATACCTATTGATACCTAAAACAATGTGGGCTGCGTCAACGGAGGCTGCAAAGCAACAACGTGACTCTGTTCTGTAATTGTAAATTTGACTTATATTCGTCCTGTCCAAAAAAAATTATTACACTCGTACCTACTCGCTTGTGCGCGCACCAAAAATGTAGCTCACTGACCTAATGCAACGCGCAGCTTGCAGCCTGTACCTAAACTTTGAGTCAGACTTGTTTCAAGCGCGTGCGCATTGAATAGTTATAGCGGTTGTTATAATGAAATCGAAGGTAACATGGAAGATTATAAGATACAGCTAACGTTTATGTTATTTAACAGCATAAGTTTAGAAATTCTTTTATAATTTGTTTAATATTTCATAATTTTCTAATTAAAATCTGTCTGTAAATCTGACGTGCTTAATCTATCAAGTCATTAAACACATAGAAGCCAGTTTCTTGGAACCAATTATCCAAGTTACCGACAAAGACAGTCGTATATGTAATCCTGCGCCTACGCACACTAGACAGAGAAGTTTTTCCGCCGGTCATTTTCGTACTAAACTGGTCACAGTCACAAGCAAGTCTTACATTCCAGACATGTTTGTGGAAAAATGCTCCTTTTACACTTTCTGCGTGAACCTGACATATTTCTGTAAAAAAATAAGCGAGGTAGTAACTCCATACATAAATTCGCACAAAAAATATACCTTCGGTCAACGTTCTCGAAATATTCAGATATCGAGGTTTTTGTCCGATCAGGTCAAAAATCGGTGTTACGTCTCAATTTGATCCGACATCACGACAAGATTCCATTTTTTTTTCGCAGAGATTGTAAAAAACGAGTGAGCTATATAAAAATTGGGTTTATTGATCATAAACAACCGGGACTGCAATATACTGAATTATAGACATTGCATGTTTAGTTTCTATTGAAAAAAAAAAATGAAGGATTTAGAGTTATAATAAGATCTTTATTAGGTCGATATTTGAATATCTGGCATCCATTCAATCAAATTTTATTGGTCATTAGATGCATATTACGTGGAAATTTGACATCAAGACTTACTTATTCAGATTCCTTTCAGTTTTGACACAAACAAAATTTGATATAAGGTTGTCATAATTATTAATATTTGTAATAAAAATCTACTAAGATAGCGACAGCTTGTGAGGACCCTATACACCAGTGGGATGCTTTAGGACCACGAGAACAACAACTGATTGCTAAATAAAAACCTCGTCAACGACCTTATTATGAAAAAACTCCGTGGAACTTTATTTGTGTTAAAATTAGTTAAAGAAATCATCATCATCATCATCATCAGCCATAAGACGTCCACTGCTGAACGAAGGCCTCCCTCAAGGGGGGTTTGCCATAATCCCCACGCTTGGCAGGCGGCTTGGGGATCGCAGTGGCTCACCGATTAGTGAGAGGACGCTGCTGCCCGTCCTCCGGTGTCTGGCCGTAGTTTTGAGACGTACCCGGGTTAAAGAAATACTTAAAGGCAATTTAGTTAAAAAATCGTTTCGTAAAAAACTGAATACTGAACACGTAACAAAAATAATCATTAAATAGCAAAGGAGTATTTACAACGGTAGTATACTATGAATATTCAAATACCAGTCACCTATCAGTCACTAACAACGATAACAGTTTTGCAGCAGACAGCAGCCCTACCATTCACATATTAACGTCCATCAGTCATCGGCCCCCGTCTTCCGGTTATATTTCATAGTTCAATGCCTCGCTAGATCCACGTCCCAACAGACGACCTTCAGCATGCGACGCACACAACCATACAACACAAAATCGAATAAAAACACAACAAACAAACACTATAGCAGTTTCTGAATGAAAACTCACATAGTATGTACACTTAAAAGCAGCCTTGTACATGGAATTATTGCGAACAATCTCAGTAACGCCTGTCGGTGACTTCATAGTATCACAGTCATGATCAGTAGGCGGTACTGATAATTTTTTATATTCTCTTTCAGGCTCCTAGCCTATAATTAAGCTTAGGCATTCAATTACAGATTCGTATTGGGTTTATTTAATAATAGTGCGTTGGTCATAAATTCTGCATAAGTACAAATGTACGACCAGAATAAAGAAACATTAATTTGATTATTCTTTTTCGGTGAGTTACAAATTACATTATTTAAATACTTACTAGTAAGTACAATAGTAATAGTACAGTCAATATTTATATATGTATGTGTATTACGAGTACCTCAACGACATAGAACTTCCTATGTGCACAAAGAAACGCCCTATCTTACACAAAACTTTTTAGTGAAAGATGGGGGAAAATCATCGATCAAATTCGGAAACGTCGTACAAGTTTTTGTGATTGATGATACCTAACATTTTGTTCCCCTCGTTCCTAATACTAGTACTGTCAACATCACATGTTTTACAACTTTTTGTGCGTTACACAAGGCGTTCGAAATATTTTATTGCTAACGATAAATCTATGCAAATTAGTTCAATAAAATATTTAGCATCATTAAATTCTACGCTCCAATTTAGAATGGTCACGGTACGGCTTATAATTTGTTTGTTGAGATGTAACATCGGTTACGCTAGTGTAAATTATTTAATTTATAACATTTCGCATCCTAACTTTATATTATAAACGCGAAAGTAAGTTTGTTTGTTTGTTTGTTACCTTTTTACACCTAAACCACTGAACTCATCATCATGAAATTTTGCATATGCGTTGTCGGGGGTACAAAAAAGGACATAGGGTACATTTCACCCAGAAAAAAAAAAATACTGTTCTCGAGGGAAAGAACAATAACTTTCGACGGTCACAATTGCTTTAGGACACTAGATGGCGCTACGTGTGATCCAAAAAAATGCACGGGTTCTTAATCAATGCAGGCGAAGCCGCGGGCGAAAGCTAGTCATTTATAACGAAAACTTTTTTGTTTTTAAGTTTATATTTTGAAGCGCTATGAGGATTTTTGTTAAAACAATACATTTTCTTTCGTTAGCGTATTCGCTGTTTCGTTTTTTATGAAGCAAACAATTGAATTGGAATCCAGCGCTTTTCTTTTTCTGGCCGTTTCCCAAGTGATCCGATTTGGAACAAAGCGGCTGTTACGTCACGACTCCAGTTGCCGTGGCAGTTCAGTCCAAATTTCTGTTCGCACCATTATGTTATTTACTCAGACGCAAATAAATTATTTTTTTATTGCGTTGGTGCAGCAGACGCTGCCGATCATTGGTTTGACATTCAGACAGTCTAGCTAACTCATTGCATCGGTGTATCCACTTGACGGCCAAGTGCAGGTCCACAGAATCGCTGTAAACGAATCGCGACTCAAATTTCATGGACGGTAGAGGTTATATTCGTTAAGCTTAAATTCTCCGGAGATTGCATTCGATACCCGAGCTCACAGTTCATAATGACCGTGCATTTCGTACTCAAGGGCAAGGGTACGAATTATTCGTTCGAATTTGTTGACCGTTTCGTCTCTGAAAGACTTATTCGCTATTGTCGGCAGAGCAGATATGAATTGGCGGTCGAACCCATTGTTTCTCGGCCGTCATCATTTCAATATATTTCGTGAAGTGGGATTGGAATAGATACAATATGTATTCGCGTTGATTAAAAGGAACCGCAGAATCCCCCGCATGACATTGACTGTTTTCATTTTATTTTTATTGTGTGGTCCGTTTGAAAGAGTTGTTTTATTTTAATTTTATTTTTTTCATTTTTCTAAATTGAATCGTGAGTCGCCTAACACTTTATATTTTTAACATAATATTTTTCTTTTTTGTTTCAGGTCTAAATATTCAACGCTCTCAATTTCGAGTGTATCGAAACACGCACTTATATAAAATAATGTTGTAATAATATATCGCTACCAGTCAATTCAGTAAGTGTAAGATTAGATTTCCCCTCTGTTAAGTGAAGAGTGAAATCTGGAGAATTTAACGGCAGCCAAGAGAAGCACCGGGTTCACCCCGGTGACGGACAGGTAAGGACCATGTCACATGTTTATAACTTACCTATACAAACCTACTTATGTGAATTATGTTGTTTTATAAATATCTCGCTTGTATACTATGTAATTTTGCATGGCTAAACTGCCGTACAGAATTTTTGTTCGGTATTTGTAAAACAAAAAAAAATGATGATAATTTCAGATAATAATAAATTCGGTTCCAAGCGAAGCAAACCGCGAAAACAGCAAGTTTTTAACCATACAATTATTCAGAAATATGTTACAAGGAGTCTTTATCGTTAAACGCCTCCGATATCGCTGTAATTTTCATTGAAAGTCGCACGGTAATCCCGCTCTGCGCCACTTTACGCGTCCGCCGTCGCATCCTGGCCGCCCTCGCTACGCTTTCAGTGTGACGCCAGCTTAAATCGTGACCCGCAATATCACGAAGTTAATAATAAACGGAGCTTTCATGACATATGACCTCGCACTTTTAAACTAATCACTTTAACATTCACGCTTACCAAAAAGCTTTTAATTTCCCCGTTTCTGACACGTAATTACAACTACGTAACCTAACTATCATAATAAATATAGTTAATTATCAAATTGAAAACATAACTTTGCATCACGCCTGGATTCCCCGAAGGGTTAAGCAGAGTTATTAAGTCCCATGTGATAGAGGGTGAGCCTATTGCCATCTACCAAACACAATTCCAATCTCCAGACTGGTCTTGAAGGTTTTCTAACAGAAAAGCCATTAACACTATACGACCCGGGAATTGAACCCAGGATCTCACGGTCAGCGTCGGCACTTGCGCCCAAGAGCCCAATGAGGCAGTCAATCAAGTCTCCGGCAATTACTAAGTACTCAAATAAATTGAACATGATTTTAATGTCCCATCAACAATTAGCAAATTAGTACTTAGCGAACATCAACTAGTATTTTAATTAAGGAAATAGCTGAGGGCGGTTCGTACCAGGTGTGATTAATTAGCGACTTGCTCACGTATCCAGTTTATCTATATTCATTATCTAAGCGGCGGAGGCACGATTTTGTAGATTTACTGAACGGAAAAAAGATTATTTGCATATTGACTGCGCTAAGGGTCTAGTGGCAGAGTTAAACATGAATTTTATTTGGTTTTATATTCTATAGCAGTGTTTTTTTTTTATATATTTTTCTGAAGCAATGTAAAATATAAACAAAAAACTTCTTAATTTAAAAAATATATATTGGCATATAAATCGAATCCGCGACACGTAGCCAAACGCGTAGACAGTGCGCCAATTATGCTGGAAAAATAAATTATATAGTTTTATTCATCACAACACAAACACACAGTCAATCACACGACTGAAACAAAAAAACATCTGCCTTCGTCGTTTTTAAGTCTATATTATACATATTTACGTCCTCATTAATTATTTGGAACAATTTATAATATCTTGTGTAACGCATAAATTTAACGTAGGTACATACAATGCGAATCTGTATGTACGAGTATAAATAAAAATAAATGTGTGTATGTATGTTCCCTATGAACTTCAAAACGGCTGGAACGATTTTAATGAAATTTTTAGGTAATCTTCAGATTAGCCCAGCGGGTGATCTTGTGAAGTTTGGTAGCGATCGGATCAATTTGTTTTTGCTTTTTTGGCAATTTTGGGTACCTGTGCGAAGCCGGGGCGGGTCACTAGTTTATTATATTCTGACACGGTTGGCGCAGTGGTTGAGAGGTCGACTGCTGAGCTACGTGTCGCAGGTTCGATTCCTGCACGGAACAAATATTTGTATGATCTACAGATATTTGTTTCGGGTCTGGGTCTTCGTGTATGTGAATACACACCGTGCCTCGGAAAGCACGTAAAGCCGTTGGTCCTGCGCTTGATCTCTCTCCGGTCGTGTCAGATTGCCGTCATCGGACTATGAGAGTGAAGGAACAGAGAGAGCACCTGTGTTTGCGCATACACTTGTGCTCTATAATATCTCCTGCGTAGTTGGCTAATCTCCGGTGAGATTGGCCGCCGTGACCGAAATCGGTCAGGAGGACATTATATTCTGATTCGACGCCTATGGTGACAAGTCATCCATAACACTTAATAATTGTATATCACAATATTCATGTAATTTAGAATGTCACAGGTTATTCCCCGAAGATCGTATATTCACGATCATAAATAACCCATACCATACCATATAAATACGGTTATAGATAGGCAAAGGAGACTCCGCTTTCTATGAGAAGTGGTCTATGAACTCTTGTAGGGATAAGTCTCACATTTATATTACAAATACAATGTGTTTTATTGGAATTCTAATCTAAATGCGTAATATGTTAGGCTTTAATGCCAGGCAACGAATTGCCTTGAAAAAACATTAAAACGCTCAAATCAGTTACGATTACCTACGTCACAATTTTCCGCTCCGACTAAATGTTCTAATTATGTTTATTGAATTACATGCATCTGTTAATTCTTACCACGTTTATGCATGTATGTAACCTGTTACTGATTCAAAATCATCGCTTATGTAAAACCGCGCAAGTAAAATTTAATAAGTTTTTAGAAGGGACAAAGAACTAATTATTTCTTATAAAAATATTCCGTAAATGGGGTGAAATGAAGTGAATTCTTTTCTATAATATTTTTGTTTACGGCACGGTTGGCGCAGTGGTTGAGAGGTGGACTGCTGTGCTACGTGTAGCGGGATCGATTCCCGCACGAAAAAAATATTTGTATGTTGTACACACACACTTGTGCTCTATAATATATCTTGCGTAGTTGGCTAATCTCTGGTGAGATTGGCCACCGTGACCGAAATTCGGTCAGGAGGACATTATTTTTGTTTATAATATTATACATTCACAAAAATTTTCTTAAGCCTATATGTCAATATTATGTCTCTTCTGAAACTCATCAAATTTTACTTGCGCGGTTTTATTACTTAAGCGACGAAATGTAATTTAACTCACTGACTCATTGGTCTAGTGGTCGTAAGCGCGACTGCTGAGCCTGAGGTCCTGGGTTCGATTCCCGGGTCGGGCAAAGTGTTATTGGGTTTTTCCGTATTGAAATTCTCAGTAGCAGCACGGAGTCTGGAACTGTGCCCGGAAGATGGCAATAGCCTCGCCCCCTATTACATGGGACTCAATAACAGCATCGGCGAAATGTGGGTGTACAATAGTACACCTCTGCCTATCCCTTCGGGGAATACAGGCGTGATGCTATGTTATGTAATTTAACCTTGCATAACAGTATGTATGACGTTATTGTTCTAGTGGTCTCAAGTCCGGCTGCTGATCCCGGGTTCGATGTAGCCCTTTCTCGAAGTGTTATTGGGTTTTTTGGTGGAATAAATATCAGTACCCCGGTGTTTGCAGTTCTGCCAGGCAAAGGCCAATAGATTCAAAATAAGGATTAATAACAGCATCGCTGAAATGTCGATGTACAATAGTATACCTCGGTTTAACTATTCGGAGAATACAGGCCTGACGCTATATTATGTTATGTTAATTAGTGAGTCAGCTACCTTTCAATCCAGACCAGTATATATTATTAATCCACAGATCTTAACAACAATTTACTTGTGTCACTTTAAATCACCCCAAGTTGCTCCACACTAGGAATTATTCCTGTATCGTGGGTGCGTTTACAAACAAATACACATCGACCGAGACCCGAAACAACTATCTGTAGATCATACAAATATTTGTTCCGTGCGAGAATCGAACTCGCGACACGTAGCGTAGCAGTCGATCTCTCAACCACTGTGACTACTGTGCCTTCAAAATATAGACTTTAGTAATAAAAAATGGTCATCTTCCGAGACCTTTCCTTTTTTCCTTAGTTCGACTCCCAGTCAGCTCAGCGATCGGTATTTTACACAAAGCAACTAACTACTGATCCTGGCAATTGAACTACTGGCAGTAATGGGAGGTACCAATCTTAAATATAAACCACTAGTTTCCGCTCGCGGCTTCGCCCGCGTGGTTTTACGAACCCGTACATTTTCCCGGGATAAAAAGTATAAGCCTATGTGCTATTCCAGACTATAATCTATCTCTGTGCCAAAATTCATCCAGATCCGTTCAGCCGTTCTGGCGTGAAAGAGTTACAAAGATCCATCCATCCTCAGAAACTTTCACATTTATAATATTAGTAGGATTAGTAGGAAGGATAGACAAACATTATCGATAAAAAGTTGATATCCGATAGACCAAACAAACTAATCTATAGTTAAAAAAGATCAGTGTTCAATAATATTGTGCGCACGATCCGCTCATCTACACCGTCTTTTTGCCTACAAATGACAGTAGCGCCAATGTCACGATCGAGCAGTTTAAGTAGCCGATCGACGGCTGGGGCCCTAACAGGGAACTGAGTGAAAAAGTTTTCTGGGAAAGCTGGAGATAATGGACTCGTGAGGTTCAACTAATTTATAAAGTGATTCCAGGTTCCCGTTTTCAGTTCCCTGCAGAACTTAGTGCGTCAATGAAAAATATATGAAAAATAACGCTTGGATTTCCTGAAGGTTGGCAAAGGAGTACTATTGTATGTTTCGATAATGCCATTATTGAGTCTCGTATAATAGGGGCAGAGCCTATTGCCATCTGCGGGGCTCAATTCCAACATTCGAGCAGCTACTGAGAGTGTGAAGGGTTAAAAAAAAGGTTTCGCCAATTCCTTTATTTAGTCCTATGTCCCATAATTCCAAACTCCGGTGTCCCGACCTGGGAATTGTACCCAGAATCTTACGGTCACCAGGGGATAAAAGACTAATCAGAAAATTGTTAAAAAAAAATACACTTTTGAAATTATATACCTCACCGTATTTGCTAAACCCTTTTTGAGTAATACTCAAAATATTTAACCGACTTAAAAAAAAAAGGATAGAAGTTATTTTATCTTCAAGATCAAAATGCCAATAATCACATTATAATTTATTTCGAAAGGGTATTGTACAAATCATATAAGAATTGATTAAGATACCATCAGCAAAAAAACGGATTATACATACTCCTAAATTAACACGAGACAATAACCGACGTGTTAATAAAAATAAACATTGATTCAGGTGTAAAAAACAAAAAGATTCTAATTAAATATTCTTGTCTGCCAAAACTGTCAGGCGATCCTCATCAACTGTCATGAGACAATAGGTGGTAAACAGGGGACGTTTGGGATTTCGAACAAAACACTGACACAAGAACAAAGGTTTGTTAGCACTTGCAAATGACTGAAATTATAAGCCAATATACTTGGAAAGGGCTATCTGAACAGACCATCGAAATCTAAATAATAAGTCAATGGAAATATTTACTACTGCGCTAGTTCGCATCATACATCTTTTGGACCTAGTGCAATATAAATTAAACTTAATGTTATGCAGTTAAGACAAATTTTTACATGCCGGGTTTCGATGTTATGTTGTAGTGCAATACTCATAGTTTCCTCATACGTGGCGAGTATTCACGATCCTTAACGACTTATTTACCTATTACTTATATTGCCACCGACTGTATATTTTGCATTAATTTATCTAATTAGTGTTTTGATGCAATAGTAAATATAGACCTATTTGCTTCTCCAGAACTCAGGCTGCCTCTTCGTGAGATTTTATAACCATCCGTTCAGTGGTTTAGTCGTGAAACAGTCACATAGAGTTATTTTCGCATTAAATAGTGTGATTATATGCACCCACGACATAAGAATTAGTCCTAGTGTAACGTAAAAAAAAGAAAGAAAAAAATTGATTTGAAATTCTAAATACAGAGAAATTCAAAAATACTAAAGACAAAAACTAAAGTAAAACTAAGACTAAATTTTGTTGCCATAATATACTAAATTCTACCAATAATGTTGCACATAAAAATAATAATTAATTATGACTTTTGGGATCATCGTTTTTGGTATTAAGTACTTAATTATTTATAAGCTACATCACATTTTTGTTTCAAAAAAGGGTCCAAGATATCAAATTTCATTCCCATTATTCTGCCATAAATAAAAGATAATAATTTGTACATAATATATTTTATTACTGATACAATAACATAACCAAATTAATTGGCTTTAAAAATACGAGTTGTTTTATTTTCGTTACAAAATTGGCGTAGAGATACCGTAGGGTCAAAACAGTAAATGACGACTGGAGATTTAAGATAAATTCAAGGTTTCTGCAACCTTCCGACGTCGATCAGACAAAAGTGGGAAGAGAATCATGTCGAGGTCAGCGACGAACTATTTAACTTTACAACGGACATTAGAAATCCGTTGGAATATATTATTCAATATCTATTTTCTAAAATATGGATAAGCTGTTTTAGTTGTGAGTACTCGAGTTGTACGAAAATCTAGTGTAAATTTGATATTGCGATGCTTAAAAATTGTGGATCACATGTACCTTTTGAATATTGAACGTTAGAGAATAGAAACTTAACATAATATAGCATCACGCCTGTACTCCCCGAAGGGTTAGGCAGAGGTGTACTATTCTACATCCACATTTCGCCGATACCATTCTTAAGTCCCATGTAATAGGAGGGGAGCCTATTGCCATCTACCGCGCACAATTCCAGACTCCGTGCTGCTACTGAGAATTTTTATATGGATAACCCCAATAACACTTTGTCTGACTTGGAATTAAAGCCAGGACCTCACGCCTGCGACCATTAGACCATTGAGACTGTCAACCACACAGTCAGTTTGGATTAACACAAATACACAAATGTTCGGATTATTGCTTTCAGCGTGGTCGGTTGCATCATCAACTTATAATATCTAGGGTATACGGGTAACTAGTTTCTGAACTATCATAGACAGCAAACCTGTTTAAGCTCCCATGGAGCGTATGGACATGGAATAGCGTGCTCTCAATGCACTGTCACTTTCCGTTCATAAGTATCGCTTGGAAATGCGACCTCATTACTATTCCTAGCTTATAGAAATACCAAATTTTTAACGTTTGGAAATGCATTCCCGCCGCTCTGGGGAAGGCGGGGGGTGATGTCGGACTTTTACCGATTAAAACCACACGGTGTTCCTGCGGCCTACCTGTAGCGCTGGAGACGCGGGATTCGCTCGCGCATTCACCGCACAATATCGATGTACCTAGAATTAATTGAATAGAGATCTGCCCTTGTTGGTAATAATGCAGAGTTATAGACATTAGTAGTGTAGTGATAGCCTAGCAGTTGAACGCTTGCCTTTCATGCAGGAGGAGGGTCTGAGTTCAAACACGGCCCGCACCTCTGAGTTTTCCGAATTATGTGCGGATCAGAATTTGAGTTTCACTTGCGCTTACGATGAAGGAAAACATCGTGAGGGAACCTATACACCTGAAAGGGCTCCATAAAAAGTTCGGCCAGCGTGGTGGACTAAGGCCTATAAGGCCCTTCTCACTATGAGAAGAGATCCTTGCCCATCAGTGGGACAGTAATAGGTTGAATTTATTTATTTATTATTTATACAAGATACCGTAAAATGGGGCTATTTGGGAAACACGGGGCAATTTGGGACTAACACTTTTTTTTTGAAATTTTGTCATATTTTCTAAACTAAATCAAAATTTCCTTTGTCATTGAAAGCACCCTACACTACCGCTGTTTAAAAGCAGTTATTACTCCATGAGAAGCACACATAATGATCCCTTTACTAAATCTCAATTAGCCCCGCGCTTCCGAAATAGCCCCATTTTACGGTACTGATTAATTTGGAATTGACACTGATACTTACACATCACACTAAACAAATTTTAATCACTATACCGTTTTTACAAACGACATTAAAAATCGCGGAATATATTTAGATTTATTACTTACAGCGTATGAAAAACTCACTTCGACATATCACCATAACATAACATAGCATCACGACTGTATTCCCCGAAAGTTAAGGCAGATGTCTACTATTGTACACCCACATTTCGCCGATGCTGTTATTGAGTCCCATGTAATAGGGGGGCGAGCCTATTGCCATCTACCGGGCATAGTTCCAGACTCCGTGCTGCTACTGAGAATTTTCATACAGAAAAACCCAATAACACTTTGCCAGACCCGGGAATCGAATCCAGGACCTCACACTCAGCAATCGCGCTTGAGACCAGACCAATGAGGCGGTCTAACTAACTTCGAATTTTCATATACCCTTTCTTAGGGATACCTGCAATAAAAATCCTATTTTGTCCACAATGTTTCGCTGTTAGAATACATATATAGGTAATTCAGTCATTTAATATCAGCTTGTATTTGTGCTATCAAAGCTATAAAACAGACTGTGTAAACCACATTTTAAATAAGAACTTAATCTACGTGTTAAATTTTCTTCAACTTCATAGTATGAAGATTCCGTCTTGCGATTACAAAGTTTGTACGACATGTTTCTTACATTAGCTATGTAAGCTCTCTTGGACTTGAACGAATAACTTTCTCAACTGTTATACATATAAATATGTAAACAAATTACTCTTGTTGCTAGTTACGTGTCTTTTAATTTAGTTTGTTTACAAAAAATGGATAAAACATGCTGTGAGAATAAAATGGGAGTCACTTTGTCATTCCAAACTACTTGAATTAATTATGCCTTTATAAATAACAAGCGACCAGCTCCAAAAAAAAAGTAAAAAAAAAGAAATTGTTTGTACCGATCGCTACCAATCTCCACAGCATCACCCGTTGGGGTAATCTGAAGATTACCTAAAAATTCCATTAAAATCGCTCCAGCCGTTTTGGAGTCCATAGAGAACATACATACTCACATTTATTTTTAAATATACGATAGATTTTTACATACTACGACCAACTGAGATGTCACATCGGGAACAACGTACAAGGCTCCAGAGAAAGAAACCTATTTACAATGCGTGACGTGTCAAAAAGTACTGCTATTATTATTAAGTCTGTATTACCCCACTGCAAGGTAAAGGCCTCACTACTCTCTTTCCCCTTCTCTTTGTCTAACGCTTCTAAGGACCAGTCTAAAGGAGTGCAGTTCATCTCTACCACGATTTTACTTGCCATATATAAGAAGCTGCCACACCTTTGTAACTATGGGAAGAATTCTACCCTAATCCTGCTGTGTCAAAGTCAAAGTCAACTTTTTTTTTATTTCAACTAGGCTTTTTCAGGCACTTTTAAAAAGTCAATAATACCATTCTGCGATCACTAATTTGTCTACCAAGCTTGGTTACAACATCCAGCAGTGGATGTTTACAGAGTGGTACTAGTAATTATGTTAACTGGGAAACGGATCTTGCTGTCCACAAATAGAGAGACAACCTTTACACAGGTGCGCTTTATCTTCAACCTCGACAAACAGTGTCTTGAGGTACTGGTGAAAGTCGTTGGGTTCCATTGTTTGCAAATATATGGATTCATTCGGTATATGAAAGTCATCAGTGGACGGGATGGTTGTTGTCTTGCGGCAAATTTGATGATGATATCATTCCGGATTCGGACTTCTGAGACGGAGTGAAATTCGTACGTCATTTGTCTACATTATTCGGGTGTCATTGTAATCTTCTGCATCCTAACGTTTGCCGGCCTAATGTCGGTGCCGTTTTGCTTATAGGACTCATCCGTGCAGTTATAAGAATGCGGAACTCTAGCTCTGGAATCCTTTTAGGTTAATTCAGACGGATTTTACCGTACATTTAATTTAAACCACAACTAAGATAGTGTGTACCCAGTTGAAAATATGCATTTTTCCTGCCAAACAGTTGCTGGCTGCAAGCTGTATTTTTTCATATAAACTTCTTGTTATTTCATGCATGTGAACTTCTCATCACTAGGTTTTTACGAGCTAATGTGATTAAGCCATTATGCAGTAAATTGAACTCCTCCATTAAAAGTACATGTATGGCATTAAATAATTATTTTATTATTATTAGTCATTCTAATATTACTTAAATGCCTATCACTCATTGATGTCATTATCATTTCCGAATCATAACTTAAAGTTTATGCCACGGGTACTTAGTCTGGAAAATACTCCATTGTGATTGGAGATACATAAAACACTTAATTGCTGACAATCCTAAAAACGCTGTTGCTTGTGGTCGTAACTTATTAAATATACGCCATTTTAATCGAAATGATGTCTTTTGTACGCAACCGTGGGCATCACGACTGAGGTTTACTTTAAAGGTAAAGGCCTAAACAATAAGAATCTGTTTGATCGACAAAAATTGAGCAAATATGTAGAGCACTTTAGGGTACTGAGAGGTCATTTTTATAAAAATTTACAAACTGTTCGTCTGTCAACAATCGTTAAAAGTGATCAATATTTAATGATTAAACGAACTGACTTGTAAATGAAGTTATCATTATTATATTATCATCATTATACGAAGCGTCTCATCCGAAGTTTTATTATGTAGTGGATCTAGTGAGTGATCTTATATATGTCTTTATCGTTTTATCTTACTTTCACTTTGAGGTATCCATAAAAATGGCAATAGGGAATTATCCTCACGAGACATACTCGCATTTATTATGTGGCCCTAGTAACAGATAAAATTCAAAAAGTTGTTAACGCATCTTTCAATCAAATAAATCAGCATATCACAATCTACTGCTCAAGGCAATTTATTTTGCCAATCCATTTCATTCCTTCAAATCAACAGTTATAAACTTATCCTGTCTATCGGTGTATCGTCGTATATCAACTGAACGTCTTCGTGATAAATAAAATAGACCTTTACCCACACTACTGAAGCATCCTCAAATTGAGCACAAAATCTCTATAAAACCTATCTAACATTCATAACAGGTATTTGGCCCAAACTAATGCTAACGGATCATTCAACTAAATCCGATCGACAATATTGGCTCGCGTGCGCAAGCTCGCAGAACTGAATCATATTATTACATAAGACCAGCGCAAACGCAAAACTCGCGTGCATCGCAGCCTTGCCAACGTTATCAACCGCTTCCCGGGCCGATGTCTGGGTGACCTTTGTATTCGCCGCTCGGAAACTAGGTCGTCGGCTTCTGACCTTTTTGTTTGTATTACAGCGGATTGAAAAAGATAAACGATCTAGCCCGAGCGCGGCCGGAGATGTACGAACTCTATTTCGGGTGCAGGCGAACTGCACGGGGAAGCGTATCAGTCTAGCGCTGATATGTGCATGATTAGGGCCTGCGCAGAGTAGTTCGACTTTAGTATTATTTTAATGAATGAACTCATACGTAAAAAGTCAGTTGGAAGTACCAATTTTATATTTTTTATCATCAGGAAAGCGTAACTTTATGGAAAGTCTGATGTACATATTGTACATTGGCTATAAAATGGATTCCATATTATGTAGGTCATCAATAAACATCACACTGCAAGTAGCGAAGTAATATTTTTACTTTTACACCATTTGTCATGGGAAGATATGGATTAAATTCCGGTTGCAACTTTACGCATTACGGCAATTTGGGTTTCTTCACGCCACATCATCGTTAAACGAGAATTGCTACTTGAAAATAAAAAGTTTGACTAAGTAGAATTTAGCAATGATTGATAGTCGTACGCCTTTTTTATAGGTTACGAGATTTCCGACTAAGTTTGTAAATCGAGGGCAAGTGACCGGCAACTATTTTAGTACCATTTTATCGATTTTGTTACATCACTAATTCGTTTAGAATAAAACGGTAACGGAGCATTTATTAAGTCTTTATTTCCATTATGAGATTTAAAAGACTCCTTATGATTACTTTGAAATCGTGATTCCAGTTTATTGACATAAATATGCATATACTTACAGAATTGTCAGAAACAACTACGGCACACGGTAAATATTTGTACCGAAGTGGAATTGAAAACATAACTGGCAGTGCAGAAAGCCAATCGCTTAGCCACTGCACCAATTAAACCGTCAACGTAATTACCATTAACAGATCTTATACACATATTATTGATGTTTTCTGTAGTGTTACAAGATCGCCAAACGAGATACACCAGCAAAATAATCATCAATTAAGCCTGTTTCTGAACGCAGTAAATTCGATACTGTAGGGCGGCGGCGTCTTATCGCTTGATTGACTGCGATCAACGACAGCTTTAACGACCCTTCAATTATTGTGACGACCGATAAAGTGAATCTCACGGGACAAATGGGCGATCCATGTCGGTCGTTTGTACAATCTAACTGTTGGCACTGTTTTGTTCATCTCTCACTGAGAATTCAGTGAACTGATTTCAAAAGTGAGTCTGGATAAACACGAGATTACTGAGAATGTAATCGTTAAAGAACAACAAGTAAGACTAATAACAATTTAACGCTTTACATCGGATAGTTTACATGAAAAGGCTGATAATAATACAGATTATTACAAAGCCAAAAATCTAACAACTAAGAATAGAGAAAAACTTGATTGTTGTAGCTTGTAAACAACTTTAATAATTATAACGAAGCAAAAACTTATGGATACAGCAAGATTAACTAGATAACTAGATTTAACAAAAAACTTATAATAAGAAAATAACGCTTGGGTAAACCGAATTAGTCTGTATTTTTAATTATTGTAAATCCTAGGTAAGGTATTTTTTACGCATACAACCTGCATACTTGATTATAATGAGAATGCTATTAATAATACTAGTGTGGGGCAGCGTTACACAAATGAGCTAATTACCTTTTAATTCAGTGTTCTAATTTCTAAGTTATAAACACCTGCATAGAGACAACGTCACACAGTAGGCAGAACGGAGGCGATAGGCGGTGGCGACTCGACAGCGGATGAGAAATGAAAGATATCGCCGTATGTCCAGTCGGGATTTACGTTAGGCAGCGGAAGGACGAGAAAATGTGATATTTGCTATCACAATACTGTCACCCGATCCAGGATTTCACAATAGTTTCACACAAACAGACACACATACACACACAGTTTCACAATCAATTTATTTCTATTATTTTCCTAGACATAATGTCCAATCAAACGCCAAGAAATTTTAATTTCCTTGGCATTTAGGATGTCTCTTTTAGTAATTAACATAGTAATTACACCCACATTTACAAAACTTATTTTTATGATGAGTCTGATGTAATAGGTAGCGAGCCTATTGCCATCTATCGACCACATTTCCGAACTCCGGGCTGCTATTGAGAAATTCGTAAAATTCCAAAAACTCTTCGCATGACCTGGACCTCCATCAAGACCTCATGCTAAGCAACTGTCTATTGGCATCTATCGACCACATTTCCGAACTCCGGGCTGCTATTGAGAAATTCGTAAAATTCCAAAAACTCTTCGCATGACCTGGACCTGCATCAAGACCTCATGCTAAGCAACCACCTATGCGAACACTAAACCAATGAATACAGTAGAGTCCTATTAATTAAGAAGAAAATAATACGCAATGGTAATCAAATCACATTAACCCACTTACGCCAATCAACGTTTGTTTAAAAAAAGTTACGAACTACAAAATTATATTAATGTTAATGTTAATTCTTATCCACAAAATTATTCTACTCCTAGTACTAAACGGGTGATATTTTGATGACATTTGGGTCACATGATGACCGTGACCCAAGATTTAAACAGTTCAATCGCAAACTGTATATCGAAGGTTAGCAACACTATATAATGGCTACCGAAAAGCCGAAAACAAAAGCAAACTAGAATACTCATCGCGCATTGGTCTCAGATAGCCTTATTGGTCTAGCGATCGCAAGCGCGGCTGCTGAGGTGGTCCTGGGCCCGATCCTCAGGTCGTGCAAAGAGTTATTGACTTTTTCTATGAGAAAATTCTCATAGCAGCCTGGGATTTGGAATAGTACCTATTGTATAACAGTACGCTCGCCACCTGTTACGGCGAAATGTGGGGGCAACTACACTTCTTCTACATCTGGTTGTAATATATCATTTTATACGTGATAAACTTCAATATCCACCAAACCAGTGCTATAATCCTCGTTTGGCGCACCTTGGGCAGTTAGCTAATTGTTTAAGCTAGCTCCTTAAATGTCATCCGTTACCAACGGTAACCATATCTTAATACCAACTATTACCAACTGTTCGTAAATCTAGCCTTATCTAAGTAGCCACTAAGTTATCAATGTTCTTCGAAGTTACTTAGCTTAGAAGCCTGTATGAAGTCGCTTGGAATCCTGTTTTCTTACAATAAGCACACATATCTACACACATACACAAGCACAAGGATACATGAATCACAAACAGTGACAAATTGTTGGCCTTTCGCCCAAGTGTCATTAAATAACCCTCCTTGATCCCCGCAAGTTGCGTGGGAACTGCTAGCTCCCTTTTATAGAAATTTATATATTTAATAGAAGGAAAAATACACTATCACTGCAATCTGGGAAGAAAAAACACATGGCAATGCTTGTATGGTTGAGCTCGTAAAATTATATTCGTTAGTAAGTTAAAGCTTCCACTAAATTGCTGTTTAAAAGGATGGTATCAGAAGTGAGAGTAATTTTCAGTCTAAAACAGTCATGGAATACTTAAAGTGTTTTAATATATGTAGAAAACACCAAGAGGGCTCGCTTTACATCTAACCAGATTTTGCTCAATTTAGGTGTTGATTCAGATTGCACAACCATGTCGATTTATGTTAACCGGGATTTTCAGAAATCAGCGCTCACATTCCTGCGTAACGTGTCCATAACGACATGCGTGATTAAATGCGCATAAAAAAGTGCATGGTAACCTTAATATGATATTCGGGAGCGATGTTAAATCAGGCCATATAGAGGCTGAGGCTGAGGGAGGAGCTCCACCGAGGCTGCGGGGTGGGGTGACCTAGTTCTGTGACCAGGTCGCACGCAGGCGCTCAACACCTGCAATTAAAGCGAACTAAATGTTTGTTTTATTCAATTGGCCGTTAATAACGTTCGATGCAAGTTGATATAGTTCAAAGTAATTTGGAGTTCGTTGATTGGTTAATAAATTAAGTGATTTTGCTATTAATGGTTTGAGGACAAAGGAATGTATAACGCGTTAGCTGCCTAGGCGGTTTAGGTGTAAGTTAAATATGTAATAGTTATTACATTACTATGCGCAGTAGTAAACGTATACCATACACTCACACGCTGACGAAGAGCGATCTTGGCGAAACACAGTGAAATCGCATGCAGCGTTTAGAGTTTTGCAAATCTCTGCTTCTACTAACCGGTAAGGAAACGAGAAGTTTTTTTATAAACCCTACAATAACAAAAAAGACTTCTCGGAGACGGTGGCAATCTTATAAGAGTGTTCAAAATTCTATTCAGGGTTAACATTACTGAAAAAAGGTTACAAATGCAGAGGTGTAGCATGGAGGAGCTATTTTTTACATCTCTGTCATTATTTGTTCATAATATTGAAAAACATGCCAATTTTCTAAAAATGGATTTTTGATACCGTACCCTTTTAACATTGACATTTTTCAATCCGCTAACAGTCTGTAGGTGGTAACATTTGCTATCAGCCTTTGTATCTAGTATTATGAACGACGTTACAATCAGAATATTGTTATCCTAACAACATCCGAGCTAGGAGATTACAATTTGGTAAACCTTAGATCTTTTCCAGATGCCGCGAACATACGTGCGAGTTTCCTGGTATTTTTTTTTTTATTAGTTCAAGTCACCCACGACACCCATCACCCGTCCCCCGACCATACTGGTCTCAACCATGCGCCTAGTGATCGCGCTTGAGTCGAGAGTCAACCGTAATGCACAATTTACAAGTGCATGTCGACGTATAGTGTATAGTGCGCCTAGTCGAGTCGCGCGTGATATACCGCATCTAACATACCATAACATAGCATCACGCCTGTATTCCCCGAAAGGTTAGGCAAAGGTGTACTATTGTACACCTACATTTCGCCGATGCTGTTATTGAGTCCCATGTAATAGGGGGCGAGCCCGTGCTGCTATTGAGAATTTGAATACAGAAACACTAAATAACACTTTGCCTGGCCCGGGAATCGAACCCCGGACCTAATGCTCAACAGTCGCGTCTAGACCGCATCTAGACTAGTTATAATGTTCCTTAATTCAACTGGTACTATCCTTTGTACTGTACTGTGTACTTTTAGGACATCTAAAGATAAGGTGACACAGGCACTTTCAACAGAATATCTTATTTTAAATATCATGGCATAAACTAATTGCAAAATGCCCTGTAACAAGAAAGATAATTATGAAATGTTAATTCTCCAACGAAATGAAGTTAACACATAATTAGAAAACCGTTCGTGTATCAAATTACTCTCTTGGATATCTTGTGGAAACGGGTCCAAAATGTAAGATACTGGTTCTGAATTGTTGGATGTGCCCGAAGCAGCATTTCTACATAAGTTGCTACTGTTAAGTGACAACTCCGTCGATGCGTAGTTTCACTTCGTAATTTTCCGAACTGTGAACACACAAATTTCGTTTAATTCCGATGTTATATTTTATCATCATAATATCTTAATTATGGATATCAAACGTTTTAATTACACAAGCGTTACGTGGTGTGATTCCAATTTAATTTTAGCCTACTGTAACAGCATCGTGCTTGTATTCCCCGAAGTGTTAGGCAGAGGTTGTAAATACATATATTATTATATAAATTCGCATTTAACTGATGCTCCACGTAATGAGTTATGAGCCCATTCCCATCTACCACATACTGAGAATAAACCGAACACGTCACGTTTAGCGGTCTATTAGTCTTTATTATAAGAAAAAATACCATAATTTTTGCAATTATCTTATCAATAAATTAACTATCGATTGAGAAATTTGCAGTGCACATAGAGTAAAGACTATATCGAGAATAACCTAATCTGTGCAACGTGTGTCATATGCTTGGGTTAGAGATCACGTCGGTACATCAACACGATTAATTATGTAACATTACACATAATTTCATCAACTTCTAATAGATCTAATTGTGCTAAACAAATTTTCTATGTGCTATGGCATACACCGTAATTTTCTTTTTTTTACCAAATGTTGACCTCACCTGCTCGCCGTGCATTCGGTAACCTATTGACGAGGTCAAATGTTGGTGGAATAACTGTTAGGCATCTACTTCTAGTGCTATTTCGAGAATCTTTTAGTACATTTACGTGGAAATACAGATCGATCTGCCAGAGGTAATTTGGAACACTTAATCGGGAATGGGGTTCGCTTTCATTTTACGTATCGATTACCGTCAAAGCACATCACTAGCATTCAAATTTCACGTCCAAGAGATCACGTGTTTGTGCGGATGTCCCCAGGCACTTCTAACACGAATCGTCCTGACATTCACGGATGATCGCATTGCCCGCGCTCCGTTGAACAAGCCGATTTTCGGATATCCGTTATAATTTGTTACATAATAATACCCGGCCATGCTGGATTCGATTCTTAAATTTGCGGCTTTGTGGTTCTATTTTATAAAACGGGCTTATTTTTTGGATTTATCTGTGGTCGTGACAGCGTTAAATTTATTGTCAGCTTACCATTGTTTGTTGTTACCATGCGACAGGTATTTGAATCGTTATTTATGTACTAAAATTTGAGCGGAAAAGTATTTCAAATGCTAATAAGACTTCATGGGTTTTGCATTTTGCACCTTTTATTTCGGAAAGAAACGTTAGTATTTCGTCGCGTTGAAAATAGCGCATCGCGTCGTCTCGAACATGCGTTAGAATTATGTACGTTCGCACAACCAAGTCCTTGGATAATGACGCGTGAGTCACAATTCTATTTCTTATTTTCTAAGAATAAATACAAAACTGCATTGGAATGACTCACGGCGACACTAAAATGATGCTTAGGGGGCAACGACCCGATGATCTTGTACACATTTTGTTGTTTGGTTGTTGTTTACTGTAGTCACGGTTAAGTAAGGTAAGTTAAATATTTTAGGTAGATGTTGTCCACTCTTGTTGAAGTTAAGTATTAAATGCATTAAGTATATTAGAAATACATTTTCGCTACCGTTCGATTTTTAATACAGGTAGGTTACATAGGTACTTAATGTATTCGGACAAATAAACAAAAATATTTAACGAAATTAAAAAAATGTGTAGCGTACGTTTTTCCGTTATTTTCATATTTACATGACACAGTCTCATAGCCACAGATCTAAATAAATATGAAATTTTACGCTGGACTGGTAACCAAATAAGAATCAGTAACAGTTGGTAAACATTAATATCCCAAGAGAATTGTAAACGATGTGGCAAACAGGTTATTATCGAGATGGGATACCACGGGTCAACAAACTCCCTCTAATTATGGGCTATTAAGGTTCTAAAGGTCTCTGCCTAAAAATAGTTTTCATCGCCACAAACCGTCGGTACAAGGCATTCAAATCAGGTAGCTTTATTTGATTGAATTAACTGAGGATTTAGTAGATAAGCGAGGAAAGTTAAATAATTCACAAAGCAAATACTTGTTTTGAAGACACCCATGATTGACCTCTTAGCTGCAATCGACAATGATCGTATAGCTAGCCTTTTTACTAAGTGCGATGGGATCGGCTCCCAGTCAAGGAAGATGCAGCTGAATATCAGTATTTTACATCGACCCAATTACTGGGAGACACTGATACTCTATGGTCAGACTGGTTCTTAGTTGCTGACACCCATAATGACTGTCATAGTTGCTTTTCGGGGCACGTAGAAGTTTGATGTTTGAAAAACAGTCACTCATCCGAAGAATGACCGCAGTAAGTGCTGCTTAACCTCGCATATCGACTGTTCTAGGCGGTAGCTATGTTTTGTGCTAGGAGCCCCTAGCTGTGATAGTCAATATAGTCACTTAATCTAGCTAGTTGTGGCAATCTAATGCTTAACTCAACTCATTAATAAGCTCAATCGCGTGATTTCTAGTTTAGCAACGCTGCTACAGAAGGTGTTTAGTCGCTAACACATACGAAACTATTAGCAGCTGCGACTTAAGCCATAAACATACACAACCAAGGCCCTCCCAATGACTGCCATTTAATATCTTACTATCTGTATCTGAACAATATTTCAAAACCTCTTGGTACTTGGATCTTGTCTTACTTTATGTTGTAGGCTCCTGCCATATCATTTATGAGATGATTTGCCAGGATGGTGATTATTTTCTTGATATACGATATACGATCTTCTCTTGATATACGATAAGGCATAACTTCCTATCTCTTAATTTATGGTTAGAATTTTCAGGTCATGGTGTAGCTGTATGGCTTCCATTGTTTGGTTTGTTAAACCTGGAGCAGTTGTTATCTGATCAGTCGCCGGAACTTCTGCTTTGTCTGGATGAATAACATCATTTTTATCTTATTCCTATGGCGAAGAGAGGTCCTCTTGTGTAAAGGACGGATGTAGAGGAGTCCTATTCTTTACCAAGAAATAGTACCAACCTTGATATTTAGCCGGCAATACAGCAGTTAGCGTAAATCATTGTTGAGCAGAGAACATCTACGATTTTCTATGAAGGTTTTCATTATGTTTTGTTTAATGTTACACCCGATTTTCTCATTTCAACAAATAACTGCATGGGATTTAAGAAAAGAGCCTCCATGAGCGAAGATTTTTCCGATCTTCTGGTTCATGCAGAGCGATTTATGTCTCTATACCACAGAACAGATACAAGAGGTTAGAATGGAAATGTGGGCGTGGCAGGCGCGCCGCAATTATGATTAGACAATCATAATTCAACCGAAATCACGCGTTCATGCTTTTAGTCGCTTTCGGAGTGCGTCTGTGTAAAGAGCTGCGCTAAAATTGCCGAAATATGTTTTAAAATGCCGTCTTGTGCAATTATTATAAAAGTCAGACATCAAGTATAAGGCAAGGAGGAATTACTTTTCACCGGTAAGCCATAAAGTATCATTTAATCAGTTTTTTTTACAAAAATATGTTTAGAATTATGAAATTAGAAATAATGACAATAATATTGCAAAATATTGTAAAAAAATATACATTGCCGGTAATTAAGGTAAGTACATACTCAAATATCCACACGAACACATAGTTCGCGCGCATTGTATTGCGTTCCAGAGATGCGATCTGTCAACTCGCATGGTCCGGCCGCGTTCGTTCGCAATGTTCACATTGAGATAGGAAATAGTGTTGTGCACGTCTCAGATAATTTTTTCGATAAGTCATCCGATTTTTATGAATGACAAACTGACCTCAATTAAGTATGTTTTTGTATGTTGAGAAATAGCTAATGTCAAGGATGAACTAATGTATTGTAGTACTAATTTAAATTATTTATTTTAGGTTTCCAAAGGATCCCAATAACCATATGTAACGAGTAGAGAAAATTGGATACCTACAAAAACAAATACCATTTGCTCGGAACATTTTAATTGCATTTAATTTTTAAATAAAGCAAGTATGGAGGAACGAGGTATGGTGTTCCTCCATTGAAAAGGGAGGATCCTCCGACCAGGCAAGGTCGATGATGTCGGATATTCGTATATGTGTTAGAATCGTTGTAAACTTTCATAGTGCGATTCAGGGTTTGTTGTTGTATCTTCACTCCGAGAGATGGCGCTTCTACTTTTTGCCATGTTGCGAGAAGTAGTCGCTACACAAGTATAAAATATATCAAACGTGTGTTATTTAATAAATAAATTTTAATTAAGGGACAATAATAAGATTATTTATGTAACTGTTTTTCTACCTGTGTTATTTATTTACGTATTACACCCAAATCTTGTGAGAACGATTAAAGTCGATACAAATAATAGTAGTTAAGAAATGTCAATAAGTAATTTTATCTATTTAAATAATCGGCTTTTAGAATGCCTAACGTTTATGACAAATAAATAGCTTGTGCGTTCGATATACAGCGTATTTTTTTATAGATACGCACTTGAATTCTAAACAAGTTTCTAAAATATATTCATTGATAAATATGGGCACGTCTCTAAACGATCTAAATTATCACTCTCTAAATTATCACGAGGGAAAAATATCCTTATTACATTTACATTAAGGTTAGTTTTTAAAAGTAGTGATTATCGTGCATTTCGACGAATAGCTGATAAGTATTTTATGTAGTGTAAATATAACGTATAATGTAAGTGTGTGCAAATTTCGGAATTTTGACGAATAGCTGTTGAGCGTTGTATGTAGTGTAAATATGACATGTTATTTAGGTGTGTGCAACTGGCGACAGTGGTTCTGATACAAAAGTGGTTCGATGGCCCTTCTAACCTCTTTTATCTGTTCTGTGCTCTATACCATCATTACTGATAGCTAATTTTTCCACTACGATATGAAGGATTATGAAGAGTTGGTTCTGAATTAATTGTACTCCCAAATGTATTTGGTCTAATATTCCTCTATTCCTCCACCTAAATATGAAACCCCGGCAGCAGATGAAGTCACGTCTCGTCAGCAGTCAAAAGTTACCGTCTTGGAACTATCACTGCACAGAATTTGCATTCCATCTAGCACTTCATTAATTACAATCGGGTAACTTCGCCCGTGCGGCTAAGTTAAGAAGTGTTCTGAAGTGATGCTGGGACCGTCAAACGCGTTAGTTAGATCCGTTACGGCTTATCGGATGTGAAATTGAACGGATTATAGTGAAGGTTAATATTGTAGAATCCTATGAAGTTAGTTTTCTAATTATGACTGTCGCTCACGGAACAGTTAAGCTTACCTAAATAGTAAGCCCTCTGATTCTGGCACCAGAAATAACTGATGTGTTTTAAAGCTTCTTGCAGACTAGGTTGCCTAAGCTACTTCAAATGACTTTTTTGACTGTACTTGCATCGAGCGAACCATTATTCAATTATTTTTTTATTTTTTTTTTATTTAATGAAAACTTTGTCCCACACCAAGATTTCTCCTGTATCGTGGGTACAGTTTACAAACATACATGTCACATGCACAAACAACCAGACCCGAAACAACTATCTGTAGATCATACAAATATTTGTTCCGTGCGGGGATCGAACCCGCGACACGTAGCGCAGAAAGCTAATCGCTTAACCACTGCGCCAACCGTGTCGTCAAATCACTATGTAGGTATTTACATACGTTACTTTTATATTTCCAGTGATTAAAAACTTTATAATTTATTGTGATGTATGCGCCACAAGCCAGCAAATCAATTACCGATTCCTGCAATTACAACTAAACTGTTGTATCGGTGATAAATCAGCCGTCTGCTGGAGCCCTTATTCCTTCCAGTCCAACATCAAAATTCTTCCACCCACTCGGCGTTGTCAGGCGACATTTATTCCAAGTTCTTGGCCACATAATCACAGTAATCTGTCTAGTTAGTATTGTACATCTCAGCGTCTAGTGTTGTGCATTGTCTTCCAACTTATTTGCTTACTCGGTAACTTGCTTTGCTTCCTAAGTAAATAGCATATGTCGGGGTAGTACTGTATCGCACACAAGTGGTTGCAGCAGAATTAGTAAATTGTTGTGTAATTTTTGTCATGCAATGGATTTTCTTGCCGGTTTATTTTACTTATATTTAACTCAATATTCGAACCGCGCAACTAGCATCGCGATGTTCTAAAATTGCCAGGTGAAATAAAAACCGTTTATTTTGACTTTAGAGATATTTATATTGCATTGTAATTTATCGATACCTAATCAAATCTACTTGTGTTACCTGTAAATATAATAATAACAGTTCACATCTCAAAGATGGTCAATTCTAAATTATTGTAATTGTACTGTGTATAGAAATTTGTTATAAGTTAATATTTGCATGCCTAAATGGTAGAGTGTACAAGAATATTTTATGAATATTAATCTAAAATAAATGTCTGGACTTTAAAAAAGAAACCTTTGAGTTTGTTTCGGCGTTTCTTCTCAGAGGCAGTCAGTAGGAAACGCCGGCACCACCTAGATCTAAAAAAGACTTGTGAAAGCTTCCTATACGGAATTATTTACAGAAAATAAATCATTATTTCATTTCATTATGCGCCTACTCTGTTGACACCTTATTGTAAATACCTACACTGTACAAATAAATGAATATTCTATTCTATTCTAAGACACATAATTGTAAATATAATTAAATTATTTGATGTTTTGAAATGCATTCTACTCATATTGAAATCCGAACGGATATAAATGAAAAAAGTAAAATATTATGATTTTGTCTACATATTTCTTGTTATTTTAAACAAATGTCTCAATTAAAACGCGTGTTTTATGCATATAACTCCTTATCTAGGTACTATCAGTTTGAGTGAGCAATACTTTAATAACTAGGTTCATAAATGTTTTAGTGCTTCCTGTTGTTTACTAGTGCGTAGTGTTTAGTTGTAAATCCACTTTTATTGACGATTGTACCTATCGGGATTGTGCTAAGACATTTCCAAGGCGAGTGTAGTTGATTCAACTACGTGGATAGACGGTAAAGATACTGTACTCATATAAATATATATGTATATATCATGTTTTTATTTAATCTGTCTTGATGTTTTGGTAAATAATTGTATCAGATGCAAGAATACACGATGGATATACATACATATATAAGATAGAAACTGCGTCATTGGTGTAGTGGTCGCAAGAGCGATTGAGCTTGAGGCTCTGGGTACGATTCCCGGGTCAGATGAAGTGTTATTGGGTTTCCTATATAGTAATTCTCAGTAGCAGCTCGAAATTTGTAACTGCGTCAGGTTGGTGGTAATATTCTCGCCCCCTATTACATGGGACTTAATAACAGCATCAAATGTGGGTGCAAATAGTACACCTCTGCCTAACCCTTCGTGGATACTGGCTATGTATATACACTTTATTGTAGTAGGTGGGTACTACAAAGTTACCACATTACGGTGCATAGTTAAAGAAATTTCGAAATGCACGTAAAAGAGGCGGGCTTTCGCAATCAGCGATCTTTTCAAGCAAACTTTTAGTTCATACTTGAATGTGCTCAAAATAATAGACATCCTTTTTCGTTCCGAAACCTCATGATACATTTTAGGGCTAAAACAGTGCATTGTATACAAAAAATTAAAACTTAGATCAGCCCTTTTTCGAGCTGTCCATACACGCAAAAAAGAGTAGGTAAGGTATGTAAGTTAGTTTCAAGTTACATTTTCCTTGCATTCAATGCATAGATACCGGACCTAATACCTTTTATAGAGAAGAAGCATAAGCCAAATACACAAATCTGCGAACAAAGTAACGTTCCTATTTGAAAATCAAAATGGAAACTTGTATGTCCCTAGGATATCTATACAAATAAATAAAATTGAAGTGTCTGTTTGTAATGTCAGAATAACAACTTTTTCCTAAATACATATGAAAGTATATATGGTACAAAGAACAAAAAACGATTTTTAATTTTTTTTTTCTTTGTGTCTGTTCATTCCGCTTACCTCCGAAACGGCTGCACTGATTTTGATGGGACTTTCACTGGCAGATAGTTGATGTTATAAGGAGTAACTCAGGCTACTTTTTATTTTAGAGAAATAATTAGGGTGCCGCGCAAAAAAATGCACGAGTTCGTAATCCACTCGAGCGATGCCGCGGGGGGAAGCTAGTACTTAATATAGATAGGGAACTTACAGCTCACAATGTCTTTATTATAGAACTTACTTAACTTAGCCAAGCCAAGCGTGGATATCTCAATTTCAAAGATAAAGCTTTAGAAGACCTTTGCGAAGGACGGTGAAACTGCTATTAGAGCGTGAAGGAAGATCGGGGACTTTGGTAGCGCTCGTTATAATGTTGCACTTATGCTTTTTAAATGTAAATTGGTTTTAATAGGGAGGTTAAGTTAGTAGAGGAAATTACGCTTTGAAAATATATTTGCTAAGTCGTAAATTCGCAAGAGTGCTCTTTTTTTTTTCCTGTGTTGAATATCATTTACATCATTTACAAGTGTCACGTTGAGGAACATATTGCTACTTTACTACCGCCGCAAATCCGTCGATTTGCAAAGTTAAGCAGTGCTTACTGTAGTCAGTTTTTGGATGGGTGGCTGTTCTTCTCTAGAAAAGCATGATAAGCAGTTGGGTCCAGATGTTACTATACAACACTCCTATGATAGACCCATTCGTTACGGAAGTCGGTAGCCCAAAAACTGGACAATCGTTCTAACTTTAGAATTTCAGTGTCTCGGAGTACGGTCGGTTTGGGAAGGTCAGGCGGCAGTCGGTCGTATAAAATACTGATATTTAGCCGCATCGCAGACTGGATTAAATATAGCCGGGAAAAGGCTAGCATGAGATACCTACACATTTAAACAATCGAACCTACGTACCTGCTTTTCTTACCCACATAAAGTAAGCAGCATACCCCAGCTAAAACATAATCCATATTTTCAACCGACTTCAAAAAAAAGGAGGAGGTTCTCAATTCGGTTGTATTTTTTTTTTTTTTTTTTTTTTTTTTTTTTATGTTTGTTACTCGATTTCTCGAAGACGCCTGGACCGATTTCAAAAATTCTTTTTTTATTTGAAAGGGTATGCTTGTCATTTGGTCCCATTGTCATCAGGTCAGGACCTGATGGTGGAAACCCTGAGAAATCGAGGGCATCTCTTGAAAATTGTAGGCGAGCATGGGGTAAAAACTTGATATTTATGTGTATATCTGATGAGATTACAATACTATGGAGGTTTAGGGCAGATCTGATGATGGAGACGACAGAGGATCGAGGGAACTCCTCAACGGTACATCTTAACTACCTCGTGTTTGGGCTTATTTTATTCGTGTTGACAAGATCTTTACACCGAGATGGGTAATGACTGCCACTGCAAGGTCCGTGATGCAGGTGCAGTACTGTTTAGGGAACTCCTTAATGGTTGATAGCAGCTACATAGTGTTTGGGCGATTATTCCGTCAATTACGGACCGATTTTAAAAATTCTTGTTTTGTTTGAAAGATTATGCTTCCCATTTGGTCCCATTATCACCAAGTCAGGATCTGATGATGGGATCCTAGGGAAATCGAGGGATACCCTCAAATATTGTAAGACAAATAGCCCGTTTGAGCTTTTAAGTTAGGTATTGGCGTCTGAAAATCATCATTTAATGATGCTGAGCTGATGATGGATGTCATAGTACTCCTCAACGGTAAAGAGTTAGGGAATAAAACTTCCGAGTTTGGGATCACTCGATATATTTTGATGAGTCCCGTATAAAACATTTGGTATACAGGGTCTGATGATGGAGCCAGGAGATAGATGGTGGAACTCTTCAGTAGCTACTTGTAAACCCCTCGAGTTTGGGCTCATTTTAAACCTCTAAAAGTCAAAACTATCACAGTATTAGTTACAATAGTCGTCTTAATCTTTTCATTTCTCGTAATGCGTTTTCATCATGTGGTCGGCTAAGTAATTTATTTGATTTTAAAATCACATAGTTCAATACCGTCTAAGGTTTTCACTCGACTTGGGGCAACATACATTTGACCTTTGTAAAGTTTTTCAAGAGAATCGTCTTTACTAGGTCTACCCATCACTCAAAATTGTAAAATAATTAAATTTTTTAACAAAAAAAAAAAAACCGACTCCAAAAAACTCAAAAACAAAACTAATAACTAAAAAGCAAAAAATAAATCTTTTATTATACAATATAGTAGTTGAAGAATATTGAAGTCGGTGCCAAGTAAAACATGCAATGATAAACCGACACGATCGAAGTGCATTTGTCGTGTCCGACGCATAATCCGCTCCGCACTCGACAATTTCTACGTGAACTCGTTGTTTCAATGTCGCTATTATAGCAGCAAGGTATATTACTTTTATGTTTTACTTGGCACCGATTTCAATATTCTTCAACTACTATATTGTATAATAAAAGATTTATTTTTTGCTTTTTAGTTATTAGTTTTGTTTTTGAGTTTTTTGGAGTCGGTTTTTTTTTTTATTAAAAAATTTAATAACATAATGCTTTACATAAATTCCTAATTAGAGACAGACAACAAATTAACTTCGGAAGACAGACTTATCCACTTGGCATAAAGCTTATACGAACTGATAGCTCAACCAGTCATACCAACCAACCAACCAATTAGTATATTAAACAGACATCTTAATTACTAAACACTTGCACAAATTATCTTCCGACCCTGGAGCAAATAATCTACAGCAGTATCACGATTAGAAGTTACAAGCAGTTGTCTTTCCTTCGACGCTAACAAAGACTGTTGAGTATCCATAAAACTTCCATGCCAAAACCACACACGTGTTAGACGTTACAATGAAAATCTTCTAACGATATTTTAGATTACGAAGTACAAAGCTGATTTTTAAATATTTCGGAAGAAACAAGTACCACGACTATAGGACCCGACAACTATCGATCCAATTTTAAAATTTGAACCGTTTCGATGTTTGTATGTAACTTCTAAAGGTGGGCGTGGTGGTTTCCACTGTTAAACTACAAGTAAATTTGGTACGATACATACAAATAGTTTCGTATAGCTCGGTGCATAACGCCACCGCGTCTCCATCAAGTAATTCGTGAGCGCGCAGTGTATATCGTATTATTATAACCCTCGGTTACTGCACAAGTTGCAGTGGATTATTTTAATGAATAGCCCGCTTTGTTCCTCGCGCAGCCAAAGGGTTATTTGAATAAGAAAGTAGAACTTTCACTGCACCATCTCTGGTATTTTCTTTCGTAATTGAATTGGATAGATGAGAGTTTTTGTTGCAACGAAATCCTTGGCTGTAAGTAGCGTAAAATTTCACGTATATTAAATTGAATTGTCAATTTAAATGTGCACTTGCATCTATGTAAGTATCTACACACATATAAAACGGCAATTTTAAAAACGACGGTTGAAATTGCCGGTTAAAAATGCTAGTGATATGGTTAAAAATATATCACAAATGCTGTGTTGTGTACACAACCACATTTCGCCGATGCCATTATCGAGTCCAGTGTAATAGGTGGCGAATCTATTGCCATATACCTGACACAGTTGTAGGCTACGTGCTGCTACTGAGAATTTCCAGACAGAAAAACTGAACAACAGCAGTTGCGCTAGTGACCAGTTGTAGACCAACGAGGTAGTAAAAATAATGATAGCAATTAAAATATGTATCAGTGAAATAATCTTCATAAGAGCTTTATATAAGACGTTGACAACACAAATACCTATCATATAAATCGATTCAGCAACTTAATCCCTCCGGGTTCTCGAATCCAGTGCCCTTGTCCTCAGGCAGGCTTCGTGGCTGCTGCCTAATGACGCGAGATAAGGCCCGAATACAGGCCTGATTTCCCCAGCGAGCCACACTAAATAGTTGTCAATTGAGCCCTCAAGGGCAACGGTATCGACCATTGACACGCTACATTGATTGCGACCCTTGTGGATTCCTTTTATGCCTACCTACGCCAACACAAGGTTAACATAGCCCTCTAAAATTATAAAGCTAGATCTATAAATTGCGCTAACAACTTGGCGTTCGAACGCCGACTACAACAAACAACATCGATCTCGCCCAATTAAATTCTCGTCAACGTATTGACTTATAAAACTCGTTGAATTATGTGTACAATATAATTACGCAGGTTTAAGATAAACGCGTACTTTATGGTCCGGTTCGCGGCGATTTATGCGAGTGCCATGCGTTTTCTCGCTGAAGCACACGCATTTATTGTTACTAAGAATTTCTGGTATTACCAAACGGGTACGCTATAGTCATTTGTTTGACAAAAAAACATGCTTAATGTTCGAAAACACGAAAAACTAGAGCTACAAATTGCGCGTAATTAAGGCCAGGCGTGGTCTGAGACTATTACAGGGTCAGGGCCGTGCACCTTTGTTCTTGCCATACAGTACCCTTCGGCCATCGTGGCATAAGCTCGGTTTATCTACTTGCACCACTGAGGGGGCTGAGGTGGGCGGGGAGGAGCATAGCACAGGATAAGGAGCCGCGCATCGCCTCGGGCTATTCATCCGTCTCGGACTGATAAAAGCCGTGTTTTACCCAAACTATCCTTTTTACTTTGGTTTCAGACAACGAGCTTCAATTTATTTTTATGATTGCTCCTTTGTGCTGCAAAAAGCTGGGAATGATTGATGTGTTTAATACGAGCTGAAAATTGTGCAGCGTGCGAATAATTTATTCATGCTGTAGTGTAGAGCAACGTCTCGTGACGTTTCATCAAATGGAATTTAATATATGGGGTTTATGTAAAATATTGTGGGATATGAGGGCGTATGATGTGTTGGCACGTTGGCACGCTAGAATGGTTTGAGCGTCGATGATTGATGTGCGGTGGCGGAGGCACACGCAACCTCTCTGTATCGTCATTATGGCTCGAGGAACTCGCACCGCGGTCGCAGAGATCACGGCCGCTACGTTGTGCGTGTGTTCTTGTTTATATTTAGATCGTAGCTATGAATATAACAATGGTTGCACATTAATGTACCTTATGTGTACTTTGAGGCTCTTAAAGGGATACCCATGTGGTATTAGAACTTCAACTGATGCCAAAATAAGATGCGTTGTTAATAAATCACCCACTCGGAAGCCTGCATGACATACATATATAACATTTTGACGAAAACAAGAAAAAAATCTTTCTTCAATAACACACAGTCCAGTCGTAATAACTAAAATTCGATCCGAACCCGAGTACTTCAACCGAAATTAATCTTCGTGTAGGACTCAGTATCCTTTTATCACAACTTTGCTCAAGTACCTACGTACGTAACCATACGTTTCAGAAATCCTACAAGTGGACTCACAAGGGATCAATTTCTTCAAAACATGTTTATATTTGACACAATACATTTACATAAAGGCAACTGTAACAATGCCAACTTTTGTTTGCTTAGGTATGTTAAACTTTAACAAAGTCAAAGAAGACCCCTATGTGCCCACGATTAACATGAATAATGTTTGGTTTTCGATTTACTCAGAGGTAGCTATGGAATTTAATACTCACAAATACCTTACGTAACTACCTATATATAGTCCCAGTAACAAGGCAGCGTAGATAAAGTAAGGTAAGAACTAAAACTTTTAATATATCTACTAACTAATAATAATTGGTACACATTTACATAACATCACGACTGTATTCCTCGGAAGGTTAGCCAGAGGCGTGCATCTAAATTTCACAGAGCCGAGGCGATTCTGAGATTTAAAAAATCCAATAACAATTTCATCGACCCAGGGAATGAAGTCAGGACCTTACGCTCAGTTACCCGCGCCTGCAGTCATAAGACCAATTAGGCAGTTAAAATAAAAGAGATATATGAAAAAGGAGTCACATTCTTTATACAATAATTAAAAAGCATCATAATTAATCAGTCCATTAAAGCATGGACTTAGCAAGGTGCAAGTCTTTAGGTACAGACGGTAATATCTTTCAGTGACGTCACGTAAGCCGTACTTACAGTGGCTTGGTATATAATACCTAAGATGGCAAGAAATAATAGAGTACTTAGTACCTACTAATGTTACTTATTGACTTGATAAGTGCATTAATACCTAATTAAAATATTACATCTTTAATAACAGGTAAGTACAACAGGTTGGTACGTAAATATGATCTCTGTATAAATAACACTAGTGTAGGCGCAATGAAAAGGAAACTTAACTGAGTATCCTTTTAAGCACTTATCGTAATTGTAAACGTACACTAAGTAGATTTAATTAATTACTATTTGGCAGGTTTTACACAAGTTTCGATCATGACAATGCTTATTTTACTTTGTTTTTTTTTTTCATGTGATTTAGATAGGTATTCATGTGTACCTATTTTTTTACTTTGTTTCTATCTGTGAAGACTTCTTAATGGCATTGTTTGTTTGTTGTTTGTTTTTCTACTATGGACTGTGGTCTGAAATAAAGATTTATTACTATTATTATTATTGTGTAACTTATTGAGTTTTATACTGTGACTAATTCAGCTGCTTAGTCTTTCTAAGAGAAAATAAATAAATAGCACTTTGAACAAAGTACCTACTCTCATAAGTAACAAATTAGTTTTATAAATAGATAATAGTTAAAGATGGTGATTGTTCCCTACATGCGAGAATCGACCAGAGCGGAAGGAACAAATATTGGTATGATCTACAGATCGTTTTTTCGGTTTAGGTTGTGTGTTATGTGACATGTATCTTTGTAAACTGTATCATATACAGGAGAAATCCTAGTGTGGGGCAACGTTTTTCAAAACAAACAATTTCACTATTTATTATTTATACGCCTGTTTCTTCTTACCACTGTTACTTAAATAGCAATTAGATTCAATTTTTTTTCGTAAACAAATGATTCGTGACCTAATACAAAACAGCTGTCGATATTAAATAGGCCTTGATACAATTTTTACTGTGAAATAATCAGCTTTTTTGTATCGAAAATTAAAACCAGTAGCCGTTTTGAACGGTTACGGTTTACCTTTGGGTAACTTGAAACTTAATTCTTATTTGACCTTAAAGTGACGTTAACGGACAACGGGATTACAAAATATCGAGCTTTTTTGTATAAAAACGGTAGTAATAGAGAATTTCTAGAAACATTTTCCGTGTTCCAACTTTGTGACGTCAACAAATCTCGGTGCCGTGTTTTGTTTTCTGAGTTGTCTGCAGTTTTTCTACGAAGCGAAAACTGTAGCATTCCTTTGTTACCGCGTCTGTGCTTTCTATAGTTTGTGAATATTATATATATTGTAGTATGTTAATTTAGCAATTCGTGTACTGTTTCTGATAAAACGTCATGACCACACCAAATTACTGGCCTTTCGTACAGGCAACGACCATTATGAAGTGAAGATCACTAAAAAGAACACAAGAGTTTTTCTGGCAATCTTATGATACTGTAATACTGTTTTTCTTGTGGCTTATTAATAAAAATAGATATCCATCTCAAGTTTCTCCACACAAATAAATATTGCCGAACAACAGTTTATTTAAAACTCCTTAGCGAATGTCAGACGAAAATCGAATAACATCAAAGGGAAGCTTATGTATCGTGTTTCGGTGTGACTAAATGAAACGCGCCGCAGATTACATCGACTCACGCGCACATCCGGCGCACGCCCTTACTGCGCCCTCGCCCGTCAACTGCGACGCTCAAAAACAAGTGATATCATGTAAAATACGAAGATAGGAGATCTAACTGGCTATCGTAAGATCTATAACGTATACACGTTTTATTGTTTTAGGTATGTAAAGCTATGAGACAGAAGCAATATTTTGGTATATAAGAGGATCAGAACTACATTTGAAAATATTATAATAGTAGGTAGAATTATTAGTATTTACATAGGTTGTTTGCTTTAAACGTTATGTTTCAACGGCATACTTGGTGTAGTGACTTCTGTGCTTACTTGTGTAACATCTACCCTCACCTACCTACACCTACCGGAAGCTCTAAGGCCATCTATTTATATAAATACATAATCCGGAATAATAATTACTGTTTTATAATCATGTAAATTCGTGTTACATAGAATAATGTGGTATAGATAATATTATTTATGTTTCTACAATTATCATTATAAAATAAGATTGTCTACTGATTTTTTGCAAAGGTTACTTGGAGGGTACGTAAAATTCGTGAGGATAATAAAAAACTGCTCCCGACTGTTAACACGTATTTTATTTTACTGTGCCGGCTTTGTATATTGTGTCATACTTGTCTCGGGTTCGATCTTCGTGGGCACATTTTAATGTTTCCCTACAGACATTTTTACTGTATCCAGGTGAAGATTTTTAATGTAAATGCAGTAGGTAAATGCACGATACACAAATAATAAATATATTGTGGGCAAAGATTAAAAAAAAGTAAAGTAACATCTCTGGATTGTGATATAGTTCGCTCATAAACAACCATTATTCCATGTTTGATATATTTGACAGTTTACATTCATTGACTGCCTCGTTGGTCTAGTGGTCGTAAGCGCGACTGCTGAGCGTGAGGTACTGGGTTCGATTCCCGGGTCGGGCAAAGTGTTATTGGGTTTTTCTGTATTGAAATTCTCAGTAGCAACACGGAGCCTGGAGCTGTGCCCGGTAGATGGCAATAGGCTCGCCCCCTATTACATGGGACTCAATAAGAGCATCGACGAAATGTGGGTGTACAATATTACACCTCTGCCTATCCCTTCGGGGAATAAAGGCGTGTTGCTATGTTATGTTATGTTATCTACACATTCCAAATTGCGCCAAAAGAAAATCCATTAATCCATCTACATGTGTATATCAGTTTACTGAAACTATGTCACTAATAGAATTTATCTACCAATCTGCGTAAACGCAGTTAATGATGTTAAGCAGAAACTATTAGAATTCTCAACACACAATTAGAAACCGAACGCAACGTACACTTCTACTTTATTTAAAATATCGGCATAACAACAAAATGGCAAAATAAAAAGTGTACGTACAATCAATTAGAACAGTAAGTAACAAACCGTATAATCGATGCAAAAAATCTAAAAACTGAGATAAAAGACCAGTCCGAGGGTATCTAACCGTAGCGAGTATTGCAAGAACGCAAGAATGCAAGAACAAAATAGGGGAAAAAAGTAGCGGACTCTTCTGTAGAAAATCTTGTTTGAACTTTGCTAGGTTTGTGTTCGTATAGAAAAATGAAAGTGAATGGTTTCTTTATATCTTCGGTATTTACAGAAACGATTTTATACTATGTTTAATTTGCTTTACGTTGCTATTTGAAAATATGAGGGAATGTATTTTTAATACCATAATGTTTTCAGTGTCTTCGGTTGTTGGAATACGGATCAGTTTACAAACATTTAGTAAAAACAGACGAAACGTTGAAGGTTTTATAATATCCCTCGTTCTTTCAGTCTTTGAACAACCAGAAATGAATTTCACAACACTCTATATAAAAGATACAATAGCATTACTCTTATAGTCTCCGAAATGTCAGGCAAGAGTGCACTATTGTACACCCACAATTCACCAATTCCGTTGTTGGTTTTCATAGTGGCGAGCCTATTGCCATCTACCAAACATAATTCCAAATTCCGAGTTGCTACTGAGAATTTTCTAACAGAAAACCACACACTTCGACCGACGCGACCCGGGGATCGAACCCAAGAACTCACCACTAGACCAACTTATTGCCCTATACGTCGATTGCAATTCTTAAGAGTAAAACGCAGTATCCGCAACAATTGTTTGCATAATACGCAACAAGTGCGCAAGTGCAATTTGCGGCGGTCATCGCTTTACAACGTCCTGCAACTAGATGCTGCACTAAGCTCTTTGTTCCCCCTTCTCCTCTTTAAATTTAGACCAAGCACTTCAATAAAACTTTACAATTCGCGACTGAGCCAAATACTTAACTCACATACATACGTAATGCATACTTCACTTTCCTTTGAACTTTGTTCAGTAGATGAAAATTAGCTTTAACTACTTTTTGAAACGCCTTCATTCCAAGATTAAGTAATAAAGTAATTAGACACGTGTAGAACAAGAATAATAATTTTTAATTAAACCAGTTACTGTTCCACAAATGGGTATGGGTCTTCTCATTCTGAGAAGTGGTATCAGAATGAGAATGGTCCATCAAGATCCTTATAAAGCCCTCTCAGGCGTGAAGATTTCCTCACTATGATTGCCTTTATCGTTAACGCAAGTGATAATAAAACTCTGATCCGCACTCAGAGTCAGAGGTGCGGGCCGGTGTCGAACTCAAACCTTGATTAAGTAGAAGGTAAGCGTTCAATCAAGCTGCGAACAAGAATGTAACTCATTACAGCTTCAAGAAAGTCCTCCGGACATGGAATCTACACATTATTTATGTTACTTAAGTGTTGTTTTTCATCATTAAGTAAAGTACCTTCTATTTACTAACTTCGTAAGCGCTTTTAGGGAATTTTTCATGTCAAGTTGTAATGAGAAACCATAAAAAATATTTAACGACTATTTTATGAACGTTGGTTCATAACTGAATGCCTGTTTTGAGTTTAGAATTTTAATATTATTACTCATTTTGTTAAGATTATCCATTTTCATATTAGGACTAGGCGCAACGAATTTGCGTGAGAACGTGAAATGTAAGACCACCATGGATCATATTCTATTGGTCTTTACAACAAGATCGTTACTCACATCGTGTTTTATTGCTTGCAACTTTTGCACTGATATTTAATTACTATACAGAAATGGAAAACAAAATACTTCATCTACATATATTTAAATTTGAGCCTGTAACAGTTAACTGCTGAATATAGGGCCGGTGGAAATTACGAGTCCAGTTTCTCTCCTATCTAATATATTATTATGTATAATCAAGTCTCCCTTGCTTACTAAATTGGTGTAGTGATCGCAAGCTTGACTGCTAAGAGTGAGGTCCTGGGTTCGATTTCTTGATCGGGCAAAGTGTTATTGAGTTTTTCTGTATGAAGATTCTCAGTAGCAGCACGGAGTCTGGAAATGTGCCCGGTAAATGACAATAGTGTCGCCCTCTATCCAGGCAACAGAGTCCCATGTGACTCTGTTGCCTGGGATGCTGTTGCCCAGTTGCTAGTACATAATGTCCATCAAGATCGATCGATCGATATCCGATTTACATATAATACTTGTGACCTAAGCATTACATGCATTTGAGATTTACCCTTACCACTAAGTTCTTGCACATAGGTTGGGATCAGGATACTCCCCAGATGAGGGGAGGGTGTAAGATGACCCTCCATCTTCTCCATCACCGACTAAACTGATGTTTTGGTAATGAGTTGATTATCTGTTGGAATACTTGGCGCTTAGAAGGCTCACTGGCCACCTTTAGCTCTTAACACAATCTCTTTTTAACAGACTTCAAAAACGAGGAATTTTGAACTTCAATGTATTTGTGAATTTTTTTTTTCTTTTGCAATTGTCTGTCTGCAACAGCTAGTGGTGAAGAGGTGGAGACCTTTCGTTCCTGCTAAAACAAGTCCATACACATTAAACGTATGAGTCGTATGTCTCGCCACGTGTTAAACCAGTCTATTTTCCGAATGTAATCAATAAATTAAACATACAACTTACAAGAGAATCCTTATAGCTTAAGTTGGCGTGTGAATTATTAATTTTCACTTAATTGGTATCGCTTTTACTGGCGTCTCGAGGCTTTAATGCGTTAAGTGCTCGTGGATTATACTTAAATGCTAAAGAAACAAAGCTGGTTATCCAATAAACAGCTTCATTTTGAAGTTCGTACTTAATTGTTGTATTATCTGCTCAATCGTCTTGTCCAATTTTGGAGACATTACATAAATTGGTACTGGATTGGATTCCAAAGTCGGGCAAAGTGTTATCAGTGTTTTGTTTTGTTTGAAAATTGAATAGCAGCACGGATTTTGGAACTGTGCCCGTTAGCAATAGGCTGGTCCCCACACACAAGGGACTCAATAACAGCATCGGCGAAATGTAGGTGTAAATAGTACAACTCTGCCTCACCTTTCGAACGAGCGTGATGATATGTTATATGTGTTATATTATGTAGTACTTATTTACTAAATGCATAGATATTCAGTCATTGTGGTGAAGTAATTAGGGTAAATAGTACCCTAGATCCTGCGTAACCTGTCTAACTGGCTCCAGGGTGCCGTGCGGGAGCCTCTTCTTGAACCAAGCACCCCGGAGTATTATAATATGGCAACCATTGAGGTTGCTTTATACTGCCAGGGCACAATATGAATGTTTAGTGGTTTGAAAGAAGGAAGACTATGGGATGTGTTCACAAACGATATAATAGATGTTTAAAATAGAAAGTTTAGGTTTAAAGAATTTTATTCTCATAAGAATTTAAATAACAGTTCACTTAAAATGAGATACAAAGTGCTTGCATCTAAATAGTATAATATCGCCTCTAGGCTGTTGGTGACGAAAATAGAAACGGCCTATATACGGCTGACTATACAAAATGTTCATGTTAAACGGATGATTTTGTCTTACAACATATTTTATATTGTCGGTGAAGATAGGCCTAAAAGCATAAATTCAATGTAGAAATAAATTCAATACAAGTATGGTCTTAAACTGCATCGTTGATCTAGTGGTCCCAAGCTTAACTGGTGAGCCTATGGTCCTGAGTTCAATTACCGGGTCGGGCAAAGTTTTATTTTGCCCGACCCGGCCCCTTTTTATATATTTTCTGTCTAGAAATTCTGAGTAGCAGCATGAAGTTTGGAATTGTGGCCGGTAGATGGCAGTAGGCTCGTGCACTATTACATAGGACTCAATAACGGCATCAGCGAAATGTGGGTGTTCAATAGTACACCTCTGCCTAACCATTCAGGGAATATAGGCGTGATGCTATGTTATGTTATGTCTTAATTATATTTAAAAAATGCAATGCTCTTTAAGTATTTTTATTGCCTTCATAATTAAAAATATTTTGGTGTGTGCCAACTTACAATTTCAACAGGTCATAAATCTTTTCAGAAAGTTGCGAGAGAAAGTGGAGATGAAACATGTACTTATCACTTGGAGTTTCAGTTTAAAGCGTGTCTTTGATATAAATCGTAATTCACAAACTTTTTCAATCCGCTAATGTGTTTGTTTCCATTTGTTTTTAAAGTCTTGTTTAAGTTATGCAATCTGATTTCGAAGTGAAAGTAGTAGATTAATGTCTTTATATCTGTGTTTATTACGAACTAGCTCCCGCTCGCGGCTTCGCCCGCGTAGTTACGAACCCGTACATTTTCCCGGGATAAAAAGCCTATGTGCTATTCCAGACTATAATCTATCTCAGTGCTAAATTTCATCCAGATCCGTTCAGCCGTTCTGTTGTGAAAGAGTAACAAAGATCCAACCATCCATCCTCACACTTTCACATTTATAATATTAGTAGGATTAGTAGGATAGGATAGGATGGTAAGCATTTTTTTATTCAACGTCTATCCTCGTTAGTGCAGCACGGAGTTTAGAACTGTGTCCGATAGATGGCAGTACGCTCGCTCTTATTACATGGAACTTAATAACGGCATGGACGAAATTATGATTTTTATAGCGAGTGAATGTGGAATGCAGTGAAGACTGAAGGCTTTCGGAGCTCGTCGAGCCAGTGTCTTGGACTACGAGATGTATGGAATTTAACCCGCGAAGTGACGCAAAATAGATACAATAGATTATCTATTGTTTACTAGTCGCCGGTGTCTGGATTTTGCAAACTGCGCATATATTACAGCGCATTAATAAATTATAATGATATTTTGCCGATCCTAATATTACAGACTAATAGTTTTCCTCGTCCAACGACATTGGTGCCATTTCATAAAGGCATTCTTTTCATTATTAGACATTCTCTTTTCTCTTTTCTTATTCTCTTTTAGAAATATTTGAAAATGAATGGATATTTAAAATGGAAGTGGGTACTGTTATAACCCTTATTTCTTAGCTAACATTAATGCAATCAGCACTTCACTCTCACGTGTTTTCCATTGTACTTAAAAGTGCAAGCTGACATTTTTACCTAACTTGATTACTTCATACTCAATAATTATTCAGTTAGAATCTGGAACCAGTGCACAACGGTACTCGCACTCGGAACTATAAATCGGGAAGTCAGTGATATCAAACTTGTAGTTTTATATAATAAATTAGTGTTTGTGAATTGTAGTTTATTTTTTAAAAAGACTAACGGGGTCGGTCTCCTAACAATTGGTGTCAGAAGTGGGATACCAGAGAAGTCTAACGAAGTAGACACTGGTATCCAAAACCCGAGACACCCGTGATTGTCTTGTGACCGACAATAAGCCTTAGCCAAGTGCTAAGCCTGCGTCAGCTACACCTCAGGACGACGGTCAGCCTCCGCTGTATAGCGTGAGCCCGCTCCACAAACACAGGACGACGGTCAGCCTCCGCTGTATAGCGTGAGCCCGCTCCACAAACACAGGACGACGGTCAGCCTCCGCTGTATAGCGTGAGCCCGCTCCGCAAGCACAGGACGACGATCAGCCTCCGCTGTATAGCGTGAGCCCGCTCCTAAAGCATCACTGATCTACCATCTTCCCAGTTGGTCGACGATAAGTCTCAGCGTCAATACGAGCCCGCACCAGCAGCAGATCTAACTCAAACATCGAAGAGTACCAGACACGTGGAGGTTTATACACGGACAGCGGTCAGATTTCACAAGAGCATTTGCCACGTCACACCGTCTGACCGTGAAACCGAGTTCCAGTAATGCAAGCACATCAAGTGATTCTCGTGTTACTGTGAGTGTTTTGTGATTTTTATTTTACTTCTTTTATGAACTTTTGTATTTTATGAACCTTACTACTTCTTTCTAAATCCGTACTATCTTTGACTAGATATATTTTACACTGTTTCCTATTTCATTAGTCCAACACTTATAGCAATCTAATGCCGCCTAAATTTGAGTCTTTAAAAAACGAGCAAGAAAAATCAGAAATGTCTGAAAAAATTACCTTGTCAGTTTTAACTAAATTTATTAAACCCTATGATGGGGATAGGGAATCACTTCCTGCATTTTTAACAGATTGCGATAATGCAATGTCCCTAGCTACCCCAGATCAACAGATTGTACTTAGCAAATACGTCACGTCACAGCTTCAGGGAAAAGCCCGAGTAGCTTGTAGCCTAAAATCTTTCTCTGGGTGGACTGAATTAAAAACTTTCCTTAGGGCCACTTTTGGCGAGAAAAAACATGCGACGCATTTATTAGCGGATCTACAAAACTGTAAGCAGGCCACTTCTGAAGACGTTACTAAATATTCTATTAGGGTAGAATCTCTACTTACAAGAATACAGTCAGACATACATCATAGCTGTAGGGACGAAAAGGAACTTCCCGGTAGGATTGCAGCCATGGAAGATTTGGCACTTAATACTTTTATTTTAGGGATCAATTCATCTATTTCTACCATTGTAAGGTGTAAGAACCCGTCTACTCTTAATGAAGCAGTACAGTATGCTATTGATGAGGAGAAGTTATATAATTTAAGTAACAGATCTAAAAAGCATTGTTCTATTTGTAACCGAAGCGGTCATATTGCATCTGAATGTTTTAAGAATAAAACCTCAAATAATTCGCAATCTCGAAACGTATATCATGCTAATTCGAATCCTAATTATCAAGCTAATCCTAATTCTAATGTAATAACTTGTAATTATTGTAAACGTGTAGGTCACACGATTCAACAGTGTCGTAAGCGACAATATAATATGCATCGACGCGAAAATGCGAATCAAGCACAACGTGACTCTAACTCGCCACGTGAGAATCCTAATACTGCAGTGCATATGTGTGATGTTAATGAGTTAGACTGTCCCGATCCTAATAATGATAATTTAAACTAAATAACATTTCGGTCTCGTGTCTGCCGAAATGCTATAATACTAACGACACGCAATGTTTTACTATTTCTCATAAATTCTCTAAATCTCAACCTAATCAGTTGAGTCCTACTAACTCTCAATCTCAACCTAATCAGTTGAGTCCTACTAACTCTAAATCTCAACCTAATCAGTTGAGTCTTACTAAATCTAAATCTCAACCTAATCAGTTGAGTCTTACTAAATCTAAATCTCAACCTAATCAGTTGAGTCTTACTAAATCTAAATCTCAACCTAATCAGTTGAGTCTTACTAAATCTAAATCTCAACCTAATCAGTTGAGTCTTACTAAATCTAAATCTCAACTCAATCAGTTGAGTCTTACTAAATCCAAATCTCAACCTAATCAGTTGAGTCCTGCTAAATCTAAACCTCAACCTAATCAGTTGAGTCCTACTAACTCTAAATCTCAACCTGATCAGTTGAGTCCTTCTAAATCCAAACCTCAACCTCTGTTGAGTCATACTAACTCTAAACCTCAACCTCTGTTGAGTCATACTAACTCTAAACCTCAACCTCTGTTGAGTCCTACTAATTCTAAACCTCAACCTCTGTTGAGTTCTACTAACTCTAAACCTCAACCTCTGTTGAGTTCTACTAACTCTAAACCTCAACCTCTGTTGAGTCCTACTAGCAATACTAACTCCTCCTATGATTCTACTATTTCTCGTAACAAAATCGATCATCAAGTATCATCAAATAATCTACCAATTCCTTATTCTAAATCATTAAACACTAGTGTTTACGAAACTTCTAAATCTATACCTATATTCGAAATAAATAATTACAATAAAAAGGTGTCCTTACCGCATACTTACTTAACCACACCCTATGCTCTGGAACAATTGTGTTTCCTTATTGACACAGGATCAAGTATCAGTCTTATAAAAAAATCTAGCTTATTGCAAATTCCAAGCCTCTCTTCCGAGATAGTAAAATTAAAGGGCATTAATAACTCAGAACATCCAGTTGAAACACTAGGTACATTCCAAATGGAATTCAATTTACCAAATCAAACACTTAGTTATAAATTTCACGTTACGAATGATGACGTTAACTTACAAAATTATGACGGCATTATAGGTAGTAATTTCTTAAATCATTTTAAATCAAGTATCAATTATTCGTCTAAATCTATGTCCATAAATAATTGTTCAATTCCAATTATCTATACGGAACCAATTTACATTATTCCTGCTCGTTCTGAAGCAGTTATCGAATGCACGGTATCTAATTACTCGCCCGACTTTTATCACAACAATGAAGCTCTCGTACTAGATCATACCTTAGGTGATGGTATTTATGTCGCAAATTGTATTGTTTCAATAAAACCTAATAGGAGAATTAATGTCACTGTTTTAAATACTACCGACTCTAACATAGAAGTTAAAGATTATCATGTCGAATTGACACCTTTTGAACATAACCATTCAAGCTCTGATTTTTGTCAAATTAATTCTATTTCTACTACTAAATCTGATCGAATCAATGAAGTTCTTAATCTAATTCGCTGTTCTCATCTAAATGACGAAGAGAGAAAATCTCTCATTGAATGTTGCTCTCAATATACGGATATTTTTCATATCGAAGGTGAACCTCTTTCCTTTACAAGTGCAATTGAACATTCCATTAATACGGGTGATGCCCCGCCAATCCATGTAAAATCGTATCGCTTCCCTGAGTGTCACAAGGAAGAAGTTGATTCTCAAATTAGTAAAATGTTAGAACAAAATATTATTCGTCCTTCTAATTCGCCTTGGAGCGCCCCAGTATGGGTAGTCCCAAAGAAATTGGATGCTTCTGGCAAAAGAAAGTGGAGATTAGTTATCGATTATCGCCGTCTCAATGATGTCACCGTTTCTGAAAGCTATCCACTGCCTCTTATCAATGATATTCTTGACCAGTTAGGTCACTCCAAATACTTCAGTACTCTTGACCTTGCTAGTGGTTTTCACCAATTAAAAATGAACGCCATGGACGCGTCGAAAACAGGATTCACAATTAGTACTAATTCAAAAATGTCTGGGCACTATGAGTTCAATAGAATGCCTTTCGGGTTGAAAAACGCCCCTTCCACCTTCCAACGACTTATGAACACCGCATTATCAGGTTTACAAGGTATACATTGTTATATATATTTAGATGATTGCATAATATACAGCCAAAATTTACAAGATCATATGCAAAAATTACGATTAGTCTTTGATAAATTTCGTCAGTTCAATCTAAAGTTACAACCCGACAAATGCGAATTCCTAAGACGTGAAGTTACTTATTTAGGTCATATCATCACCGATAAAGGTGTTTCTCCAAATCGTGATAAAGTCAAGGCCGTGTCCGAGTTTCCAATTCCCAAAAATCCGAAGGATATAAAATCTTTTCTAGGTCTCACAGGTTATTATCGCCGATTTATCGAAAACTTTTCAAAGATTACGAAACCACTCACTGCTTTATTAAAAAAAGATGCTATATTCGTTTGGAGTTCTGAACAGCAGATCGCATTCGATATCCTTAAGAATAAATTAATAACCGCACCGCTTCTTCAGTACCCTGATTTTTCGCAACCATTCATAGTCACTACAGATGCTAGTAACTACGCTGTAGGCGCAGTCCTATCCCAAGGGATTGTTGGAAAAGATAAACCGATTGCATTTGCATCTCGAACGCTTAATAAGGCCGAAGGAAATTATTCTACCACCGAGAAGGAATTATTAGCCATTATATTTGCCGTAAAAACCTTTCGACCTTACCTGTACGGTACTAAATTCAGAATAGTTACAGACCACCGGCCACTTGTTTGGCTTTTTAATTCAAAGGACCCAGGTGGCAGACTCATTCGCTGGCGTCTCAAACTTGAGGAGTATGACTATGAAATTATTCACAAACAGGGTCGTCTCAATTCTAACGCTGATGCACTATCGCGTTGTCCAGTTAACGCTATTGACGTTAATAACTTAAATAATTCTACCTATGAAAATTACTTTAAAGATCAATTTACCAAACAACTTTCTACTTCAAATACTTTGATTGAAGAATTTACTGAAGCTTTACATTTATCCAAATCCAATTCAATTGCAATTCCAGTCTCTTTAGACTTTGATTATTCTATGCCTCACTGTGAGGAAATATTATCACGCCTCGATAATTCCGCTGACTTACTAAATTCCGAACGCGAGCCTTTAACTATTCAATGTATAAACGACAAAAATAAATCTTACTATTTCTTATATACTAAAGTTCATCATTACGAGGAGACTAAATTTAGAGATGTTTATAACTTATTAATTAAACTTAGAGATATGCTTTTAACTAATGACTCAAATGTTACAGATCTCGCGTTACCCGATTTCTCTGATTCATTCTCGAAACTAACTTACATTAAGATTTATAATATGATTTCCTACATTTTCCATAATACTAATATAAAAATTCTTATATATAGAAATCAATTAATTTATCCAACTCCTGTCGAAGTTCCTAAAATATTAAAAGAAAACCATGATTCCGCTATCGCAGGACATCTAGGATCCAGACGAATGTATAAACGAATTAAAGATGCCTATTATTGGAAAGGAATGCGCTCTGACATAGAAGAGTATGTGAAAAAATGCAAATTATGTCAAATTAATAAGCCATTAAGAAAATCGAATAAAGCTCCAATGGAGATAACTTCTACTTCTACTAAACCATTTGAACGGCTAGCTCTCGATATCGTAGGCCCATTACCCGAAGCCGGTTTTCAAAATTTCAAATTTATACTAACTTTACAAGATGACTTAACTAAATTTACTAGTGCTTATCCTATGGTCTCGGCTACAAGTGAGGAAATAGCCAGAAATCTCGTCCATTTTATGTCTCTTTTCGGTTTCCCAAGATCTATCTTAACTGATTTAGGTACTTGTTTTACATCGGATCTATTTAAACAGCTAACAGAAATTCTAAAGATTAAAGCTCTTTTCACTACTCCTTATCATCCCCAAACTAATGGAGCACTTGAACGCTCACATGCTACATTAAAGGAATATTTAAAATCCTTTGTTAATGAAAACCAAAATGATTGGCATTGTTATCTATTTACTGCAATATTAACCTACAATACTACTCCTCATTGTACTACTGATTATACACCTTATGAATTATTATATGGATACAAACCAAATATTCCAAATTCCTTATACGAAACCACTGGTAATACCACTTATAATGAATATATTCGAGCTCTACAATATAGGATGCGATTTAGTCGAGAAAAAGCTTTACAAAATATAATCAACAGTAAGGAGAGGTCTAAGCAATATTATGATTCTAATTCCCGCGAAATAACGTATAAAACTGGCGATATGGTGTATTTAAAACACCATCATAGACTCCGCAAAGCCTTATCACCCATATGGAAAGGTCCTTACAAAATAGTTAAAGTACACAATAAACATAACGTAACCCTACAAGTAGGTCGTAAACATATTAAGTATCACATCAATGAAATCAAACCTGCTACATCTTAACCTTTGCCATATGTTTATTTTCAGAACGTTAAGTTATGGCTGCCGCGCTGAATCCAGTATCATTCCTATTTTACATAGTCCTGGAATTTATTTTGAACCGACAACTAATATTAATTTTTATAACGATTACTGGAAGGTTATTACCCACGTAGATTTAATATCTTTAGAACCATATCTCGATAAAGTTGAGAAACTGCTGCACGAAACCTTATCTCTCTGTACTAAACTTCAATCACAGGACTTAATCCAATGTAAAGACATTTCTAGTCCAATAGAAGTGCTCATACAATCTAGCTATATCAAATTGCAATCTCTTTCTCATATTATAACTAACCAGCCTATAGATAGAGTCAAACGGTCTCTTGAATTTGGTGGCGAAATCCTAAAGTTTTTCTTTGGCACATTAGATGCAGATGATGCAAGGCAATATGATGCCGCAATTGAATCTTGTCGTAAAAGTGAAACAGAAATGTTCCACTTAATGAAAGATAATATACACGTTATCAAATCAACTATAAATAATTTCAACTCAACTATTTACAAATTAAATCAAAATGAAATTAAATTAAACACTCAAATCAATAATATGAATGAAATCTTAACTCAAATTACGAAAACCGATAATTTACTTCTTTATTCTGCCAAGATAAATAATTTATTAAACATAATCGAAGGTTCTTTACTTGCCATTTCTAACCTACTAGATACTACTCTTAATGCTATCTTATTTTCTAAAGTAAATGTCCTACATCCTAGTGTGATAAGTCCTTCAAATCTTTATAGTGAATTATCTAAGCATAGTACTCAAGTAAACAGAAGGCTGGATTTCCCAGTGCCTTTAAATATAAATAATATTAATTCTTTAATTGACGTATCCCGACTTAACTCTTATTATTATAATAATAAAATTATATTCGTGCTGCAAATCCCGCTAATAACGCCCAGTAAATTCATTGTTTACAAAAGTATACCATTACCGACTCCTCACGATGAGTCACATTTTAAGACATTCGCCTTAATTCAACCTTCAAGTACTTACATTGCTATAAGTGATGACAGGATGCATTATTCTATGTTAAATAATTTAGATAACTGTAAGGTAATTAATTATAACTATTCTATTTGTGAATTAATATCAATATTTTCTAGCTTAGGTAACCCAAATTGTGAATCAAAATTGTTAACAGAAGTAACCTTGTCTCTACCTCCTGAATGTAATGCTAAATTGTTATATGGTCAAATTGATATTTGGCAAAAATTGCAAAATAATAAGTGGATTTATGTTCAATCTGCCACAACTAAACTAACTATTAAATGCGATGAAGATATGAAAGATTACTCTGTTGTTGGCACAGGAATTGTTAAGTTAACAAAAAATTGTATCGGTTTCTCTAAGACTATTAATTTATTGCCTACTACTACTAACTCCTTTTTAATTAAGTCTCCTTTAGAAATAAGTTTTGATATAACTAATGACGATTGTTGTAAGAAGGACATATTTAATAATAAAACTTTGCCACATTTGTCGCCAATTAATTTAAGTAACATTAATCTGGACTCTCTAAAATACGCAACACATAAGATGGATAATTTAGAAAATGAATTAAATAATTTTCAACAAGAATCTCATTTTATTAAATATGCTCCTTATTATTCCACATTTACTTGTTTTTTAATTACATGTTTATTTTTATACATAGCTTATAGGTTATACAGATGTTTTAAAAATCAGAGATCTAATCATTCTGGATGTTGTGTACAAATTTTCAATCAGTGTAATAATCAAAGAACAGTCAGATACCAATCTAAAGTGTCAGACTCTGTAGAAATGACTAACTCTATTCCAGTATCTGAAGATGATAAGAAATCTATAAAATCTTTGCCCGCATTGTGCTCTTCTAACAGAAATCTAAACTATTGATTTACGTAACTATCTTGTTCTTTTACTAATTTAGAACTTAAGACTTTTGTCAACTAACTATAAATTCTATATCTAATTTTAAGTTATATTTTACTAATTCTAGATCTTATATTCTATATTTTAATAATGTACTTAATTTCTATTTTATTATTGTGAATGACTTCCTGATTTTTCAATTTAACTTCGCTTTCTAATTCGGATAAGCTTCGTTTTAAAGGGGGAGCTGTTATAACCCTTATTTCTTAGCTAACATTAATGCAATCAGCACTTCACTCTCACGTGTTTTCCATTGTACTTAAAAGTGCAAGCTGACATTTTTACCTAACTTGATTACTTCATACTCAATAATTATTCAGTTAGAATCTGGAACCAGTGCACAACGGTACTCGCACTCGGAACTATAAATCGGGAAGTCAGTGATATCAAACTTGTAGTTTTATATAATAAATTAGTGTTTGTGAATTGTAGTTTATTTTTTAAAAAGACTAACGGGGTCGGTCTCCTAACAGTACCTAACATTTTTTTATTAGTTTGACATTTTGTTGGCTATTTTTATTCTAAGGTTTATACGCAGTAGAATACTTATACATGTTCAACATTTCGAACAAGTGTTAGTACTGCATTAGTTACCTTGGTCAGTTCTTTGATCTTCCTTGACATCTGATATTGTTTTCATGAAAGCCGTGCCCCGTTTTTGGTCAGAATGATAATGATAGGTTTTAGCACTTAGTCTTTGCCTATATGACTCAACATAACCATTATTACAACGTAATCCAGATAAAGTTTAAAAAAGAAAACTCTTTTCTCATAAAATTCCTTTCTTTTTCCTGTACATCGCTATGTATTCAGCTTTGCCGACTCACCTCGTTAATACGCCACCGAAATTGAAAGGCACGAACTAATTAACATAATAAAGACACTTGGTTACTTTTGTTTTCGACATGTCTCTTCACTACATAATAGCGTGTCGGCTCACTGCGGAATGGCGTTATATTATTGACTAATTATTCCACAAAACATCGAACGTCTTGTTAAGTTATACTAATAAGATGTAATTGCTGTAATCTGGGTGATTGAAAGTATTTTGCGTCTCATAAATTGAGCCGGTTCAGCCGATTTATATATTTAGTGTTACGGCGACTATTTAAGGGTATTCGTAAGAAAAAATAAGTGTCTGTAGATGTTGGTATTTCATAAGAAAGACATCTTTAATCGGTAAAGATAAATTATCAATATTAGACAAAAAAAGCATTATATAAAATAAAAAAACCTCTTTACTCCCGACATAGATTCATAATATGTAGTATAATGCTTATGGAAATCTAAACGGGCAATTAAGGATACTCAATTTATTATAACGCTAGCTTCCGCCCGCGGCTTCGCCCGCGTGTTTACCGCGTGGGTACGAACCCGTACATTTTTCCGGGATAAAAAGTATTCCAGACCCGGGTACGTCTTAAAACTGCGGCCAGACACCGGAGGACGGGCAGCAGCGTCCTCTCACTAATTGGTGAGCCACTGTAACTGCGATCCCCAAGCCGCCTACCAAGCGTGGGGATTATGGCAAACCCCCCTTGGGGAAGGCCTTCTTTCAGCAGTGGACGTCTTCTGGCTGATGATGATGATGAAAAAGTATTCCAGACTATAATCTATCTTTGTGCCAAATTTCATCCAGATCCTTTCAGGAGTTTTTGCGTGAAAGAGTAACAAAGATCCATCCATCCATCCATCCATCCTCACAAACTTATAATATTAGTAGGATAGGATTAGACAAGTTGTCTAATGTTAATTAAAATTGAGTATCAATAGTAAGTCACTATCAATAGTTTTGATGACGAAATAAGTTTATATTTAGCCGACTGCCTCACTGGTCAAGCGTGATATCCTGGGTTCAATTCTCAGGTCGCGCAGTATTATTAGGTTTTACTGCATGGAAATTCTCAGTAGCAGCACGGAGTTTCACAATAATATTTGTACACCCAAATTTTGCCGATGCCGTTATTGAGTCTCATGTAAAAAGTGCGCGAGCCTATTGCCCTCAACCAGGTACAGTACCAAACTCCGTGCTGCTACTGAGAATTTCCATGCAGTAAAACCTAATAATACTGCGCGACCTAAGAATTGAACCCAGGATGCCGATGCCACCTCTGCCTGACCATGCGGGGAATCCAGGCGTGATGTTATTACGCTATATTATGTTTATACGTACCATATTTTGACTCTAGAAATTGGGACATATAAGGAACTAGGTCAAATATTCTTCTACGCACAACAAGTATTTTAAAGATCCAGTGCGCGCTTTATAAAATTATAACTTTATTTTATTAATTGCAAATTAATGATCAACGTTGCATTCTAGTGTTCGTTGGCATGGCCGGCAGGTCGAGTTCAATCCTTTAGATCAGGGGTGGCCAACTCGATTAAATATCTAATGTTTACCGACTAAGACTCTGTGTGAACTACCAATTACGTAATCAGTACTTCTTCATATATATATATATATATACTACTCACAGCACATATTAAAGTTATATTTTACAAGCTTTTATTTAACTTACAATGTTTGTATATTTGTTTGGGTCAAATCTTGCAACTGAATTTTAAAGCATTTATCTTCAACCGATTGCGCTGAACTTTTGCACACATTTGTAAGTTCAGTGACAATACAATATTATGATACTTTCGAGGTGGTCTGATGATGAAGCCATAAAGTGGCCATCAGCGGCGTGCCGTGCATAAAGACAAAAAGACACTGCCTACTCTATATAACTCAGATAAATATTGATTATATGATATGCACTTGAGGTGGCAAATCACATACATCATTATTTAATCGACAGGACGACGAACCAATACCAACATGCAATAGGTATTATTGATAAGTAAGCTTTTAAAATATGTTTGTCTAAAAACTCTGTGCACGCCGCTGGTGGCCATAGGAGCTCTGTAACGAAACGAAGCAATCACATCGAGTTTTGGCTTGTTTGATTTGTATTCACTAATACTGTGATCGTAGCTTATTATTAATATAAGCTTATTATTTTGCATTACCACGGTCGACTGGACTAATAGCCACGATTGACTGGTTGGACACCCCTACTATGGTGATGTAATTTGTGTATTTATATTTATACTATTTATTAGACTAGGTACACCTAAGTGTTAATGCAAATTGCCATCATAAAGTCGCAATGTAGTCTCATTGATTATAATAAATAAGCGAGCCAATAAATAGTCAGATTAACCTCAATATTTTATGATAATAGCACTCCTTAATTTGAACGAGATAGATATATAGTTAAATGCTATCTGTCACTCACAACAATAGTTTTTTATTTAAAGTCTGTATTCCCCGAAGCTTGGCAGAGTTATACCATACCCATATTTCGCCGATGCTGTTACTGCTTAGTAGAGATTGGTAGAGAGAGTCCCTAGCAATGAATTTCGTCCTAATACCACTGTTCGTACTCCTGAACCCATAGTGTAAGTTTCTTTTGACAAATTCGATTTACAACATTGGCGCTCCGAGTGGTCCGTTTCGTGCTCTCCACCAATCGGAGCGCCGAACGCGGTCGATGTAGTAAATCGAATTTGTCAAAAGAAACTTACACTAGGGGTACTGGTCTCGACTTTTTAAAAGTGCCTGCAAAGTCCCAGTTGAAATAATAAACTTTGACTTTGACTCGACCTGAGAATTAAATTCTAAACCGCATGCGCATGCGCAATCCTTTAAACTAATGAAACAGTTGAACGAGACAGATTTATAAGTAAATATATCATATTTATTTAACATAATGTTCGCAAAACGTTTTTAACAATCCACAATCCCATACTCTGCCACGATCTGCAAAGCAGGACTGTAGACCGTGAGGTCCTGGGTTCGATTCCCGGGCCGGGCAAAGTGTTATTTGATTTTTCTGTATGAAAATTCTTCAGCGCGGAGTTAGAAACTGTGCCCGGTAGAAGGCAATAGTCTCTTTCCCTATTATATGGGACTCAATAACGGCATCGGCGAAATTGAGGTCCTTTACAGGCGTCCTATGTTAGTACATATTTTACATTATATGAATTCTCAAATCGATTAGGAATTTCGTACAACAATTTATTTGATGATACTTGGTACATAAACCCGCGTCAGTAAATATTCTTTTAAAGATATTGGTGTGTCGTAAACACATATCTCATAAATATCTGATATATCATACTTGAACCCGTTTTATGCATCGGAACTTTAGGGAGCAGCTATAAAATCAGATTGAGTATCTTATATTCTGCTTTCTGTCCATAGGATTAAAACCCTGTCTAACATGATATGGAACAAATTGCGCAGTGGCAGAGCGATTGGCTATATGCCCTTTGTGCTGATTTGACACACGGACAGGAAAAATACTTGAGTGAACTATACTTAGATAGTTTTTCTGTGTATGTGTTCGTGTGCAAGAGATATATCGACTGTGAACTGGCAACTAGTACTATCTCATTTTTGACAACATTACAGGATTAAGAAACTATCGACCGCTTTGTGCATACAACGCGATCGATAATTACTTTATAGTTTTTAAATTATATATTGGCGTCTAATTTTTATTGAAGTAAAATATGCTTTTTGCAGCGCTGCCGGGTATGAAATAATTTAGAATGGTATAACCAAGAAAAATCCTCATAAAATCGAGATAGGACATGTTGCCAGTTCACAGTCGATATGCTTGTTAACTGTACGCGAGATACCCAAGATATAAGATATTGTAGTGTGAGGCAACGTTTCATTAAAACCTTAATATGCAAGAGGGTTGATTTAACATGGCCGATCTTCCGTGGACAAGAGCTTTACACTTAGCCCCTAGCATCGAAATAATATCAGGACATATGTATTATTTCGATGGCCGCTAGGTGGCAGTCTAAAAAGTCTGACAGTCGCAAATATTTTTTTTATTAAAAGAGGTACCTACAACAATTAAATTATCAGATCTAATTCTATTTCCAAACATACTAACTTTAGTAATAAATTTTGTTCGACTAAAGTTTATTCTATTTTGGTTTCCAAACGAAATGTGGGCAATACCTTTTTAAAATAATTCTCGTCTATTTTGGAGCTCTTCAAATAATATTGATTCTGTAAAACACTTTAGAATGAAACGCTCTTAATTTAGCTTTGTTGTAATTTAATTATTAACACTTAACAAACTTTCTATAAAACCACACTTGTCAGACGTCCGCGCACTTAAACCGATTCTCCCCTGAATGACCCCACTTGCCGTGTGTCCTTTCCTCGTTAACTCCCACCGTTTGTCAAATCAGCAACCATATTTTTTTATTCTTAATGAAAATAATCTACCCTCAATTTATCAGTTTTCTTCAGAAAAATAAACGAAACCTTACACTCGGCCATTCTGATGACGTGTATGACCCCATACACGCCTCTGTTGTAAACCTTACACTCGGCAAGTCAAGTCATTTTAAAATATACAAAAGTATTTATGTAACTTAAATATAGTTTATCCATTTTCACTACTACATTTATGTGAGTTATGAGATTATCTATAATTAATGAAACTCGCGCCAGACTCTCGTTAATCCAAAGTAATCATCACAACGAAGCCAAGTCACGAACCCGCTCGCTCACGAGGTCTCGCGCCCGGCTCTCGCTTGACAACTTCATCATAACCATACATAATATTTTATCCATCATATCATATCATAACCATCATATCATAACCATCATATCATAACCATCATATCATAACCATCATATCATAACCAACATATCATATCTATCATATCATAACCATCATATCATAACCATCATTCCAGCCAAGTCACGAACTCGCTCGCTCACGAAGTTTCGCGCTTGACCTGGGAACAAACAAAACATTTTGTAGCAAATTGTAATCAATCAAGTAGGTATTAATAATTAACCTGAAATTTTATTTGAATTGAAAGTTTATCCTCTTGCATCACTGTTAGTCTGACAAAATAGTATCATCGTCACTATTATCATCCATGGAGTCAGCGCCATCTCTGCCTAATTCTAACGAAGCAATATGTATCCATGGCTGCATACGATCTGAAGCCACGGTAGTTTTGCGCCTATTTTTCATACCCTCAAATCCAGGAATAGGGGCTACTTTGTAACGATCGTTTCCCAAGACCTTAACTACTCTGAATGGACCTTCGTATGAAGGCATCAGTTTCGTGCTCTTACCGTCGTTCTGAAACGCTGTTTTCACTATTTTTACCAAATCGCCCTTTTTATATATTGGTGCTGGCTTTCGTCCTTTGTCATAGTACCGTTTTTGTTTTTCTTGTTCCCTATCAATTCTACTCTTAACCTCTTCACGTACCGATGACAGATCACATGAATTTTGGGATATGTCTACTACTTCGTTTAATGCTGCATTACTCTGACTATTCATCTTAGTTCCGAACATTACTTCAGCGGGGGCTCTACTTATTGTCTTTTGCAAGGTATTATTGAGTCCCCATTGTATCCTTCCTAGCTTATTATCCCAATCCTTCTCATTATCTCTGAGATTCTGCGCAGTTAATGAATCTAAAATAGTCCGATTGTACCTTTCTACTTGTCCATTGGACCTTGGGCACGCTACTGCATTTAAAACATGTCTAACTCCTCTATCTAAACAGAACCTTCTAAACGCATGTGAAGTAAAACAGCTTCCACGGTCACTAACAAGTCGATCAGGATTCCTAAATGTATCAAAAATTTCTTCTAAAACTTTAATCACATTCTGAGTATTGGTGTTTCTAACAGGTTTAATGAATACGAATTTAGTGAACGAATCCACCGTTACCAAAATGTGAGTGTGTCCCCTTTTCGATTTTACGAAAGGTCCGAGGTGATCGACATGCAGAGTATGAAACGGCGTTTCAACTTTAGCAATAGGGTATAGTAATCCTTCGCGCGTATTAGCAGTTCTTTTTGCATAACTACAGTCGATACAGGATTTAACGTATTTCTTTATGAAGCGTGACATTTTTGAAAACCAGTAGAACTTTTTAATACGATCTAACGTCTTTTCACTACCCACGTGACCTATGTCGTCGTGGTTCATCCTACAAATCTGCCACCTCGCACCTTTAGGTACTACCCACCTAAGGTTAGTTTTATCCCCGTCGAGATATCTGAATAATTTGTTGTTCTTGATTAAATAGTTTTGCTTAATATACTCTAGTCCCTTCGAACCTAGATCACTATTCAAAATATCTCGAATCCTCTCTAGTTCCGTATCGCCTAATTGCAAGGTAAGTAGCCAATCCTCATTACTGATAGCTAAAATAGTGGCGTACGGTACCGTATTTTGCATCTCCACGTCTGCGACTGGATTTCTGGATAACGCATCTGCGTGAGCCATTTTCGTACCTGATCTGTACTCCACTGTACAGTCGAACTCTTGCAACGTGAGCCACCATCGAGCTATACGGGGTATGAGATCGCGTTTCTGAAATGTGGAACGTAGAGCACTACAGTCAGTGACAATTTTGAACTCCTTTCCCAACAAATATACTCTAAACTTTTTTAAGGCACAAACTACAGCCAAGGTTTCGAGTTCATATGAGTGGAAGTTCTTTTCCTCTGGAGTCGTCTGCCGGCTGTAGTACGCTACGGGTCTAAACGAGTCAGTGTTACCTTGTGGACGCTGCAGTAATATCCCGCCAATACCTTGTCTACTGGCATCTGTATGGAGCTCAGTTTCTGCAGAGTGGTTATAGATAGAGAGAATTGGTCTAGTTACTAACCTTGATTTCAGCGCCTTGAAGACTTTCTCCTGAGAGTCAGTCCACTCCCATTTAACATCCTTCTTAAGTAGTTTTGTGAGCGGAGCAGCAAACTCTGCGAAACCGTGGATGAATTTCCTAAAGTAACTTACCAGTCCTAGAAATTGTCGCACTGCGTGAACGTTTTCGGGCCGTGGAAACTCAGACACGCTTCGAATTTTTGCTTCGCCAGGCCTTATTCCTGTCGAACTTATTTCATATCCTAAATACTCTATTTTGTTTTGCAAAAAACTACATTTTGATAAATTTAATTTTAACTTGGCAGTATCGAGGAGCTGCAATACCTCTTCAAGCCTCGTGAGGGCCTCATCCGCGTCTTTACCGTAAACCAACACGTCATCAATATATACGGTAGCCCTATCAAATCTGGACTGTCCAAGAACATGATTCATCATCCTCTGGAACACTGCTGGTGCGTTTGCCAGTCCGAACGGCATACGATTGAATTCATATTGTCCGTCCGGAGTGACAAACGCAGTTAGATGTTTATGATGTTCAGCTATAGGCACCTGATAGTAGCCTGACATTAGATCTAAGGTGATGAACCACGCCTGACCCGACAAACGAGATATTTCATCATCAATGATCGGCATTGGGTATCGCTCCTTAACAGTAATAGAATTAAGCATCCTATAGTCGATACACATACGTACATTACCGTCCTTCTTTCGAACTAGAATGACGGGACTCGCGTAGTTTGATACAGACTCTCTGATGATGCCTGCGTTTAACATTTCATCTATCATGGTGCGAACCTTTTCACGCTCATGATGTGAGAGCCTGTATGGACGATACACGACAGGACGATCATTGTTTAGATCGATCGTCATTTGAGTGACATCGGTGCACCCTAATTCAGACAAATTGAATGCAAAACAATTTTCATAGCGTTTGAGTAGAGTAAATAATCTAATTTTGTCTTTTTCGGATACTGATTTGCCAAATTTTATTTGTTGTTGTTCAATCCGGCTGTGTACCCGGAGGGCATTCTCGTCAATGTTAGCTGACTCTGATGTGACTGAAGACACTCTGTTAACTATTTCAATTTTCTCAGCGCGTGAAAACACGAACCCTTCCTGTAGCAAACATGGTATCGAACATGGTGTTATCATTACGCTTAAGAGGCCATTTCTAACTACATGTAAACCACCTAACACAACATACTGATTATTAGGCTTCGCTACTATTTTTGTATCCAACAATATATTCCCGCTGAACACTGATTCTGTTGCTGCCCTTACACTAGCGGTACCGTAGAGTCTACAATGCCCTACTATTCTGACTCGGATCGGACGTCTTTCATTATCGGTATCATAACAATTAGACGGAACCTCGGTTCCAACATCGAGGAATTGTAATTTAGTCGAGTCTTTGAAGACAATGATGTGAGGTTGCTCGGAATAAGTTTGACCAATCAGAACTGGTTTCTCAAGTAAACGGTCGTTAACGACTTTGCAATGCACCACTGCAGTAACCCCATCAATTGATAAATTTAGTGACACTGAACCTAAAGACTGAACAAATTTATCCCCAAAACCTCGCATTGTTGAAGGGACACCGTCATGTGTGATCCCTAATTTTGATGCAATAGATTCTCTTATCAAGGTAGCCTCGCTTCCAAAATCTACGAATGCCTCCAAAGGCAGACCACAAATTATAACTTCTTTGAAAAACTTGTCATTTGGGTTCGAGGTAGATATACACATAGTTTTATGCACAGGGTCAGCCTTAGTTGACTGGCCTTCTTGTTTTGACCGGCAATTATCAATCTTGTGTCCTATTTGATGGCAATGATCGCATTTTACTAAGGGTTTAGGGCATTTACTATATGGATGTCCTTTCTCTTTGCAGTTGTAGCAAAATAAACCTGCATAATGTATACTTTGTTTAGGATTTGTTTTATTTTGCTGACCGTTATCGTATGCATTTGAATTTTCTGCAAAGTTCCTAGTTTTAAAAGATGACTGATAAGGATACTCCTTATTACTCAACAAGAATTGTAGTAGCTGATCAGGCTCTGTGCAACGCAACTCTAAAGCACTCGATTTTGCAGTTTTGTCGCTAAGACCATGGATGATGCAGTCAACGGCCCTTTTGCCTGTTATCTCGCATTGGTTAATTAGTGCTAACTTTTCGTAAAAATAATTTTCGATAGGTTCATTGAACCTACTCTTTCGCCTTAACATATCCTCCAAGGACTGGCCATAATTTCGTTCGCAAGGAAAAGCTTTAAGAAGCTTTTCTTGCCACTCGGGCCAAGTGAAAAGAATTGTACTTAAACTTTGATACCAAGTTTTAGCCAGTCCTTGTAGTTTTTGCATGGAAAAATGTATGGTCGTTTTATCGTCCCAGCCGTAAACAGATGCACATTCATTCACTTTCCTAAGCCACACGTCCATGCGTTGATTTTTCGTGGAAGGATCAAACTCCGGCAAAATATTTTTATAATCCAACTTATTGTTTGAATGAGCATTTTGTTCTGACGGCTGCGACGCAGAATTAGCTTTAAATGACTGTATAATTTTAGCAATATCCTTAGAAGAAAATACTGGACTACATGACCTTGAGCGTCGCCAGGGGCTGGCATCGCGGTTCTGTTGATCCTCTCGACGCTGCTCCCCGCATAGATTTTTGTCAAACCGGCGCCTCCGTGGCTCGCTGTCCAGTCTTCGCACGCGTTGCTGGCTGTCCAGGCGACGCTCGCGTTCGTGGCTGTTCAGGCGACGCTCGCGTTCCTGGCTGTCCAGGCGACGCTCACGTTCCTGACTGTCCAGCCGATGCTCGCGTTCCTGGCCGCTGTTCCTACGTCTTGAGCGCCGCACCGAATCACGCTCCTTTTGAAGCACGCGCTCCAAGCGGTGAAGACGCTCTCGTTCATGCTGCAGTTCTCGCTCCCGCTCGCGCAGGCTCCGGCTGCGGTGGCGGCTATGCGCGCTGCGGCGGCTGCGTGATCGGCTACGCCTTGCCGAGCTCTGCGCGCGAGGCGTAATCACTCCCCGGTGGTTGTCCTCAAGACCTTCCATTTTCTATAACTCACAAACGTTTACCCGTATTACATTTACATTATCAATAGAATAACAGGAGCACAAAATAACACACCTTTTACATAACCCTATTCTAATGCATTATATTGTCTCCTATTACGTTTTTAATCTTGTACGTTATCGATATGTACAGGTTTTGCAGAATTTAAATAAATATAAATGGTTTAAATAAAATAAAAAAAAAAGGACGAAAACAACGGACATTATAGCCAATAGAAACTTGTAGGGTTGCAACTAATAAACTATATAACTATACTAAATATACAAGAAGAAAGAAATCAAAAGATTTGTAGACGTGTACTTACGCAATATCTGCGATGGCAATCCCACTTCTGAAGTGTAAAACACTTTAGAATGAAACGCTCTTAATTTAGCTTTGTTGTAATTTAATTATTAACACTTAACAAACTTTCTATAAAACCACACTTGTCAGACGTCCGCGCACTTAAACCGATTCTCCCCTGAATGACCCCACTTGCCGTGTGTCCTTTCCTCGTTAACTCCCACCGTTTGTCAAATCAGCAACCATATTTTTTTATTCTTAATGAAAATAATCTACCCTCAATTTATCAGTTTTCTTCAGAAAAATAAACGAAACCTTACAATTCGTGATCATTTGAAACGTTTTTAACTACGGGACGATGTGGTGTTTGAAATGGTTGAACGCGATTGGTATAACACTGCGTTCAAACTGACGCGTACCGACCGCGTGGCGTCCGCGTTGCGATTGTTTCTATAGAAATGTTCGAGCCATTACTATAGAAACAACCGCAGCGCGCGGGCAATAAGCGGGCTAATTCACGTCAATTTGAACGAAGCTTAAGTCGGATTTTATTTCACTTGCAAACGTAAGCAATGCATTCAAACTAATGGAACCTAGAATTTTGGTGTCTGTATATGGTAAACGATACTTAATTTATACAGTTTTTATACACAAAATAATAACAAAAGTGGCATATTTGACATTACTTAATCATAATTAATCAAATCGTTTCAGAAGTTTTGTAATTCCATAAACATAACACGCCATCACTCTTGTAATCCCCAAAAGGTGTGCATACCCCACTACACCCCATATCTTGTCGATGCCGATATTAAGACCCATAGAATAGAAGGAGCCTATTGCCATTTACCAAACACAATTCCAAACTCCTAGCTACAACTGAGAATTTCAGAAATTCCTAATAACACTTCACCCGATTATGGAGTCCAACCACTGCTGCACTGCCTCACAGACCTATGAGGCTAATTATTCGGGACTTTCTGCCCATTATTTATCACATAAGCCTATATCGGTGAAGTGTTACATACAATGAAAAACTAATTAACCGGCTCATTGACCACTGCACCAATTAGGCAGTTAATAAAAAATAATTATTTATTATTTTGTAATTTCAAACACCTAAAAAGAAAAAGAAAACAGTCATATTTCCTCTCAGAACAATAACATAACATAGCATCACGCCTGTATCCCCGAAGTACTAAGCAGAGGTGTACTATTTTGCACCCACATTTCTTCGATGCTGTTATTAAGTCCCATGCATGCGAGCCTATTGCCATCAACCGGGCACATTTCCAAAATCCGTGCTGCTGCTGAGAATTTCTAAACACCCAATAATACCTCGTCCGATCCGCGAATTGAACTCAGAACCAGAATTGAATCAAGCTCAGAAGTCGCGTTAACGACCACTAGACTATGTCTAGTGTGGTTCTCTGGGCAATCTGATTATAACATTCATGTTATTATTTAATTTCAGTGTGTACAATTAATTTTGGAACAATAATGAAATAATAACATCCACCCTCTATTTCAAAAGCATTTCAAAACATTTATATTTATAGTGTGTTTGTTTGTTCACAGATACAGTGTTATTCTGACGATATCTACAAACGCTTCTGACGGATTCGCTTTGATAAACGGTAAGTTTAGATTTTACGTCTAGAAATTAATACTTCGCGATTATTTTGAACGTCACAGTTAAAATATATTTTTAATATCTCCATTTATCTTGACTAGAAATACATTTTCCAATACAAACTCGTTAAACTGATCGGTATTTTAATTTCTAAAGAAAAAATAATTAATAATAGGTTCTACTGAAAAGCAATCGCCTCACCGTAGGTTAGGAACTAGAATACAATTGATATTCTGACGTCATATATCCCGAAAGATTTATCATAAATATTTGATTGAACCGCGTAAAAAATCTCATGAGTTTATAGAGGCCGGTTGCTAACCAACATTATTATATTAGTCATTTGTCATATTCTCGTCCGTGAAAAGCTTAAGGTCACTATGTGCCGGAAATATACGTTTTAATTCACAAAAAACTAACTGTAGGTATACATTTCGTGTCGACAAAGTATTGTATACAATTGCGTACGGATTCAATAACGTGCAGTTTTGACATTTATCGTACAGAAATAAAGAACAACACGGTTGACCGCTCTGTGTGACGCTGGCTGGCTAGGGCTGTCTCAATCCGAAACTTAAGATTAATATTTTACACCTTATTTTTATAGATAAATATTTTACAATTTTAATCACATCTACATACATTTTGATAATTTTTTCTAAGCCTAATAAAAAAATACAATTATAAAACTATACATTAACAGCTAGGCGGTTCCTTCAAATCACTGTTAAGTGCCGTGACTTCTTCATGCAATTTCCTCATAATCGTAATATGAAATGTGAAAGGATATCGGGATACCTTCCAACTGTGGGACACGAGACACCAAGAAAAATAATTATTTTAATTACTTTTGAAACTTGACTGTCAAATCAAACAAAAACTATTTCGGTAATTAGAAAACGAACATACTAAGAGCAGTCCAATGTCTTCCACAACCGACAACTGACAAATTAATTAAGAATACGTTGAAAATCTCCCAAAATCGACAGATTAGCGGTTCGAGACAGCCCTAAGTTTAACTTACAGGAGGACGGCACAAGGGCGCATAATGTCAGACAGTTGAATCACCCGGCCTTTGCCTTTGCTACACTAATTGCTAATTAATCACAATGCTCCATGGACAAGCCTTATGACAGTGAGTGGACAACCAGTGAATGACAGAAGGGTTGAGCTTCCAAATTAGTAATTGTCGATACATAAATACTCTGGGCACGTGGCTCACTACCATTAGGTGAAGAAAGGCCACCATGGTGCAAATATCTCTTTTCTGAGATATTGTTAATCTTTAGTGGAAGATCAGCCAATCAGCCAAGATCATACTATAAATGTATGTAAATATACATAACAAAATGGAACTGTAATTCAAGTATCGTCAATTGGACCTCTCGAAGTCTCTCTCCATTGACGTGCCCCTTTAATAGATTAAATCTAAATAAAATCCTAATAATATAACTCGAATAGTGTTAGCGTAGAATACGACGCGAGGAGATTACTAAACCATTTTTTTTTTGCTCGCTACCCTGCTCTTCAACTTATCCAATGAATTCATGTTAGGGATCTCGTCCATTCAACAGAAAACGGTCGCCACTGTTTCAAACGGTGGAAATTAGTACTATTTAGTCTCTCTATGTCTCTTTCTAACAACAAACAAGAGAAAAGGACTAATGATTTTTGTCCTATCACATAAGTCCACCTGATTGTTATCAACGTGAATTTAGTGGACAACGCTGAGATCGCATCTAATATTCCGTAAATTATAAGGCATAACTAATTTGACAGTCTATATTTCCTGTCCTTTTTTATTGACGTTTCTAAGAAAGAGACACGTGTATTGTATGGAGCTTGTACCAGTACCTCATGTTTTCATCGCCCGATGAGACCTTTTCTGTGCTCCCCCTCTATACAAAAAAAAAATGTATGACATTGCAATAACATAAGTAGTAGGCATTCTGTATCATTAGGTTTTTTGGCTTAATGAATTGCCTAGCAGAGAATAATGAACACATGTTCCGTATAATTAACAGTTGCTACGCGGAATTTACAAAGCTGCTTACATGTTTATAAAGTGATGTGTTTTTAGGTATATCTGTTGATATTGTTAACATATAGTTGCTAATCTAAAGAACTGCGTAACGATATGCCTGGATATCTACGGTTTACGGTGAAAAAAAGACTCAAATTACTTCACTCTAAGGTTTTTAAAGTGAATAGCTATGTACTACTTCGTAATTTTGAAATTGGTGTAGGTTACATCTTACAGATACTGGAGATTTTTTTTTTGCTGATTCTCCTATATACTATAAAATATTTAGCTAACAACCCAGACAGGGTATACCTTGATATCATATAACATATAAGTATAAGATAACACAAGAAAAATAAAATAAGAATGGCCGCACACTAAAGCGACGGACACACAGTTAACACGCGTTTTGACAGCGACATATTTCAAGCGTGCAGCGCGGTGACTCGCGGCGTGCGGGGCGGGCCGCGAACGCGTCAAGGTCATGGGTGACGTCATCCCGAGCGCGCAATGACCTCCCGAAAACGAGTCAGTGATGGCCGCGACGCGATTCGTCGATGCCTCGATGACACTTGTCCGGTAATTTTGTTGACACTACCAGAAATTCGGCTGTTGATATAGTAACAAGGGTTGGTTTGGTAGTGAGTTGGTTTAGGCATAATGGACCCGCGCCCTTACGGGAAACCGTTCGAAAAATTCTAAAGCCTCGGTAAACTTTGTTGAACTAAATTTATTTTTTTAGTACAATTTTTTTTTACTGAATACTTGAGTGAAATTAATATGAAGCTAATAATCTTATCAATTTAACTGTTGAGAGCGTTAAAATCTTTTTCTAGTTCATTCATTTTAATTTGTCTGTACATTGAATCGTTTTGATTAAATGTCACAGATGTTTTACGGCACAGAATGATGTTTACGAAACTTTAAAATACACGACGTTCTTATTAAAAACACGTGTCAGTGATAGTTTATATTTTCGGAAACTAAAACTACACATAGTTATCATAACTACTAACATCAGAGAAATAGTTGGATATTTTTTGAAAGAAATTATCAGCTGTATTAAAGTAATTGAAACTGAATAAATTGCATTTAAATTAAAACTTTCATTGTACCGATAAATTATAATTATTATGCACAAAGAAAATAATAAACTCACATACTGACCTCGCACACAATGCTACGTCGAAACTGTAAGTAAACATAATTATAATTGCTAAATAAAATATGAACGTGTGCATAGTAAACATATTTAGATAAACATATTAACGAGGAAAGCAAGTTTTCATTTACTATTATTGGCTTCTAATGTTGCTTTTTTACATAGGTACTTTCCTGGAGAACTTTATGCACAAAAAATAAGATTATTAAAAAATTGTTTTGGATCTTGTGCCGTTGTGTGCTATGTTGTGTTGGTCAATCATCTATCACCTGTTATAACACAGAAACGACGTAGAAATATTTAGTCTGAAATATCGAAATGTAGTCGGACAATGTGAAATTACGCGTAAAATTTTCGATGATATCGTAGGTGGCAAGGGCAAGGTGTACTATTATACACCCACATTTCGCTGATGCCATTATTGAGTATAATGCCATCTACCGGACACAGGACTCTGAGGTACTCCTGAGAAATTCCATACATAAAAATCCTCAGGACCTCACGCTGAGCTGTCGCGCTCGCGCCTAGACCAATGGAGCAGATTGTTGATACATGTAGTATGATACACATAATTTGGAAAACGGAATCAGAGTTCAAGGATTTCGTACACGCTTCATTTTTCAGAAGGCTATGACAGGTTTATAAGAAAAAATGATAAATATTTTAAATAAAAGATGCATTTTTGAAATGCAGCCAGTATTTTTGTAAACGACTTTTTTGTATATTATATTTTATGCACCCATCCAATTTTAATACGTCAAGTCTAATTAACCATGTTTTCGTAAAACAAAGTAATTTAATAACTTTCGAGAGTTGAAAGGTAATCTTACGCTTCCTTATTTTTTTAAATTCACTTGTTTAAATATCCTTCGCTTCATGATATTTTTATTAATTAAATCTTCAAGATTTTTTGGGTTTGCACGATCATGCGCGTATTTCACGAAGGTAAAACTAAAGTGTAATACAGTACACCCACATATCGCCAATGCCGCTATTACGTGCGCAGAGGGTGAGTATATTACTATACTCAGATTACGAGTTATAACAAAATACTCTACCCGACCTAGGAACGAACTCGAACTACGCTCAGCAAACTCTTTTTGTTCCAGAATTTGTTTAAACTAAATTCCTTCATTGGTTATGAAAGAATTAAGTTTAAATAAAATTGGTTGATTGCCTCACTGATGGAATGGCCACATATAGAGCTGAGTATGATTTCTGGGTTCAGTTCGCAAATCAGGTAGAATTGTTCGGAGTTTTCGAACTTTTCAGTTGCTGTCCGACGTTTGGAACTATACCCGGTTGTCGGCATGGGCTCGAAAAATTCCAGGGAACTTCATAACGGCGCGACGAAATGTGGGTGTAAGCCTCTGCCTAACTCGGGGAATATAAACGTTATGCTATTTTTATAACATCGGGTAAGTAGACGTGCCTTCGGTTTACACATTTGTGAATTTATTACAGCAATAAAGGATTTCCTCCCGATACTACCAGTTCTTTGAAGGCGAGAATAAAATGTAAACGATTAATACAATGTCCAAGGTAAAACAAATGGCGATCACGTTTTTATGCCCATTTACTTATACTACATTATCTATAATCCCTCAAGACTTTAATTAAGTATAAATATGTGCAATTTTAACCGTCTTTACGGTACTTATCACACAATATGACTATTTATGGCTGTTAAAATAAGTTTAACAAAATATGTTCACAGCTGCCTCCCTTCTTTTTAGTTTCAAATTAATCAGACCATTATCTATTTTAAATTATTGGCTAATCTATGGACGTTCGCTATTTGTCTCAAGTGCTTAAGTAGGTGTTAACCTACAGTGGCAGTTGAGTCCGTCATTTAATACAAATACATCCTGCCCAAGTAGAGATACTTGCTAAGTGTTGTCCGTAATACGGGCCTAGAATTTTACAAAACTATTTTCATACAAATTCGTATATCAAAGAGAGGAATGCAAGGTGTTTTAAGATAATTATAAATATATCATTATACAAAATCTTTCATCGGCCATCTAACGGCTGCGTATATGCGTGATGATTATCATGAGTTATTAGAGTATATTGAAACAATGTGGGACTATCTTTCAGAAGAAGATATAAAATGTTACTATTGTTATATTGTAAAAAAATACCTAAAATTTAACAATTCCATGAAAACAAGCAAGTTTTTTTTTAACTCTTCGTCTCGTTTAACACACGTAATAAATTACATAGTAGGTTTAATATCTATGTTACATAGACACTCCCACGCAACCTACCAGAACAAATATTGTCCTAACACGTAATAAACGCTGAACTTCCACATTATTCATATATACGTAATATTTACGTTTGCCAAACACTATCGCAAAATATTTCGTTCAAATAGACCGACAATTGTTATGAATTGGACGTTTTAATTATGGCTCAAGTTGAAGATTGGTACACGTCAGTGGTTTAAAAAATAAATTAAGCTATGGTTTGTTTCTATAGTCAATTTTGTTTGTTTGCTCAATAATATATAAAGAGTGATTTACCTAAACAGAGCACGACACAGCACAGCGCAGCGCAGCATAGCTAAATGTTGATTAGTCAAAATCATATCTCAGATGAGTCTTACAAAAAATGTTCCAATTTCAATTGAACAGCAAATGTATGAATATATGTATTATATAAAATGTGAGTTAGAACAGAGCTGCTATTTTAAAACTATGAATCGCTGCATATTTATTGGATCGTGAAAATTGAGAGTACTAAAGTAAATTACTTTGTATCGTGGTCGCAGGCGCTGATCTAAATTGTCTGTCATTAAAGGTGTACTGGCCCTTTCTCATAATGGTCATTTTTAGCCTAAAGCACTACCAATAACGATTTTAAGCACTCGCTTACTTAGAATAATCCCCTGATTCACACTGATGCCATGCATAAAATATTTCTTAACATGATAACGTGAACTCAACCAATATAATAAAATAAGAAAATAATTATGATAATCAACAAGAAGGATTCATAAATAACTTTCACAACTTGTTTGTTTTATAAGAATTTATTACGGTTAATTGAAGGAGAATTTTAAAACAAATTAATGAATATGCGTCTTTTATGTATAATTAAATTAAATAATACATCAGATATCATTAAGCTGTGAACCAAAATGGCGACGTGAAAGTCGCGGGCAACCGATGGATGCCCGATAGTGGCGGAATTGCGTTAGATCACCACGTCTAAGGGGGTGGCCTACGTTCAGCAGTGGACGTCTTCTGGCTGATGATGATGATGATGAAACCCTAACACACATAGACGGCGTCTCGGCAAATCACGAAGAAGATGGAGAGACGAACTAGATAAAACCAATACAAAATGGTCTACACCTGCTCTGGACCGAAAGACCTGGAAATCATGAGGCGTTTGCCCAGCAGTAGGAAAATGGGCTGAGAGTAACAGTAAATTAATTTTCCTTTTATATTAGACTAGCTGTTGCCCGCGACATCATCTGACTGTAAATTAGTAAAATTAAGTATGTAACTATGTCCTTCTCTAAGTCCCAGGCTACCTTTTTGTAAAGTTTCATAACGATTGGTTTAGTTTTGATGAGGTAACCAACAGACAGACAGAGTTACTTTCGCATTTATGTATGAATAGTGTGGGTACATTAATTTGTTTATTACATCTAATGTAATTAAACCGTTTTCTCAATATGTAACCTAGTGTTCGACAGTCTCTTCGGCTAACGACGCTTAGGACGCTGATGTTATTGCAGACACGAGTTAACAACGATGCAGCTGTTTCTGAAGATTAGGTGGTTCATGGCAGACCGATCATACCCATCTATAGAGACTTATGTGCAGCAAACAAAGTTTATGGTCAGTTATGATAAATTCTATTGGAAATCATCACGTAATCCTCAGTTGACAATAGGCAACCATTTTGATGAGTGTCGTAAACCCAACTATGACTATATTTTGGATGGATGAGTAAGCAGGATTCACACGTACAATGATGTCATGTAGACGATTACAGAAAGGCAGGATCATAGTATACCGTTCTCTACTTTTCTTGTAGTGGACTGCAGGAGAGATCTATTTTGAAACTGGATATTTATGGACTGTTATAACAAAAAACAGTGTTACGCCTTTACTCGTATTACTCGGAGGGTTAGGCGGTGACGTACTGTCGTTCACCCACATTCAATATTCTAAAGAGGTCTACAGTTTCACACTCAAGGATGCTATTCTTAATAGAAAAACAAAATTGCCTGATCTAGGAACCTAATCCAGGACTCAGAAATATAATATTATTTTAAACCAATGTGCCAGTTAGCTCGAAAACGGTATGGTCGGAGCAGTGATTGAGCTATCGGCTGTGGTACTTGTCGCGGGTTTCACGGGTGTTTGTTTAACCTACAAATAGCTGTTCCGAGTTGTATTTGTGTTTGTAAACACAGCCACGAAAACAAAACCAACAAAAAAAATGAATTTACTTTAAAATTGCAACTAAACAACGTCTCCAAATCAAAACTTCGGGTTTACAAAAAATAAAACACTTTATATTTTACGGCCGGACTACACCGTCGTGCGTCGTGTTTTATATCATTTTAATTGTTACATGTCTGTCCGTCTGTTTGACACTAACGTCACGTTTCGCGAGTCCGCCAGTTAATCTGGTACTATTCGCCACGAATATTGATGTGCCATTAATCATTGTATGGCATCGGTCATGACATGTGTGTATAGCTTTTTTTTTCAGTCACGCTGTGGACTTGCACGCGACAGTTCGTAATTAATATTCTAATTTTAAAACCGGTTTAGCTATACCTAAAATAGTTAATTCTGGATTGGAGTTTATTACTCGCATGTGTTGTGACGATTCCTATCTGCGTGGGTAGTGAACAAATCAACATGGTGTGGTTATAAAAATACTAGACTTAAAGTCTATATCTTGGAATTCAATGGAAATGTCCAAGTGATCCGTAGATGTTATAAAACAGAGTTATTGCACTGATTTTTGCCGTTTTGTTTTGTGTGCGAGTTTTTTCGCTTTGATTACAAATACTTCTAAAAGTTATTAAAATCATTGATAAATTTTTAATGATACATATAATTTTATTTATTAGAAAGTAGGTTAGCAAATAGTGCTTCAGTAAAAGTCTCATCAGAATCGGTTCACAGGTTTTTAAGTTATACCTAAGTATTCAGACAGACAGACAGACAAACAACTTTAGACTAAATAGAAAATACATAAAAGATAGAACTATACAATATGATGGTATTTGTAACATAGTAAATGTTACAAATACCATAATTGAATCTGTAAAAGTAGATTATTTGCTTTCTCCCTATGAGTAGGTAATATGAAAACTAACATAATTATCATGTGGATAAGTGGAGGCACCAATTTGATTTCCAAGAATTTTACTTGATACTATTTTCTCACATCGTCGCTGCGCCTACTAAGATCCATATGTGCATTTTTGACGAAAAAAATCTCTGTAAGAATCTGTAAAAAATCTCTGTAATAAGTAGTTTTTATAATTTTATAGAGTTGTGTATCTAATGAATGTCTTCTATACAACATAATCAGTGTTATTATTTAATAATAAATAAATAAATAATAAATTTAACTCATTACTGTCCCACTGTTGGGCCCAACAGTGTCTAGTTTGTCTAGTTTAGGCTTTAGTCTACCACGCTGGCCCGGTGCGGGTTGGCGGACTACACACACCATCAAGAACTTTAATATATTATTATTATTTAATATATTGTTTAAAAAATAATTAGTTTTATGTTGTTTCCCGAAACCTATCAAAAATCACAAATGGAAATTGGCAGGCGCAGCGACGATATTGATTATTTACGGGTTCAAGTTTGATCATTAGTAAATGTTAAGCCATAGGTGAATTCGCTTAAACACTTCACAGATTAAGTTAATACTTATATTATGTTTTCACGGTAATAAACTTAAATAAAAAGATACTAAGATTGTTATCGCTTAATTTATACTAAACACAATAAATTTGTGTCTGAAATTATTATTCTAGGAATACTGAAAGAGGAACCAACAGCCGTTAATAATGTTAACTAAACCGTAACTATAATAATACACAGCTTTTTTATTCTTATTTTTTCGGCATGGTCGGCAAAAATCCTAGTGTGGCCTGAGGTTAATTTTTACTAAAGAAAATGTTACAGCTTTAATATATAAAATTTCGGTGTGCGTGTGTTCTTAATTCTTCTCCTTCTAAACGGCTGGATCGATTTTGATGATTTTGTACTTATGATTTCACTTGTATGGTTTTTAGCTATAGTTGGACCCGTTAGGCTTGTTAGAGAGGTCCAGAAGAGTCCACTAGTGTCATATAAAAACAATATACTACACTATCAAATTTTTTATAAAAGGAAATTTTCCCCATTGAGCAAAATGTGACAGTAGTATATTTATATTTGTCGTAACGTACGATGGCCCCGTAGCTATATAGTTAAGTAGCGCTTGCTGCAGTCTGTCCTTGGATGGGTGACCGATTTTCACACATCGAGACCTCTACGTGCCTCGGAAAGCGCGTTAAGCAGTGGAGAAAAATCTAAGCAGATGATATTTATATCATCGTATCCAGTTCAATTTGTCCTGAAGCCTTGAAACTTATACTTCCAGGAATAGCTCGCTTTGTTTACACAGATAAACCGAATCTCTCGGAATCTAATCGATTCCAATTCAATTAAAATAGTAATCGAGTCCGATCTCCCATCGTATCTAGTGGACCGCAATTATATCGAGATCAAAAGGTTACATTTTAATTGATTGAGTTTTTCGTGGTTTGTGTCTAATGAATAAAGCCTTCTGTAATTGCTGCGAAGGATTTTCAAATGAGTGACTAATTTATATTAATTACTAATTTAGGAAAGTTGTTATTGACTAAATGGTAAAGCGTATGGATAGGCTCGAAGAATTTATTATTATTTTTTTGCTATTAAAGCGCTGTCATTCTTAAGAATAAACTTAGTAAAATTGAAATGCTTATTTCAGGTTAACTATAACAGTTAAAAGTTAAATTTCAATAACAATGGTATTCACATCACACCTATTGAGTAATATTACACAAAACTTAAAACACGAAAGTAACATTACCTACGTTTTTTTTTTTTCTATCGGTTGCATTTTGGGGAGTGCGCGACGGAATTGCACAGTTTAGTTCTGCCAAGCCCGTTCCATCATCGGACCACAAGACGTACGGCGATGCGCCACCGGTACATGGTGGACATCCCACCCACACGCGCAATACGTTTTGAGAACACATTCATTGTGCGTATAGCTTAGGAGTGGAATTCCCTTCCAGAGTGTGTGTTTCCTGATAGCTACAACCTGGGAGTCTTGAAGTAAAGAGTGAATAGGTTACTTCTAGGCAAGCGTGCTACATCTTCGACCACATCATCGCTTACCATCAGGTGAGATAGTGGTCAAAGGCGTGCCTATCAAGAATAAAAAAAAATAGGCTGCTTGTACATAGGTACTTTTAAAAATTGCCAGTTACAATACATGGTATTTAAACCATCTGTATTTCACAGTGATCAGAAGACCAATCGAAAAAAACACATAAGCATGTAAATAAAACCACTATAACTGTTATTTTTCATAGCTTTGTTAGCAAAGTAAAAGTTAATTACATTAATTGTTTTATATGACATTGATTTGTGAACTGTGAATTTGTAATTATATTCGCCCTGACACTCGCGTACAACCTAAACATTTAGACGACTAAGTTTCAAAGTAACTCTGTCACTTACTGCACGAGGCACGTACGCTAAAGGTTGTTAGTCACAGACAATTCGAATTTAAATAATAAATGCACGTAACGTTCAAGATGACCGATAAAGAGGTCATACACATACGCATATGAGGTAACGCCCCAATGTCGCACGACACAACCACGTAATCACAATTATTGGTAGAATTCTGGTGTTGTGACCAGATTCGTTCATAATTCAGGGGGGTAATAGTAGGGCTCGCGGGGTGCGGGTCAGCGACCGGCCTTGCCGCTCGCACCCAATGTTTTTCTTAATTGCTAGCGAAATTGATACCGTTCGGTCACGCATTGTCGTACCACGACCAACTATAATACATCACAATGAGACCTTAATTGCTAGTAACGTTATATCCATTTAGCGGTCACTCCTACGTGCAGTTGACAATAGGATGAGGTCATAGTTGCAGTTTTCTCGGCGGCCGTTTTCTGGGTGCAGCAATTTGGTGCGCAGGCGCAATTGGCGCGGCAGACGGCGCGTCGGATGTCGCAATTGTCGGGCGTCCGTGTCGACCCACCGCCGTCAACCGTCACCTTATATAAACATCCATCAATCATGTCATCGATAATGACCTGATATTAACCCTACCGAGCTGTATTTTGTTTGAAATATTTTGTATAGAAAGTGGTAGGTACACTTAAAAGCTTTCGTTAACCCTCCGTTTCCTTATCAACCTTTATTTTACGTAATAACAGTTATAAATATATTTATACCTATTATAAAGCCGGTGCCCTACAGTACATTGATATTTGACACCAAGTGCAATATAACAACAATGAACAAATGACTTGTTTACCATTAATTTTCATCTATTCATATTCATTCTGTTATAATGCAAGGACCGAGAAAATTAATATTAATGTTGCTTGAAAGACAACAACAACAACTTATACGACTAATTTTGTATGTGGGTGTGTCTAGTAACTGCTTTTACGCCATAAGGTAACTTAGCATGACGCCTGTATCCCCGAAGGGTTAGGCAGAGGTATACTATTGTACACTCACATTTCGCCGATTTCGTTATCGAGTCCTAGGTAATAAGGGGCGACCCTATTGCCATCTACCGTGCACAGTTCCAGACTCCGTGCTGCTACTAAGAATTTCAATACAGAAACACAATAATACTTTGCCCGATCCGGGAATCGGACTCAAGACCTCAGCAGCTGCGCTTGCGACCACCAGACCAATGAAGCAGTCAATCAAATATAATTTATGACATTTGAGGTATATTGTATTAAAAAAAGTGGCAACGATCTATCCTTTATAAATCTTTGACTAATGCCCTTACTTCTAAAATTCCCTCCGTATAAAACTGTGGAAGATTTACGAAACGTGATCGTTTAGCTAATACATTTATGGTTTGTTTTCAATCAATCGTGATATCCATACTGAACAGAAAGATAACATCGGTGAACCAATCGCTTCTCATCCAGTGCCATTTTAAGCGGCGCCGGCGATTCTAAAGAGGTACCTAAGGTCAGACTTGATACATCCACATACAGTCAGCGTCAAATAGTTAGTGACACTCAGGGTATTCAAATAAATAGCCGCAACCAAAACATCAATAATATCGGTACAAACAAAGTTTCCTTATTTTTGTCAACAATATAGGCGCTCAAAAGGTCGAGACGTTTAAAATGTCACATAGATAGGTTCAGTCAAACCGCCATAAATATGGTTACAGTCATCCCGCCAATGGTATCCAAGCATTCTAAGTGTTCAAAAATATGGAACACATTAGAAAAATAAACTTTATTGCTATATATTTTAAATATTATTTCTCACATCAATTAATATTAATACACTAAATGAAAGGGATAGAAACTATGCTGTCCTTTTCATTTTAAGCATGACGTCATAGACATGTCTTTTGTTTTGTAAAGAATTTCGTGCATAGCCATTTACGATACTTATATTGTAAGGATTGAAGTGTGATATGACTGAGAGGAAAGTGAACTCCGATGACGTCTTATAGAGATGAATGGAAGAAGAAGACATATTGCGCCGACCCCAAATAATATGGGATAAGGGCAGGAGGATGATGATGGTTCGAAACCCTCGGTGGGCGGGTCAGACTAGCACTTGTCCGGTTTTTAATTGCTGGATAGTTTTCCATTGTTTTTGTATCATCATCATCATCAGCCCATATTCGTCCACTGCTGGACATAGGCCTCTCCTAGTAAGCGCCACTGAGCCCGGTATAAAAATAAACAATTTATTTTTAGCTCTAATTTATCTTTATTTTTTTAACTAAAATCGTGTATAGCCACCGTCTGCTAGAATTACATCAGAAAGACGTCTTCGCATGGATTGTACCGCATTGTAGCAAAAATTGTCTCCTCTCATGGTCTCCCAAACTTCTTCGACGTGAGTCCTTAAATTTGCGGTGGTTCGTGCTCGAGTACTGTCCCATACTTGAACCATTTTGCCCCACAAATTATCGATCGGGTTTAGGTCGGGACTGTGAGGTGGCATGGAAATTAACTCCAGGTCTCTGTTACCTTCCAAGTAATTTTGAACAACTCTGGAGTTGTGCACCGAACTGTTATCTTGGACAAACCTAATCCTTTCATGGCGGAAAAAAATCCTGGCTGTTGGAAACAAAACGTCTTCGAGGATGTCCTTGTATCGGAGGCCATTCATTCTTCCTCCCACCTCGACTAGCTCTCCTGGTGCGCTTTGGGTCATCCATCCCCAAAATGATGTTTTGAGGTGTCGCTTATGCGATATGTCGCCATATTTAAGCATGAAACAATATTATTTCTTCAATAGATGTTATATTGCAATTGACATTGATATGACTGATAGATAATAGAATGATAATTATGCAATGATAGATAAAATAATGACATGCAAACAATACTTGATTGTCTAAAGAGGTTTTCATCTTTGGGAAACCATTTATTTCTGTAACATGCTAGTTTATTTTTCTAATGTGTTCCACATTTTTGAACACTTACAATGCTTGGATACCATTGGCGGGATGACTGTAACCATATTTATGGCGGTTTGACTGAACCTATCTATGTGACATTTTAAACGTCTCGACTTTTTGAGCGCCTATATTGTTGACAAAAATAAGGAAACTTTGTTTGTACCGATATTATTGACGTTTTGGTTGCGGCTATTTATTTGAATACCCTGAGTGTCACTAACTATTTGACGCTGACTGTACAATGATATCGTTTAGGCAGGTACAATCACCTTCAAGTATACTGATATACCCAAGGTGGCCAAATAAACCAAAACATCTCAGGTACCTACTCATTAACTTCGGCTCAGCAGAAGTATTCAGATTCTTTGAAACAACATCATAATCATATTATTTGTTAAAATCAAAGTGCTCAAATTATAGCAACAGTTAGAAAAATGAATCTGAACTTTCATCAATGGCGTAAAGTTTGTGACGCTGGGTGTACGTTTCATTAGCTTAAGGGCTTTTCGGAAAATCTATGGTACCTAGGTACTGTGGAGGTTTTAGAATGAAAGTGCAATTATAATATTAATCTCTGTATTGTTCGCAATGAGCGAACCGAACCAGAATCCAAAATACACTTCGATCAAGGTCCATCACCTAATTGTCAAACTTTGACGTCTTTTCAAATATTTGTTCTTTCATCGCTCACCAGTATTTGTATCAAAGACCATATCCTGTTGTAAAACCTCTACAGTACCATATATGATACTCTATGATCACCTGGCGACCAAGATTTTTGTAGGTCTAGCGTGTATCGCCAGTGGTAATACCTAAATCACCATTTTGGCAATTAATTTCAAGACGAAATTAAGACCTTTTTGACAGCTATACTGTGCAATTCTTTCCTGATCGTGATCTGGTTGCTCTCTCATGGTAAACTAGTTAATTGCTTACCTCAACTTATCCAACAGAATGCATTCAATTCTGATTCACAAATGTGACAAGTAACTTTTTCATGATTAATGACCCGAGGTGTAATTTTGTGAGTTCAAAACCCTACGTGCTCCATTATACTACGGCAAAAAATCAATACTTATGTCTACCAGTCCATTAACGGCTATTAATAGACATATTTATTCATGAATACCAAGAGTCGTGTGTACAATAACTCGATAACGTAGCGTAGACCGTGAAGTCGAACAAATTTTTATAGAGTAGTAGAGTATTTGTTTTGCTCAGGCACAGGCCCGACCTCCACGCGATTTAGTTCGCGCTCATTCCAGTGCGTTCACGCTGAATAATCGCCAATACCTACTTTAAAGTAACCTTTGGTGTCATTACAATAATTAAAGGTATTGAAGCACTCAGTATAGCTTGAATTTTGAAATTAATACATTAACTATCCCCGGTGTCATACGAATACTTATGAATGTCGTTACGAGTGTCCGTAGCCCAAAAAGTCTGACAAGCGGTCTAAACTTAGAGTATCCCGTATATTTTAGTATTTGAGTGGCGAAGGTCAGACTAGATTCACTCCATATATAATACTGATATTCAGTCGCATCTGTATGGATTGGGAGGCGACTGCAATGCAGTTGGGAAAAGGCTAGTCAGATGATAATTTCGGTTATCAAAACTTTGATAGCATTCAACCAGCTGTCATTCATTTTGTTATCAATAAAAGTGCTATTGACGCCCTAATTGTGGGTCTAAGTGGCCCTAATTGTGGGCCCTAGTAGTGTTCGCAAGCACAACTGCTGAGCGTGATATCCTGGGTTCGATTCTCGGGTCGGGCAAAAGTTATAGTTCCTGTAATGAAATTCTCAGTAGCAGCACGGAGTTTGGAACTGTGCCCGGTAGTTGGCAATAGGCTCGCCCCCTATGACGTGGGACTTAATAACAGGATTAACGAAATGTGGGTGTACAATAGTACACCTCTGGCTAACCCTTCGGGGAATACAGACGTGGTGCTATGTTATGACACTAAACCCCGAGTGGGTGCATGCGGTCGGTGACTCCAGTCACCATTATGATAAAATACGAGATGCATTCCTATAAACGTAAATATCTTAGATCAGTAATTATACAACCGATCATTAAAAGAGCTATAGTTGCTTAATGATGCTTATTATTTTCGAATTCATTTAAGCCAGCTACCATTTACAAATTAATGCTAAGAGATATTAAAATATGTTTTGCAAATGTTTTTGAGAGTTTCACAGTCACAAGTCAGGTCAGTCATCTGGCACAGACTTCAATAGTCTTCAACTACTATATTGTAACAATAAACATTTATTATTTGCTTTTTAGTTAGTGTTGCTTTTTAGTTTTCGAAGTCGGTGTTTTTGTTTGTTAAAAAATTTAATTATTTTACAATTTTGAGTGATGGGTAGACCTAGTAAGGTCGCTTCTTTTGAAAAACGTTGCAAATGTCGTAGGGTATGTTGCCCTAAGTTGAGTAAAACCTTAGACGATATTGCACTTTGTAATTTAGAACCAAATAAATTACTTAGCCGACCACATGATGAAAAGACATTACGAGAAATGGAACAATTAAGACGATTGTAGCTAATACAGTGATAGTATTAGCTACAATCGCGGTAAATACATTTAGCGGTTTAAAATGAGTCCAAACTCGAGGGTTTTCCAACTTCGAGGTTTACTAGTAGCTACTGAAGAGTTCAACTATCTATCTCCTGGCTCCAGCATCAGACCCTCTATACCAAATGTTATATACGGGATTTATCAAAATATGTGGAGAGATCCCAAACTTGGAAGTTTCATTCCCTAACTCTCTACCGTTGAGGAGTACTATGACATCCATCATCAACTCAGCATCATGAAATTATGATTTTCAGACGCTAACATCTGATTTATTAAGAAAAACCTTTTGCTGAAGGGAACCACAAACCAAAACGTCATCTGTGTATATATTTTTTGTTTTTGTTAATTTTTTCAAAAAGCGCTTAATCAATTTCGATAAAATTTATATGGGACTACCTCTGTAAGTATGACCCACCAAACAAAAAAAGAATCATCAAAATCAATTCATAATTGGCGGAATAAAGGCGTAACAAACATACAAAAAAAAATACATACAGTCGAATCGAGAACCTCCTCCTTTTTGAAGTCGGTTAAAAAAGGACTTTCAAGAGCGTTACCTCCTTCCCCAGGACTTCAGTCATCCGCATAATAGTAATTGCTATGTGCACTTCGAAACCGGTTATTTGGGGAATGGAATCTGGGAGACTGTATTTGGTATCGAATCTCGGGTGGCTGGCCCAGTACTTGCATGGAGTGACCGCGATTATAACTCGTGGCAAGTAGTTCGCACACTTCCTTCGAGGAGGCTTAATTTTCTTGTGTACTTTCCTCCAGTCTCTCATGGTACAAAACTATTCAGCGGAATCAAAAAATGAAAAAGCAAATAATTATTTGCTTGCCACCTGTGCTCTCTTGAAAATTGTAAAAACATTTTTAAGATGTTTTTTCATTTATTTTTTTCAAGATTTTGTTATAATTGCTGTCACTTTATAATTTATTGCTTTCCTGTGTGTTCGTAATATGTGGAGTGACTCAAAACAATTATGGTATCTGTTAAGCAAAAGAAGAAGATCAAAAAGTAGATTGAGGAGGTTGCAAAACCAGTATTTGTTTGCATAAATTACGAATTATGATGATCAATTTAAATTACTCACTTCGTGATAGATCCTTCGCATGCAGCACCATACTTGAGATAGCCGACGACACCAATTGTTACATGACGATAATTATAGCCATGCTGGTGAAAAAAATCTTTCGGGTTCTCTATGTTCGGTTCAAGCGACAGCATCTGCCTTATTCATATCTGGTGACAAAATGGCGTATAGGACAATATTCGACGAATACTGGGATCTTGTGGTCCTCTAAAAGTAAACTTATCATCGTAACTACAGGATCGTCTTCTATTAAGTAAAGAATATAAGATTTACTCCCATTCTATACATTATAATAAAATTATAACAGGCCGAGGTCTGTGCATTATAGATATTGAAGAAAAACTAATGTGGTCTTTATTAGAGCAACAGAAGCCAAAACAAAACATTTTAGAATTTTTGTGTCTGTCTGTCTGTACGTTTGTACACGCATCACGCAAAAACTACTGCACGGAATTGAATGCAGTTTTCACCGATGCTAGAGGTCTAACTTAAAATATATGCTCCATTTTACCGCAGGAAAATATCAGATTCTAAATTCCATGTACGAAGTAGCGGGAAAAAGCTAGTAAGACATACAAGGTAGACACTATAGACAGGCACCATATATGTACATTACAATGCAGAAGGTGCCAGCTATAGGATATAAGATTATATTTCGCATTGACGTTTGCATATCGTAAAATCCGACTGATACTGTTGTCTGTTGCTGTGTGTCACATCCCACTACTGGGCAAAGGCCTCCCCCCTGATTTCCAGGTCGTTCTGTTCTGTGCCAAAGATGACCTCTTCCAAGATGACGTCTTTTTCAAATGTGTCCAGTTCGTCCCGCGATCTCTTTCGCGGTCTACCGCCCTGCCCAAGCACGGAGGGCCGGCCTGCTCTGCCAACTTCGTTCATTTCATGCAAGACATGTCGCCACGCTCATGCTTGCACATCCAGTAGATCACACGCAAATTTACACGTTACATAACCTACATACAGTATACAAAAAGATGTAAGTTGAAGTGCTACTCACGAGTATTTGTATGCAGTAATTGATCAACAGTCCCATCAATACGTTGGAAATACCGCATGCTGGCAGAATAACTCCCTCACTCTATTATTAAATTGACTTGTATGTGCCAAGATATATCTCATTGTTATGGTCCTTCTCCGAATTATTTGTTCAAGTTCAAATTCTCCTTATAAATTAAATGTCACTGTCATTGTTAATACTATTTTTTGTGATAACCGTCATCTATGTTTTCTATCAGCGAAGGTTATAATTTATATGTAACCTCAGGAGCCTCGAACGTATTGGTATTAAGTATAAGTTTATGGAGTACTTTATTCTCAGAACAATAACCAAGCTTTTTCTATATATTCCCTATAAATGGAAGAAGAAGTTCCAGTATCAACGTTCCTGCAGCCTACGGTCTGTGCCTCTCCTGCATGCTTACGAGGCCGCCCTGCGCCCTCACCTCTCGCCCATAAATTCGCCAGGATGTTCAAGAGTGGAAAGCAGGCCTTCTGGCTTAGACAATATCCAATCTATATTCAATCGATAGGAGAAATGTCCCAGAATATATGTGAATGACATAAGGCTATAAATATCCTTTCTGTTGCAGCAGTTGAAGCAGACATTTCTGTACGGGTGATAAGTTTTTGTTCTGCACAGCTGCCATTAAAATTTCTTTGATGTTAGAAAATTCGTCCTAAAGCACGTCCTTGTGTTTTTTGATTATAATGATGTCAAAGTTCATCAAACTAAGTATCATTTTGCAGAGATTACCCAAAATTGGGATATTTAGCGTCCCGATTATGGGTAAATCGGCACGTGTCCAATAGCCCCTGGAAATCGCGAACGCGCTTTTCGGGACACCTGGCAACGCTAGTGTCGATACTCATGGAGGTTGCCTCAGTAGGAACATTAACAGTCTGATATTATCTAAAATGAGAGTTTATTAATAATTTAAACCAAAAAATATATAAAAAGACAGAATTTAAAAATATTTATTGATAAAAAAAATTTACTAACATTGAACATTAATTAGAACGCCCATGGTAGGTACATAATCAAACGCAAACAATATTAACCAATACAAAATAATAAAAAATATAAAACTTAAAATTCCTTCTTTGTTATAAAATGGGATCAAATTTTTTTGTTAATATCAAACTCCAGTTAGATCGCCGAAAGTACATATTTAAATGCAAACATTATTTACTAATATGCTTCATAAATCTCGTTTACGCTGGTGTAGACACCGGAGAATAGACAGAAGGTACCAAATAGTATGATGAAGATGTCTAAAAATAACTTGTAGCGGCCGACGCCATACTGATCTGGGTAGTAGATGCCCAAGTCCATGACAGCAGGGAACACGATAGCCACGAGTGATAGACACAGCGCCCCCACCAGCCCGATGAACGGACCCAGTTTAGGCGCTGCCACGGCAACCCCGACTAGAAGACACAAACAAAATCTATTATAATCATGTATAAACGTCACATGTTCACAGTGTAAATATCTTTATGAGGCTAACTGCACTAAATTAAGACCGGTTAGATCTTATATGTTACGATAATTATGAGCACTTTGATTGTAACAAATTATAAATGATTAGACTTGTTTGCACTATATTCGAATAATTTTGCTGTGCTCACGAGAATGAGAACCTAGGGTTTTACGGTCAAATTAAACATTATAGCTGTTCAAATGTATCTGGCGCTGACTTTACCCACAGAATGCAGGGGTCTGAGTGGAGGGACCAGTACTTACATGGAATGGTAGCGCATATAAATCGTATCGCATAGTCAGCAACCTTCCTGTTACCAGGCTTAAATCTTTTCTGAGATTTCCGCCAGAGAATTTCCCACGCTACATAGTTTTGCAGCGGATATGACATGTATAGGGCCAAACCGAATACAATCTTCGCCGTCTGCGCTTTTCTGTAAAATATGGATGTTAGATTTTCTATCTCTACCGCTACTCTTGTTTTTTAGGGTCGGCTCAGCCATTTAACTAGATTAGTTTCAGTATCTTTATTTAACATGGAGCGACAGCCATCTAATTTCCACCATTAGGAGTTACTGATACTAGACGGTTTGTCGGAATTTCTTGGCTGCTGACACCCTTAATGACATTTAGGATCTACGATGTTGTTTGGCATGTTTTCCACAAGACACGGTGGTGTCTTGATTTTTGTACGGTTACCCACCCAAGGTTTGACTGCAGCAAGCGTTGTTAAACTTACAGATGGGCTGATTTACATGGCAGCTATGTAGCTACGAGCCCCACTGGTAATCAATTATAAAAATTATAAAATGATTTTATGATTATAAAACACTTACTTTTGATCTGCCGGAAGATTCAGTGTAATAGATCCTTGGGATTCAGGACCATACTTAAGATAGCCAACAAAGCCTAGTAATATGTATAAGATGGTAATGAGAGTCATGCCGATGCTGAAGAGTCCGAAAATCCCCGAGAACTGTTTGGGTTTTCCCATGTTGTATTCGAGCGCCAACATCTGTGAACATAAAAATTACGTCAGTACGCGCGGACGCGTGCACGTCCACTTTCCTCCCCAGTATACTTACAATTCCCGGGGCTTCCAGTGCGAATAAGACAATACCAATAAATATTGGAATCCCTTGTATTCCTTTAAACTGTATCTTATCCTCTTCAACGATTATATCGTTTTCAATTAAGTAGAAGAACACGAGAATCACTCCGAATATAGTACAAACGTTAGAGGCCGAGGACAAAGGCGCCATCCATTTCAGATTCTTAACAAAGCAAGCGGCGGCGGCTAATGGATAAAGGCAGCAAATGATATTCCGCACTGAAGTTCCGTGGTCATAAAAGTCAAGTACCTGTAGACAGAAATATGTGAAAAGTAGTGTATGGAGGCGCATCAAAACCACCACCACACATGTTGTCATTTACCTGTTTTACATTTTCGGCGACGAACACGAAGTAGATGGCGCAGGCACCAATCTGCCAGATGAAGAGCATAACATCCACCCCATGCCCAAATATTTTGGCGCTCCACCGCATGAACGGGGGGCCGGACTTTACCGCAATTTCTATGCTTTCCAGGTAGGTCAAGTAGCCGACCTTACGCTTTTTGCATACCTCGTACATTGCGTAGATCTACATGCAAAAACGTATATATAAATACACGTATTTATAAACTAGTTACAATATACAAAAAAACAATTATGTGTTAGTTTTACTAACCAGCAATTGTATGCAATACGTGGCAAATATAGCGATTAATATGGTGCCAATGATTCCAATTATAACTCCCATGCGCATCATGGCATTGGGCATGGCAAGCAGGCCTGCTCCCAATGCACCCTTCAGCATATGCGTCATGGTCTCTGCATACCTGTCAGCCTCAATCAATCATAATATCATAAGATTAATATAGTTAACATAAATGAGAAAAGTGAGCGTGGGTCAGGACTGCGTCGGCTAAATAATTGAATAACATCTAAACGATAACCGATAACCTGAAGAACTTAACAGACAGACTAGAGTTGGAAGACACACCACTCAAACCAGATGTGAAGCTTTCAGAGCTCAATTCAGCTCATCGCAATTAATTGCTGGATAAAGTCTAAGTTGGTGGATAAGAGTTGATTGTATAATCTGTTTAACAAAATTAAATATAACATATTACGTGGTGGGCTTCGCAACTTTGCGATGATCATGCGGGTCATAATTCTCTTCGCCTTCACCTGCAACAACAGACAAATAATATATAATGTGACAAAGAGGTACGGTGTAGGACACCGGACCTGAAGCAGTGGGTGTGAGGTATTAGATGTAAGTTGGTATTCACCTCCAGCAATCGTCCCCACGTACCCCGCCACATACCGCAGGACGAACATTTTGGTAGCGTCGCTTACTCGCTGCCGTGTAAATTATTTTTACCAAGCCAAATTCTATTTGAATGATAAAGACGGTCTGTAAAAAATAAAAATAAATGTCACTTGTCAGTACCGCTTTATTTTCATCCTATTAAAACACGTTATCGATGATTTTTACCAAAGAGGGTATAAAAATGGGTAGAGCTCGTTTGAAAGTCTGAAACGTGTGGAGAATGAGTATAACTATAAGAATTATTTATGTATACATTCTGTACGAAAAATTAAGGACGTGTGTTATCGCACTCATACCTGAAGACCGCGGAAAGGATACAATAGCTGCTTCTTGTGCCTATGTTGCTTTGCGCTGCAAGCCATGATACTGAAGACGAAAGATTGTCTTTGAAGTGAACTTATTAACTCTCCGGCATCGAAATATAGAACAGCTTAAACTTCATCTAACATCTTTGAAAAACTTGGTGAGGTCGTTTCATGCTAAAGTAACTTCATCATCATCCGTCTATCCTTTTCCCAACTAAATCGGGGTCGGTTTCCAATCTTACCGGTTGCTACTGAATATCATCATCATGTGTCATCTGTCCTCCGCCACCCAATTACTTGGAACTGATACCTATACTAGGGATAGGCTGGCTGTCACATTTTTTGAGCTTCTGACACCTGGTACCAAATGCTTAACGAGCTTTCCGAGGCACGGAGTGGTCTCGATGTGTCAAAAAGTGGTCCCTCATAGTAGAACTGACCGCGGCAAGCTCTTCTTTACCTTGCAGATCGGCCGATCTGCTGGTAGCTATGTAGCTACGCCCCTCTGTGTGTCGAACTATAGTATAAGTGTTAGAATGGTGTAAACTTTCAAAGTGTGATGTTGGATTTTTTGTTCTCATTTCACTCGGATAGATGTTCGACTCCGCTGCACTTTTTGGTAACCGCGTGATCAAAACCAAATTCGGCTTTGCGAGTTACGCGATGAGCGAAAACAGATTGCCGAGAATTGACAGGGTGTCGCCGTCGACGGATACGTCTAGGAGGACATCATCGTTATCATGATCATCATCACTTTTTGGTATGTTGCGAGTAGTCGCTATTGTGTGTTTGCTATACTTTATGATTAGTTAACATACGGCTACATTTGATTGTTAAATTGTGTTGACTACAACGTGACTCTCACTGGTACCTACTTTCCTTTGTATTATTAAAAATTACCATTGTTATATGTGAGCACTCCGTAGCCGGAAATTCTACATCTAATAGACGTGATAGCTGTCTGGCAGTTTGAGTTTGTCATGCTCACCTTAATGTCCTGATGATGGTGGCATTGTGCATCGAGTCGTTAGGCTTCCTGCAATATGGTTGAGCAAAGCGACGCGTTATACTCGTGAACGGGTGCCGTTTATTGGGACTGGTCAGCTCATAGCTGCCATGGCAATTTTATCAAAAGTAAATATTATATTCTTCATAATTATCAGGCTTGAGTTTCAGACCTACATATGCTAGACTCTTTTGAACTACATTGTACTCGCATAATTGTTGTTCGTGATCAATGTATAAATTGATATTGTATATATAATTTCGAGTTAAAAAGAGTAACCATGGAGTTTCTTGCCCGTTCTTCTCCATTGGAAATCAACACTTTGGAACGTGGCAACTAGAGCCTGACTATTCATAAGTGCCAGAAAATGGTTTACATGAATAAAAATATATAAGAATTTGAATTTGAACACTAAATCACTTGTAAAGCGTCAATGCGTAAATGTACTTTAAAGCGTCTAAAGCTTATTGATCGTAATCGCTCTTATATCTTTGAAGCGAAACCTTCTACATGTTTAGGCATCACTCACACTATATACTTGTTGCAATAACCCAAGTTCGCTTCTCTCATTATGCCCACTATCCTGTCGCACAGGTTTCGCTACTCGTCCTTCTATAAATAGTTACTCCAAAACCTACTACAAACGACTTAAATTCCCTGTAAGATAAAACGAAATGCACTTTAACCCGTTTCCTATAAAGTTTAAATTGCGAGGGCAAAGTTTTATTTATGTTTCGTTTTCGCTACTAGGTTATTACACGCACAGTGGCCCACTCGCAAGTGGAAGGAATGAATTCCTTACTGCTTGCACTTTCAATATAGCTTGTTTTATTAGACGATCCAGAATTGGTTCTGCGAATAGTGTTTACGACGAGACCAGCTAACTAAAATCATAACTTTAGCTGTTGATTTTCGAATGTATTTTTATGAAACATATTCTTGGAATAATTATTACACAGTAACGTAGTCTTGGTAAATGAGGACACCGCAATAAAGACGAAGGTTTTAAATTGCCACCCACACAGTGCCTCTGGGTGTCTCTGTCGGCTCTAAGGAAAGTTTGATTGAAGCCGGAGTAAAAGTTGAGAGCTTTTACTATGCTTTTCGAGTGCAGGTTCTCTGGCTGAAGCTTTCTACGACTTGTTTGACGCAGTGGTTGAGCGCTCTACTATTGCACTGCATGTAGCGGGCTCGATACCGATGGTAATAATATCGCCCACAGACAGTTATTTCGGGTTTAGATCTTTTTTGCATATGAAGGTTTTAAAGATGTAAGGAAAGGTTACATATTAATTAAATAAATACATTAAATCAAATGACTAACGATGGCGCAAAATCCTCGTACTCAAAAGGAACAAGTCATTCGTTCGAAATGAAATATGGACGATGTCCGTCTTCGAGACGTGTGCTTCCTTCCCTAAAATCGCCGTGTCATCTGTTGCTCTGTGGATCCGTAATTGAATAAAGACCCATTAAATCCTAGGATATTATGTCAGTTTTGAGCCGAGAGGGCGAGACGTCAGGCAGTGTATTTAAACTTTTTTAAACGTTGCCCCATATTACGATGTCTCCTATATCGTGGGTACAGTTAACAGACATACTCACACACACACGCACACCTAGACAAGGAACCATACCTATATCATACATACGTACGAATCCATAGATCATATAAATATTTTATTATTTATTTTCGTGTAGGATTCGAATCCACGACCTGTAGCGCAGAAAGCCTGTGCCTTAGCCACCACACCAACCATGCCGTTTCATTCAGGTCTCAAAGTATCAATCATTTCATTTTATTTGTAAAGTTGCATGTCGCAGGTTAAATCCCCGCACGGAAAAAATATTTGTATGGACTGTATAGATAGATGTTCTGGATCTGAGTGTATGTGCAGTGTCAATCATATAAGTGAGATAATACTTCAAGACAGAGCTCTACAAGAGAGCAAAGGAGCATGCTTCACAACGTCCATAGCTAGTTATGTCTGCAGAAGATATACTTTTCTCTTGAGGGCCAAGTAATATGGCGATCTATCTCTATTATATCTGGATATTTGATGACAGGGTTGGCGCAGTGGCTAAGCGATTAACTTTCTGCCCTACGTGTCGCAGGTTCCATCCTCGCACGGAACAAATATTAGTATGGTCCACAGATAGTAGTTTCGGGTCTGGTTGTGTTTGCATGTGACATGTGTGTTTGTAAACTGTAACCACGATACAGGAGAAATCCTAGAGAGGGGGACACGGTTTTTGAAAAAAAAGAAATTCATAATTTCCCCGTATGAGCGTAGGTACTAATGCTACAATCAAGATAGTTAAGTCAGCCGTAATAAGTGTTAAAATGTATTTTATAACTCACTAGCTTCCGCCCGCGGCTTCGCCCGCGTGATTTACGAACCGGTACATTTTCCCGAGATAAAACGTAGCCTATGTGCTATTCTAGACTATAATCTATCTTTGTGCCAAATTTCATCCAGATCCGTTCAGCCGTTCTGGCGTGAAAGAGTAACAAAGATCCATCCATCCTCACAAACTTTCACATTTATAATATTAGTAGGAAGTAGGAGTACGTACGATAGCTATGATAGTCATCTTAAAATAGTGTGTTGCTAGCCAACTGAACAAAAGTTACCGGAAATGTTTTCCCAAAAAAGAAGGTAAAATTTCCATAAAAAAATCTATTAATTCTCTGATCATAATGAAAAACCGTAGAATACGCTTAACTCAAGAGAGCCTAATAGGGCATTATTCTACAGTTCACGAAACAGGATCAAAGTGCCTTGAACAATATTCATAAAGAAAGTAGCTCAATCAAAGAATATAACCGACACAACAGAATTGCTTTATAACAACGAGTTTTATAAGATTTCCTCCTTTTATTTTCGTTTGTTTCATCTTTAGAGATTTGGTGTAATAAATAATTTTGTAAAGCTTTATTTTCAAAAACTAGTTTCTGCCTGCAGCTCCGCCCGCGTTTTCCCGGGATAAAATGTAGCCTATCTGCTATTCCAGACTATAATCTATCTCTGTGCCAAATTTCATCCAGATCCGTTCGGCCTTGCGTGAAAGAGTAACAAACATACAAGTACATATGTACATCCGTTCATCCTCACAAACTTTCGCATTTATATTTATAGTAGGATAGGACAGGAAAGGATGGTAGGATATTGATATAGTTCTGACAACAAACAATTTTCTTAGATCTAAAATCTAATGGTAAAATCTATCTTATAAAATTGCCTTTTATATTCGACCGTATCAATTTTTAAGTTTGAACATTATTGAGGTTCTTTAAAAAGTTTGTCAAAGAGTATATACCTCTGTAGTCATTACAAATATTTTATTTTTAATTTTCTTCTATTACGTCAGTTGCGAGCATAGTCTTAGGATTCCGCTTACTCTAAATCTATGGTTGCGAGCGGCATTCGCAATGTCAAATCGCTCGATTTGACATTTGACATTGGCAGTATGAACGTAAACAAACTCACATTCGTATTTATAATATTAGTTAGGATTCCGGTTCCCGTGGAAATAAAATATAGCCTATTTAAATCGCTGATAACGTAGCTTTCCATCGGTGAAAGAATTTTTAAAATCGGTTAAATGGTTTAGGCGTGAAAGCGTCATAAATAAACAAACAAATAAACTCACTTTCGCATTTATAATATTAGTAAGGATTAGGATGAAAGAATTTGTCAGAAGACACTGGCACATCTATTTACATTTTATGAAAAAAAATCAAATTTATAAAAGCATCATCACGCCTGTATTCCCCGAAGGGTTAGGCACAGGTGTACTATCGTACCTCTACATTTCGCTGATACCGTTATTAAGTCCCATATACGGGGCAAGCCTACTGCCATTTACCGGGCACAGTTCCAGACTCCATTCTGCTACTATATAATACAGAAAATCTCAATAACACTTTGGTCGACCGGGGAATCAAACCCAGGGCTTCATACTCAGCAGTCGCGCTTGCGACTATGACACCAATGAGGCAGCAAAAAAATAAAACAAAAATATAAAAGTATGGTCAAAAAAAAACTGTAGCCAAACCAACTTCCAACATACTTATAATAAGTTAATCGTGTGGCAACGGTAAAAACTTCGGTAGCTGATCATCTGGTCTGGGCCTATTGACTGGTTCTATGAATTGCCCTAATTTCAGTTTGATGAATCTATTATTTAATGGCAAAAGGGAGCCGTTAGCGACCGCCTACCGACATAAGGTAATATAGAAAATTGACGATTCCAAGAAGCACTTATTAAATAATACTTTTGTGGATATTATGGACACGTGTATCTATTATTTCGTGGTTTTTATTTTTCTTCTTCCGTCGAGTATGCACGAGCTATCTTCTGCTGTAGTTGAAAGATTAGCGACTCAGCAATTGTACCATCGAAGCCAACTGCCTAGGATGCGACACGCAATCTTAGTTTAAAAAAAAAAACCAATAATACTTTGCCTGTCTTAGAATCGAACATTCATAGGATCATATTCTAAGTAGGTAGTACCAGTACATAGATTTCTGTTTTCTGTATTTGTACATTTGTTTTTATTAAGAAGGAACCAAGTCAATTTTTTTTCAACGTTGACCCACACTATGTTTTCTCCTGTATCGTGGGTACAGTTTACAAACATACATGTTACATGCACAAACAATTAGACCCGCAACAACTATCTGTAGATCATACAACACGTAGCGTAGAACGCTAATCGCTTAGCCACTGCGCCAACCGTGTCGTCAAATTATTTCTTTTTTCTGTTTCAATAGCCGTTTTTGTAAATAATTTTCTCAGTAAGAAAGCGCACGTATTATGTGATCTTTACTCCTTGTACTCCTGTATTAAACCTATTTATAATTCCATAGGATTCTCCTTGGTTGGTCAGCAACCGCTTCGGCGCTTTTACACAACCATGGTCTAGGATGCACCACGCAATCTAAGTTTTCTCTTCAAAATTATTGTGAGGGGAGACAAATCCTGGAGTACTTTTAAGTAGTCTGTGATTTTTTCGATTCGATTCATCTGCAAAATTAAGACGGTAATTTTTTTCATTTAAATTCTTTTCCCAATCATACATATATTTAATGGTTAGTTATTATATCGTGTTTCACGTTTCGTTACTCAGGAGCCCTCCCTATTCGCGCCCGTAATATAATAATAGTTTATTTTCTCAAAAATATATCTTACGTTTCTATTAACTATGGTTTAAATATGTTTAATGATACTATAAGTAGTAGGATTTTCGTCAAAGTACTTTTTGCTTGAGACTGGAAAACGAGCGCTGAGCCCGTTTGTAAAACCTTTCGCAACAGTCTTAAGTTCTAATTACCAGACCTAGACGCAAAAACAGCTCTTAATAAAATCTTTGATAAACACCAAGTAGAACGATTTATTCTGAATAAGGGTTTTGCAGTTTCTGAGTTCGAAAGATATTTAAAAAAAAATGTAAAAAGTTTTTGAGAGCAAAGAGTTTTATGTTTACAAGTACGAAACTCAGAAACTCATTATAGCCCGCTTTTGTTTTCGTTGACGTCAGAAAAGTTTTAATGGGCCCATTTTGAAAATGATCCTCGAACTAAATAATCCTGAATTTGTGTATACCGTAAAATTTTTTAGGATTCACGTGATAAAATATTTTATCATTTTAACACCAAACTTAAAATAATTGTAATAGAGTCGTTTTAGGCTTAACAAGTAAATTATCTAAAAGTAGAAGCGGCATTTTCAACTCAAATATGTTTCACAAGTGTCTGATTAGTAAAACTCACTGAAAAAGTCTATAATTCATAAACATATCGATTTAGTACCTGTAATTTTATCTGTTTAGTTACAAACGTAACTCATCTATTTTTATCTGTTTGATTTGTATCGGACAATTTATCAGCAAGTGGTGACTATCACTTTTCTTTATACCTAGGAAGGTAAAGTTATTTTATACTACCAAGCCTGCAATAACTGGTTTGATTTTGATGTCCGAAAGGTTTACAATTCTACACGTGCGCAATAGTAACCAAAAAGATAAGAGACGGGCACTGATTTTTTAAAAAACGAATATACGTCAAAAACAGAGGGACATCAGAGGCAGTATGGTTATACCTCACACACTGGGTAAGGTACTGTGGGGGAGGCGGAATCAAACTGCTGTTAGAATATTTGAATACTGTAATATCTGCTACGAGTTCCAAGATACAATTCCTTATTATTTCAATTCAACGTCCATCACTTAATTACATAATATTGACGTTCCTTCAAATACTTTATTTCTTTTTCATCTTGATATATAAAACCTCTACAGTACCTATATAACTAAGGCACCCCTCGCTGATTCTCTGCTTTCATTCTTGAGTTTTGATGACGTCAAAAGAAAGCGGTCCTCCATTCTGCCAACTTCCGTGCTGTCTGGTATGCCTGCAGTGGCGTGCGGTGCATAAAGACAGAAAGACACTGCCTACCCTACATAACTCATAATCAGATAAATATTTATTATAAGATATTTGTGGTGTCAACCAATACCAACATGCAGTAGGTATTATTTGTAAGGTTAAAAAAAACATCCTACCCTGTATGAAAACTCTGTGCACGCCGCTGTATGCCTGTATATACAGGGTGCCTATTAAACGAATAAAGGACTGTCCATAGGACCTACTGGGGGTAGGTCCTATGGAAAGTCCTTTGGAACCGTACACCTAGAATCACAACGTTTTGAAAGAGCCTGTATAGGCCTACTCGAAATCAAAATATTTAACTTTGACTTTTGACTTAAAAATTAAATAACTAGTGGGTGCTACTAATAACGCCGTTCTCGTAGCTACCTTCTGGGCTGGGACTATTTGTGTAGATTGCAATCAACTCGCTAAGAAGAAGAGGAAAAATGATAATAACAAAAAAAAAATGCAAATAAAATATAATATAAACATGTTATTTTTTACATCACATAATATAATATGACGCATGCATCCCCGAAGGTTTAAGCAGAGGTGTGCTGCTGTATATCCAAATTTCGTTGATGCCGTTATTGAGTTCCATGTAATAGGGGGCGAGCTTTATTCCATCTACTTACCAGGCACAATTCCTTACACCGAGCTGCTACCGACAATTGTCTAAGAGAAAAACCTGATAACAGTTTGCCCGACCAGGGATCGAACCCAGGACCTCACGCTCAGCAGCCGCACTTGCGACCACTAGACTAATGAGGCAGTCTGACACAAGTAAAAGTTCGTGTTAATCGGCTGATATTGTCCTAAACGTCTGTAATTGTTGGTGCAGTTGGGCCTAAGGATCTGACTGCGCACAACAAGTTATTTCATACATAATGGTATGGCGATTTTGCTAATATTATGTGCAGTTTGAATGAAGTAACTTTGCAATTATTGCGCAAAGCAAAGAGCAAAACGCAGTATGAAAATGATTAATGGTTGAACTCCAGTCAGCGAAATAATTAGATGAACTCTTCGTAATACTGAAATTAATTTATCAAAGAAAATAATGTATTTCTTAACTTACCAATATACTAGTCGATAAAGTTACGCTTTTATATAGTAGATATTAAGTTAGAATTAAGTTTAACCAAGATTTCGTTCATAAACAATCTTATCAAAAGCTTATACAATGATCAGCTGGTGCTGCATGATACTCTATCATAAAATACTATGGTAAAGAAAGGAGGTCGATTACACACACACACTCTTTCCACACACACGTAACACCGATGCACAAAATAGCATCACACCTGTAAATGTGTATGTTCTACACCCACATTTCGAGTACGAGGCGAACCTACTGCCATCTAATGGGCATAATTTCAAACTCCGAACTATTTAGTGAGAAGTTTGGAAAAACCCAATAATACTTTGCCTGTATTATAATCAAACATTCATAGGATCATATTCTAAGCAGGCTCATCGATTTTTCTGTTAACTACATTTGTTTAACATCTAAAGGAACCAAGTCAATTATTCCTATTTTCTGCTTCAATAGCCGTTTTTGTAAATTATTTTCTCAGTTAGAAAGCGCACGTATTATGTGAGCTTTGCTCCTTCCAATCTTGCATTAAACCTATTTATAATCCCATAGAATTCTCCTTGGTTGGTCAGCAACTGCTTCGGCGCTTTTACACAACCATAATTGCATATTTGAATATCCCACACATGTTATAAAGGGAATTGCTATGCTTTTTAATGATAATCCATTGAACAGGCAATCAAAATTGTGGTTTTACGTAATATTTCCAATTAATAAGGATATAATTGCATTTCAAAGTCATTGGCATTTGGCATTCAAGCTACAATTTATCCGTATTTTATCCAGTAAGAATGCGATATTTGATCTGGTACAGTATGACTATTTACGATTGTATAGAAAAACTTCGTCCATGTGTATTTTTGTCTGGATGTCGACAACAGCGCCACCTACCAAGTCCAACTACAGCTAAGACCCATCCAGATAAACCCATAAGTACAAAAAAAAAATACATCAAAATCGATAAAGAGGAGAATTACGAAACACACACACCAGAATTTATACATATATATAAATTCTATATCCTTTGTCATTATTTATATTAGAAGTAAAAGTAATAATAACAAACAAAACAATAACGTAGTTAAGTAATGTAATAGATTTTCAAAGAAAATTCAATTAAGGTAACCTAAATCCTGACCTGAATAGAAATTGTAATGTTTTATATCAAAACGTTTTAATGAAAGCCAAATATTAATTTGTACTACAGCACTATTGTTTTACGCTATTATTACACGCTATACTGTAGGAGTGTTGTCTTCAAGGAACTTGAGTTAGATATTTTTGTTTTCCTTAATAGTTAAGAGAAATGGACATTGTTCTTTCATACTTCTTCCAACTTTATGTACATAGCAAAATTGTTAAAAGCAATTTTAAAAGAGTATCCATAGAATTTCTTGCCGGTTCTTCTAGTATAGTCTAGTCTTGTAACGTTTCAAAAGTGCCTGTAATAGGTTTATTTGAAATAAAGACAATTTTATCTTCTATCTAACAATTTAAGCCGTGTTTTTCGATGAATTCGTTGAAACACTAATCATCGTTTTACAATATTTTAAAGTATTCCTTGTAGCACTTTTGTTTATTATATTTCATTTTCAAAACTCTACAATACTCCAATTAAATTGATTTATTGTATTTATTAAATACTCTCTTAGATTAAATTGTAGCCTAGTTTGTATGCGTCGCGTCGGTGAGACGTGATGTATAAACAATATTTAAACAATGTTTTCTCCAAATGAATATTTCCTATTCAATTGATTATGACTCTGTTTCAATAATTATGTTAAGTACGTCAATTTGTATTGAAATCGACACCTTGATCTAAATAGGCTAAGCATTTCTTGGGCTAGTATTTATAATACATAGGGTATTTCAGTCGTGGCATACGCCACTTGTCACCTTTATTTCAGTTTTTTGGCATCACGCCACGCCATTTAGGCATATGTCAATTTCGATCGTAACAATGTAAGTATACGTATGATTTTTTTTTTGAAAATATACGTAACCTAATTGATAAAATATAGGGATGTTACGGAGGTGGATTTATCGGAGGCGGAATCGGAGTCGGAGGTTCTCGTAGTGACCTCCGCGGAGTCGGAGGTGAATCGGAGTCGGAGTCGGAGCAAAGCTACGAATGTAAAATTTAAATAAATAAGAAAGAAAAACTTGTCGCAACTCGTTCACTCTTCGTTCATCAGTTGCAAAGAACACATGTACTCCGTCAGTTGTCAGTGTCACGTAGAAAGCGCTCAGTAGCGCTGCAGCGATAGCAAGTCATAACTTGTAACTCCGATATATACCTCCGTTTTGATATATCGGAACCGGAGCCGGATTCGGAGGTGTAATTTTAATCGGAGGTTCCGACATATCGGATTCGGAGTCGAAGCTCCGTAACATCCCTAATAAAATATAAACAAACGATTTGAACTACACATTATCTGTTGAGCCAACGAACCCATGACCGTACGCGTGTGTTTGTGTATATAAATATAATAGATGAGAACTGGAACAGAATTTGGTTGGGTCATGGTTGTTAAACGAGTGTCTTTACCCTGAGCGGGTTGGTTCCCGTTACGTCGAGCGAGGAAAGCTTAAAGACTGGCTGCATTCCGACTCTCGTTTTATTTGTCTATCCGATGTTACGTCAGACAGGTCGTTAGCCCACTACGCCGCGTTTTTACATCGAATCGGGTCGAAAATTTGGGTTGAACTCGACTATATCGGCCGTTTGTTCACCTCTCTAGGTCGCGTTCGAATGGACGACTCACCACACAACTATAACGTATAAATGTGTACTATGATTATGTTGTATTGTAGATCTATCATTGACTAGCGTTTACGATGAAATATATATATATATATTATTAGGTTTTGATCATATTTTTATTTTGTAGTATGTATTCCACTTACGTTTACGTTTTTTACACAAGAATATTTTTAGCAATAGTCTTACTACACAAAAGGCTGTGGCCTATTTCTGCCGATGTTAAAATACTTATATCATCTCGCTAACATTAATTATTATGATCGTTTGACATTTCAACATTTAATACACGCATCTTTTGACGTTGATAGAGCTGAGACTTGTGACGATATGAAATCGACTAAACTTGCTACCTCACTAAATATACATTTGGCAATGGCATAAGTAGACATACAGCCAAGTGCCATTAGGTTTGCATTAGGCTCATGATACTATAGAGATCGTGAACAAGAATAATTGGTTATTTAGGTAACATTACAAAATTTCGAACAAAGATATAGGTACTTAGGAAAAAGAACAGAGTCTCTAGGCATACCAAGATGAAGTATGGAAAATAACTCAGACTTTAACTGAGAGGAATTTATTGGGTTTTATATAATTTTTTTAGTATAGGCACCAACCTATATTATTTTATAGAGTTTTGAAATGTTACATTGTTCAACTATGTATATTAATAATATGACAAATTACTTACGAAAAAATCATATCATATTATAAGGTAACACTTGGACAGTAATTAGAAAAAAAATGTAGTAGTACGAGATATCTTGGCGATTTTTCTACATAAACTGTAAATTTTGAGATTACAACGAAAACAAAAAAATAAAAACTTCGTGGTACATCACTAATTATTTGTCCTGAAGATGTCGTAAAATAGCGGCGAGAGATTGTGTATACAGTAAAAAAAATAAAATGAATCATTGGACATCTAACAAAATCAATGCGAGACATATTCGTACTAGCTTCGACGGCACGGTTGGCGCAGTGGTTGAGCGATCGACCGCTGCGCTACGTGTTGCGAATTCGATTCCCGCACGAAGCAAATATTTGTATGATCTATAGATAGTTGTTTCCGGTCTGATTGTGTGTGTATGTGACATGTATGTTTGTAAACTGTACCCACGATACAGGAGAAATCCTAGTGTGGGGAAACGTTTATAAAAAAAAAAGCTATACTCTGAGAGCCACATGAACTCATGTCTAGTTTCATAAACTACTCAAATTTACGCACATTTGTAGTAAACTGTCGCAGCTCTTCAATCGCTACGTATTCGCACACTGACCCAATGATGGACGAGTTTCGTTTAAAAAGGAAATCCTACTTGTGCTCGCAACCGATACGCGAGTCTAGCGACGCATTTGTAACTACAATTTGTTACAATTACAATTATTACAATATGATGTTTGGTAGACATTATTGGCCGCAAGCGCGACTGAGAGTCCTGAGTTCGATTTACGGGTCGCGTAAAATGTTATTGGGTTTTTCTGTATGGAAATTGTCAGTAGCAGCACGGAGGCTGGAACTGTGCCCTGTGGCAATAGGCTCGCCCACTATTACATGAGACTCAATAACGGCATCGCCGAAATGTGGGTGTACAATAGTACACCTCTGCCTAACCCTTCGGGGAATATAGGCGTGATGCTATGTTATGTTATGGTGTCTGGTAGAAGGAAAAGGAGGTAAACTTTTAAGACATCTCTATGGAAAGGCAAATTCATAATAAAAAAAAAAATCTTCTTTCTTTAAACTGCCTCATTAGCTAAGGGATCGCGAGAAAGTCTGCTGAGCTTGAAGTCCATTTCAATTTCTCGGGTCTCACAAAATATTATCAGGATTTTTTGTTTAGAAAATTTTCAGCAGCAGCTCGGAGTAAGGAACTGTGCCTGGTCGATGGTAATAGGGTCACCCCTTATATAAGTAACACGGCACTTAATCAGGCTCGCCCCTTATAACACGACACTTAATCAAAGCATCAGCAAAAAGTGGGTGCAAGATAGTATGCCTCTGTATATCTGCGTCTGGTGATCTCGCCAGCAAGAACATGCTTAAAAGTAGTTAGTGCTTGAGTTGTACTTAAACTCAATATATGAAGTTTTCCTCATTTTCTCTTTGATACTTCAACCGTCTAAAGCTCGTTGTGATAGAAACACTTCAAAACGTTCAGTAACCACAACCCAAAATTGATAAGAAACATCCAAGACTGCCTATTCACCTCCCTGTTTTATAACTTTGTGTATTTTGTATTGATTATTTATCTTATAGGTCTATATCCTTCTCGAGATCCCCGGCTACCTGTCTGTAAAATTTCTTAACGATCGGTTCAGTGGTTAAGTCTGAGGTAACAAACATACAAACAGAGTTACTTTCGTATTTATAATAGTGTAGATAAAGAGTTTCAACCTTCCCATATTTACGTGGAATCATTATCATCTGCCTAGCCTTTTACAAACTATCGGTCGGCTCCCAGTCTAACTAGTGCGGCATTTTACATAGAACAACTGCCATCTAACCTCCGCCACCACTTGGAAACACTAATATCCTAACATAAAACTGGTTGTCAGACTTTTTGAGCTGCTGACTTCCGTAACGACTGTCATGATTTCGTACGACACTCGGGACCAACTTCCTTACGTACTTTCTAAGCCACGGACGGGTCTATGTGTGAAGAGTGGTCTCCAATCCCAGGACTGACCGCAGCTAGCACTGCTTAACCGTGAAAATCGACTAATATAGGCGGTAGCTATGTTAACACGAGTCCTTCAATTTCCATGTTAACATGTTTCCATGTGAAATCTATATAAATAAAAATGAATCGCCAAATGTGTTGCTAAGCGCATAACTTCCGAACGGCTGTATTTATTTGGCTAATTCTTTTTTTGTTGTGTTTGTAATTGTCAAGAGAAGGTTTTTATGTTAGATTTTTTTTGGAAAATCCACCGGAATCATCGGAAATTCGAATGGTATTTTTGTATGAAGTTTTTCATTTTGTTCATTAGTAAATTGCACCGGTGCGAAGCCGGGGCGGGTCGCTAATACCTACTAAAAATAAAAACATTCGTTACACGTGTGTTCGTACTCGTTCTCTTATGACTAATTTACTGCCAATACAATAACTTCTGACTTTTGAAAAACAACGTCATTGACCTCATATCGGCGCCATGCCAAACAAATCACAAAAATATTTAATAATGAAGGTTTCAAACAACATCTGCTGAAAAAACAAACATAAATCATACTCCTTCGTAATTATACAATGGAAGTAAGCTTTCTGATGGTATGTACGTATTGATTAACGTTGGTGTGCATGTGTGGGAGGCGCGTGGGTGCGCAGGCGCCGGGGATGTGCCACTCGTTAGAGAACGCGACCTCTGCAGGTGATAATTGCGAAGCTTGTGCGAAAAAAGATTAAGTGCTACCTGACGTACGTTGCAAGCTGCAATTTATATCAAGTACGACGCGTCGGCCTGTCGTTCATTCTTTATGGTAAATATTAGTCTGCCCGACAGGGACTGCAATGACAAATTGTTGCTAACTGCTTAATTGATTACGGTTGTACATAAACGTAGTTCAATCGCCCATCATATTCTATCCACGGTTTTGTTGTTGTAGCACATGACTTATTCATATAAATAAATGGCAAAGTCCTCCTCGCTACTCTGTAAAATTCAAATCACAAATGTGATCAAAACTTTAATTTGCATCATCAAAAATCGAATAAGGTTCGCCAATGAGGGTTCGCCGGATACCAACACAAATTTTAATTATTACGGTACACACCATAATAAGGCAATTTAATATCAAATATTATGAGTCAGTCCCAAAAAGGTGGTTAATGAGTACGTTTATGAAAATGTCCAAATTATTCGACATCCTCCGCCCGGTTGTTGACCTAACATCTCAATGTTCTAAATCGAGTGGTTCGTACCTTTTGCGAAACAGAGGTCAATCGTCCGAAGGTATCTTCGCAAAGGGTACCGCAGACTTCCTTCACTGAGGGTCGGTCGCGAACAATCGCATGAAAACTCCTTATTATGGCTACGGGTTTTCAAGTTCCACGTGTAAATAGCTTGTTTGTACACAGTTACGACTGTTTGTTAGGTCGTTTACGTTCGTACGAAATGCGAAAATGTTTCTTTGACGTCCGACAGAAATATACAAACGTTTATGTCGCATTGTCCGGCCATGATGTGTTCAAGCCAATCAGAAGGCTTTTGTTGGCGTCGGCTTGGATCTTTACAAAGGACAAAGTTCTATAAACCATCAACCAAGTACACATTTGTGTGATCAAAAGTTGTTTGTAGCTTAAGACCACACAAGCCGCGTTCCTTTTTTAGCTTCTGTTCTTGATATCGAGCTGCGGAATAGACCTAAAGCTAACTTATGTGGGCTTTGTATTTCAAACATTTCAAATGTTTTCTTCAGCAACATACAATTTTGATGTCTGTTTGTTTGTATCTGTAAGTTCTCTATATTTTGTCTACTCTATTCTATTTAGCAGTGACTCTACTATGCATATCTTACTATCCAAAGACTTAGAATTCTGTATTATCACACCTGTGTCTTGAAGCTGGATAGGCATTGAAATTTATTACTAATTGCGAAATCTTCGCAACGAGCGGGCAATGAGGTCCGAATTCCTTAGTTTATCCAGTAAATTAATGATCAGCTATAACTTCTAAAGTGTAAAAGAATTCCTTGAAAAGAAATATTGTTTATTGTTTCTATAAAAGAAAAATTTGCATGCTATGTTTAATCATAGAAAAACATGTTTGCTCTGTCATGTATTGTAAGACCTTTTTATACCATGTTTTATGCAAATAAGTATTATTATTATTTTAAGTGAACTTTTTTTTTCTCAGCTTTTTGGCTGGTACTAACTTAATTTACGGGCTGGCGCCAAGTAAATGCAGTGTGTGGTGGGTAAAATTTATGTTGAGGGTGTGATATGTTGAGGAGTTATTTGATTTGCATCAATTTGCAAGAACTTTCTTACGAATCTACAGGTGTTAACGTTAATGTCGGGGTATTGTCGCGAGAAAAGATCATGCAGTTGTTGTCTGTAGATGGTCATGTCTGTTTCTAATCTAGTTATGTGATAGTAGGTACGCATGATAAATATGTTTACATCTTTGCTCCATCTCATGCGTACTCTTGGTTTCCCAGCTTTGGTGGACGCGGGCAAGAAGGCATTTGCCCCCCGCGTAACATTCAAAAATGGAATTACTGTTTCTCTAACTGACCTAAGAGAGGGTGATGGGGATATGGAAGGTGATGATGGAATGGAGGGTGTGTATGATATGGTACGTGGGCTAAATGGTTCTATTGGGCTATTGGTTCCGTCTGTCCGTCTGTCAATATCGGCTGTGGCATTTTCGGAAAATCCGGTGGGAGCCTGCCTGCTCAACTCCTCACCACTGACGGTTCGCATGCTGAGACACCCAGCGTCAGCTCCAGGTGTGCCCCGGCGATCGCCCCCGGGCAGCGGCCATATGCGTTTGTTCTTTGAACGTGTCCCCAATTTTTATTGGGTTACCCTTGCCCTGTTAGCCGTGTAAGTTTTCGTACAGTATAAATACTGTATACACGTCCGCCCCCCACGTGGACTTGGTTAAGGTTGGAATTTAGGGGGCTTATTATTATTTTATCGGTTTTTTTTATCTCTTCCTTTTGGGAAGGTGAACATTCCTCTTACGCGGGCCGGAGCCAAGCGCGAGAGGGGAAGATTAAATGGAATAAGTCGATGATAGTGTAGAAGATGATAGGAATTTTCTGGTGATGCGGCAGGTGTTAAGAATGGTGGCTTTCTGAAGCATGTGGAGAATATATCTAGGCATTTGTAACGTGTTCAAATTTAGAGCTAGGGATTTTGGTATGACGCCAGTGGACGAGAAAACGATGGGAACGATGTGGACAGTTTGTGATCTCCACTGTGTTTTTATTTCTATTGTAAGGTCTTGGTATTTACTTAATTTTTCTGAGATTGTAGTTTGTATGTTGTGTGAGTTTGGTATAGCTATATCGATCAGGTATACGATCGCATTTGCTTTGTCGTGTATGGTGATATCAGTACCTCTATCACGAGTTTTCTTACTATTTACTATCGTAGTAAAGTAAATTTTCATGATAACGATTTTAGTTCTTAACTTGGTTACATTAGGGATTAGGGTCGCTTATGTGACATATGTGTCATAGTAAAGTTTTGATTCACTATTTACTATATTATAGAGATGTCATGTTAGCGACTCCAATTCCTAATGTAACCAAGGTAAGCACTAAAATCACTTGCATGAAAATTTACATTTACTATGACAGTAAATAGTAAAAAAATCATAATAGAGCTGTACCTCTATTATGATTTTTTTACTATTTACTCTTGTATCCAGAGTTCGCATACTTGGAACTAAGCACCCCCTTAGCCATGAAGCCCTCGGCGTATGCTGTTCCACCTTAGCTTGGGTTGGATATCTCTTGGTCTGTCTTTTCAACTTACCTGTCCGGCATGAGTAGCTCTGCCGGCATAGCCCTAAGATCATTAAAGTGCGGAAGCTCCACCAAGACGAAGCAGTGTTAGGAGAAAGGTGAAAGGAGTATGGAGTTTTAGGAGATTGGGAATGGGAATGGGGAGGGGAGAGAAGATGGAGGAGATTGGGGCTGTTAGTTTGGGAAGGGTAATTATGTTTAGATGGAATATTATTAAAATGTACCTCCCGTAAAGGGGTGTTGTGCCTAGATGTGCAGGCTATACCTAAGTACCAGTACCTTGCTTCCTATAAGTCCCCCCACTACGTCAAGGTAGCCCCTTGGGGGGGGCAGTACCTTGCTTCCTATAAGCCCCACCACCACGTCAAGGTAGCCCCTTATTATTATAAAATAAATCATCTTAACGTGATCTTTCAAGTTTCAAGGAATCTAACTGACAACCTCAATAATTTTAATTTAAAAACTGTCATTTTAGCACAAAATGAGGCACCATGCTGCCAGAGTGTCTTAACAATCCTTATAATAATATTTTTCAGCTGCAATGTCACGGTTATTAATATTAAGAAAAAGTATTCGCTGCTGTCACAGCTTGGAATTAATCAGCTGTCTTGGAATTTCACGCATTGCGCTCGCGCATCCCGCCACTGAAAGTTTTACGCGCGTTACTTTTTATTCCCAACTTTACGCCACCGGTATTGAAATTTATTTTTAACTCGAACGAAAAAATATCTGTTTTCAACACATTTTTTAGCTTCACTAAAGTTTTTGGCACGAAAACGATGAAGGTATCTTAATTACGCTAAATAACGCAAATGTATCAAAATCAATATCAACAAAAAATAAGATTTCAAAACAGAACACGAATTAAAAGTATCAAAATATTTTCGTTGTAATTCCAACGATTATATGGTTGAGTTTTTCCCCCTAAGTGTTTCTGGCAATGATCGGGCGCCGGCGGAAGTTAAGATTGGCATCCCGGGCGACCACCTCTCGCCAACAAACCCATCTTTGTTTGGCCTTTAAACGAGGCTCTTTGAGCTGCAACACACCAATTTGATTATTTTTCACGACACATTTCAAAATATATTTTAATTGCCTTTTTATCGGATTGAACAAGTCTGTCTTATGAAAAATTAATTATTTAAGACAATATTTCAGTCTCTTACATCGTTTTTGTCTTTCAGTTGTTCTTTACTTCGTTGTCATAAATATCGTATAAAGCGTAGTGAAACGAAATTTGTTAGAGCGTGGTAACATACAATAGTTTGTGTCTCTACAAAATATCGTATCAAAATCGTTCTAGACTTTTAGAAAGGTGAGCCTATCTTTTAAAAACAAATTGCTTCGATTGCCTTGTTTTTGCTGTGTAGCCAGATTATGATTGACGTTTATTTTGTTTTTGACTACTATTTTATAGTTACAATCATTCTACATATTTTTAAATTAATTGAAGGTTGAAATTGAATATTTATATTATGTCTTTTAAAACTGATGACCTGTGTTATCACTTTTTTTACTTTGATTATTAATAAAAATAAATATATGTACAGCTGTTTGTTCCTTGACAGTTTCGGTACATCTATTTTAGAAAATTATTATATACATATATATAATTATTAGTTGTCTTTATTTTGTTTATTTTAGAACAATACTAATAAACCAATCTGTACCTATGTATAATTTTATAAGTTTGTTAGGTACATTAGAAAAGTAAAGTCTTAAAATTATTCAGTCTTAAAAATATCCGTTGTTCTTAAAATAAGTTCAGATTATATATATATCAAATATAATACTGAGTTTAAAAGTAATTGTTAGTACGATAAAAATAAAAATATAAGCCGACTCCAATAAAAGAACAAATTTATTTTCGCTGAAAGTTGACGTGCTTTGACGGCTCCCGGTTGATGAAGCCGCTCCTCTTTTAGTACCATTAATTTCTGCAATATCACTTTTAATTAGTTCAAATTTAAAAGAAATGCGTAACTAATGGACAAATACAACTATTTTATTCCATTCACTACTTGCTTTAATATTTCCGTTTAAATTTTGAGAGCGGTCAAAGTTATCTCTGTCGTCATTTAATATTTTTGTGACAGATTTTTCGTACGCAGTGTTCCGTGATGTCGACAGTGTACGTGTACGGCAACCTTGAGCCAGTCTCACATAGAGTCGAGTAGCGACTACTCGACTAGTATTTCTCTTCAGTGACGCCCTCACTACGCCCGCTATTATTAAACGAGTTCATTGGAACATCTATTTGCGCAATTTGTAGCATCGCATCAACAGCATTTCGATGACCTTACTGTGACTGGACGGACTGCATAATGCAACTGATCTATGTGTTGTATAAGTCCACAGTGCACATTGGATCGGAGCTGATTTCACTAATTGACCATTGATCTCCATTTCAAACGCTTTATCAATAAAGTTCAGTTGAACTCGACTTCCTAGAACTCATCGTATCTATAAATACACTCGTTCGTTAAGTCTACGTTTCCATGTTCCAAAGGCTTGTTTTTCAATTTCTCAGCCTCGTTTTGGACACGCTAAACTACTACAGTCACACTTGTTCGAATTTTTAGTAAGTACAGGGGCGCTTCGAGGGAGTGTGCGTGGCGCATGCGCTCTCGGTGTTTCTACACGCGCTGTCCATTCACTGCGCAACCGATGCGTCCAGCGAGACACCGCAATGCTTTTGTTCAGGTTAATATTCAGCCTGTCAGACTGGCTCGTGTCTTGGACGGGCTCGATGAGATTTTAAAGTCAAATTGGGTATGAAACTTTAAAATATGTTTGGATCTGGTGTGGTGGGTCGGCTCGGCGTGTCGGTGTAGCGCGGCGCTGTGTCGGCGTGTGGTGTCGGCTCGTCGGCTTGGCGCGAGTGTGCGCGAGTGCGCGTGTGGTGGTGAGCCGAGGCTCGTCGCGGCGCGCCCGTCAGTCGGCGGCGGCGAGTCACGCGCGTCGTCTCGTACAGCTCTCTCCGCATTACGCTGCACTTCGCAGCACACCTGCCACCGTTCAGGCTTTGCCGGCTCTCACGCTCTCGAGCGTGGAGGTCGCGGCGACCTCGCGCGTCGCAGTTTCGGTCCTCCGCGGTTTCACCTCGCGCGCCGACTTTATGCCCGTGTCGTCCACTTCACTGCAGCGATAGCCGCGGTACTATTGAAACGTCTGTGCTGGTGCGTGCCGTGACTCCGGCTGGCTACAGGCCGCCGCGTGCTGTGACAGTGAAATCGTGAGTCTCGCAGTATCGTGCGGATGTGCAGTGATGGATGAGTAGACAGAGGCCAGTGTGCGCGCGGACCAACGACTCGACTGTATTTCTGGCTGAGTGCGAAAGCGGGTCGTCAAAATTGAGCCCAAACTGTATCTAGGTGGGTATCGTAGCGTATGACGGATGGATGAAGAGCCATGCTGGCAGAGCGTTGTTCAATATTTATAGCGCGCAGTTTGGAAAGTTGCTAGTGGGTAAAGAGTCAGTTGCAGTAGGGTCTGAGCGCGAGTTGACGGGCCGCTCAGCTGATCTGTTTTCTCACGAAAAATACCTCGCATCAATTGAGCTTATTGTGTTCAATTATGAAGGCATTTTATTCGTCGTGATTCAGTAATATGTATAATGCATTCCGCGTTATTTGAGCGTAGTGCGTGAAAATGAGAGAATCGACAGCGGTGATCACGACACAGGATACACGTGTTAATGTTGAGCTTCTGTGTCCAGCATTGCAATGACAGAAATATATTAATTCACCACAGGATGCTTTCTCTCCTCGTTGACTAGTTGTTATTCTAGTTTAGTTTATCATGTTGGTGGGTTATATTGTGTTGTGTTATTAAGTCTAATAACGGCTCTGTCAGACATTTAGAAGTGGCGTGTTATTATAAACATACTCGTATTTGTTTATCGATTCATTCTAATTGGAAACCCCAAAATAGAAATCTTCGGTATTTGAAACACGTCAAATACCTTTGAAATATTTCTATTAACTTTGCATCAGCATGCTACCTACTCAAAATTACTTGACTTAATGGAAATTATTTATATACATATCTTAATTCGTACGGAATACAGTGTAATGCTATTACATTGTATATTCAATAAAAATAATAATTTCTATGGATTGACTTAATCGCATAAAATTATAGTGATCCATCATTTTGCATCTAAAATTGACCTTAGGTCAACAACTTGCAATATAAATAGCTTAGCAAATTGAATTAGTAAAAGCCAAGTCCATAGCAATAGAATTATACTGACTAATGCCTTCATTGGATATATGGATCGTGTGCACAAATAACAACACTGTTTCTGTAGGTTCGGTTCGGTTCGAAGGACCAAAAAATAAAAATGATAATACAGCATGTATAAAACCAAGTTCTAATGTAGAAACTGGAAAATTAAAAACACCTGATAATTCTTCTAAGATTCTAATAACTAATAGACCAGAATATTATAAATTTCGTCTGTTTTTATGAAAACAGGGCAGTAAATAAATTTTGGCAATTTACTGTCGTATCATCTACAATTAGAATTTAATTTAGAATTTCAGCGATCCAACTTTGATTTCGATTCGGAAATTGAAACAATCCTGCCATAGCAATATTGGATTTCGGATTGTTGGTTATATTGTTTGCTTGTGATTAAAATTATCCCGGATTATTTGCATTTCTGTTATATTTGTCGCGGGTTTTCATTTTATCACTTATTTCTAAACAAAGGAATTATGTTTGTAATGTTTATTTCATTCCCATTCATTATTTTCAATATTTTCTCTTCTTAATATGAATTATTTTGTACTTTGATGCTCGATTAAATGAATACAATACCAACTAAGTAATAATGTCAGTTATTAATTACAAATTAAAAAAATCTAATAACAAAATCAGGTAGGTAATCATAATTTTATAATGACATAAGGTTGCAAAATATTATTTGGGGCCTAAATTGACTACTTATCATGTTAAATATTTCGGTCATACTATGTACACTATACTATATCAATTAAATCGAAAGGTTGCCTGGCGTTGGCTATAGTTCAAAGAGTAGATAAAAATGTGCCAATCTGAGAAGCGGGACAAGGCCGCGCCCTCATTTCCCGCGCGGGAAAACTGTGGATCGCGTAATAAACTCGCAATTGTAAATTCATATGCGGCCGTAAAGTAACATGATACTTCTACTCTTTGATCGAAAGCTTCTAATGAAAGTTTACAACCCTCAGATACCACTAAAATTATGAAAATGGCGTAACTAGTGTTGCTACGAAACAGCGAATAAGCAATAGCGAATTGACCTTGCATAAAAGTTCATTGCGACGCTAAATTACGTTTGCGACCTTTATTTTGTCGCACGAATATACATTTTTTAAAATTCGACGTCCCTGCTTTGTATATATAATTGTAATTAATACTTTAATTACAATTAAGAGACGAACTCCGCTTATCGAAATATGGGAAAGTTTCGAAAAAAAATTATATCTTCAGACAAAAGATCTTAGACACACTTTATTCCCTCTATAAAAAATATTCTTCATATTTTTATCTTTATCTTTTATCTTTACTCAAAAAAGAAAACAGTGTTGACCAAACAATATCGAGCAGCAACAAGCGAGACATACAAATTCATTAGATCAAATATTTGAGGTAGCCAATAATCGGTTATAGTTTATCCTATCCACACTGAAATCTCAAGTACATTGCACTGACACTCATTATCACTTGGAAGCGTCACGGCCGTCAGTTGCTTATGTCAACAGCGCCCGATTGCAGGTGCCTGAGAGGTCGTTCACCCTACACGCCGCCGATATTCGGATACTATACCATACTTATAGCGAGCTATACAATAACGGGGCTCAGACGGACGCGCGACGCTGGACACGTGTCGCGTTGGAAATAAAAGGGAATTCAAGGCATGTCTTCGAATAAGAGCACGACTTGCTCACTAATTTGATGTCGGCAAACGATTTTAAGATTTATTGTTTAAGTTTTTTTGGTCCTTCGAGCCGAACTTTGTAAGTCTCTCAAAAGTTCAAAATAATAACAAAAATATTGAAATCTGAGCAGTTTCTAAAAATCTATGACCTCGATTTGAAAATCTAAAAACCTAATAACTTACTTTCAGCTATCTACCTTGAATCATATCTGTTCATTTTGATCGATTGCCTAAGCCATATGGAAAGTTTAATCCGATTGTTTTTACAATCGGATTAAATGCAATGCACTGGGGGACATTTGACCAACAAATTTAGGGTATAATCAGACATTGCGCATCGCACGTCCGTGGTAGGGAGCGGGGACAAATCTGGGACAGAGCCGGGTTATTTCGGTACTTGAATTAGGGCGGCACGTTAAAACATCGGGGTTTCCGAGTCGTGGGTACGATGAAAACAAATAGTTAGTTACACGCCACACCTGAGTGGGCGTTTTTATGTCAGCCGATCCTCGACTCTACGGCGTGGGCGTAAGAGTGAGTGACAAAGTCGACGCCACTACGCCGAGTGACGCTCGACTTATATTAATGGTCGAAATCATAGGACATTGTCGAGGAACAAGGATGGATTAGGCATAGTTATTTTTTTTTACATTATGAGGACTGGGCTTGATTGGATGTTTATTTTTTTGAGTAAGAATTTTGTTCTTACGATTCCATGAGGTGATGAGGTCATTTGTTAAGATCCTATAGTTGTATTTTTTGTTCAGTAATTTACTGTGATATATAGTACTAATTAATAACATAAGCTCGAGTTATTACGGCTACAAAGACCATTGCTTTACCAAAAAAAAAGCGACGAAGGAAAGCCCTTTACGTGTGAAAGTTAAACACGGACGTAGTTGGTGAACTGGTTCACAAAATTTCACTTTAGATCACTCAAGTCGTTTATGTACTTATAAATTATGCAGTAATTTTACTTTGGGGTTCATTAGCCTATTTTATTTAGTTAGACCTAACTGTATGAATAACATGAACCTATAACACTTATGAATCACATTCACGCTTAGTGTAATCATTTATTCAGCGTTCATCGTCGCTGACACCACCGAACAGAATTGGGGCGAGCCTACATTTACTAAAACTGTGTCCAGTAATGTTAGACCTGCCATACTTCCCCTGCCACATTCAGTAAAGGATGATTGAGGGGCTAATAATTGAAATACCAGAGTTCAATGTTTAGTGGGTGGTTGGAAAATACATCGGACGTTTCAAGCGATTTTTTAATTCATATGCATCGTTTTAGATTCATGGTTGTTTACACGTGGACGCTAATAGCTGAAACTTCCGATAGCGTATACTTAATGACGCTTGAAGCTATTAATCATTCAAAAAACCGGATTATCCTAGACAACTTCCTTATAAATTGTTAGTTCAAATGTTCTCATATAATATATATAGCATCTATTTATCTGTAGTGTAGCTTCTCTGCGCATAAACAAATAAGAACTTTTTAGCTAGTTACATACACCTGTATTTAGTCGTAGTATATTTATTTCAGTATTACAAGATTTATTATTTAACATCTTGCAAAATAAAGCTTACTTTATTATGTCAGTTGCGTCATACAACATTTACGTAAGGTGGAAGGTTCAATGAGCTGCGTTAGAATTATAATAGGATGTACTAGTATCTACTCTATCTAGGTATCTGATACTTAACAAACAATCATGACGCACACATAGGAACTAACAAGTAAACAAAGTGGAATAACAGCAGGGACGAATAAAGATATAAAAAAGTAAGATGCACAGTTCTTTACCAAAACGTATACTTTAAAGTGTCCTCAATAGATAATTAGTTATTTAGATAGGTACACTGGTCACTATGACGTACCGAAAGTAAGGAAACCGATACTATTTTGAGCTGCAAAGGATTTATTTTTTACATTTTTTTACTACTTATTACTCATGCTTCGTATTGTAAGGGCAATTTCACCGACGATATAACTGACGATTAAGGCACAAATCGGCAGTTTGACAGGGATTTTAGTATGAGTAACCGGCCTTTTTCATTTTAAACATCTTTTATAGTGTTCGTGAAAAGAGACTTAACAAAATAGGTAGTGAGCCTATTTCTTTTGCGACGTTTTTGAGTTGCTGAATATTGCATTTTGAGTTTTTATGTCAATACCGAGAAGCTTGGTTATATTATCTCAGATTCAGTACACAGTACATACTATCGTATAAATTGTGATTGAATTGACGATATTTTTGACCTTTCGTTATTTTTGTTTTGTTAATATTTTTAGAACGTACTCGTATATTGGTTCAAAAGTATTTGAGAGTGTGCCAATTTTGTACCAGTCTCTGTATCCGTGTTGTTCCGCATAAAATGCCTATAAATATGTTTGAACCAATTGGGTTTAAAATAAATGGTACTTGTATTGATAAATCATAAGACTATTCGTTGTTAATAAAAGGGATGTTGACAAAAAATTAACGTAATTATTTTTCTAACACAAACGAAACAATTTTTTTGCTGGATTCATTGGCTGCGCGTGCGACTTACAGTGTGTTTATGTATAAAATATGATAATTTGATTACCGGTCGACAGTAATAACATAAAATGAAGATCACAGCGTGTGATTACAGGCAATTTTGAATTACCAAACAATTGACTGGGCCAGCATTAAGCTCGATGGAAAAAATAAGAGGCTCACGCTCTGGAACTTTTAATAACAACGTTTATTATTAAGTACAGGGTTGTTAAATTGGGGGATTTCATCATGTTGAAAAACTATTGAATCGACATCGAAAAATATTAGTGTGTCGATAGCCGGCGCGGCGGAGCACACTTTCAAATCTCGTCGTCTCAGTCCGTCCCGTGCATTCCACAACTCGCTCACCCACAGCAGGCGGACCGGTCTCGAGCATTGTACCAAACGTGGTACGCGGCCAGTTTACGTAGTCTGCAGACTGCTACACGTGTCCGACCGCCCAGTGGTATTTCGCCGCGGTGGGGTTATAAGAAGCGAGGTGCGGTCTCAAGGTGAATCGCCGATCAACACACGCCCGATACCAACGAACGCCTAGACCAAACACTGTCCCGTAACCTAACTATAAATATATGAATGTTTCAACTGAATTTCGATAGTGACCTCTCATTGTTTTCAAACTTTGAATCATTTTTATACTTTGACAACTCAACTACATAATATGTTATTACGTACTCATGTCACGCAGTTTGAGTGTTCTGCAATACATTTTTTTTATTACAATAGTACAATAAAGTTAATAAGTTCACTAATACTGCGGCGGACGCCAACAAAGCAATTTTTCATTATTACGTGAGATCCACGAATGGGCTATAATGACACCATAATATTAATATAACCTTGAAAATAAGAGATGGCAACATAACTCCAAAATGTTATTCATTAAAATTTTAAATCTTCAGCTATAGTAGTAGGTACAATTTTTTACAATAAAATTTATCGACGGAAAATTTTAAAACAAAATGTTTTAAATGGAGTTTCTTGGTTCCGTCACGCGTTTGAATAACATCCTCGACGTTGTTATTATAATGTAAGTAGATACATATTTAAATAAATACAAATAATAATTTAACGTTAAATGGGTCCGCTGCAGGGTGAGGTTAAAGTTACCATAAAATATCGGTGTAGTTTTTACTGATCGGCTGCCAGAAATATCTGATCGTACGCCGCGGCCCGATTCATAATAAAAAAAGCCTTGAAAAACAAGTAGTCCGAGCGTGGGTTTTGAAATCTGCACGCTCGTAAGAATAATTTAGTCGTTTGTGTTAAAACAGTAATGGTTTTTAAAGCGTAACATTTATTAAAGTTTACGGTGCTATGCTACCGTTCGCGATTAGTTTCTTGATACAGACAGTTTTTTTGAGACGAATAAAAAGACCGACAAAAGCTTGCCTAAAGAAGATTTCACGGATCATATAATATATTAAATATCTTTATCAACACTAGTGAATGTAAAAAAAACCAGCCTTCGTGTGATCCTACTTTTATTTCGGTCGGTTTAAATCTAACCCTAGAAATCGATGTCAATGGAGCGCGCAAGGGGCCGCGCGGCCGTTGACCGAAATAAAAAATAAACATAAATGAACCCAAAGAATTAGGAACTTGATCGTGATTCACAACTCTTTTATAGAACACAATTGTTTAGTTCGCTTTTAAACCGAGCCTTATGTTCCGAATCCGGCCAGCTTTAGTTAGCCGTTTCACTAACGGCCTTCGAATTTGAGAATAATTATTATAAGTCAATGATCTGTAGACAGTGTAATAATCTGTCCCGTTTTTGGGCATGAGACCTTTAGTATAGGTACTATTGTGACAATAAATGTCCCATTAACATTTAACTGATAGTTTATTACACAATGTAACATTTAAAGTAATAAAGAAGTAGAGTAACATAAATCCTGATTAACAATATTCTTTAATAATTGTTAAGATTAATTTTGGTAATAGGTTTTTGTTAATTATCTCTTGTCCAATCTTCTCAGCCAAGTGTCAGGTTTTGTGTAAACGGAAAACGGAATTAGGACACAGAGAGAAAAATACTTGATGTTTTTAATTATGAAGTACAGGTTGAACTGAACGTTTTTATGTGCCATTAACATTGTATCATAAAAAGTTTGTCTCGTCTATGACACATTTAGTCCATCATCTTTATTGCGATCGTAGAGATAACAATTCAAGCACAGATTAAAATCATAATTCGTCACATTTGACATTCAAAAAATGTATTGCACAACCCGATTGTTTGTTATGAGAAGCATAATTAGATTCTGAGGTTGGTCTTTTGAGTCGGAAATTACTTTCAGGCTTTTGATAGATGATTGACAAACAATGTAGCTTTAGGTTCCCAACAATTCTGTTTGGGCGGAAAACAATGGTAAAGAAGATTGCGCAGGCGCAACGCGATTGACAATGGTCAAGCTTGGCCGGCCTATTTGTCCAGCGGACCGACAAGTGGCAAATGTGAAAACCGGCCAAGGTGAGACTAGTTTGTGACTTAACCTGATTCTAATGTCTCGTTTACTAATTTATAGTTATCAGACAAGTTACACTTGCTTAATAAACTTATTATTTTATGATAAAGGAACCGTGTTAGCGAAGATAAATATTTAAATTGTTAGTGCTCATTCATTAATTTAATAGAACAAGCTTTATATTGTAATGTCAGTAATTATTTTTATTAATGATGACGTAATTAACACTTGATCATTGCCCTATTTAGTTATGGTTCAAGTGTTTTATAAGATAATTATATATCGTACTTTAAACAAGGCAAAAGAACTAGCGGCTCTCATATTACGTAAGAAAATTGTGACAGTTGCTGTTGCTAATATATATGCAATCATATATCCATTAATGAAAACATATATAAGTAAGCGATGCGGAGGAGTATTTTGGCGCGTTTTATATTTTTTGCATTTTTAATCTATTTAGTAGTTAGTGATAAGTAGTTAGCCAATATCGGCGGCACGGTTGGCGCAGTGTGTTGAGAGATCGACTGCTGCGCTAGGTGTCGCGGGTTCGATTCCCGCACGGAACAAATATTTGTATGATCTACAGATAGTTGTTTCGGGTCTGGTTGTGTGTGTATGTGACATGTATGTTTGTAAACTGTACCCACGACACAGAAGAAATCCTAGAGTGAGGCAATGTTTTAAAAAAAATTATAATAATAATAAAAAAATCGCCTCCTAATAATAAATGCTGAATAAAGTATAACATATTACTACATATTATAAAACAAAGTCCTCTGCCGTGTCTATCTGATAAACTCAAAAACTACTGAACGGATTTTCATGCGGCTTTCACCAATAGACAGAATGATTCATGAGGAAGGTTTAGGTGTATAATTTGTTAAGGTTTTTTTGTCAAAAGATGTCGGAAAAAATCATGCCGACTGGGAGCTTTACTGGCGTGCGCCGAGTAAATACTCGACGTAACAGGATGATACGACACTACGGCAGAAAAAAAAATGAAAGTGTATATATACTCTGCTACCCGTGCGAAGCCGGGGCGGGTCGCTAGTTTTAAATAAAAAAAAAACTAAAGCGAAAAAGGGATGTTCTGTTTGTTGTTCACTGAGGCTTTCATTCACTTGATGAGAACCTCATGACGAATGCGTTGCTAACCTGAAATTGAAATGCCTTTTGTTCCCGTTTCGTTAAATTTCAATGACTGTTCCTACCCCTAACACACCTTTGCTTAGACATTGGGGTTATGGCGGGTGAAAGAGGACTACAACTTTGGATTTTTATTAGTTTTATGTTTAATTGTTCAAATTTTAACAGGAATATTTTTAACAATATATTATACAGCTAATATTGAATTAGCTTTTTATAGAGTAAATTATATTTGTCGAAATTTTAATTAACGATTATTAATTTGAACTCTTCATGTTAATGGACAGTGGAGTTTAACACAAATAAAATGATTTGATTTGATTTGAATGGAGCATCATTTTTTTTTGTTTTCATTTGAAACCTCTATAACCAAATGAAACTCTAACAGGAACTCCACTATCACTAAAATGTTTGAAAGGAGGAGTTTACGTGCTCATAATTATCCGGTCCACTACGAAGTCGAACTAGATATATAACTTATTATCTTCCGAGTCGTAAATAATATCATAATGACAACTATAAATTATATTCACTATATAATATATCGAATGATTCATTTCTAAAGAGGCGCTCAATAGTTAGAGTTGTAATCGCGTTATTTATTGCTCATCATAAACCTATTTCGACAAATTCTTTTTTTTGTAAATTGACCTCAATTTTGGGTACCGTTTACAAACATACACATATCACAGTCAAACCCGAAATAGCTATCAGATATCAGTAGATCATACAAATGTTTTTACGTGAGGGAATTGAATCAGCGACACCCAGCGCAGAAAGCTTAGCTTAGCCACTGCGCTAACCGTGCCGTCAAATAATACTTTAAACATTATAAAAAATCTTAAAAATTCTAAGAAAGCTTAGAATATAATTTATAATTAAAATTAAATATCATATTGGAGTGACATATGATAATGATGATAATGGTTTTAAAATGGTCCTTATATGTTGAATGGTTGCGAGCGCGTTTAGTGAGCTTGAGCTCCGTTCCCAGCTGAGACAAAGCAATATTGGGATTTTCTGAATTTCACAGTTTACCCGGAGTTTAAATTTATGTCTGGCAACAGATGAAAATAGGCCAAATATAACGCCCCTTATTCCACTAATTACGTTGGACTCAATAACGGCATCGGCAAAACGTACGAGAAAACATGCAAGATTTTATGTTAAACATTACTATAATATTTAACCCGCTTACGATCCATTAGTTCCTAACTAATGGACTTTAGATTTCACGCGAACAGGACACTAGTACAAACATTTTCTTACCAGCTTTCAAAGCTGTTTTATATCTCTGTTTTGTTAACACAATTCAACCCGTTTCTATAGCGTATGCTCGATATATATGCAGTTGTCCAGTGAATAGAGCGAGCAGACATCTAAATATTGATTGCGCCCACGCTCCATAGATCACGTTTACATGTACTTAGGTATAATAGTAATATTGTACTTCCAAGTTGATTTTGAAGCGGCTCGTAGCTACATAGCTGTTGCGTAGATCTGACGAACTGCTAAGTTAAGTGACGCATGCTGCGGTCAATCCTTGGATGGGCCGTTTTTCACTCAGCGAACCAGAGAGTTAGATTGGGACCCGACCTCAATTCAGTTGAGAAAAAGCTAGATGATGATGTGTAGAATTATATAAAGAAAGAAAGAAAATAGATCTAAGTTTTGAGTCTGCGCAGTAAAGACAATAAAATAATATTTCTTTTTTTGTTGTTGTTCAAGATTTCATAGTGGAATGAACATTTTTGTTTCTCAGTAACAAAATACAATAATATTTGTCGACCACTGTAACAAATCAATACACATTGCAGCCTTGTAATCGTTTCCATAACAAAGTAGCTACTATAGACAGGACCACCTGCACTGCCATCAACTTTGCAACATTGTAACTTGTAAGAATCTGAAGAATAGCCATAGAACTCAGTACCTACATGGAATGTACATCGTTATATTCTGCTTCTATACGCAATAAAAACTGTTTATTAAGTGCCAGTATAACAACCGAGCGGTGCAAATTCTGTCCTACATAGGATAAACCAAAAAGAGAGTCAAATTTCTACTCACTCTAGGAATAATTCCTATATCGTGGGTGCGTTTACAAACACAAATATTCACACGCACAAACATCCAGACCCGCAGCCTAATTACCGATATAGCAATCAGTTTGCGACAGGCGTAGATCGCGTGATATCTTCTGTCAAACGTCATTTTTGTGTCATATACATATGTATGTCTTGGCTGACAGTGAGGTTGTTGTCGCGTGGCTGTCGCGTGGCTGTCGCGTGGCTGTCGCGTTGCTGTCGCTTTTTTACGTAATCAAGCTGCCGAATGTTTTTTTTTTTTGTTCTGAATTTACGATAAAACCTTCTTGATTTTCCTAAGTTAGTATGTAAAGCGAGGTAAAAACCCTAACTTGACCATATATAATTATACCTTTGCAACTTATCGTGTTCGCGTGACCAAGTATATTTGCACCGCGCTAACTTTACTAAAACGGAAATAGTTTATATTTTTTATTCCCGTAATAAATGTAAAAAGTAATCATTATCGTGGGAAACCCGCAGTTTACCGCGAATTCAGTGAAGAACACAGAATTCGGGCTGTTGTACCTACGTAATAGCAAATGCATGAAATTAAAACCATAATTGGTTATTGTCTTAATGATATTTATCTAAACCTTTATGCGTAATACTTTCCGAAATATAAAACTTCGTTACATCGGAAAAGTTCTAGGAAGAAATTCCGCGAAAAAAAATCTAATTTAGTCCTGTTTGAAAATGTTTTATAGCTTCAAATTGAAATAATTATTTCTTTTGTCTAACAAATTGGTATTCCGTGTAAGTAAGGAAGAAGCGATGTAAATAGGAAGTGGGCTATTGATCAGGTTAGGTGGCGGGGCGCGGCGCGGGGTTCGGGGGAGGTGTATGGGGCAGAGGCGCGGCCAGTCGCCGTTTGGGCGGGCGGTGCGTGCCGCGGGCGGCGTGCGTTCCCCCCGGGTTCAAGGGCAAGGTCTTCGCCCATTCAGTTCTGAACACGTGCCCGAAAGTAAATATAGTACTCGTTCCGTTACGGCATCGTGCCGTAACGTGCCGCCAAATGCTGTCCTTCCCGAAATTCGTTTGTCAGAACTTTTCCCCTTTTTTTTAAAGGGAACAATTATTTACCTTTTCGTTCTTATGTTGGTTGACGCTTGCATGTGTCAACTCCGTACCGGATGCCCGTCTGGTGTGTACCAGACTATCCTATTGGTATGCATAGCACGGCATACCTATCTGGTTATGTAGAAATGTTTCGCAATGCGAAGACAAAAGTAGCTACATCGTTTTTATGTTAGTGAGACATTTTATAAAGGTACGAGTAGGATTAATTTATCTATATCAAATAGCAATATTACGGAAAATAATAGATATTGAATATGTATTCATCGCAATATCCTGTATCACTGAAAATGTTTGATTACAGAACATAACGTAATTCTGAAGACACATAAGATCAACAATTTCTGCTCTACTTTTAGTGTATACGGTTTCGGATTTAGCCCCCTTCTTGGCAACCGGCCATTTCGTGCAACTATGTTGGATTTAGAGGAATATGTAATTATTATGAATAGAAGATCCATAAATCAATACTTTATATCTTACTTGACATTACTACAAAAACTTATTTTAGATTTCCTAAGTATTTTTGATTAATTTGATAAAAATCGTTAGCACTTTTCTACTTAGTACATTATAACCTTTATTTCGTCCACTATATACTTAGTAAGCCTCTTGGTAGAAACAACATTATTTCGCATCAACAAACTCATAAAAATAGATGTAGGTAATTACGCCCGATGTTTTTCTCGGCGACAAAACCTAAGGGACGGCTGCTCACTTTAATATATGGGCCTTGGATGACATCCTTTTCCGTTAATAGTTAGATTTAAATAACAAGTCAGGAATTTGAGGTATGTAGTCATTGGAAGCTGTACAATTTAGACAGCATCTAGATCTTCATTTCTATGGCAACGGTAATAATAATTCATACGATTACTGACATAATTACATACGTTTTTTTAAATGAGAAAGATTAAATAAAGTTCTTAGTATATCAAACTGGCTTTGTTGCGTGTGCGCCGGTAAAGAGTAAATTTTTCTGAAGGTTCTGTACTAGTTTCCTCAATTAACAGATAGCCCAATCTTTAGTAAATAAACAGATAAGAATTCAGCTATCAATAAGTAGGTAATTAACGTTTTCATGGTGTCACTGTTACGGTTATACAATAGTCAAAACATCTAAGATCACATCACGTTGGCCACCTACCTATTTTCGTATGATAATCCCTGGTCATCGAATTTGAATGAAGCTAAATTTGCTTACCCCTGCTGATTCAGATCCGTTTTACGGTATTGGGGCATAGTTTTATGTCCGTTTAAAACTATTTTTATATGTAAACGTATGATGTTAGGATGAATAACACAATATTGCAGTCTTGATCATTAAAATGTATATGAAGACACACTTCATTGTACTTTGCGCGAAGAACAGAGCAACAAAAAGGTTTATTACTTCATCCTTCACAGATGTAGCGAGATAATGAACATAGTGTTCGATTTATTACCATTCTTCCCACATTCCATACACCTACATGTACGTGATAATAAAATCTTATGGTCTAACAAGATTATTGCACGAAAACTACGCCGCCATCGCCATAGCACCGTTCGGTGCAAACACACGCTTTGAAATAAAAACAAGTCCGTCGTAGAATTTATAACCACGCAACAGCAAGCAACTGGCGTTCAAAGCACCCCTTGTACGTGCTCTCCTATAAACATAAACATGGAAAACGCACAAAAGCCTCTCGGGCGTCGCGTCGCGTCGCTGTCAGATAAAGTTGTAGCGTTTCTTTTGCGAGACACGCTGGTAGAGGCGCGGGTGCGACCGAGACGGAGCAGGCACGCCGATCGTTAGCCCTGATCTTCAGCGCGCCACAAACACAGAGCCCGACCGAGAGCGAAATTGCAGCGAGAATGCACCTAGCTGTGTTATTACCGCGGCGGCTGGTTTGCGAAACGGCCTTCTTCCGCGCCCACTGCACTCTAAACTGCACCGCACGTTGAAGGCACAGGGTCGTGAGTCGCTCGCTCTGTTAGTGAAACCGGTTATTTTCTCTGAACAAGCAATTGTGGACGTTGTCGTTGCGACATAAGTTCCGTTCGGCGCGCTGCAACGCAGGAACGCAGCGGGTCCCTGTATATTTAGCCCGCATTGCATGCGGTCGCCGTAGTGGGTGTATTAGGTCGCTCGCACGCACTGCTGAACTAGTCGGAGGGCTTCCTATTATCGATTTATGTTATTGTGTAGGACGTGGTGTCACGCCGCTTGCCATAACGCGTTTTTCATGAAGTTTTTCTTCATTTTCCGCTGCGCCGCGCTCGGTTTCTCTTTCGCAGAAAGCTCGGCCCGAGTGAAACTTGTTGGAAAATATGATTTCACTCGTGATATTGTTCAGATCACGTACAGTGGTCTCCGCGCCGATGGTAGTAAGCAATTAGTGTTATTTTTATCGGAACAGTAAACACAGACAGGAGTGTTATTGATACACCAAGTTCTACATTGATTGCTAAGTCGGAGGAATTAATAAAATGTTTTCAATATAACATGTAATTTATTATCGTCTGATGATACCTAAGTTTCTGCGATGAAATATGACATTATTAATTAATTCTCATTCAACGTAACTTAATGGCAGCTAGTGCGTAGTTGACGGAGTTTAAGTTTATTGGAAATTCAATTAAATTCAACATCATCGTGATTAATATAGGCGAAAATTTAATGAAAGCAATTTATCTGAGATATATGAGCTACACAAATCTGTCTTCAGACACTGTACAGCCTGGCACTTACAAAATAGCATCTCGAACAATGTTATCTATTGAAATAAATGATTTTGATCGCTCATGTGGTAGTGTGTTGCATAGGCTTCTCAGGGCTTGAGGGCAGAGGGCGAGGCGAAAGGCCTAGGGAGACCGAGGGGGTAGAGGGGGGCAGGGAGCTGCGGTCACACCCACAAGCGCGATGACACCTCGTGAGGTGACGAGCGGCCATTAAAGATAGCCGCATAACCGACGTACACAAGCTATTGTAGATGGCAACATTATGACCAGTCTATGTGGGATGGTATGCTGCGCTATGTCGCTAGCCGTACATTGTTTATGAGGGACTGAGGGTGTCTGCACGAGAAACATCCATGTCTAGTGGATCACAAATGTACCCACAGTCAAACAAAGAGATAGTAACTAGAGCCACCAACCATACCTCAACGAAGTTTTCTCTGGAAATTATGGATGATTTATATTAATATATTTATTAATTTAAAAACTATATTCATGTATAATTGTATTAAAATATTTCTTTAACCATCGAATTGACTGTAAACGGTTACTTTACAAATATTGAATTGCGAAGAGTATTGCTTCCATTAGTTATACCTTTTTTAAATTTCATACTTTTTTAAATTATTCCATCCAAACATACATGACTTCAAATGAGATACTATTAAATATCAAAAATGTATGAAAGTAAAGTATTAAAAAGTTGTTTTGTCTGAGATTCATTATCGTCTTAGTTATTATTATAATTAAGAAAACTGAAATTACGAAGTTTTCTTGCTACATTCCGTCTTAATTTAACTTTACTTAAGCGAAAAGTCTGAAGAGCAAGTCCTCTCGCATATTTTATAACTTATCAACATTTTGTTCAAGTCACTGTATACAATATTTATTATGTTGTACATAGAAATAGCCTTCAGTTTCTCACAGTTCAATGTCATAGCAACACGCCCATGGCGTTATGGCTTTAGTTACAATGCATAATAACATGTTGCACAGTGTTTGTTGCAACTTGCGTTACAAACGAGTCTTTTCAAATAAAGGGCTCGGGAGTATTATTTTGACGTACAATTTTAATGTTCTAGCTGACTTTTTAATGGTTATTCAAACTTCATGCTTGCTAACATGTTTTTAGTAACTTAAAAAAAAAAACATTAAAATATCTTTACACTATATTTACATAGATTTATGAATACTAAATTCAAATTAAAAGATTTATTTTCTTAAAATATTGTAAAGTAAAGCCAGCAAAATTATAATTGGTCCTACAGCTCACATATCAAGTACTGTGGGACCAATAAAAAAATAACGTCTATTTACGTCTACAACAAGGGCACAAAAATAATATAATTCCACTAGCCTAGTTAGATGACCGGCCAAGAATTGGACATGGTATTTAATTGTAGAGTAGAGTAGCCAAGATTTTAACAAAGTATTTAATTTTAGCACGTCCACTGTCTAAGTTCAATATGATTTTAGATCGATATTATGTATAATTATATACTGACACAAATAATATTTAAACTTCAGTCACAATCCTTAAAAGCAAAATTGGAACACAACCTTATGAACCGACGCGGCAGTACAACAGCGGAATAATAATGCGTACGAAACAGTTACAATATATTTGTTTTGACGTCATACTAAATTAATTTCTGTATAAAATCTAGCTGCGCCTGCGCCACCGTAGTAATATCAACTGGCCATTTGATGGGTTGAATTTTGAAAATACCTTTCGTAACAAATTCTTACTTCTTCTTGAGATTTCATGACGAGTAAGTGATTTTTCGTTTGTAAGTATATATTAGATAGATAGATATGCACTGTCTTGCAAATTACTTATTTATTCCACCACTGCACACGCAAAAAGCCCGACACAGTAAATTGTCTGTTCTCAAAAGGAAATGGGCGTACATCCTCGTGGTTCAATGTCTCGCTCAGTAAAAGCTGCAGCGTTATAGAATTCAAGCTAGCAATCAGCAAATCACTGACCGGTTAACATTTTCTTTACATCACGCAGTCTACAATCAAAGGAGTCAGCAGAAAGTGTACCTAACCAACTATGCATAATATTCAATTATATAAACTTGGCTGTCTGTTTGAAACCACTTCACGCCTAAACTGTCACTCCGATTTTGATTGAATTTGGCGGAGAGATAAATTAAAACCTAATAAAGAACTTAGGATATTTTTTATCCAGATTACTATAATATATTATACGTGGTAGAAGTTCCGGCCTAAGTTAATACCTATATGGCTTAATAGACACATTTATCGGTAATGGCGCATGTCTGGAGGGCCTGACGTTAATATTCATGCATTTAATTGATAACATGCTAGGAACAGACATTTATCTTGCAAGCAACTAAACGCCACAAGAATGTAGCAAATTTTGTTCATATTCCCCATTTGAATAAAAGAATAAGTACTGCTAAAAGCTTATGCTTTATATGTATTTGTGCAATTACGGTACATATTTATAAGATGTTTTGTTTCTAATAAATTACGGTTAATGACATGTATAGGAAAATTCAAGATGTTTTTAAAATTATTGTAGCTTTCATTTTAATATTTTTAAGAATATCATGATACACAAATATTGACTGAAAAAATGATCTGTCTGCATAGCATAGATAGTGTATTTAAGTACGAAAAAAAATAACATAAAATTAAATGTAATTAGGCAAAATTGAGAACCGCCTTCACAATCTTTTAAAGGACAAAACTAAACTTTATTCTGTGTAAAATCTCAATTTTTCTTCGTAAAATTTCGTAGTGACTGATGCACAATATCATACAAAATCCGTAGCTACCTTTTAACCCTCCTATGTTGAAAACACGTTAAAACCAACCGCCATTCAAGAGCGAATCTACTTCAAACGCATTTGAAACCAAACTTCAAAATTAAAGGAACTACGCATGCGCTTTTGAAGTACTAAAGCTAAAAACGTAGTTTCGCCGTTCAGTAAACATACGCGTACATGCACAGTGAAATGCAACGCTAAATATAGGCTGAACGCAGCGGCTGACGGTTGTGCGTGGTCAGGGCTTGCCCCCCTCCCCCCGTTCGTCCAGGGTTGCCTAGCTCCCAAGGGCGTCTGTTTCAAATTGAGTTAGCAACGCTCTGTGGAGCGCTATTGGGTTGTTGAGGCAGGCTTCAAGGGGATTTGTCTGGTCTAGACAAATAGGTACTGTTGAATAACAGCTGTGTTGCTCGTATTTGATTCGAGTATAGCTATGCGTTTTATTGTTTCGTAGAATTTAAATCTATGTCCTACAGTGTATTTGTACCTATCGTATTTTTGTTTAATAGTTCTTCTAGTAACGCTTCCCAACAAATTAAACACTTTTCTGTATTTCTAAAATACAATAACAATAGTAACAGAACAAAAAATAACTAATTTCGCAACGCAATCACCATAAAAACGCGCCGCCTAACCTGCCATTACTCAGCATACAATCACTTAAAACCTAGGTTAGCTCGCGCAAGCCCTAACCTCCTACATAAAGGGGGGACTGGGGAGTCGTAATGAATACATAGGGGCGCGTGTTGTGCGTGTGCGTCTCATGCATTTGTGTATATGCCCTTATAGAACAGTGCAGTATATTTGTGCACGACCCGAGTACGGTCAGTCGGGCAGACATGGCCGATCGTTTCAAAGTTACATAGGTCGGGAATTCTCGAGAATTTCCGACTGGATACGATATTTAGAATTGAGTTCTAAAAATAGAAAAGTCTTGTACTTGGTAAAGTTGAAGTTACATTTGGTCGTTATTATATTAAGTTAGAATAAAGTTATTGAACATTAAATGCATATGCCTTGTACAGACACCTTTGTTTCTAGATGCTATAAAATTTTATTTTCGCGTAAATAACTGGTTTTAGTACTCTCAGTCGGTTGGCTTGGTCTGGGTACCTCACTTGTAGGTGGAGAGTGAGATTTATTGAATTGCCCAGACTAAAGTCTAAGGGAAGTCACCTTGCGAAAAATATATTTATTCGACCGACTCGACTTTGAGTTTATTTTTCTTGGAATCAAAAAGAAGGAATGCGAAAATTTTCTTTTTTGACGTAATTGTGATAACAGTTACTTCATAGCGTCGGCATAAAACTGTCAAATGTTTTATTATAAGAGAATTGCATAAGAAAATAAACTTTCGACTGAAATAAAGTTTGGTACTATGATAGTAGAAACTATAAAATCCTAACTAATATTATAAATGCGAAAGTAAGTTTGTTTGTTTGTTTGTTACCTTTTCACGCCTAAACCACTGAACCGATACTCGTGAAATTTTGCATATACATTGTCAGGGGTACAGAAAAGGACATAGGGTACCTTACATTCAGAAAAAAGTACTGTTCCCTAGTGAAAGAACAATAACTTTCTTAGGACGAGATGGCGCTACGTGTAACCCGGAAAAATGCGGGCGGAAGCTAGTATATTATAATGATGGCAGATAAAGATTGCTAAATAATACCTAATTTAGTTCTATTTTTTTCCCGAAGACTAATTCGGTATTTTATTAATATCCCGAATAAGTCTTTGTGACTATCACTGCCACTAAAACGAGGGAACAAATTATTGAATAAACGAGGGAACAATTTTACAAGTAAACTCAACATTTTCGTTATCATACGCATAGACAACACAATCTATTTGTGTCTATTACGAGTAACAAATTACTGGAACAGATAACAAAACGATATATTTTCACTTGATACTACATTTTAGGGTTATAACATATTATGTATAGTTAGGTACGCAGAGGCCGCAGACCTACGCACACATGCCACAAACATGTGTGCGTGTGAAACCTGTATTAGAATAATGTTCAGTAAACATGGTGTGTACGTTGATGTGTTGTATGTGTGAGTGTGTGAGCCATACATAATACATTTGCATGCGGCTGATGTAGACAGCTATAGCGACTGAATACTCGATCAGTATGTCACTTTGAATACTTTTATTGCTTATTATATTTTCTTATAATGAGTTGGGTGGTACTTTTTTACATTGCAGTTTTTGTTTGAGATGGAGTTGTTTAGCGGGAGTTAACTTCGCAATGGTTTGTGCAATGTTTCTCTTGCCTTGACAACAACTATCAACATTTTATTACGAAATTAAAAAAATATACGTCACATTTGATGGGGCAGACATTGTGGCGTTTATCTTTATCAAACAGCCTGTATCTCTATGATGAAGCACCTACCTATTAGCGTGCAGTATTTAAAAACATTTATTTTGATACGGAAACTTCACCTTTTGTCGTTGACATACTGCCACTTGCCAAAATTACGATCCAAAGGTTGACAATTTGACATTTGATGTGCTACTATTTAAATTCAAATATGTATGTCACCTTAATGTAAAACGGGAATATACAGGGTGGCAACGTTAAGTATCAATACATGATTATTTTGTCGAATATAGGTAGTCTATGTCTTACATAATATCGCCGTTTGTTCGAAATTTGATTTAAATTTGGTACATCGGAACAAAGACATGTAGAAACAGATATAGATGAAAAGTAATTTAGGTACGTATACAGTTATTTAATTAGTAGAATTAGCTGAAATATATTTAAAAATTACATTACATATTTGCTTCTTTAAAAAAATGTACGTGTTAACCCAGTATGACTGTACAAAGTGTACAACCATGCACTTTGTTCTGTAGGCAACCTTATTTTAGCTTTAATACGAGTATCTTATGGTTGAAATAATCGCCTCAGTTATTTTTCCTCATCGCATTAATGCTTCAAAACAAAAAAAAAGTTTGCAATGTTTTTCGAATTTTTTGTTTGTTCAACCGTTCCTCTGTCACCGAATCATTTACCGATCGTTAAGAGATTCTATTTTGGCATGTTTTCAAAATAATATGGGCATTGACCTCATTACGATTTGACAGGATCGAAACACAGGACATGTCTCAGAAAAGATACTAATGACATAAACGTCAAACTGTCTCCGTAAAGATATTTTCTTACGACTCCTGTCTCAATATTTCAAAGAGTCCTACAGAACGGGTTATTATATTCTCACATTAATTTAGAAAACCTACGTCTTTCAGAATTTATAAATCTGGCAATCGTTAACGCGACTGCTGAGCGTAAGATACTGTGAGTTCCATACAAATTGTTTTTGGTTACTCTTTAGGAAAAAATTTAGTACCTACCAGTGCGGGTTATCAAATTCTGAAAATAATAGATTTATCAAAAGGGCCTACTTAGCTAAAGAATGATTTCTGTAGAAGCACTCTTCATCACAAAAATAGCTACCTAATGTGTATAAAAGTTTACAACGATATTCCTCAAAAAAATTGAGAACTTTCCATTAAGAGTGTTCAGATCTAAACTCAAAGCATTGCTTCTACACAATTAATGATTTTTTCAATTGTATAGAAAAGTTTATATAATTCTGTAATATTGTAAATATTTGCATGCCTGTTAAAAGCGGATTTGTTGATCATTTATATTTATAACAACTTCTGTACCATATCATAGGGAAATAAATAATCAAAAAGATCTATACACTTAATGATATTCAAAAGCGATTTTTACAGGAAATAGTGATTGAAATCTTAACCAATTTGACACATAGTATCTGCGGAAACATATTCATTTAAATTGTATGATTATAACCAATAGTTTTTTCAAGAATAAGCATTTGAATTTCGCTACGTGTGTATATATTTTTGATGCTGACTGTACATTAGTGATGGCTATATGCACGTGCCTGTTATATATGGCATCAATAAAATGTGGTTGATACACCTCAGCCTCATCCCTCGGTAAATGCAAGCGTGATGGCATATTAATGTTATCTTCATAAATTCTTACGGAACTTGCCTTATAGAATCTAGAATATTCTTTGATTAGAAATGCTTTCTTCGAAGCCAATTTCTAGCAATCGAGCTTGAATAAATTAAACTATTACCCGTTGATTGGAAATAAATCTTGATCGATAATAATTTGTAACTTTCACGTAGTTAGAATACGATCATAAAACTAACTAACTAACTTTTCCCGAAGTACCCTGCTTTTGGTTCAGTAAAATTGTACCTTGTAATGTATTTTGTTAGGATCTCTTTTGAAGTATCAAAGTCACCTGCCCAGTGTTTTCCCAACCATGTTGGGGTCGGGTCGCGGTCTGATGAGATGATACTGAATATCATTTACGTGCTTTAGGCACGAAGAGATCTGGATATTTTTTTGCGCTACCTAATTTCGCACATCCACACATGAGCGGTAGCTGTGTGGCTTTTTAAAATATGTCAATTTCGAAAATAGATTTTGACTCGTATACCAAATAATTATTTCAACCGGCCTTTAAAATTTCAAACTTCGAGCTAAGAACTTCTTGTTGACGCTATTAACGATTTTTTTTTCTATATAAATTCCCGCTTTATAATCGTAGTATGTATGACCTTCGCGACACAATACAAGAACTGCATGCCGACAGTCCCTAATTGAATTGTGTCCAACTTGCCCATTTTATTTAAATCCCCACGGGCATTCGGTATTGTTTACGTTCGGTTGGGGGAAAGAGGTCAAAGTTAAATGGTAATAACGGCTGGCAACAGTTGTGTAATCGTCACACAAGTGTCGTTTACCCCGCGGCCTTCGTATCAGAACTTCCTACTTTGTTCGATATTGTTCGGGGCTGTTTATCGAACGATTGGATTGATGGAGAAGCCATCAATTAATAGTTTTGTAAAATTATAAAGGCGATTTACGATGATTTATTAGATTACGAAAAGACTGAAGATACCCAAGAATGTCTCAATATCTAAGGGCAGATTATCCTGATGGGAACTTTGCAAATCGTCTTGTATTTACTGCACAGCATGAGTTAACTATCGAAAACGAGGGCTCATGCTGTAATCATAACATCCTCATAAATAGCATCACGCATGTATTCTCCGAAGGGTTAGATAGAAGAGTACTATTTGTTAACCCACTTTACGCCTACCAGGCACATTTCTAAACTTCAGGCTGTTACTGTAATAACACTGCCCGATCCAGGAATCGAAGCCAGGATTTTTCGCTCAGCAGACGCGCTTTGCGACCACTAGAACAATGCAACCCATAAATCTAAAGTCAAATCTAAGTACATACTGCCAACGCCGTGTTCATCACGAAAACTTAAAAAAAAAAAACTAGATTGTATCTCGATAGTTTCAATCGGGGTTTATCCGGTCATAAAAGCATCCGCCAACGCCTACAGACGGGTCCCTGCAAATGACACGTGTATAATGTATAGTTGTTTACAATAGGTATATCCATTCGATGCGACCCACAGCATTCAGTCCTTATACATTGCAATCTACAATCGCTACAGTATAGAAACAACAGAAAAATGTATGGGATTGACATTTGTCAATCACGTGATGATTTGACAGCTCATGTCAGTTGGCTGCAAACTGATTTACATGGCGTTTCTATAATTCTTTAATATTTGAGATTAGTAGCCTAGTATAGCATAGAATCACGTCTGTATTCCCCGAAGGATTAGGCAGAGATGTATTGTACACACACATTTTGTCGGTGCCGTTATTGAGTCCCATGTAATAGGGTTCGACCCTATTGCTATCTACCGGGCACAATTTCAGACTCCGTGCTGCAACTGAGTATTTCGATACAGTAAAATCTAATATCACTTTGCCCGGCCCGGAAATCGAACCGGCGACTGAGACCAAATGAGGCAACTGCGATAATGTCTAGATGATAAATTAGTCTTCCATAATATGAAAGTTTGTGAGGACCTTTTATCCCGGAAAAATGTACAGGTTCGTAAACCACGCGGGCGAAGCCGCAGGCGGAAGCTGGTATTTTATATTAATTAAGAGATTAAGGAATCATTCGGTTCTCCAAGTGTGGTGACCATGCCAATATGACCCGTACGATCGTTAAATTCAAATGTGAGGATCCGAAAAGACCTCTATTAGGATACCCTCGTTACCAGTCGACCTGCGCAGAGATTATTTAGGTTCACCGAAATAATGAAATAAGTATTTTGGGAAAAGGTAGATTTTTTTTATTCTATAGAGCTTTAACTGAAAATTGAGAACACTGGCTAAATTAAAATTAAAACGAAAACGTAACTAGTGTACATTAAATAAAGAATGTCAGAGGACAAAGAAAACCCGACTGTTTGGTTTTAGTCCACAACAAAACGCTTAATTTTCACGGGACCTAACAATATAACTGCGGTGAAATAAGAATTAATTTTACATAATAGCCTTAGGAAAAACCATTTAACTAGTTATTAACATAAAATCTGAGTCAGAGGGCGAAGAATGCAGCATTGTTGTGAATATAAAATACTTCACACCATATATCTCCATGACTGGTACTTGAATCGGGAAAACCATACAGTTATATAAGAGTGGATACTACATCACTATTTCTACCTGTCTAATACAGGAGGCTTCAGTTGGCCGAATAGGCCTCCTAATAATAAAAATAAATAATAAGCCTCCACCCTTCACTTGCAAAAGTTGGGTGTTGGGAATCGAAACGGAGAACCACTAAAGTACGCCCGTGTCTCGTTGGACGAGAGGGGTCTCTGGTCTCCGATCGTATACTGCATGCCCATTGACCCGTATCAAAGTCTTCACCAATCGGAGTAGGTACTGAACGCAGTTGCGGCGTACAATCGAGACCGTCAAAAGAAACTCACACTAGAGCCTCAGATCGTCAATAGCATCACGCATGTGTTCCCTGAACGGTTAAGCAAAAGTCTTGTACCAAATAGTAAATTGAAAATACCAAAGATAAGCAAGAAATTATGTTTTACTCAGTTTTTAGAAGGAAAACTATTTACCAAACAAGATTTCAGAATTTATTTTTGATGCAGTCATCAAGCCTATTGCTATAACCGTCGTGCTATTGATATCTTACAAATTACACTGTTCGTACTATAATCCGTATACGCACTTTTATTCAGCGCACGTTACATAGAAAGCGATGCGTAGGCGGTAGAGGACGACATAGGAGAAATTGGCTTAGCGGCAGCTAGGCGCCTTTTGTTTATGCGAACGTCAAACGTAAACGCCCTTATGCGTAACGTTCAAATATCAACGTATGTGAAAATACCCTCATCATCTCTGCGTAGCCTTTTCCCAACTACATTGCGGTCGGTTTCCAGTCTAACCGGTTGCGGCTGAATATCAGTATTTTACACGGAGCGACTGTCCGTAAAACCGTCATAAATCTTCATATGACACCCGGGACCAACTGCTTAATGTGCTTTCCGTGGCCCGGAGGGGTCTAGATGTGTGAAAAATGGACACCCATCCAAGACCTGACCGCGGCAAGCGCTGCTTAATCTCGCAGGTCGACCGATCAGCGCCTTTATTTTTATTTTATAGTTATATACAAGAGGTGAATGTAACTTTACGTATGTCATTTTGATATTAACCTTGAAATGTTATTTATTACAGATTACAACGCCGCCCCGCTGTTCGCCTCGGAAAACGCCTCCAGTGGTAAGATATAATAAATACTTACATAATCAATTATTGCTCAGACTTTATCCAAAAGACAAACTAAGGTTTACTTTGTAATAAGAACTAAGTAAAATATCTATGACATAGTGATGTCCTTTTTAACGAATCATTGTTTAAACAATGCCCATAGAGTATTGATAATGAGACAATTCGAAATTCAAAAACGAATCTGAAATTAAGTGAACTATTGATTTGTTACACGACGATTATATTAGAAAATCTTTGATTTTAACTATAGGTTTTGTTCAAAACATAATTAGGGAAGGAGGTATTATTTTAACACTCACTATCTGCTTTGCAGAGACAAAAAAAAATTTATGTGGCAGCTGGACATGAAAGTTTTCGGGTTGAAATAATGTTTAGTTGATTTCACTAAGATGTGAATATCTCGGAACTAGTAAAAAATCTACTTAGCAATACGGAACCATAAAGAGTCATAAAAACACTCATAAATTAATATTCTCATATAATGTTCCGTCTAACAGAATTCAAGGTTAGAAAAAGGTAGATAGTAACGCCTTAAATCTTGATGAAAAACTTGAAAAACAGAGTACCAGAATCAATTCAAGTTAAAAAACCATTAATTTAATCATAATTAAAGCTTTTATGACGGACACTTAACCCATTTACAAATTTCATTTTCTGTGACATATGACTACATACATATAATTACGGAAATGAGTATCCGAACGCCCTGACTCACCCCTTACATTAATACTATACTCATAAGTATTGTAGTATAACATCCCTGTGTGGGAGGGTTATAATGATGGGGTGGGTGTTACATTATAACCTAAATAGCACGAATGACGAGGTGGTTGAGCAATCGAGTGCTGCGCTTCGTGTTGAACGTTCGATTTCCGCACTGAACAGAACTGAACTTACAGTTTTCGATGCGTTTACAAACACATACATATATTCACATTCACAAAGACCCAAACCCGAAACAATTGTCTGTAGATCATACGAATATTTGTTCCGTGCGGGACTCGAATCCGGGACACGTAGCGCAGCAGCAGATCTCTCAACCACTGCGCCAACCGCACCGTTACTGTATTTGTTACGGGTTTCGATATTTGTGCTATGAATATTTGTATTTTTAAACTCATCTACGATACAGAAGTTACACCTAGACTGGTGCAACGTTTTTATAAAAAAAACTATTGTAGCGTAATGTCAAGATAATGGTAGTAGGACGGTAATAGGCTATAATTATATTTTAAATTAATTATTATAATTCCCGTATATATTACTGGCCTACACTATCAAATATAAATCGAAAAAAGTGGTCTATGTGTAAAACTAACGCAGCGTATTAATGAGCTTAATTCATTATTATAATTACATATGACATTTAGAAAAATGATCAGTAAATATCTTATTTTCATTCTAATATAATATTGAACGACGCACATATTTCCCGAAGGGTTAGGTGAAGGTGTAAACTTGTACCCATATATCCGATGCCGTGATTGTGTTTCTTGTTAGGGGCGAGCCTATTGCCATAATATATATCGAGCAGAATTAGGTACCTACCAAATTCGAGCAGCATCTGAGAATTACTATACAGAAAAATCTTATGTAATATTTTGGTCAAGCCGAACTTTTTAATAATCTATATCTATCCTTATAATAAAATTATAACAGGCCGATGTCTGTACATTATAGATATTGGAGAAAAACTAATATAGGTGGTCTTTATTAGAGCAACAGAAGCCAAAACAACACTTTTTAGAACTTTTGTCTGTCTGTCTGTATGTTTGTACCGAATCACGCAAAAACTACTGCATGGAATGGAATGCACTTTACACCAATGTATTGCTAGAGGTCTTACTTAAAATATAGGCTCCATTTTACTGCCGGAAAATATCAGATTCTATATCCCACGCGTGCGAAGTCGCGGGCAAAAGCTAGTCTATACTAAAATAATAATATAAAGAGGCAATATTTGTTTGTTTGTATGTAGGGAGAATATCCGGAACTAATGATCCGAATCTGAAAATTATTTCACCGATAGATAGCTACATTATCCTCGAGTGCTATAAATTATATATCTAAATCACGCGGACGAAATCGTGGGCTGAAGCTAGTAATATTAATATCACTGTGAATAAATGATATGCAGAAATGCTTCATTATTTTATCAACAAAGCCCACTGAATTCAACTCACATTTCCTAATAGTATCACCCAGTTATTAAAGACGTCAGTTTCGTCAGGCCTTTAGGCATGTCAGAGAAAATTAAGGCAGCTGACACTAGGAAGGTGTTCCTCGCTTTTCTTTCAGTTTGGCTTTATAAGGAGCGACTACCCACTGTAATAATGCCTTACTGAGATTTTCTTTTCACTACATTTTTCATTCAAATGAATACGTTGATACTTTGCCGTGTCTATATGACGCTTCTACATTTATTTGAGTTAAATTAAAAATTTAGACCATGTTTTCGTAACGTCTACGCAGGGTTTTGTTTTGCTACGGATTCTGCTACGATGGCGTAGATAACATAACCTTAAATCATCTTGACGCTTCGTAATAGTAGTCCAACAAATTAATTTGTATTGCGAATCATTAAATTTCGCATACAAGAGACTAAATGATAGGTTGGCTTAAGTAAGAGCAGCGTCCACAAACAGTCCTTTGCCCACCAGATGTCGATCTATTGAGATTTAGGGCCGATTTTTAATGCCCAGATGAAAGCTACCTAGCTGTTAATTTGAAATTGGAATAGTTTTTGAATGGACTTATCAGAGGAATAAAATAAATATAGCATCATAGCATTAAGCCTTAGTACCCCGAAGTGTTAGGCAGAGATAGTTGTACAACCACATTTTGCCGATGCCGTTATTGAGTCTCATGTAATATGGGGCGAGCTTATTGCCATACCACCACTAAACCAATGAGGAGAGTAGGAACAAAATAATCTGTTATTGAAAAATCAACCCTGAATGATATTCACGTGTTTCGCAACTCCATAAATATGTCATACATCCGTAGGGTAGGTCCCATCCCTCATGGGTGATTCACTTCAACTTATACAACGTAAAATGCCATGCACGCGCCGTGGTTACGAAGACGTGACCAAGTTAGGGTGCATTATAGATTTCTCAGTCTTTTATGCACCCCTCACAAGTCACATGTCATAAAGTAAACTTAGGAAAGGGGTGTTGTGGGTACTTAGCTTTATGATTCACTGTGCTTTTTACGCATCGATTGGATGTTGAGACATACGTATGTAAAGTGAAATTCAATAGAACTTTCCATCAATGTGAACGTAATGAAATTGATTGATGATATTTTAGATTGATCCTATTTTTTTGTAACCTTTAACATACAATAGCATCACGCCTATGTTTTCTGAAGGATTAGACAGAGCTGTATTATTGTTCACCTATATTGCGCTGATGTCAATATAAGTCCCATGTAAGGAGCGAAACTATTACCATCTAGCGGGCATAACACCCAGCTACGGTCTACAATTGAGATTATTCAAAGAGAAAAAAAAACAATAAGATTTTCTTTAAGAAGAACCTAGGAACTCGTGTGCAGCGTTCGCGCTTACCACCGCTAGGCCGAGGAGGAAGTATTGACTTTAAAGTGCAAATTAATTAATACATAATCGTATACTTATAAATTTGACTGTAAATGTTACATCAGTTTTGTTTACATAGTCGAAAACATCTTTCAATTTAACCATTACGTACTGATATTTCCCAATTGATATTTTTTGTCATAAACCCTCAAAATGATTAAAAAGGTTATTTTACATTTATCACTTAAGCTCTCTTGATACGTGCAATTCCAATGTTCCTATGAAATCTTTTGAATATTAATGAGTTTTAAAGTATCGAAAAATCGCACGGTAATAAATAACTATAATCTCGAAATTAATTAGCTAATTTATAAATCATTCGGTGTGTGGGCGGACATGTTTTAACTAGTGTCTGGGTTTTATTCAAATTAAATGGATATGCCTATTTAATTTTACTTTTTGTGATCATATCGAAAGGTCGAAATGAGCCTAAGGCTTTTTAATCATATTTATATTAGAATTAGCTTCCGCCCGCGTCTTCGCCCGCGTGGTTTACGAACCCGTACATTTTTCCGGGATAAAAAGTAGTCTTTGTGCTATTCCAGACTATAATCTATCTCTGTGCCAAATTTCATCCAGATCCGTTCAGCTGTTTTGGCGTGAAAGAGTAACAAAAATCCAATCCAACAAAAGAGCAACATTAAAATATATATATTAGGTTAAAAATTCGCAAGCAATGAATGCTTTTTTAATTGGTCAATTAAGCGATTTTTTTAATAATATTTATACTAGCTCTTGCCCGCGGCTTTCGCTCGCGTTAATTTAGAATTTGACGATCAATTCGGGTTGTACTCTGCTTGCGAAAGACACGTGGCACCATCTACTATCATAAGAACGTTATTGTTGTTTTCCTCGGGAACTGTTACTGTTTTTTCGGGATGAAAGGTACCCTGTGTCCATTTCTGTACACCTGACAACGTATATGCAAAATTTCAGGATGATCGGTTCAGTGGTTTAGGCGTGAAAAGGTAACAAATAAACAAACTTTCTTTCGCATTTATAATATCTATTAGTTAGGATTTTGTAATCAATACCGCCTGTTGTTTGTAAGTATTGTAAGAAACTTTTAATTTAACAGAATTTCCAACATCCAGTATCTCTATTCTCTTACTGCGCCCACGTATAAAGTTAAATCTGTAATATCCTTTGTTACGTTACAGATTACAAGCTCATCACAGCTTCAAGCATTTCAAACTTAACACACAGAAAAACTAATTGTGTGTGCTATGTATGTGAATTTTGCATTTGCTTTGTTGTTCCTTCCAAATACATAAACGGTGATAGTAGAAAAGAATCTGTACCGTGTTGTGTAGCGGTTGATGAAAAGGCCCATTTGTTTAATTCCTCATACCCTTAGACTGGGGTCAGATGAGCGCAATTTTGTGAGCTCTGAGTCGCATTTTTTGTTTCGAATATATCAGTTACATGATACATTATTATGGACGCATTTTGCGACTCACAAAACTACAATCATCTGTCTTAAGCCTAACCGTACCCCCAAGATACATCGACAAGCAGAGTCTAAATATTCCACCATCCAACAAGTCAATAAACACTGTTTACCATTTTATCTGACCACACCTTGAACTGTATCACGCGGCACGTTAGATATTTCTCGCCCGTAAATCAACAACTGTCAAAGCACTTTCACGACTAAATTTATGTAGGAGCGATGAATCTAACGAATCGTGGGTACCCCGAGCCATGTAACCTTATTATATTCCCACCGGAGATTGCAGATCTGAACACCTGTCACAGGTTTATTTCAATTTGTTGATACAGATATTGGGATCCAAAGGCTTTTGGGATCAAGAAACTTATATCAAGGACCATGGGCTACATTTAAAGCTAAGAAGAATAGAATCAGTGCTAGTTTTTCTCGACGACTAACTTAGATAACAAATCAAAAATGTATGAACACAATGTGCGCGCGCATCGATAGAAATTCACCCGAATACGCGCGCACATGTGATGTTTTCGTACTTGGAGCACAGTAATCCTAAGTTTAAATTTTCCTCAACGTTGATAGTAGTTACCGTCAAGCCAAAAATTAAGAAAATCACGTGCAATTTGAATGAACTTTTATCGAAATAACAGATACTACTCTATTTTTCTCATCAAACTGTGTAACTTATGACAGTTTGACCATAAAAGAAAAATTCTACATCCTCTTACTTGGACTCTTAGTATTAAAATATTCTGAAAAAACAAAAAACCTGTTAAACATTTTGCAAGACCAAAACCACTTATGTATGCAGAATGTAATAAATGACTGAAATATGTGTGAAACAAAATATCCGGGAAAAATATATTCGAACAAAACAATGAGGTTTCTTCTGTAAAATAATATGCATAATATCACAATAATGTAGGTATTACATTTTACGCTCATTTAAAAGTTATATTTTGCACCACTTTAACTTCAATGTTGGTTAACCTAACAGCCGGTGTACACGCGATATTTTGTTCTAAATCTTGTTTTCAATTTAATAGAACATTTCTTTGTACAAATAAATAGATTCTTGCCACGAACAACATAATAGGAAGAACATTGATGGCTATTTATTGAGATTGCTTTTTATACTTTTCACTAAATTTATATCTTCAGCAACACGAAAAACGTATTATACGTTTTAATAACTCTAATGAAATTGATATTTAGCCGACTCTATACAACATTGCAGAGAATGTTTAAATGCTTTTATTGTTCATTGTGTCCTTTACCAAACAAGCAAAGTTTCAAACGGCATTAAAACCGATTAAAAACACCGCATACATTCGAAAATAATAAGAATAACGACGAATTCTAATTTGCTTGTTTATATACAAGATTACAGAGCACAAACATATTGAAATGTGATTCTATCAATTAAAGCGAGGTAGTTTCAATTGTCCGCTCACAGATAACATCGATATAATTACCTCCTTAAACTCCCTAAATTCACATATTCCTCTCACTCGATCACCAAGCAATCGTACCACACAAAAATCAGCCCACAAATAGCAGAAATATTAACACCAATCTACTTGTAGCGACTAAAATGGCCAGTTTCATAACAGCGCCGCCGAAGGGTTTCCTTAGAAGACAAGATGATAAGTGGTCGTGATTGCACGATAGTTCCAATACTGGCCAATAGGTTGTTAACCCACTAAGATAACGTTATCGTGCGCCAACGCAGCCTGCCTACATACTTCCGATATGTACATGTGTTTGTAACGTGTATGCAGACAAATCTATTGGGTTTTTTTTGAGATATTACGGAAACATATATGTTTGAAACGAAAAGTTAACAATATATACTTTTTGAAAAGAAATAAGCATGTCGATTTCATAAAATTTATTATTTGTAGTATTTTTTTGCTTCAAATTAAAGGTTTGGCTTTATGAAACTTCTACTATGAGACAGTCTATGATTGCACTAATATCATCGTAAATAAACAATTAAAATTAAAACAAATGAAGGAGTTTAACATTATAATATCAATTCTTTGACAAGTACACAAGCTAGACTGTACAAACAAGGCGCCACTGAGTTTAATCAAGAATTAATCATTTGTTTAACTGTCCGACAATTCCTGGTCACAGGAACCTATTAATAGAAAACTTCATAGATTTCTACATTTACCAATACCTTTAGCAAGTTTTTCTAAAGCCATATCTTATGTACAAAAGTACTTTTGTAAAATAAATAGCTATTCATATCTATTGTACAAGCTAGGGATGAGCAAAAGCAATTTCGATTCCGTGTACTATGTAGATTCAGACGAAACGCTAAGATAAGACAATTCTTTATTTTTGCGTATACAAGTCACGTTTGCGCGCTCCCTACATCGGTGCGTTATCTCAGTAATATATTGCACAAACTCGCTACAGTGCAATGCATTCTTGGAGCGGCTGCGCTTGGGCATAGATCAGAGAGAAAATGCGCGCCGGCAGCCGCGCCGCGCCGCCGCGTCCCCTCGTCGCCGGGAATGTATGCGCGATCTTGACGCTTGCGCCAGGACCACGAATTAGGGCTGTCATGATTTAGAAACAGCATGTCAAAGGGCGTACGTAGAATATACGTAGGCTATAAGTGATAGTAACCTCACTTGGTAACAGGCGGCCTTGTAATGATGTCAGTACAATATGTTTGACTCTCAGTTAAGTTGTGAATTATAATTAGTTAATGTGTTATCTAATAGCCGTACGACCGTAGTTCCCTGACGTCTCTCCACTCACATACACTCGTAGGGACTGGTATTATGAGTTCTATATAGGGTTCAAGACCTCAACTTGCAAAAGCACAGAAAGTAAAGAGTTGCACTAACATAACAATTATCATAACACGTGTTAGTTTTCTAATCAGCTGCGAATTATCACACCTATTGCTATAAACGTAACTAGTTTACCAGCCCTATATTTATGTCGGCAGAGAAATCAGCGACTGGTTTGCGCAGGCGCAACGAGCCTCATTAACAACATGTTTAACGTTTTCAAACACGATGTGGTTGTGTTATTAAATGAAAGTGGACGATATGACTGTTGGAAAACCACAAGTCAAAACCAAAATACGTTTGTCTGTCTGTACGCGCATACCTCATAAAACGCTAAACAAATTTTCATGTTGTTTCCTTTATTGTTTAGGTTAAAGAACATTGTAATTTGTACTCATATTACAGCAAATCAGTGTTTTATGGATACAAAACTCTACAATATGATTTATAGTATCAATGACTATTAAATAAAATCAGACAAGTCAGTCAGGTAAGTACTTAAATTGTAGACATGTAGGTCTACCGCTAAGAAAAGATTTCCTAATATCCTTGGTTATCAAAGTTTTTTTATGAAATATAGATACGCCCAGTATAGGAACCTTTGTTCCAGTTTGACAGGACGGTGGGCGCAGGGTCTTCGGGTCTGGGTATTTGTGCATGTGAATATTTGTGTTTGTAAACGCACCCACGACACAGGATTTATTCCAAGCGTGGGGCAACATTTAATAAAAACAATAAAACAGTTTCTCTAACATTTTCTATTAAAATGAAAACTAAATCACATTACGTACACAAAGTTTATACCGGCAACCAAAACATCGTACTCGTATGACATACATTTATTTAGATGATACACAGTATGCGCACTGTTTATCTTAGTACCGGATGTCAGTAGAAATAAATATGAAATAGCCGAAGAGCCATACATTCTCATTTTACCCGTTCTGTAGCGCATACAGTTACATATCATTGATTTTCTTATGCATTTGACTTTGAAAACGCACCCAGGTGTCGTCAATCTAATCGTACATATTGTGCTACTTACGCCACACCTACGCTTTGCATTGTACTTTAGAGACAAACATTTTTGACGTTTCTTGGGTGGTCACCGAGTTTGAACTTGGAACAGGACTATCGATATTCTATGTATTTTAATCGATGCAATGACATCGTGCGTCATTCGATTTAAAATCGATTTCGTCTCAGTTTTTTCTCTGTACGGTACTTTTTTCATGAAAGTTTGAGCTTAAAAGTGAATTAATTGAGACAAATTAATATTCAAATTTAAACAACGGTCTGTACGATCTATTCGATTGACTACAAAATGTAGGTCTTATGTTAACAACGTCTTGTTATTTAAAATAGCTTGTTTAAAATAAAATGCAGACTAGAAATGTTATTCTTACTGTATGTATTAAAAGGAATGCTTTGTTTGACTGTATCTTAGTGATTCACTGGAAAATATTTTACCCTATTGATAGAAAATTTTTACTCAACTTGATTGTTATAGTTAACTTTAACTATTCGATTTCATTGTTTCGGAGACTCGTTTATTAATAAAACATTATGTGATATAGTAGTTATGTGGTATTTTTCAATGTAAATCAAACTTAATTCTGTAGAAATACGTCAAATTTTTGCTTGCTCGCTTGATATTTTGTTGTGCTGCAATACTCATAATTTAATCAAATGCAGCCACAATCTTTTACCCCTTTTTAGACTTAACTATCTTTTCTCTCTTTCTCTGTTTTTTATTTGGTGTCATAAATGTAACATGATCCCTATTAAATCAACGGATATAATAAATAAACCTGATGAGTTATTTCACTGACAAGTCCAAACAAAAACTGTTCCAAATACAAATTTAAATCCTTATGTTTTTTAACTGGCCGTTGAAATTCGGACCACAGACTAAAGATTACACTGTAATTGCCTTCATATATAATGGCAAATAACGACACTTCATAAAAATTATGATTGTACATATAACAGCGAAAAATAATGTGTCGCCAGAGAACCGTCCAAATTAATGTATGCGTAGGAAATCGCTTGGAAACTAACACAAAGAAAATGCTAAGCGACCGTTTTGTTACGGCCTGTCCATTTCCGGAATAGAACCCAAATCTATTTTGCCTACTTCCTCTATTGTTTCGTGTTTACAATGTAACAATTTTGATTTATTAACTTTATCTGATTGTTCATTGTTGTTGTAATGAGTAGTGGGCTACTGTGGAACTAGCTTGTATATGTTATAATATTATATGCTGATCCTAATATTATACGTTTTTTTTTACAGTCAGCGATATGTGTTAGGAATAATGAAATATGTTAGCAGCTATTTAGTTATAAAATCATATCAATAGTATTCTTTATCTGTACAAGGAGCCAAGTGTAGTAGTTAAAATATGTATGTAAATATATACAAATGAAATATAATTTATAGAAAACTGTTATAAAAAGTTCATAATAATAAAATAGAGAAACGTAGCCTATCATTCGAAATTCATTTTTTTTTCATTTTGACTGTTAACTTGTCATCCTCACGAATCCGGTAGTTGACTACTAGTCATCTGAGTTACATTTTATGAACTTTCAAAAACGACATTTTGTTCTAAAAATGATTGCAATACAAAGGCCATGTCATAGTTTTTCATAGCCATTGAAATACTTGTGTGATTTTGATAAATAAAAAATTGAAAACGCTAAAGATAAGCAAGAGATTAAGTTTTACTGAGTTTTTAGATGGAAAACTATTTACCAAACAAGTTTTCAGAATTTATTTTTGATGCAGTCATCTAGCCTTTATCAAGATTTTTATGAAACAAGAATAAGCAAGATAAAAACTTATAAACACTTCTGAATACAAACATCCCATACTTTTATGCTCACTATACCTAAAACTACAAGGTAGGTAAACCAAAAAAAATATGATAATATACATACTGACACGCTCTAAAAACTTGTTTGTCGCACAAGACGAGGTACTCCTTTAAGATAAAATCTATCTGTAATAAAAACGTGTAAAACAAGTAACGCGTTCTTATCACTTGTTGACTAATAATGGTTCGCTCCCATTAATTCGAAGCAATCTATGTGATTTATCCAAGTGCCCCATGTCGCGATGGTATCGCCATGACACATTAGCAGGTTTGCCGCGAAAACGGAATCGTTTCTCACTTCTACTCGACGCCGATAACTTGTCAGTCCGCGCCTCCCGCTTCCTCATACGTCGCCCCTCTGTCACCCGTGAGATTGATACAGTACGCATTCACATACACTCACAGCGTAGCGTACGGTCCTGTCGGGCCAGAGCGGGGGTGCGGGGAAGAGGAACACCAAGTGACACGTTATCACTGTCAAGAAGTACATGTGTAGTAATCTCTTATTTATGTACTGTCAACTTACGAGATGGTGTACAGTGTTGTTGCTATAACTATTAGTTATTTGCATGCTTATATCGGTATAAAAATTACAGAATTTATTGGGTCTTGGGCTAAGCAAGTTTTAAAAGGAAATGAGTTGGCCAACTGTTTAGCAAGGCAACCCGTTTTGTGCAATCCTTAAGTTAAGCCTTATGCACACTAGTGAGTATTTATATCAATTCCAAAGCTACCATACACTGATTACATAAAGTTCTAAATAACTTTAAAATTTTGTAAATTAACGTACTACGACAAACATGAAATTAACATAGGTACTGACTTGCACCTACAAATAAAAGCCTTCACGAGTGACGAGAAATGAAATCATCTGGTTACCTTTGCAGTCATCCTCGATACTAATATTATTGACTTCTTTCACAGCCTCGTGGCAATAAAGAATAATGATAAACAATTTACGTCCACTCTTGTTGACTCTGGGGTCCAGCGAACTGATTAATTTTATGCTAAATAATTAACATAAATTAATTAAGAACTGAAGCTAAATAACAATGTTTTAAGGTAAATCTTTATTATGGTAACAAAAAATGGAAAATGGTTCGGTTACATTTTTTTTTTTATATAATTCTCAGTGCCGGCCTCATTCCAGTTATTCAATCTTTTTGTTTTCGTTTTATGATAACAGTAGGTAATGCCTACATATTTTTATAGTTATATTGTTTCAAGTTTTACAAATCGCAGCTGTAAAAACAATATCAGGTTGTGTTAGATTAGAAGCACTGACTCTTTACAATTTGTACGTTAATAATCAGTTATTTGGAAGTGATATTCGTAATTGGAGAAAGAAATAGTACTAGTAAACTTTTAATTTTTTTAAAAAGGTACCTATTCTTGGAGTTTCTTGCCGGTCTCTTCTCCATAGGACCTACCCCTTTTTGCAACCGTGCACCTAGAGTCTCGACTTTTAAAAGAGCCTGCAAAGGCATAGTTCAAAAACATTGGCTTTGACTTTGACTAACCTTGCTTTGGCCCACTAAAATACACTAAAATCAACAGTCATTAGAGAATATTGTCACGGCGCTCATCAAACAGACTGGGAATGATTTGCTCAATATGATTCAATATATTATTACATTATTTGAGTCACTTACACGTTTTCCCCCGTTTTATTTAAGATTTAGATAATTTCCCAGAAATGATCCCTTTTATGTTTTGTTATTTAAAGTTACTTTTTTCCGTCTCGATCATTCCCAACGACCGTGATAAATCGGATACATGAGCTTAGTGTTGTAATGTATACTCTTTAGTCTCACTGTGGCGCCAATATTGTTCTTAATACGCTTAGGTACATTTTACAGTGTACAGTATTCGACAAAATATCTTAGAACTAACAATGGGAGCTTGGATGGAAATATCGACACCGCTGCAATTATGTAACTGCGGCTCTATTACCTGTAAATAAGACGCATTTTAGCACAGAAATCTATAGAAATTCTACACCGTCTCATGCTTTTATGAACCTTAATGTTCAGTAAAGTTAATCTGCAAATGTATTGGAAGGAATGATTTGGAAATAGAGTTTGTTTTTGATTTTGTTATTTTTATTTTTAACGTTTCTCCACACTAGAAATAATTCCTGTATCGTGGACATATATGTATTCACATACACAAAGACCCAGAAAATTATCTAGATAATTAAACATCTGATAGGATTTTTTTGCATAAATGTAAGTGGAAATGCCATAAGGATGCTATAGAACAACTTAAACAGACCTCATTGGTGCTGTTCTTCAAAAGGTCAGGCGCAGTTTCTTCCAACTGGCGTGGATGTAATATAAATATCGTAGCCATTCGTAGCATGAAGCGTTCCGTAGTTTCTGAAACGCATGGGAAAAAGACGTGACTGTATGTTTGATATGATTGTCACACAAACACACAGACACAAATTTCTACGACATGAGGCCACAATAGCCAAACGAGATTTTTTTACATATAAAGTGCGTGCAAGCCGCGCCATCAGCAAAAACTTGTTTTAATAAATCTATTACGAACACGTGTAGTGTCAAACATTGACAAATTCGTAGACTATACGACCTTTTATATAACATGACGATGCGATAATAATATGTTCAGTGGCCTTAAAAACAGCGGAGGCTTGAGCAATGAGGTTTAAGCTAAGACATTAAATATTATATTATTATTTTTAATCATCTTTGTCCCGCTCTAGGATTCTTAATTTATCATATATAGATTACAAACATAGATCTCACATACGTACCCAAACCCGAAACTACTATCAAATATTGATTCCGTTCAAAAATCGAATCCGCGACACGTAACGTTAATCGCTAAGCTACTGCGCAGACCGTGTAAACACATTTATTTAAATAAAACAGGAACTATTAATTTATAAACTGCTCTAGCATCTACTTCCCATGTGTCACGGAAAAGATCATCCAAGAAAATGTGTTATTCTTCATCGTTTCATAAATGTTATAATTTGGCACCTAATTTACATTCATAATTCAATATTTACATGTCACGACATTCACACAAGCAGGAAAATGTTCCATTTTTTAAACAATAAAACTTAAATTGATAATGATGAGGTTATATCGTTATTTTAATGTTAAATTAAGAACGTTATTGATATTTTAACATCGAAATAATATGTTCAGTCCCTGAACATACCATTTCGATGTATTTTAGACAGTGATTTAAGATACAAGTGTGAAATAATGTTCTGTTTTAAAAATAAAATAAATTAATTGTCTTTTAAATAAAAATACGAAGCAGTAGGTATCTTATTAATCTCGGCTTTAAATAATAGGTATACAGGGTGATCTTTTTTTATGTTTAAGAAGTTCTTTACATTCTGCGACCAAATCGCTTATTTCATAGCCTATACTAGGCATATGTCCCTGTCAGTTACTTGAATAAAGACACACGTTAAAGGTCGTTGCCTTTGTAAGCTAATACCTACTTTGTTCTCTCTTTTCTGTGACATAATGAAGGGTAAGATATATTTGGGACAACACGAAATATTACCTAGAGTTTTTCCTTGAACCCTTTTTGTTTGTTGTATAAGATATTCTTGAGGATTAACCCTTACAAGCTAATATTACATACTTGTAGAATTTGTTGTTAAACAAATTCCTGAAATGAAAACAGAAACTAACAGGAAAAGACTATAGACATTCAGAATATCGACGAGAAAGTACTAATACTACAATAATAGTAACTTAGGTTTCGTTGATTTTTAGTTTTTAATATCAATCAACGTGGAATGCAATTTAGTATGTATTCGCACTAAAATTTGAATCTAATATTTTAGCAGCTATTTCTATTAGTGTTTTATAAATAGTCAAATAAATAGTCAAATATTGTATTAGGAGATTTTGCCAGTACATGTAAACTGAGTTTTGCTTCGATAGCATTAAAACCTAAAAATCAGCAAAACCTAAGTTAGGATGTATTGGTACTTTGTCGTCGATATGTAGGTCATATGTGTTGTAAGTATCCTGGTCTTTATCTTAGCGTGTCGATGGCAAATTAAATATGTTTGGCCCAGTTAATCGCCACGCGAACTGCACTTTCCTTAGCGGCCATTAGTTCCTGCCGCGAGCAAGTAGTAGAGCACGCGAAGCAGGATGGAAGTTGAGCCGTTGTTGGCGGGGAGACGCCGCACTCGCGCTGGAGGTCTGAGCCTTCTGTGAAGGTTATCTTTGCATCGACAAACTTGGGTTCGTAGGCTGTGAAAAGATCTCCAAGTTGTAAACAGTAGTTCATGTCCAGGTGAGATGCAATAAAACAAAAGAATGATATTACTAATTAATTATTAAATAATTATTAATTAAATATTAATTAAATATTTTAATTAATTAATTAGATATTAATTAATTAATTTAATTATTAATTAAATATTATTTCGATTAAATTTGGGTCTGTTATTTTATTAGTCACTGATGATTAGTCATTGATGTTTCCAAAGGTACTCAAGAAGAGATCACGGCTGCGCGTCATTCTACAGCCTGAACGTTTCGACAAAAGAGCCGAAGAGTTTTCTTAAACATTTTTTATTTGACATTTTCCAACAAACAACTAATTTATTCCGCGTTCAAAGAGGGCACATCTCGGCACATTTATAAATAGCTAGTATTATATTCGGTACATTGTTTTTCTTAAAACATGTTCTTGGTTCAATGTTTGTCACTCTGGTATGAGTAATGTAGGTACATTTCCTACGCACATAATTCATTGTTCTACAGAAAGCTTCCAGTGTGAAAACACTTAAGAAAGTTTTTGGCTTAGACAAAACAAATGAATGATATGTTCGTTCTTTTTAGGATGGAGTGGCCCATTTTTTGCTTTGGCTCACATGTTTTAGTAAACTGGAGCAAAATGTACTCTTATAGACATATTGGTTGGATAGTGTAGAAGGAATCAAACATGTTACAAAAAGGGTTATTAGTATGAATGTGGATGGATACAAGAGAAGAGGCAGACCCAAGAAAAGGTGGATGAATTGTGTGAAATGTAACATGGCGGACAAGAAAGTAAACTCTCAGATTACGTCTGATGGAGATGAATGGAAGAAAAAGATATTTCTTAAACAGTGAGTACGTCTCCAACACACCGAAATACAACAGAGAGAAAAATTGGCGATTAGAATACCAATATTTTTGCTGCTCATCCAAGTAGAGTAAGAATAGTAGTGTTTTATCAGTAAATTTCTCTCGTCTCCTCATTTCTATTCTAATGGAATGTCAACCTTATGCAGAGGCTTTTATGACGAATATTATGCGAAGTACGTCCACATCATCAATAATGTCGAAAGAGATTTTAGGCTATTATGTTATCATGAATGCCTTCACGCCACATGAGGCCAAGGCCTTAATGTCCGACAATGGGGTATGTAATAATAACAGGAAATAGCACATAGCACATTGTAGCGTGGATCTTCCTCATTAGTGCCTTTTGTGACGTCAACATCACGTGCCTCCATCAATTGCTCTTGTATTGTATTGTTCGTATAATTTTTATCTCTTTCACTGATCAGCCTACCTTTGATATTTTTATATGTTGCATTATTCATAGTTTGGAGACTATCTTATTGGTGTAGCGGTCGCATGAGCGGGTGCTGAGCGAAAGGTCCTGGGTTCGATTCTCAGGATAGTGTTATTGGGATTTTCTGAAATTCTCAGTAGCAGCCCAAAGTTTGGAAATGTGCCCGGTAGATGACAATAGGCTCGCCGCCTATTACATGGGGCTTAATAATGTGTACAAAAAGTTCACCTCTGCCCAACCCCGAGGGGAATACAGGCGTGATGCTATGTTATGTGTTAGATTTTTTATAGTTTCATTTTTTTGTAAAGAACTTTTTTATTCTACGAAACTTACTCACATCATATACATTTATAGACTATTTTTTTTTCTACTAAGAAAGCTATGTATTACTTAAACATATACTTTTCCTCACACCACAAGCTTATGAAACCAGAGCACCTATACGATAGTGAGACTTGTCTGTACGCAGTGGCGTCTTACCGTACGTCTTCGGGTAGGTCAGGCTCCCGAGTCCCGGGCGAGAGAAACTGAAAGTACGCGAACCAGTTCAAGTGCAGATGCGGGACAGGGACGCGGGCGGGGGAGGCGTGACCCGGTCGCAGCCCCGGGCCCTGGAGACTGCGATGTGTGTCACCAAATAATAGCAATGAGAAAATCACAAAATCATATTCGGAATAAACTTCCTCCTAACATTTTTTCGGCGTTATTGTTCTTTTTTCAAAAAACTCAAGATTTATGGCGGCGCCAGTCGTAAAAGGTTTCCTATAATTGCCTGTCATGCAGTGTATTTAATTAGCTTTGTCTCTCGCGCTCTTTGAAATGAAAATTAGTAATGAAGGACTTTGCTAGTGTTTGTTTCAGTAATGAAATGAACTTATCCAATTACAATAAATTATGTTTAACGACGACAACTTAAAAGCTAGGATTTATGCGAGATATTTGATGTTCGTCTTGTTGGATAATAAAATCAATAAAAATACGAAAGGGCAACCCTTTAATAACATGAATGAGCCATGGAATTTTTTTTATATATTTCAAAAAAAAAATAATAGATATATATTTTTTTTGTTTTGTTTCTCAATGGAATCCGTAAACAAAGAACAAAGAAGTCATTTTAAATGCACGTCTCATCGTCTGCAGAGTTTTAAAAGTCAATTTAATTGATCAAAGAACGCTTTGTAAATGTACCTCACTATATATGCTTTTATAGATCATCAATCAGGTTCATTCCTTTACAACGCTTAATTAACTGACTAATACTTTGTTACTGTTCACAATTTATTTTATAGTAGGTATTTATAACAGAACAGAAGAGAATTCATTTTGGTTGGACTAACATTATACTAACGAATAATAAGGTATGTAAATACAAATAAAAAAGCTATACCGTGTTGCCATATAAATTTTAAATATCATATGGCAATACAGTAACAAAACCAAATTCTAATATTTTTTTTTATCTGAAAATTAAAGCTTTCATCCATAACCCTAATACTTTTTACATTTCTAATATCTACATTTACATTTCTCTTTAAATGTTTGCAAATAGACTTACTAAACTATGCTTTTAATGCGTTTATGATTGTTCATTAAAATTTTGTTACTATAGACCTACGCAAAAACTCATTTGGAATAAAAAAAAACAGAACGAGTAGTCACTGGTAAAGTTAGATTCGGATTATTTAATTTGATCGTTCAACACCAATCTAAATTAATCTGTTGTTAAGTTTTCGTTAATTGCGTTTTTTCGAGCGTATCTAAGTGAGCATAAAACCCGGATGGTGTTCTGTATTCTCATATATTAAGAAAAATGTATTGAGGAAAATGGGGACCGGCCAAACGACTTCTCAGTATCGGTGAGTCAGACAGAAAGTTCCGTGGTCCCGCCATTTTGATGCACAAGAATGCGCGATTTTGAAAAAAGAACTGTAGGAAGGATTTAATATGCGGGGAAGTACGCGGATCTTTTTTTTTTATTGAGATTGATATGCCTATATATTAAAATTGGTTTAGTAAGCGAAGTTGGTATACAAATTTAATAATACCTTGTAGATGATGTAAAATTGAAAGTACACATGCTAAAATGGATGTTGTAAATACCTTAATTAATACATGAAAACAGCCTACAGCAGGATATATCTTAATGATATAAGATAAGAATATTGGACATAAGCTTCTCCAAAAATAAACGGTCAGTACTTGTGCCTTCCCCTCTTAAGCGTCGTCTCCATTATGCGCGCCCTCGAACATTCGATCGCGAGGCAGCGACATTGTGGATACGCACTATAACCATATTTAATGTGTCATTAACTATACAGAACACTGAAATAATGAATTTACGAGTAAATACAGAGAACTAATACCTAACATTCTCTGCATATTTCTTCCTTTTTATTTGCTATTCCGCTCTATAGAAATACTTTATCGAGTCACGCAAATAAAAGCTGAGCAAATAATAGAATGACAATGTTTATTATTCTTTATATTATGTAACTTCACTTGTTAATTTATGGCGCACTTTGATTTATGTATGATATTAATAAAGGAGATTATAAAGGTTGCCCTTTTTAATTAATAGGGTGCGTTGGGGTAAGGTCGGCAATGGGGTAAGATCGTACCGATCGAATTTCCAGCTTATCCGAGCACCTACAAGCTAATAAAACTGCTTCTATTGACTGGAGAACAACATATAAAAAAAAGTGGTTGAAAAAGCCGGGAATTCGATCAGTGAGATCTTACCCCATTGCTGATCTTACCCCAACACACCCTATATGTCACATATGCATGCTACTTTCGTTATCCAATTTTATTGTTCGAAGTGCTTAAATATTATATTATTTTAGCGCAAACATGTACTTCTTTTCCGGATCTGGCAAAGTGTTATCGGGATTTCTGTATGTCTATACTCAATACTGGCACGTAAATTGCCTGTGCCCGGTAGATGGCAATATGTTCGCCCCCTACATGGAACTCAACAGCATCGGGGATATGTGGATGTACAATAGTTCTCTTCTACGTAACCTTTCGGAGAAAACAGGCATAATGCGATGTTAAGTTATGTATTTCTTGAAATAATTACTGAATACACTACCAATACCTATATATAAGACGGTGCGGTTAGTGCAGTGGCTAAGTGATTAGCTTTCTGTGCTTCGCTTAATATATACCTTGACCTCTGAGTTTGTTTCGGCGTTTCTTCTCAGCGATAGTCATAGGAAATGCCTACGCCATCTAGTTTAAAAAGAGGTGTAAAAGTGATTGAAAAATCCTAATTGCAAAATAAATCATTTCATTTGATTTCGTGTCGCGGGATCGATTAACGCACGCAACAAATATTTGTAAGAGCTACAGAAAGTAGCGGGTCTGGTTGAGTATGTATGTGATATGTATGTTTGTAAACTGTACCCACGATACAGGAGAAACCCGAGGGGGGGCAAAGTGTTTAAAAGAAAAAAAAAAGACAGAATAATGGCCAATCCGGCCCTGACACAATCAGTAAAATAAATCCATGGAAACTTTCAGTTGTCCTAGTTTCTAACATGTAACTAAAAGTTTTTATTTATTCAGCTGTCCGGTGTGTATGTAAAAACTTTTGCTATTTCTGTTTTTTTCTACCTCAACACACTCACAAGTCCCTTGCTAACAATCTACCGTAACATTATTACTTTCAATGTAAACTTATGTTTTCTATCTATATTTTGACCTTTTAATTTATTATATGTTACCCCGTAGGGTCAGGTCTCAGTTATAATATTCGATACCTAATTTATCTGTGGGTTTATCATTTGTGAAGTATTGTAGATTTGTGTATTAATAAACTTGATTGACATCCATAAAACACAATTCAAAACTTCCACAGTAAAATTAGTATGACTTGGAAATCGAAATCTCTACCTTAGTCTCAGCAGCCGCGGTTGAGACCTCTAAACCAATTAGACATTCGATGTCCTTTAAACTTGACGTGTATATAACGAAACCGAATTAAAATCACATACAAAATATATATAACACTACAACTTAACCAATCGTCATCAAAATAGCATTCACTGCGGTGTACCACGAAGGATACAAACCGAACACAGCCGAACAACAGATTGACCTGAATAAACCTTAATAGTCCGAAGAGACAGCGTAATTATAGTCGCTCACTAGAGGAAATTAAAGGAACATGATTGTAAGTGCAAATTAATTGTAATGACTTGATTACGTCGCCATTAACTTGATGATAGGTTCGTTAATGTTGCACTATTACTAAATAATAGCCTAACAAAGGGTTAGTTAATCTTCGATTGATTTATATAATGGTTTATATATTTTTTTTACTACACCTATAAAATTAAAAAAATAAGAGAATTATTTTCATTTCGCGCTTTGTCGAAATAATAGGCTAATAAAGTATTTATTATTTAACCACTTACCAGTAGATATAAAAAAAAAGATTGTAAGTCGTTTCAGAACGTTTAAAAAAGGTGGTTAATTAAAAATGTATTTAATACTATGAATGAATATTTTGGCAAATATTAATTTAGTGTTTTAGCATTTACTATTTTAGTTTTTACTGAATTATAATAATAATTTCTATTGCTACATCCGATTGGGTAGGCTGTTGATACCAAATTTTATTTAACACCTAGTTAAAGCAATAAACATCTTCGTCTTTGTTAGTCGTCTAAATTTGAGTTTAAACAACTTTAATTCCTGTCCCCATGAGATTTTATAAAAAATATATAAGAAAATTATTTCCATTACACGCTTTGTCGAGTGGTGAAGAAGTCAGAGTTCTTTCGTCGCGTTAAAGGCGTTCGGCGCTGATAATAAATCGGCGCGGTAAACATGACGAAAGATGATTTCGTTTCGTTTACTAGAAGAAACTTACACAAGGGCCTCTATTTTCACTTTCTATAAACCGCTCTTAATGACTAGTTTAACTAATATACATCAAGATGTCGATAAAAAAAATCGAAACTTGGCTGATACGCTACCAAGTACCATGTGTTACTAGGTCTAGATCTGTGATAACTGAAGTGTTCCGTTCTGTATCTAGTTTTTTTTTTAATTTAATTGAGGTTTATTACAGGTGATTTTGAAAACTTACACACAAATGTATGGCATATCGCGAAAGATTTTGTTTGTTCCTGTGAAGAAATTTGCGACAGAATTACAAAAACATATAGCGACATATACAAATGTTCCACACTTAAGTATTTTTTTTTATTCTACTTCAACTTCATTAATGTTCCTATTAGTATGCACATAAAATAAGATATTTTTTATTTTTTATTACCCCAAACAAAACAGCAAAGAAAAATAAAAAGAACCCATAAATTGTTCGCTATCATAATAAATAATATGACACATTGTGTTCCATATCAATAATAACTTCATTTATACGAAATTATTCAATTGTATTTTTTAAATATTCTTTGGTCATGCATTGAATTGGGTTATCACGATGCAAGTGCAGTTCAACAGTAATTTGACACGATACGGTTGTACATACCGAAGTTCTTGAATAAGTTTATTTTATGTTTAAACTTTATGACATCCACCTTGCGTTTTTATAGTCCAGACATATTTCCATTTTTAGAGTTCTTGCAAATAATACGTTTACAAGAGGCATTAAATTATAGTTCGGGCCAATTTAATATGCAAGCAGGCGTAGTTTTCGCGAATTAGGTATCTGATATAGCAGATGTTACTCCAATTTCAATTTTCCTAATGATCATTGTCGTATTCTGTGTTCCCTTTGTCCCTGTATTCCTTTTAAAAACAATAGATCGATTTACCAATTTTGATTAATTTTCACATGTATTAGGATTTTTATTTAGTCCAAAAAGATTGCAAGCATATCGATATAGTATCATTAAGCACGCCCAGAGCCGAATCAAAGCTAAACAAATATTTGTTCCGTGCAAGAATCAAACCCGCCACCGGGAGTCTGAAACTCCTAATGACCGTTTTAAATACAGTATATTAAATTATGTATCGGATTCAGGTGGCATGAAAGAAATAATAATATATACGAAAATGTGTCGTTTATTTAACACATACCTAAATTAACTGCACTACAGTGTAAGTCATAAAATACAAAATTATTGTAAATAAAGCCACGTATCCAATTCAGTTTGATATCATTATATTAAATACCTACCCGTGGAATGTTCATTCATAAAATAATGTCAGGCACTCATTTTATTGAAGGCTATTATGTAATATTCTCGCTCTGCGGAAAATGAAACCCGGCTGACAAAGGCAGGCATGTGAAAAGGGACAATTGTTATATACACTTTCATTGAACACCATTTATAGAGTTGATATTATATAGCGATTATTTCAAACGAAAATTCTGACGTTTTTGTTAATTATGACGGCATAAAGTGTAATTATACACTATGCTAAATGCAGAATATTTATAGGATGTAGAATAAAAATGATTTTTTTTTATCTATACATCTATACATATAAATAAAATTGGAGTGTCTGTTTGTAATATTGAAATAACCGTTTTTTACTACATGCATATGAATATATATACGGTACATATACCAAAATAACATTTTTTACAATTTTTGTCTGTCTGTCTGTCTGTCTGTATAGGCTAATCTCTGAAATGGCTGGACCGATTTTGACGGGACTTTTATTGGCAGGTAGCTGATGTAATAAGGAGTAACTTAGGCTACTTTTATTATAGAAAAAATCTTTTATTTAGAAAAAAATAGGGTTAAGTGCATTTGATCTCACTAAAAAATACATTGTTAAGTTCCGACATCCACGCGAACGAAGTCGCGGTCTCAGCTAGTAATAATTGAATAAAACATAAACTTAAACCTTAGTTGATCGTTTTTAAACTTTAAACTAAAAATATTTATTTTTATACATTTTGTTTTGGACAAACAACTAATTTCAAAAGTACCTAATTCAGCCTATTCAAAATAAGATTGACAACAAACGCTACCCCTACTAAAAAAAAAGCATTCTGAAAATCAATTTCCTAATCACAGAATACGAATAACGAATAAACAACTCAAATAAATCCACTACGGTCGGTATTCAAGTGTTTCTCATACGAATCGTTATATTTCACAACCGTGTAGCATTTCGTCGACGAAGCAACTCACTCCGTGCCCCACTTATGAGTTATTGCTAAAAATATTTAGTTTTGAATGCCGGTGGTCTTAGCTTTAGGAATTCGTTGAAGGAAATGTGAAATGTCAGGTAGGCCATCTGAATTATTTCTCACAGGCTCGTAAATTTTGTTCAAAGCTTTGAAAGTATTTGATAGAAGAATTCAACGTGGAGTCTACTGAAACTAACTGTTAACATCTTAAAACTCTGTAACATAACATAACATCACGCCTGTATCATCCGAAGGGTTAGGCAGAAGTGTACTATTATACACCCACTTTTCGCTGATGCTGTTATTGAGTTCCATGTAATAGGGAGTGAGCCTATTGCCATCTACTGGGCACAGTTCCAGACTCCGTGCTGCCACTGAGAATTTCCATACAGAAAAAACCCAATAATAGACCCTGCCCGACCCGGGAATCGCAGCCAGGACTTCACGCTCACGCTAGACAAATGAGGCAATCTAACAACTCGCAAAACTCTGTAGTAATACGATTTCTATAGTGCCCTAAAAATAGTAAAGACATATTGCATCAGCTACATATACTTTTCATTCAGCTCTTAAGCTTCCACTGAAAGAAACGTGAAATTTAATGATACACGTAGGCAAACAGCCAGGTTCATGTCACTTTTTACACACAACCTCTCAATCTAATACGTCATCAGACAAAAAATTGCACAAACTAACGCAATGAATATCGTATCGCTCCGCCCGACCTCATTCGACATTCACTACTTAGGATGTTAAAAATAGCATTGTCAAAAAAATAAAAACGAAATACAACAAATCCATTACCGTTTTATCACTAAGCTGCCAGACGGTGGCCAATCAAAAGTTTTAATGAAGTGCGTCCTTATCGAAGGCAACAGATACAGCGGGGTGCGTATCGATTGCTCTCCCGATGTAGGTCACAGGCTGCGGGTCAAAGGTCACGGGTAGGTCACCTCGCCCAGCCTCGTCAACGTAAATAGTCTGAGGCAGGGCTGACACGCACACGAAATCCTTGGGCTAAGCGCATCCTTGGAATGAAGAGTTATGACTGTGTGACATACTTGCAGCTTTGATATGCATTTTAATGTATGTAAATTAGATAGAATAATGTATGCATTCGGAAGATTTCATTTTCTTTAAAGAACAACAACAACAGCTGATTATTTCAGTATGATATGGATCTCTGTTTTTATCCCTTTTATATTGAATTAAATACTAAGAGCATTATCTTAGTGTCAGTTAGTACACATTGAAAATTAAATTACACACTTATTTTATACAAATATTATAAAAAATAATAAGCTGGCAGCCCTGCCGAGTCGTCCCCACGACCCGCGTCTCGCCAAGGAGACTGGCAACTTCAGCAACGCCCTTTGTTTACCCCTCGTCCGTCGCGATCGTAAAATGTAGCTATAAAAATACATTGTTAAATATATGTTGCTGACAAACCACGAATCGTGGTCAATGTTAGGTATTACTTTTGCAACCTAGGAATTATGTGTATAAGTTTGTTATTTTTTAGACTATTGTAGCGACTACTACTCGCAACATGGCAAAAAGTAAAGCGCCATCTATCGGAGTGAAGATACAACAACAAACCCTGAATCGCACTATGAAAGTTTACAACGATTCTAACACATATACGAATATCCGACATCAACTGTCGGGCTTCGGCCCGCCAGGCTAACCACCTTGCCTGGTCGGAGGATCCTCCCTTTTCAATGGAGGAACACCATACCTCGTTCCTCCATACTATTTTCAGTTCTCTTGTGTAGAATAGAATTGTTTATATTTCAAATAAACCTATTACAGGCACTTTTAAAATTGGACAACAAACAACAAAATATTTGTACGGTTCCAAAAACTTGGTCATATGGAGAAGAACCGACAAGAAACTCCATGGATACTCTTTTATAATCTGTAATCTCTTTCAAAAATCTTGCTATACATGATGTGGGAGAAGTATAAAGTAATAACGTAGGTTATGTTAAAAAATACTAAGTGGAACCTTAACATAAAGTCTGTTGATAAAAATAAAAAATACACTGTGCTCACATTTACTATTTGTAGCCATCTGTAACTTACGCAAGAATATATTGATACGCATGAATTCTTTCTAACTAAATTTACACATGGAAGTTGCTCATTCTTCAGTTGAAAGATCCAGGAAGGACTAACTGCCCAAGATGTGTATGTGAGGTAAAGATAATTAAGTAGTACCTAGATACTTCTACTTAATCAACTTTACACTTCACAATTTAAAATTTTCTGAAATTAGCTTGAAATATAACATTAACAAAAAATTCCAAACGTATGTATAGAAAAATGAAACTATCTGGCAAATCTTAGGTTTTTCTGGAATATCTGAGGAATCGCTGACTATCGAGCGCTTTACAGCAACATACAGCTAAAATTAACTCGTAAGCGCCTAAGTTCAGCAAGAATGTTGTACTAATTTATTGACCACCATGTGTAAACAGAATTGTGGAATTTTACCAGAAACATAAATAATAGACAAAGACATAACACCACCGGGGAACGAAAGGATAACATTGTATCAGAAGCTTTGTGTTCCCGCGTTTTATGGGTCATTTGGGATAAATAGGCTATGCTGACAGTGAAACAAATAGGGAAATGAGATGTACAAACAGGGCGTCTAAAAAGACCCCTTCGATCAGAGTCAAAGTCAAGGATTTTTATTTCAACGGGGCCTTTAGAGACGCTTTCAAAACGTCGTGATTCTAGTACATAGTCCGTAGTTTCAAAGTGGGTTGGTCCTATGGACAATTAGACTGAGAGATGAACCACAATTCACCTTACAAATTACAAACTAACCCTTAATAATAATTGTGTAAGGTTCATAGTCACCAATTAACAGTTTGACAGTTAATAAGAAAATACTTAGAAGATTTTTTCAAGAGTTTGAGTAAGGTGAGTGTCAATAAAAAAAACCTATCGCAGTCGACTTTTAAACGACATAAAAGGTTATGTCACGTTAATTAGATTGGTCACTATTTCACGGTTTCGATAGCTGTCCTACGCCTAGAAGCTTTCTCTGATTACAGTGGATTAGATAAGATTGATCCCTGTGCCTGATCTAGGATAATACTTCGTCTTAAATACTTAAAAAAAGTCCTTCAATAACATTACAAAATGAATTTTATTAACTTCAAATTATGCAACCCAGCAGTCGTGTGATAGATCCTAAAGATTCCAAATTACACACTGTCTATAAACCACTATAAACAGACTAGCTCGTAATGTTTCACTTACTATCCGTCTTGTATATCGCAACCAGTCATTTTAAAGATCCCAACACATTTTGTAAATAAGAAACTCCGTGTAAATTTGTGCTGGTTATGTAAACAAGTTATGCACTTTCTCACGCTCGCTCGCTTTGAATGCACCAAGCCAATTTTCCACAAGAGCAAAAACAACACAAATTCAATTAGGGAAATGGTTTCTGTTTTGCGAAACAGGAGGTTGAAATTTATAGGTGCAATGTAAATAGTGGTGCTGAGTTCCAATCAACAGATTGAACCCGTTACTCTCTGATGTTTTCTGTGCTCCTGGTAAATATAATGTATGAAACAGCTACTGACGGAAGGAAGAAGCGAGATTTATGTGTGAATGTATTGTTTCCGGTAGCTAGCGGTAGCTTTGAAATGATTGAATTATGTACATTTATATATGTTTGCCTGAATATAACATCGTAATTTATGGCATTTTGCAAATGTTTTCTGAATGCTTGCAATATTAAAGGACGTCAATCATTGTGAAGCTATAGGAACGGCCGAATCAATAAAGAAGCACATTCGTTTCCCAGCACGCAGTGAATACGATGAAATTAAGAAAATGTAACATTTAAGAAAAAATGTATTAAGATGTTACAACTAAGGTACAGGATACAAATCATTGGTGTTTTCCACCGTCAAGAAAATGATGAGCTCTTAAATTAAAGAAAGAAGAAATAAACGTTTGTACTTAAATAAATCGTAACAGAACATCCACTAATAAAACATTTCAAACGCAAGATGTGTTTGGTAAATTTAATAGTGTCCATTAACAAAATATAGGCAGTGTTAAATATCAATATACTCAAAGCAGTAAAACCGGACTAAGACCACTCACTAGGGCTAAAACACACGTGCTTCAGTATCGATCGAGACTACTTTCATCGTATTAGCAATGGCGGCTCAATGGCCGGACGCTTCATCAAAAATGCGGCGCACCCGACTGCATTGACGCAGTAAATTCAATAAAAATTTAACGTGTATATTGGAACTGATGATTAGGCCATTAGGAAGTAACATTGACGTAAACATGAAAATGACACTTGAACTGTGAAATACCTAATGCATTTTGTTTTTATTGTTTTATTGCAACGTCAGTATGCGGGATGGACAACGGTAGAAAAAGTATGAGTGAATCTTAAGTTACATTCATTTTATAAGCGTTACATGGAGGTATGCTATTGAGGCAAGCCAAACGAGCGAATAGTTTTTAACTCTCTACTGCTACTAAGAACTCAATAACACTTTGCCAAACAAGGGAATCGAAACTAGGTCCTCATTCTCAGCAGTCGCAGTTGCGACCACCAGACCAACAAGGCAGTCACTCGTGTGATTTAGTCCTAAACTTGCAATTGCGAAATTGCTTATGAAACAAGAATATTGCAATTCCAAGCTTATTAAGCGCCTATAACATTATGCATAGATCCGTCACGTAACTACTCAGCTTATCGTGAATTAGATATAATAGTGGTAGACCATCTAGTTATGTTTTTACATTCACTTTATCCTAAGTTTAGCAATGTTGTGGTAAAACTTAATGTGTGTATAGATAAATATGTCCCTTTGACTGCAGATTTTTTTATAGGTATATAGGTAGGTTGAAATGTCTAGATAGAAGTATCACATGGCAATGGTAAAATATTTGATCCTATAGATGATACTATTGAAAGAACCGGTGACAATGACAGTCTTCAAGATTGGATTCTTTCTATTGACAAATTCATGTAACTTATAGAACATAATGATGAAAAAAAAGCAGCAAATAAAACTACAAACGTTGTATTGTCAACATATAGTACGATCTTTGGAAATTGAGAAAATATAAATACGTTTGCTCAGGAAATTGGATACCATTCCGAGGTACAGAGAACAGTTGTCGAGGAAATCGAAAACCTGAAGGACTTGAAGTATTCTCGGACTGGGAGGAACATTTTACTCTCGACAAATATGAAGATTCCATTTCGGAAGCGAATGAAATTGATAGCTGTAGGAAAAATAACCGCAAATACCTACGTTAACGAGAAAGTTTTGTAACTAAGAGTAATAAAATTTTTGAAAGATGTAGTGATCGAGAAATATAATACCTACGTTACATATGACATTGAACAGAAGGATTAATATTATTCAATCATCTATAACAAACCTAGTATCAACATAAACACATATGTATGACTCACAAATCACAGTACCTACGCCGACACGCGGACGCCCAGCCGCACCGTCGCTAAACACCAGTTATGAACAAATGGAAATCGGCAGCTTCACTGGAATAACATTATTTATTCAGAACCTGAAATGGAGTATTCTTCTAATGGATTGTTATCCATCACACCATTCATCAGTCCAAACATGGCAGCAATTTGTTCCTAAATTGAAAAACGTTCTAAAAAAATACTTTTTCTACCCTCAAACAAAAAATGTGCAGTCATTGTAACAATCGCCTGCATACATACGTAAACCTGGTGCTACATTTGCGTTATTGTGGGCGCAGTCGGCTCGGGCTGAAATGAGGGCGCCGGATCGATACAGGCAGACTGGCAGACACAACAGAACGTTCGCCGGCCGCGCACTCAGCCTTATTTTGCGTCTAGGACTCCCCGCTATACATTAAAGCCTTCAAAACAACCGATGCAATGTGATAACTCCTTTTGGAGAACGAGAAATAGCAGCTGCAACTGCAGAAATGTATCCCAAAGGTGTAATGTTCTGTTCATGTCGAAAATAGTTTTCAAGGTTCTGGAAACGAAGATTCGAAAATACGTTTTAGTTGTCGTTTCATTTTGTTGTATGTATTGTGAGATTCCCGTACTTTTGTTCTGTTGTTTTTCTTTTTAGTACCATCACGACTTTAAAGTGGGCTCTGTTTATACGTGTAGTAAGCTACTTTTTGATCCACTACATGTTTTTGGTTTCAAGGTTCCACTAAACTACAATACTGACACGTTTTTTTCTTTATTATTTTTCACACAAATTTGGCCTCAGTAACACAAAAGATATTATTGCGAGCAATCTATTTAACGACATAACAACAATGGGTTTCTGGTGGTAAATTATTATGGAAAACACCTATACAAATACGTTATTATTTGTGAAGTATGAAGGCTTTTAGGACATTGACCTCATGCAGCCTCAAGGATGGAAACGATTGCACGCGCTGTGTTATTTACTTGTGGTGTCCGTATTGAATACAAATTGTACGAGTATGGCTCATTTTGATTATTCAATAACATCTTCGATTCGCTTATGAACACTTGCACTTAAATTTAAATACAGATAGGTATATATCCAAGTAATTACCTGAGGTCACTATGGTGTCTATACATGGAACATCGACAACACTGATTAATAGAGTATAACTAAAAGTATTTTTTGTTGTAGTCGGTAGATTACCGATAAAAAGTTTTGAAATCCTTTCATAACTTTCCAGTTTGGTTTCGGATACAACTTTTGTAGGAACAAAAGCAGTAACAACTTCTATGCGAGTTGAGTCCGAGCGAAACCGTATAATATCACTCACATAGACTACACGTTCACAATTCTTGTCAACTGCAGTCGAAAGCTATAGCATGTTATCGAACATCATCATTCAACTGCAAATAACCGCAGGCAGACTGTGAACCATGCGCCACCTTTCACAAACCCATTATAGTATCGAGTACGTTTTCAAATTACTAAAAAACAAATGAACACGGCTCTCAAAAAGACTTGTTGTCATGACTCATTTAAGATGGTATGACTTGTAATGGTATTCTGAAAATAGTCACTGACTTGTGACACTATTTTGAAATAGCGCGTCTGAGTCAAACCGAATACTCAAATAGAGTATTAACTTTTATCTTTGCCGACATTCATAACTAATAAGGAAATATTAGATCACGGATTTCCTACAAACTATTGACAATAGTTCCATAGAATTGTTATTTCTGTAAATATTCCTTCATTGCAGTCGTTTATTGGAGTTTTATTTTGCGAGATTATCAATAAAATATCTGTTTCATACAATAACTCGTTCGTAATGGTAATGTTACAACTCCGTCCAATAAATTTTAATGTTGGTTACATTTCTGTTTTGTGTCTCGTGATTAATGGACGAATGTTTCTTTATTACTTTTATTAAATAAAGGAAGTTGGATGTTTGCACAAAAGTTCGTGAAAATCGTTGATGTTTTTGTATTGAAACAATAAGTTGTTTTCTGCTACCGGTTCTATTTCTTCGTTACTTAAACTTTGTATCACTTTTCTTCGGCACGTGTAACTCACAGCACTATGTTATACATAAAAAGCTTCTCGCCTTGTAAATAGCCAATCTTTTTTATTTACTTAATAAGATGTCTTAGAAGCAGCAACCATGTATATCTATTCTCTGTTCTAAAAAAGCCGCTTCAGATGAATAACCAAATAATCATTCGCGTAAGATTCAGCAATCATTTGTTTGACGGTTAGTATGGAGATTTCTAGATGAATTGCTGAATGTAGCCTTATCAGACACCCATTTTCACTTAATTATAATGATAATAAAAAGAACGGTCATGTGTATAAATGTGAGCCAGTCTGAAGCCAGAACAAAAAATTATGAACGAAACAGATTTTCTAAACAAAGAGGATTATTATGATAGAGAAAACTTACTGAATAGAATATCGCGTTTATTGAATCTTTATTTTATGTCTACATATATATATATAAAGATGAATCTACCGAGAATACTCTATGCTAAAGAAAGATTTGCTTTGATAACGCGCGGGATTCAAAACCAACAACTGTGCATACACGAATTGGCATAGCACACACATTAACCTGATTCTCCTTTGTTTTTACAAAGCGGGACTAGCGGATACATTATACGTCCTACTTTCCGACATACGGAAATTAAATCCCTGCTAACGAAGCTCAAACAAAAGTTTCGCATTTTATGAGTTTAACAACAGCTATTGGTTTAGTAAGATCGATTGCGCTGATCATTTTAGTGTTTTTCTGTTCGTAAATTATCTGTAGCCCCTTTGAATTCTGGCCGTAAATGTCAAATTACTATTTGGGGAATTTCCCTTCGTTGTCAATATTTTGGTAATATTTGGTACGTGGTCAAATTCTACGTGTGTTTTCGGTATATTCTCAAAAGCTTTGTTATCTGACAAAGATACATTATTGAATGGAGATACTAGAGTGTGAGCAGCGTATCTATCTAGTGCAGTAGGTATCTAAACATTGCACTTTTGGGTGTGATCTGCTTACAAACTAGCGTTATCGTTGCATTTGTAGTCTGCATTTCTGTGCAAATTCGTTCCAACACGCAAAATAAGTTCTCGTGTCTCTCCCCATTTAAAATAACGATATAAATCTACGATTACAGTTGACATTTATAAATATAATAAAAGGAAAGCTATTGTTGTTACTGGGTCAGCAAATTACAGAAGAAATGACTTACTGCAGTGCCATATAGCAACTAGCTGTGGCCGCGACTCCGTGTAGAAAAATTGTTATAAAAACTTTGAACACTAAATTCACTTCTACACAGTTGGCAAATCCTTTTTTAACGAATACTTATATCCTGAAACGTTCCAAAATTTTTTAATTAGTATTTCGCTTTTAAAAAATTATATGGTTAAAAAATTAAATATTTCTAACTTCTCTTTTTGCTGAAAATATAAATGACTTGAATATTTCTCTATTTATTCTACTTTAGTCTGTTTCAATTGAAATCCTTTTTGCAACGTACATATTTGCAAATAACAATTTAACGCATGGCTCCATGGAGGGGCGTGGGTCGGAGCCGTCATATCTCGTATTAAATTCTTAATTAAATTTCTACGCAATAAATCTGCGTACGATCAAGTGGGCGTTTATTTATGGCAACCATAAAAAGATGCACAAAGGACATCACCCAGATAAGTCCCATGTAATTACGGTCTGTTGAGAATTTAATACAAATGAGTAACGCGCCATTTTATGATACTTTTTATCGGCGTTATTTTAAAGCGATTTAAGTGTCATTGACTTACATACAGTCATGATCGACAAACCCAAAAAGGGAAAGCTACGTATTTTTGTGCAATTAAAATTATATTGTTTGAGTGCTTTTCGCCCACTACCTAATCCTTTATTCAAATTAATAACCTCGGTGAATGTGATTACTTGAAAAACAATCCTGTGTAATAATTTTGCAAACTAATTGTATAAAGATGTCTGTAGGCAGATAAGTTATAGGAGACCACAAGGCCTTCTGAACAACGAGACAATATTGTAATAAATATCAAATACAATATTGTTTCGATACTTTAATTAAGAATTAAACGCGCGTAAAGCTATAAAAAGTTGAACGCAATTTGTCAAATACACAAGGCCATAATAAAACTTGTCCAGTGAGTTATTTTTTAGTGCCTTCTTAGTATTATTCTAAGAGAATCGGTTAAATACGCTTAGCACTTTACGCTGACCTATCATTACGTACAATAAAATGTTAAAATAAGATCCAATAAATAACACACTCGAATGGAAACGAATATATTCCTCGCAAACAAGTCAACTAAACTCAATAGCAATTTAGCATCGTAAAAATATTCTATTGAGCGAATTTTAAAGAGATTCCAATAATATTCGTAGGGAATGCAGCTGAACATGAAATAGGAGTAAAACTATTATGCAAACAGTCTAACTTGAACGTACGAACAATGAACAATTGGAACTTTATATGAGAACTTCTAACTTTGACGCTCGAGGGAGCGAATTCTGATGCTTCGGTGTCTAAATTTCCTCCATCTTCCTTTATGTAATATTATCCTGATAAAGTTATATTTATGTGACAGAATATCACCGTTATAATGAGATCATTTACTGGAAATTCTAATCCTTCAATTCACGGCGTGAGAAGTCACAAAGTTGAGTTTACGCGACCTTTATAATGTTTACAGTTCTTTACTGAGCTTTCAATATTGCTCGTTTTGCTCTTATTCATCAAATTGACGGTTTTTATATCTTCTAAACATAGTTCATTGGTGTTAGCTCCTTTTACGTTCTATAATAACATTTCTATGTACATTGAAGTATCAGGATTCCGCATTATTTCAAAATGCTCCGCGAATGAAATTCAATTTTATACAAGAAAATCAGTAGATTTTACTACACAGGCACACATGGCTTTGAAAATATCAAAACAAGAGCTTAGTACGATATCGTAGGACGCAAGGCCCTGGCGCCCTTGCCCCAGCCTTGTACTCTGTTTAGCCTTGGCTTTATCAATGTATTTCACCACTATAGAAATACAGAATATTCTAGCAATGTTCTCAACTCCCTTGGAATATTATAACTACTGAAAGAAGACGTGACAATGTTTTTGTTGGCAATTTGGTCACTACGAGAAATATCTTTGGGAGTCTAGATATTACTTGTGGAAAATGAAAATGCTTTTGTAGAACATTTTGTAGACAAAATGTTGTTATTCTAGCTTTATTTGTAGTTCTTCTTAGCACCTTTAAATGTGAAACTTCAATACAACTTTTCATATAAATATCAAAAATATATCCTTAACTTCATCCATAAACGGACATACATTACGACCGCGGTACAGCACTTATTTACTAAGAAATACAGTCGCGATCAATAGAATCACCTTTTTAGCCGTAGATACCATCCCTTTATTAGCAAGGCTGTCCTGCAAGTTTATCCTTCACAGCATCAGTACCAATAACCTTAAAGTATACAAACATCGATGGTATGCAGATTTTAATCTTCCCTTGTAACTAGAGAACAAAGAAAATAAAACTTTACTTTGCGACACACAAGAAACCATTAACATTGGTATGGTAAAATTATAGTGTACCGATGTTAACGGTAGATAAAATGTTCAGTATAAAATTTACGTAAAGGATTCCAATTCAAAACATGTAGAGAATAACTTTATGGACGATCACTTCCTCGCGTTCGACGATTTCAACGTTTCGTTAGAAGAAAACAAAGCAATTCGTACTTGAATAAGTAATATCGGAGGTAATACTCGATATCAAATTCGCCTTTCTGCACTAAATTCGCTCGTATTATTTTCCGGTTGTCGTGGGAACTGCAAATTTCATGAAGGCACGTGTGTCCCTACTGAAGTAAAAATGAAATGGATCGGATCCTTTTATCTCCGAAATAATGGAGAGATTTGTTGCCTTTTAGTCGCTGGAGATGTTTTCCCAAATTAAGGCGGACGGTACTACAGCTGAATGGGTCTTTCATGAATTCACGTTGTTGTTTTAGGAGATACCTACTACAACTATGTATTGCTGAATTCTAGATCATTCCAAAAGTCGCTATTAATATCAGTATTGTTGCATTACCTACAGGATTACCTAGTTCAGGCACACATGTAACGTAGGCTGTATGTATTAAGATTTTATGTACCTTAGTATTAATTGTAACATTTTAATTTGAATAAAGTTTTTATTATTATTTTATTATATTAGAATTTCCTGTGTGATTTCTGTTTGTAACATGTTTATTAATGTATGAATGACTTTACTCGCATGCATGTTGCCCGACTAGTTTTAGTTTTGACCGAAGGGAACTAGCGACCTCGCTCCGTGAAGACAACATGCAGTACAATGCCATACTTACTCGATTTTTATTCGATACTTAATCGTTCTTTTTTTTTTTGGTCTCATTCCATTACTTCTATTTTCAAACGAAGTAAAAGGTATTACCAAATATTGAACTAACCAAGTCTTCCCTTTCTAAAACGCCTCTGCAAACATAATCGGTAATTGAACAAAGACTCAAAGATTCTCATTGTGTAAACTTTCATACAGCCTCCTTATTAGTTTATGTAGTTGTCACTTACGAAATGAACGAAGCCCTGTCAAACATAATCAAACTGGTCCCCCTCTTGTAATAAATTGTGCCCATATTCGTTAGTACTTATAAAAGAATTGTAACCATTGACTCATGTTGGGCAATCTTTGACGCAACTAAATCGAGTATTACTTCCACTAGAACATAATCTGATACTTTGGCACATAATGCATTAGATTTCATAAGACCTTGTGACACAACCGAACATCTGTAAATCTTTGTCAGTGTCAAATTAGTCTTTTGTACTAATATGGTTATGGTAATTAATCTTGATCATTGGTCCAACCGGAATAAGCGACACAGTTATTGACTGCGTCATTGGACTAATGGTTGCAAGATAAACTTCTGAATATGAGGTCTTTGGGTTCGATTCATGAGTTAAATAAAGTGTCATTGTGGTTTTCTGTATCGAAATGATCATTTGCATTGAGTCGGCATTTAGAATTGTGCTTGGTAGATGGCATTATGCTCGCCCCTATAATATGGGACTCAATAACGGTATCGGCCAAATGTGGGGGTTCGAGTATACCTCTGCCTAACTCTTCGAGGAATACAGGCGTGATGCTGTGTGTTAGAATGGCATAGTATATATTTATTTTGATAGCATTGCTGTTTTAGACTATAATTCGAAGAAATTCGGTTTTTAAATTCATGCAAAAAAAAATCTGGTTCTATAATTAATGTTCCTTTACAGTCATGTTTTCGCTCATCGCCTTGAGACTTGCTTGTCAGTCAGATATTAGTACTGAAAATTTTATATTTAAAATCTCAGCGTGTAGTTGAATCTTTTTCGTAAAACTAGTGGTAGTGTGGCGGACCATTGAGACGGTACGATGCGCCGATAAAATAGCTACGTGATTTCCCCGCGCGGGATCCTGCAATCTTTTCATCTCTCCCCATCCGCTCGGATCGTCTCGTGTTCCAGCAAAGACGCAGTAAACACGGACTGTCATCTGGCGGGAATATCCGACGACTTTACATTCAGACTAAGTTTAGAAATCGCATTATTGAAGAACTCCCTCGCGGATATCAGTGCTATATTGGCAGTCTCAAATATCTTGAATAAAGGAAACAAATTCATATTTATTGTTACTTGATACGTTATTTCTCTGATTTTTATTGCGTCGAAATTCATTCCTTGTTCTCTATATTTATTGCTGGAAAGCAATTCTCATTTCTCGCTGACAATAAAGTGAAAATGCAGTTTTGTTAGCGAGACGTCCCGATCCTTGATTCGTTCAATTGCACAAGAGTTCTGCATTCGTAATATAAAGTGGGTTGGTTAGAAATGTCGTTAAATTACTTTATGTGATGAAAGTTCTCCTCGTCGGGAGTGGTTGTATGTAAATGGATGTCATTTTAATTAAAATATGTTGCAGAAAGAGGAATATTTTACCAATTCACCTGAATTTTAGCCGCAATACTTCGAATATTTCTTGTAACTTTAAAATGTGTTGTACATTCAAAAATTCCTAAGCAGTATCGCACGGAACTCGCTTTAAATTTCATAAATATTACGTAAAACGGCCCACAAACACGACAATAAGTCCCGTGGGAACTATAACAATTTGCTCGCAATCACCTGAGCCCAGTGTCTGCCTACCATGCGCTCAACTCAATAATGCATGAAGCTCGTCAGTCGTCCGCTGCGCCGAACAGACTCTAATTACGGCGAACAACACAAACGGTTTATTCCCACCTCGGGGCACGGTTATCGAACCCTCCACCTAGAAATATGCTATGCCTACATAAATATATTATAACAAGGCCATTGGTCTAGCAGTGACGCAACAGCAACAGCACGCCGCTGGCGAGCCAGTGACCTCGCTCAATATATCACACCGCGCTGGTGGGGTCGCGCCACTCGTAAATTCTATTTCCGCGTCATCGACAATTCTTTAATGCCACAGCACCGAACGAGGGCCACAAAGCTTTGCATATATATTGCGACAAACCTGCATGAGTCAAATACTCGATGCGCGCCACGCCGGCTGCGACACTACATCAGTGCCATCCAGAGCGAGCTGCATGCGTTCCGGAATGTTCTCAGAACGACGTCGTCGTCGCCGGCACGTCCTCGTTCTCTCCATATAATACTTTTATGCGATAGTATATGCGCTGACCGCACCGAAGATACTTTATACGCGCGTTCTCCGCGTGAACCACCGAACCGCACCGGATTTATTTCACTGAATATTTTCTGAGCTCCAGCTCTTGTATAGTACCGCGCATAAATCAGGCGATCGCAATCGCGATGACTAGCGACTCCTGGCGATGAATATTTTCTCAAAGGAAAATAAAATACAGAACCGAACGATTCCCGTAAGGAACGAGCTAGCACTTACATTCTTTCGATTGCTCTCGGCGTATTTTATTCTAACGTTATCGTAATGAGTCATAAAAGTTTATTGCTCGCGTCGTAAAAGCGAATCCTCCGTTTGGTCTGAAGGTAGGATGCTGTGAGGCGAGAACGTTGATGTTACGAGACGTGAGACAAAGCTCGCACCGCGACGCCTGCGCCATAGTTGGTGCCAATTGTCGAATAACGCAAGATGCGATTTGTAAAAATTAGGAGAGTGCCGCGCCACAGGATGCAATTTAACTTTATGGTCTCAGTGGCGCCGCTGGTGCTTCGTTTCATTACTTTCAAATGCAGTTACATAAATCATTTAGCCACTCAATTCTTGCGCTTTACAAACTTTTATGATTGAAAGAAACTAAAACGAAAGAAAACGAGCAATAAACAAGCTAAATATCAATACGGGAACAAAAAGGTTACTTTGCTTGTGCTTTTAGCAGTTCTGCACTTCATTAATGAAGTTGCCTTCTAAACCGGCACACTTGCATTCGCTCTGATGAAGCGAAAGTGGTATATCGGGTAGCCTCTAGATACCGGCTGATATTAATGCTTAGTATAAAATTTTAAAATATCGACTTTCACTGGCTACGTTGTTATTGAAAAAACAAACACAAAAAGATGCGATGCGGAGAAACGGTGTCAGTGGTTACACTTTTGTTTTTTTTCCCGTGTTTAGAATACATTTGTGTATCGTTTTCCATGGACGTATTACGCGTTGGATAGTAACTTAGCGATTACGTTGTGTTTATGTCTGCGTGAAGAGGTACACGGTGAGAGAAAGCCCGGCGACATTGGGCCGGTATCGGCAGAAGTGGGTTGGTGCAGGCGGCGGGCGGCGGGCGCGCAAGTAGGTGAGCGTGTCGAGGTCGTGACGTCACCCGCTTTCTCTGCGCGCGTTGTGCAACCGCGCCCGCTCCGGCGCCGCTGCTGCGCTGCTCATTGCATGCCCAATGTCAGTGCACCCTTATACATTTTATTTTGGAGTTCTGTATGATTCACAATCACATCTTACACTGCTACTGAGAATAATAATAAAAAAATAAACTTAATAAAACTCGTATTGTTTTCGAGAATCCTTCTGAATGAATCAGTATTTTCTTGAAACAATTAAGGTTTTTGCGTGGCAATCGAAAATAAAATCGATTTTTTGTGACGATGAGAAAAGAAAAAGGTACATCGTATTATATTTACATACTGTACCTTCAATCATCATATTATCAGAACTCGTACGCCTACATTTATTCAGGATTAATTATCAAGATGTGGGTTATCCTAACATCGACGTAGATAGGAAAACTCCATGATTCGGCGATATCTCCACCGTCGCGGTGTTATTTTCATTTCTAAAGCCTTTTCCTTTTCTCAAACGAGTTTTCTTCGTATACGGCTTAGGCCCGTATTACCAACGAGTGGATTTATTCAATTATGTTTAAGGAAAGGTTACGGATGTATGAGATAATTGCTTCATAGGAACAAACGGAAGTGGAATAAGTAACGTTATATTGCTTTATTCATGTTCTTAATAATGTTAGCAAAATTATTTGCCTTCAAGTTGTGTTACATAAAGTTTTTTTTTTTTGGAGATCGATGTATTCATTTTTTCCGCTATAAGTTTTTTCTTATATCGTTTAGATCTGTCAAAAACAAATGGATGTTAAAGAAAGGTGTCGTAGCTTATTTTGCACATTCGCCCTAATATTGTATAAAACATAGACATAGGTATTTATACAACTGTATAGTTTATTGTATAGGTTCATACAGTATACATAATAATAAACATATAAGTTTTTAATTTTCTTATTTTTTCTTTAAATAAAACGTGGCATTAGGATTTCTCATGATTCGTGGGTACATTTTTACGAAAATAAATGTCACATACACACACAACAAGACCCGAAACAATTATCTGTGGATCATACAAATATTTGTTCCGTGCGGGAATCCAACCCGCGCCAATTAATTCAGACAGCTAATCACTTAGTCACTGCGCCGCCGCCGTATTCACTCATTGCTGCTCGCTGTAACAGTAAAATAGCATGTTTTACATATTTACAATATTTTATGTTTAACCGTAAAATGTTTAAAGTAACAAACTTTATTGAGGAGCCCATAAAATATGCACTAATATTATATCGTCGTTGAAGTTCTAAAAACCAAGTATGTCAAAAATAGCAACTTTTCAGGAGAGTGAAAATCTGCATAATTTTACATAGACACCAGTACAATACCATTTTATATTCATTTCATTTTACGAGTTTCTATTGGACGATGCATGTTTCTGATTAGCTGAAATAACAGGTCTTCGGCCGATTCTCTAGGAAATGGTGTCAAAATGTCAAAACCGCCAAAAAATTACTTACGTGGTGTTTGAACTTCAACGACGATATGTTATGAATTTGTTCTGTAGGTAGGTTGTGTAGGCCCAATTCATTGATACTTAATCCAGGATTAGCCTAGACCGATTAGTCAAACTAGAGAAAGGACAAACTAATAATCTTGCGGGAACCCGTTGGGATTAAATAGTTTCTTATGTATATACAATACATTATGTTGATTTCAGATTATAAGTACCTGCTGTATTGTACTTAGACAAGATTATATAATTTCAGAGTTTGAAAGATTCTCGTACATAAACTAATAATGACGTATCGCACCCTTAGAATGAAAGTGATCTAACTCAACATTCCTGAACAACCAAAACTGACTTTAAAAAGTATGCTTTTGGAAGACTTTCTTGCTTATTTCCCACAAATTACATTTTTGACTTAGGTCTCTTTCATTCTGAAGGTGCGATATATAATATATTTTTTCATAGAATACTGTGCGAAGTGTCAGTAAAGCTGCGTTCAAACTGACCCGATCGATAGGCCCGCGTGCAAGGCTTCGATTGTGTCTATATTAACGTCTCCAACATTTCTATAAAAACAGCCGCATAGCGAATTCGCGTCAGTATGAACGATGCTTTACACGAATAATTCATATTGAAAAACCAAAAATTATCATTACCATAAATCTTTTTCTAAAGCTTAAAATCTGATCGTAAATCTTTTATAGACACACAGGAAATGTAGCATTATTTTTCTTAAGCAAAATTTTTATTTTACCCAAAAATAATTTCTGAAAATACTGTGTAACAGCACGTCATTTAGTCGATAGTTCAAAAACCTCATTTATCAAAATCGATCAAATGGTTTGGACACTTTGAGGGAAAAGCTATACCTACCTATAATACACCCGTCAAGTTGATAACCCTTTTTCCTTTCTTAGGTAAAAATGTCTAAGAAAATTCAAGAAAATAAATCGCTTTAAGAAATAACGCTTGTACAACAGTAGGTCCCAAAATATAGCACACCATAAAACCATGTATATACACGTTTACGATGTACACGATACACGGGCAATTGTTAACATCCCGGGATTGGCGTCGCCCCGAGGCGATCCCGGATAATCCCGGGACGCTGTGGTTTATGACCGCGATCGCCTGATACACCACCTAGATTTACTATCTAGTTGCTGAAATGTAATCTTGCTGACCAAGGAGCAATGAACAGTGTGAGCAAATGAGTAATTAAGATTGACAGTAATTTTAATGAAAATATGCGTTTTTATTCGCTTAACAGAAAAAATAATAGGTAAATGGTACCTAAGCAGACGATACCTAAGGCCTTCCGGCACACTACTAAATGAAAAACCTGGTTTTCCTTATGATAGCCGATATAATGCTTCAGGTAAAAAACATGGTGCTTTCTTTCTATGATTTCATGTGGTTTGACCACAGAAATCTAAATAATAACACATATTTGACTTATTTCACTTCGAGAATGCGTCGCGATTCAGAAACCAATACTTTTTGCAGTCTGCCGTTATAATTCCGTAATTGTAAAAGTGTATAAGAATTTAAAAATTAAATTATAGTAGTTATGCCTTTACAACTTCTATTGACTTTATGTGAATGAAACCTGATTGGTTTTGCTCCTTCAACCAATACAGTTTGAACTTACTGTTGAAGCAATACATACTCTTCTCAATGTTCTTTCTACCGTAATGTTTACTTTGATAGTGTACTCCTACGCAACACATTTTTATCCTATTAAAATATATTATTGCAGCATCCGCCCACATCTTTCACTTAAACGATTCTGTAAGATGTCTGATACCTTTTTTCGCTGTTTTTCTTCTCATTATATCACTACTTATTATAAAACAAAGTCCGCCCCCGCGTCTGTCTGTCTGAATGCGACAAACTCAAAAACGACTGAACGGATTTTCATATTGTTTTCACCAATGGATGGAGTGATTCATGAGGAAGGTTTAGGTGCATAATTAATTAAGGTTTTGTGTAAATTGGTTGAAATATGACGATGATTGTTGAAGATGTCAGAAAAAAACATGGAAGAACACTGGAAGCTTTATGGGCGTGCACCGCGTAAACTAATAGAGTTATACGTATATGCTGATATGACAGTACGACACACAAAAAAATGGCGTATATGCTCTGATACCCGTGCAAAGCCGGGGCGGGTCGCTAATTATTGATAAAGTAAGTAGTTTCGATAAAATTATTTCATTTATAAATACCTATAAACAAATGAAATAAATTTATTGAAACTGCTCTTAGAGACATCTGTTACATTTATGAATGTATAATAAAAGCATCCTTAAAAGTATTTTACTCTATTTTGTTCTAAAAAGTATATCTGAATTGAACTAATTGGAATTTGCTTAATATTTCTGTTACTATATTACTTATTCTTCTCTACTCTCCAACTATGTACGTTAAGGGCGGCCCTCAGTCTAACCAGATGCGGTGTAATATCAGTATTTTACTATGTTTAAGACAGTTACAAGTTGTAACCCAACATTTGAAATTAAACGCTTGGCACGTAGTATCGTAACGAATATTTCATTTTAGTTTCCATTATATTGAAATGAATATTAATGTTCTTATTATTCTTTTTTGAAATTATGCAATTGATGTGGAAAAAAAAAACATTTCATACAGTTGTGCATATGTCTCAATAAAGACAGTTCCGTACCTTATTAGATAACTACGTTTTCTGTATCTGTTTTTGTCATACATTTTGTCTTCTAACGAAAGTAGAACACGGAACAGCCGAGTAGCTTAAATAGTGTTAAACAAACAAAAAGGTCTACTTCACACCGTCGAAACTTTCTAACCTCCTTCACCCTTGCCAAACCATCGTTGTTCCGCAATCAGCGTTCAGATCAAAGATTATTATAGCCATGGGAATGATACCCGTTCAATGATTCGATTGTATACTCTTAAATTACAACCGCCATGTTAGATAATATCGAATCTTGTTTCTACATTCATTTATTGAGTAGGTATCGCTAACTGATCTTGAAATAAGAGGAGGTACTGCTAAAGATCTGCAAATTGAAAAACTTATTTGAAGTACGTTTGTATAAAGCTCATATAAAATAGATTGTTTACTCTTTATTGCACAACAAGTCTTGAAAAGAGATTAGAAATTGAGGTCGTCTTATTGTAATCAGGTATTTCAACCTTAAGATTTGTTCTTGTAAAACGTTGCTAGAATTGCAATCGATTACCGGCGTGCTACGGTAAACCCACTGAGATACAGTATCTCAAGATGGTCAAGTTTGTGAGCAAACGTTTCCATTTGCTTTTGGAAGATGGCGGAGACTGGCTAATGCTTACAATGTAAAAGTTTTGAAACTAGTGTATTCGGCAGTCTGACATACCAACTCTGAATTTTTTCTGGCTTCTGAGATGTCTCTGTCATGTTTAAGTATGTACTCTGTATGTTTTCCACATCGGGGGTTGCTTATTTGTGATAATATCTACGCGTGTTTAGATACAAATCATGTTCACTTTTATATAGTCGTACGTACGACTAGAATCTGGGTCTCTAGATTCTAATTGAGCGAGCATAACTCGAAGCAATATTAAAGCAGCATGACATAGCAATTAAGGATTATTGCTATTAGGCTCCCTAAGCTTTTGCTACAGTTGGTTATGTTTCTACCGTGGTACTTTAATTTCTACTAGAAACTAATCAGCGCTCTATGATGTTTACCATGAACCAACTAACTTTTTTGAGTCTTCATTGCATACATAGAAACCGTCCCTACAACTTCAGGTGTCAATTAGCTGACCTTAACTTTCTTTTGTCCAGAAGTGTGGAGCGCGGGCGGCGGGGCCGGCGGCGGCGGTACAGCATGCGGTAGCAGCGGCATGGACCTGAAGCACGAGGTGGCGTACCGCGGAGTTCTGCCGGGCGCCGTGAAGGCCGAGCCCGGAGTCAGCCACAACGGCCACCAGGCCAACGGCCACGTGCGCGACTGGATGGCCGGCGGCGCGGGCGCAGGCTCGCCCTCCCCCGGCCCGCCGGCGCAGCCGCAGGGGTACTCTTCGCCGTTGTCCTCCGGGAGCTACGGGCCGTACAGCCCTAATGGAAAAATAGGTCAGTTTTTGTAATGTACCATTTATATAGAAGTTTTCGATTGAATTCCGGAGACAGATAGCTTACATCTGTTATTGAAATGTTTCTAGCAAACAATCTTAATTTTATTATTATTTTCTGCTCCTGAAACCTGTATCGTTCACGCTAAAATTTCATGTTAAATGCGTGATGTAAAAAATAAAACAGATTACTGTTTAATTAAATTATTTTTGTTATATTGGACAAATCCAAACTATGCCTAAAGCCTAAGTGAGATAATTTTATTACCAGACGTCTAAAGATAAAGATGGCAAAACATTTTATTACTAATAGGTAGGTACTTGACTTTTGAACATACGCTAATTTCTTAAAATGCGTAGTTTTGTCAAAACAACTGATTAACGTTATCATTAGCCTTGAATCAGTTTATAGTCTCAGACTGTAGGAACTACAAAAAAACATACGCTACGAGTCGAGACCCTCTTCTTTTTTGAAGTCGGTCAAAAACTTTACTTACTACATAATATATAAATTCAACACCCACATATCGCCAATGCCGTACTCGAGTTCCATGTAATAGGGGGCGAGCCTATTGCTACTGAGAATTCCATACATAAAAACCTAATAATAATTTGCTCGACTCATCGAACCCAGGACCTCTCGTTCAGTAGTCGCGCTAGCTACTACTAGAATAATAAAGCAGTCAACACAACCAAATTTGGAAATCAGAAGCCAACATTTTCACTACAAAATTGCCAATCCAATTATGGAATATATAGATACGGTAAAAGTTTCAATTCCTTATTATGATTGCCTGAAGTTACATAATTAGTTTATTTCTAATAATAAACACTGATGACCCGGGTACGTCTTCAAACTGCGACCAGACACCGGAGGACGGGCAGCAGCGTTCTCTCACTAATCGCTGAGCCACTGCGATCCCCAAGCCGCCTGCCAAGCGTGGGGATTATGGCAAAACCCCCTTGAGGGAGGCCTTCGTTCAGCAGTGGACGTCTTCTGGCTGATGATGATGATGATGAAAATAAACACTGTGTAAGTTTTTCTAGCCAAGAAATATCCAATTTCTGATTTCCAAAAGTCGTGTTAAGTTTTAGAAAAGTTGTATGTCTTAACGACTATAAATGTCACTGGAAGTGTTACTTGCCATAAAAAGGGCACAAATGGACTTCTCGTAAAGAATAGAATTGCCTTTGCCTGAGTTACAACGCCCCTTTCCCCGTTTTTTCTTACCACGTTTTCCATTCAAGTAGTGATTGTCACTAATTGTTACTCTATATATACAAACGCAAGTATTCACATACACACAGTAAAACACATGTCATTTCTTAACAAACAATGTCAGCCCACGACCCAGTTTTCATAATGTGACCGAACATAATTGTGTAACAGCAGGGAGCTAAGTGAAGAACAGTAATCTCTCATTCAACGCACGACCTACATAGCGGCGTAACAAAGAACTTCAAAGAACTACAATAGTCCATTTCCCAACAACCTTCATTAATGATAGCCCTGAAGGGGAGGGGAGATAGGAAATGCATTGCTCTAGTACGGTATACTAACATTAGGGTGTAAGCAGGAATCGTTTTCTAAACTAGCATACAAAATAAAGCCTGTGGCAATGATAGATGTGAACATATTTCAGGGTCGCGAGTATTCTATTAGTAGTAATGTTTAGTCTAAATAGCTATGAGAAAATTCTTAAAACTCCAGCGGAATTCGTTTAGATGTACAGCCAGCATCAAAATTCAAACGCTTATTCATGAAGAACTATTGGATAATATCAAAAAAATTAAATGGCTATGTATTTTTACGTATTCGCAGATACTATGTGTAAAATTGGTCAATATTGCTATCACTATGTCCTCTAAACATCGCTTTTGAATTTCATTATGTGTGTTTCTCTTTGCTGCTGACTGTGCACGTAATATAATAATATGCATTTCATTCGGATGTAATTAAGTACCATTTAATAGGTGCTGATCTAAGCCTCTAGTCATTTACCAGGCAGAATTCTAATCAAAGCTGCAATTGAGAATGTTTTAACACAGCACAGGACCTCACGCTCTGCAGCTATACTCAGAGTGGTTCAGATGTTTCCAAAGATATACATTATAATATTTCATATCTCTATTTGTAAATCTAAGTAGGATCGAAAGGAAAGGGCTACCCTACCAACTTGTTCATTGTTGTGCAAAATGACAAAGTAACGAAGGTATCTGTTTGTCACTGATGGGATGACGTGATAGACGAAACTACGATTTATGTGCTCGGTCATCTTGCGGATCCTTTCGTATTGCCGAATAAGATGTCAAGATGGCCGACGATGTCGGTGAAAAATTGTATTTTCGGAGTTATGATAAATTTATAAAGAAAATAGGATGGAATGTATTTTCAGATGTTTTTTGTGTAGTATTATCATTTATCATGATATTTTCATCAGTAAGATCTATAATTGACTTACATAACATAGCATCACGCCTGTATTCCCCGAAGGGTTAAGCAGAGGTGTACTATTGTACACCCACATTTTGCCGATGCCGTTATTGAGTTCCATGTAATAGAAGGCGAGTCTATTGCCATCTACTGAATATAGTTCCAGACTCCGTGCTGCTACTGAGAATTTTCATACAGAAAAATACCCACTAACATTTAGCCCGACCCAGGAATCGAACCCAAAATCTGATGCTCAGCAGTCACGCTTGCGACCACTATGGCAATTTTTCGTAATAGGGGTGTAGATAAGAATCATTAATAGTGTTCTAAAAGTAGAAATAAATAAGCTGTTTTAAATTGTCTTGGAATTAATATCTAAATACATTCACGCATACGAAGATAAACAAACAATAGCTGAAAAAATCGTTCAGGTACCTATAGACCACAGGCCTTCTTTTTTTGAGTCAGAATCGCTCATGCCGTAGTAAGATTAGCCAGTCAGCAATAGTGGCATCGAGACTGACGGCCCAGGGTGCACCAGCTGGTCACAAGACCCCTCACTCGTGGAAGCCTCAACGAATGACGAAACCTAAGATCGTCTGTTGTTTCACACCTGAGGCCCTAGTGAAAGTTTCTTTCGACAAACTCGATTTTACGCATCGAACGCGTTCGGCATTCCGATTGGTCTGTTTTGTGCTCTACATCAATTGGAGCGCCGAACGCGTTCGATGCGTTAAATCGAGTTTGTCGAAAGAAACTTACACTAGGGCCTCTGACTTATGACTTCGATGTGGCTATTTATGATTTACAAGTGGCTATCTGCATTCCTATCACTTGAAATCACTTATAATTAAGCGTGTTAATGTATGAATATTCCTTACTAATGATTAATTAATTAATATGACACAAGGTGGGGGTTTACCGATACTGTTAATTAGAAACAACGCCTGTTTACCAGTGGAAGCGATCGTGGAAATTCTGAACACATCGCGGGGAAAACCTGAATATAGAAATAGTTATCTTTAGTTGTTCTAGAAATTGACAGGCTAGTTTCAATTTCAAAAACAACTTAAGCTCAGTACTTAACGACACGATTGGCACAGTGGCTAAGCGATTAGCTTTCTGCGCTAGGTGTCGCGGGTTCGATCCCCGCACGGAACAAATACTTGTATGATCTACAAATAGTTGTTTCGGGTCTGGTTGTCTGTGCATGTGACATGTATGTTTGTAAACTGTACCCACGATACAGGAGAATTCCGAGTGTGGAGCAAAGCTTTAAAAAAAAGTTACTTGAATGCTATATACATATATATATTTCAATCGGCGTATTTTTCGAAGACATCTTCCTAGTAACTAAAGGATACCACATACAAAGCGATAATATTTAATAATGAAAAAGACTTATGAAATTCGATAAATTCGTCAATACAATTACCTACTAGCGATACAGGTATTTGTATAGGCTTTATGACATTTGAAGAATTTTCGTGTAAATCTGATCGGATTTCCGAACGATTTTTCGTTGCAAAAAGACATTTCAAAGATTTATTCGCTTCAGATTTTAAAATTAAGAACATTTTGCACAGTAGTCTGTTAAAAACAACTTGGCCACAGGTTGCCAGTTTAAATATTTACAATAGTGTTCTCGACCTCTCGCGACCTCACCGCCGCTGACGATTCTCGACCAAGGACATACCTATGTTTACTCAAGCTATTCGTGTTAATAACGCATTCATTACCCATTTTAAGTAGAACTCTCCACTTCACGCCATTCCGCAACACCGACCTCATTTCCTAAGACACATGGGACTCGCGCGGGATCACATGATACTGGTCGACGTCTTTATCAGTATGAGGATGGATTTTTTCCGTGTTCCACGTTATCGTGCAAAGTGATAATGAGGGCAACGACCTGACTATTGCGTGATTTAGATAGCAGTGCCGTCATAGAGATATTTTCGTTCGTATCAGTTCAAAAGTGTTATACACAAATAAATTCGTGACTGAATAAGAGAACTTCAAATGCTAATTTTCCCGTCGCTAACCCCATTAACATACCAGCACCAATTCAAAATAAAATGAGACTGTTATGGGCGTTGGTAAATCGTTAACGTCAAGTCAGAGATTTTCCATTACTCGTGTACGAAGTCAAATTAGCCGCGAGGTCAGGCCGAGTTCGCGCTCCTCCGCTAACAAACCTAGGGAAACACGTTATTTGAATGTCTGAACACAACAGACGTAGATTGATGTATGTAATGAGGACTAGAGGCTCGGCAATATTAGCACCGCCGGGAATCATCCTAGTTCACACCACCGGTATACGAAACCAGATTTTTTTAATATTTCAACCTACCGCGACAACCAAAAGATACTTGATCTAAATCTAAGTGATTTCACAAATTTGTGAGTCGTTAACACGGCATCAATGCTCCATTAACATTATGACGTGATCCGACAAAAATGGCCGTTTCCGATTCGGCTACCTGAACTTAATTCGGCATTACGATCAACCGCGGCCGAAAACGACATAATGATTCACACGCCTTTTATTAATTCCGAAAATGAAAACGGGACAAAGTTTCCGGGAACTAATTAAGAGTAACTTGTACTAAAGAAAAATATGTCTGTCCTTGTTCTGCTAAAAGCATCATGTTGCATCGTATGTCCCTCATTATTTTCTCGTTAAGATTTATTTGAAGATATTTCCGTCCCTGGACAGACTTATACCGATACCAAGAATCTAAATAAGCTCGGTGACTGACGACCCTGAGACGACGTAAAATAAGGTTGTAAGTAAAAAATAAACAACAAAATACTCATCATCTGCCTACCCTTTTCCCTACTACATTGGAGTTAACTTCAGTCTAACCGGTTGCGGTTGAATATCAGTATTTTACACGGAGCGACTGCCGCCTGACCTTCTCCACCCAATTACTGGGAGACACTGATACTCAAAGGTTGTCAGGTTTTTGGGCTGCTGACACCCGTAAAGACTGTCATAGGTCTTCGTGTGATACCCTGGACCAAATGCTTAACGTGTTATCCGAGGCAAGGAGTCTCGATGTGTGTAAAATGGTCACCCATCTGAGGACTGACCGTGCCAAGCGCTGTTTAACCACGCAGATTGCTGCGAGCCGCTCATAAACCATAAACTACAAATACTAAGATCACCCAAAAACGCATAGGTAAAAATTTTATGTGCAATAATCAAAATTACTGCGTAGTTATCAGGAAGATATCAGTTTTTCCTAATTCAAGTTATCCTTGATAAATCAAGACGATTTATTATGTTTAACAGACTGTGTCTCTCATAAATCATTGAAGATCAGTTAAGAATGAATTAAACAAAATGTCAGTTACGATATTCGTTGATAGAAGAGTTTAGTTCTTTTTGTGGAAGATGCCGGCCGCACAGCAGCCAGCGACCGAGGGCACTAAATAAAATAAAAAAACAGAGCCATATCTCACGAGCCGTTTGAGAGCGCAATCGCGGTATTTAAAGAATTCTAATTCGATTTTTAAATACACCGAAGAGCATTCGAGCGTGGGAGAATACGAACATTTAAGTATATTTTACTTTAATATAGTTTATTTAAACTTGTTTTAATTTATTAACATTTAAAGATCCATTTGATTACTCATAATTAATAACACAAGTAAAAACAAAATGTATATTTCCTCTAACCACCAATTTACCTTCTGTAAAGGAATAAAATCCACCCGATGGCCATAGAGACAAGGCAATAGAGCTTTCACAGAGCTTTACGCGGCATCGATAAAATATTTCAGTTGCGTTATTTTGCAGTGGCTTAACTAAGCATGCAAGTGTACCTAACAAACACTACACTTAATGCACCGTTTAAACTGATTTATTTATGTGCGCCTGTTCACCGAACTCTAGACTTAAAGATAAGTAATAATAATTAAGTTACAACTATTATAACAGTTTACGAGATTGAAATTCTCATTTCCATTCGAGTGTTTGCGTCGGCGCAATAGACGTTTTACATATTCTTGAAATCCCACTTTACCTTATGTTTTCATTCAATGCACGCCAGTACTGAACAGTATTTTTCTGCAGTCATTGTAAATTCAATGATTGCTGCCTGTTATTGCTGTATGCATTATTCCTCTGTGAGGGCGAGACGTTTATATACTTGTAAATCGATGGAAGTGCACTTGAAGAACACCTAAATGAGGTAATATAGATAGGAAGGTAATAAAATGGTTCTCAAGGTAGAAACATTGATTTATATCCAATACTTTGCCGCACCTCTTTGTGTCGTTCTGAAATTACATTCGTACTGAGGAAATACTCTCGGTTTGCTGTTTTGTTTCGTTTGTTTTGTTGTCGTTGATATTCTTTTCAATTGAAATTGATTGTAAAATATAAATAGACTATTTTAATTCGAAATATGTCGTATGTAAACGTTTGAATAATTATAGTCGATTTATTTTTATTGATAAAAGTAAAACTGCGTCATTGGTTTAGTGGTCGCAAGCGTTACTGCTAAGAGTGAGGTTCTGGATTCTTTTGCCGGATTTGGCAAAGTGTTATAGCTTTTTTTTTTCATAAACAATGCTGTTCACAAATCTAACAGTGAGTGAATTTGGAAGCCATTGACTACTATAAGCTTGAAAATCCCAAAGCTATCCCTTACCGCGCGCAGCCTCTTATCAGTGAACCAACGATTTTCGGTCGTATTTAAATATGGCGGATCAATACTCGATCCCAAATCACTAAATAAAAGATACAAATCCTTGCATATTATACCATTCTTAATAGAGCTCATTAATCAAAGAACAACCAATTAAAATCCAGTCTAGATAAAAATTATAAATTTATATTTAAATACAACAAATTTTTTAATCGTTTTCAAAGCCAAACTATTAGTGCTTATGAATTATTCATATTTGTGACCTAAGTCGGTTCTGGCATACCTAGGATTGTGGCGTAGTGGCTATTTGGCGCGAATTTACGATAAAATGTTACGTTGTAAATTATATTAGGTATTCAAATTATTATATGTTTATATATTATACTAGCGACCCGCCCCGGCTTCGCTCGAGTAGCAGAGCATATACGCCTCGATTATTTTTCTGTCGTAGTGTCGTATCAGCCTGTTACGTCGAGCATTTACTCGGCGCACACCAAAAGTAGAAGTAAAGCTCCCAGTCGGCATGATTTTTTCCGACATCTTCAACTATCATCGTCATATTTCAGCCAATTTACACAAAACCTTAACGAATTATAGACCTAAACCTTCCTCATAAATCACTCGATTGGTGAAAACCGCATGAAAATCCGTTCAGTTGTTTTTGAGTTTATCGCGAATAGACAGACAGACGCGGTAGTGGACTTTGTTTTATAATATGAAGTAAAGTTCATTTTATTGGACGCTAATACATAGTTTATGACACGAATGTATACGTTTAATCAAGTTATTGTTAAGTAAAGTTATTGGGTATATGGGTAACTATATGTTTGATCAAGATATCCTGAAATAAAATGAAAAGGATTTTTCGATCACTTTTACACGTGTTTTTATGTGACTAGTTTGCGTCTTATGAGTTAAGGATATCTGTTTTTAATATGTCCTATGATGCGACCCGGGTACGTCTTAAAACTGCGACCAGACACCGGAGGACGGGCAGCAGCGTCCTCTCACTAATCGGTGAGCCACTGCGATCCCCAAGCCGCCTGCCAAGCGTGGGGATTATGGCAAACCATGGATTCTTGGATGGATGGATTATGGCACTTGGGGGAGGCCTTCGTTCAGCAGTGGACGTCTTCTGGCTGATGATGATGATGATGTTTTTAATATATGTATGGTGTCGACTGTGTATCGCCTGGAACACTCTGCCAATCTTAGGAGCCGGCCATGATGACACTTTATTTATAATATTAAGGCTTAACATGGACTGGAAGACTGCTTCATTGGTCTAGTAGTCGCAAACGCGACTGCTAAGCGTAAGGTCCTGGGTTTGATTCCCGGGTCGGGCAGTATTCTTAGGTTTATCGATATAGAAATTCTCAGTAGCAGCACGGAGTCTGGAACTGTGCCCGGTAGATGGCAATAGGTCCCCTATATCATGGGCCTCAATAACGGCCTACCCCTTAGGGGAACACAGACGTGAGGCGTGGGGCTATGTTAACATGAATAGATTGAAATTTCATTGTAAATACAAAAAAAAATACGAATAAAATAAGATAAGTAAATCAGTCTGTATGACTCTACGTTTGCTAATGGACATAAATTAAACGTGAAACGTACCCACATGAATACATTAACGTTACTCGGAATACGCCAGTTTTCAATAAACAGTCATACATAAATATAAAATTATTGTCACAAGAACCAACTCTAGATATATTAACATGACACATTTATTATGTAAATAAGTATGTATGGTATAAGTCAAAATACTAAGAACATTCACGTTATATCGTTTGCCAAGTTGGCAACGACCGCGCTTCATTGACTTGTTTTATTGCGTAACATGTAAAGAACATGGGTGCTACCATCACTATTGTTGCTTAGATTTGTAAATAACATGACGCAGCATCACGCTATTCCCCGGGGAGTTAGGCAGAGGTTAACTGTCGAATGTTATCGGAGTTGAAACCATTGCCTGCCATCTACCGGACACGATTTCAAACTCCGGGTTGCAATTTTTTTGGTAAATTTCTGTCCCAATTATCTCAAGGAGCTTTTACTAGTTAAAGCCCACAGCCGAGGCAAAGGAAATAAAACAAAATTAAGCACACTGGGCGTTGCTGGGGGACAGATAAGAGAGGAGTTGCTGGATCTGATTGTGATTATTTAGGGATATTTGATTTATTACTACTGGCGCAACGCGGGCTAGCTGTTACTGAGAATATGGTTATAGAAATATCTTGAGATTGTCCGTTGTTGACAGTCGACTAACTTGTCAGTCACTTAAAAAACCTTTGTGTTCTAAGTTCGACATACATTTTTCAAAAATATTTTCATGTCTTATAAAAAGAAAATCATGTTGAATTATAAAAGTTGACCAATTGCCTCATTTGCGAAAATTGTCTGCCACACAAAAACTTTCTCCTGAAGTTTTCTAATGTAATACAGGCCCGAGGCTACGAGAATAAATCGTACGGTGTAGTACGTACATATTTTTACAGCTTCCTTAAGATATTTCTCGGAAAAATACCCTAACTCGGAACGCGCGTGTTTTCCTGTTTCTACTCTTGGCATTCATTTATAATCGCCAAGCCATAGAACCAGAAATAAAAGTTAAAAAAATACCTCTGTTTTGTAACTTGTTATCCAACTTTGTTACATTACGTAAACATTTGATGGGTACTTGTGGCTCCATTATTCAAACTCTAATGATCTATTCAATCATGTGTATATTGTTACTAAACATGTTTATTGTGATTAATAATGTTTAGACTCACATTACACGTATCATCAAATAAGAGGGCCAAATTCGGCATTATACATTACTGATTCATAATGAGATACTATTATGGTATGTAACCCTCTCGAAACTTTCCCCTAATATTTCCTTAGATTCTTAAAATCGATACTGAAACATGATTAACCTCGAGAATGATTGTACGTGAACCGTATCAGTTCTAAGTCCGTATCAATAGCGTGCTTTCGCCAGCGATGTCATAATTACCATTGTTTATCGCGTCGGGGCCAAGGCCGCAGATATCGCGCGTCTGAACCCGTGTGAACCGAGTGTGGTGCAATCTTTACTCCGTAACGATACGTATCGTGAATCTAATGCCCGTTAGTACAGATTACACCCCTATAGTCAGTTTTATTGCGGGTTTTATAGAGCGTTTTATTGTCCAGGGTAAAACGTAACGTATCTACAGAATTTGTTTTGCAGTTGTTTTTCGTTTTCAGCGGAATAGACCATTACTTGTATGTGATATTTTTACTCCGAATACATCAGAAATCTTGTGTCCTCCGAAGACATTTTCTAGATAATCGTGTGACTTTGAGTTACAAATAAAAGATCCAACCTAATCCTAGAAGCAATGACAAATCAAATACTTCATCCACAACCGAAACCAGTGCCAACATTTTGAGAAATGCTACTCCGTTCGCTTTAAATTATCTTCCACTTGTCTTGCAAAAACAATGTTTATTCATTGACATACGTATTCTGACAGAAGACTAGTGATGATAAATGCATCACAGTGTCAATTTCACAAAGAAACATCATGACAGAACATTACGATTCTGTTGCGCAGTGACTTTGTGAAAAAAATGATGAATGGGGAGTACAAACGACTGTGTGGCTTGAATGCATGATAGTACGACCTTGTGGCAGAGGATACACGCGACGTAGATACATGTACAGACATGTTGGTACTTTCATTGTGTTGGTTTATAATGCTATTGCTGATTGTAGAGTCAGCAGAAAGATTGGATCTTATATTTTCACGAAATCAAAACTCGATATTTTGGTGCTCAAGTGTATCGGGACGGGGCTTTTGTAGTTTGAGTGTAAAATTGACACTTTTAAGTAACATTAACACAGTATTTTTTATTATCATGTGAGAAAAGTAATAATTAAATGTAAAATCAGGAGATTTTTCTATGAAGGAGATCCCTTGTCATCGAATATTGAGAATCGATGACTGAGGATTCAAAAATAAATTCAGCGATACCGATTAACACCATCACAAAATTGTTCGATTTCAAACTGTACCGAAAAACTTTTGTTCTACTTTTTATGCAAATAATGACACACTTAGACTATGAGTGACGTGAAGTATATTGTTTGTGGCCCATTCAAAAATATCTAGTTCATGTTACGACGCGGCGTGTAGACCTAGGTTAATATTTTATGAGAAATTGTTTCATGAATTACACCAAGGCCGAATACGCGAAACCTTTTGTAGTACTACGAATTAATTTTACAGCGAAAATGATATCATTACTCACGCAAAATGAAATAGAAAGAAAAAACATACTTTCATGTAAGGGATTTGCATAAAAAGTACTTACTGCATAACGCATAACAAAAATCTATTTACATAATGACATAGCATTACGCCTGTATACCCCGAAGGGTTAGGCAGAGGCGTACTTAATGTACAGTTAGTGTCATGTATTAGGTGGCGAGTCTATTTCCATCTACTGGAATACATTTGCAGAATCCGAATAGATATAGACTACCTTTAGTAGTAAACCAAGACTGACAGGAACTGACATTCAGATAGTAGAAGAAGAGAAAGAGAAGAAGAAAAAGGCTCTAAGAGTGACGAAATATAATATTGTTTGGCGCATCCTGGGTAGTTAGCCTTGTTATAAATCATTCCACTACATCATGAAAAATTGCCTTCTGAGTGTGAAATATGCTAACTCGTGCTGATTCGAAAGAAGAAACAACACCAACTAGTAATGTATTCTTGACATCAAAAGCATGAAAAAATTGAAAACATAAGACGAATGTAAATTTTTGCTTGGCTATTTTAAATAAAAATAGGCCATACATTATTGAAGAATCTCGAAAGATCTCGGCGTTCACCTACTTAAATGCAGCAAATATTTTAAACGTATCTTTCACGATGAATCTGGTTAGAAACAGATTGTGTGTACAACTGTACATACATACAACGGTGTAACAAAGCGATAAGGATAATTAATTGTTTGATGCCAGTTTTATATTTTGTACTAAAGAGATCTGAAAATATATAAGGTATTAAACAGTGAGAAATCCTATCCTATCCTATCCTATCCTACTAATCCTACTTAATATTGTAAATGTGAAAGTTTGTGAGGATGGATGGATGTATGAATGGATGGATGGATCTTTGTTACTCTTTCACGCCAGAACGGCTGAACGGATCTGGATGAAATTTGGCACAGAGATAGATTATAATCTGGAATAGCACATAAGCTTTTTATCCCGGAAAAATGTACGGTTACGGTTACGGGTCGAAGCTAGTATATTATATAGTTACACTAATTAAAGTTCTTTCTCCTCTGTCGTGTAGACTAGCTGTAGGTAAAATTGGAATCGCCCATAGCATGCTAGAAAGATTAGCCATTAAGCAGCAGAATGGCTGACTACCCAGGGTACGCCACGAATAGTCAGGCTCAAGTTGCCATGTTCCAAAGTGTTGATTTCCAATGGAGAAGAACGGGCACGAAACTCCATGGTTACTATTTTAAAGTAAAGTTAAACATATATACTTTAGCTCGTCAAATGATTCAAATGAGATACAATGGAAAATCTATTGCGTCTTGTTGCCGGGCGCCGCCGCGTATGTCTTAATGAATTAAATTATACAGTGTAATTTTTCATAGGGAAACGTTTAATAGCGTAAATTTAAGAGCAGTGATAGCCTAGCGGTTGAACGCTTGCCTTCCATGCAGGAGGGTCTGAGTTTGAACCCGGCCCGCACCTCTGACTTTTCGGAATCATGTGCGGATCAGAATTTGATTATCACTTGCGTTTACGGTGAAGGAAAACAACTTAAGGAAACCTGCACACCTGAGAGGGCTCCATAAAGTTCTTGACGGTGTGTGTAGTCCGCCAACCTGCACTGGGCCAGCGTGGTGGACTAAAGCCTAACCCTTCTCGTTCTGAGAAGAGACCCTTGCCCAGCAGTGGGACAGTAATGGGTTGAATTTATTTATTTATTTATAAACGTTTAATAATAATATTTATAGATCTTAAAAACCGTTTAATTATAGCAGGGTAATTTCAGTGAACTTGCGATTGTGTGCTTTATTTAATTTAAGACGATACATTAAATAAATAAACCCACAGATAGCGAGAGCTTGGTTGATTTAGCCCCAGAGACCACACAACAAGGCATTTAAAAATAAATACAAAGCCAATCCCTCTTTCATGAACATGACTCACAAGAATCCAATTTAGCCATCGATGATTTTATTTAACAATAAAATAGAGGAAATAGTAGTAAAGTCGAGATCGGATGCGTAGGCGCAGGTCTGAGTGCGAATAATGACTCGCACGCGTGTAACAAACGACGCCGACAAATTCCATTGTGGGGGATCGTGCGCAGAATTGATGCGCGAACAATTGCACTACATAATAGGGCTGACAATATTTTTATTCCATTGTGAGATGGTGTTAAGCTATCAAGATGCAGGACTGCTTGGCTAGACGATCAGGAAATATATTAAATACGGAAGCTACCTTGTCTGTGAAGAAATATAAGCAAGGGCCTACGTTTCAATGACCAGCAGCCTAATTACGTAAAAATAGCGACAGCAACGCGACAGCCACACGACAGCAGCCTCACTGTTGGCCAATACATATATGACACGAAAATGACGTTTGACAGTAGCTGTTGAGCGATCTACGCCTTTCGTAAACTGATTGCTACATCGGTAATTAGGCTGTCAGTCTTCCTAATTGGGAAAATCTTATTGATGTTCAGAAAGGTCTAGATTTTGGAACTGTATATGACCTCAGTGTTTGTTATAACAAAATGTGCTATGATATTTAAATCAGAAGTAAGTATCAAGTTTAATTTCATCGCTTAACAGTTTTTTTAATATTCGTGAACGTGATTTTGTGACAAATGATTTTCATTTTTTTTTTCATAAATAAAATGCTTATACTTTACTAAGCTTTACGGGTTAAAGTATTCTACATTGACCTACTATAGATTTGTACTATTTTTTATTCCATGTTTTTTCTTCCATAACAAAACATTGCTTGCGGCCAGGACTAGATCACGAAACTAGACTGAATTTCAATGTAGGTACTACTGACAACTTGACAACCTTAGTACAAGTACCTTTTGTACCTTTTGTACTTACATATAATAACATTCTACATATAGCTAGGTATTGTATGAGGGACGACAATCGTAACACACACAAAAGCAATTCATTGTATTGTTTATTTACAAGTAACGATGCATGAAATTACTCCCAGCTTAGTTTGTCGTATAAACGATTACATCTATCATGCAGAAGGCAAGCACATGATGGATGGAGTAAGCAAAATCTAAGGGCTTTTGATTTCAATGAAATTGTAGCGACAACTACTCGCAACATGGCAAAAAGTAAAGCGCCATCTATCGCAGTGAAGCTACAACAACAAACCCTGAATCGCACTATGAAAGTTAACAACGATTCTAACACATATACGAATATCCGACATCAACTGTCGGGCTTCGGCCCGCCAGGCTAACCACCTTGCCTGGTCGGAGGATCCTCCCTTTTCAATGGAGGAACACCAAACCTCGTTCCTTCATAAAATCACTTTGTTAAAGTCGGATGATAGAGATATAATATTGTAAGTGAAGACAGAGATTAAATCGATAACTGTCGTAAATATATTCATCATATTGTCCGTGTAAGTAAATTGCTGAATGAGCCTGATTATTTATATGAGTTTATGAGTATATGAGTTTAGCTTGTGGGGTAAGAAATGATGTGCCACTTATAGTAGCGGTCTTTACGGAGATCTATCTATATTGGGAAGATGACGTACGCAGACTAATTTGAACATTATGAAGATATTACCCAATTCGCTTTCTTTCAGGAATTCAATGTTAACCCAATATCTGTTAAAGCACTTCAAATTACTGCAAAAGAGTACGTAAATTGTAAAGAACGTAAAAGGTTTCGAAACTCCAATTTATTTTGAACCCGAAGTACAAAAGAAAGCACTTATTCAATAAGAATCTGGATTACGTGACTTAAAGGATTCAGGAAAAGTTCTCGAATAATATCTCTTGTTAAGGAGTTTATTTCAAATTGGACAGTTAATAAATGGAGATTGAAGAAGACATTTATAATTTATTTTACTTTATGTTTCCTAAAAAATGGAATAAATCCATACAGGTCGACTCTTCTGCGTGTTGTTCTTATCTGAGCCTGCTGACAACCCTTGTTTCTAGTAGGTATCATTCATGATACAGATGGGCGTTTAGTAATATGCCATTGACTATATCGTACAATAAAAATGTGGCAATGAGCTCAGAACAACTCGAGATCATAAAGTAGAAAAAGATCTCTAAAATTTTGAGCAATGAAGCGATCAGATTTTTGGAAGGCTTAAAGGAGTTTCTGGCCTATAATCTCCCCGAATTTCGAGGACGCAAACTAACGTGAAATGAAAGAATGAGTATTACAAATAGTAAGACTAAAAATCGGAATAAAGCAGATTCTGTAATTTATGTATTTGATACAATTTCGAGATGATGTTAATCTAAAATTATTATATTATCAGCATCAACAACAACCCTGTGTAACCTCTCACAAATTCTCATATAAAATGAACAAGTAATATAATATCTCACCTGTGTGGGAGAGGCACATAATAACGTCGATTGAACAAGTAAAAGGTCAAGAGTATCATCTAACTCCTTTAAGTGTATGCTCAGAACAGACTAAACATATAACATCAAAGATTCTGTATTCGATTTAAAAGGAAATCACACTTACGTTACATTGTATCCTTAAATAAAATTACGTCTAACCGGTTTTATCATTACGCCAATCTTAATCGACGAATTTAGTACAATTTATTGCGTTGACTTCTTTAATTAAAAAATTAACATAGCTTCACACCTGTATTCCTGGAAAGGTTAGGCAGAGGTGTATTACTGTACACCCACATTTCGCCGATGCCGTTATTGAATCCCATGTAATAGGGGGCGAACTTATTGCCATCTACCATGCACAGTTCCAGACTCCGTGCTGCTACTGAGAATTTCGATACAGAACAACCCAGTAACACTTTGCCCGACCCAGGAATCGAACCCAGGACCTCACGCTCAGCAGTCGCGCTTGCGACCAATGAGGCAGTCAAAGAAATTAACCATATTCTATAATTCCAAAAGGCCAAAGTTACATCATTAAATTTTCTGGCAACACTACCAAACAGTATGTAAATTGAGCCATTAGGTACTACAAAACTTTAGTTTTGCCTCTAAACTAAAGATAATCTATAGTAAACGGCTGAAGGTAATCCTATCTAGAGAAGCTCCATCGAACACATACGATACAGCGCTTATTCTCCCTTAATAGTCACGAATGCTACCTGGGGCCTAATGGCGCTAACTCTAACCATTCGTCTGCGAAGTCCGTTCTACACGTAACGGGACGAGGCCGACATGGGACAACAGCCTTGTTAATTGGCAGGACAGAACTTTTCTACAAAAATCTGTGTTTTATTTCGTTTATCCACTTTTCTGGTCTCTTTTTATATTCTGGAAGGTATTTTCAAAAGAATATAATGTTTAATAGCAATGAAAATAAATGTTATTTTATTATTTATGCACTGGTAACATTCTTCTCCCATGTGAGCTTCTTTAACAAACCGAATAAAGCCATTAAGTGCATCCCCAAGTATAAATAGCAGTTTATAATAAAAATATTACACTTTATTTACTACGAAATAGTGCTTAATATTACCAACACAGTTTCACATTACCATCCTTTTACACATGCAGCATTTTAAAACCCGGGTCTCGTATGCAGCGGCCTTAGCGCGGCCATTAGGGTAGCTACACGCGATGGTCGTGACTATCTCGTGACGTTGCGTGCTAAGCGTCCTAACAGAAACATTTCTCTTTTTAAACCTCACTATCTAACCAGTGTCGTTAGGGACACTATGGTAAACGAAATGTTTAAAAATGGAATTTTAAACAAAACTTTTCAAAATGTCTGTTCTATATCTTACTGGCCAGTAATTCCAATTCCCACAATGATGATGCCAACAATTGTAACTCGTGTTCGTCTGAGGTAATAATGTTATCACAGAAAATGGCTGTAAAAACGCCTCAGACATTATTACACATTTACTTATCCACCTTATCGTCAATGACATAAAACTCAACAAGATCGCATGATAGTTATAATAATTATTATGAAGTCATTTAAAACAGTATTACGAAGTTTATGACATCCGTTATTTTATTTTTAATTTTTCTTTTTTCATTACGAAACTTTATTAAGCGTATAATAATCTTTCCTTAATTATCAAACCTCTTTAAAAACGATGCATCTATACACAATTAAAAAAATGTTTTCAGCTGGCATTTAAAACTAAGAATTTTATAAGTCTTACATTTTCTTTTTTTTATCTACATTATTAACCATTAAAAATCACTTACCCACTTGAAATGAGATAAAATTCAGGAAAATAATAGATATTGATTTTTCAGGCCTTAAACAAAATTATAATTCACAATATGTTCGCATATTGTGAATTAAAAAATATGTCTAATAAAAAAAAAAACAATTTAAATGAAATACTATTCGTATTTTGTTTTATTTCAGTAAGTAGGTAGGTTTAGTGAGGTAGTCTTTATTCACTAACAGCGAATAAAAATGTCAAAGTCAATTCATCACAATTCGTGCACACTAAGAGCTTTGCGAAAACCAAAGGAATCCACTTCACTGTCCCTAAATGTATCGGATCATGTCCGCACGAACAAATAGGTCGTGAGGTAGGTCGTGGTTCGACCCTCCGAATTGGGACGCCCAGCCTCCCTCCGTGCCCTAGTTCCGCGGGGATGTTGCCCGGCCACATGTGTACGGAGCCTTATGCTCTCGATAGTTCAAGTCTTCTGTCATTGAGTGTACTCGCGGCATAACACTTGAAAAAATTGCTGAGAAATTAGAAGACATTTTAAGAAGTATTATGTCAACACTGATGTATGTAAAACGGAAATCCATCGTGTTCAGGGACTGGACATATTATTTCGATGCGAAAAACAAAGAGCTGTTTGACAACTTAAAAAAAGTGTATTCTAAATTCGACTCTTTTCATATAGTGGAGTAATGAAATTGAGTTTTTTTTTCTTTGTGTATGTTGCCAGGATAAGCTTGCAAAAAATCGACTTAGCACGATTCTCTCTTTTACGTTTTTGTACCAACTCTTAAAATGTTTTTTTTATTGAACATTGGACTTGTGCATAATTCTTGTTTACCTCGGATGTTACTTTTGTGTGATTTTTATTATTACTAATTTTTTTACGTACCTACGTTTTTTTTTTTTTTTTTAATGGTTCACAATTATATTTGCACATTTTTTATAAGTTATGTAAAAGGTAATGCATGAATCGTTACATTTCAAAACGGTTTCTTGTTATTCCAATTTACGGGTCACTGTGTCGTTCCGGGACATCCAGGCTGTGACCCGGTCGTAACCTGGTTTATTTGCCATACATCCGAATTGCCAGACAAAAATCCTCGTTTTATGTTGTTTTATGCCAAAGATCTAACTGAATTCGATTTATGTGTCTGTGTCATGTGAGATACATAGGTATCTCATATTCAGAGTAGATTTTGAAACATTAAAATAATTATTAATATTTTTTAAACGATATTTGCTGTCCCATTTTCTTATCAAGGAAAACTATAACAAAAATGCCCCAGGCAACAATAATAATCAATTCAGTGAACCCGCCCTATATTTTAACATCACCATGAATGTGGTAATCAATATTCTGAATTATTGCGCATAAGAAATACTAAAAGCGTCACAATTTCTAAGCTAAGGGTTTCTTAATACAAAACGAACATACCTGAAAACGGCTGGCGATGATACTGGCAACCAATGAATTAAAAACTATTTTTATCGAAATAAAAAGCCAATAAAAAACGATAATTTCTGTGTTAAATTGGATAACAGTTTTTTTGAAATCTCATTATTATAAATACAAGAAAAACTTTGATAGGAACGTGTGACAGGCGGTTTACTCGGAAACTGTGTGTGGGATTAATAGCAGGCGACTTTCTCGCGTCGTTAGTTGCTGTAGAGTGTATAATTGCTTGCACATAACATGTGTTGTTAGGTAGAACAGTTGTAGTAAACAAAATGACTTGGAAGGCTTCGTTGGCTACTCGAATTACTTCCGCCTTAGGCCATGGCCTGGTACCTGCACTAAAATGGCCTCGGGGACATTGGGAGAGGTTCAGCTTAGTTGTTGCTATCGAGCTAAAGACGGAAGATTGGATAATAAGTTCTTATTTTGTTATCAACTGATGACTGCAAAATTATAGATAAATGATTGATTTACTTGATTCAAAATCGTTACAAACCTTTGAATCTGACGTTAAATATTTATAAAATCATTTGTATATTAACATAAAACATTAAAACGTATTGATTTGTATAATATTCGGCGACGAATAATTCCAGGTTGTTTCAACATGCGGAACAACGAACGGTTCTTTTCGAAAACGTTACACAACGCGCGATCTGGATTGATATTCAAAAAGAGAAGATTTTAAATATTTCACCATGGATGAACCTCTAAAACTGTCGGAATGACGCGCGTGGCGCCATTGAAAAACAATATCCGTCACAAAATGGCGCACAAACTGTGCACAACAGTATTTTGACGCGAAATAAGTGAATAACAATTAATTTGATGCAGTCTTCAAAATTGCACAAGATGCAATAAGAAAACAAGGCAAGCCGTGTCAATAGGTGTTTTTGTGCAGGTATTGCTACATAAAATAAAAGCTGAAACCTCGTAGCGACTCAGATATTGGAAACTTTACTTTATTTATTTTTAAAACGAATTCTAGCTCGGTTCAATAGTCAAATTCAATTAAATGTTGATCATGAAACAAATGACAATGAAACACAACTTTTTTTAAGGATTTGTGGCGTTATCCATTTTACGCATAATCAAAATGGAATGTAGAAATAGTTTCCAAAATATAATAATTATACATAACTAATTCCGCGTGTCATTCATTGACTTGTTATTATATCTCACAAAGACAGGTGTTGTGACTTCTATTACAGTTGTATAAGAGCCAAAATCGATTGCTTTACCCGCAACCAACAAATAGAATATCTGTATCAGCTCACTATCGTCAATACGACGCAAATAGTCCAGTCTATTTCCCATCACAAAAAACAAATACTAATAACACACCACCATAAAGCTCTATCGTTTTCTAGAATCAATAAAATTTAAATGTCGAATCGAAAGAAAAAAAAGGAGTTAGTACCTAGCTACACGGAGCGGCTGCAATTAAATTACAAAATAAGTAAATCGAGATCGACAGAGACAAGATAGGTCGAGCCGAGGGCGATTGCAGTATGCATACATAACATATGAACCGTGTATGCTCATCCGTATTCAAGGGCGCGCGGACCGCTTGCAGCCGATACAGAACGTTCACGATGCACGATGACGTAACCAGACACGTTGAAAATCGTTACTAACTGAAAGAATTTAAGGAACCTTGTCATATTGTGTTTTAAACCATTGCTGCGTTTTCCATCCTCTTGCTATAGTCACATCACTTCTTTTCCACTTTACTTAATTAGAAGCATCTTCAGCGGTCGAATGGCTCTCTGGGTGGCTTTCAGAACTCTCAATCCGCAGAATTTCTAGTCCCTCCCCCGGTCCTACCTACATTAAAATTCAAAGTTCTATTTTAATAGCTAAGTACTGTGTGCCAAGAAAAGGTTAGAAACCCTTTAAAAAAACCTTCCCTCAAAGTAAAGTGGTGCTTCCGTAATCATTCAGTGTAACTGTAAACAATTGAAATTTAATTTTAGACTCTCACAATAAAATTGACCTGATTCTAACTTCTTGTCAAGTTAAACATACAACTTTAACAATTTAATTAAGCGCTTTACGTTTAATTGTTTAACGTTGTATGGGTTTTACTTTACTCTCATACTAATTAAGAAAATAATACGTCGTGTTTGGCCTATTGCGTCAATTTTAAAACTTTTAAATTCAATTTTAAACTAGGTTGTCAAACAGTTTTATATGAATTTATATATACAATATTAATTTTTCCTGGCACAAAACAGCAGACGGGAGATTTCTCAATAAGATACCTGAGATAAGGTCTTCCTTGATACAAAAAACCCATATCAATTTTAAATTAACTGCTGTATAAAATATATACTTAATTACCGTTATAGGTATTTATTACGCAATTAACTGAGGCCCACCTATACTTCCACATAGCTGTTTTGATTGATATTGCTCAAGTACCCAAAATTATAGAGTCATCTCAACATTCAACTGTACAACTCATAAGTTGTCAAAATTATAACTAATCCCTCGATCCATCTGCTTCATGATATACTGCCTGTGCTTGAAAACGATTTTGCTTCATAATGGTCAATGGCTCCAAATTAGAAAATCGTACAGATTTCCACACAACATCATCATTAAAATGATCTCCAAAATATTTGAACATCCCAATTTGTAAGAATGCAATTAAGCCATAAAAATAACTAATGATGTAAAGGCTCCATATAATAGCACTTTAAGTGTCCATAAAAAGGGAACGAATAACGACCACGGTGTAATCAAGGTCGGTCCAATTTAAAGAGCAGCTTTGGTACCTTGGACCTTCACATCAGTTGTAAATTAACTAGGTACGGATGAACTTGGATCTCATTGCTTGTAAATGTGTTCTGTTTCTTTAATACTAACGACAAAATTTACGCACTCTTGTAATTAGAGACTAAACCAGGCAATCAGTTAACAGTTATCTGTTACTGCAAGACACCAACCTCTCAAGCTGCGAATATTGTTATCAAAATATTTTCCACAGTCCTGACAGCCTCCTCAATTTATATGCATGTCTGAATTTAACAACGACCTCGTTACAAAAAAGCCGTCTTTGATTTAAGAACAGGTTAAAATAAATTTCAATCAACTTGGTGGAAAGACGTCAGTTGTCATAGGTTAAAGTAATTGAAAGAAACTGCTCATGTATAAGTAACTACATATAGGTACATATCAGAAGCCTTTTCTTTAAAAAAAGGGTAAATAAACAGTAATAAAGATGTAACAGACAGTACCTACTTAATGAAGAAACGAGCTGATTCAGTTAGTTCATCAATTTCGTCTATTGAGATTATTTATAATTCAATCCAATCAACCTTTTGAAGTTCACTACTAAACATATGCTTCTTTCAAATGATTCTAAAACTCCAAGTTCTCCTATCATCACTTAATTTACTTCATCATCATCATCCACAACGTTAACCTAATCACTGCTTAGCGTCAGTGGCTCTTTGCTTATACCACTTTCTACGGTTCTGTGTTGATCTCGTCCACATAAAGTACCTGCAATTTTCTTTTTGTTGTGTCCTCAACCAACTTTATCTGCATTGATGGTACAAAAAGACAATAAGACAATATAAAACTGTCTCCCTTAATGTAACTTCCGACTGTTATTTTCAAATTCAGTTTCAACCTCAGCGTCTAGTGAATTAAAATACAGTTGCCGCATAACGAAGTAGGTGCCACTTATAAAACCAAAACAAATATTTACATCAACGCCAGTTGAAATGCCCCTGATTTTGGGTTATTTTTAAAGAAATATCTTGCTTTACCTGACGGATAAAAATGCTTAAAATCCCAGAAGAGAAAACTTATAAGAAGGAGTTTGTTGGCTATCCTATTCCAATTTCTGACTACATATTCTAATATTTCTGATACAATATGAACAGAATCATTCAAATACATTGTACCTTGGGTAATAATTTGCGTACCCCTGTTCAATTTCATTGTAGGAGTTCCTACATCAAAACTGATGATAAATGGTATATATTCAATATACTAGTCGAGACGAGTTTGATAAATTCACTGGTTTTGTGAACGTATTGAACCACAATCGATCAATCGCCGTTACAACAGTCGTGTGCCAATTAATCATCACGTTTACAGCACAGATTGATTGGCAATATCTGCCAAAGCGAATTGTTTTTTTTTTATATGTATTAGTTGTACTGTTTTAAAACTTTTTGACAGTTAGACGATAAGTTTGATCAAACAAATAATTTGTACCTATAAACCTAATGAATTACTTTTTTACGTATTGAAATTAAATTGTGACTCAAACTATTTTTAAACAGTTGAAACAAAAAATTCACTTCAATATAATGTACTTAAGCTACATTATTGGCACTACAAAACCTGGCAATAACGTTGAAGTTAAACTGCATTTTCGGATTACATTGGTTTCATCTGGCGCTGAAAAGTGCTCGAAAATTCGGATACTTTTCTGTGTAAAGAACTGAAATATAACGCGATTTAATTCATAAAGAAGTTTCATTTCAATGAAAAAGATTGTTAAAATAATTCAATAAACCCCGTTAACATCACAAAGCACTGAAAATATCGCATGATCAGCCATCGCATGAAAATGCACCCAAACAAAGTCGCAAGAGTAGTTCAAAACTAAAATTTCCACCTTTATCCTCAAAAGTATTCGTCATAACCATAAATATGGTCGCAAACACTACAAAAAGGAGCAAAAGTCCTTCGGAGCACACAAACCATTGTTAGGACGGAACACAATAGCGGTCTCGAAGGCACTGTTTACTTCTACACTATTCTAGAAAATCAATTCCAGAGTGCTATAATCCCCCTTTGGGAATCATTGAGCTATGTGCAGCCACTCTGCAGTTATTCGCTAAGGGACACTATCGTTGCGGTATAGAATCCTACAGTATTAAGTTGTACTGCGGATTATGTCTCAAGCAGTGTATTGTCTAGGAATAATGAGAGCTTTGCTGCAAACAAAAGAAAATAAAAACAAAATTAGTAAGCTAATTATGTAAATTAATAAGTATGTAGTAATTTTATGTTTTTATTTGTTACAGGTATGAATATCCCACATTTCTTTGTAAACGATAACAACGAAAGGTAAGATGCAGTACCTCTATTATGAGTATTTTACTATTTACTTTCATAGTAAATGTAAATTTTCATGCAAGCGATTTTAGTTCTTAAATTGGTTGGATTAGGGATTAGAGTCGCTAACATGACATCTCTATAATATAGTAAATCAAATCTTTACTATGACTAGATGTCACATAAGCGCCTCTAATCCCTAATGTAACCTACTTAACAACTAAAATCGCTATCATGAAAATTTACTTTACTTTGATAGTAAATAGTAAGAAATCTCGTGATAACGGTACAGAACGACTTTTATGAAGAAGAAATGTATAAAACTTGCAAGACACCATAGTTTGTGACTACTGTAAATGAACCACAATATCCACGAACAATTTAAGCACGGATGAAAAAGTTACTCCATCTCATTACTAAAGTATAAACTTATGAAGGCTAGTCAATAACAAAGAAGAATAAATTTGCGTTGCATGAAGCTAAAAATTGCTATACTTGAGTACTTATGCTAAGCCACAAAACGCAGTGAAATCGCAATAGAAAGTGTCGTGGTTACCCGCTGATACGCCCTCTTATTTAAACTAGACATCTGCAAACTGAGTTGATATTACTTTCCAATTGCATTCACTACGGTTCCTGTATGCGTAATTTTGTAATTTAGCTAAACAAATTGACGGGCAATTATATTTTATACAATTTTATGGTCTTACGACATCTTTACTTTAGAAAGTGATGGACAGTTTCAGGTTTGCACTGCCATTTATTTTTTCATTCGTTCATTGATCTCACAATCACGGATACCATGACCTACACAAACTACTTATACATATTCTGTTATATCATTGGGACTAAATATAACCTAACGTAATTACCCGTGGTGACTAATTGCTAGGCCTCATTGTTTGGCAGTCGCGCACCGTCGCGCCGCCAGAGGGCGCGGTATTATGCGACACAATAGTTTCAGCAGACGCGCCCTCTATTGTGAACTGACCTTATCGTCAAACCTCATCGCAATGCCACGCTACACTACAATTACGAGTACATGTTGTTCTAATATGTACTTACCTTAATTTAAGAATTCAGTACACTTGACTAAATTGGCTGAATGCCGTGACTGAAGTCATTGAACAAATGATTATTTGGGTAATGATCGAGTAAGGCCTGCCAAACAAGAATTAAGATAATTCAACCCAAGGGTACTAGCTGTTGAAAATAATAAGTTCCAACGATACAAAGCTAATTAATGGACGATAAACTGATTGCCTTTACATAATTTATGAATATGATATTTAATTCGAAATTTAAAAAAGAACAGAAATCCTGCAAAAGAAATTACACAAGGTTTATAAAGAGCGTCTTAATTGTAATCAGTCAATTAATCGAGTGACAGCACGTACTTAACGCCATTACCTTCGTAAAGGGGATCATCGCAGTATAAGGTAATGACGGTAGACGGGTTTTACCGGTTGTGTGACGTCACCACGAAATTCCCTCATTTACATTTTGTCATGCTTCCCCTCGACTGATGTCCTGTAATGACAATAATGATACCATCATTATCTAAAGCTCGTGTTAAAATGGTGAACACTGAACATTATGGAATGTTCACTTCTGTTATTATATTAGTATCAAATATATAGTAATTTTTTTTATAATAATTAAGGTTTTATTCATCAAATTAAAGCTTAATAACTAATAAGTTACCTAATGTTTGTGAACTTGTTTTTATGAATGATGGAAAAAGAAACGAAGAACTTAAATGACTGATTGCAATCATACAAGTTATTAATACCGAAAAAAGGATTGACGACCCATTTGTCATTGAAGTACCAGAATAACTGAACACTCAATGAACACGAATGCAAAATCAACGATATGAAAATAGATCTACTTGTTTGTTAACGCGTCTAAACTTCTATTTTGGTTAGACTTCTGCACGAGTAACTGACACTTAGGGCGCATTTATGTGTTTTAGCCTGAGAGAGTAAAGTTTATTACGAGTGGTAGTTGATACAAACGATATAAGCTAAATGTAAGAGCGACTCGTAGCTACATAGTTACCGTTCAGATCAGTCCATTTGAGAGATTAAACAGAGCTTGTTGCAGTCAGTCCTTGGATGAGTGATCAATTTTCACCACATCAATCATCATCATCCCTCTGTGCCTCGAAAAGCACGTTAAGCAGCAGGTCCTAGATGTCATACGAGTATTTAAACAGTCGTTACGGGTTGTCAGCAGCCCTTAAAGTCTGGCAACCAATCAAACCTTCGACTTCATTTAACTCTATCGGTGTCTCCCAATAATTAGGTGGCGGAGTTCAAATGGCAGTCGCGCCGTATAAAATACTGATATTCAGCAGCAACGGGTTACACTGGGAGCCGACCCAAATGTAGTTAGGAAAAGGCCATGCTGGTCTCGGACCCAAACCAGGATAGCTTGGTGTACTAAGGCCTAACTCCTCTCACGCTGAGAAGACACCCGTGCCCAGTTTTGGGACAAAAATGGCCTGAGTTATTATTATTAAGTATATTTAGTGTAAGTACACTTAACTAAACTTCACCGTCAACGCGCCTTTAGTATGATTGGTACCGACGGCCAATGAGTAATGGCCGGACTGATGAGATCACTTTCAAACGGTGCTAATTTCAAGCTGCCGTGCCGCCAACAGAGTCGTTACACTTCGTTGTCGCGGGCAGCCGTTTGGCAAACTCATTGCGTCTGTAATTGCGTTCGTTGTTTTGGGCTTGGTACTTGGCGAAAGTACTATTAGACAAATCACAATAGCTAATGCAGCGTCTAAGTGACAGGTGTGTCGAATTGTTGAAACAAAAAGTTTCATAACTTTCAATCGCAAGCGCATTTTTTTAGGTGTTTGCTAACTTTAGTTTCACTTTTGATTCAATATTTAAAGCATGATAAAATTTAAGGCAGGTGCCAGTTAAATATTTAAAGGTGAATCGAATAGTTAAATGTTGCATGCAAGTAATTTTACTGGCAGGTACTGAGGTAATTGCGTGCATATTTCGAAACCTAAAGACGTGGCTACTACTAATGACTCTATTATACGAATTATTCCACTGGAATTGGTAACTTCATTGTTTTTAATTAGGCATCCACAAATTACAGATATGAAATGAATTATGAAGCAAAAAGAAGCTTTAGTACAATTTAATGAAAACTCTTGGAAAAGGTACAAGAAAAACAGAATATAAAAAGCACAGTATTTTTTAACACTATAAGCTTACTTTAAAATAAAAATTCAAACACAAACTCATTTTTTATTTAATCGTTTAAAATAACCTGAATTAAGAATATAGAAAAACGAGTACACCAGTGTCGATAAAAAACATACTACTAGCGCCATCTCTAACAATACGATGGAACTCGGTCGTTTCACTACGTCATGCCGACATTGACCGCTAGATGGGGGCACTGGTACATGGAACGAGTGACGCGCGCGGTTAACGAACGTTCTTGACTGAGCACTCGAGTTCGTTCGACGCTGTGCCGTGACACAACAAAACAGCGGATTGGAGCGTAGAATGGACTGTTCGCGCATAGCGTAACCAATACTATGCTTAGTAACAATAATATTGTAATTATTTTCGATTATTCGATTTTTTTCTTTAGTTTTTAAATAGGCATTGTATTTACCTACTAGATACGATAACAATAAAATAGGTTTTATAACTAAACATAAACGGTTAGGTATCGTGTATCAGAAATAAGATTGTGAGTACCTAGCTACCATACTAAAAATATATATACGTCATTTAATACATGCAGGCATACATGGTTTTAATCTATGTTATGGAAATTGTTGGTCAATTACTTTTTTCCTATAAACACCAATCAGCCAATAGATGGCGTTGAATACTTCATTGCTTAATTTGTTGTTTGAGTCGGATACATACATACATGTGAAACATTATAACTTATAAGACTTAGTTGAACATACGGAGAAAAATCAGGAAAAATAAATACAAGTAAATGTGGGAGAATGGGAACAATGTAATTTTATGTAATTTATATTACGTGTGAGATATGTACCTACGATATTGATACCAAATAGCTATGTAAAGAGAAAAAAGTAATCAACAAACCGAGCTTAACTAAGTAATAACATAGGTAAATATACATAAATATTTATAAAACATAATATCATGCCTATTATTATGTAAATTGTGCGTCTTCACCATTGATCCTTTTAATACCTATATCAATGGTCTTCACACAATTTGTGCGTTATTATTAGTAATCAAAATATTTTTTAATAACATTTATTATTTTTTAGTTACAATTTACATTTAATAGTTAATATAGACACCTATTGTAAATACTCCTTAATTTTGCACCGTTAGATAAAAAGAGATAGCAAATATCGCAGTGTTTGCGTATGTCGTTTAGTTATGCCCCACAAACTATGACGTAGATATATATACTTAGGTATTGTGTTGAAATATAATTAGCACCTTAAAAATCATGATAAATGGTACAACAACGATTTTTTCGCACGGAACGACATTGACTCGTAAAATAATACTAAAACTGTACAAGACGTAAGTACTTAGGAATTTTTATGTGCTAACCACGATTTTAAAAACATGGACTAAAATATTGGGGACTTTTGATCCTCTCAAGCCTTTTTAATCTTGTTTTGAATCAATTTGGCTCCTACCAATATGGGCACGCCGCACGGCTCTCTTTGGCAGACTACAAGTCCGATTATCTTACTGATTTAATTTTGTATTTGACATACAAACATTTAAATTAAATTTGGCAACAAAATACCACTTCTGTGGGATAAAAATCAATTTGAAAATTAAAAATACAAACTATTTGTAAACATTCTTTGATGAGCCGTCTTGTTACTAGATGTCGTGCAAGTTGCATAACAAAGTTATTAGTAAAATTTTGTTGCATTTTTCTATTTTATATTTAGGCCGAGCTCAATTAATTACCAATATCTTTGTTATAATGGCAACAAATATTTCTTTAAAATATTTTGCCGTTCATATTTAATTTCATCGGGATAAATTATATAGATAAGTAGGTATGTAAATATCGATAGTGATTGATGTGTTTTTTAAATTAAGAATAAAAGTCAGTCTTGACAACTGACCCGATAGCAGTAAGTGGGAAGTTCCAATTTTACAATATTATTTTAATAGTTATTGTTTGCGTGTTTCTCATACATAGGTAAGGTGCGTTGGGGTAAGATCGGCAATGGGGTAAGATCGTACCGATCGAATTTCCGGCTGATTCCACCACTTTTTATATGTTGTTCTCCAGTCAATAGAAGCAGTTTTATTAGCTTGTATTGCCTGGAGAACAAGGTTAATAAAAAGGTGCTCGAATCAGTCGGAAATTCGATCGGTATGATTTTATCCTATTGCCGATTTTGCCCCAACGCACCTTAACTATTCATGTTATTTATACTGATAATAGTTTTGTTGGACAGTACTGCACTAGTTTGATTGACGATTTTGCTGTACAGGCACGATTGTATGTGTATTTTATATTAATGCAGTATTCATTATCAGGATTTTTATGACTGGCACAAAAGCCAGTTGTTGTAGATTTTAGTAACATATGTCAGATATTCTTTTTTCAAATGCAATGTTCATTCATTATAGCGTATCTTTTGCACATAACTCAACAAACTTGTTCGAAAAGAGTTAATTACAATATAAATTTATTTATATAATTGCTTTTCGCATCCGTGTCTTACTAAATTACTCTTCAACTGTTTCAAATTAAGTTTTTCAAGTTCACAAATAAAACTGAGCAAAAACGTTAATTACTTAATTATTTTCTTTGTTGTAACTCTGATACAATGTTACACTTACATAGAGTTAGACTGACAGTTTTGACTGACGATGACGGTGTCCGAGTTACCTCAGATATGAGTTTGTATGGCGTCAGTACAAGACTAGAATTATGACCGTTGTTTTTAACTGTGGTCGTTAAACTTCACGCTTGCCGATTAGCTAAGCAACTGAATAATTATTTAGTGCGACATTTTTTTTTTTGTTTGTATTTGTTAAATATTTCTTATGTAAACCATAAGAAATACTTAACAAATATTTGATTTTAAAAGAAATATTTTTTAATTTGAGAAATATTCATACGTGACGTCTTTATTATTTTGAGTAGGTACCAACGTACTTAAAAATAAAATCCAATCCAATTTTTATTGTAAAATTAAATCCAAAACGTGAATAAATTAGCGATTAAACCTTCAATATGTGGTCGATATTAGTATTTAAAGTAAAAACCCAAGTTCTCCATTAAAAACCAAGACAGTGCGTTGGCGAATATTAATTAGTCAAGTCATATATAATTAACATAGCACACGCATAGCAACGCTTTTCGCTACAAAAACATGTTGAGAATTTCTATATTATATTTTTTCTGTCATATAGTTCATCACATAGTTTTGCTTTTAGAAACTGATTGTGTGGTTATGTCTTTAACTTTCTACCCTATAGCGATTCTCCATTAATAATTCAATGAGTTATGATCCCATTGGAACTGCACCCACGAAGCCCTCCCTTGTATTGATTAGTAGCAACGCCATCAGACATCGCATGTCGTGTTTTAATCAATAAATTATTCTATGAACGCCACTTGCATCAAAACAGAATAAAAAATCCTAGTTCACTGAATTTGAAACTATATGTTAGTGACACATAGATATAATATGCGAAACATACATCATTTTTAAAACCATTATATGTCGTCAATCGCCTCCTGGAATGATTCTTTTTTCGAATTAATAAGGAAAAGTTGTTATACTCAAAAAAACAATGTTTTTTTTTTAAACAAGGAACTGTCAGATATGATGATTCCTTAAAATTTCAAAAGTAGAACACTTTACGCCAAGAACTCTGTGTAATTCTGGTTTAATACATAAGAATTATAAATAAATTATTCTATTGTTTTAATAACGACCGCACCTCGATACAATGAAAATGCAAATTTCGTGTGAATTTTTAACTTTAGTTAGCATTTGAGAATGTCATCGCGAGTCAATGTACAGTTTTATACCTAATCTATGCCAAAAAAAAATATTAGTTTACGATTTCCGTGCACGTTGATGCACATTTTGTGATATTATTTTAAATAAAATAATAATAAAAAGTGTGAAATAGTTTAACATTTATGCACCAAAATACCTACTTATCTTGCATACGTTGACCGTTGACTCTGTCAATCTCCGAGTTAAAAGTCAAGGTAAAATGTTATGCGGCTTTTTTCCTTGTTTCTAAATGATATGACACCTAATATTGGATACTATTTTAGACATGACAAGATGGACCAAACGCATAAATTACCGCTACACTATATATAAAAAACCGGCCAAGTGCGAGTCGGACTTGCGCAAGGTTCCCTACCATTGACGAGGTAAACAACAGTAGGTATTTATTATTAAAGTAGAAATACGACTGAGTATTTTGTGAATATTTAAAGTGCCTACCTGTTGCCATTATTGATATCGAGCAAAAAAGGGCAAAAAAATCGCGTTTGTTGTATGGGAGCCCTCCTTAAATATTTATTTTATTTTATTTTTAGTATTAGTTGTTATAGCGGCAACAGAAATACATAATTTGTGAAAATTTGAACTGTCTAGCTATCGCGGTTCTTAAGATACAGCCTGGTGACAGACAGACGGACGGACAGACAGCGAAGTCTTAGTAATAGGGTCCCGTTTTTATCCTTTGGGTACGGAACCCTAAAAAGTAAAGTAAGTAGGTACCTAACAACGTAAAGTGTAGTCTTACAGAATTTGTGATAAAAAATTGTGAAAAAAATAATGGTAGCGATGTTGAAAATAATTCTGCAATTCCCTGTAAATAATTTCATTCTCTAATAAATCACGCGTTCTGTCAAGCTTGTTTTACACTAAATATCGCATATAATAAATATGACATAGCATCACGCCTGTTTTCCCCGAGGGGTTAGGCAGAGGTGTATTAGGTACACCCACATCTCGCCAATGCCGTTATTGAGTCCCATGTAATAGGAGGTGAGCCCATTGCCATATACCAGGCATGGATCCCAACTGTTTGCTTTCCCATACGCTTTTTCATAGATAAAAACTCAATAACACTTAGCCCGACCCGGGGATCGAACCCAGGACCTTATGCCTAGCAGTCGCGCTTGCGACCACTAAACCAATGAGGTAGTCTTCAAATGTAATGACTATCTCCAGCGGCGTGCACAGAGTTTTTAGACAGGGTAGGCAGAAAATTTTAAAAGCTTACTTACCAATAATACCTACTGCATGTTGGTATTGGTTCATCGTCTTGTCGATTAAATAATGATGTATGTGATTTGCCACCTCAAATATCTTATAATAAATATTTATTTTAGTTATGTAGGGTAGACAGTGTCTTTTTGTCTTTATGGACCGCACGCCACTGACTATCTCTATTGGCACACTGTACCTCCAAGTTTTCCGACTAAGTTCTAAGACCCACCATTAACCTACAGTGCACCCACAAACAAACGATTATATACGATCATAATTACATCAATAACATGATGAGATAATTAATCATTGTAAAATTTAATAATCCTCGAACGTGGCTCGGTACAATATAATTAGAAGGCTGTATGGTACAATAATGTTAGACCATTGGTAGTTATTAATATCGATAACTTAATGAACCGTTCTGTCTGCCTCCCCAGCTCAATCAACCGTGAACCTATGAATGGATGGCTTCTTTGTATTTTAATTGCAATTATTTCCATGCTTGAGAAATATTGGATAATTTTATGTATTTTTATCAGCCTCGAATAATGGAAACCTGGCTATTATTATAATTGTTGTCCTAAAAGTCTATAAGACTGACCTCTGTTCGCCTAATTGATACACTTAAACTCTTCCGACCAGATTAATAAATCAAGATCTGCTAGGTACAACTCTACATATGTCACGGTCATTTATTTGAGAACGAAAAAGGATAGAGCACAACGCCAAGCTGTCACTTTAATCAAAATCAAGCTTTTTTGTAAATAAACCGGTACATGACTGCAGACACGAATGCAATGGCCGAGTAAGATGAAATTATTGATTCATAAATAACTTGCCATTGACTCACCCACCTCGCAATTTATACGAGCCTAATAAAACGATTCTGTCTCACTCCTTATTACTTTAAATGGTCGATCTTGAACCTCCATCTCCAGATCCTGTCAGTTCTATCGCTCGGCGAAATGATCTCATCAGTCCATTGCAACGACCTTATTGTGATTAATGGTGTACCGTCGCTCTTCGTATATAAATACGCGGACGCTATCCGTCGATCTCTAATTGAAGGAATTGTGGCAATTTATGAGACACGGAGCCTTTTGTGCGAGCAATGAATTGAGCAATTAGCAATGTAAGAATTTTCTTGATTAAAAAATAAAGGTTCGTTGTAAAACTCAATTAAAGCCGATTGAGCGGACGCGAGCGTTGTGAATAAAGTCTGGGCTTTAAGAAGCACCTTCTTAATTCAAATTTATAATGAAGGTGAGCATAATTTAGAATTATAAGCAGGAAACGTAAGTCTTTCGTGTCTGTTATAAGAAATAATGACAGTTTGTCTGTAGACTACTCAATAATGTCGAGTTATTGATTAAATTTACATGAGCGGAACGTGACGCACATGTATTTGGTAGTATAGGTACATTGTATATACATACATATTGTATATTATATTGACATTTAATACAGCGATCCTTAGGTAGCTGATGATTTTTATAAAACGGCAATAACAGGTTAATTAGTACTTGAGACTGCTATTGTAATATAAAATAAAGTACTAAAATCGTATTTACCTTCATATTAAATACACTAAATGTATGTAAATTGCGTAATATTACTTCAACCAGGTACATGTCAAAGCAATTTATTAGTCACTACATGTAGAGGTTGTTACTCCAGCATAAATAACATAATTAAATATTTATTAATGTCAAAAGTTCATATCGTCAGACCATTTAACAAAAAAATATTATTCATTGGTGTAAAGACTAAAATTTTTATAAAAACAGAGGTGCAATGAGGTTTGATAAATGTAGGTAGCATAGCAATATTAAAAAAGTAATTAAAAGAGCGTTCAGCAACAAAGGCATGTTTGTTTCAAAGTAATAAAGGTAAACAAATAATATAGAGCTGTGTGTTTCAGACAGACACAGAGTCTGTGCATTATTCTTGTATGCACTCTGTTTGAGACAATACGCTTGGTATTTTTATAGTTTTATTGTGCTCATTAATTTTTTGCCTACTTCTGTATATTTGTGATGCAAACTCCACTTTGCATGTGCTTTGTCTCGTCTTGTTAAATACTTTTATGAATTTTTTCGAAGTTTATGATCATAGCTTCCCAGATCGGACAAAATGTTATTAACTTTTTCTGTATCGAAATTCTCAATAGCAGCACGGAGTCTGAAACTGTGCTAGGTAGATGGGGAATAGGCTCGCTCCCTATTACATGGGACTCAATAACGGCATCGGCGAAATGTGGGTGTACGGTAGTATACCTCTGCCTTAACCTGCGGGGAATAAAGGCGTGATGCTATTTTATGTTATGTAAATTAATATCTTGATTTTCAAGTCTCTCATTGCAATTAATTTACGCCTTTTACTTACGGTAAGTCAATAACAAAAGAAAAGTGACATTTATTTTCATAATTAAACAATTTAAACCAAAACGAAACTTAATATGTACTAGGTAGCTACTTAAACAGCTGGAAAAACACCCACGCCAGCTTAATTGTAATGGTATTTAAACGAACAGTATATTTATTATTCTATGATAATTTAATTTAATTTATGAGTGAGTGATGAGTACAGCGGCGTAATAAATCTAATATTTCGCTCATAGCGATAACGTGAGATGACGGCACTCGGCCTCCCTGTCTTCCGGTGCCTAGCTCTTTGATCCTCCGGCCACGGACGCCACACATAAAAGACAATAGACAAACGTCAAACATGAGTGCAAAATTTCATACATCACTTAATTAGAGGTTTTTCAAATTCCTTTTAATCTAATCTACATATTAAGTTTTAGAACATTTTGAAGATGTATTTACTTGTTCAAAGTTATAACGGCCACATACATATTTAAATAATTTACATACCTTAATAAAATAAGCTTAAAAACATTATAGCCATCCCCGAAAACGTTGTAGATCCAAATCTAATTACCTTAAAATTTTGTGAAATTCATGATTTCCGCCTAAATACACCAATCATTTAAACGTTCATTTCTAAGATCTTGCAGATAAGTTCTTTCATAAATTAGGGATAATTGGCGTATCTGATGAAATATTTTCATACTATGCTTATATATATAATATTACTCTTTAAGTAAACAAAGTAGAAATACACACTTGCTTATCAAAGAATATAATAAATTTCTGTTTTAACATTACCATTAAAAAATTCAAAGTCAAATATCTATTCCGAATCGTTTACAAAATTATTAAATTTGTAAACGAAATTGTTCCAATCAATTTGAATATAAGTATCGGAAACATAAAATCATGCAATCTAAATCCAATTTCAATTGAGAAATATGTTGATACCTAAAGAAATAATTGATACAGACATAGGTAGATAGAATTAGCATTTAACACCATGGGTGTATCACCTCTATGAAACAGGTTTTGAAGCCTTGACATTTCGAAATCACATCCGATGGAAGTTGATACGAGTTATATGGCTTCTTGTGTCAAAATATCATTATTACATCATTGCCTAACAATCTCTATGGGACTATTATACAGGAAATATATGAACGTAAACCTTAAGTAAAAATGTTAAATAATTAACAGATTTCAATTTCAAAGAAGATTTTTGAAATTCGTAATTTGACATCAAACTTATTTCGAATCATAAACAAGCAATGGGGGACACCGATCTCTATGCTATCTAGTTGCATTTAAAGTAAAAATATCTCTCATGCGAGTGATATTACCACGATTTTTTCGATATATATATATCTTGATTTTAACATAATGTAAACCGCGCACTAGTCGCCTTGTCCTGTTAACACTTTAGTAACTTTAATTAGCTATTATATTCTCGCTAAGAAATAAAAGGTGGACATAAAAATGGATTAAATTGAAAGACTATCTACTTATCACTATAAAGCAAATATTTGAACATGTGATCACGTTTCTCGGGAACACTTTTAATAATGCTATATAAATAATTCGGATGTCGAATCCGATTTCAAGGCCAAGCCACTCCGCAAAGTAAACTTTGATAAATGGATTGAATTTGTTTGTTATCTGTGCCCAAAATTGCCGTCGTGAGCTTTTAGCAACGGATTAAGGAATCGTCGTAACGTGTAATAACGTCTATTTGCTCATACTTTACGCTCAGTATATGACACAAAGCGTCACTGAACGTTCCTTTTGATATGAGAATTACATACGTTTGATTGATATCGGATAGGTTAACCTGTTAAAAGATTTATGGCAAATAACGGTTAATGTCAAAGAATGGCTTTAATATACATATGTCATCACTGTTATTGAAGTCTTAATGTTTGTACATGAAACAAAGGAATATAACACATAAATCATTAGTAAATAAAATCGGTTCTATAGAAAGCTTATTACTCCACAGGCAGCGATTTATCTTCTCGTTAGATAGTTGAACTTCCTTAATAAGAATCCAATTAGCAGTAAATAGAATTAATTTATAAGTGATTTATTAATTAAAGATAATTTAAGCTACAAAACTTGTTATAACTAGAACTTATGACCGGATAAATGTTATCCAATTAATATATATATAACAAACATCAAGGATAAAAAATTGGAACACATTTTCCGAAGGTTAAAAATGGCGTAATTGGAATATTGCCTGATTGCCTCATTTTTATATATTTTTATAAGTAACCGAAACTAGCAAAATGTATTCAAGAGTTTTCCTTAACCCATAAAAGCAAATATCGTGCGTCAAACACAAAGAAAATACAACCGAAAAATATTTTTCGTAGATTTTCATCAAATAATCAAAGGCGCTTATCGTATATCTAATGAATTTCGTTATTAGCAAGCCGGCGGTGTTTTCCAACTGATTTATAGCATAGTAACTGCTACGTTCAAATTATTATGTGTTCCAATAAATTTAGTGGTCAGACGAGATCTAAATTATTTAATTACAACTCTTGCCGGCGATAGACTACCGACTGACAAACGAAATCGTGGTTTTACTTATTAGAAGCAAAACATGTATTTTTATAGTAGCAGAAAACTGGAAAAATATACCTACGAGATCTTATTTATTTTTATATCGAATTGGTTTTTTATGTACCAGATATTAATGGTAGGGTCTTAATTACGACTGTCCGGGATTAGGGACAGAAAAATAACATAACATAACATCATGGCTGCATAACTCGAAATTAACATTAAGTCCAGTCCCTCGTGAGGGAGCGAGGCTATTGCCACCTACTATGTAAAATGACAAACTCCAAGCTGTTACTGAGAATTTTCATATAGTAAATCTCGATAAGACTTGCAAGATCCGGGAATCAAACTCTGGTCCTGACACTAAGTGGTCACGCTTAATCACACCAGACCAATGAAGCAAGGACAGGAAATTGGCAAAAACATCGAGCCTCAATGATTCTTTTGTTTATTTTTTCAACCGTTTGATCTGTTCTACCTTAGTTTTATTGCCACAGCAAAAAAAAAAGATATCAAACAAAACAAACTTGGATATCACCTTTTATAGTCGTCGTGTTCAAATACTTATTGGTAGCTAATTGTTATCGAGATAAAATCTCGATTGCGTACTCGAGTCATATCGATTGGTATCTAGGAGTCACATTACCTTAGAGATATCGATACTCCTTGAAGTATTCGATTATGCTCTGATCACAATCGTTGGTGGTTGTATCAATATTCCGTATACGTCATTTTAGATCCCAATCACGGATGTAATGGTGAGGGAAGTGTGTGACTCGTATCTTGTTCACTTTTCCTGTTTTAATTCTTTAATGTTGCTTGATGGACTTGTACTAGAAGAATACGCGTTTATATTTACATAAAGCGTTAAACAATTTTGATATTGGAACTTATTGGACGAGAGAATACATTCGAATTTAAATTTTTGAAAAAGTGTGTTCGATTTACAAATTGTCTGACCATAAACAATAAAATGAGCAGCTATAACCTATTATGTTAATCGTACTGCTTGATTTATGAAAATTATTGATATTTATATTACAATCTTAATGTAATTTATCAACGCAGTGTAATTTGCAAACTAGTAATCAATCTACTGGGCAATAATAAGACGTAACTAAGCTATTGTTGCTATATTTTCCTTTAATATAATGCAAGAGTGAGCTGATTCCATAGCATTATTATGCTATGGAATCAGCATTATTATGTTATGATATAATTATGTAAATGTAAATAGAGCTGCCGTTGTCGACCTCAGCCTAATTTCACAACTATAAAATCTAGAACGTTTATATGCAAATCCGACGCATAGTGTATTGTTAGTAATATTTAGATATGATTGTTTTTGAAGCCATTGCATTCATAATTGTTATTATTATGCAATTTGCATTTTATGTAATACAATAACATGCATACTTATGATTATTTTTGCATCATATTAAAACTAGAACAAGATGCTTGCAGACTAGACGAAACAATATAACATAATAAGTCCAATGCCGTCTGCTATTGAGGTGACGGTATTGGAAAGGTTGGCCAGTGATGGTGGAGTAGTATCGCGGCTGATTGCCCAGGGTGCGGCAGATCTCAGGTTTCGACATTCGTTGAGACTCTTTCCTGGCAAAGTGAAATTTTGTTTATAAAACATTTGATGTTAAAAACTGAGCCTGAAATTTTAATCGTAGATTTCCATTCGTATAGACTCTTCAAATTAATTTTAGAAAAACTCTTTTATTAAACTAGTGTCTATTTTTTACATAACTACAAGAATGACGACTAAAGTCACGCATTTTACGCTTTCTTTCCATTCCCAGACTAAGATAGTAAGACATTGCGTCACACAATTATAGCTCGTAAGTTACTCAACACAATGGCATCAAGTTCAGCTAGACAGCACTGATTGCATCGCGCATGCGCGACTCCGGAGAAAGCGACCTGCAGTGCGATGACCCCGGCTAAATTCGGCCAAGGTCTTCGGCGAGACGTCAGGTATCCCAAGCCGGCTCACAAATAGACCATTGCCATTTAAATAAGGAAAAAACATGAGTTGTACTCTCTATTATAGAAGAAAGTGCAGCCATAAAGGTTGTTAGAAAAAAAAAATGGAAAGGGATGTGATTTATTTCTAATATGACAACCATTACCGCGTAAGAAGTCGTAAGCTACAGTGCGTTTCACTCTTCACTGAATCATGAACTATAATTACTGGATTTTCAATATCCAACGTTCACTTCACTGTTTAGATATTTCCATAAACATTTTATGACCGTCTTCACCTACCATCTGGCAGATGTACGTCTATTTATAAACCGTACGGATCATCAGGAAACAAAGTTCAAACATGAACTTTATCGCTAGCCGGGGAAAGTTATAAAACGCACCGCGCCGCGAACGCGCCCGTTCAAACATCGAACGTCGAACTTGCGTTTAAAATCGGCCAAGGTCCCACAGCGTACACTGACCTTATACTTGTGGTTACGAAAAAACCGAATCAAGAATTTGAAATGCCTCGTGTATTCCGAACATTCTTTTTCGAAACAGATAAAAAAAAACGAAGCCCATCCGAGATTGCGTGTTGCATTCCTCTGCCAATCGCTATAAAAGGTCTAAACGAACATCAAAACTAAATCGAGTGTCGTCGGGGAGTCCGTCGAACCGCATCTAAATCCAGCCAAGGTCTCAGTCAGCTGAAGGGCGGCTCGCCCGACTGCCTTTGCATTGGTCGTTTACACTGAATGGCGATAACAAAGGGTTGCTTAAATACCTACGACCTGACTCACGTCTAGCTCGCCATGAGACGCTAAAAGGACGTCGTAAACTTGCCAGTGAATATGTGTTTAGTTGTAAAAAATGACACACGCTTGCAAATCTCAGCAGAGACCACCCGACAAGATACACGATCTGCAAAGTGCAGAGCCTAAAACAAATTAAATCTGCAAACACATTCGTAATAAATCGGACGGCCAATGTAAATTGATCCCGACCGCCTCACCGGTGTTAATTCAAGCTTGTTAAATGAAGGAAAGTAAATGAATATTGCAGGTCTGCGTATGATGGTAGTGTTTGTATACAGAGGCGTCTAGACGTGGTTTTGCCTGGCTACGTCGAGATGCGCTCGTGTAGAGCTTGCGGTAGACTCCTGCTGTGTTCCCACTGTGGTGAACGCGGTTTGAAAAAAATATATTTCTATAATCAAAACCCGCATCACAATACGAACAAAAATTCGACACCAATCTTATTCCACCGATAATACGTATATGGATGTCGAATATGTGTGGATAAGTTTAAACACTACATCCACACATATTCGACAATTAATTTTAGTATAATCATTCCAATAATTCTGAAACCACAATTCTAAAATACAAGCAAACGGTTTTGGCGTGCGTCAACACAAATTATAATTGCATATACAAACCCACAAATAAACTTCATCAAAACAACATAATATAGCTAATTGAATTACGTCAGTGAACCTTATCAAAGTGAATGACCTCTCGACCTGCCGCAACATTTCCGCACGACTGATAAACTACCCAATTTGCAGCGATCCCGTACGACGCGTCACGGCTCGGCTCATGTGCCTGCATGACCTATATTCTCCCCCAACACTTAGGGCTTGCTCGGATGCCTGTGCCTGACCTACGACAAGTGCGCGGCAGTTGCGCTGTGGCTAAAATAACCGGGACGATGTCCCCGTCCACTTCCGCACTCGCCATCGATTCATTTTGTTAATTAAAGCTGTTGCAGCCAGCGGTTAGCCGTTCGGGACTTTTCCCGAAACTTGATATTGATTGTTGTTTCCTGCGATATTTGAGTACCTAAGGTTTTATTTTTAAAATATGGTTTCGCAAGGGTTTGAATTTATGAGCTTTTGTGGAATCGAAACGACCAATAAGAAATCTAAATTTAAGGTTTTCAATATATCATTAAGATAAGGAATATATTTTAAATTCTTTTAAAGCTACATTGGTAAATATATCATAGTTGTTTTGCTTATTATTGTTATCGTTAAATATTAATTAAGATTAATCAAGGAAAGTATTTGAAAATGTGGTTAATAAATATGTACCACATAAATAATACATTAACGGGAATATATTGAATAAAACTTGCTGGCAACTAAATAGTACTTATATTTAATCATTCGTGTTACTGTTACTCTAATATAATTGAAATTGGCTTGAATATACCAATAGATTAAGAAAACGACTCCAGAATTTTGAGTAACAAATCACGGAATAGGATCAATAATCCAAATAAGTGTCGCGCACACGGAACTGTTGCACGCCAGTAGCATCTATTATTGATTGGCATGAAGCGATGCATCGTCGCATTGTTCGTAGGATCGATTCCTGCGCGTCGCTGTCGCCCCCGCTTCTATTTTTACCGCTTCATTGCTTACTCCCCTCGCTGCCTGCTTCCTGCCTTTTATTAAACTATCTGTATGTTAATTAACAACGGGCTCGCTCAGACCGGCTCTGTTTATTTTTCTATTAGTTAGTTCCTACGAAACATTCGCTGTTTAAGGCATTGCTATTTGGTGCGTATGCGCGCGATCGCCACTTGTTACAGCTGCGTCCGAGTGGTTTTTACATCTTACATATTCGAGTGCGACTTGACATAATGTATCATACATCCTTTTATTTGTTCGACCTTCAACTACATTTAATTAGACGTCTCTGCATGTTGTCAAACCGAACCTCACTCCCCTATGCTGCATTCTTCTCTAACATCAAGTTTATTAGTATGTGCGTCTCGCTCGGTATAGGCTATAGGGGCATCTGGTATACATAAACCTGCGTGTGTTTACGTTACGTATACGTGTTCAGCGTGTGCTTGTGTGCGTGTTGCAGGGGTGCGAGCATGTGTTGGTGAGCGTGGCGTTTTGTCTACAGCTGTTGTGGGTTTGTGGAGCCACGCCGCCGCATCGACTCCTTTAAATTTATGCTTCCTCATGACCCACGCTCCAACACACTACAGAGCAGCGACACATTAAACCCATGCACTCGGCCCTGTTTAATATTCCATTCAAACACCGTCTAAATAAGAACTATACATTCAAATGGCATTCGTTAACACACCTCTACGGTGACTTTTACGTCTTTCTTTAGTAATGTTAGATTTTTTATACGTCGTTAAGCCGTCACAGATTATTTTTGAGTATCCGAAACTGCGAAGTATTTAGCTACACGGTTGCTATTGTTTGTGGTACCTACTCATTATAAGAAAATAATGATGTCATTATTCACGGCTCTTTTGTTACGGTTCGAATAAAAGCGTATACCGGTACGGCGTACGATTCCTTAGTAACCCGTCTTACCTTGTGCTTGCTTTGTAAACCACGATAGTCAAACAGCTGGCGAGAGGTCATCGACACCGGAGCTCTAGTGCAAATTGTATACTTACACATTGGAGAAGCAAAAAATAACATCCATTTTGTTGTCCGATCCGCATGCGTGCTCAGTCAAATTCTCGGAATATAAGGGAACGGTCAAAACCACGAATGTGTTGTTTATTTTTGGGTGCGCTTATCCTTGTTTCGACATTTAGGCAGTGATGCCACTAGATTATTTTAGCCTGTGTACTTACCCACATCTTTTATTATATTTTTTGTTTTAAAACAAGACGGCGATTCATGGTCGTGATCTTGCGATATAGAACCACAAAGCCAGCCAACCACAAGATCTTGAGAACAAAAAACCGAGCATCGTGTGACGTAACATGGTACACATTGGTGTTATTGAGCGGGCCTCAGAAGTCAATGACGTCATCGTCCAAAAACCCTCGGGGTCGATGCTCGGGCCCCTACCTGCATTTTTTCGTGCATCCCTCGTGACATTAGCGGAATCTTCTCAAAGGGATATATGCCTTTCATTTACAACTCGACCGTTTCTAACTCTTCCGTGACTAGTTTTTGTTAGATGTTTGACCGGAATAGGTATTCACAGCTAGCCTTGTCCTTATTGTTACGACAGACGTGTAAGCAATTTGTTTAAATATTTTGTCTAATAGGTTACTAGTGCCAAAATCTATTTTTATGATTATCGGTGACTTTGTTGAAAGAGATTGCTAAATAAATCAGTTTAATTACCTATATGAAGAAGTCACATATCATTTGTCAGGCTTTAATTAATTAAGAACGCGGTATTGACAATATATGGTATTCTGAAAATCATAAAACAAATAGTTTGGTCGTAATTATTCCACGAGTATTGTTAGGAACACATTCTTTCTTAGCTTGATGTTAACAATTTCGACTGCGTCATTAGTACATTCAGTCACCAATGGAATGTTTTGAGGTGATTGACATGAAGTACATAATTAAAGAAAAATTAAACGCCTCATCATAATCTTCGACGACATAAAAGGTTTTTGGATATATGTAATTCACAATGAAACGCACCTACTTGCCAAACAAATGAAATGATTCAAGAAAAACAATAAAATGCTCTTGCCAAAAATACTATATTGTTTGTTTATACAAGCCTCGTTAATTTTTTATAGACTTTCATGCGCGTAAAATGAAATTTGTTTTGTTTTTTATTACTTGTTTGCACTCAGTGGTGACGACATTTGATTAAAATTATTCATTGCTACACATACTGTACTTTGAAACTTTTCAGAAAGATAAATACATCAATATTATGATATAGACTAAACCCGTGTGCGATTAAGATCCCAAATCCCGGTATCCCACTCAGGAAACATGTTCATTTCTGTTCCGATCCCAGTCGATTGGCACAAACACAACCGGCTTCCCGTTGCGCAAGTCGGCGCAGGTCGGCGCTCCCGTACAATTGGGGCCGACCAAAAATGTGTCAAGTTGAACCCAGGTCGATGACCTCACTGTTTACGTTTACCTCTTTCGCGACCACACTCCGTGACTTGTGAAAAGCCTTTTTTGTTTTGCTTGTCATTTTAAAGGACCACACTGCTTCTTTCTTTGATGTTTTGATGCGCAAAGTGCTCGTCGAAGATGTAATTTGTCAACTTTTAAAGTTGCTATTAACGGAACTGTCACGCTAAATATGGGCAGCTATTTTGGGGTCACTTAAATTCGTGATTTCGGGCGCGTGCGCAACTGCAATTTTAAAATAATGAATTGAATTATAAACTCAAAACTTTACTACTTGTTTCGAAAGGAAATTACATTCTGTGCCAAATTTTCAAGATCATTTATAGCAAGATTGGTAAATATAATAAAAATTTGCTTCAAAATCCAATTTAAAAAAGACATTTTCTGGGTACAATATATGATTATAAGATCTTTTGAAATTACCTAATATGCTTACATCCAACATTAAATATATTACGAAAGATACACTATCATAGACAGGTTAACATAGATACAACGTAAAGATATTAATATATATTTTGCCATGACCACTTTATCTCACTTTTTACAATTTCAAATGCTTCAATACTTGTTATTCACAAGTCGTTTCCTTCAAGTAAAAAAGAAATAATTGTAATGGTGTCTACCCGAGGAATAAATAATTCATGGAGATCTTTTGAAAAATATTATGGCTGACGGCGCGGGCGCATTATAATTGTAGATGTCGACATTAAACTCACTGTGTGTCTCGTTGCCTGTGATATTGCCAGTAAAAACAGACCAACTGCCTGCCTTAATATGGTAATAGTAACTATTTTTCGTATTACTAACTTGTCCTATTTTTTTTTATTGACTCTATTTATTATTCAAATCGGTTGCACATTTTAATTACAGAAAACGTACCAGCTAAAATAGTCTTAAAATAAGTACACGTCTATCCGCAATCGAGTAAAGATGAAGATGAAACACATAAAAAGCATAAAAGGAGAAAAAAGAGCAGATGCTTATTTACATAGATGCATTTACTACACAGTTTGCAGCCCAAGCTACTCAGAACAACTGAAACAAAACCAATAGGTACAACGTACCACCCTGGGCAGTCAGCATCGATATCACCATTGTTGACTGTCTCATCTTTCCACTACGACATGAGCGATTCCCATGTATGCTTGATATTATTGATATGTATGCTTGCTTCCATGATAGCTTGTGCCGACTCGACAGAAAAAGTAGAAGCAGTAGAATTGCTCTAGCTTAGATACTCTGATTGGATAACGTGTTAGTTGAAACCCTCACTTTTACTAAACCCTTTTACTTCTACCAAGAAATATATTCATCCCACAAGCAATCGGTGATTACTTCTCATAAGAGACATCCTAATTTAGTCCTAGTAGTCGAATACTGGTGATATTCCTTCATACTTCAACCAATAAATCGTTTTAACCTTACAAGTAATTAGATTCTCGCCTTTTCTTGCCCTCTAGCTTCATCACACTAAATATTACTAGTTCCTCAATAAGATGACCAGCTGATTTATACATCAAGGGGAAACATCCTCACTTTTTCGAAAGCTCGATTAACATTAACTTGAAGATCTACTTGAGTTTATTATATCTAGGTTGTAACCATTAAAGTCCAAGGTATACTTTATGACTGTAAAATGTTAATTTTTTAATTTTTGTTCTTTTTTATTTGTTCTTTTTAAAAACGTTGCCTTAAATTGCAGGAATAATTCCTGTATCGTGGGTGCGTTTACAAACACATATATTCACATACACACAAACACTCAGACCCGAAACAATTATCTGTAAATCATACAAATTTTTGTTCTGTGCGGGGATCGAACCCGCGACACTTAGCACAGAAGGCTAATCGCTTAGCCACTACGCCAACCGTATTAATATACACATAAGTCATTCTGGTATTTTTATTTCAAATGGGCCATTGCAGGCACTTTTAAAACGTTGAGAAATAGGTGAACAGTTCCAAAGTAGGTCGCTCCTATAGAGAAGAGAGGAAGAGGCAGGAGAGACAGGAGGCGCCCGGCGATAAGAAACTATAGATGTTGTATTGTGTCTATTTTGCGTCATTTGACTAATCTATTACTTAAACAATGTTCATTGCCTGATGACGTCACTTTATGATAAATGATATCTACTTGAAATGCAATGTCATCGTAGCTGAGTTGTTTTAATAAAAAAATATATCATTCATTATCTTTACACAAACATAATTTAAAAGGTTGTTGAACGGCGACAAACCGATTGGAATATGAAATAGCTAGATTGCTACAAAGATATGGCAACTGGCAATGTTGAATTCTAAATTTAAACATGGTCACTTAAAAATTATACTAGCGTGCCTACACACAAACATTTCTATTTATACCTTCATGTATATATTTACAAAAGGTTCAACAAAATAAACAAGAGACGCAACGATGGATTTAAATTCCTTAATTTGCTGCATGTGTCCGGCCAAGAGATAAATGGAGGGTAACTTCTAATAGCTTTTTAGTTACTTCATAAAATAACTAATATAAATCAAAATAAAATACTTTATTCAGCCCCAAGTTATGACCTTCATAATTAGAAAATATACCTTGTAGGTTTTTGAAAAGTTTATTTACAAAATAAGTACGTAGTTGCGTTTTGCACCTGCGCCTGCGTCTCGTACACGCCTTTTGTTTATACGCCGCGATATTATAAGCGAATACCAACGTGCCACTGCAACAGATGTTTTTAACATTAAAACGATTAAAATTGTTTTAATTAATTCCTGTCGCAAGGGGTGGCTTCTTGTAGGGTTCCAGACGATAATGATTCTGTAGCGTCAGTTTCAGTCATAATATTTTGTAAACTGCTCAAAAGCCAGTCACTGTCCATATCAGTTGACAATTCAAACTATTTAAATCTAAACATTTCAAGATTATTATTTATTTGAGCCTTTTGGCGTCGAAACGCTCGGGTCATGGGGTCCGAATGCACGTCTCTTTTTTAGAGACCTTGCTAAACGCTTGGTCGACAGTACACGTGGCCAGAGGGCTGGCCTATTCTTTGGTCAAAGAATAAGCATTGCCATTCAACGTGGTAATGCTGCCAGTCTTCTGGGCACGTTACCATTCGACAGCGATGTGGAGGAGTACTATGACGCCCAAGTATTCGTCTAGGATAGGTTTTTTTTCATATTTGTTTTTTTTTTTTTTGATACATTAGTATAAGTAGTTAGTTTAAAAATAGTTATTTTTTTACATATTTGAAGTTGACCAGAAATTTTATAGAGTTGTGTATCTAATAAATGTCTTCAATACAACATTTCAAGATTGAAAGATTTAAGGAGTTCAGGATTGAAGGACTTCTACCAGAAAAGAAGAAGCTAAAGCCAAAAGAAATTTGCCATTAAGTAGCAGTAAAAATATTCAAAGTTATATCTGACAGTAGATATAGCTTTTGATGATGTTAGAGTGTGTTTTAAATTTCGATTGCCAAACAAAAGCCGAACAAATTGAGTTTTCATTGTTGGCTCGCTAAATACTTTGAAAGATGTCTTGTTAACAAATACAGTAACGAACGATGAAGCACGGGTAACCAGGCATTGTATAAAGAAACCAATGTCAACAACGTAGACTGATAAACTACAAGTGCATGCCTTCCTTTATTCCAAACAAATGTATATTTATTATTTAATATTTGTATATTCAAATAGCTTCAATATTCTTGTTGAACTATTTTCTTTAGCTACGCATAAAACAATACCTTTTAAGTTTAAAACAAAAACTTTACCGTCATACGTATATTCACTTACATATTCAAAATTATGCCTTTCATGTTTAACGATGCCTTAAATAACCTTAGACATAAAATTCTGACTTAATGTGTCATAAAACTAAACACTTGGATAAATAAAAAGACCATGCATGGCCACATCTCATATCCTGTTTGGTTCGTTTCTCCAAAATAATAATTTTTAATTTTAAACGCAGCTGACTATAAATCTCACTCGAGCCCCAAATCATTCAAATAATGTCAACAGCAACACAATTATACATTGTCTATTCAAGTCTATTTTCTATTATGAGATTGCGTTCTATGAACACACCGTGTTCATTGATGCAAAGATAGCGCACGTTGCCCGTGGCAACGGCGCCCCATGAATTAGGGGATGGTACCCTATTCGTCTCACCCACAAAATACCTCACTACGGAATTCCCCCGGTGAACTTTTTTTTATACGAATTTACAGGAATATACATATGAATACATACGAATGCGTTTTTCAAACGTAATTTTACTGTGTTATCAATAATTTATTCGAGACTTTTTTTGCTTATTCTCAATACATTGGAAATCTGGGGTATGGTGGTTTATTTTGTTCTAAAGACAATTTTCATTCTAGCAAAGTCCAACAAAGGTAAAGTTTTTGAGAGCATTTCCAAGTAAAATATGTATTTCCGAACCAACTGGTCGTTTTCACACACGTTCAGAAGTTCACAGCACGAAATACTCCTACTCAATTTATATCCAGGTCATTTAGTCTAAAAGTTTTCATCCCTTGGCGCCGAATCACCCGCATCGCATCTTTGAAAAGAACCAAATAAAACGCTGCGGAATCGGGGAAGTTTACATGAAAAACGATGCACTTTCACACTTTTAAGATATTAAGCGCATCTCACAGATATGTAGCGACGACGTGGGAATGAAATAGTTTGATGGTCTCAGCAAACTTTGAGCATCGCGACTAACTCCGAAGTGAATATTTTAGTCTCGCCACTGCTCGAGATGTGTCTTTGAAAACAGTTCTAACGTTTTATTTGTTAACGCTCAATATCGTGTGTCTCGTGTAATAAGAAGACTGCCTGGCTTGCACAAAAAACTAATCTAAAATGCGATGCGGACTACACGAAAAATAAGAAAACAACAAAGCTTATGCAACATCCTGTATACGAACGCACTAAAGCAAGGGAGGGTTAGTTACATATAAGGACTAACTTCGCATTTTGCCTGCCTTGGCCTTGGTTTTTCTGAATCGGCGAGCCTGGCCTCGAGCCCGGCAGGTGATTAGGTTACATAAACTTAGTCCGTCCCCACTTCCTGCTGGCGCGCTTCGCAGTTTTCGAAGGTCACATTTTGTTTTGTTCCTTTTACTTCACCAATTTTACCGGCTAAGGTTCTACTCCCACCTACCTGATGTTATTTCTTTTAAATTAAATCGTAATTGATGCAACGTTTTGTAATGAATCATTTTTGATATACATATTGTTTTGATCCAATCAATTTTTGTTATTTCGCAGAAAGGTAATTCTCATAAGATTCTGGATCTGGATGGATGAATTTCAAAGATTAATTAAAATGTCGTTAAAATATTTGTGGAAATAGTAAAGCGTTGTTTAATTACAAAGATTTAATTAAAACAGAGTAATAAAAACTGAGTATGATAGACGCCCAGCCTTACCAGTAGAATGGATAACAGCTGGTATCGAACTGGTTTGGACGCAAGCTAGCCGGTCCCGGCGAAGGGACATGCAACGACTAAAAAGAATACCTATATGCAGCTCTAGGAAATGCTGACCTTGGCCACAGGAGGCATGGCATGGCACCTGGCGTTTTTGTTTGCCCTTCGAATAACTTGCGAACTTATTTTATAACTCTTCCAGGTCCCTTCATTGTGGCATAGTTCCACGTTTTTTTGGGACTTTAGTTACGCACTGTGATGTAATGAAGTATTTGTTTGGGAATTATGGAGGGAGTGTTTGCAGGTGCTTGTTAATGATGGTGTCGAGCGGTTAGACGAGTTTCTTGTGGATTCATAGTGAATGTTGGGTGTCGTCGTTTCAGGTCGGCGACGCGACGGTGGCAGCGCGCTGCGTCGATATGTCGGTCGTGGTGTCGGTTGCGTAACCGGTGTCGAGCCGTGAGGAAAGTGAATGCAGCATTTCGAGGTCGCATAGAAAGTTGCCGACGCAACCGCTCTACACGCTGCTTCTAATCCACGACGTTAACTATCGCTTGCTTTATTCATTCACTCCGTCCCCCGACCTGTGACTGACTGACCCTTAAAAATTCATTAGTTTACATCACACAAACATAGCAACACGGGACCCGAAGATGATTGATGACGGCTATAATCTCGAACAAGTTACTAATTTTATAGCTAAAAAAACTTCAAAATAGTCAGAAACCTATTAAAATGTTGCATAATAAGATATTCAACCCAGAACCTTTTCCGAAGGAATTCCAAAGAGTTTGCACAAAAAGTTACACGTGCCGCCGGCTCAATCGCTCTGGGCTATTGAAATTTTGACCATGGCCAAGTTGCCTCACTTGCATATAATGGGATATCAATTCCGCCTGGTTCGTATTGAATTAAAGGGAAAAGGCATTGAGGTCCTTCCACTACCATTAGATTTCATTCGAATGCGCGTAGCCTTATGCAGTTTATATTCTCGTTCACATGTTAAAGCATGAAATAGTAAATTAATCCCGCTTTATTATCCATTCGATCTTCTTCATTTTATAGCCGCATTTTAAAGGCATTTGATGGACCGATCACGAGCTTGTATTCACTTGCAGTTGAAATTTACGAGCATTTTTGGTAGACGTGCGCGCTGTGGCGACTAGCCGGTACCCATTTATCTCAGTCGGTGTCTACGTATTTACCTGTACACATTGTATCAGTTTTGCGCTCGGAGACTCGCCGCATACTAAGCAGCCTCACAATAACTTACAATAGCCGCTATAAAAAGTAGTCTGTTCTGACGCGAACACATGAGCTGCAAGTTCAGCAAACTTGGGAACTAAGGTCTGAGGTGTCATAAAAGTCTCGGATGCTTAATATCAACATAAAAACTCTTGCCTATACATTAGAGCCCTTTAAGTCGTAAATTATTTTATGCTTACATATCTGTCCAGTGGGTTTTATATCTTCAAGCTCTACGTATCTTTATCCTTTGTAGTTATAGTTTTCTTCTTACATGTTTCTGTCTGTGCAACAAATATAGCGTCTGTAGAATGTAAATTATTGTGCTTGAATGCGGCGGTTTGCTGTTAGCTGTGAGCTGCGTCTGTGTGTCTCGCTGCACGTATCAATAGCGATTTGCATATGAAACGAGACTCTTTCAATGTTTTTGATTTTTACTGAACCACTTGTGCAGTAAAAGCTTGCAGTTTGCTTTATAACCCAAGGTCTTCAGACGTATTCAAGGCACTGGCACTTGACTTGACTGTTGCCTCCACGCCAGGTTTTATATTTATTTCTGTTTTGTTCAGTGAATGAAAGAAAAAGTTACACTTGTTTTTGCATGGCATGTTGTCGCAGCATGTTTGGAGCGATGTACTTTACGCTAAGTAGTTTTCTTGCCTTTGGTTTCTTTGGCCGTACGGGAATATTGCATTACAAATATAGGAACACTTTGAAGCTTATAAAGACTGAAACTGTCTGTTACTATGCCTTGATGTACACACACATCTGTATACTTAACACGATTTAATGTTACATTTAGTCTGTTCACGATCAAGCTGATAGTTTGAAGTGTTATGTTTGAGTGTACATAGATCCAGGAAGGCATCGTTATCTGTTGAGTCTCATCAAGTGTCCCGCTTATCGGCCCACATGTTTGATCAGGTGTACTTGCGAGGATGGTAACGTAAACCACATATTTGTAGCTTCAAGGTCCCTCCGTCTTATAGTCTGACCGTGAAACCGAGAATCCTGTCCTGTTTAACGAATTGCTTTCAGTGAAAATTATTAAAATGTATGAAGAATTGTTACGGTATTTTTTTCATAGGAGCCTGGGACTGCTTTTGGGCCTGCTGCTTTTTTGCCTTGGGCTGCAAAGAAAGATTGTTAGGTTTTTGCTTGTGTAGTGTTTCTTGTATTTGTATTGTTTTGTTTCGTGTGTTTTTCTCTACAATCTTAAGTTTTTCTCTTCAGAAGTTTTTTAACAATGTTTGGGGACCGCGGGATACTTGAACATTATCTTGGGATATTGGAAACCAACTTGACAGCAGCAGGTTTTTAATGCGACAAAAAAGCATCGTTATTTGTCATTTGATCTCCATCATAAATACACATTTTGGAACGCATATCTACATACATCTCATATAGTTTTAATCTCCGGTAGACAAGGTGTGTGTCGAACGTAAGGCCGAAAATTTAATCGGCTTACAACCCGCGATGGATGTCAAATTGATATGTCAGATTTGCCGCAGGGATTTTGGAAGGCTAAAATTACATGAGAACATTTTTTCAAGGCCCAAAACAATAACATTACCGTCTTTAGGTCTTTTTCAAGGTTTAACATATGCTTTTTTATTTTTTGATGCAAGTGTTCATCATCCTTTTAAAGGTTTCTGTAGATTGGGGTTTCCTTATAGCCTTTGATTCTGGTTATTGTGATTCAGAAAATTGCATGTCAAAAGGCAGAGCGAGGACGAGTGAGGCGAAAGCAATATGTCTGACTGTTGCTTGACTTTCTATAAAATGCGTCATTCAAGAAATTACCGCAGGGCTAAAGCGGTGCGATAGCGAAATCACGCTCAAGTTCCACCCTTTGGCTGGTTCAGACTAGAACGAAGTGGCTCGAAGATCGATTAAGGGAAGTGTATTACTATTTGCTCGCCGATAGACTATCAACATGTCACTTCTTATGCTCTAGTACAACATCTCAATGCATTATTACCATATGCGATTTCAAGCATACTTTGTGATGCAATCGCCTAGACTACAGGAAAATCTGAATAATATTCATAGATGCTGTGTCAGTGTCAGTTACTATTATGTATGAATGTATAGAATCGCTATTTTGTACAGTTAAAGGAAAATTACGTCATGTTTCCTTAGTGTCATATATAAAAGGAAATACAGTTGATTTCGCGTTTCCTCTCTATTTTCAAAAATAAATCCACAGTGTATATAGTTAGATAACCAATAGTCGTTATTTGTTTGTGTGCTTTAATTTTAATTAATACGGTTACGCCAATTACCCCTGAGTCTATCGATAACTTCATGAAATATTTTTAATTGGTGTTGCCGTATTAAAAAACTATGTTGCCATATAGTTTAATTCCCATCGCATGGTAGGTCAGTTTACACAAGTAAGCAATAGAATTTATTTTTATAGTGTTCTGTGTTTGCTCACATGCCTGAACGATATTAACTTGAGGTGGGAAGTAACGGTTTGGTAACTTAATGCGAAGATAAGAGCCGAACGGTACTTAAAGAGGTGGAGCAGGGCCTTAGCCGCGAGTGGAAAAAAAAATAAAAAACCTTCGCAAATAATTGTACCATTACAATACACATAAATTACTAAGAACTCACGGTTACGCCCCAAAAACCGGTGTTTTTGGAATATTTGCTAACCGAAGGAAAATAAATTTCGTGTAGTTCTCAAAATTAATTTTGTAAGTGCCAAAGATCACGTAAATCTGATGTACTTTTTTTTAAATGAAAATAACAAGTTTCTAAATAAAACAAGTTTTTAAAATACCACCGCGTCGTTTTCTAAAGACATTTAGTTTTATTAAACATGTTTATACATATATAAAACATGAGCCATGAAGTAGAGACAAAACACAAATTTAATCCTAGATTGCCAACAATGTGTCATAACAAATTGTTACATTATTAATCTGAAACTGTTGATTTATACTCAAGAAATGTGTCCATATTTTAGGTTTACTTGACCATTGACGAAAAATTCTGTCAATTTTTTTCTGGTGATGGTACCTACATTAACCAAAGATTTTGATTTAGTCAAAACAAATAAATTGATTTTAGTAAATTATTTATTCACCTTGGCTTACTAATTCTTTATTTGAATTAATGTTCTTCTATCATTAGTACTAAATCCATTTTGAATTTAGTTTAATCTTAAAGTAGTCAAGCCACCGCCCGCTCCGGTAAAGTATTTTATATTTTGCTGCTGCAACTCGGAATTACAGCATCTTAGCTTAGTTTTCTGTAAAAGCTCCATGAGGTGGGAAGTACTCAAATGCGAGTTTTCCTTGACCACGATCTTTTTTTACCGTTAAGCCAAAAATACCTATATAATAAAATTATGCGCACGCATTTGAGTAAACGAAAATGTGCGCACAGTGTTTTCATACATCTTTGACTTAACGGTAACTACTGACGTCGTGTAGGTAAACTTTGATTTGAGTACACACTCTCAATATCCCGATTTAGAAACAAATTGTACAATTTCTTAATGAGTGAAAACTACTATATGATATACTAATGATTTGTCTCTTGTGTCCACGGTACAGTGAACTAAATACACAAATCCAGAAACTTCAGATTTCCTACGATTTTTTCAAACGATTCCTCTACCGACATTCGTTATTCATGTAACATTTTTTTATTTCTCCATTATCTCATGAAACATAAATGCAGAAATAATGATGGCTCATGCCATACGTATTTATTAGCGTTTCAATTTTATCGAACATCGGTGCCGAAAGAAAAGAGAAAAATATTGCTTGGCCCAACTGGGCCTCATAACTTGGTGGGCGTTGCTGAGATAAGCAAAATATGGAGAAGAGAAGAATATATATATTTGTATAGAATTTCCTTAATTATATATAGGTATTATGTGTGAAATTTATTAAAACCTTATGTATCGATTACCTTGCTTTGTAGATTTGATTATAGTGTGTTTTGGAGTTACTGGTATGTTTGCTTTCTTTGAAAAAAGGAATATTTACCCGTATGAATGTTAGGTTACCCTTAGATTATGCTATTATTAATAGCATAATGAATAACATATTATTTAATTTAAAATATACCTATGTAGACTACACACACCATAAAGAACTTTTTGGAGCCCTCTCAGGTGTGCAGGTTCTCCCAAGATGTTTTCATTCACTGTAAACGCAAGTGATAATCAAATTCGGATCCGCACATGATTCCGAAAAGTCAGAGGTGCGGGCCGGGTTTGAAATCAGACTCCTGCAAAAAAATAAGCCTTAGTAGGTAGTAAGTGTGACCTTCGCAAAAAAATTAAACTCAATTTAAAAAATAATATCAGAGGTATTTCCCATTTTAGTTCCAGTGAGGAGATAAAAACAAAAAGTGTATTATCCAATCCGCCATCGCTACCTGACAATAATTACGTTTCTGACGCTACAAAAACTCAAACTCACTTCCCATGACTGTAACTCTATGTTACATTATTTTATTTACATGCTTTATTCAGTTAACTAGCTTCTGTTTTTATCCATAAACATGTATTACATAACTAGATGTAAACTATTGAACAGGTAAAGTAAGAACCTCAGAAAAAGTATGAGAATCGACTCCTTCACGAATATTTTTTCGGATTTTTCCACGATATGGAGTTGGTGAGTGTCATATACTCAGACATCGTTCATCAGTCATTACTAATACTATATTAAGGAATATAGAATTGTTTGTTTGTTACCAGAGTACTTTTAGTTCGGAAAACCAAAAATAGGTGGCGTTAAATCGAGCTACGAGCTCAGCTAATAAAATAATACCTGAATATTGCTGTAATTTTAATCTTGCGTTTTTTGTTGAAACACGTAAGGAAATCTGAAATCACTTATTATAATATAAAATATATTTCAAATAAGAATAAAGACATAATAATCTATGTATATTGCTAATGTATGTATATTGTATTGTTGAAATTCGCGCGGAGTCCCGCTCTAACATAAATGTGTGTAAACAACATTCCGTGCAGTTTTTTGGCATCGCGTCGCGGTGGCATTTGATTAAATATTTTATCCATTCCTGTCCTTTGAGTCTAAATGACGCAATTCTACGTGAGAACGAACAAAAACATTGCGCCATCCACTAAAATTATCTTCAATAACCTATTATTGAACATAGAGGCTATTTATTTATCGATAAAAGCTTTACAAAGAAAGATATTGTCGTGTTCCGAGAATTCGTTTGTGAAGTATGAATACAAATTCAAAATAGCCAACCAGGCAAGTAGGAACTTAACAGCGTCTACAACGAAACAATCACAGCCACGATGCGAGCCTTCCTGCCACTGATGGCCTTGATCAAGCGCGCGCGCAGACCTTGAGAGCACACAGACTTAGATCGAGGCAACGTGCGCGCGGGCACAGTACTGCCACGGGCGTTCACTAAACTTTACAGATTACGTCACTTTGTATTTTGGTGTGTTTAGATGAATAGCCTCTGAGCAGAGTTCTATGCTCGAAATTCTAAATATTGCCGCGTTTTTGTTACGTCGTAGAGTCAATTGGCTTTAATGTACATCTGACGCCATAATAACCGAATTTGAAGACCTTAGCTTACTTAACCTCTACCTTGTTGCGATAGAAGTGAGATCATTGCACCACCGTGCTTAAGACACATTAGTCATTATTCAATCATCTCGCCTGTTTAAGTTCTCACCCACTCATTCGCGTTTGTTAAAAACAAACAGTTGGAGCTTGCACCTTGACAAAAATTTATTTAGCGCGCTCATGTACACGGAGCGTAACTTACGTGTGTACATACAGATTATAATCGAAAAACCACGGTCACGTTTATAAAACATCAAGTTTTTATTGCTTGACAACGACAACCTATCTTTTCTCGCGTGAATGATTGCTTATATACGTTCCTCAAATGTTTTTCAATAGCCGTTGGAGTACGAATATTGTAGACTACAGTAGAATATTTAACTGTTGGATATCACTACGTTAACGATCCCTTCCAGCCGTAGAGACATGAATGCGCATTGTAAGATTTATCCAATCGAGAATATTCGATTCGATTGGTACTCGGAACATGACAACTGGTTTGGGTATTCGATTCATACATCAGTGAGCGAATTTCCTTCGCATTATAATATTTTTTATCGAACTTGTCACTATAGTAGAATAAGGAAATAAGTTAAATAATATTCTTTGAATTACGTATGTGTTCAAAATACATTTGAGTCTAAATATGAAACAGGGCCGTTTAGTTCGTTCATGGGAAAATTAGATAAATGAGAACAGAATGAATAATGATGACATACGTTGTTTATAGACAGAGTACGCGAGATATCTATCTACATTATTATTTATGTGCGGTTATCACTTTATTTGTGCTCCGCCAATGTCACCGAGTTGTTAGGGGGCAACGGACGCGATATCTAGACACACACACACAACACGAATGTCACATCTCTATCTATACGTATTCATTATTGATATGTTTTCTATCTACCTATGTACATTGCTGCGAAATGGATTATGTGCTTGATAAAAAATGGGTATTATAAATTCATTGCACTTCGAGCTATCGCTTCAATCACGTCAGAGTACAGTAGGAACATTATTATATCTGTATATAATTGGATAAGTACATATTTATTTGCCGGGAATTGCGCAATAGCTATGAAGTGCTTACGTGTATACTAAATATCTCTAGAACATCAGGTTATATCTGACATATATACATACATACTAGGTATATTAATTGAACAAAGATATGTAATTTTTTGTGCAGGACTAAACAAGTTTAGTCAGTGCTACCACATTCTGCAGTAAAAAACTAATATAAATCTATATCTATCTCGCCTCCACGTCTTGAATTGCTTAATTAATTTGACATACATTGCGGCCGTTGTTGCATTGCTGTCAATTGTAATTATAGTACAAAGTAGTAACAAAGTACTTCTTCTCTCATCGGTACGAGTTATCAACATGGCAATCACTCATGCTTTAGTGGAAAGATGAGCCAGTCAGGAGTCAAAGCTGTCGGCTGAACGTTCGTCAGATGATCTCACATTTCGTTAAACGCGAAAGTTTTCGCCTTGCACCACAATACTGGTACTGACGCCAATATATATATTATTACTTAAAATAATAATTTCTGTTGCTAAAGAATTACTGATGAAATCATGACTAAGACTGTCAGGAATGCATTATCAATTTTATTACTATCAAGCAATACAAAAATATACATACATATGATGAAAAGTAGAAAACAAAAGACGGTTGTGTTAATTTATAATAACGTAAGTAGAAAAATTATTCCAGTACCTCTATTATGAGTCTTTTTACTATTTACTTTCATAGTAAATGTAAATTTTCATGCAAGCGATTTTAGTTCTTAAATTGGTTATATTAGGGATTAGAGTCGCTAACATGACATCTCTATAATATAGTAAATCAAAACTTTACTATGACTAGATATCACATAAGCGACTCTCATCCCTAATGTAACCAAGTTAAGAACTAAAATCGCTATCATGAAAATTTGCTTTACTATGATAGTAAATAGTAAGAAAACTCGTGATAGTGGTACAGCACTTTTGTATTAATTTGCAAAATCATTCACAACTTTAGGGAAAATGCTTTATGTAAAACTATATAGGTATTCACTATGACGAGTCAATATTGGGATTTGCATATTAAGCTCAAGAGTCACGAGTGTCGCTCCACTCACATAAATGTCAATGATACTCAGGTTTCGATACGAACCCGATCCAATAAAATCATAGAGAATCCACAGACATTAGACAATTTTCGAACCCAATCGAACTTAGTTCTGAAAGCATTGTTTAGAAACAGAAACAAAACACAAACAGTTAACTTGCTTTATATAGTGGATAGATTTAGCGACAGGTAGGCCACCTGTAGCCTCGTGTAAAATATCAACAGACGTGGTCCTCACCAATATGTCATGTATCAAACATGCACCATAAAGACTGATCATTGAATGAAGTACCTACCTATGCTAGGGTTACTTCCTTAGACACTTAAATTGTCGTGATTGTCTTAGCTCTCCGTAGTATTGCTTTGAGTGATGATTGGAGTATGGATTGTAAAGCCTTAAATATCACTTGCACAATTCTAAAATTATCATCATCAAAATAAGTAACAGAATTCCGCTTGTACCTTTAAGACCAAACTTGTATCCAGTGAGATTCAGTATATGTATATGAATGAGGAAACCCTTAGGACCCAACCGCCGGTATATCACTGACAAAAGAAGCGTTGAAATCATATTTTTTTCTTTGTACCTACCATATGATAAGTACTTGATGAAATCGTTTAAAATCACGACTGTTACTGTCCAATTGGTCGGACCTAGTCGGCAGTGCCACGTGTAGCGTTCGACCGCGACGACGAGGGCTGCTCGCCGTTTGGGTCAGTAAGCATGCTCTTGCGCAACTCACTGTCTTACACGGTTAAGATCAACCATTTTGATACCATTCACTGAGAAGTGTATAGCGCAAATAACTCAACGAGTCTCACAAATTCTGTTTGAATTTCGACTGGTTCAAGTAGATTATCACAAATAGATAAATTAAGACAACCAATAGAGCTTACAAATTGTCATTGTTTGAAATTATTTTTTGTTACATGCTAAAGTAAATTATTCTGATTTATGTCTCTAAGTATAAATCAAAATACTGTATAGCCTAGTCATTCCGTATTCACACTTTTGAATCGATTTTCATTTGAATTTTCTACGAATCACAATATATTTGGAATATATAAAAATAAGTAAGATACTGGCATTATTTTATTTACATACGAATAACAAATCACACTATCCAGAACTTTCTGCACTCATAAGTATGACGATGTACCTAATTCGTCGTGACAATGACGAATATGATATGCTAATGAACAAACTTGTAAGACCTCCGATTTTTAACAAACTTCTCCGTATTTATTTATAACCGAAAATCGCTTCCTAATATTTCGTTATGTTTCCTTGAACGCCAATTTTGTTGCACTTTGTAATGGAGTTTATTTTAGACACGTCTTTTTTGTTACAAAATATGAATATATTTTCTTGGCGTCTTGGTAACAAGTTTTCAGTTCTGTGTTTCACAAATTTCACTGGTCTCATCTCAGATCATATTTGAATATAAAGTACTTGATTTTGCTTCTAAGTTCTCAAATTATTTTTCTGTATGTCCATCTCTAACAACCCACACTTTCTTATTTACCAAATTTCTTTCCGGAACGACCGAATTCTTTCCGCCTTCACATGCATCCAACATGGGAACAGTTATAATCAACAAAGGCGATACGGTATCAAACATTAGCCTACCAATTACCGCTACTCAGATGAACCTACCAATGAGTATTTCGTAACGTAACCACGCAACACAATTTGAGTGGTTGCTGTTGCTTCTTACTAGATTTGGTGTGGATGCTCTGCCCCCGTTATTTCATAGATGTTTACCGTTACATCGATAACTTGTGAAACTTGGTCAGTTTTGTTGGTACTATGTTCTCATTTCAATGTTACATATTTCGCTTACCTGATAGAGCAACACCTTAAAACGGTTGTAGGTGCTGGCGGTTTCGTAATTTGGAATATGTTTTGAAGTATTTTGGATATATTTGTATAAAATTGTCCTACAATGTATGAACACTGTATGACTTCACTACGAGTGGTTAATAAAAGGAAATTGCGCGGCATCAAAATTTGACACTGGATTTCCCTGTTACGCCAATAAGGAATTAGACAAAACTTAAATTATTTTCTATTTCCTTTTCTTGTTTCTGAAACTTATTTAGTACTTAACAATTCATTTCAACGTACTAAACTAACGTCTGCTAATTCTGTACAGATTAAAGTTTTCCTCCTCAGCTTCACTCGAAAGATATTTAGGTCAGGAGCTCACACTAATAATAACCAACTAAATACTCCGTATAATATAATAAAATTAAGCAATATCAACCTTCAATATTGAGTCACAACTCACAGGCCGATGTTTCGTTTTGATTGCATAGTTTTCTCATTTTATCACTGTTCAGTCGTAAAACTGTTATTGACTTTAATATCGGTTCACCTTTCGACCCTAGAATAGTCCTGTGAACTGTTTTAAGTTGAAGCAACGCTATTTTTAGGTTCCCTTATCCATTTTCTTTTTTATATATAGGCTAAACTATATCTTTCTTATTATTTCCGTAATTTTTTATGTAATTTAGAGGTAAATTATATTTTCACTCTATTACATATATCTTTATATATATTACATATTTCTTTTTTTACATTTTACCTTCTTTACTATAGTAGGTCGCCTGTATCAATATCCATTTTCCAACATCCATATTTCTGCTCGAATGTACTAGATAATTACCTCCACAATTTCAAATCATGTCTGGATTTAGAATTGGGTTTTATGTCTATAATTGTGTTTGCTTGTTAGAGGTTCTTGGACGTGATTCCTTCTTAATTGATGTTACTTCTCACCCTTGCTGGTCTTGATCGGTAATACTCGGCTATAAACTCATGTTTTGCGCTGGTTTGATTCGATGTATTCGTTATCGAGCTGTGGTTATTGCATCAATGCTAGTAATTACGGCCCGTTATTCTCTCAGACGAAGGTATTATAATTTTGGATTACGTCTGTACGAGGTTTTGCGTAATGATTACTGAGATTCTGATGTAGCTTTCTATATAATGAAATATTTCCAGGTTTAAAATGTTTGTTACGATTATTTTTGAATTATATAATGCACCTGAACAAAACAGTTCATAATTTTAGTAAAAAGGTTAAACAGATTAGACTTTTTCTTGTTTTGAGTACCTAAATTCTATACATAATATTGTGATACGAGTAAGTCTCCGACAGATAACACGATGAATTGTGGAAAAGTCTTACCGATAGGCGAACGTCGCAAACCTCGACTGGCCGTTCATCATTCTGCCTTATTAACTGGACGTCAATCACACCGACGCGTAATAAATATTATTAACTTATGCACTTAGGTTAGCTGCTGTCAATATCAGGGTCACAGTGTAATTCACCGCTAAATAAAACAAGTAGCTACAAAATAAATGTCATTGTAGATAAATATGAACACTCGTCGATAGATAAAAACTTGGTAATACGTACGTTGATACATTGGTCAGAACTTGTTTATGAGCTGCGTCTTGTTTTTATATATTTGACAGTTTCTTAATATACATAGCAACTGTTTCGTAAAACTGTCACTATCTTAATTTGCATGTATGAAAACATGAAATAGCACATTGCAGCCAAAAGTACCTAGTCTTTAAAATTATTTCCGATAAGAACATATAAACTTTTTAAGCCTGTTATTCAAGTTTAAAAAGTTTTGAAGCTAAAAACGCTAGAAATATATAATATCTAACAAAACTCGTTCAAATTGTTTAGATAGAGCAAGTTCTACAAACGATTGGAGAGCTACCTCGTAAATAGCACCATTACTGCTATAAATCTTTTATTTTTACTAATTCGTGGAAGGTATACATACATAACAAGACTTTTAGCGACATTAACGAAAGGTCTATAAGACTTACACTCATAAAAGAGGAAAGCAACATCGAAAAAAGGGGATAAATTTGTCCTCTTCCTTCCTTTGGACAACGAGGCTTAAAGATATCGATAGCTAAAACCCTCGCTAAACCTGCGTCCATGTAACAGGCGATCTAACTGAAACTATTTATAAATTCCATCCAGGTGCGGCGTCGGCGCAGGTGTCACATTGTCCAGTGTATTGTATGAACTTTGCATAAAAACACAGTTTTGCTAGCCTCCTGCAACATAGCTCCATGTATTTTTATCATTGTTTACGACTCAACGAGACTATTATTCATACAAGTTTGATGGAGTTTCCACACAATATCTGTGGACCAATTGCTGTTGGGATTCCAACTATGGTTGTGAATGATAATATTGCGCGAGTTTAGAGAATACGGATGGATTTTTATCAAATTTCCACATGGTGACAATATAATATATTATTATAAAGGGAACTTGTTTTTTTTTTAATCTACGGTCATTTGTATTCAACCTGTAAAAGCGCTTAAAATTCTGTAAATATTGATCGATATACGAGACCAAATTCGGTATGATTTAAAATCAAATAGGTTTTATATTAAGATGCCTTTTATGCGGTGTCCAAAATTATACCTAGCTAACAATTTTAAAAAACTTAGCACAAGGAAATACCAATACTTGTCCTTACGCGAATATTATCAATTATCAATGTAAGATCATTTAGATGCAGCCGTAGTAGGAAGACTGACGAATCTGTCATATTGCGCTCAAGGTTCAGACGTTTTTTAAGACGTTAGCCGACAGTAATTCAAACAACGATCAAACGGTACTCGTCTTCTTCGGTCGCGTCGCCTACACGATACCAACCTTCACATTAATTGTTGCTTCTCATTGTCAGATAATCTTTTGATGTTCAAGCCTCATTGTTCTAAAGTTGAATCATCGTCCCGTAATTGTTTTTGGGGATTTAGACTTTATGTCTTATGGAAATGCGAACAATACGCGCCGACTACCATTCTGAATTATACCGCTACGCGCGGCTCAGTCATTATGTTAAAAAACCCTAATAGTACATAATTTGATCTGTGGCTAGATAGTCATTGTGCTCAGTTTTTTGTAAGGCGCAAATTTCGGCGGCCATATCTTATGTCGAATCGACAGACTCGACCAAAAAACCCGCAATAAGAATCTAAATCGAATCACGTAGAGTAAATTGGTTTTTATGATAAACATAAGTTTTCTCAGTTTGGTGCCTATTGTGTTGTTTGTTCGCCTATTTCCGGATACAATAATTATGCATCTACATTTCGGAAATTGAATTATTTGAATGTCTGTTATATCATAGTTTAATTTGATCAAGTGGATTTTGTATTCTGACAGTAAGCATGTTGCAACATTGTATCCATGTGCATATCTGTTTTGCATTCCGAACTAGATACATGAATACATTTAATATTATCGCAACATGACTGCAAATATGAATTACGATCAGCACAGGCGAACAAACAAGCATGTTTATCAGATGGCGACGATGTGCCCGAGATAGCACAGTAAGTGGACCAAGGGCACTGGACTCAGATAACGCAAGGTTGTCGCAGTGAGCACTTCACTGTACCTAGTGTGTCCGCTGCCTAACTATGTCGATTTAGACTTGTTATGTTAAATAGTGCAACGGAATTACGCAACTAACTGTACTTCAAAGCCCCCAGTTCACGGATAATGGCAATAAATATTCTGTAATTTGCGACAAAGAATAATCATCACACTAAATGCGATGTGGTTTTCAATAAATTCTTATTAACTTTGTAGTAACCTGATATTTAAATATATACAAAAGATTTACGGGTTTGGATAAAAAATACCAGTCAATATATAATAAATTCAACTTTTACCAGAAATTTAACAATTATGTGAGAAGATTACCGCGAACTTCTGACCTCACACATCGTATCTACTGAATTATACTTAACACACTTACTGTATAATATTTAGAAGTGTATATATTGCATGATATTTAGAAAAAAAAACTATTTTTTTTCATCACTGTGGCTAAGGCCTTGAGACATTTAATTTACCACACTTATTGGAAATTGGAAGATATATATGATTCCCTATCTTTTAACGAGCAGTAATTTAAAAATCCATGCTTGAGCATGATAGAATATCTCATACGTTTTCTAAAAACAAATAAATACAGGAACCGAAGTCCCGCGAAAATAAAAACATATTCTGAAGCTATTATAATTCATAACGATACATTAATAATGTAATTTGAAACCGGTTACATAAACAGTTATTACTGCAATCAAAATTATTCAACATTATAATATTTAAAAACATAAATGATTAACCACATCATTAGATTGTAATAAATAAATAAACAATCATTTGTGTAAGGCTATTTTTGACAGCTAAGGACGTAAAGCAAAATATCCGTGCTAAGTTTTTAAAATGTCGTCTTTTTGTTAGATGTATTTATGAAATTGTGAAATCTTCAACGCAATGAATATTAAATCTTATTTCAAATACCAAAGGTCATAATGTCGAATTAAAAATAGGTTAGAGGTGCTCGAACTTGAAGTTTATAAATTTTATGTTGATTATGAATTTAAAAAGAATAATTATTAAGAACTTTCATCAGATTTCGAAAAGCCTACATTTAACAACCTAAATAGGACAGTCTTGTAGATATTTTTAATTCGTTGTTGATAATGAGGTCGCAACTGATAAGCACTACATGGCCTTAAGTGGATGCGGAAGAAATCGATCCATTATAGTTCTGCCAAATAATAAAGACGTTTATCAGGGATGTGTCGAATACGATACGAACGTCACATTTTTTGTCGGTTAAACATTTTTGGTAAACAACTCGTCGACTAAGAACTCCAAGGTTGACCTCGTAGATAAGGCATGATAATTTGGAACATTATTTGGCCTGTCGTTTAAGGATATTTTTAACGCTACGATAGGCGGGCTTTAAACATTTTAAAATAGGTTTTTTAAAAGCTTTTTGAACTAAGTTGTTAGTTAAGGCGATAAATGCTGGAAAAGCATAAAATAGCATCACGCCTGTACTCCTCGAAGGGTTAAGCAAAGTTGTTCTATTATACACGCACAATACGTCAATCCTTTTGTTGACTCCCATGTAATAGAGTACAGTTCCAGACGCCGTACTGCTACTAAGAATTTACATACAAAAAAAAACCTAATAATATTTTGCTTGACCCGGGAATCGAACCCAAGACCTCACGCTCAGCAGTCACGCGACCACCAAAGCAATGAGGCTGTCTGGCAGGCGTTGAGAGAGATTTATATTTATTTCCCATCGGTGAAGCAATATGTCAGGCTGGAAGTCCATAAATAAGAGTGGAGGCCACTGCAGGCTCAGAAATAGCGGCGACGACATGGAGTGCGCTTGATAGAATAATGTGTCCTCGACAGCCTTGCCCTCGATCCGCGGCCTAGTTACCGTCCCCGCAGGATGCGCTTTTTAGCGGCTTGTTGGACGGATTGAAACTTCACCACCGTTTAATTTGCACATGCCTCGTGATTTCAAAAAATTGGTTACGTCATACTTTTGGCTTGGATTGTTCGTAAGAGAGAATATTTTTGAGTGAAACTGGCTGGGTCTTTTTTATTCATCTTTATCTACTTTAATAATTATAAAGTTCAATCAAATTCTCAAGTCACTTACTCAATTAGTAGGTTACTAGTTACAGGGAAACACGCTATTTCAAGGAATAGTTGCAGTAGTGCAATTGCTCGTACAACAGGTCATTTGTCCGTTGATTACAAGTTCTATGATGACGTCACACTAAGTGGGCGCTTATCAGGCTGGACAGTGGAAGTCGACCAGTGACGGCTTGCACGAGAAGTGCACGGCGCAGTCGCGACACCGCTGACTCACAGCGCATGCGCGGGGTCAAGGCTGCGCAAGCGACGACGCCCCGACAATTCTGGCCCGGTTTCACTGAAGTTCAATATCGTCGCCGTCGCCTAAATATGTCGTTTTACGTTTATATTATTCACGCTTCTCTGTCTAACGAGACTTTGAACTAACGCGACGTAGATTGGATAATGACGTGTCATTGCCAGGTCATCGGCTTGTTAGATAGAGTTCAAATGAAAGATGAATGATCAGGTAGATTCGTTTATAATAGTCATGCGAAATTTGCGTTTATTGTAATGCTAATAAACATCATTTAATAAGGAAGAATATCAGATGAGATAGACGAAGGCTGTATATCTTATCAAAAATTACTCTCTAGGTTCCTTGGTTGCGACGAACGATAAATATGTTACTATTAACTTACCCTCGAAATGACTTCCGCGTTAATATTATAAATTATAGCCATATTTTACACAAACGCCTTACAAACAAAAGACCATAAAACGGACGCCCAGTTTGACTACATCTAAATGTGCTATGTTTGTTTTCCTTGTGCAATAGATGATAAATATATAGTTACGTACAATTTAATTATTGTGTTCCTGAAACCTACACTTCAAGGCAATATTAGCACCGTTTCTGTTAGGCATCGACTTTAAATATTGTTGCTTTTTATTAACAGACAAAACAAGAAAGATGCTCGTGTATTACGTAACACAACTGTGACAGTTGCTGTCGCTATTAGAAATCCGCTATGGCTATCAGATTTTTCTTTCGATCAAGGCGATGAATTTTTTTTATGAAATGACAAATTGGTTGAACATTCATATCTGGAAGTTCAACATAGTTTCATTCTAAATTTGACAGCTGTCAAATTCATACATAATTATTTTCTTCATGTACCTTGTAAATAATGTTCATTTGTTTTAACCTGACTGTATGTGTTTTCAATCTGACCTGGCTTGTCAATGGCAGTCAATTTGTGTTACCCGTGACCTAGTTTCATCCCCTCGCGGCTCCCGAGTGCGGCAATTGTCTAGATTTATGTAGGTATCCCATTTGCTCTGAATGACCTACTTTCCATTAACGATTTGTCGAACCTTGAGAAAAATTGATCATAATGCGTACGTTAAATTTTTTACTGAACATTGGCCTCCCAATGACTGACCTAGATATACCGATAAGCTAAATAAGCATTCGCTTAGGGCACGAGGCTGCGGGGGCGTATAGTGCCCCTGTTCAGGACGAGGCAGGGCATCATTGGCGCTGATGAATGGTCATATTGGCGCAATATTGCCACAATCAATAAGCTTGGCGGAACGATTGGTGATATCATTACTCGGTGACTTCTTACACAATTCTCAAAAGCAACAATTTAATTTTCCACAGTTATTTTTTTTTTAGAACAATGTGTATTTGGCGCACGCGTTCGTCACTAAAAATAATAAAATAAATCTAATTTTAAAATTGAAGACACTGAAACGTTGATGCCAAGAAAAATTATAGTGTCATAAAATAATAATATATAAAATTGACATCATTTATTATATTACACATAAACACTGCATTTTATATTAGGTAGGTATTTATTTAAATATTTTATTGCTTCAGTATAGTAGAATTTACTTCTTTTAGTTACACAATGATTCTACGCTATTCTTGATCTTACTGCATTAGAAATAGCTGTTATAACTGCATGCAAGGTTATCAGAATAGTTGCATGGCAAATTGTTGCCATATCGACGTAATCGCGTAATAATCTCAAAGAGTTCATGCTATTTTATTGCGTAGAAACATGTTCTAGAAGCAATTAGTTAAAACGAAAACGTGGAATCATCCGTAAAGTTTTTATTTTTATTTATTACAATAAATTAATAAAAAAAATATATACAAATAACGTTTATTTAAAATTTTAAATATACAAGTAAAATGCTCTACCACCAATTGGTTCATGCATCTTTTATTAATTTATGTTTATTAGTGAGCCACTGCGCCATCTATCAGTCACATCGCCCTTATAATCCAACATGATGGAATAAAATACCTTGGAGCAGTGTTGCAATATTATATAACCGAGTCTCGCCTATCAACAAAACACTTGGTTATCGCACACTCAAGGCTACGCCACGCCAAGGCGCAGGACAACTCGTTAATGACATGAACATGAGTGTGTCGTCATCACCTCGCATCTGTTGCCGATGCCGTGCATTCCATAGATAATGTAAATGTTGACTTTGTTGCCGATTAGCCTGACTTTGGGTTTTTACTTAGGACATATCTTTGGGTTTCTGACAAATAAAATGTTAATCAAATTAAGGTCCTTAAATATATTTTGAATGAAACCCTATTAACAATTTCAGACACTTAAACTCAGACGCACTTATTAAAAATGTGCAATAAATAAGGAAGGACATTCATTCACAAATTAATTTGGAAAAAAGAAATGTTGCTTGTTTGCACTTGAACAACAGATTTATGCTTTTAGTGAGTACTTTGATGCAAAAATACACAGACTGTCGCCATACTAAGCATACCTACGTTCGCAGTGATTTATTACATTTATGTTCCGTTCCACCCACGATTCGTTAACCCATACGTCATTTAAGAATCAAAAACGAGGTTTTAATGGTACTTTTTGCGGCACTTGCTATTAGACGTCAAAGACAATACAAGCACAGGCTCTTGTTACAGAATTAATGACACGTTGTATAACAACGAGGACGTAAAGATAATGATTTACAAACTCGGAAATGTACTTAATTGTAATTTACGGACAATTTTAAGTAGCTATTCTTAAGCAGTCGAGTTAAAGTCTAAGATAGGTGACCGTGCGCGCTTCCTGCAACTACAAACTGAAAGAATCTGATGTATTTCTGTGCTGTGCCAACACTTGCCATCAATCTATTCTCGGATAAATAATTTGAAGAATAACTCTCGCCAAAGCAAGCGAAAACATTATTTCAATTGATTACCAATTGAGTATTGTCTGATAATTTGGCACGCTTGTTTCTATAGCTTTGAAAGAACTTTATTTATAGACGCAAAGTGTTTCTGTTTGTTGAACTTGGGACGAGAGAGGGGATCAATTCCTGCTCCTTCAAAAGCCTCTGTTAAAAAACGTGACGAGATACAAATAGTACGAAAATAAAACGTCGAGGGGTGTCCCACCCTCTCTTTCTCTTACCGTAACGTAATGTGTTAAAAATAGCAGATTTTGATGACAGGAAATCATATAAGTATATTCATATGACTGCCTCTGCTTTAAGACAAGCATGTTTTAAATATCCAGGTACCTACTACTACGGTCATAAAAAGCAAACAAATATTTCTCTCAGGAAACACTAAATGTAATTTACCGCAGTACATTATTAAAATTTTAAATTTATTACACATAATTTATACTAACTATGTAGAATGAAAAGATATTTCCTGTATTACAGATGCATTAGGCCCAGGTGCATTAAAACTACTATAACGATCAAAGTTACTAGCTAGTTAGTATTTAACCGCACTCACTAATTATTTAGACGCTAGACGTTGAATAAGGACAGAAGATCACAGACGAAGGACTAGACAAGGACGAGAATACTATGGCAAGTAATTAAGGCGATAGGTGGCCGTTGAAATGTCAGGCTTAATGTACACTATAAAAGCATCGGTAAAAAGTCGCCACATGCGCAGGCGACGTGATCTGTGACTACAACTCGTTACATGGAAAACAATTTATTATTTTGTTGCATGGTAATAAAGACCTATTAAAAGTACCTATAATAAACTATGCTGATTGCCCACAAGCCGGTGCATGCGGTAAATGCCATTTCATTCACAACAATGAAGAACTGTTGTCCAAAATTACTAGGTACTTATAAGTTGTACCGAAAGGGTCTTGAAGGTAATTTTATATCGTTAACTTAATATTGTGAAACCTTACGAAGGAAAATGTGAACGACAATTTATCGAGTTTAATACAGAACTACACAACAATACTCAACGCAACAAAGCCAAACGTTAAACAACATCCACAATTTTATCTTGATTCAATATTGGGTAAATGAAGCGCCTCGCAAAATGATTTACAAGACTTTATTAAAGGGCAGCACCTCCGGACCGCCAGCCCGAGCTGAGCTATCGTCAGTTCTGTTCAATAATTAAAAGTCAAAAGGTTTCGCCATCGCGCCTTGTTTATGATTGTCCGTAATTACAAGTCTCTCTCATACGTTCACAACCAATAAATTGCAGTTCGATGACATCTCGTAGTTTCTGAACTAATAAATCCTACAATTAAAACGTTACTTAAGATTTTAGCACACAGGCGCTAGTCGCGAACGAATCGCTCGCTTTGTGACAAAACATCTGGGATATAGGAAATATCAAGAACTTAGTTGTATGCAATGCAATGCGGCAGTAAAGCTCACGTATTATTGCTTTACCAATACGAATGAGAAGAGAAGTTAAAACAAGTGCACTTATTGGCCACGCGAGCCTTTGCGACTATTCCACTTTTATTCCTAGCACGAACAATAGGCCTGCCGGTAATATAGCCGGTTTTGTTGCCTTCCACCGATCATTGGTGCAAGTTACGATGCTATAAATACGGCAGGACGTGCCCGTGACCCGGGCAACGCGCCTCACGCTCACGCCACGCCACACTACGCCAACTAAACGCACTATTTTGATATTTTTCGCGTTGTTTGCAACGTTCTGATTGAGTTATTGGGAACTATATACGTTACTTTGGCTCCATACGTGACTGAAAATGGAAATAATGTCATTGTATTCTCTTTTTACACTTTAAACTTTCTCGTTCCAAGTTTGTGTAAACAAGAACAAGCTCGCCCGACTGGTTCTGCTATTCAAATTGTACTGGCACCAGCCGTATTTAAATAACATCTTTTATGAAGCTCACTTAGAGAGGCGTGTACTGCAATTTATATTTATGGAATTGAGATATGAACCGCGTACGAATTGAGATATCTGCGATTCCCAAAGCCATGACTAGACAAGGCCTTGGCGTTGTTCCAGCGCAACTGGGGCAAGCACTCATAGGTGACTATCGGTAGACCGTTTGTTGGCAATCACCTTAATAGGTTATATGGAATTCTCAACGCTGACTACATAAATTACTCAAGAGTTACTTGCACGGGTGAATGAAATGCTGTTGCTCCTTGAAAACAAATACGCAGCTATTCCATGAATGCATACTGCCTCTTATGAATTTGTTTGAAGTGTACATCAAAGATTTAGATCTCATTTCATACTTGTTTGCACATTGTCGTCATCGTTTTTCGTGAATTTATGAGGTATGTGGTCCAATCGAATTTAGTTCAAAGTAAAACAATGGCTACGAGATACGAGATGTGTCCACGATGATATAATAACTACCTAAGTTGAGGTACAGGCAGACCTTCAGTGCACCTTCCCATGTTATTGCTTATTGGTGCTTATTGGCCATGACCGTGACTCGCAATTAGATATAATTACCTTCAATTTGTGCTGCTACCAATGTTATTCGCTGTAGTCTGGGTTTATGTCTAACTAGTGCTGTGCAATTATTTTGCCTTCGTAAATTAAATCTCGTTACTACGGAAGTGTATTTGCTCAGTATTGTATTTTTATTACGTAATTCGCCCTTCTCGATAATGGAGCGTGTAAGTGAGTGAAACAAAGTTACACAAAACACTCGGGCCTTGGAACCCGAGCCTCTGTTTAACAGTTGCATGACATCTGGCGGAATGATCTAAATACGTACTATGATCTCAAAGTAATTAAAACAAACGTGCAAATTATCAAACTTGCCACATGTCATAATATATTTTTATGTGGTGGCCAGTTTTTTTTTTCTAATTACATAGTTGGCAAGGAAGTAGCAGACGACACAGGCTGTCAGTCCGGTACTATTATAACCCGCAAGTTTGTGCTTTTTGGCATAAACTCCTCCTCTACGCGGAGTCAACGTTTGCTCTGACAGTCGACACGGCTCATGTCAAAGAAATAAATAGGTAGTTTTACTAGAATTAAAAATAAAGAAAATGTCTTGCAATCTTATTGTTACGCTGTGATCATGAATAATTGCTGTTCACGATTATTCTGATGGGAATATTTTCGGTTTAAACTCTTGCGACCCAGCTGAAATTTTTGTTTTATTTATATCGTCTGGTGTAAAAAAGTGCACATAAAGCCCTTAGCAACAAAACCGACCTAAATACATGTTATCGTTGTGTCATCGCACCTAATATTACCAGCAACGAAGACAATGCATTACGCAACGAGTGCGCCTGCATCGGTAGGCGACGCACGCGCACCGAGCAACGGTCAGCCGCGCCGGTGCATCGTAGCTTCTGTGACCCAATTGCTATTTGATTCCAGTAAACATTATTGTACTTTATTTGGCGTTCTTTTATTAGAAGCAGAATGAATGGGTCATATTTCTATGTTGGGTTTGTAGCTCCGATGATTTACTGAACTGAATAGCTGCCTCAAGTTCATTTCACTAAATATTATGGAGCAATTATACAAGTATTACTATTTATAAATTTCGTTGAGGTTGTGTTATTTTTAGATCATAGTTTTCTTTCGTCTCAAAAGTTAATTATTATAATTTACAGCCTTAATTTTGGTAGAGCGGTTAATAATATCGTTAATATCCTGACAGCTCAGTGGGCTGTTTGCGTAAACTCGCAATAAAGCCTGCACAAACACCGACAACAAACATCGATATTTCACATTAAGTTTGTTTTCATGAAAAAAGTTCCCTCGTAAATAAACCCGTAAAGCTCTGTTGTACCCAATTATTACATTTTTCTGACTTTAATCATGATTAATATCCGCTCAACCATGTTGCGGTGCCAAAACAGGATACGAATTTCCAAATTAGATATATCCATCTTCACGCTAACTGCCTGCCATTATAGTACCCGTTGGTAGAGACTCGAGAGCAATCTGAAATATCTTCGAATATTTGTACAGTCGTGTTTGCAAGTAGTTTTACCTGATCAGAAACAACTGTTTGCAATTTGTGTTCCAGCACACTTGTAGTAATTGGCACAATGCACGCATCAGTACCTTGTAGTTCGTTCCCAGGTACTACAATGCGTAGGCCTCCATCTAACTCGCAATTTCATATCACTGCTCGGACTCAATAGTTACATCACGTAAATGATAGTATGAAACCAGGAAATCGAGAACGTCTTAATATTGCAACACTTGACACTGGAAAATACATCTTCTATTCATAAAGTTAAGGTTCTATTTTCCCGTCAAACAACATTCTAAACTCATTCGAATGCGAATACTTGAGCAGCGCAGTGCAAAATGCATGCAAGCGAAAGTGAAGCCAAGGCGTTTCACAAACAGTCCAAGTTTACTTAACGCTGGTTAACATTGTCTAGGTTGCATTATGTAAGTGTTCGTGTGACTGCGAGGAACGGTAACATGGTTCCTTAGCAGGTCACATTGGTGCGAATGACATCAGTCGCTGTCAAGTGCATAGGAGTCAACGAACAGGATTAAGCATTGCGTATGCAATAGACGCATCGTAGCCTTGACTTCCTCCAGTAGCTGGCATGGCTCACGGCCAGAACCATTCACTGACCCACTATGCGTCTTCGGAAATTCCTGTATTATTTTGCTTCATAATCAGTCATAAATTAAGCTTATACTGAGGGCACCACATTACCATTGCCGGCGCCCGCATACTTAATTCCGGCCACATTAAAGGTAATCACGCGGCTGGAGAGGAATGAGATGTCTAGGCGCGGTTGTCGTCTTATTATGTCGCGGTAATGCTGAACGAATGGCCAACGCGACGTGGGCAGTTGAAGCTATGCAGCCGGCGTGTTAACCCTGCTATTATCTTTTAATACCATCGACTTCATTATTCGCTACATTTTTTTTGCGACCACTGCGAGGTGCGGCCAGCTTCGCGAGTCGCCGACACGGGTTTGATAACCCGGAGACCTTGGTCTTAATTGCGCTTGCTCGGACCATTCCGCCGCGGCCACTTTTTATGCGCCTGCACATCGCTAGTAAAAACACGACAACGACGCCTACCCAGCCGGCTCTAAATGGTGCAATAACTCGAACAAAACTCGAACTGGTAGACAACTCCTCAAACTCCTTGGTTTACCTCAAGTGCGCTCTACCGAGAAAGCCACACTTAGACATACTGAATTGCTGAATCCTTTGCAGATCTTACACGATAAATCAGCTTTCTTGTTATTATGATCACGGAATGGCATAAGTTTCAAGTAGACACGGACAGGGCAACGCAATTTAACCATAAAGAACTAACTTTATGACGTTTTTTAATAAAATTAATTTTGCTTTAACAAAATGTTGACTCACAATTTGACGTACTAATTTATGTTTTTATTGTTACAGGTAAGAAAATGCTTGAGAAACACGATAGTTACAGATGCAACGAAGGTAGCGTTCCGTAGGTGTTCCGTGTACTTTTGCACAACTTTCAAACGAAAGGTTGAAAAGTAAGAATATTTAATTTAATTTTAATGTTTTCCATTTTTCTCTCGAAAGCCACAACAAAGGCCTGATGGCTGACAGCCAACTTTCGGCTATATTAATCATTCTCGGTACGCAAAACTCGCCATTTATAAATCCGAACATACCAACTAATGATAGCTCAACATAAAAGAAAACAAAAGTTTTATTTATTTCGATGAATATAATTTAAAACTTGAATGGGCCAACAAGATTACCAGAAAAGTATATAAGCCATTAGCGATCAATTTATGAGATAACTATAAAAGCTTTTGATTATAAGAGATTTAAAAATACATTCCAATAAGATGTAAAAGGAGTTTGGAGCGTTTTAGAAAACAAACTAAACGACTGAGCAGGTAAATATTAGCGAAAAACAGCGAAGATGACGTCACCGAACAGTGACAAGTAGTTATCTCTGGTAACCTTGAACGAATACTTAGATCGATCAATTTCATCTCTAATTTACATTTAATGGAAAAGCTGAGAGCAAAAAATTGCAACACTTGAGCTAGTACGTACCGGAAAATATAGAATCAAACACAAGGCTGTATCAAATTGTGGCTAGAATACAATTTAGTCCATACGAGTTTTTTTTCAAATCAGAGTCTAATGTACTACTACTCTAGAAAATATTACCATTATTATTTATTCTATGTCTGGTACACAGATAAATACTTCATAAAGTATGCAATAAGTGAAATGTAAACCGAACACATTATCTTAAATTTCGATTCTGCTCGACTTGGACTTTAAACAATGAAACATGATTAATGGGGAATATCCTGTTAAATATGATTAAACCGTAGCTATAGGTTTCTGAGGTCATCTGAACATACATACGTATGTATATAGCGTACTAGCTTCCGCTCACGGCTTCGCTCGCGTGGATTACGAATCCGTGCATTTCCCCGAGATAAAAAGTAGCCTATGTGCTATTCCAGACAATAATCTATCCCTGTGCCAAATTTCATTCAGATCCGTTCAGCCATTCTGGCGTGAAAGAGTAACAAAGATCCATCCATCCATCCACCCATCCATCCATCCACCCATCCATCCATCCATCTTCACAAACTTTCGCATTTATAATATTAGTAGGATTAAGAGTAGACACAACTAAATATGAACATAGCCATCTACAATTCATTCTGTTTGACGTTTCCTGCCAAACAACCGAAATGTGTGGCGAAATGATTTCGTTAGTATAAACAGTTACCAGATTTTAAACCCAGACATTATTTTTTAATAGGCCAATATTGTATACCAATTGTCCGGCAAGGTTGCTACAATTCGGCAAAGAGGACGAGTTATGCGGGGAGAGGGGGACAGGAACTAATCGAGCGTTCGAGCATTTTACTGCACGCACGAATGGACCTCACGACTCCACTGTACAAACACTTTGCACGGTACAGACGAGGAAAAAAGACTTCGGCCGTTCGTGATTTTTGTTTGTTTTCCAAATGAGGCTACCGGCTACCTCGAGTAAGTGAACGCGTTCGTTTCTCGTTTTGGTAAACGATGCCTCGAAACGCAGATTCTCGATCAGTTTTTTTTTTTGGCTTTTACAAACAATATCTCATATTCCTGATTACAGTGAGTCGGGCCGTTTTTTTTTTTCAAAAACACATTTACTATTTCGTCTTGACTACATTACAAGTATAGGTACTTAATATTACATACATATTTCGATTTCATCACGATATGTAAAAATATATATAAAAGCAAAAAATAAGAAGCGCTGTTCACAAGCATACAAAATCATGACGAAATGTTTCGAATCGGACAGAATAAAAAATCGCTTGTCATTGAGTAATCGACAGTAGGTAGATGCAGACTGTGCTAGATGTAGTTACTATGGCTATTCTGTGTAGGCACTGGATGGAAAAGATAGAAGTGTACATAATCATAAATTTTTTATTTAATTAATTTTGTATCGAGGACGGGCAGCAGCGTAATCGGTGAGCCACTGCGATCCCCAAGCCGCCTGCCAAGCGTGAGGATTATGGCAAACCCCCCCTTGAGGGAGGCCTTCGTTCAACAGTGGACGTCTTCTGGCTGATGATGATGATGATGAATTTTGTATACAATTTCTTATTTTTTATGTGATCGGAAAGCGCAGTTCGTGTGGCGGAATTTTAGACCAAAATAATTTAATTTGCCATCGACGCGCTAAGAAGAATGTGATTGGGAATTGAACTCGTGACACGTAGCGCAGCAGTCGATCGCTCAACAACTAAACTAACAGTACCTTCAATTGGATCTAATTCTAGAAATATTGAGCTTCATATTGATGACTTGCTATTGGTAGGTTTTCGACACATTTTTGACATTAATTACTCATTTTTCGTCATATCATAAACGAAGTGATAACACGGTTATAAATCAGTTTGGGGCTCTACCTCGTTTAATAAGTACCAAATTAATAAAGGCAATACCTACCTTACAGAAAACTTAAAATATTCTTATTCGGCTCGTTTATGATCTTGATTGTTGACTCATTATAAAAAAGCGGTAGCTATTTCTGCTATTTAGACAGCTTAGTAGTCCATACATCTTTTTAAAAATAAATCAACGAGAGAAATAGACAAATCGCCTCACACCTACGTAGTCGCAACAAAATCGGTGCTAAACAAAAATAACAAATTATTAATTTCAACATAGCGTTTTTGGCCGTCGTAACCTATGCAGATAAATAGTTTTTTTTTTATTGCATGACGGATACGTTGGGTATGATGGCGGTGTATTTCCAAAACATGGCCGGTCAACGCTCCGCGCCAACACGTGATGCTGTGACGCTAAGCAGCGTTCGCCACAATCATGGCACACTCGTCATTCGTACTTCTAATCTAATCTTGCCGGTGACGAGTGCCCAAACAAATCGTTATACATCGTTGCTTGCGCGGGAACACGCCACAATTCACGCGGACCACGCAAAGAAATGTAAACTAAACACACTAATATTCCGCCGTAATTGTCCAGATAAAAATGTTCGCCACACCTTCGTACATTGCTGCCGAAGAGTCAGATAACCTGAATGCTGCAATTTAGGTCGTCGTTCCATTTTTTCGGGGACATCAGTAGTGATTCGTGTCAATGTGTCACACATGTCTACCTAACAAAACAAATGATAGGTATACGTGGGTACATTAGGTACGTGTTGTGTTTATCTCTCTATTAAGGGCGTCTGCTAATATAGGTCTAGGTTTATGCAGACTTATGTTTATTAGCATATCTACCAGTCTGTAGCCGTGCAAAATACCTAGCTACCATTGATGTAGTGTTATCAGAAAACTAAATGCATAATTAACGTGGCATCTAGGTGCTAGCGTAATTATTTTAAAATGCACCAGTGACTTTGAGGTTACATAGGTTGGTAGCTCCTTTACATGACATTATAATATCATAAGATCTAGGTACTTTTTTACCTGTACATAGATAGGTACCCATCATAAATACTGAATCAAAATAAATTAAAAAAAAAAGCAACTTATGCAAAGATTATAGGAAGTAGATCCCTAAATATATAATATAAATCCACTATTAACAGTAAGCAACGTTCACGGATCAACAGGAACACAGGAATGTTTATCATTAGATAATTTTGCAAATAACTTTCTCAAGTTCAAAAGTTGCGTAACAAACAGCGAAGTTGTTTTGATAGAACGAGTCTTCATAAATTGAGGGTGTTTTATCGGCGCGCTACATTCTGTCGCCGGTGGCTTGACTTTCTGTGCCACGGTTGCGCGCGGGGGCCGGCGGGGCGCGAGACGCGGGGCGCGGGACGCGTGACGTCACGCCGACCGTGGCAGTGAGTAGTGAGAGCGGCCGCGTCGCTCGTTCGCTCGCTCTACGTACTCCGCTGACGACGGTCGCGCGCGCGCAACGTACTCGTTTTTACTGCTCGAACAACGCGTTAACCCCGTCTCCACATCACCGGACGAACTCGTGGGACTCGCGTGCTCTTCTCACCTGTTGCACGGATTGTGTTGTGACTAGAAAAAGTTGTAGCCGCTCGAACGAGACTTCCGAGTCCTATTGGATTGCACGAAAGTCGAGACAGTGGATAGCGATTCGTTTCGGTTTGAACGCTGCGTAGCCGAGTGTTTGTCCACAGAGTCGCGTTTAGATAGTTTAGTGCGAGGAAAAAGTGAAGTGAAAGCCTTCGTCGGAGGATGTCCCTCGGCGCTCGTGGATACCGGAGCGTGTGACACGCTCGCAGACATGAGACGCCGCTGGTATAACAACGGAGGATTCCAGACGCTGCGAATGCTCGAGGAGAGTTCCTCTGAGGTGACGTCTTCTTCGGCGCTCGGATTGCCGCCGGCTATGGTGATGTCCCCGGAGTCGCTGGCGTCGCCCGAGTACGGCGGGCTGGAGCTGTGGGGCTATGATGATGGCATTACGTACAGTACGGCACAATCGCTGCTGGGCACCTGCACCGTGGAGCAGCAGCAGCAGCCACAACCACAACAACAGCCACAACAAACACAGCCCTTGCCGTCCATGCCCTTACCGATGCCACCGACAACACCGAAATCAGAAAATGAGTCGATGTCGTCAGGTAATTTTTTTAGAGAAGCACACTGAAATTATTTTCGGCTATAATTTTTGTTTCTATTTTTCGTATGCGAAAAGGGTTGCGTATTTTTTGGCGGCAAGCATGGCGCTCGCCAGCGAATGAGCGAGCCGCGGCTGTCATCGACCTTTGGCCCGGATACCTTGACCGGCCGCTACGAGCGATGTCTCCTTGCCCTTACAACAATCACAATCGTTTTGTTTACCTACATTCAGTTCGACGAATAGAAGGGTTATCATGTTTTTGTAGTAATGTAATAGCATTTTGATTACACGTTGAACATTTTATCGAATAGCTGCTATACAATAAAGAAATAAATTAGACGCTTTAGTAAAAAAAAAAATACGCGGCGGTGTGTTTAGTAGTATTAGGTACCTATTTCAATTAATAATCTAGTAAATAGCTCCGTAACTAGTGCTGATTGCATTTATTACACCACCATAACAATACATTCAAATGTACGAGTGTCTGACTAATCTAGGAATGATGGACTGTGGGCGCGCTGCTAAAAATACTTGTTTCTATTTATGCTAGCCTGGTACTTGTACGTGTAGGTACCTATTGCATTAGCAACCGTGACACCCAGGTGCACCGTATTATGTGCTAATTTTATAGGAAGTCAGTCATAATGTTACCTAACGCACCCAAAAATATTCTAGCTGCAATTTAGAAACTCGCCAATGTTTTCCACCTATGAATTCTAATGTGCGTAAATTAGATTGCTCTTAACTTCTTAGTAAACAATAGTACGTCTTGCTATTTGATTAGCGACCATTGCGTTTTCTAGCGTAGGAGGATCAGCGCTGTATGAGCAATTCTTATCGCGGTATAGGTACACTCAAGGTTATCATGGAAAATTTATTATGTCGTATGTGAAATAAGATTCTTTGCATTCCTTGACGAATTCAATTTATTGGAGTTGAACTAGAATACTGACTAGATAATGTACACAACGTGAGAAGATGATCAATGTAGTTTCAGTATCATCAATTTTATTATTTTATTGTTAGTACCTTTAACTAAATAAGTTCAATTAGGTACCCAATCACTAAAATTAATTGATTGGATTGGTAATCTAAGTGCGAGATTAGCACAGAATTATGATTCACATCCGTGCTAATTTCTTTTGGCTCTGATATTGTCAATAAATTTAATAAAAATTGACCTCGTTACTGTATAAGTCACGTGTTTCTAAGACATTATTGCATGTAACTTGCGTCATAGTGCCCAGATGCATCTAGTGATGACTAATAACATAGCGACAACTGTATGACTTAACATAACCCTAAATCCTCTCCAAGGATTCACAAACATTCCGAAAATAGGTATATTGCCAGAATAGTATAATGGGTAATCTATCATAAATCGCCGAGGGAGGCAAATGGGGAGACGTCAGTACGACAAGAGGGCCGCACCCTCGCAACCAAATAGTAAAATAAACTATTCTTATATCTAAGCCATTTACAAAAATAACTAGACAAGAATGTTCCAAAATAAAGCCATGTTCTCGTTATTAGAATTTAGTCAGTAAACACCTACTTTATATTCAGTATATGCAACCATTGAAAACACGAGTTTGGCCGTACGTTTATCATGCCACAAATTTTAATTCTACAAAAACCTTGAGCTTAAATCCAAATACTTTAAATCTTGCGACAGTACCAACTTGCTCTGTAAGTGTTTGTGCCTGGTTACATGAAAAATAATAAAATAAAGAGCGAATCTCAGCTGCAGTAACTTCGAAATTATTTCAATTTGCTAAGAAATACTGTATTAAACAATTTAAAAGAGCTGGATGCAGTGGAGGATGGTCGAAGCGACTACGGTCGTGCCGGTCCAACCGGTTTCAAGACTACTTCTGATGGTAAATCGCATCGCCTGACAAGGCACGTATGCACATGATATACTTAAACTAACTATATGTGAAGATGTTACAAATAAAAGGTATTGAAATCCGAATTGTGATCTCTGAATGTGAAACAAATTGATTAAATTCAACTTCGCAGTCGCTTGTTTGGTTCGCGAAAATGAGTCTAGTTGCAAACGACGCGATGCGATATCTGTTACGATCATTGCAAATAAAAGGCGTTTCAAATGGACGCATAGAGATCAATATCAATCATAAGAATAATGAAGTTTTTCGTCGTTCTCAAATGTTTGTATATTTTCTATTCTCTGCCGCCGAACTAAAGGCTATACATGTTAAAACTAAATACAAAAGTGGTATATCGCATTTTTTAAGGGTAGATTAAGTATATATCCTATAAACTGGAAATTACACATTATACATTTATTTTACAAAATTTAATTAAGTTGAAACGGGGGATCAAAATCTTTTATAATTTTGATTATTGTTTTCAAGTAACTGGAACGTATTTATTCGTACGTATTTGTGTATAAAATATATTTGTTAATTGAAAACAAACCATAGACCTACATATGTTCAACGTGACCAAACAGCGATAGTGCAAAATCGTCACCCCTTACAGATTTCCACTTTCTTCAATACGCGGCCATGCGATACATTCAGGTTTCACGTACGTGGTACATATCTTGTTAATTGCTAATGTTTCATAATTAACTATTCAGAATCGACTCTCTAGGAATTAATAAATGTATCATTGAAGTGACGACAAATATAGGCAATTTAAACCGCGTCATACACAGTTTAAAAAGGTTCCTTTTGACATTGACGATGCACAAAGATATCTTTAAATCCTGAGTGATGTTTGCTTTGTATTACTCAGAGGCATTGTTAGGCACTAGTGGTTAGATTAGAATGTGTGCTTTGCTATTTCAAGCTCGCCAGGGTCTCTTCCGAGTTTGGCAGAGCTTGTTCAATGTCATAGATGACCGTGTTCATTAGTACACATTGATGTCATGTTTCTGACTTATATTTTAAATATCATCTTTTTTAGAACTCCCGAACGCTCTCTAAATTATTTTCTAATGTGCTTTCTCTAAGCTATTTTTTTTGCAAAAACCTTGTCTAATTACGAGTATGTCTGTCATGTTGAAAAGTTGCAATAACGCTGTCAAGTGTTGCCAGTTGGTTGCCCGCCTGTGACGGGAATCCATTCCCTTTAATTAAAAACAATTATCCTAGGAAAATAAGCAGTCTGTTTCTTATTCCAGATATTATATTTCTTTTGCTTTATTAACTGACGGACTGAGAAATTTTATATAACTGCCCGCATGTAACAGTTATCTGTGATGTTACATACTGCCAGAGGCTTTGAGTTTGTTTTATTGACGCATTTGGTACAACTGACGCGTATGCGGGTTATTTTATTGGGGATGTTCTTAATACATCTTTCCTCGTTCTACTCAATTTATTTTATACTAATTTTGATCTCACTTCATTTAAGTTTGATGTTTAAATTATAACTGGAAATATATTACTTAAACCATTGGATATGGCCGCTTGAGTAATTTGTTCTGTAAGAAAAGAATTATTATTTAAGCTTACAAAAATGTGGTTACCTATTTGGGTGAAAATAACGCCTTATTTAATCGTTATAGCCAGACTAATCCATCAAGTTTTACATGCGATTATATATACCCGTTTCTGAATAAGTCACTGGTAGTAATAAACAAAAAGTAGTTACCTCGTTTTTCTTCAGAACAATCAAATATCAGGTCAATGCCACTTTTATTTAAATTATTAGACAAAATTCAAGTTATTTACTGAATAATAATTATTATTTACCAACTTCTGAGTATCTACGTACCTACCTACACACCGCGTTTGGGTACGACTGCGCAGGCGTCTAAAAAGCTCAGGATTTGTTTATCTAACATTTTGTATAAATGCTGTTATATTATGAAGAAAAATATAATTAATTCCGAATTCAAAATTATGATGAAAATATTTCACAATTCTTTGGTAAAATTAAGATTTTCAAATTGTAAAGATTCTGTTGAATTGGTCGAATCTATTCAAAAGGCTTCGTCATCTATTTGTTATATTTGAGCAACTTTTACAATAAGTCCATTAAATTACAATAGGATATAATTTTATCTAAGTAATATTTACTGTTCACACCCACGTTAATCGTTTTTATTGAATAATTACTCCATTGTGTGTTTATTGGCAAAGATTTTTATTTAATTTCTTTTTTATTTTCTTGCTTCAAAGTTAAACGGTCAACAATACTTGATTGTCTCAAAAGGCACTTATATCTTGATGTCATTTTATCTTCGGGGAATGAACTGATTCAATCATCATTCTTCTAAATTCAACTGTAAACTGATCCGAAGCGTTTGGTGCTTTGTCTATTTTGAAATACGAAAGGCCAAATTCATCCTATTTAGATCACCTTGAGAGTAAACGTTTGAGTAAACGTTTTTTTTTAATAGTTTTTGTACAGTATTAAGTACAAACTAGAGCAAGTAAAGTCGGCGAAAAAAGTAACCGATCAATTTTTTTACACTTTTTGTTTTTTAGTAGTGTCAGGATCAATTAGTAAATTAATTTTAAGAAATTGCGAAGTGTTCATCTGCTTGCATCGCTGACGGGACCTATTAATTAATACACTGCAGCCTTTCTAAATATTACTGCTGTCCAAGTTTTATTGTAAAATTTATTATTTAATTAGCGTTTTACTAAACAGTAGTATCTAGTGTTGTTTGACGTACAACCACTTCAATAACAACTCCGTACTATAAACACCCAAAGAATCCCCAATGATAGCGCTTAAATTCATCTTGATATGAGCGACTGAGTGAGATATAATTATCGATAGTTACGAAATCAATTGCAAAATATTCTGAGGGTACTGCCCAAACCCCACGGGCCTCACCTGAGGTGAATGTATTGGCGCGTCCGCGTGGGGGCGCCAAGGTCACAGCCGTTTTTTGACACGTCGCATATAAATAGTCGAGAAGTCAGCCATCGTGTACACGGCACTAATTATTTCATGCCAGTAAATACCCTGTTCAACTAGCCGGAAATCATTTGTTTCTCAATTTGAATAATCGTTTGTTTTATCGCAGCGAAAGGGTTACGGACCTCGGTGGGACCTTGCCGATTTGACAGCTTGAGCCTAAAAAATAATCTCAATAAGAACGCGACAGATATTTAACTGATTCATTTTTGAGTGGCCTTCGTTAACTGGTATGTGATTATGATTAATTAAAAGTTTTTTGTTGTTGATACAATCGAGTATATTATTGATAGAAGAGATACTTGACTATGGTGTGTAATTTTCAATAAGACCACAACAATATTGTAACTTGCAGAACATGACACCGAAATCCCATTTATAACGATTGCTTATATGCGAGCAAATGTTTTCAATGTGTGAAACGCGATACCCTCTCCGTCGTTGAGCTATGCATGATTGATGATTCCTTAATCAACCGGGTCGATGACCTGGCCATAGTGATAGCTTATGACTTCATCTGATTTAAATAAAACGTGTTATGTAACGATTAGCGACGCCAGCAACGTAACACAATGTTGTTATTCTTCGATATACGTTCATATTATAATACTATGATGTAGGTTTCCGTCCATATAATTGGTCTTTCGAATTAGCATATACAAATCCGATCAACTCGGTCGCTTTTAACTATCTAAGCCGGGCTTAGTGTTAGAATAATAATCTATAGCGAAACTCGGCAGCTGCTCCTAATCGCGAGGGTTATATAGTTTCAATAATAAAACCTTTTTTGGCAACCCTTTGACTGTATAATCTAATGGTCCGACTGACCCTCTATTTTCTAAGCACGCGGCTTCTATAAGAGTCGTGACTATTTTATTGTTAGGAACCCCTCGAATTAGGAGTGGGTTAAATGTAATTATGTTACTTAATGTAGTTTTTCGTCGATAGCCAAAATTCTAATAAATGGTCGTTGTTAGAAAAAAAATGATTTAGTATTTATTGTCAATTTCAAGTATAGTAGAGTTAGGTTTTTTAATCTGCTTGAAATTGAGTTCATTGACATCGAATTGATATTTATGCTTAAAAAACGGACCACGCGTCACTTGAGTTTTCCCAATTTGATAGTATAATGTCAGGGGGCCCGTAATGTATGAATAATAATTATGTTAGTTAATAGATTTCCATGTCGATTTGAAAGCATTATTATCAGGATTGCTCAATGTTCTGATGTCATCGGTTGATAAGTGTACGGTAATTACTTAAACGCAAGACCATTCTGATAGCCGTTTCTTCAAGTCAGGCACGTAATTTAGTGTTCAAGCTGAAAGATATTTTTCCTATTAGGTACGCGCTACGCTGCTTTGGCTAGCTATTAAAGAGCTATTTATAGTCAGGTTCGTTGAAAGACATAAACCATTTTAGTGCTTATTGGCTGAATTTAAGCTGGTATTGAATTGAAGAAGCTGATTTGATTCCAAGGGAATAACTACGTTGAAAAGTGAATCACAATGCTAGAGAAAGAGGATTTTTTTTCTAATGACGACGATGAAGTGAATCTAGGAAGAGGCATAGCGGCGGATATGCGGTCGAGCGCGCGTCTCGCTCGGCTGCGCACGCGCTGCCATCGCGTCGCTTGTTACTTCTATTATCTCCACTCGAGGCGGCCGCTGTAACCATCTTTGAGATCGAGTATCTTGAGACAAATCACTGGAGTTTGAATTTCTTGGTAAACCAACGCTTTAGTTTGTATCCTGATATGTTTTAATGCCGCGTTTTAAAGATAGTAAGAATAGTGACTTATATTTTTTTTAGTTCTCGGTCTTTTATGTTTGACTTGTATGAGTAGTTTGGGGATTACTGAGCCCGTAATCATCATCATCATCATCATCAGCCAGAAGACGTCCACTGCTGAACGAAGGCCTCCTCTAAGGGAGGGATTTGCCATAATCCCCACGCTTGGCAGGCGGATTGGGGGATCGCAGTGGCTCACCGATTAGTGAGAGGACGCTGCTGCCCATCCTCCGGTGTCTGGCCGCAGTTTTAGGACGTACCCGAGCCCGTAATACCGTATCATTATTACGTATCATCTTTATAGAATTCTAGAACACCACAACAATTTTGACTCGGACTGCAATTAATTATTATTTTACTTCGCCGTTTATTACTATATGTGCTGGAATGGTTTACTATCTCAGAAATAGGAACATAACTGCTGGTTAATAAATTTTTCTCTTAATTGCGTTATAAATTGATGATCGATAGATTGAATCGAAAAAATAAAATTGAAAAATGAACCTCCCAGTACTCATAGTTTCTCGAAATCAATTTATTATTTTTTTAGATAACATCTGTTAGTATCGATTGATGTTATTTCACAAAGTTGCTATTGTTGTAGTGACTGTTTAACTGTGTACACGTTCCGGATCTCACGAATATCGATCTAATTTTTAATCGAGAGATCATAACGGCCACGCTAAGCTCCCATTGTATATTATATAGCCATAAGGCATAATGTAGCTATAGTATTGTAAAGGTAAAACGCGTACCTTAAGTCACCACTGTCAATCAAAGACACGTTAGGGCGATGATCTTTCGTTTGATCATTGTATTGTTGCAAACCCCATCGAGTTAAACCTGTTATTTGAATTTATTAGCACACACCAACCGTGCAATTTGCCTCACAAAACCTTATTAAATTTAACTGGATTTATTATACCATACTTATTTATAACACAATGATTTCTAGTTGCGATAAAACGAATATTTCGGTCTTGTTTTTGTAATGGCGATGGCGAAGCAATAAAAAGTTGTTGAAATAAAATGTTCGTTTACGCACAGTCACCATGTAAAATCGCTTCTGTTATAGTCTACAGTGGTTTGAGCTGATTTAGTAAAAAAAAAAGGAAATTCGGTTGCAATCCGCCAAGCGTTGTGGGATGCAGTCAATCAAATTCGTGCGCAGGCACCAATTTGCACAGCTCTACTCCGGAGTATTCAAGGCTACAACACATTTCACGCATATTTGCCTGGTTACACAAGACTGTCACATTTAGTGTGCATTTAGTGCACACGTAGCTTCAAATAAGGAACATAAAGTGTTGCTACGTGACACTGAATGTGTTCGTATCGGTGTGGTTAAATCTCGGGACTCGTTGTGGACGAAACGCCCCCGCTTCGCACTTTATTGTGTAATCCTCGTCGACTAGCCACACACGAATTGTAAGCTCATATATAACTTAAATAAAGACTGCTCACATTTAAATTTGCGCAAAAGTTGTACACTGCGTGGTATAAATAAAGCATAGTGCATACATATGCTAAACACTTGTCTTGTCGATCAATGTATTTCCAAAAAATAATCTTATCGTGTCGCGTCGTGTAAACAAACTTTAGTAAATGACAAATAGTGAGGAGAACCACAGACGAATATTCAAATCGCGAATTATATACAGTGTCGTTTTTGTTGCTGACATTATTTAATTTTCCTTCTTTATATACATATGTATATACTTAAAAAAATGTTACGTTATGCGGAGGGCGACGGCCTGTGTAACCTGTGTTATGACGAACGAACTTTGTTCTCACAGTAAAACTTTGGTAATTGTTCCATACACGTAGCTAATGTCTATTAAAAGTCAAAACCTGTTTATGACCAGTACGTTGACATATGAGTCGTATTACAATACGGAAATAAACAAGATTACACAAAAATTAATATTGACGTTTGATTAATATGCTATGGTAATTTAATTACGAATGGATTCCATTAAAATTGTCATGTTTGATTCCTGAACGGTTTTTTTTTGTTTTTTTTTTTTGCCTGTTTGTTCTTGTAAACTTTTGTAAATAACCTTCGGTTCCTTTATTTTATAATAAGCTCAGTTTCGGTGGTCGCAAAGATCCATATATTTTATAAATAAACCAACAGTTTGCTTTAATTAGTGAGACAAGGATAACAACCTCGCTAATATTATTTGAAACGAAAGTCGTCGTTAATGTAAATAAAGTGTAATATATCGTACAGCTTTAATTAATTGACATCTGTCTTTACGATGATATCGCGTCGTATGGAAACATCCTCGCGGATATCGCGCGCTCCAATGAGACAAACAATAACATCAGCATACAAATATGAAATGCACTTTTTATTCGTTTTTTTTTCCGGGTATTGGTTCAAAAATTTATTTATGAATCGTGACTTTATACACCTGTTATTGCCAGTGTAAGCATTATTTCTTAGTTTTAGCTTTCGTTTTCTTTTTAGTTTTGGTTTTAGGAAAATAAATAGATTTACTAACGTTTTAATGTAGTTCAAAACATCGACGTGTTCATTCATTAATAATATTTTTTTAATAATTTTTAGATATCTAATATTGAATAAATTTGCATTAATTTATGAATAAACTCAAATTAATATACAAAAATGGAACGTTCTTGTCAAAAATGGAATGTTTATTACGTAGAGCGTACGACTGTATTTAAATTAAGAATGAAACATCAACCATTTTTTGCAGTTCTGGAAAATTATGAGCAATACTAGGTACTAAAATTGCTTTATATTATAATATGAATGCATCAGTAATAACATTTTCGCATAGTGTAAACAGGTACATCATATTATTTATGATTTTACATTATATGTATTCCGTTTATATCGCACTTGTGATAATTCTGTTCGCTTGGCCTTGGTCAGTAAGTGTCTTATCGTGTGTTGAACTGTTATATATCTATTCGACCAGACGTGGACCTACACGGCTAAGATACAAAAAAAAAGCACCCAATTTATTTATAACCACAGATTTTATAACCAGATGCCCTTTAAGGCACTTTCAGACGGTTTTGCTTGAGTCGCAGCTTTGAAAATCAACGTTGACGTCAAAATAGTAGGTCACACTTGAATTTGTGACTGCCATACTGGTCGTCAATACTTACAAGGATCCTGAAAAATCTAGATTGTCAGTGTCTACGCTGAAAATTTAACATTATATTTGTTCGTGTGTATACGCTCTTATGTTTTATTGAGACTAATAATATATTTGTGGGGCACTCATTCCTTGCACCGTTGTGTATGTGTGCGTGTGTTATACGAGGCAGTAGTCAAGGTCGACAATGTCATTGTACGAGCGAACCCGATGCAAATTCACACACACTCGCGTGTATCACACATGTGTGCCTATGTAGTGAGTATTGAAATAATCTTATCATTTAGGTCACCTTACTTTGTAGATAGTCGTTACACTAGCTGCGCACCAACACTGCACAAGTTTCTATACATCGTTTATATTTGACGATACATTTGATTTCAACGGACTATGTGCAATATAGCAAGGTTGCAATAAAAAGGTTTTAAGAAAATAGATTGCGTTGTTAGCAAGATTCCTACTGAGCTATTCAATTTACGAGTTATGCGTTCAATGCTCAGTTGCTCACGGTCGCAGAACAAATACGAGCAATTATACCTTGAACGTTCCTATTTAACAATAACGGCTGCGATGTCACTTGTAATGTTGAAGATAACCAGAACATTGCTTTGTTTTGACTATAAATATCGTTATTGCGCCGCTATCTTTGAGTCTGAAACAAATTATACAAATTTTCACTCTTCCAAAGACGAAAGATGGAGATTAATATCAAACAAATTCTTGCTAATGCCGCTAATTAGAGAGGCATCTTATCTTATTTAGTAATCGCAATTTTATTTTAAATCTGGCATCATCATAAACGTTGCTACATTTTTTGTAAAAAGGAAAATAACCGTATCACACGTCATAAACTTTAATAGATGACGAAACTGATTCATCACTAGTTCAATACTAAAAATAATACATTGCGTCACAATTCGTATTCTAAGTTTTCCGTTCCCTAGTTGGTGTTTGCTCTGGCGTCTTAAAATAGTACAGCAGTAAGTCAAATACGAACATCAATGGCTGTGAGAGCCGGAGCCGGCATCGCTCCACCGTGCAACGATTGACGCAAGCAGCGTCAGTTGTTTACAGTACAACCGCCTCAAGTTATTTACATCGGGGTCACAGACACGCCGAAGGAGACTGAAGTTCAATCGATATAATTATCTAACCTGCAACTAGCTCTACCTGCGGCTAGGCGGCTGCGAGGCGAGCGAACGTTAGCGTAATGCGACAATGACCTCCTTTGACATTAGTGGGGCGTTTATGCAACGAATTGGCAAACGACGACTAAAGTGGGTGACTCCAGCGCGGACAGAATGTAGAGATGGTTGAGTAAGGCCATCTCGCTATTTCGACCCGAAAATGAACGATGTTTTGTGTCGGTTGCTCAAGCTTGGGTTTATTGTGTGTCGAACAACGTTATCATACGCCGAAATATCGCGCTTATCTCGGCTACAGGTGCGTGTGTGATAGTGCTTGTCTATCGGTCACACTTCCCGGGGTCAACGCTCCCCACTCCACGTGGTGTGTTATGCAACAATCGTGTCCTCTGAAAGTCGACTAGCTCATAAGCCTGTCATTGGGTCATCTGCAGCGTAAGGCATGCGAAGCGTTGGCGAAACGTTAGTGGAAGAGGGTAGATTGGTATTCGTAGTGAAAGTGAATACCACGAGTACGCTCGTGAGAGCAACCCGCCTGGTTTAACTACTTAACAGATTGTATCGACAATGTTTCTAACTTGAGTCGGCAATGAACTACTCGCATGCCAGTAATAATGTCTGGAGATACAGATCTGCACTAACCGCCGCGGCTTTCTTGCATTTGTCCAGAGGCAATCCGTCACTCCATATCTGACTACTTGCTGCATTGATTAGATTGTTTTATGGCTGTGTCAACGTGTCAAGTCTTAACAAGGCCTATTGTCTAGATAATATGTAGTTGTCTATAGACGAATAAACTGCTCTAACAACACAATATGTCAGAGAGAACAAGAACCGTTCAAATGATAAATCACGAACATATCCTGTGTTCAAACTATGGACCAATTTAAATCTGCAAGGTTTTGTACTTGATCCGTTGATCCCTCGTCGCGTCGCTTGAGTGCATCGAGTCGGGGAGATTGAGGAGGAAAGATTATAACTCGGTATTGGTTACTGCGTTTAATGTAGAATATTATTCTTGTAAAACATTTAAAAATGGTAGCATTAAGATGGATGGTTTGCAGCGCATCTATTTATATCTGGTCCAACCATAAACAGGCAGAGTGGAACCGGTCGGGCCGGCTCGCAGGAATGCTCTTGCTCTCGCTAACTACACTGGCTATCACTACCCGAGAGCGATTGCAAATGCGCTAACAATGTATTTTGTTTCAGTAGCTCCTATAATAAAACTTCTCCCCGTATGGAGTTCCAATTGGTGCTCGTTACCTCGCCAGTTGCATTGTAGTGTCTCTAATAGGATTAATAAATGGCGAAGCGTTTTTGAACGATGTTTGAACGTGGGAACGCAATTGTAGAAGTAATAAATTATTATTTTTCTATTCATTTGCAAAGCACCCGATGTTATCATTCGGAGAGTAATGTGCTAAACGATATTATTAAAGTTTCGAGAACAATCGATTTCGCAATGCGCATCGAGCAAATAAATTATGTCGGCCTTCAACAGTTTAGTTGACACCTACTTATAGGTTGCATGTATTACTTATGATGTTCGTAATGTCGTCGACCTTCCTACCTGGCTGTTTGCCGAATTTTAACAATGCCGCCTAGACAAGTGCTATTTTAGTTCGGCGTGATGAATTCCTCTGAGCTCATAAGGCGATACAAACATAATAAAATTATGTCCTCGGTAATACTTTATGAGTATGACGTTAGATAAATAATTTCCGTGTTTCTCACGCGGTTTGAGGCGTAGGTGTGCGAGGTTCCGTTAACATTGTCAGGAAGACCGCTAAAGCTTTAATGATTATATCACCAATCATCGGAAATGTCTACGTGGAACTGCACTTCACACACGTCTTCATTTAATAAATACAAAAGGCGTTTGCTAAAGTTTATAACAGTACACGTAAGCTGAACGCGAGCATTAAATAAATCTAATTTCTCTAACTACAATCTCATTCGATGTTCAAAAATTGTTCTCTAGAGAAAATCAAGTTGCTGGGACGTGTGGAAACTCGGAACACTCGTATTTTTGAAACTAGACGAAGACGATTTACCGTTATACCTCTTTACTAGGTATAGGCTCAGTTTTGTTAATGAATCTTATAAGAGGTGATTAGCAGTTCTGTCCATGTTCTGCTCTAAGCGGTAACGGCACAGAATGGATGAAAGGGGAAGGGAGGGGAGTTCAGTATCTACGCCTCGTCATTGCAGCTCCATCCATCACGCTGACAGCGCCGATTATTATGGCCCCGCTACCAGCGTGTACTAGCGCATACCTTTCACAAAAATTCGTGTAGGGTTAAAAAGGGTTTTTGTTGGAGCTCATAATTCATTTTCGCATATTTATGCGTAGTTTAAATCACGTACCCTAGTTACCGCGCGAAAAAATACGAACGGATTTTGTAAAGGAAAACATGTAGGATCCTATGGGTAACGTCCGGTGCTGACTAATGGAATTTTCTTGTTGACTTTTGGTCGTAAACGGCAGACTATTGAGTAATGAGTCCGTCTCGGAGGGCGGGTGACCTTCCGCCGAGCGTGGGCCGAGCCCATGACACAGTTCACGAGTTGCTACCACAAACGATTATTTCTGTCTCATCACTTTTACGTGCGAATACTTCGCGACATTGTTGTGAATGTCGCCCCTATACTTGGATTTAATTTACGAAAATTGCTTATTGTGTGCCACATTACTCTCATTATAAATCTGCCGTAATTGTTGGCACACTCTGGTTTAATTCTAAGTTCTACAATCGCTCTGCTTCAAACTTGTATTTGATTTTCATTCAATCATTTTTCTTGTTATTAATGTTGGCTCACAGTTTTGTGAAATGGCATTTCTCACACCTATTTAGTGTAATTTGAAATTGATTTATCTTAATATCTCTTAACTAATTACACTAGTCGTTAAGTTGTAAAATACCGTGAGTAATACAAAAAGGAATTAAATTTGATACTTTGAACAATGATCATTTAATTTTGTCGTTGTCTGTACCAAATTATGACACTTACAGTTGAAGTAACTAATGTACCATTCAGTTTAGTTACCAGTAATACTTGTCAGTTTTTTCCATGTCTGCTTCAGTGATGTTGTATCAAAGTTTTTGCTCGTTACGGAGAGCTGGTCACGCGGCGATGAGGCCCTGCTGGTGTAACTACTTGCCTCTCAAATAATCGACTAACATTTAGATCTTATAGTTATACAGTGAATCGATCCCCATCCACGTTGTTTAAACTCAGCTGTTGAATAAAGAAATGCACGTAGTCTTGGCTCATCTTAACAATAATTTCGTTTGTAAATATTAGGCATGTATAATTTTCCAATTTTCTTATCTCCAAAAGTCATCGATTTTATAACAATTGTTATGCTTCCACCACTATCTATGAACTATGAGGTCAAAATTAACAGTAAATTCTTATCACTGTACTAAAATACGGGTTTCGATGAGAAATTAAATTTGCCCACTAATGACATCTAGGTAGATAAAAAGCAGTTGAAATTAGAATTGGAATGTAACGTGATTGATCTAATCAGTGCGGTTGTTTGGCGTCGTATGCGTCGAAAACAAAGGCGTTCGGCGGCGATAAGCGGTACGTCGTTGGCTTATCTTGACTGATACGAGTTCAGTGACCTCGACTGTACCCGGACGAATTTAAGTCACACTTTTCAGAACAGATAATTCTATAGATGGTGTGCTTTTTCGCTATTCGAATGATGATGATGAAAAGGTTTCATGGACGAGCAGTTTCTCATTGATGAGCAGAAACGCTTATTGGAACTGCTTGAGTACACCCATAACAGTAACATTGCCTATAATAATCGCCAAAACAATGAAACGTAAATATTCTAAACATTTGGTTATTTAACAGTTAACTGTGACAAACATTTTATTATTTCATCCTCGATATTCCTCGACGAGTGCTACTCGACCTACTTTTCGATTCCGTCACTATATTTTCCTCGTTTACGTTCGCCATTTTCTCAGAAATTCAGTGTTAATGACCTACATAGAGAATGTTATTGAGGTAATTTAGTAACAAACATGCTTCGATAAACATCAATGGAAGAGACACGTGATAATACTAGTTCACTATTCGTACTTTTTTATACAAAATATAGTGCGTATAAAATTTTATTTGAGTTATCAGCATCAAGAACAAAGAGTCGTTGACCCAATTGGTAGACCTGCTACTTTATTTTGGCCCTTTAAACGACCATTATGTGGCCGATAATTTTAGACGTCACTGAGTTTATCGTGCCTTGGCCTACTTTTCTGTAAATATTGATTAAAATAAGGTTAATTATAATAATAGCATTGTTATAAAGGTAAAATATAATAAATATTATGTTGATCTGTGCTAGTTAGTCGCAGATGGCTGACAATCGGTTGTGGTGTCAACGGCTGCGCGCTATAGCCACGAGGTCGCACTGCGCCTGAGCAGGGCAAGGGCAGCGATACCGACGAGTCACGGTCTGTTGCGCGATGGCCCTAATGCGTCACAGAACATAGTTCACAGCTCACTAAGTGGTAAAAACAGAACCTGATTTTTTGTGGGAGTTACTAAGCATTGCGCTTGGCCTGTTCTACTTGACTGGATGTTGGCTGCAAATGCAGTTTAAATTACAATCTTCAATTCACATTAGATTTATGAATAAATAATTTGAAGTCTTCAGCTGTTACGTGTTATAATGTCAATTGTTTAATTCTAGTAATAGATAACCTTAATCAATGGATGTTGAAGGTTTTAAAAGTCCATTACAGCTCTGAAAACACGCAGCATTTATTCTAATTATGTCTCCCTCCCTTTTCTATTTACCCATTCCCATGTTTACTCGAAAAGGCGCGCCGGAGCGTGGGTGCGCGCTCAACTAAATTGGGGAGCAGACAGAGACAAAAAACCTAGTTTTATCTATTAAGTACGGCACGAGGAAGTGAGAGGGCTCGACATAAACCAACACTCTGTCAATAAATGGAACAATCTGTTGGGGAGTTGTGGCATATCCATTACATTCACCTCGTAGTCGTACCGTGTACGTGATGACCGGCCACCACTTTCTAAATTACGGTTTGGGCGATGACGAAACCTTTAGGATTGTCTAGGTGCTCTACCAACTTCCGCCTAAACTCATTGTTGGTACGGTTTACACCGGGTTTGCCACAGAAATAAAACGGTTTTAACGCCGATAAAATATAAACTTGAGAACAAGTTATTTAGCAAAGCCGAAATAGCAGTTTGCGTCTTGATTTCACTACTCAAGGTTGGCTAAAAAGAGACTGACTGTAAAAAAATAATAAGGAAGTGTCAGTGGAGATTATAAGTGATCTTTTTACTTGCCAAAATGCGCAATTACGTAAAATTCTGCTTGTCTTTCACACTGACATGCCAGAATGCAAAATAAACGAGAGAAATTCATGATTATGGTATACAGTAGGAATTTTAGAGCATGCAGCTTAACTATACCGGATGGCGTGCACTCGGCAGTCGGCACTGCTCGACGGATGTAAACACTTCCACGTGCGTCCGCCCGACGCGTCCGCCCTCGCTGAAGATCACTCCCAGTGCACCAGCCGCTCGTTTCCTGATTCCCCTCAAATATAGATCACTTCGCCCAAACCGAGAGAAATGTGAAATTTGTGATAAATATATCCGTATCCTTAACTCAGTAGTATGGTTGACAAAATGAATATTTTGGGAGTCTACATCATGTCATACTGTAGAATACTTACATAGCTTGAACAGCACTCATAATTAAAATGTTTTCATCAACAAAGTTTCCACACTGGCGTGTGGAGTGACGTGAAAATGGCGATTTTCTCCGCGATGCGATTTCTATTTCAATCCGATTTTCCCGGCGCGCGGAGAAACCGATCGCTCTAGTTGCGCCGGCTCCGGCCCACATCTCTTGCTAGAAAGTATCGTAGAAAGTAACATCGCGACTCTGTCTTCGCCCAGCCGATACATCGATCACGTGTACACCACTTTTTCTGCATCATTTTTTTTCTGTCGTCCGGCTGCCCGCTTATATCAGACCGACGCGTGCCAACTTCGAATGTTGGAATGCTGCTCAATTCTTATCGTGTTTGACGTTTCTCTTAAAACCCTTATACAGCCGAATAAATGGCAAAAGCTGTACAATCAACAAGCTGTACACATGCAATTGGTTACTAAAGATGTTGCCTAGTTGAGCGTTGTTCGACAATGTTTGAACACTGCTAACGGCACGCATTTGATGAATGCCAAATAGACCCTAAAGGTGATGTCACAACACATAGAGCAGCTTACTTTCGCCGCACCCGAATTTCAATTACGTGTGCCATGTAGGCTTGTGCAATACCTACTTTTGGGTAACTTTCACTAGTCGCTTACGCGGCCCGCCTGCGAAATGATTGCGTTGTCTGTTTCTGAGGTCAGTGAAAGTTGCGTATTGTTTAATCAATGCTTGTCGTCGTCTCTCAATATGCGTCAGCTTACAATGTTTTCAAATTGTACTTTAGCTACTTTCCACTAGTGAAAAAATATATACATTGATGTCCACGTTTTTTTCAAACCACAATGCCTCACTTTGCAACATTGCTTGAGACTGTTAAAGACACTGTTTGAAAAAAAAATGAAATGGCGTGAGAGGAAAAACGAGTTATTATTAGTTGAAGAGAATCGCGAGCTTGCTTCGAGCTCTGATGCTATCATAAATAATGTGGCTGCGCGGCGAGCGTGGCGAGGAAGTGGGGAAGGGGGGACGCAAGAGTCAAGGCCGCACGCTGCCCCCGGTCGACGCTCGCGCCCCACTTGTCGCTCTTCAAGACCCTCTCGCTCTTGCGCCCGAACTTACCCGAGCGCCGCCGGACTGCCACGAACTAGACCTTCCAATGCGCGAGCGCAACACGCTGAACAGCTGAGACGTAATAACATAACACACTGACTCGGTCATCCGTGCATTCAACTTTTGATTAGCTTTCTTTTTCACGGACAGTGAGTGATTTGATAGTGCTGCTAATTATAGGAGTTTAGTTATGTCTACTATATGATATGATTGTAGAGTCGATAATACTCGTATACTAAATGGCACAAATTTTTCAATATAAAATTTTAATAACAAAATATTATGTGAATTTTGTAACATCACTAAACCAGTTTTAGAAATACCGATGGCTTTACTTTCACCAGTCTATTTCCCAAATGGCCGTGATATTGCGTCAACTTACAAATGTTATTTAATTCGAGTAACCTAATGAATGCGGTCGTCAATTCTTAATCAGAAGCACCTGTGAAGTGGTGCCAAGATCTTGTGCAACTACGGCCAACGGTCATTCGGTCAAGTAGGTATTTTGAGTAAGCGTTTCTAATGTGGTTTCTGTAAATACCCAAACATCGAAATGTTCTCCTTGAAATTTGCTTTGCTATAATATGTATTCTAGACAATTTATATATAACAATGGCAATTTTATTTATCTAATGGAGTCCCAGAACAATTGTGCAAAACAAATTGTAATAAAAATAGTTGCGCAGTACCTATGTACTGGCATGAACATGACTTAGTGCGCAGGTCAGTGCAATGTGAAGATACTTGTGTTGTTGCTTGTATATTGAACAGTAGGTGGTGTTCATTTCGGTGTAAATAGCTGCGCGATAAAACGACGCACTTGACCTCTTTATTGAGACATTTTTATCGAGTGAATTATTACGCACGCCTTGCACGATACATAATTTCAGCAATCAACGTAAAAAGTGTAATAGAAAAATTGGCACGCACCGGCCGAAAAGCGAGTGAATCGAACGATAGGCTAATGTTTACAGCGAAATCGTGATATATTGATAAACTATTTCTATGTAAAGAAAGAGGAGCTTTTAATATGTCCGGAAATACGAGGTTTTCGGGTCATTTGAAATGGTTTTTCGAACATTCGCAGTGGCAATCGTTCGGCGAAGCATGGCCGCTGATTCGGATCCCACGTGGAACTAGTTTTTTGGCAGCGGCTATTTCGGCCGGTTGCGTAACGCAGGTACACGCGGCTTCGGCCACCGACCCACAGCCGCGACGCTTAATGGACACCATAAAATGTAAATAAAATTAATGAGGAGAGGCTTAAATGGACCCCCGGTTAATACGCTAGAGTCCCGTATTCGACCAACTTAATCATTGTCGTTTGTTCATCTGTCCATGTCAAATACCGTGTTGTTTTCGCTTTTGATGAATAAAAAAACATCAAGTGTTTTAGTAGGTCTTAGTAGGTAACATTACTCATTTTACCCTGGAAAATATTTTTGTTTGTCAGTGGAAAAACTCGGCCTTTGCTTAAGTCATAATTTTCCTAAAATTTTATTATTATTAACAATCGAAAGTTTAAGAGAAACCTACTTATAAAATAATCAGTCGGTAACTGATACCTTAGCGTATGAAGTCGCATACTTGTTATCGAGACGGTAGCTATACGGCATACCTAGTGGACAAGTTGAGAAGGTATTATTAACAATTCCCTCGTTACTTTTTATGGAGTTCCGACTGCGTGATTGACAATTGCCGATTACATTTCCAGCGCGCATCGCGCCCCACTCCCGCGCCGCTCGAATACTAAAACTGAATACTGAACCTCATCTGTATGCGGACGTCGCTCTAGCCACCTTTGTTTGGGCAGGAAATGTCCACGCTACTGCCGAAAATTACTTGCGAGTATTTCGTTACGAAAACATCTCTTCGACGAAGGAACATCGCCTCGAATGTAAAAACGAAAAATAAAACGAGCTTCATTCGCTCGCCGACTCTACAAATGGTTCATGAAATGTATGCAAATTTTATAGCGTCCGATTTTAGATGTTCTCGACACGGCGCCGCGCGGCCACCGTACTCGCGTCTGTTATACTACGCAGTTGCATTTGCATTTCGCACCACAAGCTAAACTTCTCAATTGTATTGTTCTAGGTCGAGAGGAACTATCACCAGCTTCAAGTGTGAACGGCTGCAGTACAGATGGCGAGGCGAGGCGGCAGAAGAAAGGTCCCGCGCCACGGCAACAGGAGGAGTTATGTCTCGTCTGCGGCGACAGAGCCTCCGGGTATCACTACAACGCGCTCACATGTGAAGGGTGTAAAGGTATGGGTGCCATTGTTCAACAAGTCGGCCATGTCTCGTCAACAAACAAATACATTAGCGGATGCAAACAAAAGGGGCCACGATTCAATTGAAATACGATAAATTACATTCGCCCACTAGGTAGATAGATGATTGCAAAGTATGTAGGTAATGCTACAACAAAATGTTCTCGGAACACTTTTAGCGTAACTGGGTCATGTGCGTTGCTAACCTAGATATTTCACACATACGTAGCCCTTGTGGCTCGCCCACGAATGTGCCAATTCAGCTTTAAATTGGCGCATTGTGCCGAGGTTGTTATGAGCTGCGCGTGCACTAACAGACGGTTAGTCGTCACAATAGCTGTCTGCAGGGCGTCTACTTCACGATTCAACGACGCCTATCGGACATCTCCGTGTGTCTTCGCCAACCTTCACTGTCGACCCGACAATAAATGTGGCTCGTTAATTCAGACCACTGAATAAATCCCGAGCGGGGGCCGTAATCTGCGTATATTATAGAACTCGTACCTTGTCCATACCAATTACGTTCAATTCAAGTCATTTGCGAGCTATCTATCTTGTTTGTTTTGTAATAAAAATCGGCATTCGCACAGCTGTCAATGACCCACGTCTTTCAGGCGACCTTTACGTTCATGACGCCATTATCTTATCGTTACAAACTGGTTTTCCAAATGCTGTATCATCATTTCAGATTACTCATAGATACTGTATGGGGGATATGTAAAAATATAGCTGATGGTGATGTTAAAAATTCCAGGTTTCTTCAGGCGGAGTGTGACCAAAAATGCGGTGTACATATGCAAATTTGGACATGCGTGCGAGATGGATATGTATATGAGGAGAAAATGTCAAGAGTGTCGGTTAAAGAAATGTCTTGCGGTGGGCATGAGGCCCGAGTGTGTGGTGCCAGAGAACCAGTGTGCAATGAAAAGGAAAGAGAAGAAGGCGCAGAGGGAAAAAGACAAATTGCCCGTCAGTACGACGACAGTAGACGATCACATGCCCCCCATCATGCAGTGTGATCCACCGCCTCCTGAGGCCGCCAGAATTGTAAGTTCATTGCGACTATTGCTCATCATGACCTCACTATGGCATAATTTCAATTGTTTACAATATGAGTGTTTGGCTGCACGGATTTGTCAGATGCAGTACAAAGTAGAACAGTTGAAAAATTAAGATTATCAAAGTACAACATAAACAAACGAGCCATACGTTTAATGGAAATTATGAATATTGTATTTTCTTTTTGTACTGTCATGTCACCCTGAATAATAAAGCAAAATTAATGTTATTCTGCTTCATTATTCACGTTTGTGTGAGACCGTAGTCGGGTTTTATGAATTTGTAATAATGTAACTTGTATTTGAAATGTAAATGAAGAATGTCGATTGCGGGACCAAGTTGTCCCGATACATATCTTTTGCTTCTTGTATTACCATCTCCTCATGCATGCAGTTTAGGATTTTATAGGAAACACTATACAATATACACTTTAAATTAAATACCTTTCGAGTTTCTTTTATATTAATACGTATATATTCTATATTTGCATTAAAAATTGATCAAAATTTCACACTTACTACCGATAAAGTAAATACTATTCAAAAATTACGAGTATTATCATATTCCCTTCCTTTTCACTAGTTATGTAGTTAGTACATACAAATCCTCATTCAATTAACTTTAACAAGACAGTTGAGAGCTAGTCCCCCTAACACTAATATTCGAAGCAAAATAATAACTCGACGGTTTCCTACGTGAAGCTGGAATGTTTGCAGCACGAGGTGGTGCCGCGGTTCCTCAACGAGAAGTTGATGGAGCAGAACCGTCTGAAGAACGTGCCCCCCCTCACGGCCAACCAGAAGTCGTTGATCGCGAGGCTCGTGTGGTACCAGGAAGGGTACGAACAACCTTCCGAAGAAGACCTGAAAAGGGTTACGCAGGTAATGCTCGTTTGTTGGTGACCTTTTTACTGTACGCCATAAAGCCATCTCTTTATGATAAGCCTTTGTTTTGGCACCAAAGGAGGTTGATATAGAAGTTTTGAAATATCAAAGTCTTACCCTAATTGACCTTCTCTGGAGATTATATTCCCTTCAACCTTGGAATCCAAAACAACGGATGATAGTCTAAAAAGTAAGAGTGTATACAGACGGACTGACCCAAACTCAAAATGAAGTTAGTTAGTAGTAGAGTTAGTCCAACTGCATTTGAAATGCAAAACAATTGCTGTCCTTTATGTATGGCAGTTTTTACATAGACACCTTATTTTTCTATGACAACCATGCTCATTTATTGATGCGACCAGTAAAATTTTATATCGTAAATACAGATCAAAGTTTTACCGTGCTATTGTCATCGGAAATAAGGCCCCACTGGTCCCTATTGCCCGCTAATTGCATTTTGATATTGGCTGGTAGTTGGAACACAGTCCGTCTGAATACCCTAACGAGATTTGGCTTCATGCTGTACAACAAACGATACAAATTGTCGTTAAAAACATTTTTTCAAAATTTATATAAAATGAGAATTTTACTGTTTTAAATTGGCAATCAATTAACCATAGCTTGTATAAGCTATGAGAGAAACACGTCATAACCAATTAGTACTAACTTTGTACTAATAATTTTCTAATAAGAAAACTTAAATATTCCTAATTGGTCTAAAAAGACCTTGATGACGTAACACATTTTAAGTCAAACTCAGTAAGATTCTTATTTTAATCTGTATTATATCGTTAATGATATCTATCACTTTCAGACCTGGCAGTCGGATGAAGATGATGAAGATTCGGACATGCCGTTTCGCCAGATCACCGAGATGACAATCCTCACAGTGCAGCTCATCGTGGAATTCGCAAAAGGTCTACCCGGTTTCGCCAAGATCTCGCAATCAGATCAGATCACGTTATTAAAGGTATCACAGTGGAATTTACAATTTTTTTTTACCTTGTCGAGTCTTATTGACGTTTATTTGTTTCTTCAAAATAAAGGATTTTATGAATTTGTATGAAGAGTATGACGTTAAAATACTCGTCAAACAGTCAATTTGGGTTGAAACAAACATTGTTTCTTGTTTTTAATTTTAGAATAATTTTATTTAAGGATTCTGTATAAGTATGCGTATTATGTAATAGTAACAGTATATCATAAAAAAATGAAAGAACTTCGAAGAAACACTTCTGAGGAAAAACTTCTGCTCCATTAAAATAATCTCAACTCACGACGCAAATACAATGTCAATCAAACAAAATGCCATAACTAGTTCAAGAACCACACTTTGATAGGACACATTACTAAATATAGACAGTTTTTGGAATATAATGTTCTCATTTTTCGTGCGCATAAACGTTCTATATTGAACACATTTTTTTTTATTCTTTCTTTTTTTTGTGCGGTCATAGTGAGCGAATAAGTCCCATTAAAATAGCCATCAAAAAATTTGTTAAATAAATTAGAACACAAAATAATGCAGTTGTCCGTCCTACCGACAATCAACATTGTTAAACTTCTTAATTATCCATCTAAGGACAATTGTACTACTGATACCAAGCTCATACATCGCTCATTAGTAGCGAAAAGCGGAGCGTCTAAAATTCCGTGCAATGCCTAACCATTGTTTTGCCGCTACCCATCCTTCTGACATCAATCACTGTCAACAACTCTTCTGTATCCCCATTAACCCTAGAGCTTCGTTTGTTCCAGGCTTGCTCAAGTGAAGTGATGATGTTGCGAGTGGCGCGGCGGTACGACGCAGCGACGGACAGCGTGTTGTTCGCGAATAACCAGGCGTACACTCGCGACAACTACCGCAAGGCTGGCATGGCGTACGTCATCGAGGACCTGCTGCACTTCTGTAGGTGTATGTACTCCATGATGATGGACAACGTGCACTACGCGCTGTTGACGGCCATCGTCATATTCTCGGGTGAGTTGAGTCAAAGTCAACAAAATATTTTTTACACTTTTTTGTGATACCAGTCCTTAACGTTCACTGATGAACATAAGCCTTTTAATGAATGCTACACATGCGCTTAACAAACGAATTGGTGAATGAATATACCAGGCGTATGTTGCTGGCTATCTATAAGACATGATCATACATTAATCGTCCTTAATGGCTCCTTTAAGGAGTAGAAAACTAGGTTACCATCACCACATAAGACACATTAACTATAATGTTGCATATTTTGATTCCAGACCGGCCCGGGCTCGAGCAACCCCTGCTAGTAGAGGAGATCCAGCGGTATTACCTGAACACGTTGCGGGTGTACATCCTGAACCAGCACAGTGCATCGCCGCGCTGCGCCGTCGTCTACGGCAAGATCCTGGGCGTGCTCTCCGAGCTGCGCACACTCGGCATGCAGAACTCCAACATGTGCATCTCGCTCAAGCTGAAGAACCGCAAGCTGCCGCCGTTCCTCGAAGAGATCTGGGACGTGGCGGACGTGTCCACTGCGCAGGCGCCGCCCTTGCCCGTGGAGCACCTGGCGGCGCTCTAGCGCGCGCGCCGCCCGGCAGCCCGCGCCGGCTAGCGACACGCCTCAGGAGAGAACGCGAAGAGACTGCCTAGTTTTAGTGAAGTGCACGGACACTGACGTCGGACGTGATCAACCTATTTGTAAGGACTGCGAATTTTAACACTTAAGTGGGCACCCTGTGCCCGTTTCGTACGTATTCGGTGACCGACGACGATGATGTGCGAGAGATTAGTGAATATATGTGTTGTTGAACGTTTGGAGAAAATATATTAGTGTTGATCGTTACGGGCCCGCGCCGTCGCCGGTCGCTACCGACCGACGGCCGCCGCGGCTCCGACTTTATTTCGTTTACGACTGGATACTGAGTTGGTCACTCGGATACGACTGTATGATAAGACTTCGTTCGATAAGTACACCTCCTAAATTACACATACGTACGTACGTTACGAGAGTTATTAGAGACAAAGTAATATATGAAGAGATGTTTTTATTGGGTGAAAAGTTGATAGTTATGTTTTATTTACCAAAATTAACAATATGTTGATTAACATTTTGACTATAAATGATATTGTGATGAGTCGTTCGCTGTGTCCACGTCTCGTGGTGATCTACATGTTTGTTTATATATAGTTTATGTGAGACGTGTTATCGTGTCCTGTCGATTTTAGTTCCGATTCATGTTCCATCGTCCTGTGCCCGCGTCCCTCGATTAAACGAGTAATTATAATTTATTGCTGTGATTACATTTATAACATGTTGATTATCTACCGTAGGCTGATTATAAGTGTGTCTTATTACAATACAAATGTAACGATTGCGTAGCTTTCCACATGCAAGCCTCATCTCTGTTTAAGTAAGTGTTACACTGACATGGACACTCGAGCCGCAATACTAAATGACACACATTCTCCACTTTTACGGCTAGTATCACGTCTTTAGTATCTAAACCAAAACACCGTACTAGTAACACGTAACGCTTGGATACTGAAGCCAGTAATGTTTGAGTCAGTGCAAGTTAAGGTTACGTTCATAATCATACAATATAGACGTACGTGAAATAGACTACTCGTGTCACATTACGCTTAGGTAACGGAGGCAGGTTTGGCTCAATCCCAGTTATTTGTTGTGCTCATAACATTATGTATAAAATGTTCTACTTATTTGTTGCCATGACATTGCGTGCATGTTCCAAGGCAGCTAACGTAGGTATGGAATAATAACAGTAGAGCCTAAAAATTAAACTGTGTAAGTATTTATTTTTATTGTTTAGGTGCTACATTCCTTTATTTCTACCTGTATTATAAAAGAAAAGTACAAAATGGCAGCTGAATTACCTCTATTGTATGGCTTCAATTTAAAAAAAAAGAAATAGTGAACTAGTATCTATTTGGCCGAGCTTACTCTATGGGAACAATATTGGTGTAGTAGACACTAAAGTGTAAAAATGTTGGTAGATGACGACATGCACGCAGTGTGACAGCAGCCGCCGAACCTGCCTGCCGCTGCCGTCCGGTAGGAGCCTCGTAATAGCAATATGAATACATTAATATAATACTAGTTATTCGACACAACGATACTGCCCACAATTCTACGTTATCAGTCACATACGAAATGCCTTATTTCGCGTTACCTGTATCGTGTACCTACATTGTTAATGAATGGCAAATCATAGTATATAGAACATAAAATTAATCGATCTCAATTACCGGTAAGCGTTGTTAAAGAATACGTTAAGCGTTTTTCCGTTGTGAGCGCTCGTTCGTGCATTAGCCGTTGACGACGACGCATCCCCTTGATACTGTGCAGTGTCCGTCTCGAAGCCTTCTACTATGTCTGTCGCAGTGTGTAATCATAGTTAGAACACCAGTATCGTAACGTTCATCTCGATGTCACAGCTCGCGACACTTCACCGTCATAACATTTAATATCTAAGTAACCTAAGTGTCTGTTTGGTGCGTGTTGAATGTGTCTTCTTTACATGCCATTAAGTGTGTTGTATATTTACATAATACATATGTTTGGAGTTTTGGAAATGCATTTCTTAATATACGTATAAAATCAGCGAGAGACGATCGGGCTTGCACCGCGGACCGCGCGCTAGGCCGCTTAGAGATGATCTTTTCGATTAACATTTTATAATTTTATTGTAGCATTAGGCGTTTCTAAAATGAAAGAAGCACAAATTTCAATGGAGTGTCTTAGGTGTCTCTACTGAAATAAGGGCGTATTGATAACAAACACACTGCCATTATGAACGTATAATTACTGCATGGTGCGATCTTGTATGCGTGTTATAGCGGGTTTTACTATTGATAATATATTTCAGTTGTGAACTGTAAGTGATAGAAGTGAACATTCATTAAAGTCTAACGCTATACGTTGCCTTATAACTGAGATGTGGCGCGCGTGGCCGCTGCGCGTGCGCATGCGCATGCGCATGCTTGTGCGCGGTGCGGCTGGCGCGGAAGAGCCACGACCCGCATCTCAAGTTTGTGACAAATATAACTGCCATTCGATAAGTAATTGTTATACATCATTCGACGCGTAGAGTTTCATAAATAGCTTAATAGATTTCGGCTTCTGTCGGTGCACAGCCGGTCGTATTTGATACATATTATTCAATTTCGAAATTGTAATAGATTTATTAAGTATGTAATAATCTCACATGAGAAAGTAATAAGTAATGAGATACTCTAATATAATTTGTGTCTTTAGCTGATAATGGAACATTAGTAAGATAATAAGTTTATATCGCTTGACGAGATGTTATTGTGAAGAGATACGGCACGCAGCACCAGCGCGTGGTGGTACTGGGTGGTAGTGGGAGACTGGAGGACGGCTCCACGAGACAGTTCAAGGTAGCACGGTGTTCGGCTGTTACGACCTGTTGCCCTTCTTTGATGCCTTTTGATCTACATTTTAGTTCATATTGTTCAGAAGCACTGAGTATTGTAGTGACCAAACGTGGCACGTCCAGTCTAATAAATAAAATATGGTGGATTTGATAAAGTCTGCTGTGTGTCCATTAAACTTTGTACATAGGTACCTCTAGATTCTATTGTCATATGTTTGACATATGTACGTTTAATTTTATTCATCTAAGAAAGTACAGATGGCTGTTGTTATTTTTATATTATTTGGGTAGAAGTATATTTTTTGTAAATGACCTCTGTATTTATCTTTTGTAAGCTTTGTAAGCCATAGGGACTTAGATTAGTGTACGAGCTACGAACATTGTGATTGCTATTTACTTTGAATTTGTATTTACTGATATATTTTTGTTCTGCGTATATATTCTTCGTTTCGACAGATGTTTCTTAATAATTTTTGTTACTTCAGAGTGCAATATGTACAAATATTTACATATTAAATATAAAATGTACAGTCAATTTTTTAGTTTTAATGTGTCAACGCAATATGTTTCGCTATTCATTCGTTGAATGTACACTAGAAGGCATAATAACCGATATCACAAGTGAGTTGCCACGCAACATACACTCTCACTATTGTGTTTTTCTAATACTTAAGTGATTAATTTTATAATAGACGGACTAGGTGATCTTTGTATTTAAATTTGCTAATTTTTTGTAGCAGATTAGATTTGTTTACATGGATAAGATGAATAATGTACATTTTGAATTGATTTTAAAGTGATTTAGTTGTTATTTAGTAACGAATTTTCTTATTAGGTGTAACTGGCAGCCTCGTGGACTGGCTTGGAGTCCACTGATACCAGTGCGATGTGTGCAATGTCTAGTAATACGTATACGCAGGCTGTAGTCCGATACATGCACTAGCTGCACTCACAGAGCCGCTGTGGCGCTAAGGCCGAGTCTATCACTCTATAGTGCCACGTCGAACGATGGGAAGGCTGATATTACGAGATAAGGGCCCATTCCGTGTTCATCGAAACACAATAATTTTGTATAATTATTATTTCTTAAATCTTATAGTCCGCAGTAACTATTTTATTTTCCTCCTAATACTTTGCCTTAGTAAATCCTCTGTTATCATTACATGATTTAACAACAGTGGTGAAGCGAATTAGATATAGGGAACAGACATGACGACATGTTAAAATTTAGAGAAACAACTTTTATAAAAGATAATAACTACAAAAACAAAACAAGAAAAGGTGTGTACAAAATGAGGAAATTTGTATGAAACATTGTTAAATGCGAATAAACTTACACCTCAAGATAAAATTATAAAAAATATGTTTTGTCTTTTATTTCCTATCCATTGATGTGAATTCTTTAAAAAACATTTTATTATCCATAATTGAGTATGCCAAAACACGTTTGAATTTGAGACACACACACCTGAGTACAACTGGATTCTTGGCTGCCGCAAATAAACATTATTATAAATATTAAATACTTCCCATAAAATCCGGCTGAAATGTTTTTGAAAATATGGTTTCGGTGTTGGGTGGCAACAATTAAGTTATTTTTAGATCACAAGCTATGGTGGAGTTGAGGAAAACTCATACTAGACCCCTTGATTCGAATGGTCAGCAAATAACTGATTAAAACTGGTTATTATACAGGCAATATTTTCCGCCATGGACTACGACGGAAAACAAAACGAGATCGACTGGAATGGAACCCATAAATATAACAAACAAACAAAGAAGTAACTACATAATTTATTGGTGTTTTTGAGATTTCTAAGAACAAAATCTTCCTATCCGTAGTGATTATAGCATAGCCTATCATCGTTGTGCGTCCAAACCCGCAGAAGAGCAGTTTGTAAATACCGCGTACCAGCAAAAGGCGCAAAATTTAAATATCGCGCCAACAGAACCATCACACGATTATAAAGTAAGTCGCAAAGTAGCTACAAAGTTCACTCGGAAAAATATAGTTAAATGGCTAAGATACTTCTGCGCTAAACGCAGATACGCGGTATTTACAAAGTGCTCTTTCGCGGTTTTACACGCGCAACGACGGTATCTGCCATAGCCCTTTCGGACAGGCGCATAAAGTTTGATTAAAGGCTTTGATTTGAATTTAGATTATGAGCAATTTTGGGCCATAGATTACGATTTTGGCATAATTTTCCAAAATTTCCGACGCTATCTTGGAAAAATCGGATACCAACAATTTTGTCGTACTGTACCTATCATTTCATACGTACAATTTTCCGTGCCACAATTGTATCTTCCTGGGGCCCATCCTAACTTACGCACAGTTGAGTTACGTACAATCGTGTGAAGCGGGCTCGTCCACTACGAACACGTAAAACTGATAGCTAAGCTCGATCATACAACACGCACAATTGTATTGGACCGTCCCGTATGGAATAGGCCCTTCAGTAGGCAAGGGCAACATGGCCAATATCACCTCAATTGGTAAATCGATAAGTAATTTATTTAGTTAGACGCTTACCTATACTTTTTGATAAAAAATAAATTTTTCGTCTGATGTGGAAAAGCCACCACATCACCACCAGCAATTTCATTATTTATTCAAAATTATCTACAACTTAGAAAACAAAAATATTAAAAAGGTCTGGTTATATTTAATTATAAAAAATAACGAGATATTTTTGGATAGAATTTATGAAGATGTCAATTCGAAATTCAAATAGAATTCGAATTGGAGTATAGCGACACAGATTATATTAACAGTAGGTACCTACCTCCAGTATACATGTTTTGACACTCTTTTGATATAGTATCATAAGCGTATCGATAATGTCACTGAATTTCGTATTAAAAAATACAACTGTCCGGTAAAATTTTGTTTGAATTTTATGCGTGATGCACAATTTGTTTTATACTTATACACGAATAAACAATTATTTTCGATTGAAAAAAAGGCATGAAACAAGTAATTTTACTAAAAAAAAAAATGATCGAAACGAGTAATTTCCAAAATTCATGCATGTTGCCGACGCTTACGATACCACGTTAAAACATCCGTGTCACGGGGGTACAGAGGTAGACAATACCTACACTTTTTAAAAATGTACTGCCCTTCACCATTGAAAAGGTTATGTAGGGAGGTAGTTTGAAAATGGAACTACAATCATTGTAATTGGTTTGCTTTACGCAACATTTGATGAAACTATCTACTAAATATTACATAATTATGTTAATATGGCAAAGTAACCTTGCTTACGTTTTCCAAAATGATTTAGCAATAGAAATAATACGTCCTTCGATAAAACCTGTTAGAAATGCTTATTTTGTGGAAATACAAGCCTTTCCTTTGGTGTGAACGACGGAGTTGAATTTGACGATGGTGATTTGACAACAACAGAGGAATGTGGCCATAGTGTTTTACTTCTGTACTAAGCCGGAATCACATTATAGTAAGGTATGTGTGGTTTTATATTGCCTTTATAGAGTATTGGTCAATAAAAATCGTTTCATTGGTCAATTTTCCGTAACGACACGTTAATATTGCCGGTCACTTTTAGAACCTTTGATGAGTTTAGTAGGCAGAAAGCCAGGGCGTCGTTACTTGCAATTTTCTTGAGTACAAGGAGTGCTGATGGCATTACTCACAAATTTTAGTAAACAAAAATAATGTCCTCCTGACCAAATTTCGGTCACGGCAGCCAATCTTGCCGGAGATTAGCCAACTACGCAGGAGATATTATAGAGCAGAAGTGTGTGCGTAAATACAGGTGCTCTCTCTATTCCTTCACTCTCATAGTCCGATGGGTCGGCAATCCGCCACGACCGGAGAGAGATCAGGCGCAGAACCAATTGCTTTACGTGCTTTCCGAGGCACGGTGTGTATTGACATACACAAAGATCCAGACCCGAAACAACTATCTGTAGATCATACAAATATTTTTTCCGTGTGGGAATCGCACCCGCAACACGTAGCGCAGCAGTCACTCTCTCAACCACTGCGCCAACTGTGCTGTCATCAGTTTAGTAAATACCTACCTACCTAACTAAAACAGTAGATATAACCTTCGTTATTTTTTGTCTAAGTAGGTAGAGGTAGGTAGGTAAAAATAAATGTTCCATGTTAACCTATCATCAGTCACCCTGACAAAAAACAAAAATAAGAAAAATTTAAAAAGAAATGTACAAGAACTTAATAATTGTAGGTACCTTCGCAAGCCAAGCCAAGCCTTATTAACTTTAAGTTTAACCCCATGGCGAGTTTATCGACGAGTTCTTCCAATCAGGTTTTCAAATATCGAACTGGTTTACCTCTAAATGAATTATTACTGACTTTTTTTTAAATTAAATTTTGTGTATCTTTTACGGTACATATTATATAAAATAAGTTTTGTTACAAAAGATTACTACGTATTCCATTGACTAATTTTTCAAATATAGACTTTGATGTTATACCTACCTACCTAATTATTTAAATATTAGATATACCTGGGTACCTATTATAAAATTTGTTTAAATTGTAGTACCTATTACTCCAAGTGTAATTTTGAATACCCGAACGGGTAGATCATATCTAGACGATATCACTCAGAGGTTGAACCCTAAACCTGCTGTTCCGGTGAGCATTAATGGTGTGACAGAACCTGGGGAAACAGCGGATATGTTTATGAGGACTTTAGGGTAAGCTCACTGCTTCAGTCAGGTGAGAGGGAGCGTGACACTGACAGTAGAGTGACTGGTGTGCCTATTAGCATTTCATCAAAGGAGATACGGAATATTATAAAATCCATGACCAGGGGCAAGTCTCCAGGTTATGATGGTCTTAGCATAGAACATTTTCAATATGCTGGTCCGCATCTCCCAAGTCTATGTTGTATAATTTTTGTGTGAGGCACTCTTACCTCCCGGCTAAACTTATGAGGACGATAGTTGAGCCCATAGTCAAGAACAAAACTGGAGATGTTTCGGACAGGGATAATTATAGGCCAATCTCATTGGCCACTGTAACAGCAAAGATTCTTGATGGTGTGCTTGAGCGGAGAATAGCTGAACAGCTCAATTTACATGACGCTCAATTCGGTTTTAGAGCTGGTCTGTCCACGGAAACTGCTATTCTGGCGCTCAAGCACACAGTCAGGTACTATACCGACAGAAATACACCTGTGTACCCTGCCTTCTTGAACCTCTCCAAGGCATTTGACCTGGTTGATTATAGCATCTTATGGACAAAGTTACGGGAGTAGGGATTACCCTACCCCTAGTGAATCTTTTCCAATAATGGTATGACCATCAACTGAACCAGGTCAAATGGGCGGGTACATTATCTGGAGCGTATAGTCTAGAATGTGGAGTGAGACAGGGAGGTTTAACTTCACCGGCGCTCTTCAGCCTGTATGTCAACCAGTTAATCGAGGAGCTTGGCAGCACTGGTGTCGGATGCTCTATTGATGGAAAAATGATTAATAGTATAAGCTACGCAGACGACATGGTGCTGCTGAGTCCCTCGATTGATGCACTCAGACTGTTGCTTGCTGTGTGTGAGAGATATGCCATGTTTCATGGCCTCCCGTACAATGTAGGGAAGAGTGAGGCTATGGTGTTTCGAGTAGGTGCTAAACAAACTAGAACTGTTCCTCCGGTATGCCTTTATGGTGTAGCACTAAATAGAGTGTCTCAGTTTAAATATCTTGGCCACATATTGAATGAAGATTTAGATGATGACGGTGATATAGAGAGGGAGCGAAGAGCGTTGTCAGTCCGATGCAATATGCTGGCCCGCAGGTTTGCACGATGTACTAAAAAAGTAAAAATTACGCTTTTCAAGGCGTATTGCCAATCATTTTACACGTGCAGTCTGTGGGTTAGACACACGCAGAGGGCTTACAACGTTCTCCGTGTCCAGAAGTATTCGTATTATATTGAAAAGTCAGAATAACAGTAATATTAATTAAATGTACATTTTATTTGTTTTATTTCTTTAAACGACTCCCGATACTAAAACCTGGCCATGCCCGTGCAAAAATATGATCATCAGCCAGAAAACGTCCACTGCTGAAAAAAGGCCTGCCCCAGGGGGGGGGGGGGGGGGGGTTATCATAATCCCCACGCTTGGTAGGCGGCTTGGAGATCGCAGTGGCTCACCGATTAGTAAGAGGACGCTGCTGCCCGTCCTCCGGTGTCTGGCCGCAGTTTTAAGAAGTACCCGGGTCAAAGGTATTGTTTCAGATACTTTGACAGGGGTATTGAAACGACGACGTTTTATTCCTGTTCGTTTATTAGTAGGTTTTCACTGGTACAAACACAGTCACATTCAATTTATCTCACTTAAGTTTGTACTAATTACTAACTACTAATACAAATAATTCCTAATTAATCTACACTTATTTCACTAACTTAATTCCTGGATCTAGGTCTTCATCCGACGAATAGCTCTCGTAAACTGTTCAACCAACCGTAGATGAATGGTCTCTCTTCAACTGATCTTAGTCAAATGCCTTCTCAATTGATTACTTCTCTCTTCAACTGATCGTAGTTAACTGCCTCCTCGGTCGTTTTTTTTTTTTTTTTTTGTGTTGTCTCTCGCAGTTAGCTCAGGGAGCTTTTACTGCTTAACCGGGCAAATGGCGAGACCAGAAGGGCCTCCAGCCGAGCAAATTATATAATATTAAGCAACACTGCTAAGGGTGTCCCATAGTGGGACTCGAACCTCGGCTTAGGGCGTTGCTGGGGGGCATACAAGAGAGGACTTGCTGGATCTGATTGTGATTATTTGGGGACATTTGATTTATTACTACTGGCTCAGCGCGGGCTGGCTCGAGCAAGGGTCGGGGTGGAGAATGAACGGGTCTTCGCGACGGGCCTCGCCGGCGAGGACGGTACGACGGTCGGTTGTGTGTAGTGTTGGTAGTTTTCCTAACCAATCGGAGCGCCTCCTGATGGAGGGTGATATCGTCGTCTGGGTACGTGAGAGTGTGCCTAGGACGGCGAATTTTGGATATGCGGGAGGGGGTGTAATTGGCGGCAGATACCACTAAGGGGTTTGTGTGCGAGGGAGCAGAGTCGAAGAAGCGTTTAGACGCTTTCTTCATGAAACATCTGATGGTCGGGAGGTTTAGGTCAGCGTGGAGCTGTTTATTGCGAACGTACCAGGGCGAGCCTGTGGCTTTGCGCAAGAAACGGTTTTGAAGGATTTGCAACCTATGGAGTCTGGACGTCTTTACGTGTGAGAACACGACGCTAGCGTACGTCATGATAGGGCGGATGCATGTGGTGTAAATTCGCACCTTGGACTTGAGTGCTAATTTACTCCGCGCATTGAGGATGAAATGGAGGCGACCGAGAGCAAAGGCGGCGCGGTGGCGAACCGTCTTTATGTGCTCGGTGAATTTGAGTCGGTCGTCGAGGGTCACACCGAGATATTTGGCCGTCAGTTCCCAGGGGATCTGTTGACTAAACATGGAGATGGGACTTATGAGACTAGGATCCACGCCGCGTCTCGAAAAGAGCACGGCGGCGCTCTTAGTCGGGTTGACTTCGAACCTCCAGTTCGTGAACCATTTCCCTAGGGCATTGGCTGCGGTCTGGAGGGATCGGGAGCCTCCTCGGTCGCTCAAGTGCGCTGCTTATATACCCCAGCCAGTGCACGTGATTGGCTATGGCGTTCGACCAATCAGAGCCTTCCCCTGGTTCCAGAATGTTCCCGATGCGTCAGTTCTAGAAGCTTCCCTTCCTACTCTAGACGTTCGAGAACATTCCCGAATCTCATTCTGGAACATTCTACTTCATTCTATAATATTCCATGAGATTCCATAAGTTTCTACACAATTCCAGAACATTCTACTTAATTCCGGAATGTTCCAGAAATTTCCCTTAATTGTCAATAATCATAAACTCGTACTTTCTTTGCATTATTATTCCTAATGCCTAATCTATGCCGTCGTCCGTAACAGGTATTATAAGCAATTAAATGTTCTAACATATTCTGTCGTGCATGACGTGCAAATTATCGGTACCTACTTAAAACTGTTAATTATTAGGTATCCTTTTTCTGGTAGTTGTATAATTAATTTATTTTTTTCTTATCTTCTAATTAATATCGTATAAAATCAGCAAAATCAGCTCATGTTTAGTGGGGTAAAAACGTGAACGCATTTTGTATGAAAACTTTTAGGTAAACTATATTCTTAAATAATGTTTTTATTTTTTAATATTTTCATTGGTAAGTTATTAAGGTTTCAGGGTAAATTATGAAAGATTTTGATACACATACAGTTAATTAATAACTCCTAAATATCGATCGAGATCCGAGCTGTTTGAGATCAGCAAAATTTTCAAATAAGTGGGAATGTAAACAAGACAGAAGTAGAATATATAATTTTTCAAATAATGGCTTGCAGCTATATAAAAAGTGCGGACCAGAAATTGCACGTATACCTACATTTTTTCTGAGCTTTAAAAACTTAGTCAACTTTCACAGAATTACCCCATATAATAATGCCATATCTAAGTACTGAGGATAAACAAACATAATAGGTAACCAGAGCAGTGTCTTGGTTAACTGTTTGATTATTTTCACGACAGATACAAATCAGTCTATTTTACATAGTATTTTATCTAAGTGTGATTTTCAAGTGCAATGTTTGTCGACCGTTATACCTAAGAATACACATTCGTTGACGTAGTGAGGCGAGAATCTACAGTTCATGTTCAGATTACATAGATGTGTGTGTGTATGGCCATGAAATAATACAATATTTGCGTTAGTCATTTTTATTTTGAGATTGTTTTGTTCTAGGCGATTGATATAATTTTCTAGGTTTGTATTATTATCTGTTTGAATTATCAATATGTGACGGCACGGTTGGCGCAGTGGTTAAGAGATTGACTGCTGCGCTTCGTGTCGTGATTTCCGCACGGAACAAATATTTGTATGATCTATGTATGTGTTTTTAAATGCACGATACAGGGATTATTCCTAGTGGGGAGGCAACGTTTTCTCAAAAGAAAAAAGAAAGAAACTTATGCAATCTTTATTGATCGAGTCAGGAAGGTCTGTGAAATGTATATAAGGAAAAGAAGTGGGGCTAGTATGCTCCCCTGTGGTGTACCGTAGTTATTTTATCTATAGCTAGATCTAAAAGTTTTCTGTAAAGATTGACAGGTTCCGGTTATTTCGACACATTGTTGCCGTTCTTCAAGGTAAATCAAGGTAAAAAATTAGCGCCAAATGCCATCTATTATAATCAATTCTATTTATGCTTCATCATCTTTTCGTGTCGATAGCTAATTTCAAATATAGGCCGGCCAAAAACATGGCCTGCTCGACTGCTCCTGGATTGGCCTCCATGAGATCCTCCGCATTACAGGAGACAGCAGTTAGGGCATAACAGCAGGTGATCCATTGTCTGTGTAGCGCAGGCACACTTATCATCCTCAGAAAACCCCCACCTCTTCTTTTGTGGCACCTGTCTACCACCTTGAGTCTATTGAGGGGCTTCCAGGCATGTCCTGAAGGCAGATACTTATGCTTTCGGCATTTGTTTAGTACTATATGTTATGCGGCCAGGACCAGCATTAGATAATCTCGCAAGTAGATGGTAGAGTAAGCAGCAAAAATATGTATCCCTTATTTACTAGGCAGGTATAACACGTATAATGTAACTAATTTACTTTTGACACACTTAGGGTCAATTCCCACTGAAAGAGCAGTGGCGCGGCGTGCAGCGGCCGTAAGAGCAACTGACTGAGCGCGGCGCCGCAAGGGGCAGTGCGGCGCTAGAAGGCTCGTGCAGCTTCGCGGCGCCGCGCTTCCCCTCCTTTGTCTTCAAACAACTATGAACTTTTATATCACGTAGATAAGATTCAAAATGATTTGTAATATTGTACCTCAAAAAGCCGCTGCCGGCCGCTGCTCGCTCAGTGTGAATTGACCCTTAATGATAAACTCAGATAATTTAACCTCTATTAATGATTTTATAGTTTTAGTAACTAATACTAAAACAAACAGCGGGCCCTAACAGGAAGAGACTGTGATAAAACTTAATGGAAACAGCTAGAGGCGGCCTTTGCCAAAAGGCACACTGAATTGAGAGATATACTGTAACATCATCCACAAAATAAAACAATTTAGAATAAAAGGCATTACTGTTATTATACGATTAATCTCACGTAAATAATACATTCGGAAATGCTTGAACATACCCATACTGTAAGTATTCATGGTGCGGCTAGGCAGAACGTAAACAAATTGTAAAAAGGGTATTTTTAAAGGTCACGATTGATGAGGTGAAAATATTTAATAAAAATTACTACTGCAGTAATACACTGTTAATTATATTTTAGAGCGATGTCTGCAGAACTTATACATAATCCTCAGACATATTTGAATTTGAATATCCTAAATGTCTGTAATCATTTTCTTAATATTAATAAATAGTTTACAAGTAAACATAATAAATGATAAACATAGCGTCACCCATATATAAAACAATAAAAAAAACGCAAACTTTAAATGCATTTTAATACTACCAAATTATAAAGTACAGGTATTGCAAACATTGAAAATTGATATGTGACGTTATATCATCGGGTTGTATCCGCCATATTTACTATCGAGCAACTTGCTGTTACGAGAGTGCTTCCAGATTATTATTTTATAACTAGCTGTGCCCGCGAATTCGTTCGCGTGGATGTAAAAAAAAAAAAAAAAACTTACCAATGTATTTTTTAGTGAGACCAAATGCACTTAACCCTATTTTTTTCTAAAATAAAAGAATTTTTCTAAAATAAAAGCAGCCTAAGTTACTCCTTATTACATCAGCTACCTGCCAATAAAAGTCTCGTCAAAATCGGTCCAGCCATTTCAGAGATTAGCCTATACAAACTGACAGACAGACAGACAGACAAAAATTGTAAAAAATGTTATTTTGGTGTATGTACCGTATATATTCATATGCATGTAGTAAAAAACGGTTATTTCAATATTACAAACAGACACTCCAATTTTATTTATATGTATAGATGTATAGATTATTTTCTTGTTTTCATTAAGTTCATTTTTTTACCTTAAGTTTTTAGGTATTTGTAGATTGCTTTGTTTTTGTTATATTGAAGATTTCGTGGAACGAGGAAAAACATGAGTGGACCCGCAGCCTAATTACCGATGTAGCGACAGGCGTAGATCGCGCGATAACTTCTGTCAAACGTCATTTTTGTGACATATAATGTATTGGCTGACAGTGAGATTGCTGTCGCGTGGCTATCGCGATGCTGTCGCTTTTTTACGTAATTAGGCCGCAGGACCAAGCAACGATTGCATTTTTATACTGAAAAAAAATCCTATCAAAGAAAAACACAGACAACACAACATAAGAATACACAGATAGATACACAAACGGGAACATTTACTAATTAAATAATAAAAAAACAGTGAGATAAAAGTTAGAGAATCATTGTTTTCTTTATTTAGTTACACTTTGTCTGAAGCCCAGGTGAAGAGGGTATAATTTGTAAATAATGTTACAAGTAATTGAAACAATCAAAGCGTTCTTCGACCAAATGTAAGAGTATTCCGGATCGGAAATATGGCCGAACATTATATGACAAGATTACGTGCCGCATCTCAACAAAATTATTATTTTCCTGTTATCGTGTTAGTTATTATACGTATGTATAATATAACTGCTTTGATAAAACGTTTCGATATCTACGCAGACATATTTGTTGGTGTATAGATATACATATTTTATAATATTTAAATGATCTCGGGTGGGCTGCACAGCATCATCCTCATACGTATGGTGTGCGCGCTCCAAGACACATACTGTATCATAACGCAAAATGTTTTCTAAAACTTTATTAATATGTCTCGTTGTGCATTTTGTATTCGATTATTCGTGTGAGTATTTTTATTTGGTGTTCGTACTTTGATTTATTAAATCTCATGTTATGAGAACATTTACGATTCGTGATTTTATTTTTGCAAAGCGATTAATTAATTACAAAAAATATAAATTCAGTAAAGCTAGATTAAACATTATTTAGACGAGTATAACTGGTGTTTAGAATTGGTTTTTAGTATGTAAATTAATTACCGGTTTTCCTTTTCTTAGATGGACAAAGGGACAAAAAGTTTTTCAGGAAGGACTATAGATATTTAGAAGCTTCTGAAAGTTTCTATAAGATCCACACGATAGTCAAGACTTGGTCGGAAGCCAAGAGGGTGTGTGCTCTGGAAGGGGCTAGCTTGTTCTACCCAGAAAACGATAATGAAGCTCACACAGTGTTGACTTTTTGGAACAGCACCCAGCCTTTTCGGTGGGTGTTCATCGGGATATCGGATTTGATTGCCAAAGGAGTTTTTGAGACTATTGATGGTAAGTTTTAGTAACTAACATTGTTTTTAAATTGGGAAGTTTATTTTTAAGAAATGATTTGTAAATTACGAATTTGAAGGTAAACAAATTATAATATTTCTTTCTTCTTTTTTGTCATATGCTGATATGAGTAATAACAAATTTAAATAATAGGTATTGTACGCAAGCATTCGAGTAAACTAAATAAAAAATTAAAAAAAACCTTGCCAAATTGAAATTAAATTTAATATAATAAGAAATGAGACAAAATATAATGACAAGTTCGGTGACCTCTCACGTCATTTATTCTATAAATCATAAGTAAAGATATTTTTTAACTGAGCGTTTTCCTTATGCCGTATCTAACAAGAAATTTAATTTCGAAGATCATACCAAGATATTTTTTACAGTGTATTTTGTATGAACAGCAATATTTTATTAGTTCTCTAAGCTAAATACAGCACCTATTTAATTCAATCTTGTACATCAATACCAATGAAGCTCACGCAATGGAGAACTAATTTAAAAAAATGTGTGTGTGTATTTATGTACGCACGTAAGAAGTTATACTTCTTGTTTTTTTTTTTCCACTGATATGAAACACGTGTTACATATCCTCAAATATTTCAATAACTACTTTGAATATAGCTATCAATTCCCAAGAAAATTTAAGAGACATTTACCAGTCAACTTCATGGTGTCGCTTATATCTGTCGATGTGCGCGCGCATCGTAAGAATTCACTCTCATCAAGCGCGCCAAAAGAAGTATAACTTCAAAAAACACCCTGCAACAACATTTCAATGACCCAATCATTCAACAAGAATGTTATGTTCTTGAATTTCTATTTCTAGGTACCCCCGTGAATGACGTGTACAACAACTGGGGCCCAGGGGAGCCGAACGACGCTGGCGGTGTAGAAGACTGCGTGATTCTGAGAAAGGACGGCACTCTCAACGATGACCGCTGCTTCAACAAGTACGCCTTCATTTGCAAAAAGAGTCTCCAATCCTTGGAATGGAACCAGAAATGCAACTTCCCTAATTTAGGTAGGTTATTTCTATATCTTTCACCTGGGTTAGACGGTAGGGCGTGTCGGTGTCTTACTTCGGCATTTGATGGTAAACTTCGGGAACTCCCCGAATCGCGAAAATGTTCATTTAAAGTAACTTTAAGTACAAACCGTCAATCTCATCTACGCCCGAAAGCTATGGGAATTCATCATCATCATCATCATCAGCCAGAAGACGTTCACTGCTGAACGAAGGCCTCCCCCAAGGGGGGTTTGCCATAATCCCCACGCTTGGCAGGCGGCTTGGGGATCGCAGTGGCTCACCGATTAGTGAGAGGACGCTGCTGCCCGTCCTCCGGTGTCTGGCCGCAGTTTTAAGACGTACCCGGGTCTGGGTATGGGAATTACTGACGAGGTTTTCCTTCCACAATTTTCTGTGGTCGTCTGATGATAAATTTCCGCCGACTATCTAAACCTTAGATATTGCGAATGCATTGCCGATCTATTTCTATTCTTCACCGGGAACAATAGGTAGGTACTGTAAGCTTATCTTTGTTAACAGTAGTCGACGGTGCACTCGGTGTGTTGACACGCCGATAACTAAGTTTGTTTACGATCATCAGTTGATTTGACGGGTGACATGTGCAGTATGATTAACAGTCTATTTATTTAATTTATATCATTACGTCTGGTAAAGTGTTTGAAACATCGACTTGTTCGTCATCTCGCGAACTTGAAACTCGCGCAAATCCGCGAGTTGGCACCTTCCGATTTTACCTATTTTTTTTGTCGTCAACTCGCGCACTCCTTAAAATCTGAGGTATTTATGTATAATCAACTACATAAACGTTTTAATAAATTATAATAAGTGACATTAACGTCACTAGAACAATAACGTCTTAACGGGTTTGCAACATGAATTAGAAAGAGACAGCGCTATGAAAGCAAGGGCTTGCGCACAAGCAACGTCATAAGAGACAGCATATATCATGCGTCATCGGCCGAGTACCCCCTTGGTTCATTCCGCATCGCTTAGATAGTCGGTACCGGCAAAGGCTAGTTTTTTTTTTAATTTTTTGACTTCTTCCCCTTTTTATATGACTGTACTTAATATGTGTGCGCGAGTTGACCACAACAAAAATAGGTAAAATCGGAAGGTGCCAACTCGCGGATTTGCGCTAGTTGCAAATTCGCGAGATGACGAACAAGTCGAAACATCGACTGCTACGGTACACGAAGCATATATTTGTATGATCTACACATAGTTGTTCCGGGTTTGGGTGTTTGTCCATGTGAATAAACGCACCCACGATACAGGAATTATTCCCAGTGTGGGGCAAAGGAATAAAAAAAAGGTTTCCTAACTTGCAAGATTAAATACCTAAGGTCAGTGGCCGATGACCGTCAGCCAGTGTGTTCAGTGTCAGTGGCTTACTGACCATGTTACTAACTAAGAAAACTGAGGTCTTTATTCCTCTAAGAACTACGACATGCTGAGATGATTTAGAACTCATTTGTTAAGAGTGCATTCACCACCACCATAGTACCTAGTACCTACCTACCTACCTATAGTTTAAGAATGTAATTAGACAGACTCACTAAAACAAGCTTGCTTTACATATTTTTTTCTGTCGTAGTGTCGTATTAGCCTGTTGCGTTGAGCATTTTCGCGACGCACGTAAAGCTCCTAGTCGGCATGATTTTTTCCGATATCTTCAACAATCAGCCAATTTACTCAAAACTTTGATAAAGACTAATATGATTCGGGGAACACCTTACTTGACCCAGGGCCTCCAAACTTTTAAATCCGGCCCTAGTTCACAACAGACGTACGACAATTTAGTCTTGTAAAAGTTTAGTTGGAAGTAAACTTTTATTGATGCACCAAGATTTTGAGAGTTTTGACACGATTCTTTTCCTTGATACCGCTTAAATTGTAAAGTTAACTGACGTTGGGTTTTTACTCAAGATGAACTCTACGACTAGGCCTTGTTCTCTATAAATTCTTTCTAATTTTTGGGCTGGTTTGAAGAAGTATATAATGAAATAGGTACCTTATTTGACATAAAGATGGGTGGAGACAGCGTACCAAATTATTATTTTGGTATTATTGAGTAGTTATTACACATTCTGATATTATAAAATTAACATAAAAGAGAATGCTTTCGTCTACCACCTATAATGTAATGTTTGATCTGCTACATAAAAATTATCGAAGGTCAATGAAACTGCATGTGCATTTTATTTTATATAAAGAAAGTTAGCAGGAGCTATCTGGTGCTTTATATTTACAAAGATAACGCGTCCCGTTAACCTAACACGACCTAAGAACCTTAAGATGTTTATGTATTTACAAGAAACAACAATGAGAATAACGGAATCATTTTAATTTACCGCCATTGTTGACGTTTTTATGCAAAACACTCCAACTACCAATTCATTTCGTTCAAACGAATTAAATAAAAGCTTAAAAAAATTTCATTTAAAACTGGTTTGGCCTGATTTGCAAGAACTTTTGAATGTGGCCCCGCATCTTTTTGCATATCATTATGATATTTTCATCAATGACGATAACTGTTTTGTGTTTTTGGTTACATTATACATTACGGTATATTTATACCACTTCAAAACAAATTGTTGAAGGTTGCTAAAGTTATTTCAAATTTAGAGAGTTCGAACACAAAGTGTTAGTAGGTTTTTTATCTGAGACTATTACAATCGATAATTATTTTATTTTTTTTCTAGTCGGCCAGTTGGCCTGGCACAAATGTTTTGACGTCTTGTAAACTAAACGTATCGTTGACGTAACCTAATTGAGTTGAAAATACTCGTTTCGCATATTTTCTAACTTGAATACTTTATTAATATATTGTATGATACCAATTGTGTTTGTCGCATGTAAAATATATATTATAAGATGCTTTTTATCAAAATTTACTTACATTAACTGTAGGTTACGTTACTTTACGCAAAATCAGTCACTGTGATTTTTTTTAAAGGCCGATCTCAGTGATTTTCTCACTTTGAAGTGATTTATCGCCCAAGTCTAATCTCGTGTATCCATGTTTCGGATGGTGGTCTAGGATATATGAGAAAGGTACTGGTATCCGAATCTTTAATCCACGTTCGTAATCCTCGTACGGCTCTTCATTGCATGATTTGCAAGGAATCAACAGTGCTAGCTATCGATGAAGCAAGTGTTGGGGATGACAAATTTAAACATAAAAAAGTGTGGAAAGAAAGAGTCCTGACCGTCCTAGGTAATCAGCCATATTACAGACCTTGCTGACTAACAAACCATGTGACAAATGTCAACACGGCAGAAGACTGGAATAAGTAATTAATCGTTAATATTTCTCTTAAAATTTTCGTGACTTGATTTCAGATTACAAATTCCACGAAGAACTTGGCAGATGCTACAAGTTCCATTTGACTCCTTTGAACTGGACTGACGCGTACGTAGTGTGCAGTGCGGAGCAGTCGTACTTAGCTGTCATCAATAGTCAGCTGGAAGCTGATTACCTTGTGACGTTAACAGACACTTCACCGAAAGACAAAGTCAAAGGAAACTATATGTCAGGAGCAGTTCATTTGGGCTTCCATGACAGAGCCAATGAGGGTTGGCAGACAGTTAGAGGTGAGTACTGAGCTTTGTTATCGACAAAATACAATTGTTTTTATGTCAAACTGGCGACTCGCAGCCTAATTACCGATGTAGCGACAGGCGTAGATCGCGCGATAACTTCTGTCAAACGTCATTTATGTGACATATAATGTATTGGCTGACAGTGAAATTGCTGTCGCGTGGCTATAGCGTTGCTGTCGCTTTTTTACGTAATTAGGCTGCCGCCCCGGTTTAGCACGGATGCAATTTCATTTTTTTTACTGAGATTTTTATAATAATATCCCATCCAAATTTCTGACGGTTTCGGTGGATTTTCTAAAAAAACTTCTTTCATACATACCTTGTCCTGAACTATAAGACTAAGACAAAAAAATCTGCCGAATCCGTCGAGCCGTTTGCAAGTGATGGTATTTAATACATGCGACAACTGATTTTTATTTTTATTGAAAAATAAAGCTATTACAGACACTTTTAAAACGTTAATAGGACTAGTTGCACAACTTAAGCTATAATTGGGTTTTCAGTCCAACATCCACATAGATCGCTGGTCTGTATGTTGTCCGCTAATAGGTGTGAACCAAACATATTTACGAAAGCGTGGATAAGTTGGTATCGGGACACAAACACACCTGTTTCTTCTGTCTGCTTATCAAAGAGTCATCGGTAATGGCTATCGAATACTTCTCTTCTATCGAGACGCCACGAGCTAACACGCATAGAATCGCGCATAGTGGAAAGATTAGTCAGTCAGCAATACTGGTATCTGTAATACTGGACCTGCCTTTCCTAAACATCGAATACATGATGTTCAGCTGTTATGAGAGTCATAATATAAGATAGCTTCAGGCCTATATTTTCGGAGGGGCTAGGCAAAGTTGTTCTATTGTATACCCATACGGACGAGCCTATTTGCCATGTACTGGGGACAATTCCAGAGTTATTGAGTCCTGTAAAGAAAAACCCAACAACACTTTACCCGACTCGGAAATCGAACCCACCTCACACTTAGCAGTCGTGCTTGCGACCCTTAGACCAATGAGGTAGTCTATTTAGAGAAAAAACTTTGCTTAACTTTTAACCCATCAAGTGATGAAAATGACAATGAAAAATCTATCGTGTCTCAATGCCGGGCGCCGCGCGTGACTTTATTAATTAATTATGATTTACAGGTACAACATTAGATGACAGTGGGTACACAGCGTGGGGTAACGGCCAGCCGGACGGAGATGACCGCGAGAAGTGCGGCTCCATGTTCTACAACGGACATCTGAACGACATTGGCTGTGAAATTAGATGCTTCTTCATCTGTGAACACGAAGTCGATGTACTGAGCTCGCTCTTTGACGACAGGTTCGGCGATGTTACGGTATCATAGATACCTATTATAAAATAATACATATCGACTGTAAACTGGCAACTAGCACTATCTCATTTTTGACAACATTACAGGATTAAGAAGAAACTATCCACCGTGTTGTGCATACAACGCGGTTGATGTTAGTACAAATTGAATGAATTCGATTTTGGCGTCTAATTTTGTTTGAAGTAAAATATGCTTTGTGCAGCGCTACCGGGTATGAAATAGTTTAGAATGGTATAACCAAGTAAAATCCTCATAAAATCGAGATAGGACATGTTGCCAGTTCACAGTCGATATATATTATAATTAACGGTACGGTTGGCGCAGTAGTTGATAGATCGACCGCTGCGCTACGGATCGCGTGTTCGATTCCCGCACGGAACAAATATTTGTATGATCTACAGATAGTTGTTTTGGGTTTGGGTGTATGTCCATGTGAATATTTGTGTTTGTAAACGCACCCACGACAGGAATTATTCCTAGTGTGGGGCAATGTTGTTTAAAAGAAAGAAAAAATATGTTTATTTATTTGTAAGAGTTAATCAAAGTAAATGAACAAAATAAATCTTTCGCTTTATTTGCGTATAAAATCTCGAATAATACAGAATGTGGCAACGCTGCCATTCTTCCGCATCTTTAATCTGGTAAGTAGTTAGTTTTTTTTGTTTTTTTTATTGGCAACTCAGCCGATGCCGACTATTCTGCCAGTGTCAAAGTAGTTAGTTAGATTAAATTGTACCGAAGTAATCCTAAATGTCAAATCAATGTCGCTCGCAACCATAGATTTAGAGTAAGCGGAATCCTAGGTCTATGCTCGCAACTGACGTAATAGAACAAAATTAAAAATAAAATATTTGCAACGGCTACAGAGGTAGATATACTCTTTGACAAACTCTTTGAAAAGTGATTCCACATTACTGAGGAACAATACTTAGAACATTACTCTTTTCAAAGAGTCAGGGTTCTCCTCATCACATATTTTGCGCTAATTCAAAATAATATTTGTACTTAACTGTGGTATTATTTAACAGCCAAAAATGAATAATTTCGCGGAAACCTGGTGACTTTTCTACGGAACCCACTCTAGGAATCGCTGCGTTAGAGAATCGGAAGACGTGTCATTTCGATCAATCAGAAATAAGAAACCTCCAATAGAAACTCGTAATGAGTAGAAAGTAACAGAACGGTCTTCATCAACCTCCAGCAGGAGTACGTAAGTCAGTTTATTTCCATTATTTTGAACCTATCCGCCTGCTTCAGAGATTTAGTCAAAATATTTCTTCGTTTACTGTTTCATTGTTCGAGTGGTCACAAGCACGACTGCTGAGCGTTCCTGGGTTCGATTCCCGGGTCGGGCAAATTGTTATTGGGTTTTTATGGAAATTCTCAGTAGTTATGATAATCTGGGATTTGAATTACCTCCTTATACGTATGTATATTAGAAATCAATCAAAAATTAATATAAATACGAGTAACTAGCAGTGGCCCGCTACTTTGTCTGCCGGTATTTATTTATCTAATTAGTGTTTTGCTAAAAAAATATGCCAATATCCTTCACCAGGACCCAGACTAACGTTTTGTAAAATTACACAACGATCGGTTTAGTAGATTAGTGGTAATGAGGTAACAGACAGACAAACAGTGTTACTTTCGCATTTATAATTGTGTGGATTATGATTAAGTTTCTTTGTTTGTTTTCAAGTACCAAAATAAATTGCTTAAATTACACTCTGGTTCAGTGGTTCGCCGAACGAAGCGGCCAGTAAGCAATGTTTTACAGGGGCCACTTGACAACCATCACCTGTGACACCGAAAGCTACTTCATCTTGGAACATGAACTTAATTACTGCGAGCCAATGTGGTAGCATAGGTATATAATACAATAAATCCTTCATATGCTCGGTAATACACAATATATAGTATTTTTCACTACAGTGGCAATGTGGAGTACACATAGTTCTTTTTTAAGTGTTTGAAGTTATACTTCTTTTGGCGCGCTTGATGAGAGTGAACTCTTACGATGCGCGCGCACAACGACAGATAAAAGCGACACCATGAAGTTGGCTGGTAAATGTCTCTTAATTTTTCTTAGGAATTGATAGCTATATTCAAGGTAGTTATTGAAATATTTGTGCATCTGTAACACGTGTTTCATATCAGTGGAAATAAAAAAATAAATAAGAAGTGTAACTTCTTACGTGCGTACATAAGTACACACACACATTATTTTATTTAGGTACTTTTTAAAATAAAATCATGATTTTGAATATAATTTAATACGTATATTTGGTACAAGTATTTATACAAAAAAATATCATATACAAAATAGAATAAAATAATATATGTACTTACTTCATTAAAATAATATTCAAATTCTCAATTATCTATTGAGCATACCAATTAGCTTGGAAAAATATATAAGTAATAATATATTCTGTTAGACAGATAAAATAAAATAAAACATTATCAAAATTTCAGCAGTCTAGTGCAGTACATTAAACTAATTATTTCAATACACCAAATGATGGAAAGGAATTTAGAAATACTGTTATAAAAATAAGTTTTCATAGATCGTACATCACTTCTATAAAAATAGCACCTAATCCAACATTACAATATTCAATTAACTATTGTGAATTCATGCATCCCTGAACACCGCCTTACCGACTAAGGGTAGGTACCGCACTGCGGGCCCCCCGTACGACAGTAATTGGCGTGCTGTCTCGAAATACGACACAATCCAGTACAGGAGTACCAGGTAGAACACGAGGGAAACCAGGCGATCCAAGATGTACAGGCTGAAACGAAAAAAGAAATCGTCACTGGTAAATAATGATGTAAGCTCTTGCAGTAGTAACTCAAATTATGCAAGTGCAGTGGCTTGCACAAGTGTACTTTGAGCGTGCGTGACCCGTTTGTACAGATTTTATGCATGTACATATATTTGTCACGTGCATTGCAGATTATCTTTGTTTGTATACATTTTAATCGATATTAAAATCTCCCCCCATATCTGGCAATCGGATGGCCGATTGATTTCCCAACAAAGTAAAGGCTGATTACGCATGAATGCTTGCGGTGAGGATTGATCATGAGCTTTACGACTTGAGGGTCATAGTCTTTTGTTACATAAATACTCTAAATTAAACTTACATATGATTTTGCAGTCTAGCTTTAGGCAGATTCTCTAACTTCTCCTTCAAGCAGTAGAGTTTCCCGCCAATCATGCAGCTCTCTATGTAGGGCTCGTCCTCGATGATGGTCAGGTCCATGGGGAAGGTCTCTTTATCCACCGGGTTTAGGAGGCCTACCAAGGACTTGAAGTTGTTGGTGTCAAACCACCACTCCCGGGTCGTGAAGTATTGGAGGACTTCCAGACCAACTGTTATGCGGTTTTGGATGCGTACCATGCTGGAATTAACAAAGAAGTTTTTGTTCTATGTTAGAGCAAGGTAAAGAAACTAGTGGGTAAACTAACATCGCCAAGTTTGAAAAGTAGCTGTACTAGCTAAAGTTTGACTATGGTGTTGCTTGGCGGTCCGATTTCAGTTAAGAATGCAGGCCCTTTCAGTGCAGGAAAATCTTAGTTCGTAAATGCATCTTTGACTTTTCAAATTCATGTGGGGTGAGAATTTGATTATCTATTGCGTTAATGGTGAGGGAAACATCGTGAGGAAACCTGCACACCTGGGAAGGCTCCATAAAGTTCTCTATGGGACTACACTCATAGGAAGACATTGAAATGAGAATTACCTTGATGTACACTCTGTAGATATTTATCAAGAACATGTCAAGTTACAATGTACAAAGGTATTTTCCTCTATATAACATCTGGTACCTATAGGTACTATACAAACAGGTAATTTGATTGTCATTGTTGCCTCTCATACGTTTAAAAGTTAATGGCTTTGACTCTTGTAAAGCAAGGCATAGTGTGTTATTTAATTACACTGATTTATATTATGTAATGCTCAGTACTTATTAACTACAGAAATATAGGAAAGTTCACACATTCACACGACACTATTTTGTCTTTATTCTATTTGAAATAAGCACTTTTTGTGTTTATAGGTATAGGAATATTTTACCTAACACCTAATTGCTATTATATGCACATAATAATACACAAAAATAATAAAAAAGCTACTTACTGCTTTTAGGCTAACAAAATCTCAACTTAAATCAGTGAAGCACACTAAAGTACCAGAACTTTGGACAAGCGAGTTGGTGACAAAAGGATGCATCCTCTTGTATAAAAACTATATAAAAAAATCCTTGAAGTACTCACAATCGCTTCTGCCTGAACAAAAACAGAAGGAAATCGATGAAGTAAGCCGGAATGATGTGATAGAAGAACACACACAGGTCGTGTATGAACTTGTTGTGTCTAATGTTGCCGTCGGGGTACCACAGCGGGCCCTCGAAGGGAAACTTGCGCACGGTGGCCTTGCCGATGTCCAGAACTTGCTTCCACGTCGTGTTGCGATTGTCACCCGTCGTTATGTTGTATACAGGGATTTCGGGCTGTCTGAAATGGGTTTAAGGAAAGGTAATGAGAGATACACCCCTTACATACAACTCTCTGACTTAAATACTTCAGAGCAGGGGATTTGTGACTAAAAATAAAGTTTTTTTTTACTGAAAGAACAAGACTACAGTGTATTAATGGTAGACTAGTATATGTACATTAATGCCTTGTAGTCTTCAAGTGATCAATTATCATTCACTCTGTATATTAACATAGACAATCCAAAATAGGTACTACAATATCTTTGTTTTTTCTGGGGTTTATTGCTGGGCGATAACGTCGCCCTATACAATCAACAGTCTAAGTCTAAGGCACAATATAAGAATTAGTGCTCCTTAAAAATAAACCTTATTTGTACAACACCTTAGTTCGATCCGATAAAGGACGAGCTAGAATTGTATCACGTCGGATTTCATTCTTCCAAGGAAACTATTTTTCAAAAGTTCATTCCGTAAATCTTAATATAGTAATGTCTTCATGACCAAATTTCGGTCACGGTGGCCAATCTCACCGGAAATTAGCCAACTTCGCAGGAGATATTATAGAGCACAAGTGTGTGCGCAAACACAGGTGCTCTCTCTGTTCCCTCACTCTCATAGTCCGATGGGACGGCAAACCGACACTACCGGAGAGAGATCAGGCGCAGGACCAAAGGCTTTACGTACTACACATACATCTTCATATACGTATTATGTTGATATACCTCTGAGTATCCTTGCCAGTCTTGTACGCGATGATGATAATGCTGTTGATGGCTATGTCAACAGGGATGACCTCTGCGTGGTAGTGTCCATAGCAGTGCATGGAGCGGATGACGCCCTTGCCGGCGCCGACCATGAGGCCGATAGGCCCGTTCAGGTTGTCCACCCAGCCTGGAGTGGGCTCCTTGTATGATGGAGTTACTGGAATGTAAGTGCAGTTTATGATAAAGATATGATCTTAAAAATTATCAGATTTTCCTTATGTGTTTGTAATGTTTCTTACAGAAGATCTGTTAAAAAGAGGTGATGTTTAACTGCAAAACGTCGAATTTACCGTCACCCGCTTCCCACAAACACACAGTTTATATGTTATTAAATGTAAAAAAAAAAAACAAGAAACGGATTTACTTACAGTGACTGCCTCCGCTAACTCGGACACAACCAATGTTTTCGTATTATGAGGTAACAGTGTACACTTAAGTGCATACTGGTTTATGTCTCTCTATGAAATTCCTCAGTCATATTCTTTGGACACATATCTATAGGAAAAAGTTTCTTTTTTGTGTTACAATATCAATAATTTGTCACTATTTCCTCACCTATGCTAGGTCGGACAACCACTGCAGGTAGTTGTGGGTAGCTCTCCCTGACGAGAGCCTCAGCCAGTCTCTTGGAGTAGGTGTAGGAGTTGGGGTGCTTCTGGTAGATGGACTTGGATAGAATCTCTAGCTGTTGCTCCGTCAGCCAGCTAGCAGCGCGCAGCACCTCGTGGGGGTCCGTCGGGGGATCGAACACCTGGCGAGTTTGAAAGAATTTACTAGGAAGTCAGGCAAAAAAAAAAAGTATACAACTATACATATTTACACATTAAACAAATTAAAAATGTTAAATTATAATATATATAAAACAGTACGCGTAAAAATACACCGCATCGCTGTCAACCGGTAGTGTGCCCAGAAGACTGGAAGTAGTACTTTACTTGAGTATTTGGATTTTTAGTTTGTAGGTACATCAAAATATAAGCAATTCTAACTATTTACATTTTTGATATATCATAATGCGAGAGTAATGAGAAGAGAAACCAAATTTAATTAATTTATTATTTTTTCTGATGTACAAATAAATATAATCACTTGCCTTCTCAGCCATTCTCTCGTAGTCAGGGTAGCAGAAAGCTGTAGACAAGTGTATGAAGGAGACGAGCTTCTTCATCTTCTTTGCCATGTCGAGGACTCTCAGGGTGCCCTTGGTGTTCATCTCCAGACCTTCCTTCAGCGGCGCCTCTAACCGCAAGCTGGCCGCAAAATGGAACACTATGGATACCTTAAAAAATTATAAGTGAAATTTTGGTAAACGTAGGTACGTAGGTGAAAAGTTTAGCAGGCAATCAGGTCGGTAATTGCGAAAATAAGAGAATATATTTAATAAGATTTTTTTCATCATCTGGACAGTTCATGTATACATGCAGACAAGTGATACACAAGTGGTTTCTAATAACTAATGCTTTTCATAGCAAAACGAGTGTTAGGCTCCGTCTTGGGAACGCAAGTTGCTTCTTTGAAAACACTATCGATAGGGGTCATAGTCTGATAAAATGATCTTGTCAATGTATCTTTCCTATAGAGAGTTTAGATGGACCGAATTATTTCAATACGACACGATTCTGCACCATCAATGGGTGTATGCAGTGGCGTGCGGTTCATAAAGTCAAAAAGACAATGCCTACCCTACATAACTCAGATAAATATTTATTATAAGATATTTGAGGTGGCAAATCACATACATCATTATTTAATCGACAAGACAACGAACCAAAACCAACACGCAGTAAGGATTTTTGGTAAGTAAGCTTTTAACATTTTCTGCCTTCCCTGTCTAAGAACTCTGTGCACGCCGCTGGGTGTATGCAGTACTTAATATAATCTTTTTTAATATTTAAGTATTTAAAATATTTATAATAATGTAAAATATTTACAGGCGGAAATACAGACTTATTAAAATATATATATACAAGCTAAAATATATAAATAAAAGTACAAACTGTTAAAAACGGGGAGGGGAAGAAATCATAGGGCATCGTAAAATTCGTCCAAATCGCTGTCAACGGGAAAAGTGCCCAGAACGCTGGCGGCATTGCCACGTTGTATGGCAATGCTGATTCTCTGAGGGAAGTAGAGGCCAGCCCTCTTGTCACGTGAAGAGTCGACTAACCGTTTGCTGATTTCACTTTTCCCGTTGACAGCGATGTGGACGAATTTTACAATGCCCTATGATTTCTTCCCCTCCCCGTTTTTAACAGTTTGTACTTTTATTTATATATTTTTAGCTTGTATATAATTATATATTTTAATAAGCCTGTATTTCCACCTTTACTTAATATTACGTAACTTTACACCGTAAAAGAAAATGATTACATGTAACGAACTGGGTAATTGTAACTCTTACCAACACTCGGGTCATCGTGTCAGAACACTATAGGTACCTACTCAATTATGTATTTTATATCAGATGATTATGATACTCTTACAGCTATGTATATATCAATAACGATTGTTTTCACGATTATCATTCTATAACAATCGTATTAAAATAAGTTTACTGTTACAAAACTTCATTTTGGTGTGTTTTTAATTACTTAAAAAATGATGTAAGCTAGCATTGTTATTTGAGCTGGCCATTATTAGGTCCAATCAAATTATCGACCTAACCGGAATGTTAATTATTAATCACATAATTATGAATATATGGAACATGTGAAAGAATTAAACGCATCAACGCGACGCTCAGGGGGGCAATTTTATAAATTTTAATAATTTCTTTCTCTGTATGTTTTCACCAAAATCTCAACTACGTCCAATCACTTTTGCATTTCGTGAGTAAAGTTAAAATATCTATAATGTGATATTACCAGAAGTAGTGAGAATTGCCCCCCCTCTTAAAAAATAGATTTTTTCTATGTAGTAGAATGTTCTCTTATCACCTACAGCCACACTTAAAGAACCTGGTACCCTCCTCTTAACGGGTACAAAATCTATTAATCAATAACATAATACATAACATAGCATCTTCCCAAAAAGTTAGGTAGAGGTGTACCATTGTGCAAATGTGGAACCAAATTACGTAGATTAGAAAAAAATAAATAGGGGCGAGCCTATTGCCATAAACGGAGCACAGTTCCCAACTTCGTGCTGCTACTGATGATGCACATTGCCCTGTCGCGCTTGCGATCTCTAGACCAATGAAGCATCAATCTTCACAAAACTTTACAAAAAATATTTTGAGGTCTTCTGTCTACCGCCACATAAAAAGTGGTGACATAATTCCCATGTCACAAGCAACTATTACATCACCTACTTTAGATAATGAGTTGTAAGGCGCAGGTTATATAAATTATATAACAGTTGGCTGAATCATAGAATTATCAATGAGTTCGGTGTCATGACGGCATTGATTAACAGTATATAAGTGCTTCATATCAGTGTCATCTTCCGTCGTGTCGGCACGAGATGGCACATGCGTATCGCTTCGCTTACGCAGTGGAAAGATTAGCCAGTCAGCGATGGTGGTATCGAGGTTGACTGCCCAGGTTGCGCCAGACGAACTCGGGTTTCGTCATTCGTAGAGGCTCTTTCGTTGGACCCTATTTAATTAAGTAATGATTACGTACCTATATTAAGTGTTCACTATCTAGATATTAAAATTTAGAGAATTTAGGTTGAATATGCTTAGTGAAATTCGTCAGTGACATGACGACATGACGACTAATACAATGGCTGTATTGTGAATCATTAATTCAACCAGGCTATGAATGCTGTTTTTGATAACATTATGAATGTTTTATTATTTTAACGAATAAGGTGCTAATTAACGCAATTTCGCGAGCTAAGAAAATTCTTTACTTGCTTTGGTGGTTTTGTTTTTAACTGCTCCATTGGACTAGTGGTTGGAGAACAACGAACAAGCATGAGAGCTTGAATTAAATTCTGAAGTCAGGGCAAAATGTTTTAGTATTGTTGTTTAAGTAGGCACCTACAACACTGCCTTATCTTCCGGGAAATGACAGTCTCGATAGAAATCTAGGGAAATAGATGATGAGAATTCAACTCGTATTAATATCATGAAAACTCGATGACCGACGTAAATATTGTGCTTTAGAAAAACTTCAACAGCCATAAATATCGATATGTAATACAGTACTCAGTATCTACAATCATAAAGATGTTTGTTAAAGCAACACTTATGGTACTTGCAAAAAGATGATAGTCGCAATTCCGTGGACAGGTTTCACCACGAGAATCAAGAGTGATTTAAACACGAGGTGGCACTTTCCTTTACGTTGTAAACAGCTTTCACTGTGTTTGCACATACTGGTTTTATGTGCAAGGGTATTAAAGCTCAAGCTGGATAAACAAGTGCTATTCAATTGTTTATTGCGGAGGCTAGTTTAACGTCGGTTTATAAATGTGTTTGTGCAAACGAAATGGACCTTGAACTGTGGCCAACGATGACCTTTGTGTACCCAGCGGAGGCCGTAGACGACATTGTATGGGAGGAGGCGAAATAGCATGACGTGAAAACACATAGATAACTAGTTATTTGAAGTGTTAACCACCTTTATTTTTGACTAGCTCTTGCCCGCGATTTTGTACACATGGAATTTAGAATCTGATATTTTCCTGCGGTAAAATGGAGCCGATATTTTAAGTTAGACATCTAGCAATAAATCGATGAAAACTACATTCAATTCCATCCAGTAGTTTTTGTGTGATACATGTAAAAATATGCAGACAGACAGACGGACAAAAATTCTGAAAACTGTTATAAATACCCCATATTAGTTCTTCTCCAATATCTATAATGTACAGACATGGGCCTGTTATAATTTTATTACATGTATAGATAACACGTTGTTAGAGTTGATTTTACCTGCCTCTTGTATCAATGAGCCTAAGAGTTCAGTGAACCACTTGAAGCTTGATAATATTATCAATACCAGTAAGCTTTACACGCTCTATTGCGACATGTGTTACTGGTTTTTCAGTTAATTAATAGGGATGACATGAAGCTGAAAATGCCAAAAAGTTAGCAAACGTTTAGTGCTGTTATTACGTGTTTTAGGTCTCTTGCAATATTTAAATTTATTTAGAAAACGAGGACAGCCACACTTCTTGATCACCTGATGGAAAGCGATCACGGGCAACCACGAATATTCACACAGAAGTCGCTGATGCGTTCCTGTTATTTACTGTCTAACTTCTTTCTTCACTGCTTCATTTGTCTAATGACCTGAAGCGCGGTTGCTGCGAATAAGATCCTAGGTTCCATTCTCAGATCGGACTGTGTTAATAGAGTTTCCTGAAATTCTCAGTAACAGCTCAAGTGTGAAATCATACCTAGTGGATGGCAATAGGCTTGGCTCTTACGTAAAACAACATGTTAACAGGTCTTTGCGTATCTTTTTGATGGATGAGTGTAACCAAGTTAGTATTATAATAATATTTTCATAGAGGTACCTCATTATATAAGTCTTCCAGGTGTACTTTATCTATGCCCAGCTCGTCGTACATGATGTCGCCGGTAACCGGGATCAGCTTCTTCATCACATGAGGCTTCTCCTCTCTTATTCGCTTGAACAGCTGAAATAGACGATTAATATAAGGTACTTATTGTTCTATACTTAAAGGGCATTGATGTACCTACAAATTTATGAGAATCTCTGATAATGGTCTAAAGTTTCCTCCGGGAAATAGCCAGCAACGTCAAGCGACTGCTGGCATTTCTCGAAGAACTGGGGTGGATCGAATAAACTGACATTATTCCCACCCCGACGCAAAAAATGCGCTTAAGCGTGTATTTGCGGAAACCAGCCCGTTTATACCTATACCTATACCTAATGGTCTAAAGCTGTGTCTCGTTGAGACATCGCGCGTAGTCGGTAGAAATCGAACGTTCTCGCCAAACTTCGTCCTACTTCGTTATTGTATTATTTTAAGATGTAATGTCGCTCGGTTTCCAGCAACGCCTCGGAAAGCGGAAGTCCTCTAGTGATTGTATACACAGCTTTATTTTATCTACTCAAATAACACGTAACCCTCAGAATTCGTTTGAAAAATTACTTCTGCTCGATTACCCACGTAATAAAGGACGCTAATTCTATCATTAATAACATTGCAACACTCACAGGTAGTTTCCACATTTCTTCGATGCGTGTCTCCGGTGACTTGCCGCGTTTTGACCGCACCAATGCGTACACGCAACCCAAGTCTGGCACGCTGTACAGCAACTTTTCTATCAGCACCTTGCCCATTAATCCTAGGGCACCAGTCACCAGGACCTTCCGACCTTTGTACCATTCGTTTATTTCTGAAGTCATTTTGGTTGCTAGAAAATTAAAACAATATTCATGTTTAGTTACTTAATAAAAGTTTTAATTATCTGAAAGTTGAATATATAAAAAAAAAACAGAATTTTAAAGATCATACTCCCGACAATACTTTACTTGTGTTGTAATTAAAATTAAATGTTACATATAGATAGATACAGATAGATAGATAGCTGATATTCTATAAAGTACAACGCTAAGTTATTTCTTCCAGTCAATGCATGGAATGAATCACGGAAGAAATTGTATAATCCATTGATTTCCTTAGTCTTCCTCGCAAGAGAGAGACGTGTATGTGACTGATGAGACGTATTTCTGCTACTGAAATATCATCTTTATAGCTAAGACACCACATTTTCACCTTTTATCTTGTAAATGATATTTATATCGATGAATAAAACGATTTATAAAAGAAAGTGTTTGTGAATAATTAATAATAATAAATTGTATGGTAAAATAATGATAATTCTAAATTGAAAAGAGCATTTCTTTTATTTGTGCAAGTATTTTACTGACACCAATGCAAACTATTTGATAAATACTTTTTGCTCATTTGATAAAATTCTTCGGCCATAAAAAATCTAAAGATGTCATCATTTGTCGTTCAGTGTTTCGGAGTGTATTACAAAAAAAATACCGACACGACTGGTACCAGTTGAAATCGTGAGAACTGTTTTAAATGCTTAATAAAATAAGGTACAGTGGCTAATTATTGTGAAAGTAAACCGTGTTAAACTTTTTTTGCCCAAATCAGTTTTGACACTCGCATTCAGCAGAAAAATGTCCGGTGAGTTCTTTCCTCATTTTTTCAGTTTTACGTAATAGCATGAAGTATTACTGTATTAATAACATGGAATGTATTATTCTGAAATAAACGATTTAATAATAATAATAAAGCTACGTTACGTTTACGCAAACATTTCGTACCCATTTTAGTTGTAAAATTATAGATATTCACGTATGGATCATTGTAAGATACCTGTGCTATTTGAAGTCTTAGTTGATGAGAGCACTGACTACCTATTAACACCATAATACATTTATCATAATGTGTGTACAATAAACCTACGGGGCAATTTTTGTGCGTTTCGACACCAAGTTTTTCAAATTCAAATTCTTTATTTGCATTAATGTGTATAGTATAATATATGTGACATTTTATAAGTAGGCTGGTACTTATATGTATACATGAAACCTTAAACTCTTTATTAGAGACTAGCTCTTCCCCGCGACTTGCGGCGTGTCCAATTTTTCAGGCAACTTTTCCAATTTTTCTTTCCCTAATAACTTGTAACTATTATTCTTTAGTTGGCTGTTACGAACATTTTCAAAACAAAAATACCATATCGGTCCCAGCTGTTCTCAAGTGATGCGCTTACCAATGAACAGCATTTAATTTTTATTTTGATGGTTATATATACGGTATAAGCTTTCCATTTATAAAATAATTCACTAAAATCTTGACTGCGCACAGCTTTAGTTGCATGTCGCGCTTAAAAAGATAAATGCGAGCGATATCGATAGTGATAATTTTCCGATATATCTTGATCTCTAATCACTCGAGAATTACCCTCCTGATCTGCTTATACTTACTATCTCGTATGCAATGATGGAATCTATGGTACAATAGCTTTAACTCTCTGTTAGGCCTCGTAGAGTACCTATTTCGATGTTTATTGCCTTTAAATCACATGGTGCAAACACAAGTGGTATCTCGTTACTGCAACTTATGTGGTTAACGAAACAGCTTTCTAGAGACCGCATGCAACGTTGTGTAAATCATGTTTTTCTAACAGTTTAACAGGGGCCAATGTAACACGACACCCACTAATTAAGCTTTCGTTTAGCACCTACGATAGATGCAGCATATGTTAATGTTGCATTCTATGTTTCTTCTAGATCTGTCTCGTTTACCAAATCAGAGTGTAAATTAAAATTTTCTCACCCTGTAATTCTTCATTGCTGAACGTAGGTACCTTCTCTATTGTGACTGATAATTGTAAATTATTGCATTTATGCAATACTAGCTTCCGCTCGCTGCTTCGCCGGCGTGGTTTACGAACCCGTACATTTTTCTGGGATAAAAAGTAGCCTATGTGCTATTACTATAATCTATCTTTGTGCCAAATTTCATCCAGATCCGTTCAGCCGTTCTGGCGTGAAAGAGTAACAAAGATCCATCCATCCATCCATCCATCCTCACAAACTTTCATATTTATAATATTATTATAGTAGGATACACAACATTTATTTTTTGTAGTTTTACTAAGGTTTACTAAACACCAAGTTTAGTAAATCTCTGGACACATGTCGAAATAAGTTCCGGGGTTACTAATTCGGAGAAACTTACGACAAACCTGTGTTACGTCAGTTTTTCAACTTAGCGAGAAAACAATTTTATTGTATAAGTACCTATATTATTAACTAGCGACCCGCTCCGGCTTCGCACGGGTACAATTTACTAATGAACAAAATCAAAAATTTCATACAGAAATACCATTCAAATTTCCGACATTTCGAGGGATTTTCCAAAAAAAATCTTACATAAAAACCTTCTCCTGTCAATTACAAATACAACAAAAAAAAAGGATTAGCCAAATAAGTGCAGCTTTTCGGAAGTTATGCGCTTAGCAACACATTTGGCGATTAATTTTTATTTATATAGATATAAAATAATTACTAAAACTTTAATGTACATTGCTACGTCACTATCTATGAATACCTCTATTGTATACTAAACGGTTATTGTAGTTAGTAACGTGATTCTAGACGTTCTCCTTTTAACTATACTGCAATACCGCAGCGCTAATTCTCATTTCAAACAAACAAACGAAAATAATTTTCGAACAACAATATTCATGGACAAAATGAACAAAATAGATAAAAAAAGAAGTATGTTTAATTTGTATGATGCGGTTGGAGATAGTTCAGTTATTTATTTATATATTTATTGCACTATGTTGTTACAGAAAACAATAGGCTAGATGACTGCATCAAAAATAAAATTTGATGATTTATCAAAATAAAACCATATAGTTATTATATCATGCTTGTTTCACATAAGTTTATATAACAGTAGTCTTACACAGCATTTTGCAAAGGGCTTCAACACAAAGTGATTACTTAACTACACAGATCTTTCTTGCATTGATGCTTTTCCCATTATTATATAATAAATGTTATATAGGCACTTATTAGATGCTTGGAGTTTCTTGAAACATAAAGACATTTGCCCACTACTTGCCTCACACGAAAGAGGCGAGTTGCGTAAAATAGAGTTGTGTCATGTGGTAGTCAATGGACACCATAGTTAGATGCGTAAATTATGCGTGAATTATTAGTTCGGCTTGTTGGTTGCCTAATGAGAGCATTTTGAAAGTGTCGTTCTAAGAAACTGATAGCTTTGCCGTGTTGTTGCAATGTGGGCCTACCGAACCTACCCACGAAGAGTGCATTGACTTGAAGTTTTAATTTTGGATTTGTGTTATTTTTATTAGTGTGTTAATTAATCATCGGTAGTTTTTTGTCACTATACATTTATACAAAGTTCAACCTTTCTAATCTCTTTAAAGTATTATTGTACTGATCAATACGAACAACATTTAATATGGTACCAACCCTGAAATTGCGAAAAATAAAATCCGTGATTCAGTATATTTAAGTCGAGTAATATTTAATTATTTGTATGGAACAAATGACTATTTTATTTGATGTTATATTTTCGCGATTTCAGACTTGGTCCTATTCTAAAAGTTGTTCATATTGATGAGTACAATAACCCTTTAATAGGACCAGGTCTAGAAAGTTAGGACCTTATATAATTGCAATGTGTAGCTCATCATTCCAATGGTACATGAGGGGCGTAGATTTTCCTTGACTTTTACTGTTGTTCGTTGTCATGGACGCACCGAGAGACGTGTAGGGAGCTGCAGCTGCATACCCTGGACCTGGCTGGCCACCCCTAAGCCCTTTTGCCTCTGATACATTTAGCTGATTAATTATGTGCCCAAAATCCGAGTACGCCCATTTTCTTTGTGTATTAATCTTTTTCAATTGTGTTACATAATATTTTATTGTTCCAAAATGTTATTTTGATTTGTCTGTTCTAAAATTTTAATTGAATTGTTCGCATGAAGTTTCTTCACACACACCATGTTAATTTGACGAACAATTGAGTGGTTATTTTAATTGCTGTATGTAACAGCTGACTACACGAACATACCCACTTGGTCCATGCGTAAGCCGTAATATTTTATGGCCCATTCATTTGTGAACTATGCACGATGATTGAAAGTTTAGTGTAAAGTTCAAAGGTTTATAACGGTATAAAATGGTGAAATATTTGTTCGGTTAATTTTAATATAACATATCGTGCTTGTATTCCTCGAAGTTTTAGAGGTGTTACTGTTATTAAGTCACATGTAATTATTGGGAACAATTTCAGTTCACTTTGTCCGACTCGTTCGAATCCAGGACCTCATGACCTTAACAACAGTCGTGACTTCGATATTGTAGTCTGGGCTTAATTCTAACTTATATTATAAATGCGAAAGTAAGTTTGTTACCTTTTCACGCCTAAACCACTGAACCGATCATCATGAAATTTTGCATATACATTGTCAGGGGTACAGAAAAGGACATTAGGTACCTTTCATCCAGAAAAAATGTACTGTTCCCGAAAGAAAGAACAATAATTTTTTTAGGAAGCTAGATGGCGCTACGTGTGAACCGAAAAATGCACGGGTTCGTAATCAATGCGAGCAAAGCCGCGGGGGGAAGCTAGTTTTGTTTATATTTTAGAAATGTTAGAGCAATGCCCTTTATCTATGAACAACATATACGATGGTCACCAAATCAGTAGTAACAGTAGCAAATTTTCAAAATAACAGCAAAGTCTAAATTGAGGCCGAATTTTCGTAATGCTGGCCAGTTACATAAAATCGGATAAAATTCTATCGAATCGAGCACATCTCACGCAACATGAAATGTTGACTGCTTAGGTAAGATTTTAATATTTTCGAGTTTAATGAAGGACAGATACTTGATTTTTATTTTAATAAACGTTGCCCCACTAGGGATAATTCCTGTAACTTGGTACGATTATTCTTCATACTCCTGGGCAGATTATAGTATACTTTTCATCACGCTACTATCAATAGGAGCAGAGCAGTGAAGGGAAATGTTGGGAAAACGGGAGAAGTTACTCCATTTTTTAAGCTTCCGTCGCGTGTGCAGCCTTAATGGTTAAAGCTACATAGAAATCATATACGAAAGTTAATCTGTCTGTTACATCAAGACCATTGAACCGTGAGGAAGGACATCCGCTACGTTTTTACGAAAAACGACTGAAACGCGGACGAAGTCGCGGGTAAAAGCTAGTCACACATATATTTGTTCCGTGCGGGAATCGAACTCGCGACACGTAGCACAGCAATCGATTGCTCAAGCACTTCACTCACCAATCGTGTCATCAAGACAATTAGAGGGACAGTGGGTAAATGTGAGACTATCATATATAAAAAAGAAAAAATTGCTTATCTGAAATATTTTAGGACCTAGGATCTATGAGACTCGTCCTGCCTTAGTAAAGATCAAACTCGCAAGCTCTGTAAGCGGTCTTAGGATAGTAGACACCATTTTCTTTTCGGTGTCAATTGTGAAAAAAATATTTTCTCCTAGAGATTACAGGCGTGTGTTAGTAATACAAACAAAAACAAATTAAATCATTCATTGATTTTTTTTAACGTAATTTTATCGAATAGTAAACTACTCAAAACAAAATAGGGCCCACCACGTGTTTTGGCTGTCGTTTAAAAATATTAATGTTTAACTGGTTTTTATGGATGTATATGTTTGGAGAGGAGATAGAGATTTGAAAATCGTGTAAACATAGTCAATAGTAAAAGTTGTTTATTTTTATCAAATTACACACAAAAATCACTTTTTAGGGAAATAAACGGAAAATAATGGGATTTTTTTTGTAACCGTTTAACAAAAATGTTTTGGTTAGTAACGTGTGGGACCTCCTCTGCTCCGTACGCACTCCCTGAGCCTATCTGGTACACTCTCGATGAGATGGGTAACATTTTGTTGCGGGATTCATTCCCAACACACTTTTAAAGCTTTTATGAGTTCTTGTTGAGTGTTCACATGGCTGAAGTTTTCTTTGAGGCTTCTTTTTATTTATTATTACCCATTGATTTATTCTTAAACAAAATTCAAAATTAATTTAGTGTGGGCCCTATTTTGTTTTGAGTAGTTTATAATGGTTAGTTATCTTTATGTATAAAATTCCGGTGTGCGTGTGTTCATAATTCTTCTTCATCAAAATCGATCAAGCCGTTTAGGAGGCTAAACAGATTGATAAATTTTATATTTTTTGTACTCATGGGGTCACCTGGATGGTTCTAAGCTATACTTGGACCCGGTAGATGGTCCTGACATGACATCATGACATGACATCCCTATAAAATAGTAAATCATCTTTACTATGACTAGATATCACATTAGCGACTCTAATCCCTAATGTAACCAAGTTAAGAACTAAAATCGCTGTCATGAAAATTTACTTTTACTTTGAAAGTAAACAGTAAAATACTCATGATAGCGATACAGTTGTCAAAACCCAGAAAACAAAATACATGTAAACGAAATTGTGGATTGGATTAATTTTAAAATTACAAACGTTCATTTGCTTATGTTGCTGATTGTACCTAACTATGTAAGCGTAACATTGGTAAGAAGTACATTCGCAATAACCGCAACATTGTATAATATTGTTAAAAAACTCGGTTACTTGGGTAACAAAAACGAATTTTAAATAGACAACAAAAGTCTACGGCTAGACATTGATTAATAATGCTAACTGTAGGTAGTTTGATTAATAGGGAATGATCGTGAAAGATTTTATTAATAAAAACTAGCGATCCGTCCCGGCTTCGCACGGGTGCAATTCATGTGACAGCAGAACTGTCAATCTGGACATCAAATTTTTTATAAGGATTTTCATACACTCATTCCATCCATATTTTCGACTTTTCCGATGGATATGCCAAAACAATTCTTCCATACAAACCTTGTCTAAATAATGATATGTAAATGTCTAAATAATTGTCAGAATTACAAACACAACAAAAAAAGAATTAGCCAAATAGGTGCAGCCGTTTTAAAGTTATGCGCTTAAATACATTTTTGGCAATTGATTTTTATTTATAAAATATAGAACATTATTTTGTTAAAGTAGAAGCCTATTCGAGGCTAGGTTCTCACTTCCTCAGTCCCCTGGACCGTTTATTAATTTAAAAACCACCAAAGCACAGTTTAATTTCCTATCATAAAGGTGTAATAATCATAATCAATCTTAAAAAAATATAAGCAAAAGGATTCGTTTATAGATCTGTGTCAGAATTTTCCCACATTTACCTGAAATCACACAGAAAACAATATAATTATTAACACCTATATTTATATTAACAGAAATACTGTACGACCGGCGGGCAAATAGGGAAAATAGGTACCACATTACACTAGGGTTAAAGCTATAATTGGGCCTTTTAAGTAGTGTCTATAAAGATATTAGACTTAAAAGTCTTTATTACATACTCTGCTGCTCATTTTTAACAAAGGTCATTAACCCTGCAAATCACAAGCTCATAATATCTAATACCTAATATTAAATCTAAAGGAAAACCCAACAGATAGGTATGCATCATCATTATCAGCGTCATAAGTGTAATAAGCCCATTATTAGATCCGTATTACAGAACGACGCTGATCAGTGATCGCTACATGACCATTGGTTTGAGTCTGTCATTTCATCGTCTTTCAAACGCTGTTCAAGTAAGGGTCAAAAGTTACATGGACCTTACATATAGGGCTGACCAATGGTTGGCCGATATTAGTCTGTTTTAAACTTATAATCTACTAGCCGTTGCCACAACTCGACAACAGCGCCACCTACTGGGTCCAACTATAGCTAAGAACTATCCAGGTGAGCTCATAAGTACAAAAACAATTCATCAAAATCGAGCGAGCCGTTTAAGAGGAGATGAATTACAAACACACGCACACCGGAATTTTATTCATAAAGATATTACCATGCCTATTATGCAATTATGCCAAGTCTGTACAAAGATGAAACACGTAGGTGTATAAAAAGAAATAACAAAAACTAACAGGATTTTTGATCGAACATTGCTGAGATCGTTGATCTCTTTCTATCTTTGAAAACAGTTAACAATACCACAAATTTTCGGTAGGCATCAAAATAAAAGTCTTGTTAAAGGCGGAGGACCGCTCTTTGAGTTTTTTTAACATATTAGAAAATGTGTTATGTAAGGTAATTTTGTATGTATTAATGTTAATTTCACTATTTCAAGAGTTTTTGATGTTATAAATTATGTGTTGCTTGTACGCGATATCCTTATAATCCTTTAAAGATACGGATATATTTATGTACATCCGTACATATTACGAAGTTCCTTTTGACGATTTCTATCAGATAAATTTAATCATGAATGCCGCGATGATAATTATCTTTGATCCGGACGGTTAATCGCCCTCTACCGTTAATTAAAAAGAGGTTATCCGTTACATTACCCTTTCATGAGGCAACTTTCTACGTCCCTATTTTAATAATAGGTGTTTTATATGTATGTGTTCTATATTTTGAAGAATTTATTTAATAATAATATAATAATAATAATAAACGTTTATTGCAGGCATGGATGCCCATAGAAAACATACAAATAACAATTTAGTATACAATTTGTTGATTATTTGGTATAATTGATAATAAATCATTCATATTTATAGCACATTCATAATAAAAATAAAAAATACTAATATGGCACTCAATATTCCGTTGTCAGATTCATGTACACGGCTCATGAAGGAAGCCCTCGCTTTACGCAATACAGCAAAACAGTCGTCCACTCTGTTCTCTGCAAACATGCCAGACGCACTACACCTCCATGGTAACCCAAATATGCACCTAAATGAATTGTTATACTGTACGCGTAACGTGTTATACGCGCGTTGTGTATACTTATTTAAACACAAATGATTAATAATATATTATTTTCATCATTTACTTACATAAAAATATCCAAGATCCAACACACAAATTAATATCACAAACAAAATGAACCGCCTAACAGTTACGAATAACAGTTTATTTAAGTTACTAAAATGTGGATCTATTAACGCAACGAAAAGTGAAAATTGTTAAGATCGCGTGAACCGAACACCGGTTATGTCGAGTGATCCAGCAGTGCGAGACGCGGCGTGGCGTGCGCTCGCGCATGCTAACTGAAGTTGTATAACAGTGCCTCGTGAGCTAAGGAATGCCGCAAGGAAGGAGGTTTATTTGTCGATGGACATATAAAAATATTTAGCAACCGCTTACTTAAGTAAATAAAGTGGATTGAATCTGTGTCACTAAGTGACACTGCAGTTTCTGTAACTGCGTAAATTTCACATCCGGCTCTTAATGAATGACAGATGAGGAAAAAAAATGCACCTTTCATTGATACCAAATCTCTACGTTCGTTTGGCGTTTCTGTTCTCTAGCGAAAATAACAGAATAGCCCCCTAGACAAGTTTAGATTGGAACTCGTTTAGTAACAGTTTGTTATTTTTGTTAAAGAATAAAAAAGCCCGCAAAATATGCTGGATTGATTTAAAATGTCGGATAGTCACGAGATTCCTAACTACACAGATTTTTTTCTGTTCTCTAGAGAAAATAACAGAATTGAACAAGAAGACAAGTTCCAATCTAAACTTGTCTAGGGGGCTGTTCTGTTATTTTTATCGATATGAAGTATATTGAATTAGGTTACATCTCTAAAACTAGTATAACTAGTGTGGACTCTGTGCAGTATCTTATGTGAATGGAGTAATTTTTATTATATTTAGTATATATTCTTATTTAGTTATAATTTTACTTCTAATGTAAGTTTCGTATTTATTTTGAATAACGTAGCTTGTTCAAAAATATGTTAATGATATATTTGAAGACTCTACCGAGGTACCATTTAAATCTTCAAGTCATTTAAAGTTTATAAAATAAATTATCTAGGTACAATTCGTTAAATAACAATATAAAAAAAGATTCAAATTAGAACGGTTGCTGTTACAATATTAGGTAATTTTTGTTATGGAGTCTACTTTGTTGTGTAGGTAGTCTAAAATGGGCCGACTGTGGTTCAAATACAAGATTCTATGGTTTAGAGAATTTTATATCTTAAAACTACATAGTCCACTTAATATAAGATTTAATACAATATCATAATCTATCTATATAAATAAAAATGAATCGCCAAATGTGTTGCTAAGCGCATAACTTCCGAACGGCTGCACTTATTTGGCTTATTCTTTTTTTGTTGTGTAAGATTTTTCGTCGGAAATTTGAATGGTATTTTTGTATGAAATATTTGATTTTGTTCATTAGTAAATTGCACCCGTGCGAAGCCGGGGCGGGTCGCTAGTATTCAATATAATCGTAGCTCTAAATTAGTGTGACAAGTTTCATAAAAATAGATAAAAGTGTATTTAACAATCTATTCAAAACTATTGGGAATCTTTCCTGTGTATAATTTCTTACGCTTTTCTGTGAGTTGCGAACCAATTTTTTTAGCTCTTAAACCTAGTCACACCACATTCAAATCGTTTTAGGATCAGTTACTTACTCTATCATTGTGTGCCTCTATGTGAATGTGAATTGACATTAAAAACGTGTGAGAGCGATTATTTTTGTTGCGTCTAGTGGAAATTTGTATTACTTCTGAAACCAGGCATAGGCCTCTCTTTGCAAGTCCCAGTGTCCACGCTCCTGCGCCAGTCTCATCCAAGTTCGACCTGCGATAGCAACAATTTCTTAGGAGAGATCTCAGATATCTCGTATTAATCGCAGCGCTCATGTACCGCCACTACCGCAATCTAGCATAAAATTAACTCAATTACGTCACGTCTAGTACCTGCTATTATCTTATTTTTTGCCTCAAGTTTCAAAGAAACGATTATGTTCTCTAAGTATATCCATCTGGTTCAATAAACCTCAACTACAGTACGAACAAGTCTGTTAGAGTATGTTGTGGTTGCTACCGTTTTGTATAGATGGCGTGGTAAACAAAATTGAGGCTACTCTTTACCACATACAAGCTTTATCACAACCTAAGATGTTTCGTATTTTAATTACGACGCGCTGCGCGGCTACTGTATGGTACTCGTACGAGTATAAGAGTACCTATAAAATAATAATGCAGGGTAAAGCAAATCGACGATAAGAATTAATTTTATATTGCATTACTTGCGTCCGTATCATTTATGCTGCTATGTTATAATATGTACCTACTACCTATATGAGTAAATGTTTTAAGTTCAGTTTTCCATGAAGAATTCGAGCCATCTGCAGTGATTTCAGAAACTACTTTATATCCAATCGTAAATGGTTAAAAAGTGAAAAAAAAAAGTGAGAAAATAGTTTTGCATTCATAACACTACGTTAATAACAATCAAGCAAAGACACAAGCGATAAATTGTTTTTATAAAAACAATCTTTCTAATAAACTTCGCCCCTACACTAGGAATAATTCCTGTATCGTGGGTGCGTTTAAAAACATATGTATATATTGTATTATTTGTTCCGTGTGGGAAACAAACCGGCGTAGCGCAGTAATCGATCTCTCAACCGACCGAACGGGTGCCGTCTATTGGGACTGGTCGGCTCATAGCTGCCATGGCAATTTTATCAAAAGTAAATATATTTTTCACAACTATCAGGCTTGAGTTTCAGACTTACATAAGTTAGACTCTTTTAAGCTACATTGTACTCACATAATTGTTGTTCGAGATCAATGTATAAATTAATATTGTATATTTAATTCCGAGTTTAAAAGAGTAACCATGGAGTTTCTTGCCCGTTCTTCTCCATTGGAAATCAACACTTTGGAACGTGGCAACTAGAGCCTGACTATTCATAAGTGCCTGTAAATGGTTTACATGAATAAAAATATATTTGAATTTGAATTTGAACCACTGCGCCAACCGTGCCGTCACATACATAAAGTACCTATAGTTTTATTATATAATATTTGATTGTGTTTTTATAGCACTTAGTAATATTAAGTACGATGTTTTTGTACATTATACAGCCCAATATCAATTTCCATTCTTTCAGTCCATCCAAAGACTGTCTGGAAAAAATCGCCTTGTGCGATAATACCGCTCATTGTACACAAATCATTATAAATATCTGTTTTGTTTATGTTATGTGGTGTACAATAAAGTGTATAATAAACATTAAATAAATGAAATACTATCATTACTATCTGTGTAAACACTTCAAGCTATTGAAAGTGAAGTACGTAGTACCACTGTGCTAAGGTTACGTACGATACCAGAAATCTTCGTTGAAGTTCTAACACCACGTACATATGTCAAAAATAGCAACTTTTCAGGACAGTGAAAACACTGCATAATTTTACATAGACCATTACAGTGCCATTTTATATTAATTTCATTTTACGAGTTTCTATTGGACGATGCTTGTTTCTGATTGGCTGATACGACGCGTCTTCCGATTTTCTAACAAATGACATCAAAATATCAAAATGGTAGAATGGATTGACTAAAAACTAGGCACGTATACTAGTCCCATTGCAGAGCAAAGTCTCCTTTGTCTCATTCCGCTTCTCTCTATCTAGAAGTAATATGGACCAGTCTTTATTAAAGGAGTCAAGATCATTCCGCCTTCTCCGTCTAGGTCTGCTGCGATATCGCCTGCCATGTAGAACCTATAGGAGGAGTAGGAACCTATTAGGTCGTAATTAGATTACTTCCATCGACTCGGTCTATCGCAGTCTAGTGCAGGACATAACTATAGTTTTAAGTGTCAAAATCGATTTGTATCTCATATTAGTAATAAAGAATTGAATTTAATAAACCATTCCCATTTCGTGCAAAAATTCTACTTCAATTTATAAGTAGCAAAAATGTACCTATGTAATGAAGACATTTTCCTACCATTGCCATTATGTAGCGAATGCTACTTGTCTAAAATTTTAGTAGAGATCTTTCAGAATAGGTACCCTGAAGAATGTTCGTCGAGTGCTATAAAATTTTTACGTTATAGATAGTGCCATCCACAAAGACGCGCCCTACTATTTTTGGCCGAGGTTTTCCAGCTGACCGTAATGCTTTTTCGTGATCAGTTAATATTTCGTAGTGTGCGTGTGTGTGCACTTTTAGGTAATTATTGTGTATCGATAGAACTAAAACACTAGCGGAAGGTTGCATACTTGTACTGTAAGCAATTAGGAAGAAGAGTGGGGCGCGTCTTCGTGGAGTGCACTATCTGTAGCAATTATTGTTAGGTAATCAGACAGAGATAGACAAGAAACGTTTTCAAATCATTTTTGAAACTAGCAGAATTATTTTATTATTCAAATAAAATAATTCTGCCCATGATTTCCTCACTTTTGCCAAAGATTTCAACTAAGCATAAGAACGATTTTAAGGTCTGGTGCGGATTGACGTAACCTTTAATACCAACCAGTTGCAACTCGTGTTCCATTGAACACTTCTGGAAAATTATAGTGAAGTTTCTGTACAGACAAGTTTGTACTACAGACATGTCTGAATGTTTTTATTTTAATACTAGATTACCCGGTGAACTTCGTATCACCTAAAATTTATTTGATTGTCACTCTTCATCAACGAACGTGTATTGTGTAAGTAAACTGAACTGGCAATTTCTACACAAATTGACTAATTTCGATATTTTCGATTTTTCGGCTGTTCTTATGGGTTTTTCATATTTTTTTTTTTTTTATTTTTTTTTTATAAAAAACTTTGCCCCACACTAGGATTTCTCCTGTATCGTGGGTACAGTTTACAAACATACATGTCACATGCACAAACAACCAGACCCGAAACAACTATCTGTAGATCATACAAATATTTGTTCCGTGCGGGGATCGAACCCGCGACACGTAGCGCAGAAAGCTAATCGCTTAACCACTGCGCCAACCGTGTTGTCGTTTTCTTAAACCAACTTAGTATTAAGGCGAACAAAAAAAAATTAAATTGATCGAGCCATTTTTAAAATTTGGCGAGGCTAACGCACGGCTAATGCTTTTTATATATGTAGATAGGCGTGCACCGCTTATATACCGCACGTATCTATAAAATTTATTACATATTTACCCCCTTACATGGTGTCCACCATATCATAAGTTTATTGCAGGTCATAATCGTAGTATTCTTGGACATAGTAATGTGCTTTATATGTATAACTGTGTCAAATAATATGGTGCTGGCGCATGCTATGCAATTTAACCTGCTTTAGGGCATCACCTCTTTTGTTTCTATTAATGAGTCAGCTGTTGAGCACAAAAAGAAAGATATTTTAAAAGCAAATTAAGGTTAAGACGTGTTTACACAGGCTAATAAAAATATGGTGAGGTGAATAATAGGTACGGTGTTGGTCCTTTAAGTAATGTTACCGTTGAAACCAACAGCAATAAGTACTTAGCATAACGAGTACGTGGTTCAATACGATATGCTTTAATATCAATGGAGCTTGGCCTAAAAAGAGAAAGTTGTCCGCCCACGATGCGCATACACAAGGCTCCTCGTATACTTTTAATACATCAAGCTTAGTTGTGTTCTGTTTATCCCACGTCATGCACTTGATAATATATTATAATATTCATTGCAAAATAAATTAAGTATATTTATCTAAACATCAGTTATGTCGCCTAAGTGGTTAACAAGTGCGTGTGAATTAGAAACAATCAGTGTTCGCAAACGGAAACCAGTATATTACTTCAAGTGCCGAAGATAAGTGACAGATAAATTAATGCATTACATGGAAGTGTGATATCAGACACGTAGTCAAGATCTTATATTATAATTAAATCAACCTTAGCAATAACAGACGCTAGAAACGTGAACTAGAGATTAAATTATGAATCTTATCGGAGATCAAGGCGTGGGTGAACCAGCGTCCTGCTAATCACATTAAATTGTCATCTGTGTACAGAAGTATCAGTAAGTCGGCCGTGTTCACCGTTGCTTACCATATGATATGATATATCATCTGGTTGCACCCGGCCTTGTTACACGATACTGTAATTCGATCATATGCCATTCGATATCCATAGATCACAAAGTAAAATTACATGGTGGAGCCGAGCAAGTCCATATGCCAGTTGGTCCCGAGATCCATACAGTTCCACACGTCGAGGGAGTTGATTAAACGCGACGATTAGAAGTTCGCCATGCGGCGTAAGGACCCACCACCTGCCCAAAGTGCGGGCCGCGGCAAAAGCTTGATATCAACTAGAACGATGCAACAACAACAGCGCAAAACACAAAGCACCCGAAGTCTATTGCCAAGAAGCTATTCATCACCAGCACCTCAGAATGATCCAGATGTCGCGATGCCTCACGTCGTGCAAAGGGGGTATGTCATACGAAGCTTTTCTTCACCAGATCCGAAGCAGTACGACTACAGAAGAAATTCAGATTCGTTCTATAGACCGAAAATTCATGGTTCGAGGAGTGAACTTGACTCGGATCTCGAAAATTTCGAGCAGTTCGAGGAATGCTTCATAGATATTGATGCCGATCAAGATGAAAGTATACAAACCCAGTACAGAAGCAGTCCTGAAAGAAATGAACCCAGAAAAGTGGTTACATCAATCTTGCCCGGAAGTGGGCTTCAACGTGTGTCCATTAGACCCATTTCCTCAACTGCAACACAAACGTTGCACAGTGCAAGGGAGGTTATGAAGAAATTGCAAAAAGATGAATCTAAAGGTACGGTTCTATGAACTCTCTAGATTTTGCCATTAATTATTATATTATTTACTTCATTATTTTGATATTGTAATGCCAATTAAATTTAAATGATCTTTTATAATTATATAACCGCTATTCATTGTAAAAATTTGAGTGAGATGTAGGCTGAACGCTCTTAAATTCATTAATTCTCACGATGAGTGATCCATGCTTGCCCTCTGTTGCGACAGGTCAGCTCAAATAGCTATAGCACTTTCTTCAAAAGGCTATTCCACCCTATATTTATCTCACGTAAATCCTTAGTATAATCTGTCTGGACTTTAAAATAGACCTTGACCCCTAAGTTTGTTTCGGCGTTTCTTCTCAGGGATAGTCATCGGAAATGCCGACGCCATCTAGTTTAAAAAAGACGTGTAAAAGTGATTGAAAAATCCTAATTGCATTATAAATAATTTTATTTCATTATACTATAAAAATTATGTAAGGTGCGTCGGGGTAAGATCGGTTATGGAGTAAGATCGTACCGATCGAATTTCCGGCTGATTCGACCAATTTTTATATGTTGATCTCCAATCAATAGAACCAGTTTTATTAGCTTGCATTGCCTGGAGAACAAGGTCTATAGAAAGGTGCTCGAATCACCCGGAAATTCGATCGGTACGATCTTACCCCATTGCCGATTTTTCCCCAACGCACCCTATGTAGTTAAAAACTGTATGTAGTTATCATAAAGTTGAAATTGTATAACACCCAGAAATATAGGCTGAAACTGCAAAGATTTCTTATAGACCAAGTTCAATGTAATAATTTAAAATGTAAATGATAGGAGTCATAATATATTTCGTTTCTAAAAAGCTTATCTCACAAGGCAAATCAGTTTTGACTTAAAGCTCACAATATTTTTTTTACGGCGATTGTTAATACCAAACCAAGGCTATTTATTGATTGTGTAACTTGTTTTGTTTGTGTAATAGAGAGATTAGGACAAGCGTAACTGGTACATGCAGTTCAGTCGGAGCCGCATTTTTTTTAAATCCAACTAAGTTCTGACGTTTATGTGTATGTGCTTAAATATCATTTTATTTGATTTATTAAATCATGTATTGTGATGTATTTGACGGTAAATTGCTGTTTAATATCACGACCATAAACAACATTCAATAGCATTTTAATTTATGTTTAAGTTTTCTAAAGTTATGTGCTCATATAGGTATTAAATGCCATATCTTAAATGTTAATGTTTCTGAAACTTAGGCGTATGATTAGGTATCTACTAGTAATGGCCATTAATGGCCATTAACAGATAGGTACTTAAGAAACGATAATTCTACGAGTCTGCCATGGTCTTAAAAAGGTGACAGGTTACTTATTTAGATATCTGGATTTTGAACCAAATAATTATAATCATTACGACGACACGATTGGCGCAGTGGCTAAGTGATTAGCTTTCTAAGTGTCACGGGTTCGATTTCAACACGGAACATTATTTGTAAGATCTACAGATAGTTGTCTCGGGTCTGTTTGTGTATGTGTGTGTGTGTGTGTGTGTGTGTGTGTAAAATACACATATATATATATATATATATATAAAGAATTACCGTGCAGGTGCGACATATCTGATGTAGTAATATATTTGTAACTTAAATCAAAATTACTACATACTCTCTTTTCAATTTTCCAGGTTCAAATCGCATGAACTTCAGACCTCTGGTGGTGAAGATGCCAGCTCGCCACATGTTGCACACAGACCGAGAACCACTATCACCAGGTGTTGAGGAACTGCAGTCATCCCCACAGCTGGAAATGGAATCTGCTGAATTGGATAGAGAACTGGATAATGCTGAACGTCATTTGGAGAAAGGGGTCGCTATGGCTACTGAGGAGAGCGATGCTGACACGGTAAGTGTAGATTTAGGATCTGTGCAAGACCTCATCTTCAACTCAGCCTGCAAGAGTAGATATTTCGAGTATTATAACAGCGTTTCACGGGAAAATTAAATAGCTACATAAACAGTCACATTTTGCTCCCCGAAATGAGATATTTTTTGATCTTACAATCAACGGAATACGACCTATAGTACATATAAATATCGGTTCATAAATTAAACATGTTGAAGTGTGAGTGGAGCAAATTTAGCTCGTTAAGTCAGACCTAAAATAGAAGCAATAATTTAAAGATTGTCTCAGACATAATTATTCTGTGTGCTATAAAGAAATAGCTCTTTAAAAGCTCTATTTTACCTCCTACTAATAGTATACTAAAGCCCTCAAACAGATTCTACGAAAACATATTATTATAGACGGTTCTATGAAATTCTGGCACACGTACGCGTGTGTGAGCGTTCTTTATTTATTCTATGCTTTTAAGCAAACCATGACGTTCCAGTCCATTACTATGGTTAAGAAAATAACGACCATTACCGTCAAGGTTCAAACGCTATACAAAAATAGAGGAGACTTATTATATATTAGGTACTCTATTTTATTTATCTCTTTTGTTTCTTTGTGCGCGTGAGTTTGACAATTTAAGTATTCATAGAATACAAATGATTGAAGATGCATTATTTTATATCATAGTTTTAGCCAATGTTTGCCTAATAAGTCTCGCGCCTTTGACTTTTGTTACCACTTAATGTTTCCGCTGTTACGATGTCGAAGAATATACGAACTGCAGTTTTCTTCACATAGCTTATCCTCATTCTCTATGAGATTTGCCAAGCTAGGAAAGATTATTCAGGTCAGGGAGTCACATATACAATTTTTGCTTCTTTCTTTACAAGCTCATTCATAAGACTACACCATACCACAGTGTCTGGCATATTTTTAATAAACACAATAATAAACATTATCTCTCTCGGTCAAATAACGACCCATATCTGAATCGTAAATAGCGTGTTTCGGCGTGCGGCGCAGGCGCAGTGTTTTATAATGGCAAGCGTTGAGAAACTGGAACTCACTACATTGTCACACCATGTTGTAACGTCGACTGTATCATGTATGGATTATGAATGGCATTTTAATTGACATGATTGAGAAACTCTTGTGATTAAATAATATAATTCGAGACAAGAATCGTATTTAAAATCTATGTTAGTCATAGGATAAAAAAAAAGAAAGAGACTAAAGGTTTGGCCTATATTATCCTCAGAAAACTTTTCAACAATCATGTACCTACATACTTTTATAAAAAAATGTAAGAAATTAATTTTACAAGAGCAACCATGGAGTTTCTTGCCGGTTCTCTTCCATAGGAAATCAACACTTTGAAACATAGTCTAACTATGCTAGTGTAGTGGTTTACATGAATCTGGAGTTGGTTCCTACATCACTACATATTATAAAACAAAGTCCCCCCGCCGCCTCTGTTTGTCTGAACGCAATGAACTCAAAAACTACTGAACGGATTTTCACACGGTTTTTTATCAATGGAGTGATTCATGAGGAAGGTTTAGGTGCATAATTCATTAAGGTTTTGTGTAAATTGGCTGAAATGTGACGATGATTTTTGAAGATGTCGGAAAAAAATCATGCCGACTGGGAGCTTTATGGGCGTGCGCCGTGTAAACCAATAGAGATTACGCCGATACGACACTAGGAGAGACAAAAAGAAAATTAGTCGTATATGCTCGGCTACCCGTGCAAAGCCGGGGCGGTTCGCTACGCTATACCTAATTGAACTGTAGCTAGTAATGATACTGGTTTAAATAACATGAAGATTTATAAGAATTTATAACGCTACGGTGTGTTATGCGTTTGGTAAAAAAAACTCGCTAAAAGCTTGCCTGATGCGACCCACATCCGCGTCTTCTCATCTCAGATTGCGACATCGTGTCAATACAGAATGCCGAACAGCTCTGTTTACATCATTACAAATACCAAGACGTTTATAACTACACGATTTTTTTCTATCACTAGAACGAAAATTTTAAAATGAATGGGCATCTCAGCTTTAGCTTTTTATAAATAATCGGAAGATTGCCATACCAAACAAACATTAACTATGGTTGTACTTTATTAAGTAAGAGTAGGCTCAAGGTACAAAAATATGTTCTGTGCGGGAATCAATCCCGCACCCTGTAGCGCAGAAAGCCACTTGCTTAGTCACTTCACCAATCGTGTCTTCGAGGTGTGTTACTTCAACTTAATATAAAAGGTGTATTTTAAAATTGATGAAATTCGTTATTTCTTAGCTATACCGCAAAAGCTCTAATGCAGCTGAGAGATCATGAATCCCTTGTCGTCTAGTGTCACATATTCCGAATACGAGGAAAATTCATCATGTTCCTACAAAACACGATAATTCTAATCCTATAAATAACCTTTGTAGGACATCCTGTTATTTAAACAAAATAAAACAATTATATGCATTGGTAGCAAAAATATGGTATCACTGTGCGCAACAAACGTTAGTTTTCCGCGACGCATGTCGTTTACGAGCCGCGGTTTATTTACTACGCTACGAGGCGACGCGGACGGATGCGACACGTGCGCCTCTCTCGCTATCAGCCTCCGCGCGCACGATAACAAAACATTGCGCCACAACAACACTAGTAACTAAGCATTCGTGCTGCATTGCCGCCACGACACGTAGTGAGTGCAAAAATTAACACTCTTTTTACGGCAAGTGTTCGGTATTAACGATATGCAAGTCAGGGGTGTGCAAATGGCGTGACGGTATTGAGTAGGTATTGTGCCGTTCCCGTGGTAGCCAAACATAAACATCGCGTGATCGATAGCAGTTGTAAGAGGGTCGTGTGCGGTGGTGGTGGTGTGACGCCGGGCAAAGTTGTCGGGCATCTGAGCGGAGCGGTGCGCGTCTAGCCAGTAGCACCAGCGGGAACAATGAGCGCGCCTTGACCTTGCGGCGCGCGGGCGGCAGGGGCGCGCGATGACGCCAGCGCGACCGTCCCGCGGTTCGGCTTTCGGGTGCGATCCTTTGCGGACGGCATCCGCGTAATCGGCGGTCAGCGCGATTCTGAAGTACGTCGAAAATTCCGGGGCGGGTGGGCGGCGCCGCGACGCCGGGGACTCTCACGCCGCACTCATTCTGCGAGTCGGCGCCGACGCCGACGCGCTTCGAACGATCGACCGACCAAGCCGACTCCCGCCGACTGAGTAAACCGCGACATGCGCGCGCACCGCCATGGGTAACGTGCAGTGCTGCGCCAGCGGACGCTTCCCTGAAGGCAAGCCGCCTAAGAAGCCAAAGGACAAGAAGAAAGTGAAAGGACTTAAGGGCGTTAGTAAGAACAGTAACGGTGTAGGTGGTGGCAAAGGCAACGGAGCCTTGCAGAAAGTGGTGACAATGGCGGAGGACGGCTCCGAGAAGGCGGCGCCGGCTGAGGCGCTGGTGCAGGCAGCACCGCCCGCCGGCGACGTCCCCGACGGCCCGCCCCTAAGGCAACAGGAGAATGAGACTCAACAAACTAGTGACAACGATTCAGGATCGAACTCTCCACGTTCGGAGAGCATGGCGGCTGCGAGGGAACGTTTCTTTGGTCAGGTACATATCGAAATTTTCTAACCATGAACGTTTCCATATCTAAAGTACGTAGGTATAGCAACAGGAATATTACAAATGCTTTGCGGCGTGACGAACTAATCCTTTTATCGTAGCGGAACGAATCTGCCCGACTCGGAGGTCGCTCTGCTTTACATCAGCTAATGTTGTACTCATGATAACTCTCGGACGATATCTGTTTACGTGCATTATCTTAAGAGTATCGACTGGCGGCAATAAAACAGATGTTCGGTTTTATCTGAAGACGTCGGTAAACTTTAATAGCCTGCGGTTAGATATTTCTGTCGTTAATATCCTTTAGAATTAACGCTAGGACAACAATAGATTCATTTATTTAAAACTATAATATTACAGTTATAAATAAATGAATCTATTTTTTTATGGACTTAACGATGTCTGCCTGATTGTTTATTTTTTTAAACGATCCATAACGTGTTTACGGCAGGTAGCTCGGGTCCCATTTGATTACATTGAAAAATTTGAATTGTATGCTAAACGAAGTATATTTTTAGTATTTATGTAAAGATAAGGAAACGTTACAAATTGACATTGCTAAACGTCTGTATAATATTAAGCAAGTAATTGAGTGTTAACTAGATGCTCTATATAGCTTCAACAAAACAACATTTGTTTTGCTCTTTGAATATTTATTAATCGAATAACAGTAGGTTCCTCGAGGTGGTAAAACTAAGCAATCTTTATTATAGCGATATATTATCTCAAATTTTTGAAATTGGAAATATGGCTCGTTTTCAGTTTTATAAAAATTCCATTGATTTTACAGCTCTTAACAATATAATCCTCTGGATTAGATATCAACATTCTTTTAAAACTGAGATGTAAAACAATATACAAAATGAAAAAACCGGTTTTACCAGAATCCAGAAATTGTTTTCTTTTTATAACACAAATAAGATTTTCTGAGATTCATAAATTTTAAAAACGTCAAGTGATTTCACTACTTCTCGTGTTGTACTTAAAGGTTACTGAACAGGTTATGTGATGATCTAATGTGCATATATTATAGCTATCAAACTATCAAGGACTATCGTGCTAGAGGTAATCAGAGTAGAAATAAATATTGGTGGTCACGATCCTGATGCCAGTGTTCGGTGATTTATAATTACAAAAAATCATTTATCAAATTCAATGAAATGCTGCATAAGCATTTGATGTTCCTCTCCAACAAGGACTTTAATCTGCATAGGTTTAAAGTCGAATCGGCAAAAGCATTCTGTCGGGCATATAATTATGTTAAATTGATGTATTTTTTACCAGAAAAGTCTTGTTTTTCTCTTTTTCCCATTTGATATGTCATGAAAATATACACTGATTAGTTATTTTACAGAAAATTTAATCACGAATTTTTTAAAATTATCATTTGCATTATCGATGTCAATAGTTTGATTTATATGGGCATTGCAACGTGCAAAGTGAGACATATTATATTTCATATTGTCTCCACGTCTCAAATTCCATGTGTATCAGATTCCACTTATTTGTAATAAATAAGGCTGCAATACGCCACTTAAGAAACACAACTTAACGTATGTTCCTAACAAAAATCTGACTCATATGTTCTATTTACATTCACAAAACGTTCTCTGCCTGCTTTCTATCCACTCTGTCTGGGTTATTTATCTGAATTGAATCACTGATTCCGCCTATATGATTCTTCCCGAAACCCACGCTATCCCGCGTCAAATGAACCATGCAAACGTCATTGAGAAGAAGAAATTATAAATATACGTAGTTCTGTGAAACGTTCCCGTTAGCCGTATGATTTCGGGGATTCTGGACTTAACAACTTACTCACACGTGTCATTGACTCAACGAGGAAAGTGACCGAGTGATTTTGATTCTACTCCCTCTACTTTTTGGAGAGAGTCCAGACGATTTCCCGAAATAACTTGGACTGTTCCGAGTTAATGCAAGATTTCATTGGTGGTTGCAATAGTTCGTTCCGCTTACTACGATACACCTTTGTGTGTGTTCGTCCCAGTTTCAGGTCACACTGTATAAAACTACTCAATCGTAGAAAACAAATGAAAATATCATGGAGGAATGAAATAGGTAGAAAGCAAACAATGGAGCCTTTAAACGTTTTTCGATGACGTAGTTTTATCAATGAATTATTTATATTTTATATTAGCATTTAATTAGAACAAATTGCTATAAAACTGGAATATTGATGCTCTTTTTAATAATTCTACTATTCGATAAACGATTATAATGTTGACCAAAAGCGATCGTAAAGGCAATGAAATCATCACCGTATTAAGATTGTTAGCGGTAAGATCATTTATGTTTAGCATACTCACCTACTAGAGATGTATAATGTATGTATGTTATTACTTATAAACATTTAGTTTATGTTATATGACTAATCGACTATTTATTATTAGTTTATAGTCATCTAAACGTTCTGGATAATCATTTTCAATTTTCATTAATTTCTTATTGTTTTTATTATTCACTTTTATGGATATAAGCGTGCAAGTTGGTTTCATTACTTTAAGTGCATAGAGTGCATGCGCCATTCCGACACGACTGACCCGTCGTAAAATGTTTATTTTATATGCCGTGTCCGTAACATGAATTGTCTAAGCTTCTAAAGCTGCGTTATCGATTTTCTGATTTATTTTTATACCAGAAAATGCATCAATATGAATATGTAGCCGATTAGATCAAATAGTTTTACTTAAACTAAATCGTATAGAATATTTGAGTTTGTGCTTTATGGTTATTATAATAAAGTCTAAACCATTCGAGTTTTAATTAAATAGCGCTACGATGTTACCACTAGCCTGACACAAAAAGACCACTTCGCGGCACTCGAGGATATTTGCTTTATCATTTAGCACAATAAAAACAGCCTTGGACGATAACTTGGAAAGAACAACCTCATTTTAATAATGTGGACCATTAATATACGAAGATTTAATAGAGAATAGGGAATAGTGACAGCTTAAAAATTTATTTCCAAATTCTCCAAATCAGAACATGCTGTAATTGTCCATTTTAAACAAGAATCTAACAAATGTTTTCGTGAAGAAAATGAGGCACCTAAAGTGACCGAAAGTGAACGTGAAACCTTTGACACAAGACCTTTAGAAGGAAAAGTGTCTTGCGTTTTATAGCAATAAGATATTGGTAGTATTTACATAAAACTTTGAGATTATTCTAAGAGGCGAAAGAAGATGATCGGCGGGCGCTGAAATTTGTCTGTTTCGTCAAAGCTTGGCGAAGAAAGTCTGGCGAGACAGATCACAGAGCCCTAAATATCTACTACCTGCTCTCTTTTTTTGTTGAAGCCTTTTACAGAAGCTAACAGAAAATAGGAAAATGAAATCCTGTTGTTCCAATATGTTCGATGGTGTGCTTATGATGCTTATTTCGTCTCTATTCCTCCTCATTTAATGAATGAACCTTGTTCGGAGACCTATACAAAATCCTCGGCCTTTGTGAGTCTGTCAAAGGTGACGGACTCATAAATGAGTTGAGTTGACATATCAAAAGAAAATTGAGCGATACTTACATTTTGCCATCTTGCACTTAACTGGTAAACGTAACATGACCTACGCCATTCAATAAAACCACTAATTCTGCCCGCCGTAAACAAAATTGTGTAATGGTGGTATACACGCAATATCAAAATACTTTAGATTGTTACAGTGGACTTTAGTTTTTTAAATAGCGATTATAAATCCGGAGTTGACAGTGTGCCAACTTATATCTTAGAAGCTCGTGAATGACTATTCTTTTGGGATCTGTTTGGTTCTTATAATAATTCGTACTAAATTCATTGTTATCTCGTTCATATTTTCCTGTCTTCCTTTTGTATTTTCGATGAAGTCTTTCCTCTCGTCCTTTCTTTTGGCTCATTTATCATCACGATTCACTTTTGAATTTCGTTCAGTATATATTTTCACAATTAACAATGTCATATCATTGATGTCTATTTACTCTAGTACCTAGTGTATGATTTAGATAATATGCATCTTCTGGTTCTTTTGCCTCTTCCTACAATACCCACCAGATAAGATATAAGATAGACTATTCTTAAACACCAGCGTTGTTTAGTTTAATATTAGATCCAAGTTTCCAAAACCTTATTTTTAGCAATAAACTCTATGTATTGTAAGCATTTACCGTTCTCATGAATTTTCACGCTGAAATAGTTGAAGTAAATCGCTTTCTAAAGCTTAATTTATATTAGGTTTGCTTCAGAAACGTCACTGTGAAACAGTTGGAAACTAAAATCGACCATAAAATCGAATTAGGCTTAACCGCTGATAAGACTGTTAGCCAAATGAAAGATTTAATCTAGACTTTCACTTCAATTCTTCGCTTCGAGATAAACACCATCCGAAAGAAAAATAAAGAGGTATTTCTGCCATTGATCTGATGCTTACATATCAAAACCTATTTAAAATAATTAAATAACGGTGAAAGTTTAGAACATATCGGTCGTGAAAGTAAATGGTAGAAATAAAACTTTTTATAATTATTATTATAATGCAGGCTGTATGCTGACGTCATTTCCTATCAATATAACTGTTTCTCTACAAATTTCCATAACTTTCGTAGCTTACTGTTTAGATCTGTGTATCTAATTCCTATGAACTAATCTATGGTTGTAATTTTCACAGTAAAATATAAAATAATATTAATTGCTAATAAATTACCGTGGCGTGTTGTTAGCGACGGACTCGTTGCTATCGTTTTCAATTATTGGGAACAGTTTTTTTATTGGCTTTGGATTAAATGCGGGAAATAAAAGTTTAAATGGAATCGCTATCACATATTTTACATTCATTAACTTCTACATATGGCATTTACTAAACTGACTTAGAAATCGTAACAATACAGTGTATTTTTCTGTAACATTTATTTTTTTGGAACTGGAACTGATGATGACGACACTGACTTAATCGGATAACTCTTTAAATCGCAAACAGTGTTAAGGAAAATCACTTAGATAGACGTATCAAGACTTTCGACCTAAGTAGCCTTCCTCATGTGAATGCAAATTATTTTTGCTTTACCTTTTCTATATCGATACTATACTCGATACTCGTACCTACATCATAATCTATGAATCTTAAATCAATCTCCAGTAGCGATACTGTCAAAAGATCCGCTCGTCCGTCTTTAGAGGTCGGTCGGAGACGCAGACGCAGACGCAGGCTCGGCAGGTCAATGGCGCGTGACGTCACAAGTTCGGTAAATAAATCAGTATTCATTCGTGATACGCTGATGAGACTGGTATGCAGTTTAGAATACGGCCACACCTTTAACGAGGTCCCAAAAAAGCCATGACGAGATATTTTAAATCATGGTGAATAACTTTGGATAACTTTGCGGTTGCCTAATATCAAAAATATTTCAATCATGTTGTGAAGTGGCAACAACTTATATCTCAATTTGAAAGTATGTCTCTGAAGAAAAGGCGTAAGTAGGTATAAATAAGCAACTTACCTAATCCTATACTATTATACAAACAATATATTTGTTTGTTTGTATTCGTGTGTTCTCAAATAGGTTACAATATATGTATGTATAAATAGCTGTTTCCGGGGGCGAAAAATCGATATAGTTAAATCTCATCTCGAAAAAAATTATTATACGTTACCTGGCCAGATTGTTACTTTGGTGCTGCAGTTCTTTTCTTTCTTAAAGAATATATAACTAAAATACATTGCAATCCAGTAAAAAAAAAACTATTGGTACTTACAGAGTAATTTAAAAAAAAATACTCACCAAAAAGTAATACCTGGAAAGCATTTTAAAATTTTCGTTAGGTATTTAATATGTTTAGGGGTAGTGAATCATAGTTAATATAAAACGAGTGTCAGAAAGATTATTACTAAGAAAGTATTTCTAGAAGACACGTAAATATTTGTAGATAGTTATTTTCGTAGAAATTGTGTAAATATTTAGTAATGTTGTTGTATCACCGGCTAACTCGACATCTCTAAATAATTATTCGATGACTAACTATATAACAATTTTATATAATATACTCGTCTAAATATTTCGATAATTATTTAAAAGTTTTATCCGATGATGTCATAGATAAATCTGTCATCGACAATCATATTCATTTTAATTCAAGTCGATTTAAAAGCAAATAAAATTTATATTATTTTAAAAATCGTACACAATGATCTATCAAATGAGAATAATTTAAAACTAACAAAAATACCAAAGTGTCATTTGAATGTGCGGTGGTTTAGCGATTGACTACTGCGCTACGTGTCGCGGGTTCAATTCCCGCCAGGAACAAATATTTATATGACCTACAGATAGTTGCTTCGGTCCAGGAGTTTGTACACATGAATATTTGTGTTTGTAAACGCACTCATGGTACAGAAATAATTCCTACAGTGAGTCAATGTGATAGAGAAAAAAAAAAACAGTCATAGTCGTATACGATTTTACTGATTCCACGTTTAGTTAGGTATTTATAATCAGAGACTCAAAGACTAAACTCGTCTAAATCTAGGAATCTTCAAAGAGACCGAATATCCATTGCTTGAGCTTGTGTGATCCATCCTCGGCAGTATCGTTACTTACCATCAGGTGAGATGCCGCCAAACCCATCCAAATTGAATAATAGTAAAAAAACTGAAAAGTGATAGCAGTTAGATAAGTCTTGATGTATTAATATGTAGGTACTCATTAGATAGGGCTGCAAAAGTACACTTACAATCGAACACTAGTAAGTATTCAGATAGAATGTAACAATGAAATCATAAAAATATTAGCGCTAGTCTAACAATTTTCTAGCTGCACTGCCATTTTATTCCATTGTTCCCCCTTTGTTTACCATATCATGTCCACGTCAAAGTCTCCTTTTGAACTGCCAATTATAATATACCTAATACGTACAACTAATATTAGATTAGTTGATCATTTTAGATACAGTCAGTGTATTACTCAGGCACAAAAATAACGTTTTCAATCATCTAAGATACGTAAAGCAACGCTTCACGAAAGAGCGAAAATGAACGAAGTGATAACTGATTTAAACTCGACATTTATTCTTCAAACAAATCAGTAATACATGTACATAATATAGCTAATATACGTAGTCTAGAACTAGTAGATAAAATCATCACGTGTCTTACACAATGTGTTTTACACTTATAATAAAATAAAGTAAACTTTATTGCTTACTAGCTTTCGCCAGCGGCTTTGACGGCGTAGATTACGAACCTGTGCATTTTTTCGGGTCACACGTAGCGCCATCTAGCGTCCTAAAGCAGTTTGTTTGTTTGTTACCTTTTCACACCTAAACCACTTCTTAACCTTCTACGATCACAATGACTGTCGAAAGTTGTTGTTCTTTCCCTCGGGAGCAGTAATTTTTTTCTGAATGAAATGTACCCTATTTCCTTTTCTGTATCCCTGACGACTTATATGAAGAAAATTTCATGATGATCGGTTAAGTAGTTTAGGCGTGAAAAGGTAACAAACAAACAAACAAACTTACTTTCGCATTTATAATATTAGGATTAGGATAGTTAGTACGATTGAATAGGCACAGTTGTTATACATATTATGATATTGTTGCATCAATAAGCCCATTTTGGGCATACCACAATTTTAAGAAATATTGGAAAAAGAAGGAAAACCAAATTTAGAAAAATAATAAAAATTAAAAATTCATATTTCTTTATTCCAAAAAATCCTTAATTATATAGAAATATTATTCGTTAAGCCATTTTTTAATTGTTCTCTAAAAAATCTTAAGGGCAAAAATATTATGTATGTAGTAAGAATATAAGAGTAATATGGCTTTATTGTCGCATATCTCAGTCTAAAGGACAAGTCTTCGTCCGACGTGACTGCTGAGAACCGGTTGCTCATGTGTGTCACTGAAGATAGTACCCAAATGTAGCTATAAAAAACAACTCATATAAGACGCAACATAAAAAGCAACACTGTAGCGACGTGATTAGCGAGCAAACTTAATGTTATTCTTGAGAAGGAGATATATCTAACTAGTGAAGTAGAACAATTCTTTGAGAAAATAACAAGAAGATTTTAGATATTAAATAATTGCTAAATTGGTGTAGTAGTCGCAACTCGCTAGTGCGGCCGCTGAGCATGAGATCCATGGTTCGATTCCCAGGTCGGGGAATTCGAATATCAACATTGATTGAAATTCTTAGTACCCGCCCGGAGTTTAGAATTGTGCGCGGTACACGACAATAAGCTCGCTCCCTATTACATGGGACTTAATAACGGCATTAGTAAAAAGTACACCTCTGCCTGTCCCTTCGGGGACTACAAGCGTATTATTAAAAAAATATTGAAGTACCAGTATTGCCGCTTTTACAAAGAAAAAAAACATCAGTATCTGATCGGCTATTTGAAATGGTAATTAGTGTCATACGCACACATACTGGGGATCACCCATCGTGACGTGTCGTCATACCATTGGTTAGAAGTTAGAACCGCAGATAGCGACGTGATCATCATCGCAATAATTGTCGCATTACGTAATTGTGATAATTCTGTACGAGGCGAAGGGACACAAGGTGACACATTGTCAATGCCTAGACTAACATTAAACATCCGCAAATCACTAAATATACATGTTTACCAGCGTGCTGAGAATTAAAAACACGGCGTTGACGACACGGTTGGAGCAGTGGTTGAGTGATCGACTGCTACGCAACGTGTCGTGGGTTCAATTCCCCTACGAAACAAATATTTGTATGATCTACAGGTAGTTTTTTTTTGGGGTCTAGGTGTATGTCCATGTGAATATTTGTCTTTGTAAACGCACCCACGATACAGGAATAATTCCTAGTGTTTCAAAGTTTAAAAAAAAAAAACTTTTTTTTTTTAATTCTAGACAAAAAAATTGAGTTGCTTTTCGAAGTAAATAATGTGTAGTAAGACGATATTTAATATTTTTATATAAAATTGGCCGTTTAAATTTTTATATAAAGTTACTACAACGTCGCGGTTTTTTTTTAATCTTTGCCCACACTACGATTTCTCCTGTATCGTGGGTACAGTTTACAAACATACATATCACATACACACACAACCAGACCGGAACAACTATCTGTAGATCATACAAATATTTGTTCCGTGCGAGGATCGAACCCGCAACACGTAGCGCAGAAAGCTAATCGCTCAGCCACTGCCCCAACCGTGTCGTCGACTTTTATATGCCATCATCAAAACCATAGATTGGTTAATTAGGCGTACAAGGTATTGAACTTCATGGAATGAAGTAATTGACAATTTGTACCCATTCAATGCAATCAATTTCCATTAATTACCTCAATCCAAAGTTAATAACAACAAAAATGATATAACTGCTTACGTCAATAAATTAATTAACATTCAGTCTACGATTCGTAACCCTATTACATAACAGATAGTATGATTCATACTATTTAATAGTAAACAAACATAATAACAAGTGGTCTAGTAGTCGCAAGCCCTACTGCTGAGCATGAGGTCCTGAGTTCGATTCCCGGGTCGGGCAGTGTTATTGGGTTTTGCTGTATGGTCCCCAGTAGCAGCACGGAGTCTGGAACTGTGCCCGGTAGATGGCATAAGCTGGCCTCCTATTACATGGGACTCAATAATGGCATCGGTAAAATGTCGGTGTACAGAGTAGAGATGTGCCAACTCGGAAAAAACGCGACTCTAGTTAGCTCGAGTTGAAATTCACGTAACTCGAGTTAGGGGCCGTCCATTAATCACATGATGTTTTTTTTAAGCATTTGTAAACCCTCCCTCCTCCTTGGTGCACGTGTATTTTTTTAAGTATAGATGTATGATGAGCTTTTTTTTAGATGCCTAAGTGAAAAATAAATTACCGCCGTACTTTTACAGTCTAAACTCGAGTTTGGAGCTCGACTCGAATTAACTCGAGCTAAGCGCAACTCCAGTTAACTCGGGTTAGTAAATCAAGTTGACCCATCACTAGTACAGAGTAATACATCTCTGCCTAGCTTTTCGGGGAATACAGGCGTGATGCTATGCTTTGCTTAGAAAAGGGTGAATCTGTAATAATTTATAGAGCTCAATATTACGAACGCGGTTTCTTTATGAAACGATGACTGTTGAGTAACCTCGTTTGATGGACCAAATAGCGCTATCCCAAAATAGAACGAAAACTATGTTACAATTCAAAACATGAGCTGGCAAGTGCTGTTTCTTGGATATCCGTGTGTTGCTCCAGGTAACCGTTTCATTTCCCCGTCAGATATCCCGAGTGAGTAGCAGTTATGTTCTATCGACCCAATTTCCAATGAAGATGAACATATAACATAGCATCACGCATGTATGCCCCGAAGGGCTAGACAGGTATACTTTGTACCACATTTCGCCGATGTTGTTAATAGTCCCATTTAATAGGGGTAGCAGTTTCAGACTCCGTCCTGCTACTGAGAATTTTCATTCAATAACACTTTGCTTGATCCGGAAATTGAACCCAGGAGCTCACTCTCAGCAGTCACGCTTGCGATCATTAGACTAATGAAGCAGTCTGCATATCAATGAAGATGATAATACAATTAACAGTTATAAACAACGGCGTTCCAAATATATATAGGCCAAAGTTTTTGATGCTTGGGTATGATTCATCTCGCTACTAAATTTATAGATGAGCAATTGGAATAGTTGAGATAATTACCGCCCACGATGAGGTCTAGTTGAATATAATCATTATTAAAATGAATAATGGAAATATACGATTGACCTTGTCTTGTGTATCGCAATTAAAATCAGTTGTGAATGTTTATAGGACAATATTCAATTGTTGATTTCGACCCTTCGTAAATTCAACCCATTACTGTCCCACTGCTGGGCAAGGGTCTCTTCTCAGTACGAGAAGAGTTAGGCTTTTTTTTTTTTTAAAACCTTTCGTAAAAATGTTGTGATCAAATGAAGTGTTTAATTGTTTGAATTTAAAGTAGGTCTTTTCAATCACTATTACATAATTATTTTAATACTAGATAGCGCCGTTTTTCATGATAACCTTAGACTAATAACGGTAAACCCAAATACAGTAAAGCTTTAAATTTTTGTTCTGATTTTTCAGGCTTAGATAGGTCCTCATAGTTTGAACGACTCCATGGATTTTTCAATATATACAGAAAATTACTAGTTGTTTGTACCACTTACATACATATAAACACACAGTAAGTAGGTACTTGATGAATACAAATCAATGCGTTAGAATGCTAATCATGTTTATATTTTGAAGACATTATCCGGTAGGTACTTTTCGACCTTAACTGTTAAGGTCAAAAACGTCGTAGTTCATTATTACCCAGGTGTATCATGGATTGTTTGTATTTCTGTTTGCGCTATACGTTCACAAGTTACCTACTTTACCCGTGTTAGGTACAGTCGAACATAGAATGTAGTATTAAGTATACATTAAAATATGTTTATTTTAAACCCCATAATCTTATGGCCCTGTATATGTATTTATCTCTTTGTACGATTGTACAGACCAAGTATTAGTTCTACTTGAAATTTAACACACGTTTGGCGGCAAACCATTAATGTGTCATATTATAATCATCGTAGTTTCATTTGGTATATGATCTTTGGCCACCAATGAGATCAAAAATTCAATTAAAGAACAGTTACTAGTTGCCAATAACTTACTTTTATTATTTCAAAGAATCAATTATAACCCGTGTAAATAACACAAGTTACCTAAGTATGTCTCAGCTTTTAGGCAGTATTCTTGCCCAGTGTCAGCTTCCACTCACCAATTGTCCTCTTTACTTACCTAATGAATGCTTAGTTTGATAGCTCACAGACATTCACTGATTCACAACATCCTGGAAGTTGTTCAAACTGTTCCTTATTTTCATTCTGACTGTAGAACAGTCAGAAACGCTGAAATTTTGATCGCTTTCAATTCACAGCATACCAACTCTACATCATATAAAAGCTAGGTTAGACCTTTAATAGTGAGATTCGTAATATTTACCTTTAGCAAGATATTTTAAAAGGTGTCAAAAAATCTAAATATCTTTACCGAAACTTGCTAGTATGACGAGTCTGTATGAAAGGATTTTTCACCTTACTTCTCCAAAGAGTAACAATGCAGAGTGAAAACAATAACATTTCACGGTGTATTTGTAGAAAATAAGTCACGAAGGAAATAGTTTTTGTTGTAAGTTTGCTAAGACATCATCAACCACAAACAGTATCATTCATCAATCATAAAAGGATGCACGTGCATTTTGAACTATTTTTTAATTTCTACATTTACTTAAAACTATATAAATTGGATGAAAGCTGCCGATAATATTTGTATACATTTATCTTTCTTAAGTTTTTATTATATTCTCCTCATCGCGAGGTATTTAAAGGCCTTTTTAAAGCCGTATTTAATTTTTTAAATATGAATTACCTACTTGCTGTGCCGTCAACTCCGTCCGCCTAAAAGATTTTTCATAGTAATTCTGAACCACATTACACCGATATGAAGGTAGATTTTCGAAAAATCCTTAGCATATGCCTACAACCTATATACATACATACCAATATACCTATATATACATACTACCCTTTATACCTATATTTGTTTATAGTTCATAAAATTTCGTGGCTTTTAGGTGTGTGTGTTTGTGTAATATTTATTATAACCAAAACTTACACACGACAATTTAAGGTCAAGTGTCGGTAAGGTCACGATACATGTCTAATAATACCTCGAAATAGAATCGTGATGGGTTTTCATTGGAAACCAACACACTGATAGTCTTGACTCCTGCGTTGACTTTTCACCGCGATGCCCGCGTGTGGTCTAGACGATCGAGTGTCTAAAATGAATAGGGTTGCCTCCGACACATAACAATGACTCGAGGTCATTTTATTAATGATCTTAATTAAGCTGTGTCAATCTTATTTAAAGCTCTATGCGTCGGAATTAGCTCGCTCAGTCATTCATGGCTCCTGCTTAATTGTTACTTCACAGTTTTGTTTATAAGATTAATAATGAATGGCGATGTGATTGTGATAAGTAATTGGAGTAATAATCATTAATGTTTGAAATTAATGACAGTGCTCATATGTTGAGTAATTGAAGCCTTTAATTTATTAAGACTTTTGCTTTATAACCTTTTATTTCTTACGGTTTGGAAACTTTGGTACATAGTAAGTATTTACTCGTTCCTAAGCTTTATGAAAAGTTAAGTGATTAGAGTCAACTAAATTCTTTACAGGTAGGTAAAATCAAAATCTATTTGATTCTTGTGGAAACTTTCCTCTAGTATTACCTAAAAACTAAATACTAATCACTTGTAAAAATAATTTAAACGAATAATTATAGGTAAATCAACTACATAATTTTTCAAATATACGTATGTAGCAAAAAAGACAGCCTACCAATCAAAGAGAAACTCGACAGCCCTGATTTATAATAAGTAGATAATAAGTATGTAAGCATACAATTAATACGTCAGAATCGCATCGCTTACGTAAACCGAAGTAATCGTGTTCACAAAATGTTTCCTTTATTTGTTTCACTAATAGGTACTCTGTAACTTGGCTACACTGACCCCAAAGGTACTTGCGTACAATTATTTGTTACATCCGTAAGTCTAGACGGCTAACTTTATGGCTACGGACACATCCGACCGAATTTAGATCTTCTGTTGCGAAACTTAAAGAGGGGATCATAGTTACATAGTTACCGCACAGATCAGTCGATTTGCAAGGTAAAGCAGTGCTTACTGCTGTCAGTCTCTGGATAAGTAACCCCTCCGAGCCCCGGCAAGCACGTTAAGCAGTTGGTCCCGAGTATAATACGAATACCTATGACAGTCATTATGGGTGACAGTAGCCCAAAAAGTGTGACAACCAGTCTTATATTCGTAATATCAGTATCTCCTAGTAATTGGGTGGCGGAGGTCAGATGGCAGTCGCGTGTAAAATACTGAAATTCAGCAGCAACCAGTTAAACTGGAAATCGACCTCAATGTAGTTGAGAAAAGGCTAGGCAGATGACGCAGCGAAACTTAAAATAACTCGTAGAAGTAAATATTACACGTCTTTAGTTTTTAGTAGAGCACTATGGCCGGGTAGTCGTACCATGGTTTGAGGAATTATGTTAATCAAACCATGCAAATAACGATTTTTTTAGTACGAGTAAGTTTAGTGATTGAAACTAAGTAAGTGATCCAACTTAGACTATCGCACTCCACGTCCACTCCTGGACACAGGGCCCTCCCAAGTCGAGCTACAGTGCACATTTGGTCCACACACTAAAATTGATTTTCTCGAACCGTGTAAACATTTCCTACATTCTAAACTTAAGTTTCGCTCTCTGCTAAATATAGGAGACATTTAAATGGACTAAATTGACCTGGTTTTCCTTTGTTCCATTTCAGTTGACAGAACATACGGAACGAATCTTGGTAATATGTGGCCCTTAGGACATAATTATAAGACACAAGGAAATGGTACAGACGCTTCATAACCACCAATATGACTTAGCAATTGTTCTGTCTTTAGGTATGTCACAATATGGTGTTGTGTGTTTCAACTATATGAAAAAAATATTGTAATTTTATGTGTCTATTGGAGTCCTGGTTTGGAGTTCTCGCTGTCAAAAGACAAAAAACGACATCAAGGCAGCTCGGTACCACAGTCTTCTCATATCAGACCTGTGGTAGGGTATGTCGCTCTCGCATCGATTTGTTTAACCATCAAAAATGGTGTTTTTAGACAGTACGCCATTAATCTTGAAGAGACGAAAAGGTTTTCATCAATATACTACTCTTAAAAACCCGAGACGGATATAGTTAAAAAAAAACAATTATAACCAAAAATAGCACTTTACTTCTTATAAACTAAACATTTATAAAAAACAAGAATGAAACTTAACTACTTAAAATGATTAATTTAAAAGGTAACCGACAGTAAAACAAATTAAAAACAGAGTAGGCAGACTGACTATTCAAACGGACAGAGATTTCCCCTAACAAGTTGTTTCCGCAGGCAAAAAGAGGTAGAATGAGGCATGCAACGACTTATATAGTCGCGACCCCACCACTACTCATCGTCCCCTCTTCCGACGGCTTGACATTTCGCTTCTGCGCTAACACGGCCTCTCCTGACTGGAGGACGTCCTCGTGCTCCTATGTACCAAGCTGGTTTCAGGATCTGGTGCACTGGAGGTGCCTGGCTCGGGCTCTGGTGTCTTTTCACCGGGAGGCACATCGTGGCTCCTGGCAGCTCGCTCAGGCGTGGACTCCGCATTGTTATCATTACAGCTTGCACCTGAGAACATAAACATCATTTCACTTTTTTTTTTTTTTTTTTTTTATTATTTTACCTGTAACTTCCGGAAATTACTTTCTAGAAGTCACACGTCATAGTGATGTAACGGAACCGCTGCAGACACTTCAGCTACATCACCATGCCAAAACAAAACAGTCAAACCAGAGAGGAAGCACGACGTTAGCTATCTCTATCCGTAAGAAACATAGGCACGCCGTTAGCATATTTCTTACAACATGACATAGGCACGACGTTAGCGTAACATGTAGCATTTACCCTTGTATGACATAGGCACGACGTTAGCTTAAAATACAAGCATAGCAAAAGCTCACTCTCAAAGAAAGTAGCACACGCCTCCGGAGTCCACTCCCCTCGCCACGGCACCATGAACTCTGCCGCAGCCTGGGTTGCTTTTCCATAGGAGCCTGCCAACAATTGCAGCTCGTATCGACCATGGGGAAGAGCCTTAACCACACGGTACGGCCCGCGCATGCCTGAGTCGAGCTTGCCAGTCGCTTGTGCCTGTTTAATAACAAAAACAAGTGAGTTAGTTTCAAATATTCGTGGGGATCTCCTGTCAGCATTCGCAGTTGCGTCTTGTTGATGTTGATTCGTTCTCAAGCGTTCGGAAGCTCTTTGTCTATGCATTTCTCTCAAAGCCTCGCGGTTCGGGTGCGAGTCTTCCAGAGCGATGTCTCGAACAAGATGACGTACGAGTGGTGTAGCCGCTTCAATGCCAATCAGTAAGTTCATTGGTGATAGCCTGGTGGTTTTCTGCTTGGTTATGTTTAAAACCAGTTGTAGCCGCCACATAACGTCTGACCATTCATTCTGTCGATGGTTACATTCTATGCGAATCATGTTCAGTAGTGTCCGGCAATAGCGTTCAACTTGTCCATTTGAATGATGCATTTCAGGTGTAATGAGATGAATGTCAGTGCCTAACTCTGTTACCAGCTTAGTGAACTCTGAACTTTGGAACATACGACCACGATCTGCTACAATTAATTTGGGTGTGCCAAATAAAGAAATTACATTCGTAAAAAGTCTTTTTAGTTCGTTAGCATCCTGACCAAACATTGGATATAAAAGGCAATATTTTGAGAAAGCGTCTATAACGATTAGCACATATCTATAGCCATTAGACTGAGGCAAAGGACCCAACGCGTCTAAATGAATGACCTCGAAAGGATCACAAGGCTTCTCCCATGAATGTATGAGTTGGTGAGGAGCCCTGGGGACTTTTTTATGCGTTATGCAAATAAGACAATGTACCACGTATTTTTGGACAAATGATTTAAGAGAAGGGAACCAAAAATGTTTCCTGATAAGTTCTAATGTCTTATCTACCCCAGGATGATCATGCTCATCGTGAAAAATCCTTAGCAAACTGAGTCTATGACCTTTAGGCACAAAGCATAGGAATCTAGTATCTTCTCCTACTGGGGAATACTTATAATAGAGAAGGTCATTCTTCTGAACATAATGCCTAGAGTCCAACTGTCCCTCTGTCAATTTTTGAAGAAGCCGTTGGGTTTCTTCGTCTGCGGCCTGTGCTATCTGAGCCCAGTTCCGTTGTTTGCGTGCTTCGCAAACGTTAACGGGGTTGCGGCTCAAATAGTCAGCGTGTGACATAGAAATACCCTTACGGTATTCCAAAGTGAAATCAAAATCTTGCAAATATATCCACCATCTGGCTACGCGTGGCAATAAATCTTTCTTTTGTTGCGTAGCTTTTAGTGCATTACAGTCGGTTACAACCGTGAAATGAATGCCAACCAGATAGTGTCTATAATTTTGCAAAGCTTTAACAACGGCCAAGGTCTCGAGCTCATAGGAATGGTACTTTGGCTCAGCACCTTGAGTTCGTTTGCTAAAGTAGCCTACCGCTCGTTTATATCCTTTTTCGTGAACCTGAAGAAGCACTGCACCATAGCCAATGGAACTTGCGTCCGTATGGACTTCAATAGGCAGGTCAGGATCATAGATAGCCAATATAGGTTCGTTCGTAAGCTGTGAAATAATATCTTGCCGTGCTTCTTCCTGCTCACGACCCCAGGCAAAAGGTACACCTTTTTTTGTCAATTTAGTAATAGGAGCAGTCCTAGTAGCAAAATTAGCTATATAGCGACGGAAATAGCTTGCTAAACCCAAGAATTGACGGACTTGCTTAACGGTCTTTGGAACAGGTGCTTCAACCAAAGCTTGCACCTTTCGTTCGCTCGGCTGTACCTGACCCTGACTTATAATACGTCCTAAATACTCTATCTTAGTTGACAGGAACGAACACTTCTTCAGATTGATAGAAAAACCCGAATCCGTCAAAGTCTGAAGCACTTTGCGTAGGGTCAACAGAGCCTCATCAACTGTATTGCTTAATATAAGCACATCATCAATATACACCAGGGCTTCACCAGATTCCAAATGTTGACGGAGAGTTTTTGATATTATCCGCTGATAAACAACAGGCGCATTCGCCAAACCGTAGGGCATCTTTAGATATTCATAGTGCCCCTCTGGTGTAACAAATCCCGTGAGCGGTATTGAGGTACTGTCCATGGGAATTTGGTGAAATCCTGTAGCCATGTCGAGGCTTGTGAAAATTTTATGTTTACCTAACCGATCAATGTGATCATCGATTAACGGTAGAGGGAAGCGATCTTTAATTGTAATCTCATTTAATTTGCGATAGTCGACACACATGCGATCAGATCCATCTTTCTTTTTAACCAATAGGATGGGGCTTGCATATTCGGATTCAGACTCCCTAATGATATTCTTTTCAATAAGATCTCGAATTATCTCACGAACCTTCAAAATTTCAGGATATGAAAGCCGGTATGGCCTATAGTTAACAGGCGTGCTACTATTTAATTTAATTGACATACTACCAGTATTGACTGTGGAGGTAGCAGTCCCGGCAATAAAGAATTTTGAAAATTCGTCAATCAAATTAAGCAACCTTTCTAAGTCCTGACCAATTAAAGGAGTCTCAATCGGAACCTGCATAGATGAAAAAGTACACAAAACATCGTGCGTAAGACGAGAATCGCAAGTAAGATATTGCTGATCGCGTGTGCGGACATAGGTAACGCCTTCTCGATTCAAAACGTCGGTACCAACAATTATAGGAGTGTTCATGAACTCGCGAGACACGGCATGCAAGTCTACCTCCAGAGTCACTTCGTTAAATTCTATTGGCAGAGTAACAAAGTAAGTTGACTCAATCTCTTGACCACCAATGCCTCTTAAAACTCTAAAGGCAGGCTTGCGTGCACACTTGAAATGTTTTAATAGTGACGAGGAAATTAACGATATACTTGAACCGCTATCAATAAGGACATCGACGGGGATGCCACGTATAATTGCCACGACTATATCTTTGCTTTTACTATCGAGGATTTCCTGGCAAAAGTTAACATTGTTTGTGTTGCGGGAATCAGATTTTAATTTTGCAAAACAAGTTTCAATCTTATGGCCGGGTTTTTTACAGAAACTACATGGTTCGGGTACATTTGAGCCATGAACAGGTCTATTTTTTTGAGTATTATCATCACTACTGCCGTTACTAAAAGCAGGTTTAGATCTCTTGATACAATTAGATTGTTTATGACCACGTTGGCCACACAAAAAACATCTACCATCTTCAAACCTTCGTTTACGGGTGTTCGTATCGTGATTAGGTTTTAGAAAACGATCATTACGCGAGGTAATATTAGACTTTTGATTAAAAGTTGACGATTTAATGTAAATTGAGAAAAATTCGACTAACTCGTTCGGCATTAGTTTAGCGTTACTGGCTGAAGCACGGATTAGCGGATCTGTTATACCTCGTATCACTATTGCCGAAATTAGCTCGTCGCTTAATCCTTTAACTATGCGTAACCTTAGTACGGACCGGCGAGCATAATCGGCGTATGTCGGGTATTTGTCAGAATTTGTGTTCATGACCTCATACAAAATGTTCGCAAAGTCTGGCTTCTTAGGACACAAAGGTTTGAACTCCTTCTTAAAGTTGCTCCAACTACGATCATTGGTAACCCACTCATTTAACCAGGTCCTAGCATCACCTTTCAGACAGTTCCCAATGCGAGACAGGCACTCATTATCATTCCAATGATTTGAAATCTTAGCACGGTCTACTTCTTCGCACCAGGTGTCTATATCGTTGATGCTTGGATCGAAATTAGAAATATAATAAGATTGGTTGGATCTCACCGTCGTGTTGATTGATCGTATTGCGTTGATGATGCGATTTGTTGCGCTGGCCTCACGATCAGAGGTTGCAGAATCTCTTGGCGAGGATGGAGCTGTCAACTCTCGGTGCTCTGCCGTACTCACAGTCACCTCCCGCGGCCTTGGAGGTGTCGTCGGGCACGCGATGACACTAGGCTCACGTCGTCGCGGCGGAGACGGACGATGTCGTTCCTCGAGTGACGTCAGTCGATCTAGAATTTGTTGCATTTGTTCAGTTATTGTATTACTAAGAGAGCTACGTCGTTTGTGGGTACGACTAGAGCGTGAATTACGGTGAGCAGGACTTTCAAGCGAATCACGGTTCTTAGAACGGCTTCTACTTTTACGGCTATCGTTAGGCATCTTTTCACTTTTGTTAACCCGCAAGCGTGTCACAGTGTGAATCGTAATTAGTTAATGACTAAAGCAAAAGAGCTAAATAGGGTAGCAAAATAACTTATGTACGCTGCTAAGTTACCAGCCGAGCTACAAAGCGACGTTGTGTAGTCGTGTACACACTAATGTTTACTTTTTAAATCACACCAAACAGATCGGAACATACTCACCAGAAGTTTTCTAAATGTATACTTTACCACAACTCGGGGGGTACACAGAAAAACAGTAACGCAATTACAATGTTCTTTGTAAAATAAAAATAAAAAACACTAAAGTTTTATATTTCAAATTGAATAGCCAGACTGCCTTATCTCAGGAAGCAAAGCGGATCAGAACACGTGAGAGTGGTATCCCACTTCTGATCTTAAAAACCCGAGACGGATATAGTTAAAAAAAAACAATTATAACCAAAAATAGCACTTTACTTCTTATAAACTAAACATTTATAAAAAACAAGAATGAAACTTAACTACTTAAAATGATTAATTTAAAAGGTAACCGACAGTAAAACAAATTAAAAACAGAGTAGGCAGACTGACTATTCAAACGGACAGAGATTTCCCCTAACAAGTTGTTTCCGCAGGCAAAAAGAGGTAGAATGAGGCATGCAACGACTTATATAGTCGCGACCCCACCACTACTCATCGTCCCCTCTTCCGACGGCTTGACATTTCGCTTCTGCGCTAACACTACTAATTTTGAGACTGATACTGATACTTAAAATTTTAATGCCATTATAAAAAACTATGATATGATAATATATTATATTATAAAACCTGGGTAAAAAGACAGCGTTCTTAGATTTTTTTTCTTAAAAGATATTTTCGTATTGCGGCCAATGACTCGCGACAAGTATGTACCGAATCAGCACTTTTGACCGTTTTGTAATTTGTCAATTATAGTTGTGAAACGGAAGGCAAGATTAGAGCGACGACGTTTCCACTTGCAGAGGCGGATTAATAGATAAGCACGTGCCTGTTTCTAGGGGCCATTAGGGTAATGCAACTTCTTAGGTTTTTAGACAGGGTACTAAATCAGCCACCATTTTGATATAATACGGGTTGTTAAGTGGCTAAAATTAATAAAAGAGGTAATTTTCACTTCACGAAATTTTCCACTATCTTAATATTGCCCTGGCTCCTGGAATAGGATCTAGTTATTATCCTAGTTCAGAGGGTAGAACAACATATAATTATATGAAAAGTTTAGTACTAAGTAGCTATACCTATATATTTCAAACATTGTGATTGTTGTGTGTCGAAGTATACTGAGTCTGTTCTTTAACGCGTCTAGATGTCCAAATTAGTTTATCACGTCAAAGTACAATGAGAATTCATCTTAACAAAGTGCGTTGCCCCTGGCGACAGGCGGCAGTGGCGGCGCAGCGTCGCCGGCGCTGTACTGTACACTGTAAACCTAGGTACACAAATTCTGTCACAAGTAGCCGGTGTCATATTTCCTCTTTATTCAATTTCCCTGCGTCCGCGCAAGACTGACATGTCCGGTTTGCGGGACAGCGTGGGCATTAACCGACTTACGAATTTGTTTGGCCTGAGCCTGAGCACGTGCCGACCTATATATGTCGGAATATTTTAGTTAATAGCATGATAATAAATCTTTTTCTTAGGACGTGGAATTCGGTTGTAAAGATTTTTCTACAAATTGCCAAAATCCGGATGTATGCATTGAACGCAGATAGGTAGTTCTAGTATCTACAGATAGGTAGTTGTTTCGGGTCTGGTTGTGTGTGCATGTGACATGTATGTATGTTTGTAAACTGTACCCACGGTAAATCATACGGTGGGGCAAAGTTAAAAAAAAAAAACCCTGCTCCATACATAAAGCCGGCACTGAGTATAGACAATTTTGAAATCAAGCTGAAGATGATTTTCCCTATGCAGAAATCCCATGTAATACGGGGGAAGTCCATTGTCGGTATTACCGGGCACAATTCCAAATTTTGTGCTACTCAGAATTTTCTGACATAAAAATCCAATAACACTGCTAATCCTGGGGATCGTACAGAAAGTCCTTATCCTCAGCAACCATGATTGTGACACCATTAGACCAAAGAGGTAAATCTTATGTTAATGTTACTTATTAACATGTATATCTATTATATATACGTCGATGATTATCTTACCACGAACTACATTAATGTGTTAATATAGCGCCTCGTTACTTACGTCAACAATACACACACGAAACGCATTTTGCTGTGTATTATTTGTCAGGCGTTACGAAGTACATAATTTATTTTCGAACGATACGGCTTTTGCAAGTTTCAAGTTATTTGCTTTTATTGTTGTGACGTCATTCTGCATATATTAGCTCCCGGTATTAAGCTATAACTTCTGAATTAATTTAACTGACTCGACGAAACGTTATCTCGTTGAGAATGAACAAGTTTATAAGCCACAGAAGTAAAATGAAGCTGAGAGTTAATATAATGTCTAGACTTATTCTATGCATGTTGAGGTTTGCTCCCGGTTTATAAAATGTGACAAGTTCTGTCCGACTTCTGCAACCTATTTATGGTGTTTAGTACCAGGAGACATCATAATGCTTAGACTAGTTCTCATTATGAGTGCTCGTGACTAGTTTATTTGAACCGGGTTCTGTCCGATGCAGTAACAATAAAATTATATCCTATCCAAGAATTGATTACTACAACATAGTTTAACCGCATAATCATTATAAAGCGGTTTTATAGATAGAATAAGTTAACTTTAATACCCATTCTAATGCATCTAAGGAAAACATACCAGCAGTGTGTTTATTCATATATCTTGCTACTGTATACTACCTCACAATTACAGACAAAGTATAGACAATTCTAAACAAAGTAACATAAGAACAAAGATTTAATATCAATTCTCGGTTTACAGGGTAATAAATTAGCAACAATGTTCCTTGAAAACTTAAGACTAAGATAGAAAACAGGGTTCCCTTTGTGCGTCGGCGCCGTATAGTCGTATGACCTAGCTACTGCCGCATAAGGAACGGAACAAATAATTATCACGGAACACTATTTTTTCCTCTAGTTAAAGATTTTGTAGAAAATACTGCTACCTATGTAATTAATCTAAAAAATAATGTCCGTGTGACTTCTTTTTAATCAAAATATTAAAGGGCTGTTTTACCTGCTGATAGTAAGCTAGCAGATAAAATATCTGTTAGATACATACGTACAGTTAGATTTACTCCTAATGCAACTAATAATTACAATCTGTTAATGAAACAGTGATTATCGAATTCTGTTTTATAAGTTGTAGACAGACAATCATCCATTTATTTAGTCAATGAAAGTAGCGGAAAGGGCTAGGTCCTTCGTTCGTCACCTAAGTCCTATGACTGATTTTGTTTGCATGGCATTTGTGGCGGATTCATGTCTTTTTGTTTACTTTAATTATTAATGACAAATAACTTATTTAATAAACTGATGAGACATCTATTCGTGATGCTATTAGGAACTATTCTCCTTGACTAAATTATTTTAAAGCGTGACCATTTATTGTTGGTCAATGATTTCAGTTATATTTTCCTATAGGAAAACAATGACCTAGTACGATATGTTAGTAGGTAAATTCCTCTAAACATTTAATTTAGTCGTGTTGTTATTGATCCTGTTCCACATATATTCCATTCATTTTATAAGTTTTATTCTGTTTTATTGAATTCATTTCAGAGTCCACATCTATACATATAAATAAAATTGGAGTGTCTGTTTGTAATATTGAAATAACCGTTTTTTACTATATGCATATGAATATATATACGGTACATACACCAAAATAACATTTTTTACAATTTTTGTCTGTCTGTCTGTCTGTTTGTATAGGCTAATCTCTGAAATGGCTGGACCGATTTTGACGGGACTTTATTGGCAGGTAGCTGATGTAATAAGGAGTAACTTAGGCTACTTTTATTTTAGAAAAATTCTTTTATTTTAGAAAAAAAATAGTGTTAAGTGCATTTGGTCTCACTAAAAAATACATTGTTAAGTTCCGACATCCACGCGAACGAAGTCGCGGGCACAGCTAGTAACTAATAAACATCTTACGATCCATATACAAACGATGTTCTTTGATGATCACCTACAAAGCTTGATATTCATTCGAAGGAACAATCAGTCTTCAGCTTTAATTTCCCATACAAATTCCCTTTGGATCAAGACAATCTGCTTGTTTATGCGTCCCAAATACCAATGTCGAAATAGTTTTTTATACCAGTTTATTTTTATAGCAAGTCGTAGCTTCTGACAAAGATATTATTATGAATGTAGGTTTGTATTGCCTCATAATACCTACGTAATATAACTTCTGTTCCGAGAAAGTAGGTAGATACCTATGCGCTACATTTTATATACATGCGGTTTATCTAATTCACGTGTAATAAATTGTTGATCTCAGTTTTTCTATTATCCATGACCCAAAATCTACGTCTTCAATTACTATATAATTACCCCGATAAGAGCAGGTACTTAGAGAAGTTAGGCCAAATGTGGGGAGTAAAGTGGAGAGTGCACAAAACAAAGGTCGTCAAACGTTCTCCTCTGGAGTTGCGGGTGTTCATGTTCATCGGTCATTGCTTACCATCAGATCTTCTTCTCCTTAGCATGTCGATGGCAAATTAAATTGGTTGGGCCCAAAATTCCGCCAGACGGACTGCGCACACTCATGCCTCTACTCAGCCTTGTATATGAAATGATCATCATATCATTAAGAAAATGTCCAGTTTTGAACTTCACAGTTCAGTCATCAATTATTTTGTTTTCCTACCATTAGGCACACGTTTAACGCGATGGGTTTATGTATAGAGCAAGATTATAACGTTAAGTAGATATGTCCGCCCCTTGTAAATCTCTTTTTTTTTGTAATAATTTTATGTTTCTGGTTTGTCTAATCAAGTAGTAGCACCTAGATAGATTTACCTAAAACTGGAATTTAACTTTGTGTGTGACTAGTAACCGTTAGTTTCAAAAGTGAAGTTTATAAATAACCATTGTTACTAAACAGATACAAAATAAAGAATGACTTTCTTGGACCAAATAACCTTATCTATAATTATAGTCTATGACTAATCTTATACCACCTTACCTACATAGCGTTACGGTTGGCGCAGTGGCTAAACGATTGTGTTTCGGCTTCGACTCCCACACGGAACAAATTATTTTGTTCTGTCAACTGGCCAACCCCATTGTAGTTGGGAAAATGCAAGGCAGATGATGACGTTCAGTTGTTAAAGCTTATGACGAAAAATCTGCTAATTTGCGTAGGCCAATAAGGGAAGAGATTTGCAAAAGATGTGTGCAGTTGCCTCTGTATTGACTCTGTTTACCCCATAGGTGAGAGAGCGTAAGCTAAAGTTACAGGAATATTTGAAGATATAACTTTTCCTTGATTTGTCAAGCTATTTTCGATACTCATCTGTTAAAATGTAGCCAATGCAGATTACCTACACACCAGGCCATCGATAACTATCACTACACTTGTATGAATGAGCGTCATGACGCAAATCTATCCAAAGTCATTTGATAAGGATTTAGACACTATCGAGAAGTTATTCGACTAAACTATGGTAATTCAGTTTCTTTTGAACAGTGTCGTACATTATTTGTCCTATATAAACAGTTGGTTATAACCTCAAACTTGAGTAATATGAAGTGAATCATACGATAGCGATACCGCGTTCCATTCAAGATTAGGTAATAAAGTTCCAATTTTTTCAGGTAAGCCTAAAATTACTGTTAAAAATCATGTTATATGGTGAGTTCATAATATGACATAAATCGTCAGTACTGTGATTCAATTACTTAGAAGCGAAATGCTCACAAGTAAAACAGGTAAAAGATGCAATTTGTACGCAAACAAGTCACCAGTTATTTCCATATTAGATCATAATTCACTATGTGCGTAGGTGGCAAGTAGCGTATAATAAGTATATTAGATAGATATAAATGTAGCGTTTCCCACGACAATAGGTGCCAATTTAAAAGCGGGGCGCATATTCTAGAAATAGATCGAGAAGTGAGCAGTTCATGGTTTAAACACACCAATCATAAACAAACGCGAAAATAATAGTTTAAGTACAGGAAGAGTAGAAGATCAAAACAACTTTATTGTTTCTTACTTGTGTTCTGAGCATTAAAGTCATCACAAACATTCACAGACCAAGAACTTTTTTATAGAACAAAATTCGGTAACACACCTACTATAGACAATAAATGTATAGGTGACATTCAAGAAAACAGGAGTTTGATACGGAATTTAGAGACTATGAATTCTGCTGAGAGTAGAGAAAATAAGAAAATATTTGTATCAAAAGGCATTATTTTTAGGCGAGACATCTAACAAGAAGGCATACTAACACACCGACAATTTTTCAAATAAAATTGGCAGATTTGACAAAGGTATACTATTGTACACCCACATTTCGCCGATGCCGTTATTGGGTCCCATGTAATAGGGGGTTTACCTATTGCCATCTAACGGGCACGATTCCAAAGTTCGTACTGCTACTGAGAATTTTCATACAGAACACAACATTTCATACAAAATAACACTTTGCCCGACCCGGGAATCGAACCAAGGACCTCACGCTCAGCAGTCACGCTTACGTCCACTAGACCAAAGAAGCAGTCAAAACATACAGAATTTGGCAGTAAAGCGTTTACAGGTCTTTATTAATCGCTTAATAGAAAGAGTACGATGACACACATATTTTACACGCAATGACATAATTTGATTGCGCTTATGAATGAGCTCGATCACTTGACATAAACTGACGTAGTAAACGCTAATGAAATCATCGTTTGCACTCAGTGATTCATTTAAAGAGCCCCAAAGGAATTTAGTAATGATGTAGTTACGTATAATATAATTTGAGCGACATTCTAAAATTTGCATACTGAATATTAATATGATGATATCATAAATACTTGTTCTAAAGACAAAAGGATATATTTAAACTTTCGTATCACAAGAATTTTATCTCGTTGGTTTATCTACATATAAATATATAAAATAGCTTGACACATTTTATACCCAGGTATACTTCAACAATCTTTCGTCTGAAAAAATTGTGACGTAACCAAACCATGTGATATCACGTACCTATACAAATGTCATATCATTATATATATTAAATAAAATTTGCCGATAACTAGCCGATGTCTGTACATTATAGATATTGGAGAATAACTAATATGGGGGGTCTTTATTAGAGCAACAGAAGACTAAGCAACAGTTTTTAGAATTTTTGTCTGTCCGTCTGTATGTTTGTATACGCATCACGCAAAAACTACTACATGGAATTGAATGCAGTTTTCACCGATGTTTTGCTAACTTAAAATATAGGCTCCATTTTACCGCAGGAAAATATCAGATTCTAAATTCCACACGTACGAAGTCGCGGGCAAAAGCTAGTCATTATATATGTACCTATATTATATGAATTTAGTAGCACTATCATCAAACAACGAGTTCAAAAAATATTAGTGGTGATGATAAGTATGTGTGAAATGTGTTAAATGCCTCATTGTTCGAGTGGTCGCCAGCGCGACTGCTAAGCTTGAGGTCCTGGGTTCGATTGCCGGGTCGGGCAAAGTGCTATTAGGTTTTTCTGTATGGAAATTCTCAGCAACACGGATGCTGGAGTTGTGCCCGGTAGATGGCAATAGGCTTGCCCCATATTACACGGGACTCAATAACAGCATCGGTGAAATGTGGGTGTAGATACAGTAGTACACCACTGTCTAACCCTTTGGGGAATACAGGCGTGATACTATGTTATGTGTCTTGAATGTGTACAGAGTTAGATGATTTAACTTCCAAATTCAAAGGAAATTCTCATCTTAATATTTCTTATTCTGCAACCTCATTTTCAACAAGCTCATTAAGTCTTATAATTACTAAATCGATCCAGCTTCAGGTTTTGTAGTGCAAAATTTACTCACAGGAATATGGAGCCGTATTTTGCCCATACAAAAACATAAACTGAACATTTGATGCCATTCACACATATACATCAAGATGTATATGTATAAATGGCAATGTATTTACTAAGTACAAGTACTTAATTGATATAATGCAAAACCTGAAACCAGTATGTTCATAATGGAGAGTACAATCGGTTACATTTCCTTTTGATATGGTCTTATAGGATGATAACATTTTACACGAAAAAAACTACTTAGTCAAAGAAATGTTCTTTGCTAAATCCACTTATCAAAATATGCTTAGACTGTATGTATTATTTCCTGTGATGGTAACGAGAGCGAAACTGAAAATTAATGAGTCTGTTATGACCTAGGTCAGAATAATAAAAATAACACCAAAAAAAAATATGTAAATATCTTCTACAATAATTTATAGAAATATAAATAATAATTTGCTAGATCAATTTATCACAATAAAAATCAGTTGGCGTGTGTGAGGTTTATAGTTATTTCAATAACTCGTATTTTTTCAGGAAGTGCGACGGTTACCTACTTTGGTTATCTTCAGAAACAATCGTTTATCAAGATTTTGGCACTCTATGTGATGCCACTTTCTTTTACTTTTCTTTTTTTTTTTTAAATGTTGCCCCACACTGCCATTTCTCCTGTATCGTGGGTACAGTTTACAAACATACATGTCACATACACACACAACCAGACCTGAAACAACTATCTGTAGATCATACAAATTTTTGCTTCATGCGGGAATCGAACCAGCGACGCGTAGGGCAGCGGTCGATCGCTCAACCACTGCGCCAACCGTTCCGTCGTATACCACTATCAATACAATATGGAAAATTTAACTTGCCATCCGCTTTTGTCTATTGACCGATACGATAGTTTCTTTATCGTAAGATTGTCAGAAGATAACGGCTAATTCTTTACTCTACCTCGTTTTTGCTATTACAAGAATTTTGCTGCTTCTAGTGAAAGAACAGGGAAATACTCCACTTACTTAAATGACTCATTGAATGACTGTGATAATGTTCATTCATTGTTTGACGATAACTGACATCACGTTACCAGCACATCAGATTCAGGTATATTCTGATAAGGAAAGGAAGGAACAAGGAAAATAGTACTGGTTCTTATTGTCTAATCAATCATACCGATGTATATGGAAAAACAAAAGATGTCGTATAAAACTTTATATCTATGTAGGTACTGATATCTACATATTATGTAACATTGTAGCAGACACAATTAAGCGTATGTATGTGCGATAGATGTCATTGATGTAACAAATAAATAAAATGAGAAGTGACAGTACCCATGTATTGCCACTTCTCAGGACGATCCGACCTCTTCAACGATGTACTAATTCTGACGAGTGGCATTTTTAGGCAAAACGAAGCATTTCATAAAAAAAAAACAATTTAAGTTAATATACCAAAAAGAAAACAAATTATTGCGTAGTCAATTTAAGTAGTTATTATAATGTGCGAGCATTGCTTTTATTATAAACAACAACAGTCAAAAACTTTGCGGAAGACAAATAAAAAACACTAGAAGTGAACAATAAAATGAGGCACTATATAACCATGATAGGTATTCTAATTTATCCCAGAGTACTGCGTGGGCTGACACTAAACTTAAACAAATAACTTTACGTCGACTCTATTGGGATGTCCTGTCCAACGATACGGTCGAGAAGTTTATTTGCACTAGCGCTTATTGTCCGACATAGCATAAAGATCCTGTGCACTAGTGTGTCGGATTACAATCCAGATAGCACGGTGTAACGGCAACACAGAATTACTTGTGTTCCCAATTGGAAAACGACTGCTATTATGTTAACGTACAATTTAGGCTGTAAGTCGACGCCTACAAAACACCGAGGACGCTGTAGCAATGTCAAACAAAATGATTCAATTTCGAGTTGTAACCTCAGCAATAAATTACGAGTCTCAGACCGACTTCAATAAATCTTAGCAAGATTTTTTTGTTTGGATCTTTGTTTCAAATACATATATGCTATATTTTTCTTGAGTGCAAAAAGTAAAATTATACATTAAACGCAATTTAACATTAAGATCAGTACCGAACGCTGACTTGTTTCATAAATAATTACAACGTATTCAATTCATCGATAAATCGCTACAGTTACAAGCAAGTAGGTACGAAGTCGCCTTGCCTTTACTATTCATTACTATCAATATTCAATTAGCCGTTCTCAAACACAGGTGTGTTAGTGTCAATGAGATAGCGGCGTGGAACCGTTCGTGTTGTTTTGGTTAAATCTGCCTATATTTACTAATAAAGCTAGCCTAGAGTTATTGTATAGATTATATTTTGATTTGGTACACCTTTCATAGTATAAAAATATTTTGACAACTGTTAGTCGAAGTGAACTTTGTTACAACATAGTGCCCTGGGGAGATTCCACGCGAGGTTTAGTCATATTTTTTATAATTTCAATCCGGTTCCGTTCTGCAACCGTGTGAACGCATTCACCTACGCCATGACGATCTTTTTCTTACTACAGGGGATATATTAAAATTGCTACCAGTAATTGGGTGGCAGAGGTCAGAAGGCATTCGCTCCATGTAAAATACTGACAATCAGCTGCAACTGGTTAAACTGGAAGCGACCCCAAAAGGCTAGGTAAATGATGATGATTAAAATTGCCTTTTATTTTGTACGTATCTTAATTCATGCGAATTGCAAAAATTGTGATGAGATGTTTATCAAATTAAATTGCAAGACTTCAATTTGAACGTGTTTGAGTGAATTAAAACGTTCAATAAGTTGTATGAATGTCAGCATCTTTTGTTTGAAGTAAAACTGAATCGTACAAGTAATATAATACCCAATACCTACACCTGCGAAGATGTCGACTAAGTGAGGGCGAAGTCTTGTTATTGTTTCCTATATAATTTGCTTTATGTACTTATTATAAATTATTAATCATACTTTTTTAGAAATAAAAGGTATAATGCGTAACATACCTTGGGTTATCAGAAATGTTGATCTTTTTTGTTACAAAACAATGACGCTATTAACCTTTTCCAAAGAATTAAGTATTACGATCTATTATGTCAAAATACGCCGAATGGAAACATAATATCTACATATTATTAAATTGGCCCTTTTCATTCATTATTGGCCTTAAAATTGTATCTTGTGGAGGGGTAGTAGTTTGCAGGAGGCGATAAAACAATAATTTAGTAGATATCCTATACTCAATAAAATTTTCAAAATATTATATTTGGAAACTAATTTTCTAAAACCTTTGAACTCAACTTATAGGCAAAGTTCAGGGAAAACAAATAGCACGTTTGCTTCTAGTAGGGATTCAAAACAGTAGGTATAATGCTTGTAAGAACTTTAACGGACAATCAACATCTACTTGAAGAAGAAGAAATGTTGGTGGCCTTTTGACTAATGTTATATTTAAATGAAGCATCGGTACCCATGTAGTTGAAAGTTAACAGAGCTGGCTATTTATATAACATACGTTTGAATACGAAAACGCACTTACGTACAGCTGTCTTGTTTGCCTTGGTCTAAAAAATAACTATCTGATGAAGTAAAAGTTTTGGATGGATTAAGGTTAAAGATTAACCAAGATAGTATACTTATCTACATGACAAGACCCAAAATGAATGGATTAAAAAGTAGGATTTTTGAAAGGGTGGCTATAACCTCGTAAGTCCTGTGTTTTTTAAACAGGTGTAGTTCTAACAACCTAATGTACTACAAAAAGTACATACTAAGAATAGTGCTTCAGACCGAGGCGGAAAGATTGCCATTGCTGCGATTTTAGAGGTGATAACCTGGTCGTTCATAATTTTTTTTAGTATGTTTGATATACTTAACACTATATTAAGAAGAGAATACTCAAAAATCTTTTGTACTAAAAACCTAACACGTTAGGTTTTTATGTAGTACAAAAAGAAAACAACAAAATATAAAGTTTAATAAATGTACTTCACGTAGTACATTAGGTAGTTATTCTAACATTCCAATGTCAGGTCTGAACTGCACTTTAAAAGTACGTTAGGACTTACGAAGATATAATAAATAAAATTAAAGTGGTTGTAGATATTTTACTTAGGTATTAAGTACTACGAGTCGGCACGAGCTATCCCATGGAGGTTACTACGCAACGGTGTCATATTTTAAGCAAACAAAACGAAATTTTCAATATAAAACTCTTCAACACAATGGTAGGGCGGTGTGATTTGTGATAAGTCAGCACTTCCCGTGACGACACCAAACACCATCTGTGTTGACACGAGAGGCACGTGCTTTATAGATAACGCTATAACTGTCAGCAGTAAGTGTGTTCACAATCTAAACTCACGTGTTTTTAGTTCTTACCCATTCACATTACACAGATTAACAGTTGCCATAAATTTCACTGTAGACGGACAAGAATGTCCGCAACGAAATAAGATAATCTTCCTCACGCACTTTTTACAAAAACAATGAAGCTTATTTCAAATAACCCATGTAAGATCTCTCCAATAACGTTATTGTAATTTCCTGAATTGTATTTTAAAGCAGTTAGTCTAAAAGGTAGGTAATACCTATAATATAATACAGATCGCACTGATTTTCAGTGTTAGGTGAAATTTAAACTGATATTATGTAAACTGTAAACTCATTGGCCTAGTGGTCGCAAAAGCAACTGCTTAGCGAGAGTTGGAACCTGGGTTCGATTCCCGTGTGGGGCAACGTGTTTTGGGTATTTCTGTATAGAAATTCTCAGTAGCACGGAGTTTGGAATTGTGCCCGGTTGATGGTAATAGGCTCGGACATTAGAACAACGGCGAAATGAGGGTGCACAATTAAGTAGTTTACGTCTTTTTAACCCTTCGGGGATACGGGCGTGATGCTATTTTATGTTATTATTTTTAAAAAAAAGGTTATTAAAGTTTTGGTATAAAAAATCTAAGGTTAAACGACTAAACAGTTGATCATACTGTTATACTCTACCGGCCTAGCCTATCACTCTACCGAGTTCTAGTAGTTTCTGGTAGAGCAACTGTCTACACGAATATTCATATTTGAAACTATAGTTGAGTCATAAAAACAAAATTATACCGTGCGTGTTTTGACAGGTGTCATTGTAGTGACACCTGTTGCAAGTAATGGCAGGGTGACGGTAGATCAGCGGCAGGGTAGCCCGGTTGCAGTGGCGGACTAACGGGGGTGCGGAAGGGGCGGCCCGCCCCGGGCCTCTGGTCCTGGGCATCCAAACGTCTACATGTTCCCTTGACAAGGCTTTAAATGTATGCTTAGCTTATCTAAATGGTGGTTTGGAGTTGGGAGGTTTTACTTTCCTCATCCATATCCATATTAAGTCGAATTTAAATTTCACTTGCAAGATTTAAACTAAATAAACATAAACACTTAAACATACAAATGTGAACTGTAGGGGCCTCATTCAGCTTTGCCGCCCCGGGCCTCTGACGGGCTTAGTCCGCTACTGCCCGGTAGGTAGCCCTAGTAGTATAGTTACTAGCCTTCGGTGCCTAGTCACTCAAAGCGTACCTACATGAATCTATTACTTTTACTGTTGTTAGTCGGTACGCCTCTGTTTACTCTGTGTAGATTTTAAAATTACCTATGATGATTAAAAGCTACGATTCAGTCGATGTGATTATTACCTTGCATATTTTTTTAAATCTGTTCTAGTTCCTATTTATGTACGTATTGTTTTAATTAGAATTTATGGTGCGCTGTTGCTACCTGACGTAATCCTATGGTAGATGGTATTATGATTTCAACGCTACATAGTTTACCTTAAGATGATAATATTCTGTTGTTTCCCACGCGCCTTCAAGAGTAAATAAATGTCCTCAGTGCGGTATCTGATTTCCCTTATGTAAGCGATACTATGTTTGCTTGTATTGCCAACTTTTTGCGTGAGATTGCGTATAGCCCAGAACAAATAACGCAGTTCTTAGAATTTAAAATTAGTTTACACGTACAATTAAAGCCCTGTGTAGGTTTTAGTGTTATTAATGTGTACCTACCTACTATTCAATTTCTAGAGAATTTTTAGGAAGGTTATTAGAACGTGACATTTAACATGTATCATTATAAAATGGTACCTAATATGTTTACTTTAAAGTGTGTTTGTCACAAACTGACAGAAAAACGGAAATCCCTTTTACTTACTGGTAATAAGTTTTCAGTACTCCTAGTGTAAGTTTCTTTTGACAAATTCGATTTACTACATCGAACACGTTCGGCGCTCCGATCGGTCCGTTTAAATCGAATCCGTAGTAAATCGAATTTGTTAAAAGAAACTTACACTAGGGGGTACAGGAAACATTGGGTTATTTTTATATCTAGATACTATCGCTATGAATGTTATTATTCCGTCAATATTTTCCATGGAATATAATCCCAAAACGGTTGTGCGCAAAATCCATTGGTCTAACACTATAGGTAATATAAAATAAGCTGGACTTGGATTATCTATGTAAGCAGCTTTCATTGTTCCGGATGAACTGCCTTTGTACTGCATCCCAACAGCAACGTGACTCCAAATGTAAACAACGAGGCAAAGCAAAATGGCGTCGCACGTGTAAAGTGTGACTGCACCTAATTATCGTGTAATTTTATACCAAAACAAAAGTCTAGTTGCGACCCTCAGTTTTCTAGTATCATAATTAGTAGAATTACAAAGATTTAATTTCATCTTTGACAAATTAATTAACATTTCTCGGCAGCGTCGATGGTGAATAAAGATAATAATTAATACCGCTAATGCCATAATAATACCCAGTTATGCTTGGCCCGAAAACTTCAGTCACCTTTTCATTTGAATGAAAACGAAAGATGATATTAGCATTACTTTGTATACAAAACACAAAATGACCCCTTTACACCTGTTTTCTTATGAAAAGCACATGGGTATACATTTTTGCATTAGACTGAAAGCCCAATAAAATCAATTAGCAATTCATTATATTAAAATATATACATATTATGCTATTACCTATACCTAATGCCCAATTTTATACAAATGCTACTATATAGGATTTTGTGTTTTAAATTTTGTTAAGTTGATGCTGGACGACTTCATGGCCATACCTTGAAATAAATAGCGACTCTAATTAATTTATCATTGTTTTACTGCGTCAGTCGATGAAGTACGTGCGCTTATGATTTATATATTGTGGTGATTACGTTGCATTATTCTGATTGGTGTCAAAAAGCATGCATAAAGGGTAATAGACATTATGGCCGCTAGTGCAATGACCCGGCTGGGAAGTGTACCTGCCCTGACTAACGTACGAATAAATTAAAAGCATGCGTGATTATAATCCAAACAAATTTGGAAGTAGATAATGAATCAAAACATAATTTCATCTCGGCAGTTCATCGTTCTGGTTTAAACCAAGTATAGTTTTTATTTATTATCTCTCACCTTTTATGTGAATTTAAAACTTGCAAATATTATGTAGACCTCATTTTCTTTATGATCATTAAAAAAAGTTACTTGGTCGATAGTATATTAAGATGATACTTTTTTTTTCTCCAAGGGAAAACATGTTTCATGGCATGTACTACTTTTTATTGCATAAGACAGGAGCAAAATTGCAAAACGGCACAATTAAGTCGGTCGTGTTCTCGCTGATTTTTATGAAATACGCCGTCAGGATTATTTCTTTGTTTCACTTAGCGACAGAATTAATCGTAGCATTATTTGATGCAGTCGTTCGCAAATGTGCCTTGTGTATTACTACGTGATTAGGGAAGTTGTTGTGAAACAAATATTAATTTCGTGTAATATGAAGTTGAAGAAGACAGTGACATGTTGTATGAGAGGGAATTCGTTTTGCATCAAGTACAGCACAAAAGTTATGCCACAGGTACCTAATTTTAAATCTTCTATATAAATAAAAATCAATTCTCGAATGTATGAAAGATCATCACTTAACGGCTCGATCGATTTCGCTATTTTATTTTCGTTGCTTTCATCCCTTTCGGAACAAGTTTTGTATGAAATAAATTTTTTGGTAAACCCAGGAAACGAAAAGTTGGAAAATTAGACGGTATTTTTGTATGAAAATCAGTTTGAAATTGTAATCTGCAACCGTGCGAAGCGGTCGTTAGTTTTGAATAAGTATTTTTTAAATAGATGGTCTGTAGAGTATGCTCTTCATATACCAACTACATACATAGATATCTAGTAGATAGGTAAGCATACTATTTAGAATAAATAAGTGATGTTTCATAACAAAGATTTTAATTTTAATGTATAGGTGTACTTTAAAGTTTACTTATTTGGCCACAACAAGCACAGATGTGCGGTGTCCGTGGTAATAATAACATCAGCTAATTAAACACGAAAATGAAACTATTTAGAATTCATTTGCGTCATCCATTGTTATATCTTATCGAATCATGAATGGATCGTCAATTTACGAATATTTAAAGTGCCCATTTATTTTACCGAAATCTGTTTACGCCATTCTGTTTTCAAAGGTGAAAGCCATTCATCATTTGAAGTTTCAGATCATATCCATTAACCAGATGCATTGGTTTCACACTAACAAAATCCATTTTCCAGTAATGTGACAAAACTCACGTGAATAGGTAGGAATGGTGGGATATCCTGATCTAGGACCTATTTTTTAATCGTTCTTAATGCCATGTACTTTATAATACCTGTTTATCAGAATCTGAATGCTTTATAGCGCTACATAATGTTAATATGATCATATCCTCAATACCGGTACTTATGTTGCTTTTGTACAAGGTTGTCTCAGTGGGGCACGTCAACACGAGCTGCCGGAGATTTGTATCTAATTTATAGCCCCATTGACATTTATTATTAAATTAAATGATTGATTCATTTACAAAATCTTATTCTTGAATTAGGTAAGAAACTTGTTTGTTAGTCTAAAACAAATGGGAGCTGTAGTTCCCCTTATTTTCTAGTAAATAATGGATAGGGCAGCCCCACATATTCAATGTCCTTTCTTAAGAAGTATCTGCAAAATAAATCCAAATGTATCATGTCCCCTTGCACGGACGTGGCGCCAGTCGGCGGCAGTTGGCTCGCCACCCGTCGCCCCTCTGATGTGTCACTGCTTTCTATTTCCAAACAGGCGCCAATGAGTACCACCTATGATGCCCACCTCATACTTCATCATGACGGGGTGGACAAATTAATTGGACTTCTGAGTTTTCTGAACTTTGTCCCATTGTCTTATTTTTGAGTCTTCTCAGAAACTAAGATTATTGAGTTGTATATTATGCTAAGAAGCTTATGTGCAGTCGGCTTTAGATAAACTTGCCATAGGCCTTACGGGTTTCGGCAGTTTGAGGGTACCTGGCCTACCTAAGTAGGTATAGTTTCAAACGTTTGTCGATTCTCAAGCCTTTATCTTTCTTTGACAGACAGGCAGCGCAATATGTTGATATCTCCGGATTTTCACCGTATTTGCATATTTTGATTCCTATAGTTATGTAAGGATTGTAGCACATGACGTTCCGTTGTTTCTACTGTTCCAATGGGATAAAGGCGTGACATTATGTATGTTTCCGATTCGGTACAGGTTATTTCTTGTGAGGAAATCGGTAGATCACGTCGGACTAAACTCAGTAGTGTCTAGCTTAAAAGTGATTATTTTACCTTGGCATTTTATAAATGCACTTAAATGTTATATTTCTCTTATGAAATGAAATCTCTCTATAATTTACCACCTAACTTTCCGGGATGAAAAATTATTTTATGCTACTACAGTATACAAAATAGCTATCGGCGAGCTCAAAGTCCTAAAGTCATCAAACAGCTGTGTCTCAAGTGGTCAAGTCAACCTCATGAAAATAAAAATCCTCACCTGTATTTAGGTATATCTAACCTAATAACATGCATATTACTGAGCTCTACATTTAAATCCACATAGCTATTGTTATTACCAAACGTAGCGTCAGTATATGTATACGTACTATATGTAACGTATGCCATGCATTATGTTCTATACATACCTACAATTGCCGTGGTTATGTAATATGTGTATGTGTGAGACGCACATATGCTATCACTGTCTACGCATCCGCCAAATAACGGGTGCGAGTGAGACAACCAGGCGGGCGGGGGGAGGACTTACCTCTGAATTGATAAAAGCAACTGTTGAACGCGACGAAATTCAGTTGGAAAAGAAACAGCGCACAGCGTCCCGTATAACGTGGCTCGTAAATAATCGCGGCGAGGTTAAGATGTGACAGCGATATTGTATGAGTGCTATGAATAATATTTTAATGTTGTTTAATATTGTGTACAATCGAATTTTGTAACGACTAGAAACGTAAGAGACAGAGCGTCGCGACGACGACGGTGACGTGGACGCGTCGCGTCCAAGGATTAAAAGTTTATTGCGACGAAAACCAACTCGAAACAAAACTTTCGTGGTGATCGCGATGCGTACGATACGATTGTAATCATAAAGTGTTACTATAACTTAACTCTCACGGTAAAACACGTGATCATCGAAAACTCTAGAAAATATAAAAAAATATACGTTTTGTTCACGTATTACTCTGTTTGGGTAGTGTTTGCTCGTCCCGGATTAAGTGTTTTTGGCCAAATTATGGTTGTGACGAAAGTCGATAACATGGCCTCATACTCCACATACACGGGAAAACCGAAAATATTTTTTCCGAAGAAGGTAAGACACTCCTCCATACTTATCAACCGACTCTAAGTTAACATTCAACGATATGGTAACAGATAACAACATGCAATGTAAACAAACACCTCATTACAGTTTATTATTCTGTATAATTAGTAGAGCCAAAGATCAGGAATAAGTATACAAGTAGTTTTGTACATGCGTCGATCTAATAAGGCAGATATCTAATAAACCGTAAGAAAAAGTCAATATAGTAAATCTATCCTTACAAACAGTGCTATTTACAAAAAACGGTAGTCATTGCTATGAAGAGCTGGTTTTTCAATAGCTGGATAAATCTCAATTATCCTATTCCTATCATAAATCCAAACAAAAACTGTCCTAATTTCAAATTATAATGACACCAAAGAAGAAAAATTATTACGTAGAGCGCATTAAATCATTTTCTAATTCAACAAATTTCGAAGTGTTTAGTTACTTCAGATTAGTCTTTATTATAAACACGTTTCTTTATTTAAAATGTAGTTCTACAGTGTCCTCAAATAACCTTATTTTTGGAAACAATGTGTTCACAAATATTGTGGATAGAGTTACTTGCAAGTTCTTGTTCATAATGACTAAATCAACGTGCTGTAAATCTGTTTTATCTTTTGCTAAAACTGCTTTTACGAATAAAAAGAAAAATATTTGCTGTCTGGTCATATATTTTATAATAAATGAATGTATTTAAAGAAAACAAAGGAGTCCTATTTCCTTGCAGGCTTCGATATGATAATTTGGAAACCAAAACTCCAAATTATAATCTTTAATTTTCAATCAAAAATGTAAAATACATTTAGGTACTTAAAAATGCTAATAGTAACAAAGCTCTAGCAAACCACATGCTATCTCTAGATCAGTACAACGAAATTAACTGTGTACACAGTTATCATCATGTGAATGATAATGTTTCACGTAACTATGATTCAGTTAAAGTGTAAGACGTTCCACTTAGTCGACCTACTTCAGAAATATTCACATTTTGGCCTTGGCGGGATTCTCAGTAACGGCAGCAGGCCATTGTTGGTTTAGTTGATAATTTACCCGAAGAATCACTAGATATTTATCACATGAACAATAAGCATTTTAACACTTAACGTAAAAGAAAAACATGCATATGTATTTCCTGTTCTAAATTAGGCTTCTTAATTTTCTCTGCGCTCTTATTCACACGAAGCATCCGTGTTCGTTCGAGATACTGGTTATTACACAAGGTCCCCTGTGCAATATCTGTGACCTACAAATGCACTGAGTCGACAGATTGAACTCAGAGTCAGCGCTGTAAGGACTAAATTCTTCCATCGCACAGCAGGTCAAAGTGTAAAACCGTTCCCACATCTGGACAAACTTGTGGAACAAATGAATGTAAACCTTGTTGTTGTAATGTCAAGAAATTAAATCGTTATAAATGTTGTTCCCTTTTATATGACCGCGCTGTCTGATAAGAGTCAACTGCGCATTCACATCAGACCTCCGTATTACTTTATGGTTATACATTAAACTGCAGTCTCGCCGAGTATGGCATAAATTATAATTGATTGCCTTTTATATAGGTCACGGTTGTTATTGCTAATTGAAGATAGGAATCAAAGGACGTGAAATAAAAAGTCTTTAGATCCTTTATAAGATTTAGGTCTTTTATAAACGCGTCTGCGGCAGTTTCAAGTTCACAATACCAATCTTTATGCTAACAAAAAAGATTTTCACCGAAACAGACATTGTTAATAACAGTAATTAAAAAATGTTTATATACGAACGTGTATATCCTTTTTAACAATAAAAATAAAATAAGTTTTTCAAAACGACCAATAAATAGTCACTATTCCAAAAACTAAAGACAGGTAGGTGTCTACAATAGCAATTATCTGTAAATAATTGAATGAAATTTTGGGCAAGTTATTAAATCTTCACCAAAATAAGACTATGAAAAAGGCATGTCATAATATACCTAATGGTGATTCATCTTATCGTAGCTATATGTTTTGCACTTTACCAAACGGTATAATAAAATATAACTATAGAAAAGCAGGAAAAGCTTTCACATTGATTCATCATTCAGACTGACTCATCAAATTTTTTTTCATATCAAACTGGGTGTTCCGGTGAATGAAGACCCAGTCCCACAAACCATAATGGGCGTGGACATAATGCAGGGAATGCTGCTGGGATCCGTAAGGGTACAAACATGTGGTTAGGAATGCACCGACCATCTTCCTGGCATATTCATCGCTTTTCAAACAGTTAAACAGTAGGTACATAGGTTCACAACACTCGTTTTCCGGATTTTGTTTAATCACATCGATTTGTTGCTGTTGTGTGGGCAGAATAATCGCTTTATAAATGATATTAATGATTCTATCAGACTTATGTCTATTTCTTACAAGTTATAATACATTACTTCCTGTGTAAGAAATCGTCAGTGCCATTTGTGCGACAAACGTAATTTTCCGGCAGTCAGTAACTGCATTCTTTGTATGGAGATGGAGTGTATCAAAGTCATTTTAAACAAAAGAAGGATGGTCGGTCGTTTCGATTTGATCAAGTGATTGCATTCAACAAGTGAACTTTCCTCGGAGGAAGCGACGGTGGGCGCCAAAAATAGCGTTTCCGCCGAACACCGAGCACTCTTAAGTAGGAAGTCGACTAACACTCGACGGTCCACTTTTCCGGCCGCCTACAGCTGTCTCGACGCTTATTGAGTTTACAACGCACTTATGAGCTGCAATGAGCCTACGCATTGTCTCTTAAGCTGAATTAAATTGCTCATACTTTGAAATCATTGCTTATTAAGGGATTCATTCAGACAGTTCCAAAGAAATGCGAGGCTGATACATTGATGACGGTTGGGTCACGTTATATTAAACACTGCTTATTTCATTAGATTATTTGATTACCATGTCAACAGTTCAACCAAAGCCCTTAGCCCAAAGTAAAAAATATCAAATGTACGCATCTAAGAGCACGTAGGTAGTATATTTATCGCAAGATTCAATCGTAAACTGCATTTGCGTAGGTCGAAGATATGTATAAACCAAATAAGGAACAGCGATGGTGCATAATTTTCCGTAGAACTGAGGCGTATTTGGTTTTAATTTTTTTTCCTGTTTTTTACTGCATGTGCATATTTTCCTGAGATGAATAAGAAATAGCGGACAAGAAATAAAAGGATTTATCTGTTATTAGCTCTTTTCAGACACTACAATTTACAAGCATGCTAAACGCGTGTTATTATATTCTTTCTGATTAGGTTACACAATAAAAATATTTATATTAGTTCTGCACAAAAAACCAAACTTACTAGAACTCAGATAACATTTTACGGCGAGGTGCGAGTTGTTTGTCTCCAAATAGGACAAATAAATTCATGTAATCAACGACGACAAAGGTGACACCTCCAATTAGTGTAAATTATCCCGTTTAAATACATACCTACATCGTTATAATAAATAAGTACATCATAAATATAAAGGCTTTTAGTTAGCTGTTGGTTAAAAATAATTTTCGATATACATAGGTAGTAATTACCTAATTAAGATTGAATTTCTGCCCGTAACATTATGCGACGTGCCTCAAGTAAATAGCTAATTGTTGATTTTCGGGCATTATACAGAAGCCAACTAATTAGTGTTTCTGTAAGTAGCATTTTCCAGAAAAAGTTTCTTTTTCATCCTTTATTCATCTACAGTTTATTCGTGAATTATGGATGAACTTTCCATCATTAACACATGTTTTTAGACTATCTACTTGAAATATCAGTGAAAGTATTGAAAAATATGGTATTTTAATGTATCAAAATATTATGACCAGTATTACCTACCTATCGAAAATCTGATATAGGTATACGACGACTCAAGTATATAAACATTAGCAGGTAAACGAACTATGAATCATTGATTCAGAATTATTTCGATGAGTCACAAGAACGACAGATGAGCAAATGCATTCACCCTTTATATCGGTAACTAATCCATTGTAAAATAAAATATGTAAAATAACAAAATATTATAATACAATGCAAAAGGTTAGATTTCCAATGCCTTTAATTGTGAGAATAAATGTTCGTAAATTTTCCAATAATTTCACATCATACGATAAAATATACATAGGTACTTACGTAGAAGTAAATAGTCGGCAATACCCGACTTCTTGTTATTGTTATTATTTCTTATGCTACGGAAGCATTTTTTTTTAGGATTGTTTCGATAAACCCTCGAAAGTCCGCTTGTTCTATGCACAGAATTTTACGGATATCGGAAGTCGAGGAACGAGGTATATGAACTGCGTCTACGAATCTGTGTAGTGCACAAACGCTATAAGGGCACGACCCCACGTATAATAAAGATGTAACACGCAATTTCCCTCACAGTCCCCCTCGTAAGGGACGGCACTGAGAGGGAAGTTTGCCATTCAAAATATTGTGATGCAATGTTAAGTGAGCAAGTAACTCTACCTACTAAAAACAAAAGAAAGTATCATAACGCTGCAAAAAGTGAATTCGCAAATTATCTGAAATTTAATAATAAAATTGCTTCTTATTTTTCATTCATTGCTGAACATTGATGTGTTTTTTTAATTTGATGTCACCTTTGTTTCAGGTACGTTCGGAAGAGTCTCTTCTTGCCCCGGAAAAAACATCAAAGAGTGCACGATGGGTATGTTTTGCTTTGTAATGATAAGGTGGCGGGTATTATTATAAGAGTTATAAAACAATTCTATTTTTAAAAAGAAATGTAGGATTGGTGATTCTTTTTATCGTACGTTGCATGAAAATTGCCTGACTTTACCTAATCAAATATAATAATGACGCCGATTCCGTAACGAAGGCAACAAATCGATTTAAAATATTTGGTCTCATTCTCATCAATTTAGTGGTTGCCTTACAGAACCACTTCGTTACATGAAACACGACTTATTGTAACAATACTTAGGCTACGTTGCATGAGCCTGCATAATTTAAACATTCATAATTAGTATTATAATATTGACATCTACATTGTTGTGTGGTGAGGTAAGAAATAGGGTGTATTAACGTAAATTTATGAAAGAATACCAAATATCCAAAGACTGACTCAAGTGATATAAAAGATAATCTTTTACTTAAAGTTCATGATTTATTATCGTTTAAAAACGGCACAAGTCCTTAACGAGTCGTTCTAATCTGCAAAGTATATCAACTAAACAAGTTTTTGTTCAGTAGGATTGGTGAGTAACATATTATTCGCGAAGCATACCTCTGTAACGTATTGTTGCTACTGCGTCACTAAGCAAACACATGTGGAGCCCGCGCCGCGCCGCCACGGCACAAAGACCGCATAATTTACACATTATGATGACAAACGTGGATATAACCAGAATTATTTTGCATGCATTTTCATATGACTCCAAAGGAGGAAATATTTTTAAATCTAGTTCGTATTTCAAATTATTTTAACGTTTTATGATAATTATTTGCTTCGCTTTGAATCTCATAAGCAAAATATGAAATTTTATTAGTCTTATCCAGTGCAGGCAGAAAATAACCATAGCTCAAAAATGTAATTTCGTTTAGTTAACATCTCAATTTGTTTGTTCGGGTCCTCGCTTTACTAAGGGTTTTGACTGAAACTAGTACCTATAGGTCCCTAAACTGACCAATGGAACGCATCGTTTCACTGGTAATTTCAGTCATTAGGTATCTACATTTATTTTAGAAAAATCTTCAGAAAACAAGATCTTTTAGCGTAATTAGTTATGATTAAAAAGACGTCCTGTATATACTAAAGGTCATAGAATAGAATAGAATCACTCTTTGTCAACATACTTTTGAATATGAACATAAATCCTCATTCCGCTTTATGCTACAATAAATATTATTTGTCTAAAAATAGTATGCCTCGTACAACGGAAAAAATAATGATAAATCTGACATACAAACGGAAGAACGCAATATAATTAACATCCGTTTGATCCAACTAACACCGTTCTTCCGTATTGTAGATCTAGATAATTATTATCTTGGCTTGTAATTACTTGAGATCTAAGATCGTCAATCAAGTGTTATTTGTGGCTAAACTTCTTAACACTTAATAATCTTATAAACGAAGCTTATGTGGGATAAACTATGAATAACCTTTTCATCGTTGCTTCTAGATTCTACCTAAATATATTGTTTAAATACGTTCCTACTTGTGAACTTTAAGTATAAGTGTCTGTCTTTAGAGTTCTACCTGCAGTAGTTACCTCTATTGTAAGTTTCTTTTGACAAATTCGATTTACTACATCGAACGCGTTCGGCGCTCTGATGGATCCGTTTCGTGCTCTCCACCAACTGATGAATTTTCCGGCAATAACAGTCGTGTATTAATTATGTTCATTGAATTTAATAGTATATAATTATTTCACGCTTTTGAGGTTTAAATGAGCAGTCCCAGCACATAATCATAAAAAGATAATGCAATATTGTTTTGTTTGATGTAAGTAGTCGAACCAATATTTTAGATTTCCTATCGCATTGCTTATCAAAAAATTTAAAATAGGTATCACATGATGATGCCATTGAGCGGTACATTATTATCAATGATTGCATGACTTCATCTTACTTTTTTTGTGAAATACTTAGTAGAAATATTTATCCTTTATCATCATCGACCGACCAAACTACATATGACTCATGTGTGCTTTTAAATGGAGATAGGTATTTTATCACTTATGGAATTTGCGTAATCATTGGAATGCTGAATTATACTAAAACAAATAAACAAACATACGATTCCGGGTACTTCTACAATTGTTTCTACTTTATTTAGATAAGATAACATGTTAATATAGCTGAGTGCATTACTTAATTTTTGATGAATTATCAATTTATCAATCTTAGATAAAACTAAAGGCAGTATTTCACGTACTTGAGACCGCCCGATTTTAGTTTAGTCATAAAAAGCTTTCCAATCGTGCTTATATTCGTGAAAGTCCCACAAAAGCGAACAGGATGTAGTGTGAGTCATAGTTGGTTGTAATCGGCGCACGCGCAGGTAACATCTACTATACTTATGTGCCGTAATAACAATATGTATGTAGTGTGATAAGCGGCCACGTGAACCAATGATGACTCAGCGAATGAGTTCCAACTTCATTATGTCAATCGTAATAATTGCGGAACAAATAGAATAGCGCACGCATTGATTCAAATTTATTTAATTGTAAAGCTCAAAGCTTATCCGATCGGATATATCAACGTTTTTAATTCGTTTCGAATATACTGTCATGAGAACAGTTAGTTCTTATCAAACTAATGATTTTGTTCCATACATTTATTTATGTCACATTGACGTTGGTTCACTTATGGCAAAATAAAATAAAAAGTCTTTATATAAAAAAGTCTGATGATAACCATCTAAACCAACCAGGGACCCACTTAAACACACACAATAATCATCAAAATCGGTCCAGCCCTTTAGGAGAAATTCAGTGACACACACATACCTACAGAAGAATTATCGGGATAAAAACTATCAACTTTTACAAAATTTCACTAAATCGGTTTACCCGTTTCGGAGATTAGCGTAAACGAAAATCGTGACAAGGGATTTTTATTTTATATAAAGATAATATATAAATTAATTAGTTTCAGTATAATCTATACCTAATAGTCAATAGACGTCTGCCTCTTATAATAGCTTATTCTGTGTAAATATGAGACCCTTCTCTTGGCTTTATTACTTTTCCAAATATCTCTCATGATTCTTGAGCTGGTCAATCTCAGATACGAATTATTGATATCAATTCAATATTTGATTGCCTGATCGGTGTTGTGGTACCAAATGCGTCGGCCGACTTGGCAGGGGAACACTCGTTCCTCTGCTTACGTAGCATAAGCTTGACCTTTCTTCGTCCGTACCATCGTACCATCTTGAGTGAGAAAGGTCAAGAAAAGTTCATACTGTCTTCTAGATTCGAATTCGGAGTCGGCGAAATATGGGTGTACAAAAGTACATCCCTGTAAAACCAATCGGGATAGGTATACATACTTGATGTTATGTATTAATTCACAGACATGACAAAAAAGTGTAAACAAAAATGATGCCATAATTTATGTATAGTGTGTTGTAGGCATTGAACAGAATTTCAGTGTTCAAGGAATGAATATTAGTCACCAGTCACCACTCGGAAAGTAGAAATGCAACATGTGTAAGTAAAACATTCGTCATAAATTTTTGTAAGAAATCGTAATATATGTTATCAAAAGCATGACACAATTTTTTACGCTCCATTAGCAATAAAGTTCTCTTACGCACCTGACTTTATGATGTGACCACTAAACCAAAAACATTCATGAATGAAACTACTCATGCTGTGTTTAGTCATGTAGGGATCTGCGAAACAGTAACGCTTTACGTAGAACTGCATAATACTAGTTATGAGTCAGTGGAGCAATAATTAAGTAAACGTTGTTTTCTCGTATTTATTCAGTGTTGTCGTTAATAAAATTAGTTAAACCAACAATACCTACTAATGATTATTACTACATAGAGAACAAATTACTGTTGCGTCGGTAACTCTGGGGAGGCCTTCGTGCAACAGTGGGTTCATACTTTTATGGACTTTTATTGCTATGACGCTTACATACAAGGCAGATAATGTTTTTTTCTGCAACTCGTGAACATAATCAAAACGCCCTTATTTTATCTTAGGATATTGCCTTTTGTTTCTCCCGATTCCTAGGTCAGTAATTGGGGTCTCTGCTACTATTCTTAGAAGTTGGGTAAATTGAGCAATGTACTCAAGAAGCTCCTATACTTCATTCATTTATGATAGCCGTTTGTATCATAGCAGTACTTTAATTGATATTCACGGTGCGATTTTCGTAGAAACATTAATTAATTATTGTACTAATTAACAACAAAATATGTTAAGTTGGTTGGTTAAGTTAGTATTTGCGATAGTTTGAATAAACCACAATTTAATAATACTTTAAGAGATGAATAAGGCATGGTTACTCACGAGATTTAGTAAATATTTAATTGTTACAGTGGCCCGAGAGTCCGAGACGAATCAGTTATAGGTATAGGCTTAGCGATTTGCTCGGATTATGATTCATACGCATACCTATTAACTGTTTTCAAGAAATCATTGACTGAATGGAAAATACGTTTAAACAAAACTTTGTGGCAGCAGAATCATTTCAAAATCGTTATAATAGGTCTTTAACTATGAAATTGCCGTTTTGCAATACTGGCCATTTCAAATCAAAATATTTTTTAATAATAATAATAATATATTTATTTGCGTAAAAACATGGTATACAAAGGTATTATATAACAATTTGAGATCATACATGTTTTGCTTTAAATTAAAGCATGCAAATTTATACACATTACTGTTTATGTTCAAAAAATTCCTTAATTGTATAGAAATTATTTTCATTCAGCCATTCACACAATTTAATTTTGAATAGTCTGTAGTTTAGTGTTTTTAATGTATTAGGTAATTTATTGAATATACGCACACACATAGCCAGACAGCTTTTGTTATATTTTGTTAGTCTTGGGAGCTCCTCTAGTACAAGTCTGTATTTATCACGGCGACTGCGAGAACTTATATCTTCTGCTGTTTTGAACAGTTCTTTATGTTTCTGTACAAACATACACGCTTCATATAAATATAATGAAGGTAACGGTAGCAAACCAAGCTTTTTTTGTTTGGCTAAGAATTCTAATTTCAAATTATTTTTTTTTTTTTTCATAATTAATCATTTGTTTATTGATTAGCGTTATGTTTTCATCGCATTTGAATATTTTTCATCATGGAAACGTTAAACATTCGAGTAATTATGGAATATGAGTACCATCGTGGTAACAAGTAGCAAGGCGGCACAAGTGACACGCAACATCAACGACGTTTACGGAGCGAACACTACAAACGAACACACCCCCTGTTATTGGTTTGCCCGCTTCCGTTCTGGAAATTTCGACCTGAAAAATGGTCCCCGTGGTCGTCCGAAAACTTTGGTCGACAATGACGTATTTAAGTCGTTTGTGGAAGCTGATGATACGCAACCTACGGCTGATTTAGCAGCAGCTTTCGACGTTAGCATCAAAACAATATTGATCCATTTGCGTCAAATTGGCAAGGTAAAACAGCTTGACAATGGGTGCCCCACGAACTCAATGATCGCCAGCGCGAAGTACGTGTCGAGACGTGCCTTGTACTGCTCAACAGGCACAGAAACGAAGGAATTTTGAATCGCATTGTTATCTTCGACGAAAAATGGATTCTGTATGACAATAGCAAGCGCTCAGCAAGTTGGTTGAATCCTAGTTCAGCACCTAAACAATGCCCTAAACGAAAACTTACCCCTAGAAAAGTGATGGTCACTGTTTGGTGGTCTAGGGCCGGTGTCACTGCGTTGGCAAAAATGCATCGATTGCATGGGTGATTACTTTGATAGAAGAAAAAAAAATACGTAAACTTATTTCATAAAAAAACGGCAATTTCATAGGTAAAGACTAATATTGTAAATTAACAAGTGCTTAATTAACCAAAATAAACCTGAAAACGTTAACAATTTTTACTTTATTTCTTTACATCACCGAACTTACTTATATTAAGATAGATGTATCTCACTTTAAAACGCATGGTTAGTGAGGTAAATATTCAATTAGTGTAGCGTGGGTACAAAATGAATACTAAACACAAAGAGTAAATTGATGTTTTTCCAATAGACTGAAATTATTGCTTAATGAATAACATTAAAGCCCATTTAAGGTTATAGCGATTCAGTTTAATGATTCCATTTAAATGGACAGTGCCATAATAAATTATTCACTGTCGTCATCAAAAAGATGAAATCGGTATTTGAAAGGAAATCAGATATAATATTCGTTTAATTATCTGTGCCGATGATTCGCTGTGCGAGTATCTTGCTGACATTGAAAGGTCGTTGACTTATTACGGCGGACGACAGAAGTAGCTGGGTCTCCCTTCCCTTGCTGAGCTTTTTTATAACATAATCTATTGTACTTATGGTATACATCAGAAGCGTGTCAAATTACAATCCAACTTGCAACAATAACCTACTATTTTAATACATCTTTTTTTTTATATTTTGTCCTCAAATTAACGGTTTGTTACCTAAACAGTTTTACATAGTATTTTCCTTCGTGAGATTTGATTGAAAAATTAATGTTGACGTCAAGTAGAATTAAAGAGCTCTCCGAATATCTCTTTATCAATTTAGGGCTGTCAATTCTGACCTAGTCAAGGAAGGTGATATTGATAAGATCCCAGTTTCTCATCAAAATTGTGAAGCGGATGCAAAGGTCCGTGGGTGGAGCCCCTCTACCCCGCGCCCCTCTTGACTCGCCCATTCTAATTAGCCCATTGTGGTCGCCAGTTAAAGTTTGCGGCCGGCCGGCAGTCACGCCGGAGCCGCCGCTACAGTGACACGTACCATCGTATTCAGTTCATACACACGACACGCGACTGTGATGACGATAAGTGATCGACAGTGCTCTCCTTTGATAACGACTAACTTTATCTCGTTTCGGTTATACCATAATGTGAATCTAACTGTCAGACAGACATTTTATTCAGCGTTATTAAAGTGTTAGTTGTTGGCGCAGTACAAGGTAAAGCCATTATGATCTGCTCGTATACTGTTAAATCTGGGACCAGTGTACGGCTATCAGCGGATGCAACAAATCCATTTCCCAAGTAGGTATGCACTTAGTTTGTACTTACTGGTGGTTTTACTAAAATAGGTACTTTGAGCAGTTACAAGTTTTTACACTAAAATAAAAATGCATATAAATTGCTTCAAATTAGCAAGAATACATTAAAATCTTGATTGGCTGTTAAGAGAAGTTAGATTGATTATACATATCATAGCTAAGCATGTGGTATTATATGCTTACAAAACCTGTCTAATTCCAGTAAATCTTTTGACTTTAGTCATCTTAATTGTAATAATTGCACTCATTCGAAATGTCGTTAATATATGGAACTAATTTATCGTGGTATTTGAGTATGATTGCAACAGTAATTAATGAAGATTTAATGAGATAAAATGTCTTGTTTTCGGATTATATTTTGGAAACATTATATCATCAAAGTCTTCAATCACTGTTGTAAATTATACCTACATTGTGGAACCTTAATAAATAATATGAATAAGAAAACAAAATACGTCAAGTAAAATTTGTAGTAAAGGTATGCAACAATTATTAACCTTTAGGTATTTTATAGTGGCTATTGGAATTAGATAACTGATTGAAATCTGCCTATAGTTAGTTCAGGTATGCATACAAATTGCACGTAAACCCATAATCGTTATTATGTAATAAAGCTCTCTTGTTTTCCCTATCATGCCACATATAAAATGATTGTGCATGCACAAACTGACCTTCGGTAATAATGCCCCTTGATCGGCATGCAACGGTCACTGCAATGTGCTGCATCTGGCATTAGCCAGAACATTAAGGTGCATTATAAATGTCCGGTCAACCGTGCATAGGAAATTGACGTCAATTCAAGAAGCCATAAGATGCAATTTTGAAGTTGTAAAGAGCGCCAGCGGTAATGGCGAGAAAATAAAATCAATTTCAAAATGCAGAATAGTTAACCGTGAAAGCTGTTCTCAGAAGTGAGCACTGTACAGTGACGTGATGAGCATAGGCATTGCGGTATTATTTTCCTGCTCATTAATTTCGATTTATGTCGTGTACCTATTGACTTTAGTTTGTTTCTCGACTGCAATGCGCTTTGCTTATCTTAACTGTTTACGAGGATAGTGCAATATGTTTGATTCAGACAGCTGTGGTATTGTTTATATTATTTTAGCACATAAATATCCGTTTCATTTAATATTCATGTAATGATGCTAAATAGTCAGTTGTTCATGTAGTGAGTTGTTCAAAGTTAAATGGTAAGTCTAGGATAAGCCATATTAAGTACCCAAACAATTATATTCGTGAATTCTACCACGTAACCTATCTCTACTAGATTGTCTTACTTTCATATAAAATCCGTTTCAATTAAATTTATTTAAGAAAGACCTTTAGAGAAATTGGCGCCCAGAAGTCGCAGGTTCGCAGTTGCAAAAACAAAATTGAATAAGGGGTGGATAGTTATGCTGTAGACAGTTTTGTATATAAAAAAGGCTTCTCGCTGCCATTATATGGACTACCTGAGCTTTAAATTACTTCGAGACCACTGAGTTGCCAGACAGAGAGTTGCATGAAATGAATCATAGAGTCAAGACGACTGGAATAGCATATAACTATCGGGTGATCGCGGTTATCTTCATATGTTAAAACTCTGACGTCGGAAGGTGCTACGAAGACCAGAGAAACGCAGGCGTATGTTTTGAAAAAGTAACCTATGATGTGAGGGCTACTTTGTTGATGCAAAACTAGTCTTCATCTATATTGAATGCACATACATAGGTACCAAGTAACATACAAACAGTTCTTTTGGCTAGTACAAGACACGTAATTCATTACATCTTTTTATCGCGTTACACCTGTTGATGAGAATTGACCACGTGGTAAAACAATCATAATCGCTTATGTCTTATTTTATTGCCAAGATAGAAAAACTGTCCGTTTAGATAAAAAATTAACATTGATTTAATCGAAATTGAATACCATGTCCTACCATCTTTCTCTATAAGTATTAAATGAAAATATTTTTTTAGGATATGAATATATTCTTAGACTTATTTGAGAGCCACAACCAAATGGTGAAGGGAATTCATAACATGATATTTCCTATTATGACGTTATTCAAAATTAGGAATAATTTCGAATAATAATTTAAGTCCGACTATGATACGGTGGGATAAGGAATAAACGAACTCTACTTAAGTCATGATCTATGAAATTCATCAATTTGCTTATTATTTTGTAAAGTCTTAGTGCGCAATACCATTTAGTACCTTTAAGATTATAAATTAAAGACAAAGTTGAGACAGCGGTCAAATTAAAAAAAAAGAAGATTAGCCGGCCATGATTGTCGCATAAGGCCATGATAGCCGATAAACTATGGATCAATTAGTCACAGAATAGTTCCCAACAAGTGGAAGACGATAAGGAGGTCGATCGCAGGTGGCAAGACGAACTAATATGGAACAAGCAGCGACGACAAGCGCCTAATAACTAAGATCAATAGAAGACTCAGGGCGAAACCTTTCCCCAGCAATAAGACACAGGGCAGTATAATATAACAATAATAAAAGTTTAGAAAAGGCGGTGATTGCTGATACGCTAAGTTTCCTACTGATAGTATTAATTAGAAAAAATTGGCCACATTCTAGTAATATCATATATATTGGAAATAGTAACATTTATGGAAAGTCCATGTGAATTCACAGATCGCTTTATAATTTTATTCTGCATAGGTATTTTAGTAATTACCCAATCGTTAGCGTTATCACCACATGAAAATTCTGTTATCTGTCGTCTGTAGTAGTTTAATAACAAAATGTTGTATCATATCCTGTGACGTTAAATAGACACTTGAAAACAGTGATCTAATTGCGTAACACATAACTATATAACTACATAGAGAAGCTTTATATTATGAATCTCTGGAACTGTGACGACATTTCTGCGAAAATGAGTCATCTGTGGACCACGATTGACCTGTTGTGTATAACTTGAGTTGAATAGTTTCTTTTTGCATTGACATTACTCATCGAGCGCGCGGAGCTCGGGGCACTTACGCGCTCATTAATGAAAATACGTAACGACTATGACACTTTCACAAAATAACGGCTTTCAATAAAAAAATTCAAGACTGATTGATATCCGAAATTATAAGTAAATAATCTGTTAAATTTCATTTTCAGTATATGAATACTGTTTTTTTTTTCTATAATAGATGACTATTATAGGAAAAAAAAAAACTTACTGTTTATAGTCGTACGCCTACATAAATTTTTCTTTAAAGATTTACTCGTTGTCAAAATTTATTTAATGTTGTATGTTTTTAAAATAAATAAAAGTAGCTGTAAGACGTTATGATGACGCCGCGCCGGCCGGCGTGACCATGACATCAGCAGCGTCCGCGTCAGCGCGCGTCATCCGATGCGAATCTCGAACCGTTTCTCCGCATGATAGGTTAATCATCGCGGTGTCACACAGCCAATCAACAACGTTATCATTATTTAAATCGTGTGTTTATGCGATAAATTAGAATAAGTTATAAACGGCAGATGACGTTACGATTCCAGCAACTCGTAAGTTACGCAATCTGACGCTGCCTGCTCTAAACATCGAGAAACTACCTTAAATAGACAAACGGCTCTTATCTTTTTTAAAGTATTAATGGGACAGCTTCCGTTGTTACTGTGTTAATCGACCTAAAAATCGTGCTAATTCTTATTTGATATTAATGTGAGCAATTGTTTAATTTGCTAAAGCTAATTAATATCTCTTGATAAAATATCCATTGAAGTGAGACTGTTGACTAACATAATTTGACATCGTAGGCATAACCAAACAATCTACGCCACGGATGTATCGTAGGCGGCCCCATCAATATGCGTCAAGCATGTCTTAGCGTTCGACAATCAGACGCGTGAGCTGAGTTTCTGATTAATAGCGTTGCCCTCTTACCGGACTATCCGATGACTCACGCATTGATATTACATTACACCGTCAATGGGTCCTTTGACCTTATTCAACGGGTTCAATAAGTGCAGTCGACTGTCCTTGTGCTGAATTCGCTGTAGTTACTGTGTTCCAAGAACAATAATAAAGTTGGCCTACGATGGTAATAAAACAATTTGTAATGATTAGGCACACTAAACCTACACCTTTTAGCAATATATTTTTTTTAAATGAGTGATCTTCGCCTTTCTTAGAATAATTGTACCAGGTGGTCATTTTTCTTATTTTCATATTTAATAGAATAACATTACAAAAAATACATGATGCGCTTTTGAAACTACACTATGTAGGTAATTCATGCAAATATATGTAAATCGGAGAGGTAGAGTCAGAGCAATAGGATTTTGATACGCATTGTAGATTTTCTTTCTTAATAATTCTAGTATCCAATGAAGGAACGTCCCATCGGAAAGGTTCCCCTTCGAAAGTTCGGCAGTTATCAAACAAATTTTCAGGCAACAAGCAACGAAATGCAAGTTTATCATTTCACAAACTTTACATCGCATAAAGTAATTCTTTCACATATTGCCAGTTTGCAACAGAATATTAGTAGATTTATCCTAACATACATACATATAACGTTAAATCGAAGATCTATTGAACATTTTTATTTTCTTTATTAATATTTTGGTTACTTGGTCTATAAGACATTAGGCAATTTGATCATACATCATGCTATTAGTCTATATTCTACTAAAACAAAAAAATATCTATTTATAGGTACTTAAGTAAGTAAATAAGTTAAAATCAAGAATGTACCTACACTTTCGGTTAGGTTTGATTAGAACTGCCAGAACCGAATCGCTCGTGTTAAATATTACTGAACAAATAATATTTATTGTATAGTTTATATGTAAAAAAATATTTTTGCTTTATTAAAAATATTGACATGATAGCTTATCTTTTAAAATTAAAATAAAATAATGCATTTTCAAAATGGCTAATTGTGTCATATGAACGTTTTTATTTTGATGTAATTTTTAAGCAATCATTCGTGAAATTAAACGTTGGCAAATGTAGCTTGTGAAATGACAATTTGCTAAGTATGAATTATGTGTAAAACATTATAGAACATCGGAACACCTACAGTACTAAGTACGTTTTATATCTTGTTGCAGATACCAGAGTTTTCGCTCGATGGGAACAACAGTATAAAACAGAACGGCAGTGCCAAGGACCTGGCTTCCGTCATGGAGAACCTCAAGAAAGGCAGTCTGGTTTCGCGACAAAATCAGTCTCTCAACACGCAGGTTACCAGTTCTTCTACACAACAGGTACATATTATGATTATATCCCAAGAATTATTGAATCATGTATAATAAAGTTATTACAAAAGTCGCGGCAGTATAGATTTATCTAAAAAGACTATGGCCGATTTCTTTTAAAAACACAAAAGCCAACAATAGAGAAGTGGTACAAACTCTATTAAGGGGAACCATACAAAACGGAAGAAATAGCCCGAGCCAGCTCACGAGATGGACAGTTGAAATAGTGAGGGACGAGTGAGATCGTTGATCGCAAGTGACCCAGAAACCTTCGTTATGGGAATAATATATATACATATATGGGGAGGTCTACATCCAGTAACTGTATTTTACTGTAGTTATTGCCTAATCTATAATTTCGCCAATTTACAAAAAAAAAAAACTCATAGATCATCAATCATTTATTACGCTTTATAATATTACATATTTGTCTCAAAGTAGAAAAAAGAAGAAACAATATTTGAATTTTGTTCATTTGAATACTATAGATTTCCAATATCTTATAATAAATTAATAAATTATGATGTTCTGACTTCTCACTTGCGGTTGAAATTTATTCATTTATAGTGATAACGTGACCCTATGACTTACATTACGGTTAACGCATCTAGTTAGGCTTTTTCATTATGATAAGACAGATATTTTAGACTTAATTCATAAATCCGCAGACACAGAACGGCAAATAGTAGGTTTTCTATTGGTTCTAGTTTGGGTCACTTGACGGGTTAAACTATCGATTCAATCTAAAATATCTGATGTCTGATATTGTAAAAATTATAACATTTAAGTAAAAATATCATCAACGTTAATAAAAATGTTAACATTAACACATAAAAAGAAAAAAGAGTCTAATATCTCACACAAACTAGAGAGCCAAGTGAAGAAGGTAAATCATGATCATAATAGCTACACCAGTTAAATCCATATTCAATGTGTAAAGACTTATAATGTACTTAAGACCTTATGGGATATACTCTTCTGAACTAAATTTAAGGTTTAAATATAGAAAGCGAGTTATTTTAGTCTTGGCCTCGGTTTATAAAACAGTAGAATGTTTATTTTGAATTCGCCCAACGAGAGTTACGGGAAAAATTAAATTAACGCAAATGTGACTCGCCGCGCTCGCGAGATGCTGTATCTATTGTCGGTGCTAATGACGACGAGGTCGCTAGAATGCATAATTATTTTCAAGCTGTACGAAATTAGTACGCCTTTGTTTCGGAATTAGCACGTCTAAAATAAATGGCAAGATTTTTTTGGCTCTCATCTAAATATGGTCGAGTTGAACGTTAGTATACTCAAAGCTGGGTATAATGACAACTCGCAGCGTTTCTATACAATCGAAACAGAAAAAGTACACAAAAGCAGTGTCTGGTCGGATATCAGCTGCGAGTGAACCGACATGGTGGAGTATAACTGGCTTAATGCCAAACAGCATAGCGACATGTTGTAACGTAGGACGACAAACTACGTGGTACCACCCGCCCTAAGGGCCTCCGTATATAACTTCATAATATCGACTTTTAGTCGGATAAACAACAATGTATTTTTATACAAATCGGCTCTTAAAACTGGGTCCTAAAGTCATCACTTAATCGGTGACTCAAACTGGTTCGTATATATACTTTGAACATTCACTCCAAAGCGGATTGGGTAATAATTGCAATGTTGCTTAACTCAAGCACATGGATGCAAATATTTGTGTTGAATTTTATTGATCTTATTTAGGCCTTTGCAAGTTTGCACCCGTTATAATTCAATTATTGTATAGTCTAAAAATATTTGAAATATAATTAAACAGGATCCACTGCCTACTTTTATATCACAGGAGAAATATAAAAAAAGGTATTTATTGTAATCGTCAATCTTACTTTTATAAAAAGTATTTATATTTTCTATGCCCGCAACTGAATTAACTCTATCTCCCACGCAATGAAAGACAACCGTCGCTAACGGGTCTACAACATTCGGACTATCAAGTACGCACGAGGTTCAAGGGCATGATTTGTTGCATCCCACCCGCCCACGCCCAGTGAATCATTTTTTCGCTTCTCAATCACTGTATTCAATGCCAAAATATGGTACTATTATAAGCAATCTTCATAGGTTATAGATAGCCAATTATTGATTTTTGGTACGTTTATTTGTAACGTATTTTTAAATACTTATTAATTTTAAATAAACACAATAACTTTAAACATCTAATTAAATAATAAATGCAAAAATAATTATTACGAGTACGACCATTAAATGTCAATATTTGGTACGTATTAGCATTTATGGTTCTGCTCCGCGATTTTTTATTCTTGTGCTAATTTTAAAATGATATTTCTGTATTTCTATTTTGTATAGCCCTGGCTTTATTTACTTCGTTCGTGTAGGTGCGCCAAGACGCGTGACGCCCAAACCAACAATCTTCTCTAGCATTGGCACTGAACTCCTCTGCAGTCCTAGTCTAGATAACGTGTTGTAATGAATAATACATAAGACCGTGTGTGCCTCCTTACGTTTTTACTTAGAAATTGCAAATAAAATATCAGTGTGGTATAATTATAAGGAAAGGTTAATCTTATGTATTTGTAGTAATAATTATACACAGCATTCATTGTTATATGCTATGTAAACAATATAATATTCTTTTTACAGATGGTATCAAGTACGACTTCTAGCAGCGCATCATCAAGTCAAAGGTTGCAAAGTTCATCGCAACGACTTGCGCACATGGCCAACACTGAAAGGAAAGCGAGCTCCATGAAGTCTGACCTCACTGAACTCAAAAGCTCAATTTCCGAGATGAAGAACTTAAGTAGCACAGCTGCGAAAAATTTTGGCCAAAGGTTAGTCAACAGTCTACATTAAATAATGTAGATTGACGGTTACTTATCCATTGCCAATATTAATTGTTTCATGTTCGGTCAATATGTGTTAACACAGACGATTTCTTGAGAACATTAAAGATACTTTTGCCATTACCCACGGACCTGTACGAGCGAGCTCACCTGAGCGACCTTGGCTCTCCGCCAATTCCCACCCGCTGTTTCTCTACTCTTATGTTTTCAGTACCACGCCGACAAACAATAGCAACACTACAGTTTTCGTGCAACCCTTTTCCTGCTCTCGCACAATTAGATACAATTATATATTAATATATTATTTTGGTGATTAAAGTGTCACGTAAATAAGTTATATACTATTTACAGATTTAGAAGCTCAATGGAGAATATTGTCGACCAGGATGACTTGGGTGAAAGAAATATGCCGGTTATTCGGGATCTCAGTGAAATGGATGACATGGGCGATATGAGTGACATGGGTGAACTCTCAAGCGAAGGCCCTTTAGTAACTTTTCCAGAATCGGACACGCCACCTCCTATAGCCGAGAAACCATCTCTTCTTTCTGGCAATAGCGCTGTTGTCGGGTCCAGCGCTGCTAATGAACTCAAATATAGTGCAGCACGAATGACGTCTGCAAGTTCAACTCGTGTCGTTGCTGATGGATATAGTGCATCGAGGTCAGCATCAAACAGTACTAAAATGCGGCGTGTACAGCATGGCGATTTACAATATGCGGAACGCAGTGCAGCTAGTGCATCACATCGATTGCTTCAGGCGGAAGGTCTTACTGCAGAACAAAATGCAGCATCTCTTCAAGTAAGTATATTATTGTGTTATAAAGAAATCACGATGGTTTGATGGCACGTAAGGATGGAAGGGCAAGGGCGATCTTTGTCTAGTTGTAGGATAGACAAGATTAGCAATACATAGAAATAGTATTTTGAGCATATTTTAACATTACAAAAAAACTTTTAATACGTAATAATTTTCATTTTTTTTTATTTGATATACCTTAAAAGTATGTGTTTTAAAAAACAATATCAAAAACATAGTAGGTCAGAAGACTACCACATTAGGATGTCTGGCAATAGCGTCTGTGGAGCCGAAAAGGCGCGTCGAAGGACGTGACCTCGCGTGAATGCGACCGATCGATATCACAGAGAACCGCCTCCACCACGGCGAAGCGCGCAGTATAGTGGGATTTCTTGCTACGATAACAACCAAAATGTGAATGTTTTTAAAATCACGCGATAGTTGTGCCGCACACTATGGCTGCGCGTATTATCGCATGGACTGGCAGGATGCTGCGACGTGGAGGATCGCCTGGGGCGGTGAGCTCATTTATCTGCAGGCGCTTATCGCCGCAGTAACTGAACCACGCTTCTCTCAGTCAGTGCCTGAACGTCGTGCGCTCGAGCACACGCGGAAGTCAATTATTGCGCGTGCGCGCGCGTGTACTCGAATAGTCCATTTTAAATATAGAATCAGAATGTCTGCGGGAGGGGGGTCGGCTCCGTGGCCGGTACACCGCGGCGTCCTAACACGCTTTCAACCGCAGCCACAAAATCCTTTGGTGAGAGTACATTTCCTCGGAAAATTTCTCAGTCGACCTTTAAGACACGTGACGTGTGTACACAAACTTCAAAACTCATAGAAAACGCACGAATTTCATACGGTTGGCCTATCTCCAATAAAAACTATAAGGAGGTACAAATCCGAGCCGTGACGCGGACTGTTGTCCAATATAAACGTAGTTTTCATTTCGGAGCCAACGTGTCGCGATTTTATACAAAAATACAACCATGTCTTCGAAACGACGTTCAAGACCCAAATTGCGTATCGCTATTGCCGTAACTATCAAATATTTACTTTGTGAATCATGTGTTGTATACGTTTGTTAGTAATTTAAGTGATAGCATGGCTGTCGTTTTAGAAGTGAAATCAGAGCTTAAATAAAACCCTGCCGTTGTGATAAGTGAAAATTAGTGTTGTTTTGCACATCATATAAATTTAAAAATATGTATGTGTTATAATTTTAGGAACAAAGATCGTTGAAAGCGGGTGAAGTAACAGCACAGGAAGCAAATAATATGTCAGCAACGAGTTCAAGACTACAGACAGAGGCCTTCAGTGCTGAGAAAATGGCAATGGCTTCAGCACAAGCACGTCAAACAGTAACTTCAAGCGGCATGTTTAGTCACAAGGAGCACTCCAGTGTTGCACACTCCAATATGACGATCTCTAGCAAAAACTTGTCAACTAAATCCACTCTCCACACTTCCTCTCAGGTATGCAATCTTTAGAAGTAATATTCTCGAAGGATTCTCAAGCCCTTTTCTCAACCACCAACAAATTCCTACCGCTTAAAGTATTTCCGAGCGTGGGGAAAGTATTCGTGAATTTGAGCATTAATTACTTTCCATCATTGTGAGAAAAAAAGTAAATCTAGAAGAGTATATACCATTCGTTTTCTTTTAAAATTATCGAGTCAAAAAGAGTACTTGTTTTACTTACTGACTTACATTCAAATACTAGAATCTACATACCTAGTCTGTGCGAAAAGAGAACTAACATTATTATTACAAATGCATTTAATTGAAACACATATTGAGAATAAGAAACTTAAAAGATTATAATGCAGCCTCAATGTATCAAGATGTTCGAAATGTGTCGAACTATAATGACATAACATTGTTTCAATATGACAAATACAGTAATTAAGCACTGCTGCGCCCTCAAATCTTATGATAGTTCTCTTTCCGCACAGACTCTATACAAGTACTATTAACTATGAAATAATAATGACTGTGTTACTTAGCAATAAAACATAATTTAAGCGAAAACTTAATTTTCTCATTGATACTTAACAACAGTAAAGTATCAACACATTAAATGGAAACAAATATAAATATTTCATTTTTGTTATTTCAGATGAGTCAATTACTAAACGGAGCAATTAAGCCAGGTGATGAAGATCTTACCAACTTGTCTTTCGAAGATTTAGATAAGCTCAATGCAAATTCAAACCAAAAAGATGTTGAAATGGCAATCCAAAAATATTCATCCCGAATGAATGCATTTATTGCGTCGATAAAAAATAATCAAATTGACATGAAAAATGCATCTATGCATTTTAACAAACTAAATGAAATGTTACGAAGAGCATGGGCAGTGCCGACATACGGGCATGAACTCGGATATTCCCTATGTAACACCTTGAGAGAATCCGGAGGTCTTGACATACTCATGGGAAATTGCTTGGAGTATAATAATCCCGAATTGCAATTCTCTTCAGCGAAATTACTTGAACAATGTCTTACTACAGAAAATAGAGCTCATGTAGTAGAGAACGGTCTTGAGAAGGTAGTAAATGTTGCTTGCTCTTGTACAAAACACGCAAATTCAGTAGATCATTCAAGAATAGGTACAGGGATATTGGAACACTTATTCAAACATAGTGAAAGCACCTGTGGAGACGTCATTAAACTGGGAGGTTTAGATGCAGTCTTGTTTGAATGTAGAAAGAATGACGTGGAAACACTAAGGCACTGCGCAACAGCTCTCGCAAATCTGTCTTTGTACGGTGGCGCTGAAAATCAAGAAGCTATGATTAAGAGAAAAGTACCTATGTGGCTATTTCCTCTAGCTTTCCACAATGATGATAACATCAAATACTATGCGTGCTTAGCTATCGCAGTTTTAGTTGCAAATAAAGAAATAGAAGCTGCCGTGCTTAAATCGGGCACATTAGATTTAGTGGAACCATTTGTGACTTCGCACAACCCATCCGAATTTGCTCGATCAAATCTTGCACATGCCCACGGTCAAAGCAAGAACTGGCTAAAAAGGTTAGTGCCAGTATTGAGTTCGAAAAGAGAAGAAGCCAGAAATCTAGCAGCTTTCCACTTTTGCATGGAGGCTGGAATAAAGAAGCAACAGGGAAATACAGAAATATTTAGAGAGATAGGAGCCATAGAATCGCTAAAAAAGGTGGCTAGTTGTCCGAATGCTGTTGCATCTAAATACGCAGCACAAGCCTTACGGTTGATAGGTGAGGAAGTGCCTCATAAGTTATCTCAGCAAGTTCCTCTTTGGTCTATAGAAGACGTTCGGGAATGGGTAAAACAAATAGGTTTCTCCGAATATGCAACAAACTTTTACGAGAGCAGAGTTGATGGAGATTTGTTACTACAAATAAGTGAAGAAAATCTCAAGGAGGATATTGGTTTGCAAAATGGAATCAAACGTAAAAGGTATTATTATTTTTTATTTTTATCGACCTTTACTATTCCACATCTAGACAGTGGTACTCTCTTTGTATTGCCTTCACCAGCCAATCCTGTGTGAAAGGTAATTATTGCCGTAATTATAGGTGCAATCTACAAACATGACTCGTTAATTCCCATTTCAACTTAACTTTTGGTTACTGAGGCATAGTCTAATTATGATTTTTATTTACAGATTCACTAGAGAACTCCAACAACTCAAGAAAATGGCGGACTATACATCACGAGATACGAGTAGTCTTAACGACTTTTTGCAAGGCATAGGACCCGAATACACTATTTATACATATTCAATGTTAAACGCTGGCGTTGACAAGGAATCTATTCGAGGACTAAGTGATGAGCAACTAGAGAATGAGTGTCGCATTGTGAATAGTATACATAGGTTACGAATTTTAAATGCTATTAGAGGTAAGTTATTCAATATGTGTAGCATATAAAAAAAAAAACAACTTAATACCTTTTATCATGTCAATGTTTGCTCTTTTAATAATTATGCTCGGGCACAAAATAGTTAATAGTACCTACTACGGCTTGGCAGATATTTAATTATGTTATTATTCATACCAGTCGGGTATAATAAATATTTCTCTCGATACCTAATCAGTTTGTCCATATGCAGGGTGAATTTTTCAACTGTTTGAATTTTTGTAACTATAAGGAATAACGAAAAATACTCAAAGGAGGCCGATTTTGATAAAAACTAAAACTGCATCATTGGAGTTTTGAATAAACAGTATTCAAAAGTAGTATTTTAATTAGTAATGACCTACGCCAAACTACAGGAAAGAGATATTTTTTAACTAAATACTATTTTTATTTCTTATAATCCCTATATACCTATTAAACCTTAACTGATTAATTATTCAAAATTATGGACATTGTTTTCAATACATAGCTGGAATAGATGTCACAAGTGTTTTACTACATTCAGGTGCGCGCTGCGGTTGTGTGTTGTAAATAATAAAATTGAGCATCATTTTGAACAAGTTTCGGGTAATTTATGAAATCAAGGACATTACTTGAAAATATGAATCAGTTTATTAAAATTCAACGTTTTCCTTTAGTTTGGCGTATGCCATTACTTCCCAGAATTTAATCCTTATTAGTGACACTATTGGAAGTTAATAGGTATAATAACACAGGTTTTTTTTTTTTAAATCAACTGATTCAATTTTAGTTTTCATCAAAATCGGGCTCCTCAATCAGACTCCTTTGAGTATTTTTCGATATTCCTTATAGTTTCGGATTTGGCTATCCACGCCCACTCTAAAAAATCACCCTGTATATGTATACAGTACAACGAAAATATCCCTTTCTCATTTCTTTGGACTGTAGTCTCATTAAACTTTTAACACATAATCATGCAATATAGAGTAAAAATTAAAAACTAAATAACAATTCAATGTTTCAGCATATGAATGCAGTTTGTTAAGTAAAGGCGAAGAAAATATGGAGAAAAATTTGGATGTATTCGTTAGTTACCGGAGGTCTAATGGCTCCCAACTCGCTAGTTTACTCAAAGTTCATCTTCAGCTACGAGGATTTACAGTGTTCATAGATGTGGAACGACTGGAGGCTGGAAAGTTTGACAACAATCTGCTGCAGAGCATACGGCAAGCAAAACACTTCTTACTCGTTCTCACGCCAAATGCACTCGACAGGTGTAAAAAAGACACCGATAGAAAAGACTGGGTTCATAGAGTAAGTACAAAGATTTGTTTTAGACCAAATCAACTCATTATTAATTTCCTTTGCAAAATTAAGATAAAACTTCCTACTGTGTATAAAGTACGAGTAAACATTCTAAAGTTCATCATAACATTATCGCCAAGCAGCTATTGTTTTGCGCTCAGAACATTAACGCGATAAAAATAGTAGGTATATTTAAGATACATATTTACTTAATTATTGAATATAATAGACGGGACGGTTGGCGCAGTGGTTCAGAGACCGACTGCTGCGCTACGTGTCGCGGGTTCGATTCCCAAACGGAACAAATATTTGTATGCTCTACAGATAGTTGTTTCGGGTCTGGTTCTTCGTGTATGTGAATTAGGGATGTTACGGAGCTTCGACTCCGAATCCGATATGTCGGAACCTCCGATTAAAATTACACCTCCGAATCCGGATCCGGTTCCGATATATCAAAACGGAGGTATATATCGGAGTTACAAGTTATGACTTGCTATCGCTGCAGCGCTACCGAGCGCTTTCTACGTGACACTGACACCTGACGGAGTATATGTGTTCTTTGCAACTGATGAACGAAGAGTGAACGAGTTGCGACAAGTTTCTTCTTTTTTATTTATTTATATTTTACATTCGTAGATTTGCTCCGACTCCGACTCCGATTCAACTCCGACTCCGCGGAGGTCACTACGAGAACCTCCGACTCCGATTCCGCCTCCGATAAATCCACCTCCGTAACATCCCTAATGTGAATACACACCGTGCCTCGGAAAGCACGTAAAGCCGTTGGTCCTGCGCCTGATCTCTCTCCGGTCGTTTCGGATTGCCGTCCCATCGGACTATGAGAGTGAAGGAATAGAAAGAGCACCTGTGTTTGTGCATACACTTGTGCTCTATAATATCTCCTGCGTAGTTGGCCAATCTCCGGTGAGATTGGCCGCCGTGACCGAAATCGGTCAGGAGGACATTATTTACTTAATTATTAATGTGGTATTTTGCAGGAGATAGTGGCAGCGTTGCAATCACAGTGCAATATTGTACCAATTATCGACAACTTTGAATGGCCTAAAGCTGAAGAGCTTCCCGAAGATATGCGAGCTGTATGCCATTTCAACGGAGTAAGATGGATACATGACTATCAAGATGCATGTGTTGATAAACTAGAAAGGTGACTATATCTTAAAGTTGTTTAAATTATAGTGATAATATTTCATTAAAATTTAAGCTTGCTTACGAACCAATAAAATGTTTCCAGCTTTCTCCGAGGAAAATCAAATCTCGCCAATCGCCTTGACGGACAATTAAGAGGCCGTGGAGATTCACAAACGCCTGGAACTGCCACCATTGGACGAGGACCACCAAACTACCAACGCATGGCCTCCTGCGAGAGCCGAGGGAGTGATAAAGCAGATTGACTAGAGCCGCCCATACATACACTGCCGCCTGTTAGGTATGTATTTCAGTACCTATGTAGTTGGTAATGAAATATATACTACTTCTTGAAAATCAAACAAATAAAGCCTTCAAATGTATTGGAGGAAAGCTAGGTTTTAGAACGGAACAAATAATAAGATACCAAAAGTCGATGAAAGTGTTTTATCTGGTTTTGACGCCTGAAATTATTAATTTCAGCTAGAACAATACCAAAAAACGTCCGTTAAGTTTAGTCGATCTCTCTTATCATATAAAGGTTAAACTATAAAGGTCGTACAAAAGACTACCTATTCACCACACAACGATTGTGTAGTAAAATCTGCTAAGCAACAATCCTACATTTTATTCAGTATTTAATAAAGACATTCTTACAAAATACTTTTTCGGAATAAATTATATCTTATTTAGAATTGCAATAATATGGTATATATACAAAATCTAGTTTCCATAGATTATAGCAACATATTATTAGTAATGTTTAAAATCTGTAAAACTTATAAAGACAAAGCCTATATGGCTTTGTCTTTCTTCAAAGTTCCTACCCCTATATGAAAACAGTTCGAATTCTCTGAATTACTATTTTAACTACACAAGCCACATGAGACAGATAATAAAAACCCAAACATTGTTATTTTCAGACCACGAAGAAACCGCCAATCCTCCTTGGATAAAGCTTTATTAGCCTCCTCACAAAGCTGCGAACAATTACCTACTAGTTGTAATACTTCTAAGAACACATCTCCTGAAAAATCACTATATAGTCTACCTGAAATGTTATCGGAAAGTAGTGATAACATAGAATGTAACGAAATAGAGAAAACTTCACGTAGATGTCGTAGCTGCGAAGGCATTTTAGAAGCCGAGGAACAAATGCACACGCAATTATCTTTGCCCACGCCTTTAGAAGCTGCCACACAAACGAAGAGAAAAAGAAACTTCATGGACAGATGCGTGAACAAAGTGAGACTGTGCTGATTGTAATTGGTGTAAGGTTGTTTATGAATAGAATAGACAAGCCGACATGCTGCAGAGTGTGTATGATCAGTGACTGCCTTATTGGACTTTAATTACATATTTATGTGAATCTAATTTTAAAGTACAAACATGTGCACAATGTGTATATATTTTGTGTATGGCTATAATTTAAAGTTTCAATGTGTGTGAACACATTACTATTGGTAATCTAATAAGATCGTAATCTCAATGAGTGCTTGTGAAATATTTTTATTGCTGTTTAACGAGAAGTAATTGCTACCCTGCCATGTTTCAAGAGCATCGCACGAGGTTGTGATTTGAGTTATTAAATAGGCAATTGCGGTTGTAGTAGTATGACAAATTGCTTATCATTTCTCTGACTCTGGTAATATTTTATTCTCTCTATCCTTTCACTCTCTATAGATATTATTATTACAATGAATTTATGAAGTATTTTATTTTTGATTTTATGTTAGTATCTTGCCAATGAAGTATTTGTAAAAAACGAAATAATACGAAATTATAATTCACACTATGTGATAGTTTAGATCTTCTGTATTGTATAAAATATGAATTTCTCGAAAATAGGTACCTATCGAAATGTTGTTAATACCTTCATTTCTGAATATATATATTTTTTTACCTGTAAAAGTAATATTACTTTGAACCTGTACAAAATTTCACTGTAGATGTAGATTTTTATTTTAGTCATTCTTATGAGTTAACCATATTATAAATCCTTGTACTCTGTCAAACCTTGTATTTATGTACTAGCCTAGCTCTAACCACGAAATAAATGGCATTATTAAAATACCTACTGAAGTTCTCAATTTTATGTCTAAATTATGTTGGTACTAGCTTCCGCCCGCGGCTTCGCCCGCGTGGTTTACGAACCCGTACATTTTTCCGGGATAAAATGTAGCCTATGTGCTATTCCAGACTATATTCTATCTCTGTGCCAAATTTCATCCAGATCCTTTGTCGTTCTGGCGCGATTGAGTAACAAATATCCATCCATCGATCCATCCATCCTCACAAACTTTCACATTTATAATATTAGTAGGATATTTCAGATCGGTGGCAGCATCATTTCTGCTAAATCAAATTATAAAACAAAGGCCTCACAGCCGCGTCTGTCTGTCTGTTCGGGATAAACTCAAAAACAACTGAACGGATTTTCATGCGGTTTTCACCAGTAGACAGAGTAATTCATGAGGTTTAGGTGTATAATTCGTTAAGGTTTTATGTAAATTGGCTGAAATATGACGATGATAATTGAAGATGTCGTAAAGAACCAAGCCGACTGGGAGCTTTACTGGCGTGCGCCGAGTAAATGCTCGACGTAAGAGGCCGATACGACACGACGACAGAAACAATGAAGGCGTATTGCGCTGCTACCGGTGCGAAGCCGGAGCGAGTCGCTAGTAGGGAATACAATCTAAGATACCGAGTATTGCTCGTGGACGCCATCTAGGTGCTCATAAATATTGACTGACATGATGACATTACAATCCGGTTGTAATTCAGGATTATGGAGATCGCATTACGAATGTCATATTTTCTAAAATGGTGTAATGAGTTGCAATCAAAGACATTACAGCTTGTTGATTATTCTCTTAGAACATTGCTTTTATTCCACAAAGTCTGTTCTCAGAACACTCAAATTTCTCCTCTTCTATAATCTTTTATTTCTTTAAAAAAACGAAAAAACGAGACTTGCAATACTTATAATAAAAAGTAAAAGCACTCATTGCTTGAAGCATCCAGAAAAATCAAGTTCAAACCTAAGATAATGAGAATAGCAAACAAGCCCCCTTCAAGGGGGTCTCTATTAGAGATCTAGAGACTACTATCTATCTTGTGCTAGAGATATCCAGCTAGGATAGAATAGGTAGAATAGGATGGGCACCCCTTGGGAAACTAGTTATCTGAACTAAAAATATATAAGAACACAAAGGCTTTTAACTAGTGTGTGCTGCTTATTGTCAATATGGAGTCAAAACAGGTAATGGATGACACCTAGAAATCCCTCGATTAAAACGGTAGTAGCACAATGATCCATTGGGTGTAACATATTGGGCAAATAGGCAGATGTGCAATAGATATCCATGTAGATAAAAGATATATTAAAAGTCACACAAAAGGTATAAATAGATAAGGTTAAACAGAGAAAAAGAAGGATAACAAACACAACTTGGTTGACTGGAGTCTACATGAGTGAAATTGAAAGGTCTATTAGAATAGACCTTTCAATTTCTTACCTTGTCTTATTTCACCACTTTTGAAAGTCCTGAGTTAGTTGTAACCACTCATGTGATTAAGAGATTATAGGTAATGTAAAAGTTTTCAAAAATAGGTAACAAAGAAAACAATATCTACTGCTTTCTTACATATATTATGAAATATCACACAACAATTACATACTTATAAAATATTCTATAAGAGTAAGAACTTTGATGAATACATATGTACATATTATACAAAAGTAGGCTGTAATTCTAGAAATCAAACATTTAAATTGTTTAAAAACTTTAGCATGAACATGATGAGAAACAGAGGTATAATAGAATCATAAAATAGCAATGCAAAACACCTTATAAATAGATATGTACTCTTTACAAAAAACAAATCTTGTGTACCACAATCGTCTATCAACATCCTGCTAGTCCCATTATGAGGTCAGTGCAATATATATTTCTTCCAATCCTCTCTATGAGGTATCATCTCTGAGCAAACATTCTCCTCTCATTTAATGTTGTCAAAAACTTATCCATTGTTTCTTTGATCTATATTCAATATTATTGGGTATTGTAACATACTTCTAATCCTTCCACATTACAGGTATATATATATATATATTCTTTTTATATAAATTCTATATACTTTTGCTAGAGTAAAAACAAATCATTAAATAACCACATTATCAACTCAACAAATACACTTTTATGATAGGTAAATATATAATATTTATAAGAAAATAAACAAATATCACATAGTTATAATAACAAAATTTCTAAATAAAATACCTATATAAAATATCATGATGATCTCTTTATTTGGATAGAAAATGAACATTCATCACAAGCTATAATTATGTTAGGCAGGATTAAATCAATAGTGTCCAACAAATAAACACTACCGCACCTACAAGGGTAGGTGTAAACTCCTTCACTAGAGTCAAATTCCATGTCCGATACAGATATTGTATCATACAACAAAAAATCACTATGTTCATGGCACGTAAGCATCGCGTCGTACTGTTTCCGACTCAGAGGATCTTTCAGAACAGACCAAGCCTTTTGTATAAGAAGAAAAGTCTCATCGTTCTGTTTTTCAACCTTGTCAGGATGTGAACACAGTATAAGCCGTTTGTAACTTTTCTTTAATTGATCACTTGTCGCAGTTCTATCACATTCCAGAACTTTGTAATAATCAATGAAAGATTGATGCGTCTCCATTCTAACTACATTAAAGTAATAGCTGGAGAATAAGTACCTTGGCTATCTTTGCTCTTGCACACTAAACCTCGATGGTATAACTCAACATATTATACATGGAACTGCAGATTAGCTTCGTTGTAATTTTATATACCTACTTACACGTAACAAGCGGAAATCAATTACCACAAGAAAACAAAACAATACAATATTTAGAATTCGAGAATGAATTTTGAATTTTGTATGACATTGAATTGATAAAAATAAAACTAGGTACATAATCTAATGTCAAATAATCAAATTGTCAATAAAATATAACGTTACAGCGTGTTGCCAGACAAACAATAAATATTACTGATATTGTGGCGGGCGTTGCGACGATATCAAACGGTCTACAAAGATCATTTTGTGTTCTGCGACGATAGAACCATTTTACCTCCTGAACAGTCTTCGTTACACAAACCAGTCTTTGAATTACTTGATGGAATTTCTTAGTTTACGAGCAAGAAAATACAGACGCCATGTTCATCGAAACTGTAATATGATTAAAATAGAAAAGCGGGCGTCTAGCCATACAAAAATCGCTATCGAACGGCTGATATATAGTAACTGAAATTGTGCCTAAGAAAAAAACAAGAAAGCATTTCTATTTGGACACATAAAAGTAAAATGTTAATCTATGTAATATTAAAGTCGTGCCGGTTTACCCATGATAAATCTTATCCCTCTCTCTCTCAATCGTTATTAAAATTATAATAAAAAATTGGTAATTTTAGCTTGAGTAGTGTGAACATTATTTTAATAATTTTTTTTTTTTTTGGAATTTTATGACCTGGTAACTAAGACCTTTAAGTCAAGTCTTATTTTATTTTATGAAACACTGCACTATGTACTTATCACTTCACTTTTATATTGTTTGAATAGTGTTTTTAATATATTTATATATCGGTTTGTAAGTGTTTTTGTTTTTTAATAACAATTCAAGTGGCGGCGGGCGGGATGAAGAATCGCACTTAAAGTTTACATCACTAAGTTCACTAGCCAACACTAATCTGTCAAGCAAGAAGTTTTGACAGTCAAAAATAAGATGCTCCATGGTTCCTTCTTGGGATTCACAATGTGGGCATGTATTGTTTATATTAATGCCAAGTCTAAAAAGGTGTGACGGTGCAGTATTATGGCCAAAGCGTAATCTATTTATCGTAGTGATAAATTCTCGGCTGGCTTCTTTCAATTTATTGTACCAGGGTCTAACAGGTAATCTTTCTTGAATACTTCCATACCACTTTCCTTTGATGTCTTGGTCTTTCTTCCACATTTCTATCCATAACTTATATATATTTTCATTAATACATTGCAGGAAATCAGTCATAGGAATTTCCATTGCGTTTCTAACATCAACAGCATTATAACCTTCATAAGCAGTTTTATCAACTATCTCATTGCCAGAGATACCTCGGTGAGAAGGTACCCACAGGAAGGCAATTTTGATGTGCTTAAGATAATATTGATGAATTATTTCTTTGATAAAATACAGAATATAATTTGACTTAAACGAAACTGTAAGGTTAGATAAGGCTTTTATCAAACTCAGTGAATCAGAGACAATCAAAAAGTATTTACAATTGTTATTTTGGCGAATATGTATTAAAGCCTGATAAACTGCATATGCCTCTGCAGTGAATATAGTACATGTATTGTGCAGAACAAAGCTTTGAGAGAGTTTAGCATGTGGATCATATATAGCAGCACGCACATAATTACTCCCCCTACTGCCATCAGTGTAAATAACATAATAATTCTTATTTTCTGCCAAAAATTGCAACATATCTAAATTATTATTAATGGGATTTTGCAATTCTTTGATGGGATGTGAAATACACTGATAAGAGAAAGAGTAACATGGCCATGGGCACTGTTTTCTAATACCAGTAAAACTATTTTCTGTTTCCAGCAATATTTTGGACAATGTTGGAGATTTGCCATTCAAGAGATCTTCTCCTGTTGTTAGAGGCCCAGGAGTTCTACTTACAGAAGGTACAATTTTGTTTATTATTTTTCTGTTATTTGCAGCAATTAATTTAAGACAGAATCTCTCTACAAGTAGGATACGTCTCAAAATTAAGGGCATAATTTTAGTCTCCACTTCCATGGCCCTTATGGGAGTAGAGCACATTGCACCAGAAATTGTTCTCAAAGCCCTGTTCTGCAATAGATCTAGTTTATTTACATGAGTACTATTTATATACACTAGTGAACTATAATCAAAATGACTTCTAACTATACTTTTATACAAAATTGACAATATTTTCGGGTCTGCTCCCCATGAGACACCTGCAAGACATTTAATTATATTTAAACCTTTAAGAGCATTCTTTGATATATATTTAATATGTTCCTTAAAAGTTAAATTCCTATCTATTACTATGCCTAAAAATTTCTTTGAATTTACTGGATTTATAAATTCTCCATTATAAATAACTTTTGAATTTGTGTTCTCATTGCCAAATATCATAACACTGCTTTTGGAGGGGTTAATTTTTAAATGTAGCTCATCATTATAATAGTGAAATAGTTGGGACAAGGCTCTGTTAATATTGTCAATTGCAATTTCTACATTATAATTACTACTGTAAAAAACAATATCATCAGCAAACTGCAAAATATCTACATTACTGTTTACAAATTTACAGATTTCACTTGTGTATATATTATATAGCAAAGGAGATAGTGTAGCACCCTGCATTGTACCCTTAGATGCACCTTTTGGACCATACAATGTATTATTATGTTTTACATAGAGTGTTCTATTATTCAAAAAGTTATATATCCATTTACATAGCTGACCAGGTACGCCTAACCTAGACATAACTTGTACAAGTATAGCTGGATCTAGACTGTCGAATGCACCTTGAACATCTAGAAATACACAAACAGTGTGTAATTTTTTATCCTTTGCATGTTTCAGGTCTAAAATTAAGGAAGTGAAGCTGTCTGCACAACTTCGCCCTCGACGAAATCCATATTGAACATGTGGAATGATGCCGTTAGATTCCATATACCAATCCAAACGATTCTTAATCATGTTTTCAAATATTTTACCAAGACATGAAGACAGTGATATTGGTCTATAAGAGCTGGCAAGCTCCGAAGGTTTATCTGGTTTGAGTATCGGAATCACACATTGTGTTTTCCATGATTGTGGAATACATTTACAATGCCAAAGTAAATTAAGAATATTTAGAAACATTTTTTGTGCAGACTCATCTAAATTTTTAATAATACAGTAGGGGAAATCATCTAAACCAGGTGTAGTGTCTTTCCGAGATAACAAACTCATTTTAAATTCAGACCATGTAAAAGCATCTAGCAAAAATTTGGAATTTAGATTATCATTATTTAGTTCGAAAATATTGCCTAAACTATCAGCATCTTTTAAATTGCAATTGTCGGATAATTTATCTAGAAATGGAGAAATAAACTCATCTTTATATGATTTATTGCCAGCTCTTATACCTTTGAACATTTTTAGAAGATTCCAAATCTTACTTATAGGAGTAGTTCTATTGAAAGTGTTACATAAGCTATCCCAACCTATTCTTTTTTGTTCTGATATAGTCCTTTTTTTTAATGCATCTTTTCTTTTGTAATCTAGATAGTTCTCCATAGTGGGTTCACTTCTATAAAATTTCAATGCATTGTAAGAGGCAGTTACACTTTTTTCACAAATGTCATTCCACCAAGGAGCTGGAGGTCTGCTTCTAAAATTATTTGGTTTAGTGAGTTTAGGAATTGTCATATCTTTTAAATTATCTAACCGAGAACAAAAATCATTATAGGTTGAAATAGGATCATACAATTTTAGGACTAAATCATTAAATATTGTTTTGGAAATAGTTTTATACTCCGTCCAATTTGCTTTTTTATATACATACCTATCAACAGGGGGATTAATATGATATTTATCTATATGTAGTGTAATCTCTGTTATTGTTGGGTAGTGGTAGCTGCCCATGGAATCATCATGTACAGACCACTCGCATATTGATGCGAGGTTAGCACTAATAAAGCTAACATCAATTGCAGACGGATTTCGCCTCGGGTTGTTAACAGTTGTAAAACTACCATCATTTAAAATACATAAATCCAAGTCATCAATGATATTAAATAAATCCTGACCTCTGCTCTTAGTGGACAGACAACCAAATGCAATGTGGTGCGCATTAAAGTCACCACTGACAAATATAGGCTTTGGAAGATCATTAATTATATTACGTAGTCTATTAATCCGTATATGCCCACTAGAAGGAGGACAGTATACACAAAGAATAGTCAAGCTATCATGCACAGTAGTTAAGGACAGAGCAACAGTTTGAATGTCTTCATAAAATCTAGTGTTAAAAACTTTGTACTTTAAATATGGTTTAATCAGTATTGCTACACCATTATGAGTGTTATTGGAATTTTTATTATAAATGTTATATCCGGGTATTCTAAAACTATTGTCTTTAAACCATGTTTCGTTAAGTAAGCAAATGTCAACATTTTGTTTTTGTAAGAACTGAATCAATAAGGGTTTTTTACTATTAGCACTTTGAATGTTATACTGAGCAATACGTAGCTTAGACAGTGTGTGACTTGGATCCATTACTTGAGATTTTTAAGTAGTGTTTCTTTAATACTATTTACGGTGGTAGGCGTATTATCTCCCTTATTACCCAGTTCCACCAACGTCTGTACCAGGGCCATAAGTACATCGTTGTTGGCAACTATTTGGGCTTTGATGTCTACCTTAGGAGGGACATCTTTAGATTTATTTACACTATGTACAGGATTATTTACAGATACAGACTTATTTACAGATGTATATACAGGCTTATTTACAGATTTATTAACAGTGTCAATTGGTTTAATTTTTGGAGGTGGCAGAGGTGGGAATTCAATATTATCACTCATGTGTTGTTTCGTCAATGTAGCACTTGCATAAGTAATCTTATTTTTCTTTTCTAAAATTTTATTTAACTTAATTGGACATAATCTAGAAATTGCAAGATGAGGCCCGCTGCAATTACAACAGCAGATCTCTGTTGGTCTATCACATTCTTTATATAAATGCTCACCTCCACAAATGGAACATCTTTGTTTGCCATTGCATATCCTAGCAGAGTGGTTGAATTTAAAACAACGGAAACATTGCTGTAATGGGGGTATATAATCAAAAACACGGTATGAAAACAAATCATATTGTACATTGTCTGGAAGTACATTCGATAGAAAAGTAATGCTTACTGTTTGTAGTCCTACTCGCTCTTGCCCAACCTTTTTTGTGAATCTTCTTATAGCTATAATTTCATATATTGATGTAAGTTTGGTGTATAATTCTTTATTGGAAATATTTGCTGGTACAAATCTAATTATACCTGTTTTTTCTATTTGCGCAGCCGGAATAAAGGCTTTCAAGCCATGTTTGTTGAGAAAAGTGGTGTTGTTAATGAAGTTATTGGCCGTATTATACTGTTTAAATATTACTGCTATTTTATTTGCGTTTATTCGTTGTATAGCCGTCACCCCTTTTATTTCACTGGAAAATATATGATTGAGATAGATAAGGCTCTTATTGCCTATTCTATCCTTGTTGTTGGTAGCTTCAATAAACACTTTAAAATCTAGATATGTGGCATTTTCTGGGTAAAGTCTCTTATAGTCTGGTTTAATATATGGAGAATAGTCAAGCTCACCGCCGCCGCCATCCATGTTTATGTCTGTCCCTCCGCCTCCGGCCTCAGGCCGAGGACGTTTATGTGAGGTGGGCGGGTTATCCCCGCCCCCCTCGTTTCCTACCATTTTTACAGGTTTGCACACCTAGTACTGTTATTTTAATTAACTTTTAAGCAAAAAATTAGGAAATATTTAATAAAAAAGGAATTTGAAAATTTTTCTGAAGCGCTCTTTTTTAAAGTTCCCGCCAGATCCTCTTATTTTAATAACAGTCGGGAGCCAAAAATAGCGGTGGGCTGCAGCGGCTTTCTTGGATAACGGAATTATTTACCGAATATCAACATCGATTGTTAAAACGCGCTATTTTAGTGGCGATCAATACCGGGATTTACCGGATTTACGGCACTCAACTACTATAGTGATACTACGATACTACGAGTGTTTAGCGATATAGGTGTAACGAAACGTTATGTGCGTTGTGTTTGAGTGCAACGCGATCGAGTTAGATGTTAGCGGTAGTTGATGACCCCTATTCTAAGGCATGCTTAAGTCTATATATAAACCTGCAACAGTGAGTTCGCTTTTTTTTTCATGTTTTTTTTATTATAAGTTACATGACAAGTATGATAGCGGTGGGCTGTAGCATCTTTTTTGGATAACGAAATGCAACTGTCTATCGGATATCAATAACGGTTGTTAAAACGCGCTATCCTGCTATCCTGCTATTGGTCGCTTCTTGTTATAGCGACTAATAGCGGGATAGCGGGATAGCGCGTTGCACATCAATGAGCAACACGTAATATGATAGTGAGGTTTTGATGAGCTTTTTTTTTTTAGCTTCATTGATGCACTTCCATTTCATTGGATAACGAAACGCAACTGTCTATCGGATTCTTTGGATGTTAGCTACTTTAACGTTAGCAGATTAGCAGGTTTTTCAAATAACCTGCTAACCGTTATTATGACGATAGCTCGTTTCAATAACGTTTAAGTTGCGCAACGACCACCGCTAAAGTATGACAACATAACAAATTGACAGCAGTGTTTGTGCGTTTTGTTGTGACTTTCTTGTTTGTAGGTTAGAATTGCAAAATCTACAACAGAAGTTCGAATAAGCGGCGTTTATCTAATTATTTTTATCAATAAGTATCGGATGTGCTTTTTTTTCAGTTAAATTACTATAGTATAGAACAATAGTCTCTTAAAATGCCAACTTGGAATCAAATTCAGTCTCAACTTAGGAATCCAAACAATCCTGTTGTATTTTTCGATATAACTGTGGGAACAACGGTAAATATTTACCAATAGATTCTGAAGCTTCTCTTTTATCCCTTTCTAATAATTTATATAGCACTTGCGTATAATAACAATTTCTTACATTACAGGAAATCGGTCGTATGATCTTCGAGTTGTTTGCAGATGTGGTACCGAAAACTAGCGAGAATTTTAGAGAATTCTGTACAGGAGAATATAGACGAGATGGTGTACCCCTTGGGTATAAAGGTGCTACATTCCACAGAGTAATTAAGGACTTTATGATCCAAGGAGGCGACTTCGTCAATGTAAGTCTACTAATACTAAGCACTTAAATGAATAACACAAGAGGCATATATACTGTCAATAGTAGAAACCTATGACTATGGCCTTCATGCAGCCCTTCAATAAGAGCATGTAAGATGACTGCATATATTCAACTTTTCACGAAAAATCATGTTTTCAGGAAACTACATAGTTACACAATCCTATGGTGATATCATAATGCACCAAAACAATTATGGAACATGATTTTCTTGATTATAATCAAGACTGGAAATAAGTCTCAAACCACAAGCAAATGAAAATTGAAATATTATAAATAAGTATATGTATATATAAAAATATACTTACTACTGAAATATCTAATTATATTTTCAGGGTGATGGCACTGGTGTTATGAGTATATATGGAGGCAGCACATTTGCAGATGAAAACTTTGTACTAAAACATGACTCACCAGGATTGCTATCAATGGCCAACAGTGGCAAAGACACAAACGGCTGCCAATTTTTTATAACATGTGCAAAGTGCAACTTTTTAGATAATAAGCATGTAGTGTTTGGACGAGTCATTGATGGATTACTTGTTATGAGGAAGATTGAAAATGTACCCACTGGACCTAATAATAAACCAAAAATACCAGTCACAATATCACAATGTGGGCAAATGTAAATAAAATGCTGTTTTCTATGCTTTAAGTTTAATTTTAATAATTTAATTTTTCTGTTCGTAACAATATCTGAAGCTTAGCTTCTTGATAAAAACATTCATAAATGTTATTTTTTAATCACAATAATTACAAACACAAATTATCACAATAAATACACATACACATTTGTAACTTTAAATTGAACTATTGGTTTAATTAAGGTTTTTGTCAACTTTTAATAGCACTATTAAGTAGTAGATTTCTTGGTTGCATAGAAGCTGGCCCATACCGTCTGCCAACTTCTTTGATGAATGCTCCTTCCATCTGTCGCGCAACTTGGTCAAAGAATAAATTGGATACATGTGAGTGGAACGCAGAGCGAAATTCAAAGGTAATTTGGAAATCAATTACACAGGATTGCTGTTCCCTTTTGAGCCCTGGACTAAATCTCCAAAGAGTTAACATATGATGGAAGAGCTTGCCATCTGTGCATTCTGCTTTTACCAAATGTGGTTTGACTAGGGTGACATTGGAAGTGTAGGATTCGTTTATTGGTGGAAAACCAATTATTAAATCTGCTTTAAGGTTATCAGGATTCTGCTTTAATACTATAGATTTCTTGCACCATGGGAGAAATTTGTAGTAGTTACCAACATCTGATACAACTTCAAACATTTGTTCCATTGTATGTCTGAAAATTCACAAAAGAGGTCAATGATAAAAATTTGGGATTAAACAGGGAATTTAACAACTATGATTAGATCTGACAAAATAATACATTTATATTCCTCAATTATGTCTTGTCATTCAAATTATGCAAATTAATTTGAAACCACTGAAATATAAATAATAATGTTCGAGGGGAATTATGCAAATATATTTTTGATTTCAAGAAGAAATATTCATAATATTGGAAAGACTAACTTTAGATTGGGTAGGTATATTATTATGATTTAGGTATTATATGGGTATATACAGAGGTAGTTCATAGAGCTAACTAAGTACTAATAAATATATTCTGCAGTACCAATAGCAATATAAAATTTGATGGATCTAAATCACCACTTACCCAACCAGCTGTCTCCCGGAGTATTCCCTGATTCTTGATTGTTTTGGAAAACTTAAAAAAGTTCGTTGCTGCTGCTCAGTGCCATGACAATGACATCCAACGTCGTCAATATGTCTATTTACGTAATGACCCTGAAACCTACAGGAAGAGTGCCGATGACTATTTTAAATCGATGCGTATAATTAAAAAAGTAACAAATGATTTACAATGTAAAAAAAAATCAAATGACTGCATGCTACATATCAAAATTAATATTTCTTATACGTACTTGAAAAAAACACGGTTTGAAAACAGAATTCTACGACCGACGGAACAGCTTTTTGATAAAACCATTTTTTGAATAATTTATTTTGGACTCCAATCACCTTTATCAATAAATTATTTAAAACATTTTTTTACAAGAATTCCAATTCATTTTAATTTTTTGCAAAAATACTTCCGACTTTTCGCGACTTGTAAAACTGTCACTGTCACTTGGTGTTTTTTTTTTTTAATTTATTAAGGCTTTGGATATCGGTTTCCTTTAGCCTAATCCTCACTTGGTGAAGACAACCATTATTGCAAGCCTTGCAAATTTTGCCTAAAAATAGTGTTGTCAAAGAAAGTCAATCAATCAGAAAAGCTTTCCGCCGTAGAGAGATATTCATCTACATTATGTATCCATTAGACGTTTTTATAAAAAGCTCATTCTGTTAGTTTCTATGGTATACTAGATTTATATTATCCAATAGTTACGTCGTCAGTCACAGGGTGTATTCCCGTTCGTCCCCTCGACTTCGTCCCCCGAGGGGGACGAACGGGAATTTACAAAAATAATATTTAATTTGTTCCCGATCGTCCCAATCCTAATTCAAGAGGGGACGAATGGGAATATGTTCTTCGATTAGTGCCATTCGTCCCACTAAAAAGATTTGTGCAGAAATATGTTTATTCGTTGTTTCGTAGTTTACTTTTAAATTAGTTACTTCGTTAGATTTCATCATTATTTTACAAAATTCTTCTCTATTTTTTTATGAATTATAAAACGTATCCTAAGTTTATCATTGTTTCATTTAAAATGTTTACCTACACTAAATATAACAGCTCTGGCGGGAAGCGCCGGCGATGCTGGTAGTTAACAAAAGAGTGCCGATAACATTGTGTTATTTGCGTAAACCCTATTGGTTTACCTGACATTCTCTCCCTTTCCTATCCTTAAATTAGACCGGTCGGGTTAGTGTTGACAAAACAATGAAAGTGCACGGGTGTTAATGTAATAATATATATTCGACACGAGTTCTGCGGAAAACTACTGATGTAAGTACCTACATTTTTGTAAGTTACAAATATTATTAGATTGTTTATAGTCAATATTATACTGTCTCATGTCTTATTAATTTATGCTAATAATGTACGGTATCAATATTTGTATTCAATTTTAGTATACACATATTATTAAATATCATTCTAAATTATATTAATAAGTGTGTAATTACTGTCTCCTGTTTTTTAGAGCTCAACAATGTGACAAGAAGCGCATCCTGGTCCCTCTGGTAGTACAGGAAGCTGTTTGCAGTATATACAAAGAAAAGGTGGAATCATGCTTCTGCGTGCTGGATACCAATTTTTAAGGAAAAGGCAAAACAATGGAGCTGTTGTATGGGAATGTCATCTTAGAAGAAAGAATAAGTGCAGTGGGACCTTAACTATAAAAAAAAGTCTGTTTGTAGTGTTTAATTGTAATATAATACAGCCTTTTTTTATTATAAGCTCTATACACTGATTTTTTAATATTAATTTTTAGTTATAAGGAGAATTTTATTCTTAATTAAAAAAATATTATATATAAAAATATTGCGAGTTATCGCAAAGTTGATTCTGTGATTTTTATTCCTTAATAAATGACTGATTTTTATTTCAAATTTGTTTTTTTACCAATTAAAACCACCAGTCTTATATTATTTAGTGGGAGCAATAGAACTAAAAAAAAAAGAATTAATATATTATTCCCATTCGTCCCCCCAAAAACTTTAGAGGGACCATCGGGAAAATAAATAACGAATTCCCGTTCGTCCCCCTCGGGGGACGAAGTCGAGGGGACGAACGGGAATACACCAGTCACAGTATATTGTGACTGAGATATTTTTTTTATAAAAAATAAAAAACATTTCTTATAAAGAGTAATGTATAAACATCGAAATAATATGTCCCTGATCACAAGATATTTCAATGTGTATAAATGACTGATGATGCTTCACTTATCCAAAAAAGAACAGAGTAAGAAACAAAAAAAAAACTATTTGCATTCAAGAATTGTCATTAATGTCACGTCAACTTGACATTGTCAACGTCAATCCTTCATAAAGCACGTGTGGTTACTTTCTATAAACCATCAACCGTGCGTGCCTGCATGGTTTATCAATTGAGTTAAAGAAATTACTTTTATATTCCATATCTATTGGACTATTAATTCAGAAGTATTTTTAAAAAGTGCCGTGGTTTAATTTATCATGGGTCGTAAGGCAAAATTTGATGAAACTAAAAAGGTAAAAAAAGGACCCGGCAGGAAATCGCGCAAGCAGCCTGACCCAGTGTTTAAAAAGGAACTGCGTAAGTAAAGCAGCCAAAATTACATTATTATTTAGGTTAATATAACAAATACTATTTCGCGACGCACGCACCAACGACGGTAAACTGGAGACGCTCCGGCGATGTATTACGACAGGTTATAGATCGATACACTTTATTGCACACCACAAAGTTATTCAGAAATAGATGTTTATCATGTACAATGGGCGCTTTATCGCAATCAGCCGTCTCATCCAGGCAACAAAACGTTTCAAAAAGGCAATAAGGCTGTGTTGATTGCTTTTGTGAATGAACAAAATATTGAATAGGTGTTGTGTGTGAGTGGTATAAGAATCCTGTCTCATGCACACACAACTATGAGCTTACTCAATCTTATTTGCCTTACTGTATAATTTTTCTATTAACCATAAGTATATAAGTATATCCTCATCTAGTTTGTGCGCTTATAGTGGTCAATGCCCTTCTGACATCATCACCAGAGTGTGATTTGTTTTTGATGCGATGGATGGATGTGTGTTGTGAATATTTGAGATTCTGTGAGGAGATGGATCAGAGATGAAGATTAATTTTGTGTTATATATTTGTAAAATTTGTTGCCTTTTATTTTTTATGAGTTGTTTATGGTTTTACTCTTTTTTATTATTATCCTTTATTTTGATCTGTGCAACATATTGGTATGTAAAGTAATGTAGTTTATGTAAATTTTAATAAATAAATAAAATCCCATATAAACAGGAATGCATTCGTTTGAACATCAGTATAACTATTTAACAGCATTTATTTTGCCTATGTGGCGTTAAAATACCACACAGGCACATGTGCCTCACCCAGCCTGGAAACTCGCTGTGTGAATTGTACTGCTTACATAGTCTATTTCACCTGAGCATAGGAGTAGTAGTTGTTTTTACAATATACATAAGTAGAACTGCAGGGACAGCAAGATCATAATATAATTCAAGCACTTAAAGATGGACAACAATAAACTGGTCACTTCAAAAATCAAGAACTAATTTTTATTTAAACACCAAAAATTTTACAAAATAGGTTTCTGTCACTTAAGCTCATCTAGAAACCATAGATATAAGATATAATACCATAGATATTCTAACATATGCCTTATTTTAAATTTGATCTATTTATTATTGTAACATAATCTATATGGGATTGCCTCATTGGTCTTGTGGTCGCAAATGCAACTGCTGGGCGTGAGGGATCACTCACTCACCACCAGGGAAATCACTCACCCTGGAATTGAACCTAGGAAGGTTATTGGGTTTTTCTGTAAGTGGAAATTTACAGTAGCAGTACTGAAGTGTGGAACTGCGCCCGGTAAATGGCAATAAGCTTGCTCCCTATTACATGGGACTCAATAACGGCATCGGCGAAATGTGGGTGTACAATAGTACACCTCTACCTAACCCTTCGGTGATTTTTTTTTTTTTTTTTTTTTTTTTTTTTTTAAAACATTGCCCCACACTAGGATTTCTCCTGTATCGTGGGTACAGTTTACAAACATACATGTCACATGCACACACAACCAGACCCGAAACAACTATCTGTAGATCATACAAATATTTGTTCCGTGCGGGGATCGAACCCGCGACACGTAGCGCAGAAAGCTAATCGCTTAGCCACTGCGCCAACCGTGTCGTCAATACAGGCATAATGCTATGTTATAATCTATGTACATAATAATGTCATGTCAATCATCATTATATTTATATTACAGTTGAAGATGATAGCACAGAAAAAAAACTTACCCATAGACAGAAGCAAAGGGCAGCGAAAAGAGCAAAAAAGAAGGCAGAATTAGCAGAGAAGAGAAAGGCATTGAAGCAAGCAAAGAAGAATGTTGCCAAAACAACTGAGGTTGAGGTTGACAATGAAGAAGAGAAGAGTTCTGATGAAGAAACTGCTCAAGGTAAACATTATCTTTTCTATTTACTTAATATAGTAAAAGGCCTGTGTGGCCATGATAGATTATTCAAATCAGTCAAGTATTCCTTTCATTGCCCCAGTTGGATTTATATGAGAAAAAATCTACAATATGAATTATTATTTATTTTGTAGGATCTTTGCACAATTTTATTCATCATAGGTATTTTTTTCTAATGTATGAGCCAAGCAATCTAATTGTTAACTGCCAGAGGTACTACATCTTTGAGTTTGAAATTCTCAACCCAGGTTTGGCATTGCATCTTGGATATTTTACAGAACATTTTAGTCCTTTTCTTCCTGTTTAGTGGTGCATATTATATTTAACAAGCTTAAAGGATAAGGATCTCAATAAAAAAATAAAAAAACTAACAATTGAAGTTTATCTGGAATACTGATAACATAAGCATTAACAAGTTTTATCATTTTTTTTAACATAATATCCATATTTTTGACAACCATGACATGATGTAGGGATATTTCTTTAGTTCATAGCTCAGAAATAAATATATATGTCTCTTTTATATTATCTCAGGTTACACTGATGACAACAAGGAATGGCTGAAACCAAAACAAAAGGGTAAACAAAAACAAAAGACATCTGACTCTGAAGAAGAAGATGATGACAGTGGTCAAGACGATAGCGAGGATGGATCAGAAATGGAAGATTCTGATAATAACAATGCAGGAAAGAAAAAGTCTGGTGCAGAAAAATATAAGGTTTGTAAATCATTAGTTTCTACCATAGTGTGTGTTTTGTTTATCTGATATTTAAATCCATTTAGAACCAAACACAATATTGTAAATACATCAGGAATAATAATAAAGCAGATGTTTTAACATGTACTAAGGTTGACATATTTCAAATACATTTTAAATAATTTTATCAATTAGAAAATTCTCTAGTAAATATACATCTCTAACTAACACTTTTTGAGATTAATTTTGACAATAATTTTCAGGTTGGAACTTTAGATGATTTATTCAAAGATTCAGACAATGAGAATGGAGATGTGACATCAGAAGATGAAGCTGCAGTCAGTGGTGGCAAATTGGACTATGATTCTGATTCCAGTGATGGAGAAAAAGGCAGTGATGATGATGAAGATGATGATGACGAGATGTTGCCTATAGAAAAGGCCAATTTAAAATTAAAGAAAAAGCAGAAAGTAGACAAAAAGCTTGCAGATGAAGAAATGCAACTTAATATTGCCAAACAAGATGTATTTGCTTTTCCATCTGAAGAAGAGCTGGATAATCCAACAAGTCTCCAAGATGTTCATCAAAGGATAAAAGATGTTGTTACAGTGTTGGGAGATTTCAATCGCTTGAAGGAGGAAGGTAGATCCCGCTGTGAATATACTGATTTACTTTTAAAAGATCTTTGCATGTATTACAGTTACAATGAATTTCTTATGGAAGTACTTATGCAGATATTCCCTGTTCAAGAGTTAGTAGAATTTTTGGAAGCCAGTGAAATCGCACGTCCTGTAACCATCAGAACCAATAGCCTAAAAACTAGAAGGCGAGATTTAGCTCAAGCACTCATCAACAGAGGTGTAAATCTAGATCCTGTTGGCAAATGGAGCAAAGTAGGTCTTGTTGTATACAGTTCAACTGTACCAATTGGTGCCACACCTGAATATTTAGCAGGACATTATATCTTACAAGGTGCTTCGAGTTTTTTGCCAGTAATGGCTTTAGCACCGCAAGAGAATGAGAGGATATTGGACATGTGTGCCGCTCCTGGTGGAAAAGCGTCACATATTGCAGCCATTATGAAAAATACGGGTACTTTATTCGCTAATGATGCTAACAAAGAAAGGACAAAAGCGATTGTCGGTAATTTCCATAGGTTGGGAGTAGTTAATTCTGTCATTTGTAATCATGACGGCAGAGAGTTCCCTGACGTTATGAAGGGTTTTGACAGAGTGTTATTGGATGCTCCTTGTACTGGTACTGGAGTTATTGCTAAAGATCCCAGTGTGAAGACTACGAAGGATCAGAAAGATATTCAGAGATGTTTTAATATACAGAGACAACTGCTTCTTGCTGCTATTGACTGTTGCAGTGCAAAGTCAAGTTCTGGAGGCTACATTGTGTACTCAACTTGTTCAATTTTACCTGAAGAAAATGAATGGGTGGTCAACTATGCATTAAAGCGCAGAAACGTAAAGTTAGTGCCGACAGGTTTAGATTTTGGCACTGAAGGTTTTGTCAAATACAGGCACCATAGATTCCACCCCTCATTGAAACTCACGAGAAGGTTTTACCCTCACACACATAACATGGATGGTTTCTATGTGGCAAAATTCAAAAAGTTCTCTAATGTCATTGTAAGTACTAACAGTTGCCTTGCTAATATTATGTTTCGAGATGGAATGTTTTAGGAATAATTATTTATATAATGTTTTAGCCGGAGCCGTTTAAGGACGAAGATGACGAAGAAATTGAACCCAAATCAACAGACGAAACGAAAGAGAATGGAGATGTTCAGTCCGATGAAGATACAACTGTAACCCAAGATAAGAAAAAGTCTCCTGTGAAAAGACCAGCACCTGCAGATAGTGCTCAGCCCCAGAAAAAGAAAACTAAGAAGAATGCACAGACAAGGTAATGTTCAAGTAAAAGCTAAAGAACTCTTAAAACCGTTTCAGGATCAGTATAATTAGTGTAAGATATGCATTTTTTTTGCGGCAAATTTGTGTATTTTATTATGACACTCGCGGCGGCCGGCAAAGAGACGATAAATTTTCCATTGTGTCTTTTTGCATCATTTGACTGGTTAAAGACTTGTACTACTACTTATAATATCATGGTGCGCAGCTGGCGCGTTACTTACCTGTTGGGAGATGCGTGGAATAATAGGCGCGATCATGTGACAAATGTCACTTGATTTTGACACTGAATGTTAGACTTCAAAAGTAATTTTCTTTTTCAGTCCTGCAAGTAATCAACAAGCAGCTAATAAAGCGCAGCCCCCCGACAACAGCAATCAAACGCAAAACAAAAAGAAAAACTACAAAAATAAGAAAAATAAACAAAACGTAGACAAATCGACCACTGTAAAGATTAATACTGAAAATAACAGCAGAAGTTTAAAGGTAGATAGTCCTAATATAGCACAAAATCAAGGTAATAAGAAAAACAAGAAAAATAAGAATAAATCAAACACTGTGAATGTTCCTGAGAATGTACAAAACAGCAATATAAAAACGCCGCCAAATAAAACTGAGGCAGTCAAAGTCCAAACAAATCAAAGTCCGAATAGTAAGAAAAAGAAGAATAAAAAGAACAAAGGCAACCAACAAGTTCCAAAGCCACAGAGCCAGTCTGTTAATAAAAATGAAGAAAAAATCACAGAAAAAGTCGAAGTTGCAGCTTCAAAGAAATTAAAAGAAAAATTTAATAAAAAAAAGAAACAAATTGGTCAATTAAATCCGACCAAGGAAAAAACAACTGCAAAAGGACCAGGCATTGGTAAGAAATTTAAGAAAAACAAGTAAAATTTTATAGATAAGTAAAAATAATGTTATTTTGATAATATTAAATCTATGATCAATCATAATTTTACTGGTGTTTTATTTGTTGCGTTCTTGAAAGGAATGAGTATCTAGTTTATGACGGCTGAAGCGTTGGTGCATTCTCTAAGCTGAACGTTTCTATATCGTCAACAACCGGAAGGTGCAGCATTCTCATGCGATACTAGTCTTCAAGTGCAAGTTTTGAACTTCGACCTTAATTAAGTCTTTTACTGCATCCGTTTGTTTCCCAAATAAAGTAAATAAAAGTTCACTCAAATGTGTGCACACGTTGTCATAAGTAGCTAAGTTCGAAGGAAACTTGCCGTTGTTGCGGTACAGCTGCCGAGCGTGGCGAATACGCCAGTATCTCCTACGCATCCATGTTCAGCTGTGAACTTTTACCGACTGAATTGTACAACACATTTCTAGGCGGAAATTATAATTCGCCATTACTACGTCATTATCACATGAGGACTTCAAGATCTCCAGTGAAACATTTTCTAGCTCAGTCATCATATTCAAGGGAGAAACTAAAATCGTCTTCTCTGACCTTTGCGGTGTTCATAGTGTTTATCAGACTGATAGGCTGGGCGGGATAATGCCACAGCCTGCCGATGAAAAACAACGAGGCTTTGGACACTAACAGATAGTGGGATAAGTAACTTGCCAGAGGAGAAACAGTTGGTGGTTACAGCGGCGTTATTGTTTATTTTACTGTGACGATAATTATGAGTACTTATATTTTAATAACAAAAAACAGTTAAGCGTTTAATCAAGCAAGAGAAACAGTATCAAATACATGTTCAAATTTAAGATTTTCAATTTCATCGTTTTCTAAATTCGGTAATGGCACGCACAGACTTGTTAATTTGACTGATACTACGTGGAATTGTTGTAGTAATCTACTGCGATGTCAATTTAGTAAAAAAGTATACTTCCTGTGTCTGCGTATAATTAATAAGTAAAATGTTTCCCTTTTTGAATTTGCATTTAAAAAGTTCGGGTAATTTATGTTTTGTAATGTATATGAACGCGCAGTCACTAACTAATCACGGAATCTCAGTAACAGTGGCAAATAGTCTGACTATTAAAAGTGCCTTTAACCGGTCTACATAAAAAAGACCATATATTTTATGATTATTATTATTAATAAATAGCTAATAATAGTAAAAATATATTTAAAATCCAATATTCTCAGCCATTTCAGATTCATATTCGATTAAGTTGTAATCATAGGATTCATCTTCTGTATAAGAGCGGTTTGGTGAATTTTCTTTAGCCGTTTGAAGTAACTCGCATTCTTCAAATCTATCTTGCTCATCCTTAACATGTTTTTGATGTGCTACAATATTGTCACTATATTTCGTCAAGCAGTCTGCCAAATATGCTATAGGATCATTTGGTTGGCTGAAGACTACTTCAGCTATGCAACTTTTTAAAGCTGCACCAACTACCTCTTTTAAATATTTGTTTTCTTCCGTAGTCATCGGTTCTGCTGGACACGGTTCATAAAAATATGATTCTGCGTTAATTTTTACTAGATTACCTAAACCATCGTGTTCATATTCTACTGTTGAGTCCTCCTCGCAGTATATATGGTCCCCTTTCGCGTTGATGTGATATCGACCTAACCAATCGTAGTAATATTCTGTGCCATCTATTTTTTCTCGTATTTTAACTAGATATCCGCGTTTACTGAGTATATATTCACTAGCCCCTTCGTGATCTTTATATACTCTTTCTCGTATTTCATTTATGTAATATCGGCCGCACTCGTCGTAGAAATAAACATGCGCTTCGTCATCTTTAAGAGGAACCAGTTCTTGCTTTTCATTTAATTGGTATAAAGTGCTATCGTCTAGTTTTGTGTATATCTTTCTTCCATATTTATCAATACTAAAGGATCCTTTATCGTCACAAAATATTTCTTTTAAGTCTGTAACGCTCAATATTGATATAATGGAATCATGATCATGTTCAATAATAGCGCTATTCCAGAGCCAAACTAGTTGCTCTACAAGTCGACAACGATCATGATGTGGAAGTAAATGATTAAAAACCCGGATATCTTTATTTTCGTTTATGTTGTCTACGTTAATAGAGGTACTTTCATTTCTTAAAATATTCATTGACACTTTTATATTTTCAAGCGACTGTAATCGTTCTTCTAAAAACATAGCTTTATGTTTGAGGGCCATTAATGCAGAAGAATTTTGAGACTGTAATCTACATATACGACCCTCTACTGCTCTAATTTTTTCAACGATGTTGCTTATTTCTAATTCGTTTAATGAGCTAATTCGGATCCCACTGCTTATATGATTTCCCTTCATATTGATTAGTTCAGATACCCGCTGCGCTTCTGGGTTAGGATCAGCAGCTACTTCATCGATGACTTGTTGTAATATTTTTGTAAGGTCACTCGGTGAAAAAGGAATTTTAAAATTAATAATATTATACAACTGTATTGCTAGACTGTCGTTTATTCTATCCAACCAGGTCATAAGTTCTTCTATTTCATCGTGAATCTTAAGATGATATTCTGTTTGGTCGGCCTGCGAACGGATATATTTTTGCTTCTCCAGCAGAACACTATTAGCGATATCTTGTATTTCGCTTACAATAATAAGATCTGCTTGAATCAATTCGTTTTCTTCTTCCGACATAGTACTTCGTAGGGTTTCAATATATCTTTCGAGGTAATTATACCTATTTAGGGTACATTCCATGGTGAAATCAATCGCTTTCAGAATAACATCACGTGGAGTGTCCTTGAGTCTTTTTCTAAATTTTTCTACTTCTTGAACAGCTTCCAACCATTGAATATGGAATGTGTTTACTATTTCTGCCACCTTCTCTGGTGCCTCATTTTCCAGTAAAGCTCGACGTATATCTACAAGACATTTAAAAACTCCATCGGCATAATCCTTATGCGTGAACAGTATCACCGGATTTTCAAATGAATGTTGAATTTCTTTCGCGATGTTAAATAAAAATACTACGGCTTCGCGTTTATTCATTTTATATAATTATGATTTTATAAAAGTAAACGCTTACGAAATATATTTCATTGATTTTGTCAGTCAATTAAAAACATTATAAAGCACAAATAAGAAGCACAAGCACCTCTGCCCTACTTTTGACGGACGACATTTCATTATTGACATTTAATTATTCTTCAAGTTGCGATAGGTAAACCTTTTTCAGGAAAAAAATAACCAAAAAGGAAACCTGAATAATTATCAATATCATGAGAGTTTCATGTCGTTTGCCTAAACCACATGAAACTCTCATTGAGCCATAGAAAACCATAACGCGTTGTGGATGGTTGTTCATAGACGTGATAGATGTTTTGCAAAAACAATTTTACGGGACTGTTAAAACTAGAATATAGCATGAGTATGTACTTACGCAAGTAAAGTAGTGGTTTATAATTATGTATGTATAAGAAATTGGAAGATATAGTTATAATTTAAATAAAAACATATGTAATTTTCTAATTAAGTAAATAAGTACGAATTATACGTGTACGAATATTTGAGATGAGCGAGTGTCCAGTAGAGGAAGTCCAACCACCTTGAGATCCCGGTCATGCCAAATAAGCTTGCTTTTCATGCAGAAGAGCCCACATCTCTGACTTTTCGAATTCGCGTGCGTCTCAATATTCGACAGGAGCTTCTTCTTTTGTTTGTACTTCACTATCTATCTAGATCATAGAATAGTTGTCGTAAGAGTGAAGTAATTGAGAAATTGGAAAATGAGGAGTTATTCATATTTTTGTAGTTAGATAAATTATATTTATTAAAGTTCAAAACGGACGATACGATAAACCCTGACATTTGTAAAATTATGAAAGTTGATGAAAGTGTAGTCCAAATTCTCGCACAGGGAGGCGGAAAACGCCGATGTTGGTTGGACGTTTTGAGGATAAATCAAAAGGGCTGGGAGCTTTCCCGTCCTTCGGCGGCCGGGGCGGCGACCGTTGCTACGGCGGCGTAGCTCAGCTCCTTAATGAAAAGCGTGGCACGCGCAGCCCCGCGCCCCCAAGGCCCCGCTCGGAGGCTGCCGCCAGTAGCCCGCGGACCGCGCTCTCGACTACACACGCGCACACACGCTCCTGGCTCTCATCTATATCTATCTATCACTGTACGTCGATATCAGTTCTATATTATATTTATAAAGTGATCGTTCCTATTTTTAATACCCATTTGAGTGCTAGTTTCATACATGAAAACGTGCTACGGACGAGTTGACCGGAAGAGGCTGAAACAGAGGCAGGAAGCGAGTAGGGTGGGACGCGGCTTTGTTCGCGGCGTACTACGCCCGTGGCGGAGGCTGTAGCGCGCAGCATCCGCCCGCACGCCATGTTGCTATCTCTACCCGCCGCGGTGCAACCGAATTTACCGATCTCATTTACGATCTATGCTTGTGAATCGACAAGCGTTAAACTCAATTAACAATTTTTTTATTCGATACTACCTTTAATTTACAATCAATTAAACAATAATATTAATATTACTTACGTTCCTTGAAGTTGCTGTTCTACAAATCCTAGTATGAACGTCTAATTGATAATATTTTCGTAATTCTTACGTCTTAAACCGTCTTATCAATAAATAATTAATACATAACTATTTGCTCATACGATCAAAAAATTTTAAAATTCATAAACACCCATTTTCCTTGTTAAAGAGCAACAATACTTTTAATTACAGTAAAATGATATAACATTCAACAATAGTAATCATCCAAATAACTGGTTAAAGTTGCGTGTGAGGTTAATATAATACTACAAGTGAACTGATTAGAGAGCAGACGCTCACACCGTGTCTGACTGAATCCCAGCATATAGCGTCATTGTACCAATTGTATGTATTCAATTGCAACAGGGAAGCAATATTATTATGTTATGGAGACTTAGTTAAATTTAATTAAAACTATTTCGAATACATACATAGTTATTATATAGATTCGAAACCGTTTCATACAAATGCGTCACTCAAACGCGAAGTGCTCAGAAATTTTCAATAAAACAGACATTTATGATCTTATTGCATCCAATGTATGTAGCGTGCTACTAGTCCAGGCAATCGAATGAGAAAAATAACTTCATTTTTTTTTAAACCGTTTCCCCATACTTGGAATAATTCTTATATCGTGGATGTGTTAGCAAACATATATATTCACATACACAAAGACCCAGACCCGAAACAACTATCTATAGATCATACAAGTATTTGTTCCGTGTGGAAATCAAACCTGCGACACGTAACGCAGCAGTCGATCTCTCAACCACTCCAACCGTGCTGTCAAGTTAAAATTAATTAATATCCTATCCCCGTGACCCTCAATTTCGATTTAATTTTATTTATGAATAAGTAAGTTTCCAAATTCCTATAATAATATTATAAAATACAAAACCGACCTACGAAAGACGGTCACGACGATCGGATCGGAAGCTTAGTTTCCTTTAGATACAGCGTCATAATTTTTATCATAAACTTTCAAACAGACTTTCAGAAAGAGTCCCATAGATATTTATTAATTACTATGATACATCATAGTTCTTTCGCCATTATTGGTATTACTTGATGGTGTGACTGCGTGACTTTTCTGCGTCTCAGATACAAAGTATTAAGTACGAACAAGTGAAATTAGCCATAACAGAACTAGTTGATTATATTATTAATACGCGTTCCACCAGTTATACTGACTCGTTTAGCAGTTCCATTTACATAGGTAGGCAGCACCGTCATATTTCTTTATTAAAGAAATCCAACGATGTGACTAATTTCATTTTATCTGATAAAAGGTAATCAAGTTTCAATTTTCTTTTGGAACGATTTCCCGCCCATTGTCCATTTAGTATGTAAATTCTTTTATATACGCGTAGGGCCTATACTCTCACATGATCAGTTAGCAAAAACTGCTGATATGCATTCGACATTATCTATAGCCTCAGTTTATAATTACCAGCACGGGTCGAGACCACAACCTCCGCTTGCGCAGGAGTTGATATATTTGATTTCGGTCTCATAAGTGGGGGGAAAGGAATTGGTCCTGCTGTTAAAGGGTTGTCGTCAAATTATATGTCATTCGATCGCAGATATCGATGTAGTGATCCACCCGGAAGTAAGTGTTTCTGTAAATTCGCGAACCGTGCTCACAAGCCGTGCAAACACCTGTACACACTGACGAGTATTGGTCTCTTATTCTTGCCATTCTATTTTCGCCCTTAATGTTAAGTACCTAAGATTAATGATCACTTTCAAACAAGGATGTTTTATTCGCAACCGGGAGTCATACGGCGCAACAGTCTATCAGACTTGTGAACATTTGACAACAAGTAACTTTCACTAGATCAAATACTTGTAATATTATATAAGCTATGGTCGAGGAAATGGCTATGGAACCTATCGACCATAAGCAACAAGCCATGCATAGATTACTTTGTAGTGCATCATTATGTATTTATATCATGGAAGGCCAATGATCTTTATTAGACTATTACATTCTAGAGTTTAATAGTTTCCTTGTAACATAGCACGCCTGTATTTCCCAAAGGGTTAGGCAGAGGTATACTATTGTACACCCACATTTAGACGATTCCTTGTCATATACCGCGTTTTATCTAATTTTCCGGGGTGCTACTGAGAATTGACTGCCCGATCAATCGATTTTAGGTCTTTACCCTCACCAGCCGCGCTTTCGACCACAAAATCAGCGGTAATCAAACTTTTTTGGCGACGGAACCCTTTTGGGAAACGAAATATTTGACGGAGTCCTAAAATGATCAAAAGCTGGTTTTATGTGTATGCTTTATTAATAATCGTGTTACTTGACATTAACATTTGCATCTAATGGGAGGTTTGAAATTGTTTATTTACTTTTCATCAATTGTTTGATGTCAGGCTTGATAGAAGGAGGTGAAAGATTTTCTGTGAAGAGAATGCAGAGCCATAGCGCTCCGCGGAGCACACTTTGAGTATGGCTGCTCTAAATTAATGTGGCAGTTCCCTCATCGCAATAACTTATGAACTTATGAATTCTTGTCGATGGCGCCTGATAGCAATCCTTTAATAAGTATAAGCAAGTTCTTAGCTTAAGATATTTTTCCCATATTCATTTTAATTTACGACATGTCCTTCAGAACTATTGTTTGCCTATTAAACTGGCACAGCAGTTTTATCACAAACGTCACATACAACCGCACATTCTGACGTTATCTTACACTATTCATATATTAGACATATCTAAGAAAACATCTACATACAACTACATATTCTTGTTTGTCAGTTTCTATCGTAAAGTAAAACAATGCTGGTCGCGTATCACTTTCACGCAACACGATCACCGACCGCACTTTGGCAATCAAGTACTACCGAGGCACATGTTTATTGATAACATTTTATTATTCTTCTCCAATTCGTATTCTGTCTGGTGAGGGAGATGCAATTTCTGTTGAAATGCATTTCTCCGTGTCGTTTGCATTCAAAACGATGGTCGATAAGTTTTGGAGAGCATCCAGCGGTTCTTTGAAGTTACTTCACAACTGTATCATTGATATTTAAAAGTCATTAGCATGCGTTGCGCTTGCAAAATTTATTTGAATGACAAATGAAAGCGAATCTTTACCTATACGTACATATGTTTACGTTGATCTTTGTGGAGTTGACAACATTGAGAGAAATCGTTTTTTTGGTTTAAACGTGGATTTTGCTTAACACCGTCAAAGAAGTAAGAAGACATTTATGCCGTTCTTTTTTTTTAACAAAAAAAACCTCATTATTATCAAATCTAATTAGCATAACAGCGAAATCCTAAGTCTATGAGCATAAGTATAGCAATATATTGAATTCTTGACGAGATCACATTAAAATCGAAACCAATATCTATTTTTGACTTGACTTCACCGCAGTCACCATCAGAAATAAACTAATCTGACTCCGTTTCCTAGAATGTCCTCTGTATCATACGTAGATTTGGATTTAAACTAAAATGAGATAGTAAGGAATGTCGGATCCGCGACAGTCACCGGGCATTTCCTGTTGTTGTCCGGCGGGCTGTGTTGTTTATGCTGAAGTAATTCTTTTGTGCTCAGACTGTACTCGGGGATATTTTGAATAGTATTTTTTTTATTGTATATTACAAAAATTTCAGGCTCTGTCACTTCTTGGTTATTTGCGAGTCCATTCAGAAATTTTTTAACAGTTTATATTGGCAATAGTTTCGCCCCTATTACATGGGATTCAGTAACGGCATTGGCAAAATGTGGGTGTACAATATTACACCTCTGCCTAACCCTTCGGAGAACACAGGTGTGATGCTATGTCATATTTCTCAGTAGTGAAAATTACACTACATTACGTATTTTTGGTTTCATCCCGGGGTAGAGTAAAATTATAATAAATAAAATGTAACTATAGTATAGTATGCAAAGTAACCTCAAGAGGTGACTTTAAAAAAAACCGTAATTCTTTTATTTTAGGGTCTCCGTAGAACATTGCTACGAGTTTCGTAGAATGGGTGTTTGAAGAAACTATTAAATTATAATTATATATTTTCCTGGTTTGGCGGGTAAAAATTAAAATAAAATATGTATGGTATGTAAATAAAAGTAAAATAAATATATATTATTCTTTAGGGATTTCCGTAGAACATGGCTACGAGTTTCGTAGTACCAGTAATATTTATGGGATCTTTTTTTGAACAAAACTTCCTGGTTTCCTTTCCGAGTAAAAAGTTAGTTCACGTGTAATATATATAAAAGTAATATGCAGTCTATTAATACAGAAGATGTGTGTAAATACTTTTCCTTATATATTGTTTTTTTGGGGTCTCCGTAGAGCTTTGCTACGAGTTTCGTAGTTCGTAGCGAGGGTAGCCTTCACCACAGTGCTACAAGGTCGACATGAATGGGTCTATGTTATTATAGGCTTATTTTTATTCAGCCCTCATAGAACCTTTTGTTGAATTCGCACGCTTTGTGAGAAAGTGGGTTACTTTAAATTAAACTACACGTATTTTGGAACGTGTAATGTTATATTAATTTTCTCTTGACTTTGTGAATATTTGTTAGGGAATTTCAAAATTCTACATATCCTTTTTCGAAGTTTTATTGATTGTTTTTACAAGGAGGGTAGTATAATTCATTAATACACAGGAAACGCCTGGAAGCGAGGAATGTTGATGGTATAACAGAAAAAATAGTCGTAATGCCGTCGAGTTTTTTTTTTTTTTTTTTTGCATGCACATGCGATTCGTGGCACATCTTGATACTCCATGAAACACCGCGTTCGATTCAAAAATTGAAATTCAAATATCCTTTTGGAAATGTTCTTCACTACTTTTCTTAGTTTTACTCCTTGTGTTGTAGCATTTGAAACCGTAACTCGGAGGTAGCTTTGGTACGATAAGCAGTTGTAATATTAATATCGATAAGTTCCAATGTTTTTTTACACATATATTAATAGATTCTGAACTAAAATAATAGTGAGATGAATAAACAAACAATTAGTCATAAAAGGACCACACAGCCGTGCCCAAGACTCTTCTCGTAAATATTTACGTTGAAATTATTTGATGTTAACGCCCGTGGATTGGTACTGGTAGAGCTGTTTCTTTAAGTTATTCCCATTTGTTATTCAATTTTCAATTCTACTGCGTTGAAATAGGAGTTCAGTATTTTGGTAAGGAAGACGCTTGTCTATGAACAGTCTTTAGTTTTGAGTGATGGAGACGAAAATAGATGATGACCGCAGGAGTGTCACACTAGGAACAAGATAAAATTTCATTTTAATAAGAAAGCCTTTAGGTGGTCAGACTTGTATTTATTTGTAAACTAACTGTGACTGGCGATTTCGTCTGCGTGTAATGTATTTATTATCTAATTAGTGTTTTGCTCTAAACGTAAAAATAAGCCTATATCCTTCTCCAGATCCCGTGTTACCTCAAGGTAAAATTTATTTACGATCAAATCATTAGTTTAGTCGTGATGAGGTAACAAACAGAAATACAGAGCTATTGTCGCATTTATAATAGTGTGGACAATCGTTTACAGTTGCAACACTGGCAGACTTGATTAAAATTAAATCAAATACTTATTATAAATAATTATTATCCTATCTGTTAAGCTTAATCAAGTTTACCCTTGCTCTGAATTATTTTCGATTGAAAATCTTCATATAACGTAAAAATAATGAGATTCGGTTCTTTCTATCGTTTGTGAACAGTATTGAGAAACACGAATGCTCTTTAAAAGCATGTAGATTAGGTACTCCTTATTGTAATAACAACTGCATTATTTGCTTACAATACGCAAATTTTAACATAAATAGCCTCCTTATTTCTCAATTTACAAATCTAATTCCGTATGAAATAACCTGGCAACTTCGTAAACGTTTTTCGAGTCGACACAAGTATCTTAATAAGACTAGTCAAAGGAAAACGAATTTTGCGGCATAATGATATGCTTCAATTTCGTTTGGCTTCTAATGTGGCTGAGTTAGGGTCCCGGGGATTGAGTACTTACGGTGGAATATAATCAAGTGGGACCACGAGTGAGCCCTTTTACTCTGATGGCCATTTCCCGCCGTACTTTACGCGGTGGAACTCGTTGAATTATTATGGGGGTTATGCTGTTGAATATGCATGTCTTAATTATTCTCATATTAATTAAAAATACAGGAATCTTTTCTCCGGATAAATAGCCTTTTGTTTTTTTATTTGACTAGAATTCGAGACATGATTAAATGTATAATTTGAGGAATAAAACATTAACGTGCTGAGAAATGTCCACAAAATATTGCCAAACGACATTGAAATTAGATATGCCATATTTTATATAAGCGTGCCAAACATGCATAACGCATGGTCTCAAATATATTCATTTTAAAATCAAACAATATTTACTTTTAATTAATGGATATGTGGACACCTGTTTTAACCATTATTTACTAATTATATAACTATGTTACTTTAATTAGATGTTAAACGACGCGGAAATTAAACGAATCCCCCGGTTAATTAGTGAAATGACCTGTCACATTTCACTGAGATCGGTCCCCGGTGCACCCTTATGTCACGGTATGACAGCGTTCACGGGAGTGTCACAATGTGACGTCATTCTCTTTAATGACGCCCTGTCACTTCCGTGGACACATTTTTATGAAAGCCAGGCAGGGAATTACTTTACAAATCGTTGTTTACAATGTAGTTAGTTATTAGTTGCTTCCTTTATTTAACAGGAACGCCGTTAATTGATTCGCGTCGATCAATTCAGTTTAATTCTTAAACAATGTAGGTATACGGTTTGTAGGTTTGAATCATCCGTGTGTCCATTTTTTTATCCGAACTTTTACAGAAAACTGAACTCTATATGCTTAGTGCATAGGCAAATGTAATAGAAGCCGTATTTAGGACGTTGATGTCCCATAATATGTAAAACTTTTGAGATCATCGAGCTTAATTAAAATACTATCGGATACAACGCGTTATCCAAGACAGGACCCAGTGTGTTGCACAAATAAATAGCGAAGTTGACCGAGGTAGGACAGATCTAGTGGCGTAGGAGAGCTTCCCCAGCGTACTGATTTGAGGTCACTACAAATTGTCCTCTTCCTCGCTCCACTGGCACACAATGATTGTTCTTATCCCCTAACACATAAGTCACGGTTTCATTTGACATATGAGCACGGGAACGGGAGTAGCTGCAGCCATCAGGATGACGGATTGCACCGCTGTGTTGCTAACACACACGTTCTTGATAATCGATGAATTATGGGATGTGATGTGATGAATAGTTTTCGGGGAAACTGTTATCGATTTTCTGAGCACTTTTGCCGAGTAAGCCTGTATGGCGAAAATGGTTTTCGTGGAAATTATCTGGCGTCATTATCGTTCCGTTTGTAAAGAGCTTTCGCTTCGATGTTCAACTTAGTAGTTCATTGTCCCGATGGTATTAGAAATTATTATTTTATTAACTTCGCAGACCTTGATACATTAACACAATATGTTTGTGTTTGTGCCACTTTTATTTCATGTTCACACTTGACATTTACCTACGTTTTGTTAATTAAAAGATATTGGTTTTAATTTACGGTCTGACTTTTCCGGTTAATTAATTTCTTATTGTTAGTTAATGGCTTTTTTTTTTCAACGAAATAGATGTCAAATAAGGAATTTGTCAACAAATGTACTTACCTAGCTGAAATTAAAATATATTTGACGTGGACTTTTAGTAAACAGCTTTATTGCTACAACGATTGATAAAACTTTAGACGTGGTGAACAGAGCACTAGGAAGCTCTTTATATCGTGAATTATCTTTAGTGACAGTTGAAACGAGCTATCCTAGTAGGCGTATTGTAATGAATTGCAATGGAGCACCCATTTTGGCTGTATCAGGAGTGTCGTCATCCAATTTGATAATTTCACGACTAAGATTGGATAACTGCTTGTTGTCGTTCCCTAAAAGTGGCTAAGGATGAGAGACGTAGTTTATTTCATCCAATTTAAATGTGATTGAATCAGGCTCAACCATGCATATCCAGTATTATGCGAAAATGGTCCAACAGCCGTCCAATACCCACGTTGGTATTGTGTGCGCAGTGAATAAAAATTAAAGTAGTTATTACCAAAAGTCAAATCAAGGAGAAAACCCGAGGGCCTACGTAAACCGAAGGCTATAAAATATGGTTGTCACTTTATATTGTAATTAAATACTCATGTGCGCTGTAATATTCATCGAGACATCGATTTCAAATCCACCGACTACATTAGTAACGAGTATTTTCTATGGATCCATGGAGCTCTCGGGGGAGAATGCAGCCGAACAAACATCGGTATAACGCCTCTAAATTAAAACTAGACAATTTCCCGCGTCCTTTTCTCGTAATAAAATGGTGGTAAGGACTTGGTAGCTGCCATCGACGTGCTCGAGGGTCGTAGCCTCATTTGAGACTCGGCACTCGTCGGCACTCGGTCCTCCTCACTCCTCGGTCCTCCGTCCGCTACACACTCGGCACACTCATCATTATCTAGCCCCGAAGCGTAGTTGTTTTTTCTAGACCTTTTTTAAGCGGGTGTTGTGTTTTAGTTGTCCTTAATATGAGTTTTAGATGGAATACTTGTGAGATTTGCCTGTAAATAAATGATTTCTTAATACAGGGTCATATAACCAGCCAAAAAAATATGATAAGAAAAATATACCTATCGCATAATACAATATAAGATCGGCAACTACCAATATACTTTTATTACAGAAAGAAGAGTAGAAATTATTGACGCTAAATAAATAACCTTTCCTGCATAATATGACAAATACCTTCATTGTCTTTTTAAAGAGACAACAGCGTGCTTACGGTTGGTTTCATCTTAATTCTATAAGTCGGTACAGAACAATAACAGAAAATTGTATTACTAGCTAGAAAGGTTCTCGAGAGAAATTGAGCTTGCTTTGGAAACTTTGTAACGTCGAGAAGTTGAAGAGCACTTACAAGCGTACATGGTCGTTGTATATATTTCTGGACTCCTATGAAACGTTTAGGAATTCTTGTGCGGAACCGTGCAGAGAGGAATAGCTCAAATAATTCATAACAGGGAGACATTAAACGTCACGTTGATCCTGTTCATTTGTTGAAGTTTCTATGATAATTTCAATTAGTTTTATCACATCTTAAAATAGATGTTGTGGCTATAAATTCTTAATCAACTGGGTTTAGAAATTTGCTCGTGTTCAAAATAACAATATGCCACCACAATCTTAACATGTATTGTGTAATCATAAATTAATAATTTGCAGCGAATCTAAATATATCACAACAAAATGTCAAGCGCAGATTGCTTAAACTTTAAGATTAATATAGTCTGTTTTACATCATCAATAAGTCATTTCGCAATTCCCTGCAGTTCAAACCCGGGCAAGGCTAATTTGTTTCTGCTCCTGTTTTGTACAAATTGGGTTCTTAGTACACTCGGAGCACCCTTCACTCCCCGGGGAGCACACAGAGGGTAAATAATGTTGCGACCTTTGATACTACATTTTCGTATCGGACTTGGATGGATTTAGGGTAAACTATGAGACAAACAGCATTGATTCAGGGATGCGGGTTTGCGTTGCGCTCACTTATCTAAAAATGTTGTTTTTTGAGTTTTTGAAAGAGCTTGAAAATGGAATCGCGATTTTAATGTAGATTAACATTTAAGTATTCAGTACCTGGCTCATTGGCCTGGTGGTCGCTGGTACGACTGTTGAGCGTGAGGTTTTGGGTTCGATTCCCAGGTCGGGAAAAGTGTTATTGGGTTTTTCTATATAGAAATTCTCAGTAACAGCACGGATTTTGTAACTGTGCCTGTTTGATGGAAATAGTTTCGCCCCCTATAACATGGGAGAAAAACAGCATCGGTGAAATTGTGGGTGCATACCAGTACCTACACTTTTGCCTAACCCTTTTGGGGATACAGGCGTGATGGTATGTTATATTACTAGTCCATTATGACTAGATATGCGTTTTCAAAGTTACGATGAAAGTGTACAATGTTATGGCGTCAAAGAAAATCATCCACCATACCCTTCCTACATATCAAATATTCATACACATCATTATTTACATCGAACAGGCGTAGGCGCTAACTTTAACTTTACTATATTTCAAGGAAATCGTCACGAAAAATCTTCTGACATAAATACATTGAAATAAATTATTTATTAATAAGTATAGAGTGCGGGGTCGTAAACCTGTGAAAATGTTATATATTTATCTCTTAGATAGGTACGCAGCTTAACCGAAAATAAAAATAGGAATATATGAAAAAAATTAATAGTTGATCTGCTTACTTTTAAATCTATTACTGTATTGGGAGAATATAATTTTAAAATGCTTTAATACACTAAGTACTTGTAATATTGTACTATAATTAGGACAGTGACAACGTACAATCATTATACCTAACTTAAAAAATCTATATTTCGCTGGTAGTTTAATGCTGTATCGTCAGGTACCTACCGAATAATATCCTAATGAATCCTAGTATAAAAGGAAATTCATTAATCATTCCTACACTTCAATATCACTGCTACAAAAACTATAAATTAACGACATTTTTTTTACCTTTCCTTAACGTTGTCCTAGTTGGAAATTTCTGTATAGCGGTCGAATAGCGCTTGGCCAAGTATTTGTTCAAACGTGATCTAACGGACCTGTAGTGTTGCTAGCTAAGGTCATAGCTACTGAGCCTATCAAGCCTTCAACTCATTTCAGTTTCGATATTACGCGTGGAACAGAATCGGTAAACATGTCAACAACTCAGGCTGATTCCCACGTTGAAAGCGAAAGTCTAGTCTAGATCTACAGTTATACCGTCGGTGCTTCCTTATGGACGAACAATTACATAATGCTGATTATACGCCGAGTACAAGTAGGCGCATGCAATTTGATGTCACACGCCATACATGTGCGACCATGTGGAATTGTGGGTAGCTTTGGCCCACAACTTTGTAGTACGTAGTATAAGTTTTTTTGTTTGTTTTTACCCAGAAGGTTTATAGAAATTTAGATGTTTACGGCTGATCCATAAAAGGGGACATATATACTCTTGAATTCATATTAGACCCGTCAAAGCTCTTAAAGTAGAAATAATAGGAATTCTATTGCTTTCGGGTGCTGATGATCTGAGCTTAATGAATTAATGAGGGCCGATAAAGTTGGCAATGAAACTGTACCTACAAGGGGCTAGGAAAGCGTAAAGAAGAGTGAAGAGATATATAAATAATTATAGGTTAAATAATAATTATAATTATTTTCGACATAAAAACTAATAAGTCATAATTAGGTTTGCTTTTACTACTCAGTTAAGAAGAACATAAATGGTACCTGATACAAACAAATGAAAATTAATTGAAATTGGGTAACCAAACACATTTTGTAATTGTACTTATACATACATACATAACAACGATAGTATTCTGTTAAACATGTTTACTTAGATGTTAACGATTTATACGCAAAAATACATGTTTCTGCCTTTCTATTTCTAGTTAATACATGTTACATTATTGGAGCTACCATATGGTAAAGCATGCTTTTCAAGAATAGTCATCAAATATTATTATGGTTCTTCTCGCGAGAAGAAGCATAAAGCACGATAGATAATATAAGTGTGAATCTATTTTGGTTTCCTTTCGTGTGGTGGTCAACGAGCCGCGCACAGTGTAAACAACAGGAACATCATAATGTGGGGCTTGTGGGGCTCGTGTCAGTCCCTTCCGCGGCACGTCAGGCGAATGTTGAATAATAGGGTGCGGGACGTCGGCCGCTCGCACTTCCTACTTCACTCTACCGCTCCAACGACAAAATTAAATTACGCCTTTAACATAATTTTACTCTTAGGTAAACAACATTTTACTTTCATAATATTTCTACGTTTCAGCCAATTTTCCGGTCAACGACGTCCGTGTAAACAAATAGATCGCTTATGACTATGTGGAACGCGCACGAATACGAAAGTTCGAGTAAAGTATGTAACTGTTTAATCACTTCCAGGTCCCGAAGTTCTGCCGAAGCAAATCCCGAAAGTTGCTGACACTGCATCGGAAAGTTGTGCGCTGTATCGTCTGTTAGATTCGAAAGTACTACAGCAGTGCCGTGAGCCTTAATTAAATACAAAACTGTGAACGTGAAATCGGTTCGCGAGTGTATCTTTCCGCCTCCGCGGGCGTTTGAAACCTCCGTGTGAACTTCTCCTCCGGTCCCCCGGGGGTGTGAAAAGGTCGTCAAAATAGCCAAAGTGTCTCCCATAAAGTTGTCGGCTATGGACAGTAACTCGGTGTCTCCCATGCCAGAGCTAGCGCCGATAGCGGAGTTCGACAAGTCTCCGCCGTCGCCGCCCAACGAGGAGGTCCCGATGGACGACCTGCCGCCACCTCCCGCCACCATTACCCAGGCGGAGGGGAAGAAAATTAAAGTGTAAGTATTTTATTATACCTCTTTGTTGTTCCCGTCAAAGTGTCAGCCACCTTTAACCCCGTGGGTGTCGTTGAAGGCGACTGTACGTGTATGTAAATAGGAAGAGCAGGAGCATCCTTCACGCGCTACTAACAACTATGATCACCAATCTAATCGTTTACCAAGCATGTTCATTGCGTAAATACCCGCACTAATATGCTTTTTTGTTGAATATAGGCCATGTTCAGTGTATTTTTTACGATTTTTTTTTTAATTACCTTTGCTCCTCTTGTGGATTTATTCCTGTATCGTGGGTGCGATTACAAACATAAATCTTCAATATTTATACTGTCTGGGAATCGAACCCGCGACATGTAGCGCAAGTCGTCGCTCAATTTGAAGATCTGGTATCTGGATCAGGTATCGAAATACGTATTTATTCACAAATAATATAGATAATATTCAGCCTTTCGTACGACAATATATACATACGGTGTAAATAAAGTTACATATAATACATAGGATATTTCTCGTATTTGTAGACCCGAGTCTACAATTTAACCGACGCTGATGGTGATTTACACAAGTTTCAGTTGTTTTCAGGCTTAAGCGGTATTTATTTACAGCACTGCTATCCGCGGTGCTCTTGCGCCGGCTTAAAATTTAGCCGTCTCTTAGCTTATAGTACAGACTAGCTTTTGCCCGCGGCTTTCGCCCGCGTTAATTTAGAATTTGACAGTCAATTCGGGTTGTACTCTGCTTGCGAAAGACACGTGGCGCCATCTATTATCATGAGAACGTTATTGTTGTTTTCCTCGGGAACAGTACTTTTTTCGGGATGAAAGGTACCCACGTCCATTTCTGTACACCTGACATCGTATATGCAAAATTTCCGGATGATCGGTTCAGTGATTTAGGCGTGAAAAGGTAACAAACAAACTTACTTTCGCATTTATAATATTAAGTTAGGATTTGCTATTGTTTTAATTTGTCAGTAGAGATATTGCCTTCGACGTTCAGTGGTGAGTAGTTATTGAATAGTAACGAGATTTTTGCTATCAATATGTTTTTTGATGACATGGTCGGCGCAGTGGGTGAACAATTGAATGATACATGTTGCGAGTTTGATTATGTCACAGAACCAATCTTTGTATGGTCTACAGATACTTAGTTGTTGGTTTTTGTGCATGTGAAAATTTGTGTTTATAAACGCATTCGTAAAACGTTTTCCTAGTCTAGTAGAGTTAACAATTCCTTGAAGTTTCTTAAAAGAAGAATTCTTCTTTTTTGGCATAAGACTCCGATACTACTGCTGTCTAGTCTAGCGCTATGGTATCACCTAATTCTCACTAGTCTTGAAAATAACGTTAACTAAGGTAATTAAATTAGAGTAATTAGATAAGTTTTTAAAACATAACATATCATCACGTCTGTATGCCCCGAAGGGCAAGGCAGAGGTGTACTATTGTACACTCACATTTAACCGATGCTGTTATTGAGCCTATAGCCGTCTGGCACATTCCAAACTCCGTGCTGCTACTGAGAATTTCCATACAGAAAACCCAATAACACTGCCCGACCCGGGAATCGAACCCAGGACCTTAAACCTAGCAGTCCACTAGACCAATGAGGCAGTTAAAAGTTTTTAAAAGTGACGTTTAAACCAAAATAATATTGATTGATATAAAAGTAAACTACTGCTTCACACAAATTAAATTCTTATTCATGCTTGAAAAATAATAATTTAAACCAATCGTCAGCACATTGTTTTACACATGCGCAGGCGCAGGAATTTCTTTGAACGATTTTAATTGTTAACACAGGACTGTCTGTGAAAAACATCAACAGGAATTTGTCTGGTAGGTATATAGGTATATAGGTATAGGATAAGATATGTATTATTGTCGTACTTAGGTATTATGAAGATGAAAGTTCTATTGAGAGAAAAATATTTTTTTCTTATAGCAAACATAAATATTGATTGAAGAAATTCTTGTTTAGAAATCTTATAGCATATCATATTGTACGAAACGAGGCACTAATAAAACGAAACAAGTTCAAAAAGGGCGGGAGGTCACAGTTTTAACTTAACATATCAAGGTAAAGGTTAATTTTTAATTTTATTGAATAAAAAGAAATATACCCAGGAAAATGTTGATCCCTTAAATAGTTTGAAAATAATAATATTATTTAAGAATCACCATAAAACCTTTTTCTTTTTTTCTGTGCCCCTTTTTAAATAGGTAGTCAAACCAAATAATCTTTCTTTTTTTTAAACTTTGCTTCACTCTAGGAATAATTCCTGTATCGTGGGTTTACAAACACAAATATTCATATGCACAAATACGCAGAACAACTAATGTAGGTCATACAAACATTTGTTCCATGCGAGACTCGAACCTACGACATGTAGCGAAGCAGTCGATCGCTCAACCACTGCGCCAACCGTGCCGTCAAACTTGAACTCTATTATCAGCTGGTTTAATCACTTATAACTAGCGACCGACCCCGGCTTCACACGGGTAGCAGAGCCTTCATTTAATTTTCCGTCGTAGTGTCGTATCAGCCTGTTACGTCGAGCATTTACTCGGCGCACGCCAGTAAAACTCCTAGTCGGCATGATTTATTCCGACATCTTCAACTATCATCGTCATATTTCAGCCAATTTACACAAAACCTTAACGAATTATACATGAACCACTCTGTATATTGGTGAAAACCGCATGAAAATCCGTTCAGTAGTTTTTGTGTTTATCGCGAACAGATAGACAGACGCGGCGGGGGGACTGTTTTATAAGATGTAGTGAAAACTGCACTCCTAAATGACGAAGTTTCCTAAATCACTAATCTATTAATTTATTTTAGTCGGCAAAACAGTCCCGTTTAAGCGTTATCTGAATTGCATGGAAGTTGAAAGGATTAAAATATAGAGACCCAGATTGTCCTGCGTAATTCCAGAGGGGTCATCTATTTAACTGAGCATATGGAGCAACGTAATCATTTCATTCAATGTTTCCACCGTTTATACACGCTTGACACGCTTTCACTTCCCGCAGGGGTAGGCAGGGGCGTTTTACAAAACATTTCACTGATTGTGGTTTTATGCCCCGAAATTTGATCGCTATTTGATATGCCTAATCCGTCCCAAGAATTCCTAATAAAAAATCTCATTTCAAGTTGGCTTAAACGAGGAATCTAATCAAAGACCTCACGCTCTTTTGCACTACTTATTATGAAATAGGCACATTGTTTTACGCTGCTTACCCGTTTTACGTTTATACCCGTATTGAGTTGGTTATTCATCTAATATTATTTAACTATTTATTACATTTATGTGTTTAATTCTTAACTTAGGATTCTGTGGCCTCCTGTAATTGAAATAGTACATACTCTAGTTTTCTATATGTAATTAATATTATAAAGAGGTAACATTTTGTTTGTATGTAGGGGGTAATCTCTGGAACGAATGATTCGAATCTGAAAATTCTTTCACGCGTAGTATTTAATAATGTTGTATAAGTCCTTTGTTTGAGTTCCTTAAACTATGGACTTGCAGCAGGTTTGCTTCTAATATGTCCTCCAAGTACTGAAGTAAAAGTCTATTTCACGTGTTATAGTCCTTTTTTTTATTTTTTATTTAACACAAAGTCTTTGATTCGATTTTTTATCAATCTGTTCTACGATTAGGTACAATAGTTCCACAAAATAGACATTTAAAACAAAAAAAATTGATTACTGTTTCCATTTACGAAAAAAAAAAAAAACATTTATGTAGAAACACTCACAGGTATACAAACATGAAATTATTCCGTGTATTTACTTATAATTCAACATTCTAACGGTAGAAGAGTAATATTTCGTTTTAGGCGTTTTTTACATGTTGTTTCTTTACTGGCGTATCCGAAATACTGGGGGGATATATATCTGAGGAGTTTCAATAAAGCCGGATATTGATTTCCTTCGCACTCCAATCCCTTCGGTTAAATACTTTACGTAGATACTTTCCGGGTAAAGGGACTCCATCTAAAGGTGTATTATAAGATTATTGGCTTTCAGAATTTCCGGGATAGGGCAAGGATCAAGTTTAGGTAGAATATTGTTAGAATCGGCTTATTGATCGTATGTTGTAAGTGCCACTGTTAGTCTCAATGGCCCAGACTCGATTCCTAGGCCGGGTAGGATGTATAAAAATCTGTTTTTAAGTTACTAATGAATTTGTGGCCTGTAAGTGTCGGAGAGTCGTCCGAATAACAGCATTACGCCTGTATTCCCCGAAGGATTAGGCAGAGGTGTATATATTTAATACATTTACATTTCATGTAATTGGTGGCGAGTCCATTGCCATCTACCGGGCACAGTTATAAACTCGACAGTGAAATTTCGAAGAGATACTCCTAATAACATATTTCCCGACCTGGATATCGGATCCAGAATCAGTAATAGCGCTTGTGACAACAAAGAAGACTCGTCTGAATGACATGGAAACATAAAAATACTTTGCTTTTGCACCAAACAAGATGATCGTGTCTGTAAATTGTTTACCTGAAAACATCCTCTGGCCGCCATACATGAAGACAAACGATAATAAATATCTACTGCCAATTTTTTTCTGGGGAACAATGTAATCAGGGGTCCTGTTGCTGACGAACATTTATAACATGATTATTTTTTTCATTAATAATGTAGAAGTGCCAGGTCGTAGCTACATAGCTACCGCGCAGATCGGTCGATGTGCGAGGTTAAGCAGCGCTTGACCCGGCTAGTCGTTCGATGGGTGACCAATTTTTCACATATCGAGAGTAGGGATGTTACGGAGCTTCGACTCCGAATCCGATATGTCGGAACCTCCGATTAAAATTACACCTCCGAATCCGGCTCCGGTTCCGATATATCAAAACGGAGGTATATATCGGAGTTACAAATTATGACTTGCTATCGCTGCAGCGCTACCGAGCGCTTTCTATGTGACACTGACATCTGACTGAGTATATGTGTTCTGTGCAACTGATGAACGAAGAGTGAACGAGTTGCGACAAGTTTTTTCTTTTTTATTTATTTACATTTTAAATTCGTAGATTTGCTCCGACTCCGACTCCGATTCACCTCCGACTCCGCGGAGGTCACTACGAGAACCTCCGACTCCGATTCCGCCTCCGATAAATCCACCTCCGTAACATCCCTAATCGAGAGCCCTCCGTGCCTCGGAAAACAAGGCAGTTGGTTCTGAGTGTCATACGAAGACCTATGACAGTCGTTAAGGGTGTCAGTAGCCCAAAAGAACCAATCTAACCTTAGAGTATCAGTGTCTCCCAGAAATTGTGTGGCGGAGGTCAGATGGCATTCGCTCCGTGTAAAATACTGATATTCAGCCGCACACAGCTAGATTGGAAGCCGACCACAATGTAGCTGGGAAAAAGGCTAACCGCATGATGAATATAGAAATGCCAGCCAAATGTACTGAGGGTCTACTAGTAATTTTTGTTTTGCGCGCCTTTGAGTTAACTCTAATTAGTCGAAATTGAGGAAAACTCGTAAAAAAGTATTACTAGACCCTCTGAAATTACATAAGTTTTCAAATAGGTCACGTGATTCGTAAATGGATCTTTCTACCCCGTATATTTTTTAGAGTTTCTATTCTGCAGAGATTGTAGATTTCAGCTTGTCGTAGGAAGCTGGAGCTCTAGCCTAGTTTATTCCATTTGTCCATCTTTTATGCCTTCCGAACTGAAAACTTCTTAACTCAAGAAGTCAAGATCTATACTGAAACATGTAAGATGATTATAGCATAACACTTTTTTAGGTTTTATAAACACGTAAGGCACTGATTCCGTGAGGACTCTCACAGTATAAATAAAGAGTCCTATGACTCTGGTTTGAGTTGTATAATCCCGGATTAGAAAATAATTCTAAGAATCCCACAATGGGTATACAAAAATTATTGCAATTGTTACCAATGCTGACATCTATTGATTATAATATTCTTTGCTTCGGTCACCTGTGATCTTCTCTTAAACTAAAACATGCGCATGAGCATGTGAGTAACAAACAGTACGTGCGCACGATAGCTAGCTGCTTACCTAGTACGGCTTTGCTCCGCTAGATGGCGCTATGAGTATGATTCACTTAGATCCAACTGGACAGAAAAATACTACAAAACCGCGAAATTGTGTTAACTCTGAACAACGGAAGAGGAATTTAAGTATTGTAATAAAATATACTATTTCCTATGTGTAAAGATCGATATGTGTTTTGTCCCTTTCTAACTCGTTAGTGAAAATAATTGGTGGTCTCTGTCTCACGCCAAAGACTGGTTACGCCGAAGTAGGGCGCTTGCCGCGTCCGGACCGAGTCGAGATCTCGGAGAGTGGAGACACGCACCTCGCGGGAAACATGCTCCTGTGATAGATTGCCGCCAAAATCGATTTTTAATTTTCGAACTTTTTATTCGAATATAGTAATTTTTCGAACGATTGTGTTTGGTGTTGTGATATTGAAAAAAAAAAAAATATTCGTTCTTACTGTGAATTCTTGATTTGTGAGTTCAAATAAGAAGAAATGGCGCGAGGAAAGAGTCAAACGTATGTATATGTTTCTTTTAATGAATTATATTCAATAATGGTCTGCAATTGCCCGAGTTAACTGATTGAATAATGTTTTTTTGTTAATTTTATTTAATTCTATAAAAAAGATATCTAATTTCTTCGTAGAACTGAGTTTGAAAGTACTAGAAAATAATTTTGTGTAGTCCAAAAATTTACTTTTAATAAATGTTTTCTAACAACTCTATCGTTACTCGGAGGCTTAAGCATGTTTATAACAACCTTAGATAATTATTTACTAGTATAAAATAAAATTACTCGTACATGCGCGTGAGTCGTAAGCGAGTCCTTGTTTCCAGAGCCCTATGTATTTATTTGGTGTGCCATTTCTAAGAAATTTTATATAGGTATATAACAAAAATCAAATATAAGAATAGGTATTCGGATAGATATTATTTAAGTAATAATTGCTTAGCGAAGCCCATCTACGATGACGGTGTAACAATTTCTAATTAAGATTAGAGTACTTAACTGTATGTATGTCTGTCAATAGAGGTATTCTATCATAAAATAATTATTTCTTGTTTTAAATTATCATCAATTATTACGTACAAGGCTAATAGTGAAAATTAATATTGGCTATTAATGCAAGCATTCTAGCAAATGTCGTACGTTATATTATGAAAATCAGTCTCTCAAATTATTATTACAAAGTGAAAGTTTATATAAAAGTATAAACCCGAACAGCCGCCAGGATAATTGATAGGGTGACCATACGTTTTGTGAGAACGGTAATAACACGGGAAGTCCGCAATTACACCACTTTATTTACAAGCAGCAAGTCCAACTAAGGTTGCCGTTAATGTGACCATGTTTTTATCGATACGCGGATGACATGAGGTATTCATGGCTTCTAGGCGCTAACGGTTTCTAAGGCAGCTAAGTCTTCCGTTGATTTTATCACCTCGTTTATATTTCTTACGGGACTTACGGAGATTGTGTGAGGCAAACTTTGTTTTGAGGTTTTTATTTTTTACGATCGAACGGATCGAATTATTTTAATTACATACAAAAGTTTACTCATAAATGAGTATCGCAGACTCTTTTGACCGCACCATCAATACAATACCCACATAACCGTTCTATTTAACATCATATATACGGGTGTATTTGTCCTCCAAACGTTATCTTATTAAATCCAATAATTCGCCGAGTGGGTCGCACTGGGAGCCGGAGCCGGGAGCCAGCGCGCTCAGGAAATGGAATGAAATTGACGCTGTTTGTAACGGGCGGGGACATGGGACCGTGAGATGGAGCACCAATGTATGACGGTCTGTAACTAAGAGTAACGAGTATTGCAGATTTTATCAGATTAAACTTGATAGGTTTGACCGCCTTTGACACGGTCATATGCGACTTCGGTATGGCATTTACAATATTGGTGTAATTACTGATTGTGTAGATTAATTAGCAAGTTAAGACGATCACCGAATTCATCTTTTAAGATAACTCTAAGTCGTTATACACGGTATTTTATTTCAATAACATTTTTATTCGGGTTTTGTTTCATAACCTTCATGAAATCTTCCCAAAGCACTGAGTACAATAAGGTTGTGACGTGTTTCATACATAACATAATGTGACACTAATGTAAATATTGTCTCCGCCGTCAAATATTTGGTTACGTTACTATAATTAGTCTCGGTAGATAAATAGGTACATGTATTTTGCCACAGCAGATTGTCCTCTAAACTGAAACACTTTTAAATACTTTAGTATAATATCTACACCGCAAGGAAATGTGCTGCAGGAGTAATTATAAAATAAACGTATAAAGAATTTTAATTGCGCAAACAGGATCAAGTTAATCCATTAAGTTGTTATGTTACTAGATATATAATAAAATGTATTCTAAAATAAAACTTGTTGTACTATAGAGCCAGCTAAATATCACCTTTCTAACGAACGTTTCAAGAAAATTATAACTTAATTGCATCGGAAGGCAAACTAACCTTGGAGATAATAAAAAAAAGACTAAAATGTATTTCATGTACCGCGAATTATCGTTTAGTTGTCTTATTCTTTAATGAACAAGCGTTTAATTGCTGAATTGGTATAATTATTTTTCGTTGAATAATGTTGCCCATGTATTTAAACTCAAGTCAATGATTCTTAAAACCTATATATCATATCTTCGTTACAAGGTAAGGGACCAATAAGTAGGACTGGTTCGTCGCCAGGAAAAGACCACAACAATAGAGGCATAAAATATAGTTAGTTAGCGGTTAACGTCAGCTATAACACCCCTACAGTCGGAGAAGCGTGCTGGTATCCGCAACGGCCAGATCCCGTCTGACAACACATTTGCTCTGATTTATTGCGGAAGCCGAGCACGGTGCTACCAGACGTGAACCTATCTCTTTTATCTCTTCATGGAAACTTATGATATATGGCAACACTGTTCTCCAACTAGTGTTGTACATATTTGGGATATAAATCGCATTTTTTATTCAAAAACGTCCTGTAATTGTAAGTTTCTATGTTTCTTGTATGTCTAATAATAAATTCCTTGCTCGTCCAATCTACAGATTTATTACAGTGCAGCTTAATGTTACTGTTCTTCACATGTACTTGCTCTGGCTGGTTGTACTTGTATTTGTTAATTAGCTTGACAGTCAATGTAATATCAGGGTTAGTTTCTCATAAGCTATATATATCTTTAGTTCAACTGATTAAAGAAAATATATTTTTCTATTATCCTCGAATAATAATATGGTAGGTATGTTCGCGGGTTTCTGATAAAAGCGTCCAACACTTGTCGTTCATACATGTGTTGGAATTGCTAGTTTGTTGATAAATACTTACACCCTATGGAGGAACGAGGTATGATGTTCCTCCATTGAAAAGGGAGGATCCTCCGACCAGGCAAGGTGGTTAGCCTGGCGGGCCGAAGCCCAACGATTGATGTTGGACATTCGTATATATGTTAGAATCGTTGTAAACTTTCATAGTGCGATTCAGGGTTTGTTGTTGTAGCTTCACTCCGATAGATGGCGCTTTACTTTTTGCCATGTTGCGAGTAGTAGTCGCTACACACCCCATTGTTAGAACATGAATAGAATTATATATTGTCTACCATAATGCAATTTTATAAATTCGATCTACCTAAAGTCGCACGAACTATTCATAAAGTGACTTTAACTAGGACATATCCTAAAAGTTCCGTTCCAATGGAAACCCTAAAGAGGATGACATGCAAATGAATAACTAATGAAGCAAATTAGGATTCAATTAAATTGCTTAACGGATTCACCACCTGTTTACCTAACCGTGTGTCCGGAGGTTAAGTTTAAATTAAATTGAATGAGATTTAACTAACGGTTCACATCATAACAAATTATTTTTATTATTGAAATTCTGCTAATAGGAATTTACAATACTATTATAGGTCTGTCTCAAACTTGAGCTAGAAAATTAAATAAAAATAATAGTAAAATAAAATAAGTAGATCGCCTTTTTAACTTTTTAAAAGTAATCTATTTAGGTGATAAAAGCATTTAGGTACATGGACAACGATGTATCCTAGCTTGTTAGCCAATTTATATACCTAATTTTGACGACGCGGTTGGCTCAGTGGCTAAGTGATTAGCTTTCTGCGCTAAGGGTTCGATTCCCGCACGTAACAAATATTTGTATCATTTACAGATAGTTGTTTCGGGTCTGCTTGTGTGTGCATGTGACATGTATGTTTGTAAACTGTACCCACGATACAGGAGAAATCCTAGAGGGAGGCAACGTATTTAAAAAAAAAATACCTTTGAGTAATGTTTAATATTCAGACAAATTATTGTAATGTCAGAACATGAACTCTACAGTTTGATTACGCATATTACGTATGTACATTGTGTGTTAATGATATCGAATCGAGCGCATCAAACCAACGCTTTCTTTTTAATGCCCAACATCAATTTAAGTACCATCCACCTGAAAGCTTCGTTATTCAAACTTCAATCTTCATACAAGACTATATGACACAGAATTTAATATAAGCGTCTTTAACAAGCGACAAATAGCACGCATTGTTGTTTCTAAATCACACATCCTATAATACGCTTTATTTCCAATCGCATAATAGCTAAATTAGTGTGTACGGATATATTTGCTGGTTTGCCGTATGTACTCACCGTGTGACGTGAACGAGAACTTGTCACGTTTTCAGCGACACCAATGATAGGGGGACGGTAATGTTGCCGTCGTCACGTGAGGGAGGGTAGATGCACAATTACGGTCCCTGTTTGGGCGTCAGGTTATCACATAGATAATATCAGATATGCTACATTACCCACATCAATTTGAAACGTTTTCCTTGTACATTTTTGTGATAATTATTCAGTAAAAATTTAGGGGAAAATCATTAGTTGGAAAACATCAACGATGGAAGAAATGTCTTTGTGTTCCAAACGTGAAGTACCCACCTTACGCAGTGAGGGGAGACTATTGGGGTTCACATCCCTTAAATGTATGGCTGACATTTGGCTGGCTAATTTGATAGCCAATCAAAAAGACACCCGAAAGCCTTTCGAATTTAGTCTTATCATAAGGTCGAGCGACAGTCGCTCCGCGTACAACCTAAAAAGCTCTCATTTATAATCAATGATCTTGTCCTGTGCTTCAGATACTGTTGTCGTTTTATAAGGTGCAATCATTGCAATGATTTAACAGTCGACTAGCTTTAAACGTATTTATTTGATTGCTTACTTTCACTAAGCATATTTTTATGTTAACTTTCGACTTTCTTCGACGATTATTGTAAAATACACAGATATAAATATTAATATACAAAGCAAAGATCTCTCTGCGCGTGATTCACAAAATAAAGTTTTTAAAAAACTAAAGCTTTATGTATAAACAGATTTAGTATTCTCAGGTGAATCTCTCGTCTTGTCTCAGTTGTCTTAAGTTCCTATATATGTATTTCAATACATAAGTAATATTGAAGACCTAAAAATATTCAAGATAATTAGTACAAACATTTGTTTTAATTCCTTGTGTAACCGTAGAGTAAACTATACTTTAACTACATCGTCATTAAAAGCAAACATGTCTGTGACTAAAACTAAATGTACACAATACTGACAGATGCAACAAACATGTAAAATGAATGGTAAACTATCCCCTATTTTGCTTGCATACAATGGCTCACGTTGGTCCCACGTTCTATATTTAGTTTGTACACAGAGACTCATCAAAGTACTTAGTTACCCACACGAGACTCGATGAAGGTAATAATTTGTGTGACCGGTGTGTATATACCGAATAGAGTTAATGTCAAACCAGTCATGAAAGTGTAGTATATCATAGACTTTTCACTTCGTTCATAAAAATACTTATTGCGCATATTGTATGCGAGTATTTGCGTGGAAATGTTTCTAATCATCCGAATCTTTGCAATTGTCCTAGGACTTTCGCAATAACCTGTAAATTTTATCCTATGACATATACAAGCTATGGAGTTCGCTGCCACCGGCAATGCTCTCAGCCACTCTACTTTATTGAGACGGACATCTGTCATTGCACCAGACCTTGGCACAATCTATTGTATCCTCTTATAAATCCGAACACCCACTCGACGTGTTTACTCCTAGACGCACCGAGTTGATTGGTGAAATTATCCTTGATTTAGATGGACTCAAGAATATCCCGGGACTTCGTGTTCCTGTAGTTCAGATGTATCCGTGAGAAAAATATGTTTAACATCTAATATTTTGAATCGCATCTGGTGACTACTTTCGATTTTATGGTCACAATAATGCCGATAGTGAATGAATGTTTGATATCAATCGGGTTGTGGAATTCGTAACAAACAAACAAAGTTCGTTAACTAGTGGGGTAAATTAACAAACGAGATGTTATATGTACATTAACATTACTCTCTTGTATTCAACCGGCGACCATAGTGTTGTAGTTGCATAACAGTTTATACTGCTTAACGTATCCATCGTAAATGTAGATATCATATTAGTGTTTAAAGGTTTTCGAATTAACTCTTCAAATTAATTTTTGGTTACCAAAGTTTTACCTAACCTTCATTAGTAGCAACTGTTTTATTCTTCGATTTTCTTTTCAAATATTATATTAAATCACGAGAAAAATTGCGAATCTCACTGAATAAATTAATTAACCTTCGTCCGCCGATTTTAAAAAGGCCCTCAAATGCTTAAAAAAGACCTGTAAAAGATAAATCCGACAAGCTGGTCCCTTTGTTCCACTTTTGTAATACTGAAATCGTGCAATTAAGGCGTTCCTACGGAAGTCTGTCAAGTAGAAATAAGGCTCGGAGTCTGCGAAGGAATATTATGATATTTCGTATTCAAATATCTTGCTTTCCGCTGACAATGGCGTCTGCAATGAAACCTGAGTCTCGGATTTCTTTATTTTTAGACGAGACGTCGTTCTTATAATGAAAGAGTCGAGTTTGAATATATTAGAAAAGTGTAAGAAGAAACCCATTTTATTAATTTGAAAAGAAAGTGATTTTGTTTAATTTTTTACTATAGGCGTCATTTTTAGAATGTCAAAAAAGTACCTTTATATGTATGATGATGAAACCCTTCAAGCACATTTATTCTACTGAATATTTTTATTCTAAATATAAACAAAACACAGCCGTCATTCCACGTTTGAAAGCACATAATCCTGAGAAACTCCATCTGCTAGCTTTAACTTTTCGTTCCCATTTTCCGATGTAGATACGTTTGTAAAAGGTAGACAGGAATCGGTTCTCAGCGTTTTCCGGACTTGTATCCGACAGACGGCATGACGGCGACAGCCGGATATACTGGCGAATGTCGAACGCAGTTAACTTTTATGACAATGAAATTTCTGTTGTACCCGGGTCGTCCGTAAATTACTTTAACTGTACCTCCAGTCTCTTAATACTATTTGTGAACAGATTTTGATTCTGTTTCCTTAATTTTTTGGCAATAATCGCAAGATATATCGTCATGAAAGAGAAATTAGATCTGAGTGGAACAAATGGCTTCACAAAAATGTAGTGATACGAGTGACATTTTTTATTTTAATAATCCTTTTTTACTTTTTAGTCAATTCAACGCATAGTGATGCAAAGCGGTGCGAGTAATCTTAACCTACAGCTGCAGCGCATGATCACGCATTCTTGATCAAGCAATAAATATTACGTTACACAAGTTTAGCTGGAACCACTTATAACTTAACTGCCACCAGTCAAAGAACTGTTCAATCAACAAGCCAACTGGTAAAATATTCTAGAGCAATCATGTCTTACTTTTTCTCTTTTTTGTGATGTACATATGTATTTTTAATTTAATTTGCAAACCTTTCCGTTTAATTAAGCTGTGTATAATTAGTAAAAAAGTTTCCAACAATTATGAATAGTTAAACTAACATGCCATTTTAGAAGCTATAGCCACCATTTTACACTGTGAGATAAAGTTTCATCTAAATCATGTTAGAGGAGTTTTTACTGAAAATAAAAATTAATGCTTTGAAATTTCCCGTGGCAAACTAGAGGACGTTGGATATAAATTCATAATTTAAAACTAGATAAATTGAGCAAGAGTGGTACCTCATTGAATCTCACTGCTCTGTTGGCGTTTAATTCGTGTCGTGTTTAAGCGATATTGTGCTCATGTTGCGCCGACGCCGACGCCGACGCCCGACTAATTGGCGAGTGCTGCGGTTCATTAGGGTAGCACTCCATTTCACTTGTCCGTCTGTCTGTGTGTCTGAGCCTAGCCAACAACATATGCATCGATATGTTTTCATTAACTTATAGTAAAGTGAATGACCTCTTGGACATTATGTAATGTTTTATATGTCTTTATTTATGTTATTAGTAGATACAATTAATTAACAACATAACATAGCATAGCCTGCTCCCAGAAAGGTTAGCAGAGCTGTACCTACCATTGTACACTCATATATCATAAAAGCGGGCCTATTGCCATTCACCGGTCACAATTACAACTCCGGGATGCTACTGAGAATTTTTATAATAGTTTTTATTAGTAGTTTTGTAATAATAAGTCCAATAACGCTTTGCCTATCCCGTGTATCAGACCCAGGAGCGTCTGTCACATTCAGCGATCAAGAGGCCAAATGAGGCCATGGTTACTCTTTTAAAATATTGTTTACACAGTATATGGAAAACGTGTAAGAACAATGTAGGTCAACGTCTGGACTGGACTTTGGAAGAAAGTGCCAGTGCCATGACAGATTTGAGCGGACCTGTCCTTACAGACGGGACGCATGCATCAGTAACCGTGTAGCTCAACCCTATTTTAGGGAGCTCAATGACCCGACGCACGACACCACCAGATCTGCAGGACATTTGAGCTACATTATTATATTTATTTATTATTTATTTAGTACAGCGATTAGCCATTAAAACTAAATAGCCCTTGATAAGTATACCTATCACACTGTCCTCTCACAGAACAGCAAACATTCTAACATTATCGTCTTCTGTTCATCAGCAAACACATCCAACCCTGGGCTGGTCTCCATGAGCTCATTGAGCATCGTCAACATGCGCGGTATGGGGGAGGTGGATCGGGCTACTGTACGACAAAATATATAATTAAGCTAGTCAACTAAAATTTTGTATTAATGAGAAAGAAAATCAATACCCGAGAGCAGCTTTACAAGTGAACAGAGACAACGACACTTAATCATGTCACAGGCACTTTTCTATTTACGATAGCATCGGTGATGGGTGGTAAACACTTTCATTGTCACCTCTCTCTTGTCTCTGTACGTACCTGCCTGTTTTCGCCACTTTTCTTATTACAATCTTGTTCTAACCTTAGTTTTGTGGTCTCTTTTTTATTTATGTCGCATCTTACAAGAAATATGGTAGTAATATCAACTTTAGAAGTTACATTAGAATAACTTTCACAATAGCGGAAATCTTGTGAATTGTGCGGTAGTGTTTGTTTGCTCGGAATGATGCGCCATCTGCCGAATTTAAATAATTACTAAACGTTTTTAAACTATATACGTACTATAGTCATATAACCATATTATTATTCTGGTATGCGCATTAGTTGAGATATCATTGATATATCGTGACCTAGTTCTTACAAGTGTACTGTTCTCTGACGTATAGGTATTTGGACTCTTATCTGTAAGTTTGTACAGTCATCCACTAATTAAAGTGTAAGGTGCACGTAAAATTTATTTATGATTGCGCGTGCGCATTATGTTGTCTGCACGACCTAGCTAATAGCGAGTTACGACTTGTGAGTATAATTAGTGAGTACGAAAGTATAATTTTAAGTAGGTATGTACTCATTGCGGTACTAGACGTGTATGTATAGTTAAAAAATAAATAAAAAAAAAACTATTAATATTCTTTAGACTACCTGATAGGTCTAGACCAAACGTGACTGCGAAGCGTGAGGTCCTGAGTTCGTTTCCTGGGTCGGGCCAAGTATTATTCTCGGTAGCAGCACGGAGTCTGGAACTGTGGCAAGTCGATGGCAATAAGCTGCCCGCTATTACATAGGATTTGATGGGATTCAATGACAGTATCAACGAAATGTGGGTGTACAGTAGTACATCTCAGCCTAACCCTTCGAGGAATACAGGCGTAATGCTATGTTATGTTACATAAAAGTAAAATTAATGTTATATTATGATACAAAGTAATACAAAAACAAAAACGAAATATATACTTAGGTGTTCTCGTTTTTGTTTTTATATTACTATTCACGACAGTGATAATGAGGTAACATTAAAATAATGTTGACAAATCAAAAACTTCATTATTATAAATAAAAAAAACTCCTCTACTTTTTTATATTGTACATTTTAAACTCAGACAGTTCGATTCTTGAATTGATTATCCATTTAAAATTGCTTGCAATATTTCATGACTATTTAATTTTATTGAAAGTAAAGTGGTGTCGCGGTCTTTATGATGCAAATCGTATTATCATTCGTCGAACTCTCGTTGGCTGTATAAAAGTGAAAATTGTTTACCGACTGAAAGATGTTTCAGCTTTTTATATTTATTAAGACATATTATATATAGACCCGGGTACGTCTTAAAACTGCGGCCAGACACCGGAGGACGGGTAGCAGCGTCCTCTCACTAATCGGTGAGCCACTGCGATGGAGGAGGAGGAGGAGGCCTTCGTTCAGCAGTGGACGTCTTCTGGCTAATGATGATGATGATTATATTCAGGTCTTCGACAGTAGATAATTTTAAAGTTCAGCCTTTAAAACACTAAATAGATATCGTTATTTAAAACTGTACGAATTGCTAATTAGGTAGGTGTTAGGTAAGCTACGGAAGAACAATATCAGGTGTAAATATGCCTTTATTCAAAAACATTCATTGGAGCGGAACCGTTGCCGAATTACAAACACTGTTGTGACAGCCTAGCTGTTACCACAACAAATTTATTTGGCCGTGTTGGCACACTCCAACGAACTAGGCGTACTTAATAACTGAATTTCTAAACGTGTTAAATTATTTATCTCCATAACAGGCATCAATGTCGTTTATATCTCAGAGCGTTCCCGGTATAGCTAATAGTCAATTGGACGTGCGAGCAGACCGTCCCGTCGGTAATTTGCATAAATTGATTGCACGCCACGGGCTGGCGTCGCGGACACGGGCGCGAGGTGTGCGCCCGCGCAAGCCCGCGCCGCAGTCGCGCGCCCAACCCACCGACTGATACACGTTCACCCGTAATGCTTAATTACATCCTCGCCTGTCGTAATTGTCGGTCAATTTAGGACTTTCAAGCCAATTGCAAATTTTCTAAAACGAGTTGTCCAGTGTCGGCTCTGTCGCGGTCTCGTGCACGCCCGCGCCGATTGATGGCACCGCTTGTGACAACCCGGCGTCCAGTGCGGTTATCTTGTGAATAACCCATGTTATAGTGATCTCGCCTTCAATACTGAGTGTTAAGCATTACTTCCCTGTCACAATGCGTCAGCGTTACCAACTGAAGCAGAGACCGTACGTATAGTTTGTCTACGTGCATAGATAAAACAAAAAGCTCCGTGCATTCACTTGACCCGATGACCACTAGTGACATGACTAAACATGTTGTTATTTGTGACATTTGAATGTTATACGTGCAAATGATCACAAATGCCTTCCTATTGAATACAATAGCGAGAAAGTAACACACAAATACTGCTGAACAATGGCATTCCTTACGTGCATCGATGCTAGCTTTGATAATAGTGTAAAACAAGCCTGAGGCCGCTTGTATTTATAATCAAGATGTAATTATGTTATAGCTTCTTTAACGCTATCTTGCAGCATCATGTCGCAAACATGTCACGAGATTCCCAAGTACGAAAATAGCGAGATGTTGGTTCATTTTGTAGAAATTTCGACGTAGCAGTAAAGTTGCAAGCAACAGAGTACACAGTTTGTTGAATGTTTTGTAATATGAAACATTGTTTGACGGAAAACTTCGTTGGGTGTTCAAACAATAATTGTCTTGTTTCAAAGCAAAAGTGGCTCGTATGCTGCGCTTAACTACGAACATTCGCAACATCGTATTTACATCGAAATTTGTGCTGCGTCAACATCTGCATCATCTGTTTAGCTTCATTTATTTTATTTCATTTATTTACTAACGACCCGTCCCGGCTTCGCACGGGTAGCACTAGTTATCTATAGCCAAATAATTTTTAGGAAACATATGACCCAAAATTATCGCTATATAGATCACTACCAAACTTCACCCGCTGGGCTAATCTGAAGATTACCTAAAAATATCATTAATATCGTTCCAGCCGTTTTAGAGTCCATAGGGAACATACATACGCACATTGATTTTTATACATATAGAAGATTGAGAGATATAAATGTGTTTAACACTGTACTTTTCATAGTCCCACAAAACAGTGCAGTCGGTTTGACTGTGGGATCTTAGTCTCTAAACATGTTAGTGTATGTATATTAAGGCACAGTATTGTAGTAAGCATGGTAACAATAATTTAATCGTCCAATAGTGGCCCTCATATTACCAATGAGATGATCTCAGTTCCATCACTGACCATCAATTGTTTGTTATTTTTATTTTTCTATTTATTTGATTTGCTGATTTGATGTGTTTTTCTGTTGCAGGTAAGTTGTCCTTCAGCACGGAGGCTGAGTAAGATTGACGGATCAACTTGTTTACTTCGTAAAAACATGGCTTTACCTACTTTGTCACTTTGTAGAGATAACGTGATAACATATCCTCATGACGCACTAAATGAAAAATGTAGAACACTCCTCGCTTAGGGTTTAAAATTCTTTATTATAGAGAAGTGTTTGTATGAGATAATTAACCTTTACCCTTTGTATGAGAACTACCTGATACCCTTGTAGAAACAACGTAGAATAGAATAGAATAGAATACTCTTTATTGGATACCGATAAAAATTTGGATACAATTTATGTATTAAAAGATATGTACAAAGGGCGGTCTTATCGCAGTCGGCGACATCCTTAGGATGGACAAGAATAGAAAGCGAAAACATAAGGGTATCCCGTGGTGTAACAATTAATTAATAGTGTAATATTTATACTGACTAGAAATCTACATATATATACATATATTAAAATAATAAACTACTTATAAACTACTAATAAACTACTTCCTACTAATATTATAAATGTGAAAGTGTGTGAGGATGGATGGATGGATGGATCTTTGTTACTCTTTAACGCCAGAACGACTGAACGGATCTGAATGAAATTTGGCACCGAGATAGATTATAATCTGGAATAGCATATAGGTTTTTATCGGCTTTTTATCCCGGGATATGTACAGGTTCGAAAATCACGCGGGCGAAGCCGCAAACGGAAGTTAGTAGTAAATAATTTGTAAAATACATAGGTATATGTTATGACTCGTAATGTTCTAAACCATGCACCTAAAAAACTCTTCCTCCGGTTTAATGACACCCATGGGAATGTAACACATTTGACGGCCCAGGCCTTCAGGCGCTGTGAGTCGGAACAAAATAACATCCTGTTTTTATTATTATTTTAAGCTTTGCTTACTATGAAATAATTGTACTCGAATATTATTCGGTCACAATTTTTTAATATGACGTAGCATCACGCCTGTATTCCTGTGTTAGGTAGAGGTGTACACTGTACATCATACACCCACATTTCGCCGATGCCGTTATTGAGCCTATAGCCATCTAGCAGATTCCAAACTCCGTGTTGCTACTGAGATTTTTTTTACAGAAAAACCCAATAACACTTAAGCCTAACAATCGCGCTTGCGATTAGACCGATGAGGCAGTTGGTAATCATTTAATTTCGTAAATTATGTTTAAAAAGTCAAAGGTATAGTTTCCAATGGTTGTGTAAAATGTCAGCATCAGATGTGAACAAAAATAGTATGTTATTCACATAAAGTGACCTTAATTGTTATGTGTGCTCGAATTTTGTCGCACAGTTAATATAATGGACACGGTTGAAGTGTTACCTACACAACACACTGTTATCCTACATATAAATTAGAATAAATATGCTCTATCTCTAATAAATTGGGTTGAAATTTTGATTGCGGGAAAGAGATAGGAGACTGAAAAATTGGAGGACTTAACGGCCTCAGGACTTTCAATTCCCGGGTGGGACAAAGTGTTTTTGGGTTTTTCTGTATGGAATTTTTCAGTAGCAGCACGGATTCTGGAATTGTGCCCGGTAGATGGCAATAGGCTCGCACCCTATTATATGGGACTCAATAACAGCATCAGCGAAATGTCGGTGTACAATAGTACATCTCTGCCTAACCCTTCAAAGAATACGGCCGTGATGCTATGTTATGTAATGGCTAATAACAAGAGATTGTCAGAGAGAGAGAGAGAGAAAAAAAGTAATCGCCAAATCAATTGTTATAGCGACTATCAAACTTAAGTAATAAAAAGCTCTATTACGAAAATTGCACTTTCTATGAGTTAAATAGGTTCGTTCTACAAAGAAAGGACCAAAAAACGAACAAGTAGAGTGCCCTGCTTTATTATACTTATCCTGTGAGGCCGAGAGTACCTAAGTACTGTTAATTATGTAATTGAGTATCCTGTTGAACTCCCCCAAGTTTTGTTGTTTCCTTGATTGCAGGATGTTTAGTAATCCAAACACGACAGTCCTTTGTTTATGGGGGCGAGACGGGACGGATTGAGGATTTAGCATAAGTTCGGTACCCAGTGTCGTGTACAAGTTGTTACAGCGTCTTAATTTGACACTTAAACTATAAAGTAATAAGGCTCTATTTAAAAAACTAACGTAATAGACCTATCTACAAGGCTTACCGTCATAAGATGAAAAGTTAAGGCGTAAGTAGCAACAAAAGGCTCCAAACTTAGGCTATAGGTGAGAATTTCAAAAAATTCTAATATTTAACATTTTGAACTACGTGGGAATCGAACTCAGGACTTCAAGCTCAGCAGGCACGCTAATAACCACTAGAAAAATCGACAACAAAACAGTGCGTGTGAAATCGTTTCGTCGCGTCGGTTGCCCCCCCGACTATACTCGATTCGAACTCGTGACCTTCCAATCGAGAGCCGACACCCGTGCAGCAAGGTCAATGTCACTTCCGTTGATACAATTACAATCTATTCAAATATTTTTGAAGGTTCTGTTGTCATTTTCGCTTTTTAAATTCGGATAATATTAGATTATATCATCACATTATAACACATATATCGAACCCCCAGAACGAAAGTGACCTAAGTCAAAATGCAATTTGAGGGAAATGATCAAGAATTTTTCTTTTAAATCACTTTTTTATAAAATATCATAGTACTCAAGGAAGATGAGAGGCTACCCCAACACAATGAGTTAGAATAAATACATTTTTATTTTAAAAAAGTCTTCAGAAAAGTATACTTTTTAAGGTCAGTTTAACATAATCAGAATTTTGAGTTAGGTCACTTTCATTCCAAAGGTGCGATATATGTTTTGGGTGCGAAGGCCGCGAAGGGCTTACTGCGCTCGCTAATACGGCCTTAGATTATTCTATCATGCACAAAAATGAGTTTTAAAATCGGCTATAGCTCTTAATAATTATAAAAAGTATATCTTTATTTGTATTACACTTTCACATAAAACGTAAATATATGTTGTATAATTTTAAAGTCTTATGAAATCTCTTTCGTATGATGTATGTTGTTTAATAATCGCGAGCACTTAAATATAAACATAACAAAAAATAAGTTCAGAATCAGGAGATAAATTGGAGTATTACATGTCCGTTTTAGTTTAGTTAATTCTCAACGCAACAATTACATAAATTGATAATGATCGTTTCAAATAAAACACGCAATGGACTGCGTAACAAAAGTTATGATATTGTAATGTCTATCGCAAAAAGCTATTTTTCACTGTTATAAAATTACAGCTGTCTTTTTTCCCATAAAGGGCAATGTTTCGAAATATTTAAACGTGGAACGATTGCTAAAGAGAAGCGTGGGCCTACGCGTGCGCCGGCCGGTGGAGGCAAGAATGCGGAATTCGCCAATGATCGGGTAAAAGGCTCGTTGTTAGGTTAGGCTGTTAGGGCCAGTTCTGCCTGCGACCGAGGTGTTGTTTTAATTGATATGTAAATTGAACTCGACTTACTTGTTTTGACTTGCAAGTTATTGTTGGAAGCTTGTGGAAAACATTTCACTGGATTTTTAAGTACTTATTAACGGTAACTCCACCTATGTATACTTGTGTACAGTGGCGTGCGGTTCATAAAGACACAAAGACACTGCCTACCCTACGTAACTCAGACAAATATTTATTATAAGATATTTGAGGTGGCAAATCACGTACATCATTATTTAATTGACAAGACTATGAACCAAAACCAACGTGAAGTAGGTATTATTGGTAAGTAATCTCTTAAAAATTTCTGCCTACCCTGTCTAAAAACTCTGTGCACGCCGCTACTTGTGTACCTATCTAAACATTTTTTATTTTATATTCAGTAGGTTCAATTTGCCGCGATGTATCCACGTACGTACGTCCGTCGTACAATAAAGCCCTCTTCTAATATGATGTAAGCCAAAAAATATATAGATCCAACTTTTAACAGCATATCTAAACAAATAAATAAAATTGCAGTGTCTGTTTGTAATGCCAAAATAACAGCTTTTTGCTAAATGCATATGAAAGCATATGTATAGAGTAGTTATAACAAAAAAAAGCTTTTTTTTATTGGTTTGTCTGTATGTTGAAATGGCTGGACAGATTTTCCGGGACTTTCACTGGCAGATAGCTGATGTTATAAGGAGTAACTTAGGCTAGTTTTATTTTAGATAAAGAATTAAGGTTCCACGCAAAAAAATGCACGGGTTCGTAAACCACGCGAGCGAAGCCGCGGGCGGAAGCTGGTGTTATGTTCAAATGCAGTATTACTGCAATACGACAACTAGTGTTCGTATTTTTTTACTAACAACGGAACATTAAACAGAAATGCGGCTCCACATTACGATACTCGCTCAGAATCGGTTCTACAACAATACCTATTTCATCTATACATATAAATAAAATTGGAGTGTCTGTTTGTAATATTGAAATAACCGTTTTTTACTACATGCATATGAATATATATACGGTACATACACCAAAATAACATTTTTTACAATTTTTGTCTGTCTGTCTGTTTGTATAGGCTAATCTCTGAAATGGCTGGATAGAACTTAGGCTACTTTTATTATAGAAAAATTCTTTTATTTTAGAAAAAAATAGGGTTAAGTGCATTTGATCTCATTAAAAAATACATTGTTAAGTTCCGACATCCACGCGAACTAAGTCGCGGGCACAGCTAGTATTTTTATAAAAACTCCCAACTGAACGGTGTGGTCACACGTCGGCAATTACTGGTAACGACTGGCTTTCTACTAAAACTCTGACACGTGAAGTTAAGCGTGAAACTCCGACCGACTGTTTCGGCTAATTACGAATTAGATCATACTTACTAAATATTGACCTCGAATATCAATTCATTTTGTGAAATGGGTTGCAATGATTGGCAACATGTACGCCGACGATGGGTTTACAAATGACTGAGATATTGAATTGAAAGTGAAATTAATAAATATATATATAGCGACACTGATAAGTTTGTGTAAGAGGTATGGTTTTCCTACGTTGTTCCTCTAGGGAGGATCCTCCAACCAGGCCGTTGATGTCGGGCATTGGTATGTGTTAAAATCGATGTAAACTCATAGTGTGAGTCAGAGGCCCTAGTGTAAGTTTCTTTCGACAAATTCAATTTACTACATCGAACGCGTTCGGCGCTCCAATTGGTCCGTTTCGTGCTCTCCACCAATCGGAGCGCCGAACGCTTTCGATGTAGTAAATCGAATTTGTCAAAAAAAACTTACAGGACTTTCTGTTGTCACTTCACTCCGATAGATGGCGCTTTACTTTTTGCCATGTTGCGAGTGGTAGTCGCTACAAGTTTGTTAAGATCCTCAAAATTGTTAAACTGACAGTTTTCTCAAACCATTGTCTAGCACTGAAAGCGTGACCTATTGTTTATATCTCTTATTTATTCTTTTTTCGACATAGTTTAACAAATATTCACTTTTTGCCTCTAAAAATGTAAATTAACTTTAAACAATGCTAGACAAAAAGATTGCTAGTAGGTACTATAAAACAGAGTTATTTTTGTTATTAAATAGCACCAATTTAGGTACTCAAAAGGCGTGCAGGTTTCCAAAAGAATATTGTAAACAATTTTCTTATATGCTAGTGCGTGTAACATGTAAACTCTGTAAAACTCATTGTAAGCACAGGTGTTACAATTCGTCTGTTATCCAATAACGTTGCACAATGTCAAATTTAGTTCTTTCTGTGTAAAATGTTATGTGATACAAACAAACGATTTGTTGCATACTTTAAGTATTAAAATAATCTTTCAAGTGAAATGAGAATTACTGATAAATAATATGATATGTTTAACATTCGTTTTTGGTATTGTTTTGATCGTCAATTGTTTTGTTATGATATGATTGAAGCTTCTTTATTTAGGTATGATGGATGTCTCTAGGAATTATGATGAGTGTTATTAACGATAATCATGGCTCATTCGAGTCGTGATTTCAATGCAACATGAATTAACTGCGCACTCGCATTCAATGTCAGTGGTACGGATATCAGGAACTTAGGTATTGTGGCAATATAATCTTTGGCAACTCTACAATTTATTTACAGGATTTGCATTTTTTTATCTTTTATTCATTGAATAGGGCATTTTAATCAATTACAACGAAACAATTTAAAAGATCATAACCACAGCCACACTTTGTAACCACCACACAGCTTAATATTATCAAAATACAAGTGGGATCAGGAATTGACTCCTTTGCAGAACCATGTCATCAGCTCAATACCCTTTATTCTTCAATACATAGGTACGCTTTGAATAAAGAACTGCCTTCTATTTGAACTTGGTTAAAAATACCAATACTATCTTAATTTACACGTGTATCGTGGTCATATATCCCCAAGTGGCTGTACACAAAACATTGTTTTCCTGAGTAGTAAGTTGGGTGCCGGTTCGAATCCAATTTGTGCTTGTTTGCCGTAGCTAGTTAGATTGAAACTCATTCGGGCCTGTTTACCGAAAGTTCTCTTTGTTTAATTACTTTGAGATAATATGGAGTATACTTTTGTTTGTTTTGTTGTTCAACGTGTGTAGGAGGGAAGAATATTTCTTGGTATGATATGTTATATATTTTTGTCACAATGAATTGTATACTCAGAAGAGTTGGATAGACGTGTAGGTAGGTATAGTCAGTGTCCTACATTATCTGATCCCCCTAGAATTTATCATATAATGTCTAGGGGGGTCAGGTAACATAGGACACCGACTGTACTATTGTATATGCACGCACTGTTAGTACACACACATTTAGCTGATGCCGTTATTAAGTTCGATGTAAAAGCAGGTGAGCCTATCGAGCAGAACCCCAAACTTCAAACTGTTACTGAAAATTGTCTAATAGAACTCCTGGAGTTGCTCGACTCAGAGATCGAATCTAGAACATCACATTTAGCAGCCGTGCTTGCAACAACTAACCAATGAGGAAGTTTGAAACAAGAAGTTTGGCATAATATTGGTTTCGGAGTTGAAGTCATTTTGAATTATAAAATGTTCGTAATTTTATATCTTAGTAAACTTGATATGAAACTTCAAAACGTTAAAAATCTCATGGAAATTATGTCAGGAGCTAATAAACCTCTAAATTAGTTTTGGTGACAGTTTAACACTTCGATAATATCGATTAGGTCATAATGTAGCCACCGTTGTTAACAAACAAGATTGTACAATAAATAACAAAAATAAATCGCTGTATGTCCATGTAGATCATCAATGAACGCTCATTGACTGATCTACATATTATTTTGTAGTAATCACTGGCATGATGATTAAATGAAATTCCTTATTAATATCATCAGTCTTCGAGGAATTGTAATTCTATTGAAACTATACCTAGTCGGAGTAGTTATAACAAAATGGATAATATCTGATTATTTTTATTGTGTTAGTTCGCTAATCTATACATCTATACATATAAATAAAATTGGAGTGTCTGTTTGTAATATTGAAATAACCGTTTTTTACTACATGCATATGAATATATATACGGTACATACACCAAAATAACATTTTTTACAATTTTTGTCTGTCTTTTTGTATAGGCTAATCTCTGAAATGGCTGGACCGATTTTGACGGGATAGGTTTTTATTGGCAGGTAGCTGATGTAATAAGGAGTAACTTAGGCTACTTTTATTTTAGAAAAAAATAGGGTTAAGTGCATTTGGTCTCACTAAAAAATACATTGTTAAGTTCCGACATCCACGCGAACGAAGTCGCGGGCACAGCTAGTACCTAATAATAATAATAACTGTCTGGTTTCGATTCCCAGTTGGACAAAATATTACTGCGATTTTCTGAAATTCTCAGTAGCAACCTGGAATTTGAAATTGTGCCCGGTAGATGGCAATAGGCTCGCCTCCTATTACATGGGACTTAAACGGCGTAGGCGTTAAAGTTCAAAAGTACACCTCTGCCTAACCCTTCTGGGAATACAGGCGTGATGCTAATGTTCGCTAATCGAGCCAGGCATGCAATTCTAGCACTTGTTAAACAATCAAACACATTCAAGGTGGTCCGGTGAAGGCAGGAAGAATGCAGTCGGCATTCGGTGAATTATTTATTGTTGTGTTGCCTTGTGAACATCGATTTCGATTTTTCTTATTGTAGTTCGTAAGTAACACCGAATCCTAATACTGATATTTTTTATTGCAGGTGTCCTTTTATCCGTTCTTTCTAAATCTTTAATTTATCGTATCCTTATCCATAGTGGTCTACCATATAAAATTTACCTCTCTTTCAAACATTTTTTATAAAAGGCATTACATAAATGATTTTCTAAGGAAATAGGTACTAGAGGACGCACAATATAATCATTGTTTACAGAATGACGCAAATTCAAGTAATCAAGCCTGCGAAGCGTATAATTTCAACAATGATTCATTACTTTAGGTTCGTAGGTACACAGTTTGAAATCCTCCATGATAACATTCATATTTTACCTGTCATGTACCATTTTGCGCAAGCCGCATGATTTTATGAAATGTCATGTAACTTGGAACATGTAAGCCTACGCGTTCAAAATTCAGGTTTACGTAATCTGTAGGTAGGTATACTCGTACATACAGTGCCGGCTTTACCTATGGTACAGGGTGTGCACTGTGTGCAGTGCACACGGGCGCAGGGTCTCAGGGGGCGCCGAGTGCCGCTCGCGTTTTAGATACAAAAACAGCTAATTCTTATTTAAAAAATAAACTGTATGGGTTCGTAATCCACGCGGGTGTTACGTGGGCTACGACCCTCCCCCCTGTGTATATAAAAGCAAAATCCAACTCACTCACTATCTAAATATCGGAACAATGAAAAAAGCAGGAAAAAAGCATACAAACTTAAAATTGGCTGGTAGATTCCTTATAGGTACAGTGTAGGCATCAGCTAAATATATCACCAAATTCAAGCCCTAACGAGTTCAAACTATGTATGAAAAATCTTTCTATGCAGGCGGACAACTAGTAAGATATATAAGTTTGAGTATTAAATTAGAGTCTTAGTATTTTCTCAAAAACAATATTTATAACATCGTAATAGAAATAAATACATCATGCTAGTTAGTAAGTAACCACCGGATGACAGGCTCATTTCCCTGTTTGGCAGATTCATTACAGTTATTGTTTCCTTATGTGAAATGATTACATTACTGCAGCGTAGGCGCAGTGTGCGGTGTGCCTCGGGCGCGTTGCACATCTGTTGGCTAATTCCTGGACAGCGATAAAGGTCAGCCTCTAATCGTAGGCACAATCGTGTACGATGATTTGCGGCCGAGTGTGTTCAGACTGTTGCACAACTCTCCCGTGCTTTGAATTTACTAGACGTGGCGGACTTTAATTGGCCATAAAGTTAGGAATGTTGGAAAATTACAGGTTGTCCTTAAGTGGGTAAAACGCTGACGTTTGCAGCACCTACACGGCCGACCAATGCTTTTGTTTCAAGTTTCGAGCGTACGTGATCTAAGCATGTCTAATATAATATGCCAATATTAGGTTAGGCCGTGGTTGAAGTTCGTCGTGACGTGCATGAAATGGTGGCGAAGGGTTCAATTGGAGACGTTTCACAATTATTAGGTACGAAACCTCAATTAAGCGCACTCTTGAATCAACGATGTATTGTTAAAAGCCCGCACGAACAGTTTCGGGGCGGTTGATCTCGGAACTTTCATGTAACACACAGCAAATGTGCAACTAGTTGTTATTTAACTTTGTAAAGAACTTTTAGCCCACGGTTTTCTGAAAGTCATGCGCAGAGTACGTAGGTACTATTCGAAACTCGATAGCAGTACAAAGGTATAAATTGACTTGTGAAGGAGGGACCCGCTCGGCAAACTCAATTATGATTAACCCTTGATCTCAGCGGAGGCGAGTCAACCGAACATGTCCTATGGGCCGTAACATTTACATATAAGAGAGAAACTTCGACGTATCTCTTCATAAAACGTGATAGTCTACTCTTTATAAATTTTTCTGTTAGAAATGAAGTCTGAAAATGTACTCTTTAAAATATAAAAGAGGTCTTTCAGTTTTAACAAGGCTGTAAAGTCGCCCGACTTTTATAAAAGGTAGGATTTTGAATAGTGGTTCGCCAAGGAGAAAATAGCTCGCGGCTTTGTTAGTGGTGGAGCTTAAAAGTGCAAATTAAATTTCTCGAGGGCATCAAAGGCCGACGCGACTTATCTAAATTGCATGACATCAGGTTTTCATGAATAATAGGGTACAGGGAAAACATCGAGATTTCAGTGATTTTCATAATTCATGGTTACGAGTCTTCATGTGCCCTCGTATAAAGAACACGATGTATCTGAACGTATAGTGATAGGACGGTCGTAAACCTCAAGAGATTTTCGTAACAAAAGAGTCAGGTATATTTTTCAAAGCTGCGGGTTGTAAAAGGTTTTCTTTATGACTTACTAAGACGTACATACATAAGCTCACATGAGTATTTTATGAGACTATCTTTTAGACTTGTGGAACGTTAAAATGTTGGGAACATTAGGAAAATATACTTAGAGCCAGACTTCTAGAAGACCTACAGTCAAATACATCAAAATCTACGATAAAGGTTTTAAGAGATGTTACTCTTACGTTGAATTACATCTTAGGAAAGTACTTATTTCTAATGAAAATTATTCTAAAGAAAAGCTAATATTTCGCTTACAAAATTGAAATATCTGAAAAAAATATTTTTAAGTTAACTTCACTATTATTTGATATGCCAACAGAGTCACAACCAAAAATTCTGGATGTCGCTTAAAAATCTGTGGTCTAAACTGTCTTTGTTGTCGGACCACGATGATTAGTCTAGTCCTATTACAGGGGTATTTTAAAATTATTCTACAATTTACCTTGTATAATGGGCAGAAGATGGACTGAATAGATGCGAATCTTATTTAACGTAAAGATTTTCGGTTTACAAACTACCAAGAACAAAGGTAAAAACCTTTGTTCAAAGGTTGGTTGTTTTATTATAATTAACTCTACCAATTTCAGTCAACTTTGCAACGTAATGCAAAAAGTAAAGAAATAAACGTCATTTAGAACTAAAGATACAGTCTAATGTCAGATTACGTAACATCAACTCTGCAGATTTAATCTTGACTTCCGTATAAGATTTGATTGCTTATCCATTATCGGATCGAGAGAAAAGAGCAGAAATAGATACCTATGGCTGATTTTCTTGGATTGAGGAAAGAAAATGTTGCTTTCCTGATATAGATAACCGGTATTATACGTTGATAAAATTATATGGAACTGATTTCGATGGGTCGTTAATCAATCTGTAATATGTACAGTGTCAACAGTTTTTTTTTTTTTGCTTAATTGATTTCAGCAAGATACTCTTTCTGGCTTTGGTTTGGTAATGACTTGGTTTGGTTTGGTGTGGGTCATCGTCCTTAGTTTCACTTTCATGGGGTATCAGAGCGTTGCCATGGTGACGGCGTCATAGCACGGCGCGTGCGTTCTGTAATTACGTAAATGCCATGGAGTGCACTTCCAGTTTCACTTTCCAAGAAATAAACACTGTTTACCACACTCTTACTATGCCGCAACTGACTATTTTCTTTTGACTTTCCATTTTCTCATTCTCTTCTTTAATTTAAGAGCTCAGCTCTTGTCGGTGATGCAATCGCCACTGCTCTCTTTCCTTTGCCTTCGTTTGACCTGTTGATATGACTATAACCCTCAGAACAATAACCTATAACCCTACTTTCTCCTTCACTTGTTGTACAAGGCTTTGTCGCGGTTTTATCCTCTACTCTTTCTTTTTATTTATTCTTCTAAAATTGTTTTAAGCACCAAAAAATCATATTTTATTCTTGAAATAAAGTTACTTAAGTACAGAACTTAAGTTGAAATTTCTAACACGGAAGAATTATATCCTTGACCTTGAATATACATACCTACTTTACACCAAAAAGAACAGGTGTGGCAGTTATAGGTACTGTAACTCATCCTTGCTAATTAGCCAAGTCAAGTCAGATAAGATTTAGCTTCGTTAACCTTAACAGATCTTAAATACGAAGTGTGGTTTATTGTTAACCAGTTTTGCGTCTTGTTTAGTTTACGTAATTGCCTTTATGTTACGGTTTAGTTGGTAAATATTTAACAGAAGTTTTATAAAATTATTTATCTAGATTTCGTTATCTCTTTCTTCAATTTTAGTGTGAGGCACTTGTGGGTGTAGCTTTTTTATTTTTTTCTGTACAAAGCTAGTTACTTCATTTCTCTATATGTTACTGCATCTGCCTTCTCCTTAAGATGGTCTACATATTTCATTCTTGGCCGACCTTTCTTTTGTATCACCTCCAGTTACAAAATCATGATTTATAAAATGCCTAATCATTAATTCTTTTTTCTATTTGAATTAAATAGAAAAAAGAAGAGAGTAAGGTAAGAATAGTTTATTATATATATACTTACATATAAAAGTGAAATATCTGTGACTTACTCGTTAACTCACTGACTAATAACAACATTTTAGGAACTATACATTTAGGCATCGTGGCGTCTGTTGGTGAGAAAATAATTCCAAAAGTAGTCTAAGGGGTTGAAATAGACGCTCAACATTTGTATGAAAAATCTTTCTACGCGGATAGTGTTGTGGGTACAGCTGATATTTTATAAGCTATCAATAATAAAATCGATCGAAATACGAAATTTTTCAAAGATTCCGTTACACAGTTCTTATAACGAACTAAGGATACATTAATTGAACAAACATAATTAAATAGTTATTCTGTATCAAGAAGTGTTTCTGTACCGGCAAACTCTTTGGCGCTTTTCTAACACGGTAAGCAGACTCATAAAGTGTTATGGCGAAATAGTCGAGCGAGCGAGCAATAACATCTAAAGATTATGTTTTGTTCGCGACATATATTATGTTTTCACTTGTCTGGACCAGCCATATAAGTAAAATTCTTAGAATTGTACGACCACATCCTTAGTAAGACTCATTTCTCCGTAGTGCCTTATTAATGTTAGATTAAACTCATCACTGGTCTGGGCTATATAAATTTTATAGAAATGAATCTTGCAGTTACTCCGGGCAATCATTTCAATTATCTGTTGACAAATTGGAGAGGTCAGTGACTGTTATAATATAAACAGATGTTGCGTCACTGTTATCATAAACGATTTTATTGTTTTGTAACTCTGATATCAACAATAAGAAGATAATAATATCGTACAATCGTTACCGGAAATTACGTGTTTCGAAGAAAGTTAATCGTTTCGTTTGGTTGTCAATACAATCTCATAAAGAGGTCGTATATCAGTATATTTTGTGAAGCTGTCATTAGATTTCAATTAAATAGCTTTATTTTATCTTGCTGGTATAAAGATAAGTTATTCATGGCATAAATTAAGGTTCTAGAGAGTTGAGATTAAATTTGAACTGAGTTAATTTTATGTTAATATTCGGTATGGTAAAGTTTTCAACTAGTAAATTCGTTTTTATGTTTTTCCTAATGACTTCATTAAAATGTTATGTTACTCGTTTTATTCGAACTGCATTGAAGTTCCAGTTTACTTTGATGTTACATTTATCATCTACAATGCAACGTGTATGCTTGATGACGAAATTGTTGTTTAGTGGGCAGACTTCTCCGACACAAAATATTACCCACTCGGTACCAATTAAAAAAACTGTTGCGAAACAGGTTTTTTACGTGAAAACGAGTCCTTGTATTACTAGTAGTAGGTATTGTTAAGTAGTAAACCGCATTACTTAGTATCGTAGAAAGTAGTAGCACTTGTTAAGTTCGAGGTCGTTAATCCCACATCGACAGGTTGCAAACAATAGCAGGATTCCCTTCCACGGTGCGAGAGTGTCGCAATTCGGACATCTGTCGCGAATCGCTGATGTATGCGCATCCACAATCATGTTTACATAGTAGCTGGTGGTTGCATCTTATCGCGACACATCTGGGCCAACGATGCGGGCATCTTTGGCAACATCTCGCGTTTTATTGCAAAATATTGCCATTCATAAGGAGTACGTTTGTAGTGTAAAGTTTTGAAAGTTATGTAAGTACAAGGTTTCTTATTTCCTGTTTTTGTTTAATCTAACTCGATCGTTAATTTACATATTACTGTTACTGCTGGGTAAAAGCCTCGTGAATTCCAGGACTTTCGGTCCGACACCAGTGGGAACTACTGGATTTATGTAGCTATGTAATAATTGACGTGACCAGCCCAATTAATTTACCGAAGTACAATACATTATTTTCTCAGATGCGAGATACCGATGTAAGACATTCTAAGAAAATGCGGCCATAACCCATTATATTAAGATTAAGTAGTACATACGTATTTTTATTGTAACTACCTCAAATTTTTAACTGTACCTTTGCCTAACACTACACTCGTTATCATGAAGGCCGTTCGTTATCACAATCACGATATTATATTTTAGTAACGAGAATCTTCGCGATGCTGCATGACCTTGTGCTGTCACTTATTTCTCTTGGAACTTTTTGTTGTTTGTTTGCTGTTTGGCAAAAATTTTGATTGATTACCATTTTGTCATAGGTAGATTGGCCTCGCCTTTGTTGGTACTATTAAAAATAGTTTTTATGAACGAATTACTATTCGCCTGTCTCATTGATCTAGTGGTCAAGCGCGACTACTCAGCGTGAGGTCCTGGGTTCGATTCCCGGGTCGGGCAAAGTGTTATTGAGTTTTCCTGTATGAAAAATCTCAGTAGCAGCATGGAGTCTGGAAATGTGCCCGGTATATGCCAATAGGCTCGTTTCCTATTACATGGGACTGAATAACGGCATTGGTGAAATATGGGTGTACAATACCTTTGCCTAATCTTTTGAGGAATTCAGGCGTGATGCCATGTTATGTTGTGTTTACTGCAAGTGAATAATTTTGCAGGTTTCTTGCAGTCAACCCTGTCCAATCTTCTACCCTACAAGGATTAATAATGTTGCAATAGCAGTGTCTTTTAATTAGTTGAACATATTTTAAAGTTCATATTTAAATAAATAAGGTTCTCCTCAGGTATTCACCTCATTTGACGCCTATAAATCGAATACCTGATACGTAATACCTATAAATCAACAGCCTTCCACGAATGCTACAATGAATTTATTATCATTTTCATAAAATGATAAATTATTAGTCGTACTTTGCTATCAGTATATTATTTATTCGGAATAGGCAATAATTCTTATTCGTCTTGATTGTATGTAAGTAATAAAATTAATGTTTAGTGTTGTATGTAATTAAATTATTTAGTGCGCACTTTACAGTTGTGCAATACAGAAAAACACGTAAAATCTTACGCTGTGTTACCTATCTTTTGTATTGTAACATCACGCCTGTTTTCCACGGGGGTTAGGCAGATGTGTATTCAGTGCCGGATTAACCACGTAGCAAGAGTAGCAATTGCTACGGGCCCCGTGCTAAAGGGGGCCCCGCGCTAAAGGGGGCCACGCGCTAAAGGGGGCCACGCGCTAAAGGGGGCCCCGCGTATTCAACCCCGCCTAGCGTTACACCAGTTTTCCGACTAAGACGGTAACCGATTATTTTGTCAACGAAAATAAAACACAGAATTTCAAACAGTAAATTCACAAGTTCTGCAAAAAGTCACTTTATGCTTAAGAGCCCATAGCAGGTTACTGATGCCGTTATTGAGTCCTATGCAGTAGGGGCGAGCCTTTGAAAATCTAGCGGCTACAATACCAAACTGCTGCTTCTCATAAATCCCATTCAGAAAACCCAATAACATTTTGCCCGACCCGGAATCGACCAGGGCCTTAACTACCCAGGACCTCAAGCTCAGAGGTCATGAGACAGTTCAACATCAGTAATCTTATGTAATGTATGCGTTGTTTAACTACATCTATGTTGTATTTGTCTGTGTAAGAGACATACTATCATTTTTTGAGGATGTATGAAAGCGATATAAAGTCAAATTGAAACAAATATTGTAGATGCAATAAGTTAACAGTTAAGAACATTGTACAACAGTCACCAAGCACGATTATGTAGTTTTATATTTCATAAATGAAGTTTAAACGCCCTCTGATCATTTTGAGTGATATAATATATAGATCAAATACATGTAGAAAATATATATAATAAATACTAGCGAGCCCGACAGTTGTTGTCCTGCCCGAACCAGTCTCGGAACTCGATCGCAGCGCCACCTTCCGGATCCAAAATGCAAAACATTTCATCAAAATCGTTCCAGCCTTTTAAGAGGAATTCAGTGACATGAACACGTACAGAAGAATTATATATATATATATATATATAGATCAGAAAATAAAAGAAAATTTACTGAAATCAAAGCGTTACAACTTTTTAAATATTGTAAAAGTCATGCCGGCATTTTTCCCTGCTTTGGAGATACTGTTGGTACCTTTAAACAGGTCAATGTAGCAATTTGAAACACCACCAGCACCCATACTTTATACGGCAAAAAGCCATAGGTACTGTAGTCCCTAGTACATCGTACGGAGGTATGTAAGTGAAAGATTCCCGTGTCTGTGTCGTCCGGCGATCGGAATAATAAGCAGATGTCCTACTGCGCGTGCGCGTAATGAACTTATATGAACCCAAGAATGTGGAACATGATATGACCAATGGGACACTTGAAACATTGATATGATATTAAGGTTTCTTCTATTGCTGACTCGGATCGGATGCAAAAAGCGCAGAACTGGGTATTTGGCCCAACTTGAAAAAGACCCAATGCCGAATGAAATCATTCAAAATTGACCCTGAATCGAATTCACGTGTAGGTCAGAATTTGAATATCAGTTGCATTAACGGTAAAGGAAAAAACGTGAGGAAACCAGTACACCAGAGAAGGCCGCCAATCAGCACTAGGCCAGCGCGTTGAACTTGACCATAATAATAACGAATAATACTAAGTTATGTCATATTCCTCTTAGTCCTTAGGGCCGTGCCTAGTGGGATAGTAATGACCTTTTTTTTATCCCGGAAAAATTTACGGTTTCGTAAACCACGCGGGCGAAGCCACGAGCGAAAGCCTCATGATAAGTAGTATCATGATAATTGTCATTGTAGTTTTACTGCCAACCGTTTTTGAGGTTTTTATTTCTCAAGAACATTCTAATTCGTCCAGAACACGTTATGTATGTAGTTAATTTGCATCAATATTATGGCTTACATGCTAATAGACACCGTTAGCATGTTCTTTAAATTGTAGAACAAGTGTGTCAGTCCAATTCGTTACTCTCAGAAGTTCGATATACACACATAGGTACTATAATATACGAGTGTTAAGAAATCCTTGAATATTATAACGATTTGATTTCTTATTTCTTCTTTTCATTTGAAACGCTCTTGCTGAGGTAGAAAGATCAGTCACCAAATCAGCAGTTCGTTACGGAGCTCAATGCCTTGTTGTCCTTTTTTTGAAGTGGCTTTCCGAAGATTCCACAAGGAGTGGACTGGTTAGCCCGAATAAAGCAGCACTAAGATAATAAATAAATAATAATAAATAAATAATATAATTATTGTCATACGAGGATCCCATTTTTGCGAACCGCGATTCTCATTTCTTTTTGCCAAAAAAATTGGATAACTTAAAATCTCGATTTTCGCCTTTTTACAATTTCCTGTAAAAATTAATAAGTAGAAAGGTACTTATTCAATTACTTACTTATCGCGTCGCGGAAGTCACGAGAGCACTTTGGGGGCAGTGGGTTAGGCGCTGATTAGCGACCTATTACTAGTCCTTTGCGTTGAAGCTGGTTCAACACAATACCTTTATACATACACTGTGCAATATACGAATATTCACTGTTATTTGTGTCTCTGTAATGTTATAGTTTTTATAAATGATATCATCGTCTCTATTGCTCTTAATTTATGGTTGTGTTTTATGGTTCTTTCCATAAACGAATGTTCTCACTATACATATATTTGTTTAATAGTTAGTTATCGCGTCACACCTTGTCATCCGTCACGCAACTGTTCAAATAAAAGGAAACAATTGCCTAACTACCTTCAACGATTTACATGATTCAAAGGTTTAATTGCCTCATGTTTACGAAGTAAATTACATGATACAATTAATTTCAAAAGAAGAATGATAACATTTAAAATGTGTATTCTTATGCCAGTGTAACATAAGTTCCACCTAATGTTTATAACAAAAATATTTCTCAATTAAAGCAAATTATGACTTGAGCCTTTTTAGCACCGCCATAAATGTCATTTTCCATTTAAAGTCTTGAAGCCTGGTCTTAAACTGAGACACACGACGCTGTAAAAGTTTTACGACATTAACCGCTACTGCTGCAATAGAGAGAACCGCAATATATCAACAGTTTTTCTTACATTTTCTTGGCTTGCTCAACTACATACGACGAATCCCGGCTTTGTCCGTGAATGTGAGCGTAGACAGCAAAGGTAGCATAATAGAAGCCTATAAATTGACTACAATCTCTAAGATACTAAAGCCGTGATTTTTTCGAAAGTTATTGATGTAAATAGCTTGATAGTACGACAACCTGATCGTTAAAATCGAGCGAATTTAAATGCGCCATTTAGTCTCAAATATGTTTTCGAATAAAACTCCAAATGTCGTATAAATTGCCTTTGACTGTCATACAAATAATCAAGTTCCTCATATAAAAGTGTGATCGACACTCAATCCCAAGAAACATAGGAAGTAGGAGGCGTATTGTATATAACTTTCGCACACTAACAAGAAGTACTAATTTACACAGAATGCACATTGATAGCAATATAGCTATATTGATATTATACTATACGCGATATTGATAGCACCTAATCACCACCATTGTGCGAAGTGAGAACTTTACAGTAATGTATGCAAAATGTATGTTCTACTTATGTGATAAGAGTTTAGCTAAAAATATACCAGCTTACTCACAAAAGTATACTTTACTTGGTCATGATGACGTCAATAACGTAGTCCGCGTATAAATGTAACATTCCAAGTCCGGGGAAAGACTGCAGACTGCAGAAGTAGACCTCAGCTACACTAGTAGTTTCCACGTTCTTCTATCAAATTACTTCAGGAGATGTATCGTTGGCAGCATTGCGGCTGAAGTTTCCAGCCGCCGCGCCGCACTGTCCTCCCTTTAAAGACCATAGTCCAGTCACCGATCCGTTACCCAAGCTTGGTGATTCTGAAAATGTATCCATAAACGCTCATACAACATTTTATTTGGAGCTTCATGTTCAACCAGAATTTTGTATCAACTACAACACAGGATAATGTTGATAAACATTAGCTTTTAAGGGCATGTTTATGCATAAGGAATTCCTGTGGCATCTAATAACTTATGATAATAAATTCAATCGATGTTGTACATAGTTTTTATATCCATCATGAATGTACATTCGATTCTTATGTATAAGTTATATGAGCTGTTGCGTAAATAATATGGCGTAGTAAGGAAATGTTATGGTATGATTACATTGTAGGTACGATATGTACAGTGACTACAAAAGCATAATAATATAGTCACGGTTGGTGTATTGGGTAAGCGATTAGCTGTCTGCGCTACGTGTAGCTGGTTCGATTCCCACACGGAGCAAATATTTCTATGTTCTCCAGATAGATTCCAATTCCAATTTTAATTTAATGGCTCCATCGTGATGTAACGCTGATTCTGCCAATGTCAAGGTTGAATAAAATTATTAAATGTTGAGGATGGATAGTGAAATGACGTGGGCGGTGTTGTCACTCTCTCCAGATAGATATTTCTGGTGTGGGTGTGTGTGCATGTGACATGTATGTTTGAAAACTGTACCCACAATACCACACTACTACAAAATATGGAGGTAACGTTTTATAATAAAACACGGGTTTTCAGAGACAAAAAAATTTAAATCCTGAAATCCCGTAATCTTGTTGGGGCACTAAAATGATAAATGTGAAAAAGTATGGAGATTACATAGCAAGTATGATCACATATGTATTATATCTCCAACCGCTCCATCATCCACACAAAACAGACACTAACTTCTAACTTTATTAAATAAACTTCGTAACCAACACAGATAAAGTTTGTGAGTTACCATGAACTGGTAATGCTGTACACGTGCAGTAGTCAACCCTTTGATCCACACACGTGTCTCTGAATAGTTAATTAGACGACCAACTGGCTTTTCATCGAGACCGGGATTGCGCTGGCTAATCAAAAGCTTTCAATGAACACTGCGTTTAATTTCGCTAATATTAGGAACCGAATTCATTAGGATTTTTGGCATTTATGTGAGTGTAGTTGAGCAAATGAGTTTGTTTATGAAACTCTTGTGATATATTCTCGTGACTTTGAAACTATTAAAGACTATGCAGAATTTCTACTACTTATGTTAATCTTAGGTTATTAAGGTTTAGATTTGGATACCTACTGGATTCTAATGTCGTATCAATGATATGTTTTACATTTTCCAGCAAAATATTACCTACAAATACAGATGGATATTTATCTTCGTCCTTGTACATACGGTCCAAAATGGAACGCCACAAAATATTTCAAAGAAAATCAGAGCACAGCATTCTATTTATAATCCCAAAGGCTTCCTTTATCTGCACTGAATGTGGGTTGATTCAGAGCGACATGAATTGGGAATTATAGATGAATCCTGGTACACTAAAGTGGCTTAATCTAAGATCTGACGCTACTGACGCCACCTGCATTCTATGTGCTAGTACTAAACAGGTTCTCGCATTGGTAAGCAAGATTGACCACAAAGCCGATAGTGAAAACAGGCGTAGTTTCTTTTACCGTTAGCGTAAGGTCAGTGGGCCACTTTTTACCATTTATTGGGCGCTTCGCTAAACTGTCTGTCATACTTCACTTACAGAATTCATGTAATGCGGTCCGCGGAAACGTGTTTATAAAAAACTTGTCTTTCGGTAAAAACTTGTTGAAAGTAGTGTTATAGTTTTTATTTATTATTTCATCAGCATTCGTAGCTACAATAATATTATGATAATATCAGTCTCAAGATGTCAGTATACGCAAAAGCGTGATATTGTCGTGTGGTTATATTTTTTATTTGTTTTTTTTTTATTTCAAATAAAAAAAACAATCTATCTATCTATCTATCTATGATAATATCAGTCTCAAGATGTCAGTATACGCAAAAGCGTGATATTGTCGTGTGGTTATATTTTTTATTTGTTTAATTAAATACATTTTCGTAGAATAGATTAGTTCTTAATTAGCTACACACATATATAGATTAATCCTGACGCTTAAATTAAATCTAGTAAATTAAATATCGTTTTTTAAAAATTTGTATTTACCAAAAATTTAACTTGATTTTTGATAATTACTTGTAACAGTCATATACTTCTAGTAAAAGTGAATCGCGTGTCGACATGAAAAATCTCTAAAACTGCTTTCTTTTTTTATTGCCGATTATACACATTGAATGCCAAGGTTTACTGCAGTATTGTGTTAATATTCACATACTGCAATTTGAGTAAATATTAAAATAAAAAGCAGTAACTAGAGTGCATGGAAAGAGCCTCCAGGTGTGAACGGCGTGCACAGAGTTTTTAGACAGGGTAGGCAGAACATTTTAAAAGCTTTCTTACCAATAATACCTACTGTAGGTTGGTTTTGGTTCGACGTCTTGTCGATTAAATAATGATGTAGCTATGTGATTTACCACCTCAAATATCTTATAATAAATATTTATCTGAGTTATTTAGGGTAGGCAGTGTCTTTTTGTCTTTATGCACCGCACGCCACTGGGTGTGACGATATCTGAAATCGTCCGGCACAACCTAGACAAACAGCCTCGATAGCACCATTGCTACCAATATTTTCACTACGGCATGAGCGATTCCTTGTGATGGCTCATCTCGACACGACAGAAGAAGCATAAGTTTATACAAATGATAACTCTATAGGGCCTTGACCTCAGACCATAAAAATGTATAAAACGATGCTCTGCGAACATTTCCCACGTTCATCTGGCTGCGTAGCCGTAGTGCGTTTAATTTCCGCTCTCCCCACCGAGCGTTAAGCCATCAATACTTACTGATGTGTATTATGGAAGTCGTGAGAAGTCCCTCTGAACTGATACGGAGATATAGAGTTTTGGTCAGACGTTATCAGTCTATATCTTGTAGTTCTAATGGACTAGATTTACCTTGATCTTAACGAGTAAGGTTTGTAGGAAGGTCAAACAGGAGCTATTTGAATTAGGTCAGTACTGCGGATTATTTTGAATAGAATTTAATGTATTTTTTTTTAGTTACTGTTTTATTCATTCAGTTTATTGCTATACTACTATGTGGTCTGGTGGTTCGCTAAGCATGAGGTCTTGGGTTCGGTTCCCGGGTCAGGCAAAGTGACTTGGGTTTTTCTTTATGGAAGTTCTCAGTGGCAGCATGGGGTCTGCAACAGTGCTCGGTAAACGGCAATAGGCTCACCCCCTATCACATGGGACTTATTAACTGCATCGGCGAAATGGGGGTGGACAGTGCACCTCTGCCTAACACTTAGGGGAATACAGGCGTTATGCTATGTTACGTATGTAGGTAAAATAGGTACCTACTCGAATTTCGACGATAAGGCCTAATGCATGGAATGTCCGGAAATTGAAACAGTATACTGAAATTACTAAAGCTGGTTATATTTCGGTTAATTGCAGTAATAATAAATGCAAATGCAGATAAATACCACCTCCCACGTGCATCATTATGCTTGGCGTGATAGCGTGTCGTATTGCAACAAACGTTTATTGAATTCTTACATACTTAACCTCGTTCCTCTGTTGAAGAGTTCAATGCTACATACCTAAAAGCGAATTGAAGAATTAATTGAAATTGATATACGCCTATCTGTCATCAGTGGCGTGCGGTTCATAAAGACAAAAAGACACTGCCTACCCTACAAAACTCAGATAAATATTTATTATAAGATATTTGAGGTGGCAAATCACATACATCATTATTTAATCGACAAGACGACGAACCAAAACCAACCTACAGTAGGTATTATTGGTAAGTAAGCTTTTAAAATGTTCTGCCTACCCTGTCTAAAAACTCTGTGCACGGCGCTGTCTGTCATTCAATTTTGTTTCATTCCAATGCTTTTAGAGACCCAATCTGTCATAAACGAAAATAATGATAAAAAGATTTTCGTAGAGTTTTTCTTCTTTATAATTAAAATTGTTATCATAATCGCAAAATTCTTTAGTGAAATGGCTCGAGAAAATCCAGGCATTTTACTTAACTTTCATCTTTTCGCTTAAATTCTTTATAAAATATTGTATTACGGATTTTCTGGAACGTACTGTCTGATGCTATAATAAAAAGGACAAAACATACTAACTATAGACGAAACTCACGATCTTTGTTATCTTTTTAAGTATCAACCTTATTATTTTTCCTTTCTCACAAATGAACCTTCACTTATTACAAAGCACTTTAAATATTTCTTAGTTGTACCTAATGAGTGTTTTTATATGAATATCGATGAATAAGAGGAAAAAATTATATGTACCTACTTCCACGTTTGATATAATTATAATGTATATTAAGTGGCAGGTGCACGCAAGCCTGTTTGTTGTATGAGCCATTTCAAAGTCACTTCCAAGTTCATACGACTAATACAGCATGCTGTTCTTAAATGTGGCGTAGAAAATGTATAGAAGTTAGAAAATAAGACGAATGATGTAAGACGTATGTAAGACAAATGTAACGATGAAGTAGGTATTGTTTAATAGTATTTCGTATCTTATCTATATATAGGCACGGCCCGGTTGGCGCAGTGTTTGAGAGATCGACTGCTGAGCGGGTGTCGCGGGCTCGATTCCTGTACGGAACAAATATTTGTATGATCTACAGATAGTTGTTTCGGGTCTGGGTCTTTGTGTATGTGAATACACACCGTGCCTGGGAAAACACGTAAAGCCGTTGTTTCTGCGCCTGATCTCTCCCCCGTCGTATCGGATTGCCTTCCCATCGGACTATAAGAGTGAAGGAATAGAGAGAGCGCACACACTTGTGCTCTATAATATTTCCTGCGTAGTTGGCTAATCTCCGGTGAGATTGGCCGCCGTGACCGAAATCAGTCAGGAGGACATTGTTATTATATATATATATATTAATTGCCGTGCGTTAGACTCGCAAAACCTCGAAATGGCTCAACCGATTTGTTTTTTTCGCCTCTATCCTGGGATGGTTTAGGAAAAACCCAAAGAAACAGCTGAACACACTTGCCACTTTGGATTACTTCGTTCGTTGATGAAGAGTTGAATCGGGTCACATAGTTAGATAATAGAGTTTTAAGGTTTGTGGTTAAGACTAAGCAAGAAGATAGACGATGTATTTGCAAACCAAATATAGTAACCATTCCGGCAATTAACTCCAAGACAAAATTAAGAGTTTAAGTTAAAGCTACCTTGTTATTTTTTCCTAATCATAACGATTACCACCGAACGACAAAATCAGGAAAAAATGTTAACGGTAGCTCGAAGTTAAAGCTTTTAATTTAATCTTGGAACTCATTGATAGAATTAACATCTATTACCATTGGAGTTACGCAGCAGACCGTTGGTTCACACGTTCCAAAGTCCCTCATCCGTCAACGTGGGATATCCAAAATAAAGATAACTGAAAATAGCAATGTAGGTATCTGATATGCATACAGTCAGTCAAAGATAATCTAGCAAAATCAGTACCTTTATCGCTACCACTCTCTCTTGTGTTCGTCACGATGAAGCACGACATTATCATTCGGCCCGCACCGCTTAGGTACGTAAATATTTTAAGAGCTTCACTTTACTTGCGTCGAGATAAAACATTTTAAATATCTACGTCTGACGCTAATGTATTTGTAGGCAACGCGATCCAGTACCTAACTTTGTTATGTAAACAAACCAATTTGTGTAGTGTGAAGTCTACCAAGGGACATCGTTTCCAATAACTATGTGGATTCATTCGCTTCTGCTAGATTAAAAATCAAAACTTTTTATAATACTTGTACAGAAAAACACGACGAAAGACTTTTGTTCCATTGTAGTTGTCGGTGAACTGCCTTATTACACAAGTGGTTACAAGTGGTTACTAGTGAGGACCTGAGTACGATCCCCGGGTCTGTTTAGAATCGTGCATACATGGGACTTAATAACGGCATCGGCGAAATGTGGCTGCAAAATAGTTCGGGGAACACAGGCGTGATGCCATGTTATGCGATAGTTTGTTCTGTGCTTGCGTGCGTGCAGGCGTGAACATCGTGAAATAAAAGTAGGCCTTCTATAATTTGCTTGTAAGGTGTAAAAGATCGCCGGAGCGTGGGATATCGATGCTAAAGCGAGCTCAATTTAACACTCCACGGCGCACAAGTCGCACCGCACTCTATTAGTATTGTTTATCGACCATATAGTCCGCGCATGTTCGATTGAAGCGGTCGCCGCATCGCTTACACAACCACAAAGTAATATGATTTAATTTTGCAATTAAGATATTACTAATGAAGTGTGTGCATCTTGACGTGACGTAATCTCATGTCTAAGTGAATGGGATGGATGACCTCTTTGCTTATGAAATAATTAGAATATTGTTACCAAATACTTAACTGTAAGAATAAGGCTTGATTTTTTATTGAAGTGCGTGAGTTAGATAATGCTGCCTTTAAAAAAGTATAGGTAGCCTTTTGATATTAAACTGTTATCACCTGTTACCCTCTGATTCAAAGTGTCACCATCAATTTTACATAATCACAATTAGCCGCTTTTCGTGTCAGCAAAGAGGCGTGACGCTGCAATTTTTTCGAACCTCAACTCCCAATTAAATATTTAGATTTTATTAATAACACCATACAATTTCGGCAATTAGCCCTCGCAATTATTGTAATTAGAAAATGTACCAGATGAACGTGATGTGCCTCTGTGAGAAGTGGGTCAGTGTATTGCATATAATGGCGTACAAATGGCCACAAACATGCAACGTCGAGAGACTGGCTCGACAGATGAACATGAGACCATAATGTAAAGTGGAACCTAAAGCTTTGAAACCTTTAACATATTTCAAGGTGATCATGGTATCAATCAGTATCAAATGCATTCGAAATTCGAAATTTCAAGTCCCGCCCGAGCTGTAAAAGGCAGCTTGGGACGATATCTTCTTTCTGCAACACTCGCTCAATTCGCGTGGCACAAAAGATTTTCTCTTTTTTCGTCTACTCCACATTTTTCGTGTTATTTATGTGCCTGTCTCACTATGTGCCGAAATTAAGAATAAGTGGGCCGACTGCATACACACCGTTTAAGTTACACGGATGCTGCACGACATAGCTTAATATGCGGCTTGCTTACACTCTTGCATCCATGTTTGCACGTGCCTATTCCCTTATTCATGGGAGGGGAATAAGGAAGAAAGGCGAAGCTCCGAGAGCTGCTCACATGTCGTGTTTTGAATCTCGTGATATGTGTGACACAAGTTGTATAATACTTTTCCAGATTACAGTTGAAATTTCTTAGCATTTGATCGTTTTTTTGTGGCCTAACCCTAGGCTTTAGGAATGTTCTTTTGTATTCACAATACCAGATAAAAAGGTATCTACAGCATTTTGTATTTTTGTGTTGTTGATCCAGTAAAGTTCTCTATTTCATTCATCATCATCATCATCAGCCAGAAGACATCCACTGCTGAACAAAGGCCCCAAGGGGGGTTTGCCATAATCCCCACGCTTGGCAGGCGGCTTGGGGATCGCAGTGGCTCACCGATTAGTGAGAGGACGCTGCTGCCCGTCTTCCGGTGTCTGGCCGCAGTTTTAAGACGTACACGAGTCTATTTCATTAGTAATATAATATCAGTTAGTTAGGAAAGTTTGAAAATTTAATTTATTTTTATTTTATTTATTTATTTATCCCTTTATTTCAGGCGTCAAGGCCCATATAAACATATACAATACCATATAAAATAAAACCTAAAAATACTATAAATATATATTACATAATAACAATTAACACATTGTCGCTCCTTTCGACAACCACAAAATGAGTGGTTTCTTGGTGTATATAATTAGGTTAATTAATATAGATCAGTTATAAACACGTCAGCATTTTCATATCAATAACTTTAATGCAAAACGCACAGGTAATGAACTATGTATATTCGTACATAGCTATTATTGAAACGTCAGCATAGAATTGAAAACACTTTTCCTTTTTTGTAACGCGTTACTGTCATAATGGCTTCGATTGTAACATTAATCTCATGTGAGGGAGATTGCTTTAGCGACTATGTTATGTACAAATTACGTTGGTACGGCAACGGTAACATTTCGTAACAATAATTGTAGCGTAGTTTTTCTAGAGCACTTCCTCATTAAATGGAACGAACGCAGAACGAACGCTTTGTGCGGACCGTTCCGTACTTCTGCATAGAGACAAAAGCTTGCCTGGAGACTAGACGGACACTCCCGCAAACAAAGGTTATTAAATAAGTTGAGTCGAGTATTGTTTTCACAAGTAATTACCGTACTTATTTATGTTTATGGCACAGCAAGATGTTTTGTTTTTGCAAATGAGAAGCTTTACGTTTATCTTGGAAAATGATCCGTTTTGTAACAGTCAAGAACAATATAATTTTTCATTAAATCAGAATAAACGCACGCACAAATACGATTATTAAATTAAACAAAACACGAGACTGCTATATTTTGAGAATTAATTTTAATTTGAGGTATTTTCTTCACATGATTCGTTCGTAATCGCAGAAACAATACTGTACAATACATTTCTTAAGAATCAGAACTTAATCATTACATACTTGGTATTTTAAACGGCTTGTTGCACTTTCTAACTCGGCATCAATGGAAATCTTGTTAAGTCTGTTTCCTGTGACGGCTTTCATGTGCCGCTGCGGGGAGATATTGCATTCCCAATTTAATTTTTCCCAACTTAAATATTCAGGCATGTAAAACTAGCTTTATTATTTAAATAAAACGGGTTTGGAATCGATATGGCGTTATTATTTTAAATGTGGTTATTTTACGGAGAAGAATATCCGAAGCGTACGCGCAGTTATGTTAGGTTCAAGATCACATTAGTGTTAGTAGGTTAAACAGGCTAACACATAGCCTTTGACCGTAGCTTGCGGGAAATTCGCTTTTCACACGCGATGTGAGCAGCTTTCCATATCCATAAAATGAAGAAATTTCCGAATGACGTTGATAGACTTGAATGATAGTGTGTGACATACATACAAATAACATACTCATACATATAATTTTACATCTTGGTCTGTTCATCAAAGCTACTGAACCCTCAAGCAAGTTCACTAAACTATTGACAATCTAAAAAAGAAAAAACTATTCAAATAAATTCCAGAATTAGAAAAGAACTAGTGACAGAACACCAACTAAAATTAATTGCTTTTACATTATCGTCGTTCAGGCTGCTTGTCAAATAAGTTACAAATAAAATGGTATGCATGCGTTAGTTGGCAAATAACTTAATCAGTACCTACTTGGCTCTACTTAAAATAGCGAGACAGTAATGTGAGCACGACAAGATTTATATCTTACATCTACTTCAATGCCAAGAGAAAACAAGTTTTAATTGAAGTAGCGAGATTTGACCGACACATGACAGTTACGATAAAAACATACATATATAACATACAACGTTTCCATAGAAACTGTCATATCATTGAGTACAGCTTTTTAAAAGGCTTGAAAATCTTTTTGAATGGTCAGTTTGGTGTAAGAAGAGGGCTAATTAAAAAATAAACAAATAAGAGGACCTTTAAATATCCATCCGGATAAAGCAGAGGATAGCGGACATCAAATAATGTTATAATTTATTAGTACATGTTAACATTGCATCACTTTCTAATTTAATAAACAAAAAAACTTTTCAATACACTATTTAATTACATCACTGAAATTAAAATTGAAAAAAACCTGTAATTATTTTACGAAATAAACAATCACTAAACGAATCTAGCAATTTCGAAGGGTTAATAACTCCTTTGTATTAAACAAAGAAAGATCTGTTATAAGAGAAATACGCAAATGGCTTGTGTCCAAAAGGAACCAATTGTTCAGTACTTAAATGTCGTAATATTACGTGCAGAGTAACGGAGTCTACACACTGACAATCGGCTGATGGAATATGTCGATGGCCTCACGATCGCTCGCTCGTGTTCTACCGAGCTCTTTATTAAAGGCGTTCGCGCTGAATGACAACCGGTCATGTCATCGCAGAAAGCCGGCTAGAGCCTCCGGTTTCTGCTGGTGTATTGACTCCATTACGTGGAACAAAAGATAAGTATGAATGAGTGAATGTTAAAGAGAATTTTTGAGGTCGGGCTTTAAAATAAGCGTTCAACAAGAAACCATATTGTATTGCATCAGAAAAAATATTACTCAGCATTTTCACGAGTTGTATAGTCCCTTCTTTACAACTGATAATAATCTGCTAGTTACGTTAAGTTACTAGTTTTCAGCGGCAAGGTGCGCAGTGAACAGAAAATTCTGATCATGCTTCTGAGCTCGTTTTAAATCCCTCGGTTTGAACGAAAGTAGGCCATTGGTCAGTACGTACCTCAAATGAGTTGATCTCTTCACGCTTTGTCCACGGGTTTAGGCAAGGTTTGTAAAGCAATAGTTTATTTTGTTATTTTGAAAGGGGCACGTCCAAATGATTCAACGTTTTGTGTTAAGTATTGTTTGAAAGCTTGTAATTCTTTTCATTGTCAATATACGCTTATGTAATTGAAATTGCTATCATCGAAAAAATTACAATTGATATCTACGAAGAGTACAATAGTTTAGAGTGATCTATTACGGCTTTTCAGTGCTAGAATAATATTATAATAAATAAATTATCTTGCGTTAAATAACTATTTATGTTTTATATAAAGGACATGAAAGTCCTACTAATACTTATATGTAACGATGAGTTTCAGCAGAGTAAATGAAAATGCGCAGTTACAATTTCGACTATACAGCTTTTTCTTTAAGAAAATAAGGTTTTAAATTTAACCGAGAATTATAAAAAGGGCGGCTCAACTAATGGATCCGATATGGCTTGTTACCGTTTTTTTTTTTTTTTTGAGTTGTCTCTCTCAGTTAGCTCAGGGAGCTTTCACTGCTTAACCGGGTAAATGGCGAAACCAGAAGGGCCCCCAGCCGAGCAAATTAAATAATACTAAGTAACACTACTAAGGGTGTCCCATAGTGGGACTCGAACCTCGGTTTAGGGCGTTGCTGGAGGGCAGACAAGAGAGGACTTGCTGGATCTGATTGTAAGGCTTGTTACCGCTATACCAGAAAGGCTAGTTACTGTTATGTTTCTGTCTCAAGTATGACTTGAGAAGATAGATATGACAATGTTATATTTAATTATTTCATTTCAAAAGCTCCGGTGCACTTTACTTTTTACTAAAGTTCTTCATCAAAAGTTATGTTCGACTATTAAACGAACAGTGTCTGCATTCTCCATTTGGTAGCTTAATTATGCTATTTGACTGATAAATCATACAATCTAAAGTAGCTCCTACAAACGCGTCACTAGAGTTCAAATATACGTGCATTTACGTGTAAACTAAGGTCTTCTTTCGCCTGGCAAATTAATTACTCGATAAGGGCCCTAGAGACTGCGAGGCGAACTTCCAAGAACTTTCCGACTGAATGTGGTTAATTTAACGGTTCTTCTTAACAGTTACGCAATCTTAAAACATTTGGTCGAAGAGGTATTATGAATCAAAGTTGCGAAACATTCGGCTTCGAACTTGATCTGTGCAAACGAATCGTAACGAGGTGCTTTTGCTCCCTCGTTAATATCTTAGTTGAATGTCCAACTTTGATGTCAATCTTAATACCAGTTATGTTAAGAGCGATCGTGTTCGTGCTCTTCGTTTCCCATGTAGGCCAGGAGTACCACGGGCGGCGGGGTCATCGACCTCCCCCCTCCTGTCCGCATCAACTCTAGACCCTGCACTACTACATTTCTCCACTCGGGCGCACTGCACCGCTCAAGTGGCTCTGCCAGATCAAACATAACAAGTTCTGCCCGCCGCTTTTTTAAATTAGAAATCTTTATCGACTCAACACAGCTATCTGATCTCTTCTCAAATTGTTTAATTGTTGTTGTATTAATGTGTGAACTGTGGTTGAATAGTCAGAGAAAGTAATGCTCCACAGCTCATGTGTCCATTATTTCCGAGAGCGGCGTAGATATGTGCGGAGTTTCAAAACCAACCGTTAGCGTCACGAAACAAGCTGTTTCGAAAAACATTACTATAGTCAAAAAGACTGTTGTAAAGTTAATTGCACAGTACTCAAACTTTAGTGAGTTTTCTATGTAATTATGTTAACTCGTGGCTTAACTGGTAATTGTGCGGTTTTATGAGATGTTCGGTTATGCCCGGACGGAGCCGAAGTTATAAGTTACGCAGATCGTGATCGAGGTTAATCGAGTAATCTCAAAGATTGTTCGGCACGGGCTGTACCAACGTGACCAAACGATTGGTCATTTCCTCCTTAATTGGACTTATTGGTTGCAATTTTAATAAAAACTTAACTTGGCTCGATCTCTGCTTGTAATGTCTTCTTTGTAGATCTATAAGTTATAACCAAATAATGCTCAATTTTTCACCATTTGGGTATGATAAAGCTATATTGAAAGGTACTCCAAAACTCATTTGCCGACGTAAAGGATACCGATATGAATATGACACCGTAAGGCTTCAGACGCGTCTCTCATAATGTAGGTTCTTGCAACGAAATAAAGTCATAGCTATACCTCGGCATGTAAAAAGCCTGAGACAGCGAGGTAGCATGACTACCTGCAGTTTCCACTTTCTCGAGTGACCTATCACGATGTGGTCACTACGTTTTACGTCCGTAGCAAATTATCGTCTGATAATTTTTGCATTGACATTCCATTTGTACTGAACTAATAGCGAGATAAAAATGTGATTTTACCGTATGCAAACACGAGATTATTTCCATTTAAACTATGTAGTTTTTTTTACTTAGTCCAATGGAATAAAATAATCGTGTTTGCGAATTTCTCACTAATGGGAGGTTTGCTGTCTCAATATTTTAGTAGTAGCAAGCTCGGCTGCTCGGCGTGAGGTCCTGGGTTCGATACCCGAGTCGGGTAGTGTTATTGAGTTTCACTGTCAGGATTAAAATTTTTAGTAGTAGCCCGGAGTTTGGAAATATTTGCTCGTCCCCATGGAACAATATTGGCATCCGCGAAATGATAGTGTACGCAGCATCCCTGTCTAACTCTTCGTGGAATACAGATCTGATGTTATGTTAACTGTGGAACGTTGTGTGGGGAACGCTTTCCAACTCATTACAAAGTTCTCACTTAATAACGACCATATTTTAATTATCATTACCAGTAACGCGAACATGAAAGCCAACAACATATTGTTGTCATTGCCTTTTCTATTAAGTTATACAACCACATTTGTATACGTATTCCGAATGCAGTCGTTTAGAGAGAAAGCTCGTAGGTATTGTATTTTCAAGCACATTGAGTTGCATACTTAGGTACCTACGTAATTCAGTACAGATGAATGGGTGCTGTTTCTGTAGCTTGTTTCGTAAATGGTAACAATTTGTTGCTATAATGTCTTTTGATTTTTGAAGGCACGGTACCGCACGAAAAAATTTTTTGTATTGTAGCTACTATAAAGAGATATTTCAGGTATGAAATAAAAGCAGATACTGTATTAAAAAAAATTGATTTTTACGCACCTAGTAGGTAACTACACCTTTTTCTTCTTTAATTTAACAGCTCAACTCTTGTCAGTAGAGTAATCATCACTGTTCTCTATTATCTGCCTTCGTTTTGATCTTTTGATACTCTACCCCTTCTTTCTCCTTCACTTGTTGTACAAAGCTTCGTCTTGACCTTCCTCAATTTCCATAATTTTTTTTCTTTTAAAATTGTCTCGATGAAGTGGTCGTGCCGTATCAAGTTGCCAATCATCTTTCCTCTCCTGTTTATCTATGGTTCTCAACAACTGTCTTTCCTCATTAACCATTAGTAATATTTCTTCATTAGTTTTCTTTTCCTTGACTAGTAAGTACCTAACTATGCAATATATAAAATGAAGTAGACAAGTTAAGTACATTCACACAATTGGCGCAGGTTACACAAATACAACTTTGCCAAGTCAGTCAAGACCATACATTATTTCGTCGTGTTCAAACAGTAGTTACTAAGGAGGTCCGAAGTTGGGCAGTAAGCCAATGTGTGCTCCGACAAAGCCTCGACCACAAGCTTCGTACAAGCCAACATACAGTAGTTATAGTACAGTAGTATGAAGGTACAAGCAATAAGGCAAAACAGTGGCCGATTCTGCCGTTTACACGACTTTCACCTGCCGGCGTAACACTGGCACACATCATCTCATTGTTGATGTACTCCGCACTATCGACTGAAGATAGCCGCTATGCAATAGACTCCTCAAATCTCTACAATCCAGTCTATCTATTTCATGTTTTATAGCTGTTGGTTTTCCTAGAAACATTTATCTTTTCACTATTTCCTATTTGGGCACCCGAATCGCTTAATCATTTTACTCCTTAGGTACTATAGATTACAGTTGAAAGGAGGACTTTTCAAATGAAACAATCTAGGTGACATGTATTTTTAGGTATTTCAACATTCTTAATAGCAACACAATACAACATGAATATCAACTATCTTAATAAAAAGACATGATACATTTAAAATCTAAATTGCAAAAAAAAAAAACAAGTCCAAACATTTCCCTTTTCATTCATTCCAAATTTAGGTAATTCCAACACCCCAATCTCAATTTCATGCAAAATGTAATTTTACCATTCCATTCTCCGAAAAGAATGTATGGAAGTGGAAAGGGGATTGTTAAGCAATATGCTACCTCCGAGGGTTCCGAGATGCCATCAAACATTTTTAATCAACTTAATTTAGGGTATACACCTACATACCCAATCGACGAATATGACAAGCAAAATAAGGGCGGCTGGCTGGAAAAAAAAATGACCGTCACTCGTATAAAAGGGCTAATCCGTTGTCGCCACCTGCCACACTCACACCTTCTCATATACCTATTTTAGGTACTTGTTACAATAAATCCTTGTGACCTTTCCGTATTTCCGTTGTCCAGTATTTTAAGCTAGGATTATGAAATGGACAGTTCACGGACGAAATACTCACGTTTCGGATGATGGATTATGTTCTTTATTTTCTTCGATGGTTGTATCCGAAATAACGTTTTATAAAGTCATGTTAAAACAATGGTGCGACTGACCACGTCGAACTTTTTTATAGCCTTGCTTTAATTAATTGTATAAATACTAAATACATACAAAAGTACGTATTTATATCTATATAATTAACAATACAGACCCTTTCTTAATAAAGGTCAGGCTGAAATAGGTCAGTAAGATTGTCCTACGCAACAAACTGGCGACCTGTAAATAAATAGTACTAATATACATATTTATTTATACTCCTAAGCCATTTCACGACCTTTCTTAGAATAACAGCACGAGGTAACTAAGTTATGTTTTCTATAAATTGGTGCCATTTGAAACACAAAACGGCTATGTATAGGTATGTGTAGTACAGAGAAATTGTAAGTATACACACACGGCTATAGGTATGCCATGTAGCTGTGTGTGTGCTTACAATTTCAAATAACTTTGTTGCTCGGCGGTGGGCAGTAGCATCTTTTTTGGATAACGAAACGCAACTGTCTATCGGATATCAATAGCGGTTATTAAAACGCGCTATCCTGCTATTGGTCGCTATTTGTCATATCATGAGCAACACGTAATATGATAGTGAGGTTTTGATGAGCTTTTTTTTTTTAGCTTACCTATTTACTTAAAATTCATTCATTCATGATGAATGAACGGGTCCGTGAAGTTTTGATGACCTTTTTTTTTTTTTTAGCTTTCACTGATGCTGAAAATGCTCAAATTTCGCGAATTGTCGGTTGTTCCAACATAAGCAAGAATTAATGGAATATTAATGGATTTTGGTGGCCCCGTATGATTTTGATGAGCTTTTTTTACCCAAAATTGTTGTTAACGACTCCGTGAAGTTTTGATGAGCTTTTAGCTTCATTGATGCACTTCCATTTCATTGGATAACGAAACGCAACTGTCTATCGGATTCTTTGGATGTTAGCTACTTTAACGTTAGCATGTTAGCAGGTTAGCACGTTAGCAGGTTATTATGACGATAGCTCGTTTCAATAACGTTTAAGTTGCGCAACGACCACCGCTATTAGCTACTTTAGCGTTAGCATGTTAGCAGGTTTTTCAAATAACCTGCTAACCGTTATTATGACGATAGCTCGTTTCAATAACGTTTAAGTTGCGCAACGACCACCGCTAGTTTACACGAGGATATGAAAAATCGTAACATGTCTCAGCGCCAACATGTTTGGTTATTCCTTGTTTTCTGCAGCTACAAAGACGGATGCAAGGAAATAAAGCACATTTTCTTGTTTACTTTTGCTATACCTACTTATATCCCTCAAATTGAAAACTCGTGTTAAGTTCATAGTTAACGTTATATGATAGTGTCGGTAAATTTAATCCGGTAGTAAACGGTTATTACTTGTATTAAGTTATACAATAATGATCACAAAAAAGATTCGATGGAAAAAAATGAGCCTACAAGTTCGATACACTATGTAAAATACTTATTAAACTCTAGCCACGTTGTTACGTGATTTCTTTATACCCAGAGCCTGTACTAAAGTGTAACATGTACTGTAGAAAAAGCTTTATAATCCATCGTTCCATGACGATGACGGGCGTCGCGCATCCGGCGTAGACGCGCGAATGATCCCACGCCATCCGACACCCCTGTGTGGTCTGCAGGAACACACTATAAAGTTTGCATACATGAAGCTATAATAGCTATACATAGCACGGTATCAATAGAGCTGCGGTTTCCTATCTAGTAACCTCCTTTAGCTCGAGCTGCTTCTATTCAATGAGACAGCTTTCATAGCTCGTGTATGATCAGGCTAACTTTGATAACACAAACGCTGATGGAGATGGTATGAAGTTAGTCCATATGCGGTTTTGTAGTAGGTAGACCGTACTTTACAAATTCCCATTAAAGATGCTTGATCACAGAATAACATCATAACTTTAAAGAACTTTCAGAATCTTATTTATGAAGTACGATGTTTCGGATGATCCTATTCGTAAATATTGAAATACTTAAACGATTTTATGCTGATAAGGAAATGAGACTTGTTTGAAAAGTTTGAAACTTTATTTTATCTTGAAGGAAAATTTACCACGAGAATTCAGTATTGAAATTAAGTACCTACTAAATACAATTTATCGCTTTATATCGGCGGCAACGGATTGCTAGTGATTATGAAATCAGAAAGCAATAGAATCCCCAGATCGAATGAGAATTAAGTGTGTTTAGATCATGTTTGGTTCTATTTAATAGTGATTCATTGCAGAGCTGTCTCTGTTGTACTGTCATAGTTGGCATAATATTTGCTGGTACAGTCACACAAGGGTTAATATTGCTAATGATTGATCAGGAGTTGAGGCCATGTTGTAATATCGTTAGGCGATTTCTTATGGTTGTTTTTGTAGATGCTATAAGTGATGTTTTCTTACTTTTGCAGCCAACGCAGTCGTTCGTACGAATCGGATGACCATGAGAGGGGGGCGTGCGAGTGGTGCGAGTATGCGCTGGTGATCACGCTAGCCACCATCCTGCTGATCGGCGTGTCGGCCCTGACGGTCTTCTGGGTGTTCTACTACCGTGAAGGCTATGCCTGGGCTGATGATCTGCCCGACAAGCAGTTCAACCTGCATCCAACGCTTATGGTGGCCGGGTTCATCACCTTTAGCGGTTTCTGTGAGTAGTAATATTTATCGTGCCTACTAACCGGAATAGTACCTACTAAAGATTGAAAGTTTGTATACAAATCAATTGATTTAGTGATTTTCAGTGCTGCTGATTTAGCCGAAATAAATTAGTGAACAAACCTTGTCTATAAATTGGCGTTTGTTGACTATAGTATGATGTATATACCTATCCAAACTGTGTGTACTTACATAGACGCTACTAAAACCTTTTTGAATCACTTTTTCTGAACCGGGTCGGAAAATAGAAAATGGCCCGGTCGGGTTCATGACGATAAAACGTTACAACGCAATACGAAAGTTTATATGTAGGAACAATATTCTCACTCTTGAAAACATCAGGTCAAAAACTAATATCATGAAAGGGAAAACTGTCGATCATTATTAATCTACTTTATAGAAACTCATAAAACTTTACCACGATATCTTGGACAGCCGTGCTCCTGTACCGCATCTGCCGATGCTTCAGGCGCATCTACGTGAAGCTGCTGCACGCCATCTTCCACGCGTTGGCATTCCCCTGCATCGTAATCGGTTTCCTGGCCGTGCTCGACTACCACAACAAGAAGGGCATCAACAACTTCTACTCGCTACACAGCTGGATCGGCTTCGTTGCCATGGGACTGTTTGGATTACAGGTACGTGTTTTTTATGAGAAAATAACACGATATTTTTAACCATATTTATTGCGACCAGGATTGCTCAATGTAGGTAGGTGCTATTCCTGTCACAAGATCGAGATCCAAATAACACTACACTTACAATTGAATAAATAGTGCCTAGATGACAAGTAAGTGAAGGATAAATATGATTATCTGCGTCCATGAAGATTAGATGTGTCTCTGAACTACCAATGTAAGAGCTTTTCTAAGAGCTTTACTCGCAAAACAACCGTAACATAACTAAGTAAGTCGTTAAGGCTTGTTGGTGATAACGAATATCACCAACAAGTCAACGCAAACTCCTAACGCTAATAGTAATAGAATTTTCAGAACAACATTTTCCGGCAAATATCATATTGCCAATGTTCTTTTTGATACCAACGTTTGACTAAATTAAGTACTATTCGTAGACACGTTCCTAACGCAGTATGAAAAGAAGTGAGGCAGAGCCTTTGAGTATTAGTAGATAAGCAGCCGGCTCATTAGAATCGTTTATGACAGGATGAGGACAGCGATAAGCTAATCACGCAATCAAGAGTTAAGTACGTACCTAAAATTAATTAGTTCTGCTACCACTCATCTGCATCAGAAGATTCTCGAGAGCGATTTCCAATTACGCACTTTTTTCGTACAGTGACATACGTAAGAGTTGTTAGGTAGTTACCTACGCATCATGACGTGCTTCGATATTCTAAGTAGGTAGATATCTAATATCTACACTTTTTTTGTTGCGAATTCCGTTATATTGACAAATCAGAGATCTACTGAGCAGAGAACAAATTGACATTATTTTTTATCAAATCAGCTGCAAACTTCAATTGCTAAACTTGAGAGTCAATTAAAGCCCAAATCAATAGGTATTCCAAGGGAGACACAGCTATAAATCGTAATAAAATTATGACGCTTAGTAGTCATGGCGTTGTCTCGTAATATAAGTACCTAATGGGTATGTTTTTATCACTAGTTGTAGTACCTACCTGGATTCACCTGGGTCATATAGATTTTAAAATATCGAGACTATCTTACCGAAGACATCATGCGTTATCTAAATAGCTAATCCATTTCATCTCTGTTTTCAGTACGCTGTCGGCTTCTTCAGCTTCCTGCTGTTGTTGATCTGCAATAAGGGAACCGCTGGCTTCCGTGCCTCCCTGGTGCCCTTCCACGCAGCCTTCGGAATCCTTACCTTCGTGCTTGGAGTCTGCGCTTGCCTCACCGGACTTACTGAGAAGGCTATCTTCAGCCTCGGGTACGTAAAAACCTTTTTTAAGAACAGGATATCTTGGCACGTTTCTTTGCTTTGGTCATATTTATTTTGTAACTTTAGATCATTCACTTAGAGAAATCTTTTAGATGTTAGTTTGAACCAGTTTTAAATTGACTTTTGTGACGTCAAAAGCTGACACTAAAGCATGTGCAAAGAGCAAAGAATATCACCACGTCTATCTATATTAGTTTCGTGATATTACAACCTTGTGTCGATTCTGTAACACACAAATCAAACTCGAACTTAATTTGATATGTCTGTAAGTGCTTCTATTTTTTTACGAATCGATATTGGTAGTAAAAGAACGTCTCTCAAAGACTGCGCTAATTTTAGAAATGTCAAAAGTAGTTTAAGTTAAATAGTGTGCAACAGAATGGCTATTATCAATCCCTAAACATTGCACCGTCAAATTGTGTACCTGTGTATGCTGCACGTATACTCGTTGTCACGCATGTTATAATTCTAGAATCACTTGTCTATTGTCTTAGTTTTAGAATCATCTGTCCATTCTCTAGTCTGCCTTCTGTGTTTGTGAGTTGCTTGTAAGTGTACGTATCCACAGCGCGGAGAGGTACAGCGGCATGGTCGACGAGGGGATTATCATCAACGCGATCGGCGTCGCCTGCATCGCCATTCTGGCGGTCGTCATGTATATCTTGTCGAGGAACAAGTTCCGCACGCCAGAGTCCCGCGGACAGCACATAAGGGCTTCTGTAGACCTCTAGATTTAGACCTCTATTTATTACAATTAGATGTCGGAACCAATGATTATTAGAATAGTTATAAAATGCGATTTATAAATTAATTTAGGCATGTAAAAATCTTATTTAATATTATGTTATTTTAATCAATGGTTCTCACATCTGAATAAGGTTCAAATATATTTTTTTATGTACACAAAACATATAAAAGATAGACCTTGTCGTTTTTAATGAATTTGCAAGTTGCATTTTTATATAAATATGTACATTAGTGCAATTGGCTGCTACGATAGATGAGACATGTTTTTTCAATACATATTTTCTTATTATCAATAAGATTTATTACGTACCTTAAATATTATACTAGTGAAAGATGTAGGTACGTAACAAAACGTAAGATTTAATAATACAAGAGATTTTTTTTACATTTAACACAAATTACAGAAACGAGGCTTTATTGTATCAGCTTTGATCTGTATCAGATCAAAATATTTTAGGCATTAGGTAAATATAGGACCTAGATAACGAATACACTTATAAATTAGGAAAATAAATGACTCCGTAATATAAGTAACCTTCACTGTATTTTTATTGCATTATAAATAAATTTAAGTTACTCATTGAGTTTTAATTTTATTTTATCATATTGGCGAAGGTACATAACATATGTAGTGTTAGCTTTTCGCTTGATGTGCTTGTAACACTTAATGCTTGCATCTGTGTTCATGCTTGTGGTTTGCGCCGTTACTTTAATTTACTTACACTTTGTTACATTTTATATAGCAGTGTGGTTGCATGAAGGTAGTTATTCAATATATGCATATACATAGTATATATATATATGGATTATTATTTGCTTATTACGGTAAGTGGTGGTTTTGAGCGTGGTAGACTGGGACTTGTAATTTACTAATTTATAAATTACAACAATGAAAACGAGCCTTTAGTCCGCCAAGTCCTAACCCTTCTCTTGTCTAGCAGTGGGAGATTAATGGGCTGAATTATTATTATATCTATATATTATTTTTATTTATTTATTATTTTGATTTTTGTAATATGTACTATATTCCAGCACGGATCCAGATTTGTTAAACATTTTATTAGTAAAATTTCTGTAACCTTCTAATTAATTACTAATGAGAGTCTAACATGCTACTTATTAGTCATGTTAACATCAATTTGAGACTGCTAAAGTTATTTCTTCTTATTCCCTGTATTTTAATATTTACCATTACAAAATCCTTGAGCAAGCATGGAGCGAGGTTTAAGCCTGGCGTTCTTACAGACGAGCGGGACTTTGCCACAAGGACACAAGGATGATTGCAGTTATCCCTGTTATCGGCAAAATGCCGCTCGTCTGTAAGAGTTCTTAGAGTTGCAATCTCAAACTTCGTTTACAAGTATCTAGTAGAGTGTTTAAGTTACCACCCGTTGTTAAGTGAACAACTACCCGATTAACCACCAAAAAGGTTGTATAAAGATTCTATATATGTCACTACAGTCTACATTTAGGTAACCATAGTTTCGCACTCTGCTAAATACTCGAGACATACAAGTAGGGTTTCTCACAGTTCACCTAGCCTTATACAATTCTGGATCCGTGTGACTATACAACCAACTAACCCGGGGCATGCGGTGTGCAGGAGCGATGTATACGCGACGCTGAACAACGAAGCGATCGTGATCAACGCCATCGGCATGTCCGTGGTCGCCGTGGCCATCTTGGTGCTGTACACGGTCCGCGGCACCGGCGGCTACCGCATGCGCAAAGTGCCTGCGCAGCACCCCAGCTAAGCACCCGGCGACGACACCATCGTAGCAATAATCCACAACAGTTTGGTGACAAATTCTTTAGGAAATATTGATGAGTGTGACAAGGGAACTGTCCGATAACTTACAAGAGTAAATATAAAAAACATCAAAACATGAATAACCACAGTTTTATATAGACAAGATTCTGGTTATTCTTTAGTCATGAAGCAGAGTTAATTTTTCAAAGTTGTGAAAGTACATAAACACTAAACAATTGTGGTTTGTTTAGTCGTCGGACAGGCCTCTTAATATAGCAACATTATGCAGGATTGTGTAGAATACCGATAACGATGTAAATTCACCACACTTGTCAATATTTCACGCGCAACTAAATATTTTCAGGGTCTTTTTGTAAAGATTCGACACATCTTATTATGTTCGATGTGTTTAGCGACATCAGCGGCGAACGTCAATGTCAAGTCAAGAATATTGCAAAGGCGAAATATCAAAAGCCTTCGGTTATGTTGAGGGTTATGTGGATTATGAGAGTGGGTTTACCAATTTGTCACCAAACCATTTTCTACCATTTTTAAACAGTTTGTAAGTTCGTTTTTATGCTCAAGGCGAAAGAACACCATGACTATGGACTAGTAGTAATATCATAAGCATAAAATCGAATAATAAAATAATTCTTCCAGTTTTCCTTAAGTATAGATAATTTTCGTGCGCAATAAAAGACAAATATCTATTTATTGTGAAACACGCTCTTATTGTGTTTTATGGAGTTTATATTCGAGTAATTCAATTAAGGAATATAATAATTTAGCTCAATTTGTTAACTTTACGTTATACAAATTCTATTGTGGTGACATTATTTATGATTGTTCTTTGGGGTTGTGCGTTGTTCCATTTTGAAAATCTTTACTTAGATTAAAATTATGGGTGACTTGATTCCGTCTTAGTCAAAATTAATTCGACTGATATTGGAAATGTAGAGTTTATTTCATTTCTTTGCTAATATAAACAGCATTATAAATTACCTAGCTCCTATAAGCTAATAATATGGAAGCAGTTTAACGAGTGTTAGTAATATTTGTAATGGATATGAAGGAATTTTATATTCTGCTATGATGAAATGTATCGAATTAGCCAGAGACGCGTTCGTTTCCATTTCAACTTTGTACTCGCTGTTCTGTGGTAAAATAATATTATTAGAGACTAGCGCTAGGGCAGTACTTGCAGTGTAAGCTAAGTATGGAACGAAATCAAGTGTGTAACGGATTGTCAAAACATAATCAGTACCAAAATACCCGTATATAATGTTTTATCAAATTTTCATATGAAAAGTCAGAGGCCATACACATAGATACTGTTTTTTTGGTATCAAACTAACCCACGTAGGGTTGATTAGTTAAGAATTATATTAGATGTAACTTGTATATAAATTTTAATCTAATTTAATGTAATGTGCGAGTGTTCGATAGTTGTAGAATGTGATGGATTAGTAGCTAAATACCATTTAAATATTTATCACAACCAGTATAGTATCCCTATATCAGAATATTAAACGGAAAAAATATTCAGTATTAACTTGATTGGCGCTCACTTTGTCCATCGTGTTTTTATTAGAATTTCTAAAACATCTTTCTCTTTTATACATATTTATAAATAAAAGATACATTTTCTAATAAAAACTGGAGACAAATTAAAATTCATATAAATTCCGTAAACACCGTAAACGCTCACATGTATAATGGTAAATATTTGTATAAGACAAGTGTTCATCCAAGTTGCCAAATTCTGTGTAAAGTCAAGTGGTCATGTTTGTTATAATAATCAATTATTACTGCGTATTACATACATACAAGTAGCATGTTTATCATAATTGTAGGATAATGCTCAACGTGTTTTGTTTTATACGAGGGGTACCGACGCGTTCATTTCTTTTTAATTATAATATAAAAAAATAAATATAAGGGTTCAATTTTATAAAATTGCATTCCAGATAAGCATTCGATGTCTTTTAACATTCTTTGATGAATATACAATCAGTACTAAGACTGCATTCATAAGTAGGTCCTTTTGTATTAAATTACAGGATTTGCTATGATTTTTGCAAAATATATTTACAAATTAAAATAATTCTAGTTTTTGTGGATCCCTTTCGAAGCTGGGGCCAAGTTTTTATATTATTATATGATCCCCAATTGTACAGTTGAGGCAGATTCCGTTAGTTTGATTAGTGACAAAGATTATTACATATTTTATATTGAACACTAAGAACTCCGATGCTTCTATTTAATTTGAAAATGCACTAAGAGATTTAAATATGGTACCTGCTTATTAATGTAATAGTTAAGGATATATTAACAAATAATTTCCCGTTGTATTCATATGTTGCGAATGGTAGATACGTTGCATATTATGTACTGTTTCCAATTGTAATTATTTTGAATATTGAAATATAATTTCGCATACTTAGTTACGTTGATTGCAGTTATATTGGTTGAAATATGAATTTTATCACTGTTTTACATTTTGAAATATTTATACGGCATTCATAAGGTACATTAAATACTTGTAATAATTATAAGTTGTTTCATTTATATCTATAACATTGGTCACCAACTACAAACTCTTTCCAATAGTCCTTGAATGCAGATAAACAGTACCCGCTACCTACCTAATTAAATATAAGTGTCGAATGAAAATCGATACAAAGTCTATCGATATGCAACATCGAAAGGCCCTAAATATATTGTCCTTATATTTTAGCGAGTTAATCGATGGAATAGTTTGTTCAAAGAACGTCATGCAAACATAAATCCGATTATACTGATGATCGGATTGGTAGGAAATCGATACTTTGAGTGTTCTAGGGGTGGGACCGCCTCGATAATTCATTTTACTGTCAAATTAATAAACAACAGAGACGATAGAACATCTTTTATTTATGTATAATGACAACCTTCATTCTAAATATTAATAATAAAGAGCGTTCAATAAGAATAAATACTTATTATAGATAATTAATTTGCGCAAAGAAGCTAATAATATTAAAACTTTATAATAATTAATTTTCATACATTTGAACGTAGGGCCCGTTAATGTCGAAAACACTTACACAATCAAATGCAATATAGCTGATTCGAGGTTTTTTATCGTGTATCAAACACTGCCAATGTTGCCAAGTTTTAAATATTTTTTTAACGGTTTTTACGAGTATACAAAATATCTGCAATAACCTTCATTTGAGTTTATAATTAACATTAAAAGTCCGCGCATATCATACTTGACGAGTGAATAATGTATAGGTATTATAATAATGTGAAATCGACTTAGTATTATATATGTACTATCCAATTAATAGTAATATTTTCTTTTCGAATATAGTAAGTATCAGATGCATGCCTTAACAAACACATTTGAAATATGCAAGAATGATTTTCACGCTGCATCATGTAGTTAATGTGCGCGGATTTTAATCAATTCGACTTAAACACCCGAAATTTAATTGTTCAATCATAAAATTTACACATAATTACATTACGAATAATAATCAAAATCTAATAAAATTTGGCTGCAGTATTGAGCATATTTGAACAGAAATAGCAAACATTCACGCACATATCTCCGTCACTAAATTTAATTTAGGCCAACGACATAATATAGTTAAAAATTCATTAAATAACTTTCCAATAGAAATAGATAATACAGTAAATCTTATTTCATTAACATCATTATACATTTTCAATTTAATTTTAATGATAACAGAGTTTCTTTTCGGAAATTACAATAGATTTGTGAAAATGTACGAATGTACCGTGATCTTATCATGCACTTATAATTTATGTTCTATAGAATATTTATATCTTTTTTTCCTATGGACACCCTGAAATGTTGGTCGACGATTAAATACATTACAAGGGGATAGACTACAAGCGATCATTACTTTTTAATAAATATGTAAAGATGGCGAAAATATGTTCGAATCATTTGAAAATTATTTTTAAATAGTTTGTACTCCGAATAATAAGTACACTGTAGACTTGTAACTGTTTAGCTAGATAATTGTTTAATGTATCACATCAGTGTTCGTTGATTTGACTAGGTCAATCGTTACTTCAGCTCAATTCAAATTAATAGATACCCATTTTGTACAATGTTGTATGAGTGATTTTTTTTTTAGTTTTTCTTAAGACGAAGATGAGATGTTTTAGCCGTTTACAGAATGTGCCTACGAAAATTATTATTTCATATTACCTATGACGTCACAATTAGAGGATGTAAATACTCTTAATTAATCATATATAAACATCACCATCTAAATTGGTATAATTTTATTTAATTTCAGTTTTATATCATTTATGATTGTTGACTAGAAAAATATTACTCTGTTTTCTAAGTACGTATGCACGTAATATGAGTATATATATTTTTATTTAAAATTAGGCCCGATCAAAACCGAATATGCTGACAGTGTAAGTAATTCTAAAATATCGAAGAACTCTGGATATAAAATATGTTTACATATTAGGTATATAAAATAAATTTATATAGAGATCGCAAATCTCATTCTGCGCTTACCAAACAATTATTTGTGCCAGACAAAAATGCTATTTAATGCATCAAAATGAGAATTGTTTGTTTAATTAAAATTATATATTTGGATAGGAAACATATCAATACAGATCGCGAATTCCTTAATTGGTATTTAAGTCATTACGTTACCTAGTTACAAACATAACACAATAAGAACAATAAGAAAAGAATCATCAATATATATAAATATATAATATATAAATATATAATATATAAACATATAATAAATACTAGGCCGATAAACTGCTCACAGATGGTGAGTTGCGGAATGTAAAAATAAATACATGCACACTTTTGGATCGGACATACTTTAAAGCATTTAATTGACTGTCAAATGTAAATCATACTGTACGACGAGGAATTCTAATATCTTTGGTAATAAATGGCAAAACTACATTTTATATTTACATAAAATATAATTTAAAGCAAGTTTTAATCGTGCTTCATTTTCTGAGGAATAAATAGCTCTGTTAAAAATATTTTGTGTCAGTTACCACAGCAATATTGAATTGATTTGAAAGCTGAATTGAAAGTTAACACTTTAAATGTGTGTGTGTGTGTGTGTGTTATTCACAAGAACAGAGCTATCACAAGTTTGAAAATTCACTGAGAATATTTTTCGTGTATTAAAATAAACTGCTTACACACTATTATTACTATTATTTAAACGTAAAGAAACCCTAAATATTGTAGATATACACATAAATGCAGTGTAAATACTGATAACTTTATAATGAGGTGAATTATGAATGTATTCATTGAAGTTATTTATTTTTTTTCACATCTAAGTCAGTAAATCTCGGAAATTTGAGAATTACATCGGCATGTACCCATTGAGTATATGAATATATTTTTATCTATTGCGTTTTTCTTGGTGTGCAAATATTAAATATCATGCAAAATATACTACAAATAGTGCAACATTTTAAAATCTACATGATAATAATTATAACGAAGAATAAGACATTTGGCTAATTAATTCTTCACTTAGTGACATTCACAAGAATATTTTTACGTATATAATATGGATCACTAGATTATCGTACGAATTATATTGCTGTTCTAACAATTTTCTCGTAATTACACGTAATTATAATATACATACATAGACCAGCAGGATTCAAATTCGTGTGATGTAAAGCCCCCACCAATGCCAACATCTTTATTGTTTCGGCATTCCATACAGTTAACACGAAGGCAACGTAAGATAGTGAGTTCTGCTTATAGTTTGAGTGTGTATAGCTCTTAACACGCCAACAACAATTCACGATAAGCACTAAAATGAACAATTATTTCTATAACTGACCATACATCGGCGAATAAAGCCACACTAAACTGTCGATTTTTCTGCACGAAGTAACACAGCCAATCCAAGCGTCTCCCAAACGATATTCACGTCTGAACACAGTTTCTACCTCAAAGAGAATAATTTGAGATTCATTTATATGTTACAGTTGCCAGATTTATTCGTTGAATGAAATATATTATAATCACAATCAGCCTGCCTCATTAGAGATTTTCCACAGACAAATACAAATAAATAATGACTTTGTAAACAAATAACAAACCAAATATTACACCATACGACCTTCTCGAAACTTCAAAAGCTGAATATTTCAACGGAGATCTGGCAACTTTTAGCCATCAAAGCCAACCTTATCTTTCGGGTCTTAAGGTTTGAAGTACTGCGGGAACTCGTTGGAGACGGCGCGCACGAGGGCCTGGTCTTCACGGCTGGTGTCGCCTTCCTCGCAGAAGATCCTCGCGAAGCATCGCAGTAGGTCATCGCGACGGTGGACGTGTTGCCCGTAGTCTGTGTTGCGGATGATGCCTTGCAGGATCCTTAGGTATTGTTGACGCCGCTGTAAATTCATATTTATAGAATTACGGGTTTGCTCGACGCTCGTGTATGATATAAGTAGGCAAAATGCCTGTCAACTTCGCTTGCTCGTGGTTTCCGCCTCTAATAGGCAAGACAGATGACTACGTAATATGAGAAACGTCAACCGGTGCATTCGCGTCTTTGGGGTAATTGCGTTTATTCGAAAAAAATAAAAAAACTTAATAACGACCTTACCTACTGCCCCACCAAGATAGGATATGTGTCTTATTTTTAGAAATGCATTACATTCTCAATTAAAATACGATACGCTTAACTAATTGATCAGGTTATTACCGAATCTCCAGGCGACAGATCCGCTAGTTGTCTCACGATGATGTCAATGGCGACTTTCACGTCGTTCGTATAGAAGTGTTCCGCTGTTTTCTTGCGACTGAACACATCGATAGCTAGCTTTAGTACCGAATGCGCCGGCGCCGGTTCGTGATCGAAGATGTGAACTGGATCCTCTGAAATATTCCATTAGAAAATCTGTTACTAAAAGAGTTTAACAATCTAAGTTATAGTGGATTTGGACGCGATAGTGGAATAATGCAAATATTTGTATAAAAAAAATACTGTTGCAGTCTATTCAATACAATACACTTTATTGCGCGCCAGAAATAGAAAAAATATACAACGATGGAAACCAATAGAGATGTAAGATATCGAACCAAGTTCAGTGGCGCCCTGGAACTTTAACTGCAAGGTCATTGTATAGGTGCAGTAATTGAACGTGATTACAGTAAGCGTGCCTTCTGAATACGCGCCACTGAGGTCGGTCGATGAACGCCCTAAGGCACGCTGTATCTTTAAAATACTTTAGGGCGCTACCGCGAGACAGAAACGCGAGATTACCTTTTACAATCGAGCTGGTAACCTAAACACGTATACAATAATAATTTTCGATAACTTACCTTCACGATTTAAAAGCAAAAGAACTTTCTCACAAAACGTCTTGGCTATATCTCTCGTCTCCAAGGCATTCAAAAGTAAATTCTCGTACTGGTCTTCAAATTGCAGATTGTATGCGAGAAGCAAAGTCAAAAACAAGTCGGGAATCTGCTCATCAACATCTGTTTCTGGCGGGTTTTCTGTGAGCTCCAGCAGAAACTTGGCGAAATCTACGCCAAGTTGTTCTGAAATCAGAATATTTTAATGTCAAATATATAGTTCAATAGTACACCTCTGCCTAACCCTTAGGGGAATACAGGCGTGATGCTATGTTATGTTATATACATAGGAAATAATGTTTCCAACCTTTTGTCCAGTAGATGGAAGTAGGCTCATCGCAGTGGCGCACTCTTAGGGGGTGGCAAAATTTCTCAATAAATAATAATAATAATACATATCTATACATATAAATAAAATTGGAGTGTCTGTTTGTAATTTTGAAATAACCGTTTTTTACTACATGCATATGAATATATATACGGTACATACATCAAAATAACATTTTTTACAATTTTTGTCTGTCTGTCTGTCTGTCTGTCTGTTTGTATAGGCTAATCTCTGAAATGGCTGGATCGATTTTGACGGGACTTTTATTGGCAGGTAGCTGATGTAATAAGGAGTAACTTAGGCTACTTTTATTTAAAAAAAAATCTTTTATTTTAGAAAATAATAGGGTTAAGTGCATTTGGTCTCACTAAAAATACATTGTTAAGTTCCGACATCCACGCGAACGAAGTCGTGGGCACAGCTAGTATCTTATAAATATTTAAACAATTTCATTTCATATTTATGTCACACCTACAATTCGGACCGATTAAAATGAGCACGAAACTTTTTATTCTTTATTCTGTGAAAAAATCGCGGTTTCCCTTTTCTTTAAAGACTTAAATAAGGGGGCAGCGAAACTTGCCAGCGCCCCGGGCGGCTGAAACCCACGCTACGCCACTGGCTCACCGCCTATTACATGGGACTAAATGTCAGCAATGGGGAAATGTGAGCGTACACCTCCGTAATCCTCCCGAAAATAAAGCGTAATGCTGTATTATATTAGAAGCTCAAGCATAATTGGCAGGGAAATGGAACCTGAAGAAAAAACATTTTAGAAGAAATACTATCTCTATTAAATTGCACTAGAGTCAGTAAGAATTTAAACGCCAGAAAATAACTAAGGGGATACCAACCAAAATGTGTGATGGGCAGTTTGTCTCCCATAGAAAGCACCATAGACAACAGCAGCGCGGAGTGGGACAGGCGGCTGACGGCGCGAGGGTTGTCACGCATGTCGCGAGCTATCTCCGCCGGTAGGGCGGACAGAGCCAGGGTAGCTAGAGCTGTTCGTTCTAGGCCGCACATTACGCCAAACGCCTGAAATTTATAATTAACACTGCTATACTACTCGACACGGTTGGCGCAGTGGCTAAGCGATTATCTTCTGCGCTACGTGTCGCGGGTTCGATCCCCACACGGAACAAATATTTGTATGACCTACAGATAATTCTTTCGGGTCTGGTTGTGTGTGCATGTGACATGTATGTTTGTAAACTGTAACCACGATACAGGAGAAATCTAAGGGTAGGGCAGTTTAAAAAACTCATATGTAGTCACTTCAATGAGTTGGTGGTCCATAACTTGTTTGTCTGTTGAATAGTTAGCCTATTAGTGGACACGGCATTGTTTATCAGTATCAGCATCAGCCCTGATTAAAGAAGCATAGAAAAATAAAGTACAGTCACCTGCAAAAGCAATTGTCGCAAGGGCCACCTAGTTTCCATCTGGTAGTACTGGACCAGGGTTGTCACATACGCATACTTGTGGCTGCTCAATACATGCTGAGAGATATTCACGTCAGCATTCGACTGCAAGGAATAAAGATAATCGACACTATTATAAATGCAAAAGTAGATCTCTCTGTCTGTTTGTTGCCTCATCGTGAGTAAACTAATGAACTAATTATTATGGAATTTTAGGACGATGTAGTATGGTCATGGAGATGGTCATAAATTTACTTTTACTGTTGCAGCAAAACTTTAATTAGACAATAAATGCTAAAAACTCGCAAAAGTCACACAACAGCACATTCCATTCCTACATGATAAATGTAAGAATGGAATGCTATGGTATCATTGTGGGAATGAGAGAATAGATGTTATGAAATAAAGGTGATGATTATATGACTGTCTATTATATGACTGTCTATCTGTGACTGTCATCCTTTAGTCGCTAAACGTAAACAAACAAATGTTCCCGACCAATCAAGGACCGTTCTAAATCAGGGATAGATTATAAACTATAGAGAAATAATGCGCTAATTAGTAAATGGTTGGTTGCAGTTCACAATTTTTCGTCAGTTTATAATATCACGAGAATGATTATAAACTAACGGTGTTCACAATCATACGGTGACATATAAATTAAAGAATTTAGTTTTATATGTTTTTTAAGAAGACGGATGTGAGTTGAAAAATAAGAATATGTAATAAAAATTTAAAAGATTGGTTTCAAGTAATATATCTCTGGCGAAAAATAAATACCACATAAAATAAGAAATCCGAAATAAGTCCCATTAGTAATGAATATTATCTCACCATAACAGAAATGAGTTCGAGCAGCTGTGTCTGTATGTCATGCGCATCATCATGCAGCGCCCAACCCCTCTGCTGCGCGTCGTTAGCTGCCTTCGACAGCGAGTTCAGCGCCGTCATCATACGCAAAGCGTCCGGTGCTGCATCAATGGCGTTTTTAGGACATGTAATGTTGCTATTTGCCTCACGGAGAAGAGCATCAATGATTGATCTTGCGGCACCACCTGGTAGGAATTCCTGGGGAAAACAAAATTATAAATTAAACTCAATTATAAACCTATTTATTATGGACCTTTCATAAACATAATACATAAATAAGAAGAAAATAACACACTACAAATTAGACTTCTGACTACCTCATTTGTCTAGTGGTCACAAGCATGACTGCTGAATATGAGGTCCTGGGTTTGATTTCCGGGTTGGGCAAAGTGTTATTGGGTTTTTTGTATGGAAATTCTCAGTAGCAGTTTAAAACAGTAGATGGCAACAGGCTTGCCCCTGTTACATGGGACTCAATAACGGCAACAGCAAAATGTGGCTGAAGAATAGTACACCTCTGCCTAACCCTTAGGGGAATACAGGTATGATGCTATGTTATGTTACAAATTAGACTCACTCTTAAAGAAATGAGCACAGTTTCAACAGCTACTTTGGACAGATCATGGCTAAGCTGTGTCTCCTTCCTCACAGCCTGCACAATCTCATAGATAGCGTTGGGCTTAATACTCTCACTGCTGTCTTGACTGTCATCCTGGTTGTCAGTGTCAGAAGACACCTGGTTTGATGATGTCTTGCTCACAGCTGGTTTCTTCCTCACTTCTTCATCATCTGTAATGATACATGTAGAATGGTTAGTGATAAATCATATCAATTATTTTTGATGTTGTGATAGTTCAACCATCCTTACATTACTGAGGGAAAAATGTATCAAAATCAAAAATAATTTCTTCAGAAACACAAGCACTTGTAAGAGAACAGTCTAGTCATGCCAAAGCAATAATTTTTCATGCACATAATGTTCTTTTCAGATCTTTACCTTTAGGCACATTATTATTGGGCTTAGTGGGTGACTCGGAAGACTCTCTCTCTTCACTGATGTGCTGCTGTGAAACTACAGGTCGCAAATCAAAAGATGGTGACACACCATTAGGTGGAGTGCTGTCGTCCAGTCTTGGCGGGGGTTTCGGAGCTGGCGCCTTCTTCCCATGGGGCTTAATAATTGTCTGAATTTGTTTCTTCTTTTCATTCAACTTGACTAGTAAATCTTGCTTCTGCGACATTGCAGTATTTTCATTTATATTTTTAATGCAATCGTTCAAGAATGCCAGATAGAATTCTGGTTCAACCTGTTTAGATGGGAACAAATTAATACTGACTTTATAACTGAAATATGAAGAGCGATAATTGTGGTAATGAGTTTGATACCTTGACTGCGGCGACGTAATTCGAGGGCACGAATCCTACTTGACCTTTTCTATTAACAACATGCCACCAGTTTCTCTGTTTGGCGTTACTTTGTTGGAGGAAGAAAAATTCGCCTTCCGTGAAACTGAGAGTTTTGGCCAATGTTGCTTCAAAGTCGTATAATGCTTTGAGCATCTCATGATCCTCTGTAAACAACTCTATTTTATAGTTATTTGTATCCACACCCAAAGAAATAAAAGAATAAGGAATTACTGAAAAATAATTACCTATGCTATTTTGTCCGTCACCCATGATTATAATCAATTTATATATCACTAAGATTAGATTTTTCGTTTCATTGGTTTAATTTTTGTACATTTTTGTTTAAATTTTAGCTCGCATTCAACATAACAATTCAACAAATCAATTTTTGACACCTGACACTGACAGGCAATTCACAATGACTAGAGGTGGGCGTTGCGACGAAGGACCGTTTCCAATGACCGTTTTCTGTTCTGCGACGAAAGAACCGTTTTACGTCTTCGTTCAAAACAGTCTTCGTTGCAAAAACCAGTCTTCGAAGTACTTGACGCGATTTTATACTTTACGACTAAAAATATACAGTCAAGAACGCAATGATTCAACTATCACACTCGTCGCGTCGTCGTCGTCGTCCTTCGACGGCGAACGGTTTACAAGACCATTTTATGTTCTGCGACGATAGAACCATTTTACGTCCAAACAGTCTTCGTTGCACAAACTAGTCTTCGAACTACTTGATGCGATTGTTTACTTTACGACTAAGAAAATAAAGTCGAGAACGCAATGACTCAACTATCGCAGTCGTCTCGACGCAAAACAGTTCTCTAATAGCACAATGAAAAGTGAGCTTTTCGTTAACGAAATAAGGTCGATATCTATTACCAGATTAACCAGTTGCGACGACGACTGTTTTCTGCAACCGTTTGCGTCATCGGGAAAACGGTTGCGTTTAGTTTGTCAAAAATTCAACAATGACAGTATTGAGTTGACCTTTGTATTTACTCCGTGGAGTTGACAGACATGACAATTGATGTGACAATATTCCAATATTCCACAAATTACTTTTGGGTAGGTACTGAGGTACTTATTGTTTACTATTTAGGGCAAACGAAATTGTAAGTCTATGGTTTAAGCAAACTTGATATTTTGTATGGCACTCTATATGTATAATTGCTTCATATGAGATAAGTTAGTCGCTATGGAGCTAGTGGTCAAAGGATTGTTTTTGAAAGTTCTATATAATGGTATGCATACAAAGTATTCCCCTTGTCCTTAAAATCATTGTCCCACACAAGGATTTCGTAGGACACTGCACAAACATGCATATAATAAGAAATATTATGTACAATGTACATACCCGGAACAACTATTAGACCATAAAAATATTTAATCCGAGCGGGAATCAAGCCTGCGTCACGTACCACAGAAAGCTAAGTGCTCAGTCATCGCGGCAAGCGTGATAGTGCTGATGACGCTGTTGCATTATATATATATAGATTAGAAATTAAACTACAATGAAGTATTCAGTGCTTAAGTAATGAGTATGCGTGTTATATGCTCGAGGCAACGATGCCGCCGACGAACTAGCCAGAAGAGGGTCAAGTATGGACGTGGTAGGACCCGAGCCTATAGCACCACTCCCCTTCAGTTATCTACGCAGTCTGGTAAGACAACCACCGATAACTAACACAAAAATCTCTGGTCATGTATTGGTGAGTGTAAACAGACGAAGGAAATTCTCCCAGCCATTAACGAACATACAACCAGCCAACTGCTCCGACTGATGAAGCAACAACTTCAAACAGTCACAGCGGCGTTCACCGGTCATAGCTCCTTCAATAAACATCTTTTCGTTATAGGAATTACAGACAGTCCTCTGTGCAGAGCATATATGGAGGAGGAAGAGACGGCAGCACACGTGCTCTTGGACTGCCCTGAAGTCGCCACATACAAGGCCAAGTACTTCAGAAACCCGGGTACCCTCCGGGAAATAGCCGGCAACGTCAAGCATCTGCTGGCTTTTCTCGGAGAACTGGGGTGGATCGAATAAACTTGCATTATTCCCATCCCGGCGCAAAAAAGCGTGGATTTGCGGAAATCAGCCCATTTATACCTATACCTATAAGAGCGTTATATAATCATAGATGTTCGTTTAAGGTTATCAATATAATATTGTAAACTAGATATAGTTTTTGTTTGTGGTTTCACGCGATTCAGATCTGCTCAAATAGACATTTTCTCAATCGAATTAATTAGCATCATCAGGCTTTAGTTAGAATATTTTATAAGTTTATTAGTATTGTTTTATTGACCAGTGATCGAAATTATACAAAAATATCATTACCTATACAGACACGCCATTCCAACTTAATATGTGAACATACATCTTATCAAGTTATATCTTCAACTGATGCTACACGAGTCAAAAGGTTAGGTCAAATCTTCTTTCTTCTAAGAATCATTTTATCGCGGGTATTTACCTAAATTTCCTCGATGCACTCTATATAAATACTCGGTAGCGCACACTTAGAACTTATTTCAAGACAGGAGAGCCAGACGATTCTGTTTAAGTAATGTTTAGACCTACGATTATTTTGGCCGTTGTATCAGTGTTCTTCTTCGCTGAATCAACGTGTCATCCTACATCGATTCCAAATGGAGTTAACGATGGTGACTCATTTCAAGACTCAATAGAACGGACACTAAACTACTATGATCAAAGTGCGGATGTTACTGGATTGACGCCATGCCATGGAGATTTATTTTGCGGACATAACAAGAAAAATAAAGGAGCACCTCAATCTACATTCAATCGTCGCAAAGCAAGAGGTGTCAAACAACCAGGATTTAGCGTAGAATTAGACAGTCAAGAGACTCTGTCACGTTTCGCCAGGAGTGTTGAACAGCTTAATGTCAAGAGCCAGGAGCATTTGGACAGTCAAGAGACTCTGTCACGTTTCGCTAGGAGTGTTGAACAGCTTAGTGCCAAGAGCCAGGAGCATTTGGACAGTCAAGAGACTCTGTCACGTTTCGTCAGGAGTGTTGAAAAACTCGGAGCTAAGAGCCAGGAGCAGTTGGACAGTCAAGAGACTCTGTCACGTTTCGCCAGGAGTGTTGAACAGCTTAGTGCCAAGAGCGTAGAGCCGCTAGACAGTCAAGAGACTCTGTCGCGTTTCGCTAGGAGTATCGAACAGCTTAGTGCCAAAAGCCAGGAGCAGTTGGACAGTCAAGAGACTCTGTCACGTATCGCTAGGAGTGTTGAACAACTTAGTGCCAAAAGCCAGGAGCAGTTGGACAGTCAAGAGACTCTGTCACGTATCGCTAGGAGTGTTGAACAACTTAGTGCCAAGAGCCAGGAGCATTTGGACAGTCAAGAGACTCTGTCACGTTTCGCCAGAAGTATTGAAAAACTCGGAGCTAAAAGCCAGGAGCATTTGGACAGTCAAGAGACTCTGTCACGTTTCGCCAGAAGCGTTGAAAAACTCGGAGCTAAGAGCCAGGAGTATTTGGACAGTCAAGAGACTCTGTCACGTTTCGCTAGGAGTGTTGAACAGCTTAGTGCTAAGAGCGTAGAGCCGTTAGACAGTCAAGAGACTCTGTCGCGTTTCGCTAGGAGTGTTGAACAGCTTAGTGCCAAAAGCCAGGAGCTATTGGACAGTCAAGAGACTCTGTCACGTATCGCTAGGAGTGTTGAACAACTTAGTGCCAAGAGTCAGGAGCATTTGGACAGTCAAGAGACTCTGACACGTTTCGCCAGAAGTGTTGAAAAACTCGGAGCTAAGAGCCAGGAGCATTTGGACAGTCAAGAGACTCTGTCACGTTTCGCTAGGAGTGTTGAACAGCTTAGTGCCAAAAGCCAGGAGCAGTTGGACAGTCAAGAGACTCTGTCGCGTTTCGCTAGGAGTGTTGAACAGCTTAGTGCCAAGAGCCAGGAGCATGTGGACAGTCAAGAGACTCTGTCACGTTTCGCCAGAAGTGTTGAAAAACTCGGAGCTAAGAGCCAGGAGCATCTGGACAGTCAAGAGACTCTGTCGCGTGTCTCCAGGAGTGTTGAGCAGCTTAGCGCCAAGAACGTAGAGCCGCTAGACAGTCAAGAGATTTTGTCACGTCTCACCAGGAGTGCTGAACAAGTTGGCGCTAAGAGCCAGGAACAGTTAGACAGTCAAGAAACACTTTAATGGTATGGTTTTATGGTATGGCGCAAACTAAACTAAATTAAGCTAATAGTGTTGTTTTTAACTAAATTCATATTTTTGGCCTTGTAGTACAAATAGTAAAATGTTCAAATATAAGATTCATTATCTGTGTATCACTCTTTTCCCCGAAAAATATAATTATCCATGAAGGATTATTTATTTATTTTTTCAATATCCTTGGCGTCCTTATTCAGGATTACTTTTAATTACATTGAACTGATACACCAAATAATTTACATGCTGAAATAAAACTAGGTATTGGACTCAGTTCACGAGCGTCTCTGTTTTCGACAAAACGTAGTAGTCGGTACTACAACATGCTGGTTTTGGCTTTTTTTCCACAATTGCTCATTCCAATTTTCAGACGGGAACAATGGTTGATTGAAAATAAACGACATGAGTAAATTATAATCTTGGTGTATGTATGTACATATAAATATACTACGAAAACAGTCCATGACTGCCTCATTGACTCATGACTGTCTAGTGGTCGTAAGCGCGACTGCTGAGCGTGAGCTCCTGGGGGCGATTCCCGGGTCGAGCAAAGTATTATTGGATTTTTCTGAATGGAAATTCTCAGTAGTACCAGTCTCAGGAGTCTGGAACTGTGTCCGGTAGACACAAATAGGCTTGCCCTCCATTACATGGGATTTCATAACAGCATTGGCGATGTGTGGGTGTACAATAGTACACCTCTACCTAACCCTTCGGGCAATACAGGCGTGATGAGATGTTATGTTGTATTTACTGCAAGTGAATTATTTTGCAGTCGATGTGTATGATGTCTGGATGCACGGAGTCTGGAACTGTGCGGTAGATGGCAATAGGCTCGCCCTCTGTTACATGGGACTTAATAACAGCATCGGCGATATTTTGGTGTACTACACTTCTGCCTAACCCTTCGGGCAATACAGGCGCGATGCTATGTTATGTTATGTTATGAAAACAGTTCACTGAAAATATAAAATTATTTTCCTATAATTTTAAAGTCGACTTGTAACAACACTGCAACACTTTTCGATTGTTAAATAAAGCATAAACGTTGACAATCGAAAGTCTGGATACTTTGCGTTCGTGAAGAGGTTCCCGAAGGATGGGCTGTCCTTGAGAGTCATCTTCAGTCACACCAACTCAAGGGGCATCGAAGCCGAAGCGAATCAAAGACCGATTCTTTCTAGTATTTCAATGCAGTGTTTTGTCGCATTTACGTTTTGTTTACAAAAATCGCTCAATTTTCTGTTAGCGAATGAAAAATCACACATATCCTATAGGATCTTAATTAGTGGAAATACATAGTGAAATTACAAATATTATATGAAACATACCTACCTAAAAGCTACCGCAGGCTACCTTGACGACTTGCTTTGACAAGAATGGTGGATAGACCAGGCTATATGTACCATAAAATGTATAGGAGACCGGATTTTGGAAAACTCATGGTAGGTACCTACCAATTTTTTTAAACTTTGCCCCGCTCTAGGTATAATTCCTGTATCTTGGGTGCGTTTACAAACACAAATATTGATATGAACATACACCCAGACCCGAAACAACTATCTGTAGATTATACAAATATTTGTTCTGTACGGGAATAGACCACGCGACTCGTAGCGCAGCAATTGATCGCTCAACCGCTGCGCCTTCCGTGTCGTCAAATGATTTAGAAATGTGGTCATATTTTTAACCTGGATTGAAAATAACTATTCCAATGCAATTATGCTATACTACCACTATAGAAAATAAATTAATTAGAAGCAAACATAATTATATAGGTATAGGAACCTATATAAATCATTTTAAGGAATTACCCCGTTTGACTGATTGCTCATTTCGTAATTATACATATACCTACCTACTTTAATAATTCCTTTTAATATTAAAATTTATCAATCTATGCACATGCGACCTTTGCTCTATATGTATACAGTATTTATAAACAGGAAAATAACCACTTGTAGAAGTATAAAAGAGATATCATTATATAACAGAGAGAACCGAACCCTAAGCACAAGTCTTCAACAACATTCGTTGTATGAAAAGTGTAGGCGCATTTAATAGAAGTTCACTAAATGCGCGCGCACTTCGTTTTCATATATCACATCATGAGATCATTTTTATTGTATTGTATTTCGTTGTTGAAATACGGACCACGTAAATAATTTTTTGGCGGTTTTGACATTTTGATGCCATTTGCTAAAGAATCGGAAGACGCGTTGTTTCCGCTAATCAGAAACAACCAAAGTCCAATAGAAATTCATAAAATGAAATGAATGTCTATGTAAAATTACAGTATTTTCGCTCTCCTGAAAAGTTGCTATTTTTGACATACGTGGTGTTAGAACTTCAACGACGATTTTGAGTACTTAATGAATACTTAAGAAGCGGGGAAAAATGTTAGCATGTGTGTGTGTGTGTAGCGAAATGTGATTGTTTTGAAATGTGTTTGGACGACGGGTACCAAGGGCCTGTTTCAAAGTCGTACTTAAACGTATTTAGTTACGTCCCTATTTCACATGAACTTATTGTACGACTTTTTAACTAAATTTATCCAGATCTCGAAACCTGAACCAGATCTGCTGATCGAACTCAATTTATGCGAGTTACATCCCTATAATTATGTCGAAATCTAAATAAATATATCTACGAACGCATTCTGATATCAGGTAGAAAACCAGTGCTTAGTGCCAGTGCAATTTATCTCAATATTTGGTAACTTGAGATAAATTCGATAAATATACTCTTTGGTACTTGTATTAATTTAATGCCCTAAATATTGTTTCATACGTTTGCGATTTTTACAACGGTCATGTTCCACGAAGGATATCGAGTCGAGATCTTGGTCTGCGCCATCTTGAATAATTCATGAGGGTTAAACGGACAAGACCCTGTCCGCGGGGATGACATAAACTTGCAAGATATTGTTGATAACAATGACTGAGGAAACATTTTGAAGATGACTTTTAATTTGTAGATAGCATTTATTGTAGAAACAGTTAAACTGTCTTCGTTGATCTGTAAAATGCAGAACCCCACTTTTTATATACACACATATATCGACGGTGAAGTGTTCATGTACAAAGGTGAAGTGTTCATGTACAAAAGATGTATAAAGGTAGCAAAATTAAAAGGACTTTAAAAAAAAAATGGTTAATATCATAAAATTTAAGTGGCCATTTATCTTTATGTATCCGCAGATACTATTCATGGAATTGGTCAAGATTTCAATCACGATTTCCTCTAAAACTCGCTTTTGAATTTCGCTACGTGTATACATCTTTTTGATGCTGACTGTACGATAATGCTATACGTTGAAAATTGCCAAAATATTAGTTATTATATATTGACACTGCACCGTCGATATGTATATCAACGTAGTCTGTATTCGTTCTATTTCAAATTTAGTGAAATTTCTCAAAATAGTATTTTGAGAAGTAATTCTCATAGACCTATGACTGCCTCATTGGTCTAGTGGTCGCAAGCGCGATTGCTGAGCGTGAGGTCCTAGGTTCGAAACCGAGTCGGGCAAAATATTATGGAGTCTGGAACTGTGCCCGGTAGATGTGAATAGGCTCGCCCACTATTACATGGGACTCAATAATGGCATCGGCGAAATTTGAGGTAAATTTAATAATTAATTTTTTTTTACACCTCTTCCTAACCCTTCGGAGAATACAGACGTGATGCTGTTATGTTATACTCAGACTTATTTGTGTAGAAGTAACAAAAGCATTAATAAATGCCAATATCTTAATCATCAAGCAAGTACTTACCTACTTAGTTCGACTCGTGCACAGCTCAATGAATTATTTAATTGCCATCATGAACAGCAATTCACACAATAGTCGGCAAGTAATTAAAGTAATTGCATGCCTAACATCTAAGACTTGTGTCGCAACAAGCTCGTCAGTCTAATTACCCACATTATGAACTGTAAAAAATCCCGAGTATCGCAGTGTTACCAGTATAAGAAAAAAACATTTGCAAAACGTTTTACATACAAAATCTATGCCACGGAACGCGTATTAAGAAAATCTCCGAAACATAAAATTTTCCTTTTGAATCATTGAAGGAAACGTGACGGAGCCAGTCGGGGTCTTAATTTGCATTTCGTGCATAAGTACGTGATTTTGGTTCCATTATTATTCATTAAATTTTTTCTCCATAATTACACGTCATTGTGATTTTGAATATGGCTTGGTTAGAAAATTGTATGAAGTTAAAGTAACTTCCGTTGGCAGTGGTTGTAGTATAAATGGGTTCGGTGCTAAAGGGGCGAGAATTTCCTCGTAGTTAGTGGTTTTCGCTACGACAAAATACTTAGCTCCAGCGCTCCGAGTGGAAATTTCTAGCCTTCCCTTCTATTAAGCTTTGGCGCCGTACCGTTTAATATTATGCAACAAAGACTGAATTTTAATCGAGCTAACTTTATTGTGATGCTTCTGTTTTTAATTGTGTTAGATCGGTTAAGTAGGGGATGATATTAGGTAGGTACGACTTTATTCACTAGCCTTTATATATCGAAAAACAGGTACAACTACACTTAGTATTCTCTCCGGGCTAGTAATAACATATTGTGATTAACAAACCCATTTGAGTTTGATCATATGCAGGTATATGTGTAGGTATTATGATCACCAATAAGATTCCCGTATTTTATTCATTCATCTGAGTGATGTCATAATATCTATATTTTGTATTCTTTCTCGGCTCTACTTCAATGGACAGACCCATATGGCTCATCCAAAATCCCAACTTCTTTTCACGTCTAAAGTGAAAAGAAGAATCAAAAAGTAAACTTAAGTCCCATGTCATAGGCGGCGAGCCTATTGCCGTCTACCGGGCACAGTTCCTAACTCTGTGCTATTACTGAGAATTTCAATACAGAAAAACCCAATAACTCGAACTCAAAACCTCACGCTCAGCTGTCGCGCTTGCACAGAAGAATTATCAAATGGGTTCGTTAGTAGTGAGAACCATGAAATATTAATTATTTTCAACTAAACATGGTAAATAGATGAGATGGAATTAGCAGAGTGTAGCAATAGTACCAGCGCAAATATATGTTCTGTATTAATAAGGCAGAGTACATACTGTTCAGATAGTTGTCACTACAATTAGAATAATGGAACTCACGTGTTCTCCGACCACAGACATTAATGTGATTACAACTTTAACTATAATAGCGACATAACATTGCTATAGTGCTTTTACCTTTCATGATACTTAACTTTAATTCTTAAATAAACGAGTTTCATGAAGTTTTATTGTCAATATACGCCGCGACAGAAACTTTAGACATTTTAAATTTTTGTTTTAATTGTTGTTTGGGTTATGGTAGGTATTGGGTCAGTTCGCGAGGGCTCTAACTTAGCAACCCCCGAGAAGACGGCGACACGGTGTGGTCCGTGTCGCCGTGCACACAGCACCCAGCGAGGGTTACTTTTCTACAGTCTCCCCCGGGAAGTGTCGTTTGGCATGACACCGTGGTGGGTTTCGGTGCGGTCTTCTAAGAGTTCCCGACGGCCTCCATATGGTGTCGAGGCGGACCACCGTGGTGAGTTTAGTCGGTAGGAGTCCGACACACAGCTCCGCCCCCCCAGGCGGAGGATAGCCCATGACGGGAAATCACCAGGCCAATCAAAAAAAAAAAAAAAGTTTTGGGTTAATGAACCCAACTTTTTTAATTCTCAGGTCGAGTAAAGTGTTATTGGCTTTTCCTGTTAAAAACTTTACAGTAACACCGGGGTGCAAATTTGGAACTAGGCCCATAGATGGCAATAGGCACGCCCCCTATGACATGGGATTCAACAACGGCATCGGCATAATGCGAGTGTACAACAGAATACCTCTGCCTACCGCTTCAAGGAATATAGGCATGATTGTAATGTTATCGTTTGTATATCGAACCCCTTGGTTTTTTAAAATCAATTAGAGTGGGCAGGCCCAAGAGTAGTCCATCAACGTATGTACACCAAATCACCATGGCGGATAGACGCCCAAGCCTAGCCTACCATGGGATAGTAATTGAATGGCTTTGTAATTTTATATTATTAATAAGAATAACTTAAAACATAGAATTTATGAAGGAAAATTTTAATAAAACCATCTTTGGAGAGCATTAATCAAATGTTGATTTAAATTAAAGGAAGACATTATGTAAAATACAATCGTTAAAGTAATCTCAGTCGTTATTTCGGCCCTTCGTTTCGACCGATACCTAACGGAACATTAAAATTTATAAGTGAACCAGTAAAAGAGTTATTTCTTCTTTTATATCTTTTAGCTCATTCTAGGGCTTTTTGTGGAAAGGTAAAAAAGCAATGCCCTTGTTATGTATGGACATGAACAGGCATAGGAACGTACCATTAGATCATGAAGTCAATGAATGTTTCTGGATTCAAGACATATAAAATGGACTTAATTGGATTAATATTATATGTTACAGGACTGAGTTTTTAGAAGCTGGATTAACTTCAGATAAGTTATTCCTCTGATAAGTCCACACATAAACTGTTCCAATTTCAAATTAACAGCTGGATAACTTTTAACTGGAGATTGAAAAATCGGGCGGCTAAAAACGAATCATTAATACAAATAACTATTTAAATCAATTAGACTTTTCGACATAACACATTTTTACAATATTGGTGGTATGATATTAAACCTTTCAACTTTTACAGTTTCTCAGTCTTGAGTCTTACCATTGAACAGTGTACAAAAACCTATTCCAGTTAATAACTGCTTCGTTGGTCTAGTGGTCGCAAGGGCGTCTGCTAAGCGTGAGGTCCTGAGTTCTATTCTCAGGTCGGGCAGTGTTATTGGGTTTCTGTATAAAAATTCTCAGTAGCAGCATGGAGTCTGGAACTGTGTCTGGTAGATGGCAATAGAGTCGCCACCTATTACATAGGACTCAATAACGGTATCCGCGAAATGTGGGTGTACATAATAATAATAATAATAATCATTTATTCTCAGGCGTCGATGGCCCATAGATATATACCTACTAACATATATAAATAACAAAATTACACCTCTGCCTAACCCTTCAGGGAATACAGGCGTGATGCTAAGTTATGTTATGTTACGTAATTGTTAAATAGGATACATTGTTAGTATTATAACTCAAAGTTAATGTAAAAAAGTAAAGCACCCGGGTTTAATATCCTATCCCCAACACAGTGGGTGTATTAATGTGAATAAACGATACGGCAGGGTATAATCCAAGTTAACACAACTTACTTGGGATTAACAAGAAAACTTGCCCCCACTAACGAGAAAAATCTTACACTTTACGCTTTGTTGCAAGTCACCAATGCACTAGCTAGCCACCTTATTAAATTTCATGTGTTTATAAACAACTGAGATTATGTATTATGTAAAGAAAACATAATATAGCATCACGCCTGTATCCCCGAGGGGTTAGGCAGAGAGAGTTATTGTGCACCCATCCACATTTCGTCGATGTTGCTATTAAGTCCTATGTAATAGGGGGTGAGCTAATTGCCATACCCGGCACAGTTCCAGGCTCTGTGCTACTAAGAATTTCTGTGCAGAAAAACCCAATAACACGGCGCGACCCGCGAATCGAACCAATGACGCCATGGTTGGCGGAGTACACTCACCATCGGGAACTTTATGGACTACCCTCAGGTGTACAGGTTTCCTCACGATGTTTTGCTTCACCGGTTACAATAAATCATCCTATTATTATAATATAGCTTTTGCCCGCGACTTCGTCCGCGTCTCAGTCGTTTTTCGTAAAAAAGTAGCGTATGTCCTTCCTCACGGTTCAATGGTTTTGATGTAACAGACAGATTAGGTTTCGTATATGATTTCTATGTAACTTTAACCATTAAGGCTGCACACGCGACGGAAGCTTAAAAAATGGAGTAACTTCTCCCGTTTTCCCAACATTTCCCTTCACTGCTCTGGTCCTATTGATTGTAGCGTGATGAAAAGTATACTATAACCTGCCCAGGAGTATGAAGAATAATTGTACCAAGTTTCGTTAAAATCCGTCGAGTAGTTTTTGTTTCTATAAGGAACATACAGACAGACAAAAATTTTACTGATTGCATTTTTGGCATCAGTATCGATCACTAATCACCCCCTGATAGTTATTTTGAAAATATATTTCATGTACAGAATTGACCTCTCTACAGATTTATTATAAGTATAGATAATGAATAGTGCGAAAAAGGTATTTTCAAACTATAATAAAAATAAGGTAATAATCCTAGGAAATCTAACATATTGTGAACAGCAAGCGTTTATTTTATCACTTATCGATTGTGGAATTGTGTACTCCCAACATAATATAGGTAAATAGGTACAACATTGTAACCAATATTGTTAGCTTTATCTGCAGTTGACATCCACTAATTAGCGTGTCAATGATTAGAGTGAAATCCAATTAATAACAATACATTTTGCATTATCCAGTACCCAGTGACTTGTTGGGGAATATATTGGGTTTAGATATTATATATAGTAGTGTAGTATTATAGTTTTAATTAGCTCGTGATCGTGATAACGGTTGAACGTTTGAACTTTTCTTCGAGCGGGTCTGAGTTCGAAATTAACATGCACCTCTGGCTTCTGTGCTTTGATGCCTTTTTCCGTGTCGGAGGGTCAAAGATGGAACCCGGTACACACCTCTGACTTGAAATTCATGTGCGGATCTGAATTTGATTATAACTTGTGGTGCAGAGTTACTTTACGGTGTAAAAAACTATTTGCAGCCTACGGATAATTATTTCAGTTTAGATATGCGTGCGTATGAGATCTATGTGTATAAATTCTATGATACAGACGTTAGGGCTGAGCAGCGTTATAATTAAAAAAGTTATTAAAAGTATTAATGTTCTAAAATAGCATCAACACACGGCGCCCGGCAACGAGACGCAATAGATTTGCTATTGTGTTGTGTAACTTGTATAACATGAGGGTTTAATAAAAAAAAATGTGCTTCGGCCCCCGATCGAACTTGGAATAGCATTCGTCCTTCTCTTAAAACTATAAACTTGGCCAGTATTCTTCAGACCAATAAGTTGAAATTCTACACTGTTGGGGATATATTGGAGTGTCGTGTCCCGCGTACCGGAGAGCAGGTGTCGTTTCACAGTGATATAATATTAAAACTGCTCTGCAATGGTACGTGACTGACATTGTCCTGCAGAAAATACCTTCTAGCCTTCCATCCTTCAGTACTACTGCATCTTCTGTTGTTGATTTCAACCAAATCTCTAACCTATTTATAGGTTCACCAAAAGTGTACCTGATTTTTCGTCTTCATCTCAAACTATAATAGTCGTTTCTACGTAAAAAGTTTAAAAGTCAAAAACTAAGTTTGTTTTCTAGTCTTTAAGTTATAAGGCTAACATTCATAGAGACTAACTCAACTATCACATCTACGCATACAATTACTTAAAAGGTTAAGGTATTCAGAAAAATATGCACTTTTAAGTTCTTTCTTTTCTTATCAAAAGCCATTCATTTGTTTACAACTTTTTAGATTTGTTGCTTAGCTCATTATAATATGCGTTGAAACAGATTCTTAAATATTATTTATGTATAAAAGTTAACAGTCCAGGAATTACACTGTGTAACTGTGGTAACAAGTCAACTTTTATGACCCGCACGAAACAGTAAACAACGATACCTACTTTGCTTTCTATTCCACTAACAGTAGCGCAGTATATCTAATGTAATATTATGTGGCGCCGTCGAGGTTTTCCACATCTGCGGGGTATATTCCAGTGGCGTCTGTCCGAGCTGGTGCCAGCATCGATGCAATATTAAAGCGCTTTGCACGACACGACGTGACTACAGCTGCACTCCTGCCATATTATTGCTGCAAAAATATATCTTTATTATCTGGGACTTATGGTCTACAATTCTGGGGAAAATGGAAAATAGATAGATATCGTCTTAATTGAAGATAATTACGTTAAATATTTGACTAGAAAATATGTCATGGATCGAGCACTGTTCTGGGAAAGAAAGCATATTTTCAACGGTTTCCTTATTTCTGGAAAATAGATGAACATAAACAGAGATTTTTTCCTACAAAACTGATGATGAACTAAGCAATTTTTCTGAAAAGAAAGGCGAGCGGATGATCGATAGATCGCTGGGGTTGACCAGATTTGAAGCGGAGGATCAAGTGTCATGGATCTTGAGGTGAGTAGGTCTGCAGAACCATTGAGGCGTACGGCACCACCACATAATATATTACAATCCAACGTATTGAATTAACATACCACAAAATGTTTTTTGGATCCCTCCTGATTTTCGTAATTCTTATTTTTTTTATTTATTCTTTTTTGTTTTAGTAGTTTTCATATTTTGTTATTGTTAATTCTATCGCATAAAAAATTTAACATAATGTAAATAATAAAAATACAAAATCAGATTCCCTTTGTTATTTGCTAGATTGTTTGTTTTTTTTTTTCATCCCTGAGCCAATTATTTTTCTATTTCATTTACGTGAATGTGATGATTTAATAATATTCTTGTGACACGTGAATATAAAGTGCGTAGTACGTGCGTTAATTATAAATAAGTATTTTTACGGTGCCATGAGGTCTTGGCGACAAGTAAAGCTAACCAACCTACCTTATTTCCCATGGATGTCGTAAAACCCCTGACGTAACATACCTGGAGAAAACACAGTATTTACTTGTGTACTGTCAACACCAATTCGCCTCTCAAGCGTAGTAATACTAACAAGAAGGAATAGTCAAAAATTTTGCTTAAAAAAAAGTTTAATTTTTAAATTACAGTTGTTTGCATAAACAAAGCAAGCATAAACACATCTAAACGCTTTGAAACTAAATTAAGATTGAATTTGTTTGGTAGAGTAATTGATCTCATATAACTTACTAGCTTCCGCCCGTGGCTTCACCCGCGTGGTTTACGAACCCGTACATTTTCGCGGGATAAAAAGTAGCCTATGTGTTATTCCAGACTATAATCTATCTCTGTGCAAATTTCATCCAGATCCGTTCAGCTGTTCTGGCGTGAAATAGTAACAAAGATCCATCCATCCATCTATTCTAACAAACTTTCGCATCTATAATATTAGTAGGATAAGATAGGATATAGGTACCTACTAAAGGCTTGTTGAAACAATACTATACCTATATTATAATAATAAAATACCTTTTAATTCAACTTATTTTTTATACATTGAACTGCCTCATTTTTTTTTTTTTTTTCTTTTTAAAAAACATTGCCCCACTCTAGGATTTCTCCTGTATCGTGGGTACAGTTTACAAACATACATGTCACATGCACAAACAACCAGACCCGAAACAACTATCTGTAGATCATACAAATATTTGTTCCGTGCGGGGATCGAACCCGCGACACGTAGCGCAGAAAGCTAATCGCTTAGCCACTGCGCCAACCGTGTCGTCATTGGTCTAGTGATCGCAAATGCGACTGCTAGGCGTAAGGTCCTCGGGTCGATTCCCGGGTCGGGCAAAGTGTTTTTGGTTTTTTTGTTTGAAAATTCTGAGTAGCAGCACGGAATCTCGAACTGTGCCTGGTGGATAGCAATGAGCTCGCCCCCTATTACATAGGACTCAATAACGGCATCGGCGAAACATGGGTGTACAATAGTACACCTCAGCCTAACTCTTCGGGGAAATCCAGCATGATGCTATGTATGTATTTTTTTATATGGATTTATACATACTATGATTTTACAAAGCTATTATATCTCAAATACAAACTAACAGACCAGAAACAACTATCTGTAAATCTTTCAAGCATATATTTGTTCCGTGCGAAAATCGAACTCGCTACTCGTTACGCAGAAAACTAACCTCTGAGTCACTACTTCACCCGTGGCCTCATAATTATAATAATACACTAGATGTTAATTACAGATTGTAATAATACAGCAGATTTTAATGAGAGTACAGATTAATTATGAAAAATAATAAGTTTTTAATTTACATATTAATTTAAAAATTAAAAGCATAGTAAAGGCGCTGACTGTACCAGACTACAACAATAAAACATTCAAAGCTACTTTGATTGTTTTTTAAAGTCTCGAGATTCGAAAGAAAATCACTCAATAATTTACACGGCAACTTTATTTCACGATCTATTTATTTCTTTCTGTCATTGAATTTGCAATAACTATGTTTGTCTAGTCTGGCCCTGTCACATAAATATGTGTGAAAATTTTATATCCACTACAAACAAATTGCTTTTCCAATGAAATGGAGATTTCAAAAGCACTTCAAAGAAAGCAGTGGCAGTGACAAAATGAAATTTATTTTTTTTATTTTTATAAATGGTATGTTCTCCTTATGTGATGAATAACGTTCCTTTATTTCTTTGCATTTAGTGTTTATGAGAAGTGCATTAATGTGGGGTATTTAATTGTTGCCAAGATTTACTTCTAACTCATTTTAATGAGGTGCATTTTAATGAGGTGCACCATTAAATTTACTATTATTTTTATCTGCAATAAAAATAATAGTAAATTTAATGGCAAAAATATGAACAACCATATATCATAACGACAATACTGTGATTAGTGATAACAGTATATAAATTATAGAAGTACATACATAATAAGTTCATAGTATGCCGTTGTTTGAGATTGATCCTCACGGATCTCCGTTCTAGTATTTATATTGTTTAAATAAAGAAGAACTATCGCAAAGGGGACGATAAAATAAAAGAGCTTGAATTTGATTGATACGCACAGAGATACGATAGCTCAGTTAAAAGTTTGAAGAGCTGTCGCTGGAACTAGGAACCCGTAATTTGATAGTTTCCCTAAAACACTTGGGGTTTTTCGCGAATACTCGGGTAATGTTGTAAATTCACATTACGGTAGATACGCCAGAGGTTGTTGACCTAATCTCGTCCGTGTCAATCGTTTTTCAAATTTTCTTTATAGTATTACTACAAATTGATTGATGAATCAATCAGTTTATAAAAATAATGGTACTTAATGTATAACTGAGAGAAGAACAAAAGGTAAACACACTGAGTTATTACTTTAAAATTGTAATAGCACTCTCTTCAATAGAAAATAAGAGCTGGTAAAGAATTCGTTACATTAATACGCTAAGATTAGGTTAAAACCTCAATGTTAGCCTTCAACTCAAAGCTTTGATAAATCTAATTATCATAAACGATTTAAACTCAATCGAAAGAGCAGAAAAATATGTCTTTAGTTTCATAACCAATTAAATTGAAAACTCTATTTGAATTTAGAATTCGGCGCGATAATCTTGGCTTCTAAAAACAAAATGTAAGAACGAAACGCGAAGTTTTTTCAATTTCTCATATCAGATTTTCTTGTCAGGGCGCAATACACGTGAAGTTTCGGTCACAAGAGACGAAATTAAAGTCATATTTCAAGCTTGAAGATGGCAGACGCTCGCAATGAGGTCTTGTACTGCACCATTTACGTAAAAACGACAAGCTGACATCAACTGAGTCAGTGAGTCTCTTAACAAACGGCATAAACCTTAGTCCATAGGTAATTCCAATTAAGATAATAAATAAAAAAAACATATTTTTCTTCAGTTGTTGGACGGGTTAGAAGAAACCCGATGGATTATACATATATACAAAATTATAAAAGTTTTCTTCCTACTTAAATTAAATCAATGAAAATTGATTCTGATGATCTTGTAAGCCATAGACATTATAGTTAATTTATTTTATTTACTTTAATTATGATATGATAATTTACGTTAACAACCAATTCCGTTCTAATGTCTGTGTTGTGCAAAATCAAACGTTGATTTCCTCCGATTTACTTTTCTAACAATTAATGTCAGTAGTTAAATCTGCTGTTAAACCAACTAACGTTCACATTCGTTTACAGCATGAGTTCAAAATTGCAAGTCAAATTGCTTGAAGTGCAGTAATGGCCTTAAATATTTCTAACCTGGCGTGTTACACCTGACCTAAATCAAACTTCGGATCGCTTAGGTAATGTAGGCGGATACCGGGTCGATCTAAAGTTCACGAATAACGCTCAAGAGTTCCAAAGTAGAGACGAGTATAACTTGTATGAGATACTGCAGGTCATAAACGAGATATTGCAATGTAACTAGAAGGTCGTTAAACAACTGTTTGCGAAATGTGGCTTGAGTGTGATTTCAGTCAACATACAGGCGTATGTTGAATACTTATTTCACTAGGATACACCAATCAAAACACTGTCTTATTGGTCCTTCGAGCCGGATATATAACAAAAATCTTAGTGCATCACATGAGTCTACAACTCAACATACCGGATTTTAATATAGATTAATTAAACACCTCACATTTCACTTACTTTACTTAACACGTAATAATGTCTAAATGAATATATCACTCTATTTGTCCATGTTCATTGTGACAGGAGACGCTATTGCATTCCCAGGTATCCCACAATTTCCAACATCTTTTAAAAGCTTGTGATAAATGGTTCACATATGTTTTATCTAACATTTAGGTATCGATAGATCGATTGCACACCGGGACATTTTTTCTTTCTTTTCCAACGTATGCTTGAAAATAAACACCGTTTCATTCAATAGTAGACGAGCCTTAAGTAAAAAGTAAATGTTAGCATAGACGCGGCGTGCGTGCATTGTGCAGCCGACAGTTTCGTCATTTATGCGGCTTTTAACTATTAAAGAAAATTACTTCTTAGCATACAGAAACGACGTTTAAAATTCACGCCTGTTTATGTTATTTTAAAAGCTTTGAATTATGCCTTTAAATAAACCAGATAGTTAGGTTACTTCAAAGAAACTGAGATCTTTAAACTTGATTATTACCCAAAAACTTTAATTAAAGGAAAAGCTGTTTGGTTTCTGAAAGGTCTTACAGATAACTTTTTATAATGCAGATAATAATAGAGGTTGAAGATACTGAATGAAATACAGATATGAAAATATTTTCTGCTCAATAGCGTTTCATTTATTTTAAATCCTTGAAGTCGATTGCGCGCTATCGTTCCGCGGCTCTATGGCCTTTACGATCAAGTACGTTGTACACGTGCCTACAATTCTCGATATGTATCGGGTTGTTGTATTTTTAATGCCAATTACATGCGCTCGCCAGTGTGCACGGAGGCGCAATGCGAACTTATTAAAGTTAAATTCACCGCCTTGCCAGCACTTACATCAACCTTTATAGCTCGAGCAAATTGGCCATAGGCACCTTTTACATACCACCCCTTGAAAATAACGCACGATAAAAATATAAAACAAGGGCAATATTAGGAAAATCATCATTGAACAAAATATGAGAGCAGCTTTGTCGTTTTTTTTTTTGATGCGACCTTTATTCGTGGCCTTTTATTTAAATTATTCAAAGGAATAGAAAACATGTTTTCTTCGGGCGCTACTCCTTTCGAGGTAATCAGAGGGGGTGGAGTGTTATTTTACTCTTTTTGTACGTTGCTTTGTAGTCAGGCGCGGTCTAAAAAATGGTCAGCTTCAAAGCATTGTTGTGTAGCAACGTAATTAAATCCGGTGTAATGAAAATGCCCTTTCTGCATAAAATAGAGTGTTTGGTTAGGTAGGCGAACGGACAGGCGAGCTGTGAGCAGTTTTAATGAATTCAACACTCTGAGTGCCAAATAATATTCGTATGCATTTTAAAAAGGTTGACGACATGAAATAAAATTCTAACGCTGGCCAGCTATGTTATAGACGACCATTTTATGTTTTTTACGAGTCTTACTACAAAATGCAATTTTGTGGCCAGAATTTAAAATACATTCTGTTTTTTATTCGACACTTTTTCAAACGGTGCATTGATACCGAATACTAATTCGGCTTTATTCTTCGTGTTAGGTAGAGGTGTAGTGTTGTACAAAAACACAGAAATACTTTGCCCTCCCTGACAACTGAACCTAAGATCACAGTATCCATATCATGCGTGCATCTACAAAACTTATTAAGTATTTTGATGCATACCTGAATTCTGATAATTTAAAAACTACGTCCCTCAGGACTCATTACCACACCAAAAGTCCAAAAAATACGTAAAAAGTAAACAAATTAATTGAACAGCGTAGCAAGGCGATAAACCTCATTATTTAAACTAATTTATTTTATCGCTTCTACAATAGTAAAATGGAATCGTAATGGGCGCCTCGACATTAAATTTAAGTTTGTCATGGCCATGCAATTTGAATAAAATAAAATGAAAAAAGCTTTTTCAAGAAATATCTATGCACGGGACCTTTCTCCTTGAAGTTAGATATAACGTGGACAGTCATCACTTCTATGGTAGCTTTAGACTACATACCAAAGATAGTCCATTGTGTCCACCAACATGCACCACGCCCGCGTGGTGGACTATAGCTTTAATCCTTCTCATTAATAGAAGGCGGCCAGATAGAGCGACGTTCGAAAGGCGGCTGGCAGAACGTGGATGCGGAGAGCCGGACACCGAGCTCAGTGGCTATTACTGGGAGAGGCTTATGTCCAGCAGTAGCGAACGAGTGCTGATGATGATGAGCTGATGCGTAGAAGGGGTCGTATTAATATTACGGTTTTATATCCAATGGTTATCACAATCAATAGCTTGATATTCAATTTAAGTAAGTTAAGTACTTCCAAGCAAAGTATTAGCGATTCATGGCTCATTAAAGGCACGCCTTTTGGTCCTTCGGACCTTTTAGTCTAATAATATGGATGGACCATTCACTGCTAAGATAGTCCCATATCCTTTGTCTGCTGCGAGTGAAAATATATACATGTGAGTGAATAATTTTTTATTTTATTTTATCCTGGGAAAAGTTTGTGGTACTTTGTTTCTAGGATCTGTATGGTCAAAGTTTTGCTTATAGTATAATGCAACATAGTGTACAGATATAAAGCGCAACCAAAACTTATGAATTTTTGTTCTTCTTGTTAACAATGCGATTGTGTTTCATAGTAGCTTCTAGTACGATGATAATGTTAGACACCTAATTAAGGACAGCTGCCCAGCTCCTTATAACATAACCTTTCATAACCTCTGACTACACATAAAAACATCAGGGTCTTTCATTTCCATGACGTCACGTGATGGGATACTTTGTACGAACACGAAAAGCTAAAAGAATAAACAAAGCTTATATTTATAAGAAAGGATATTTCAAACTAAGCACTCTCATAAAAGAAACAAACGATTTCACGGCATTCTGAACTTAATCATAGGTGCAATTTAGCACTTTGCAGTGTTACCATATTTGTAGCTACAGTCGTAGGGTGTATTAAAATAATGACACCAGTAGTTAGACGAATGCAATATTACAAAGAGGAATAATATTAGAACTGGAATGGAATAGTTTGTGTTGTAAATTCAGCACTTCAACATAGTGATGTAGCGAATGGTATAATTTTTGTGTCGCGGATACGTATACAAATAATCTCTATCATAACTAGCGGACATAATACGTTTGAGATCCGCAATTCTGCTTTCTTTGGTAAATCTAGCCACGTCTAAGACACGCTTGTTTGTTTACCAATCAAATTGAAAATCGAAAATCGAGCATCTACCGTACACTATTGGTAACTACAAAAACGACGTCAAATAATCAGAGTTATTATTGTATTCTATAGCTGTAAGTAGTAAACGAGCATGCTTACAGATGACGACCATTGTTTTTGGCTACGTTGCTCAAGTTCCGTTCATTTACGTTTTTCGTTTCATAATTTCGTTTCAAACTTCACTAGCTCTAGACCAAAAGGTCTGGAAATTAGGGGCCAGCCTTTGCTTAGCAGTAGGATGATGCAGGCTAACAGGAATAGTAACAGTAACGTTCCAAACTACCTGGTTTCTAAATAGTCGTAATAATACAAAAATACATTTTTATTTTCTACGAATACACGTGTTATTCCGGTAATTTAGGACTTGAACGGTGCCACTAATTTATGAGCACTTCACGCGACGAGATCCGAGTCCGAAATAAGATGTCTAGTTAGGTACAATTTCATATTTAGAATAATTATTTGGAATACTAACAGATTTAGATTTGATTTGTATATTCAAAGTTAAAGTCAAATATAGTTATTTCAACTGGGCCTTTACAGGCGCTTTTAAAACGTTATAATTCTAGTTGCGCGGTTCCAAAAGTTGGTTGGTCCTATGGAGAAGAGACCAGAATATTTTATTATCCGCGGCAACACTCGCGGCATCACATCACTATCATTGCAGCCAACGAAATCACCACGGGCTGGGTGGAAGTTTAAATTGTAAAGGTTTAGTTAGCGGGAACTTACGCCGGTTCTGCGTAACTGCAAAGTTAACCGTATGAGGATATATTGTTCATGTAAGAGCTTCCTTGTAACTTCGCATCAATGGTTTATTATTCTCTATGGAATAGTAACTTTAGGATGAGTCTGCTAGCAACCATTATCGGCGAAATCAACTGTAATAATATTAATGTTTGTATATAATTGTAGCGTAGTCGATTTTAAAATTATAAAAACAAAACAGTATTTAAATGTTTTTTTGTGTATTGCCGTGCTATAAATATGCTTATAAATAGGAACATTAGTGCCAAACAAGCAATTGCGAGCAATTTTTAATGTTACATTGTAGCCCTATGGAGTTTATCGAGGATTGTTTTACATTCGCAAAACCGATAACCGAGTGTTAATGACTGTGTTAATTTCATAACCAATTAAAATGTTTATTTGGTCCCAGTTTACGATACAATTTACTTAATTTTACCACTATGGTAGGGTCGGTTTCCAGTCTAACCAGATGCGGTTACTAACAGTATTTCATACAGAGCAACTGTCATCTGACCTCCAACATCTAATTATTGGGTGACACTGATACTCTAAGTTTAAACCAGTTTTTAGACAGCTCATTCCTGTAACTACTGTCATAGGTATTCGTATGACACCTGTGACTTAGTAGTCAAGGAGCTATCTGATGAATTGAGGGGTCTCGATGCTTAAAGAACGGTCCACAGAAAGCGCTGCCTAACCTCGCAAATCGATTTGTGCGATTACTCTGTTCCTCGACCGTTATTACTGTACAAGTCGTTACAAAAACGGATTTTTTGTATGCTTCATTGTATTGATAACACGATCCACGGGAATTGTTGCCCGTAATGCTACATTGTTCAGTTTTAGCGGGCTAAATACAGACGAACGTGCGCAGAATGTACAAGTTTATCTACACCCACCAGTGTCCGTTTTATCTCTATTTAGATATGTGGTTCGAAGCTATAATACGTAATTAGGGGTTGCTATCCATCCCCTCTCTGTTCGTGGGTATGGTAAGTCGTATAACAAGTTTATAAACGGTGTCTTTACTGTATATCACTGCCTGTAACTCATCAACTCATCAACATGCAACTTCAACGAGCGAACTCAGTGTAGACAGTAACTTTACATATATATGGCGGACAGTCTGGGTTGGCACAGTCACTAGACTGTCCTCCTGATGCTGGTGGCGTTGGGTCACTGCGTGCCCAACTATTGTAGTTGAGCCTAGCTATACCAAATCATAAACTATATTAATACATAATGGCGTGCATTACTCTCGCTTCATTTTCGCGATTAACACTTCACTTCGACTTTCGCCAAATAATAAGTGCTCTCGTTTGTCTCTTTTAAAATACTCGGAAGATGCAGCCAGGGTTCGAAAATCATCATCATCTGCCAAGCTTTTTCCCAAGTACATTAAGGTCAGCTTTCACTCTTACCGGATACTGTTGATACTCAGTATTTTATACGGAGCGATTGCCTTTTGACCCCTGGCAGACCGGTTGTCTGATTTCTTGCGCTGCTGACACCCGTAACAACTATCATAGGTATTCGTATGATACCCGGGACCAACCTTTAACATATAGGGGTCTCGATGTGTAAAGATCGGTCACCCATCCAAGGACTGACTGGAGCAAGCACTGCTTAATCTCGCTCCTCGACCGAGATTTTAAAAGTATGTAGATATTATTATCAACATTAGGAACGGGAGTTGCTATGGGTCAAAGTCTCCTGTTTTAATTATTTGCCCTCGGTCGTGATCTACCAATTACCATATTCAACAGGATCATTAATATTACATGAATAAGATTTTTATACGTAAGAAAAATCTGAGCCTCATTACATAATCATTATCTTACAAATATAACTAAGTAACATCAAGTAAATGTGTATCTAAGCCTACGAATTTCGTCTGGCCACTAATTAAGTTGAGTTATCAGGGCCTATCTCAAAGTCAAAGATATTTATTTTAACAAGGCTTCTAAACTAAGGTTCTATAAAAACCCGACGCTACTTGGCTATCGTATGCTCTCGCGTTATCGGATTAATTATCGTGACAGTGGTTCATCCTAGCACACTTTTAATAGATATAAAAATAAATTCAACCCATTACCGTCCCATTGTTGGGCAAGGGTCTCTTCTCAGAGTGAGAAGGATTAGGCCTTAGTCCACCACGCTAGCCCGGTGCGGGTTGGCAGACTACATACACCATCGAGACTTTTATGGAGCCCTCTCAGGTGTGCAGGTTTCCTCACGATTTTATCCGTCACCGTTACCATAAGTGATAATAATAATATTCAGATCCACACATGATTCCGAAAAGTTAGAGGTGCTGGCTGGGTTTGAATTCAGACCCTCCTGCATGGAAGGCAAGCGTTCAACGGCTAGGTTATCTACTGCTAGTTTAATAGTTATAGCTCTCATATGTATAAGTTATAATTATGAAAACAATATTAGAAATGCTAATCCTAATGAGTAGTTATTTAGGTTTCCGTAAAGGGAATGTTGCTGGATACATTTTTTGTGAACATAAAGAGAAACTTGTTGAAAAATTAATGTGTCATGTACTTTGACATCGTGAATCAACACAGCTATACTTATTATTGAGAATAAGTCAGTTTTGACTGCCTCATTGGTCTAGTGGCTGCAAGCATGACTACTAAGCGTGAGGTCTAGGGTTCGATTCCCGGGTCGAGCAAAGTGTTATTGGGTTTTTCTATATGAAAGTCTCAGTAGCAGCACGGAGTCTGGAACCATGCCCGGTAGATAGCAATAGCCTCGCCCCCTATTACATGTGACTCAATAACAGCATAGGCGAAATGTGGGTGTACAAATAGTACACCACTGCCTAATCCTATGTCAATTAAGGAGTATTTTTTGAAAGATAATAACAATCAAGTTTGCTTTTATTATAAGCCGTCCTTAATACCCGTATACGTTCTTAAAATATAAAGTTTATACGCTGTATTGCTCATACATTAATGTATCGTAAATGGACCGTTACAGACTGCAAATCGAATGAAGATAAATGTTCTGTATCGAGACACACTCGCCGTGTGATCTCGACAACGAAACCAACCTATTACGAACCGTAAGTGCTATTACAACCTGCAACAGAAGAAAACGCTAGTACTGAGAGTATTTAGTTCTTTCATTATTGATTAGTGAATCACTGATGATTTCAATATCTTTTAATAAGGTATTTTTTTCATGACATATCGAGGGTTTAGTACTCAAACCCAATAATTATATAATTGTTACTTTGTTCCTATGTCTGATTTATTTATTTTGTAATTTTGATCTGTAAGTAATTAAGTAATAAAGTAAAAGTTTTTGGAAACAATAACTATGTTAATGAGAATAAGAATACGTAATTATTTCTAATATTCCGCCAAGTTTGAAACTTTTAACCTATGTTTTTACAAATTTATTATTTTTGGCTAAACGTGGTCACTTTCTAGGGTTATTACTTCTATTAATTTTATTTCTATAAAGAAATCCGCTTATTGGATTAGACCACTGGAAAGAGCGTCAAAAATGCATTAAAATGGACTAAAAAAACGATTTTTGTATTCACTTATTGGGTTTTAAAACTATACCCTCGATTATGGTTTTTTCCAACTCTCGGTCGATTGGACCAAAAATCTTATTTCTATTCAATAAGACTAAAGCAATTTTCTTAAATATCATAGTTAAGTAAAATTCTTAACTTTTGGTTATTGTATTTTTAAATATTAGAAAATGTTTGAATTCAATATTCTAACTGGGTTGTATTAGGTTATTCATAATTTTGATAATAATGGGCTCCAAACCTTTGATCGGTTTTCGTAGAGACAAAGTATTGCTATAATGTTCTTAACTTTCTATTTTTATTAATAATTTTATTGGCAATTATACATTCCCACTAGGATTATACATTATCATGATTTATTAGACATTTCATTTGACTGACATTAATTTAAATCGTATTTTTTATTTCTTTTTAATTTGTCGATGTCGATGAGAGTCGTGTGTTTCTGTACTATATTATTAGTTAAGTGCCTACCTACAAATAATATTTGCAAACCAGATATTTGGTAGAGTATAACGGAATTATATTATCATCTTATTGCAATCATATTCTTGCAAATAATTATAAAACACATTCCAAGCATTCAGGTACTCACACAATGTCACATGACCTGAATATCAAAACAAAACAACTAGGAAACAATATCGGGCAATTATATTTCATTAGGTATCAATCAAGCGATACGTGGACTGATTGAGAGTTGGCAACTTCGCACAAGTTCGGCAACTTTCGGCAACTTGGATCTGACGTGGATGTGACACCTGGGGACTTTGCTCTTACACAATACATGCGACTTCGCTAAATTGTTGGCTCTCCAAACCATACATGGACATAACTAAATACTTGAGTTTCCAATTATAAATGGTCGTAATTAATAAGAGCATGCGCACATCGTAGTCAACACAAGTTAGACTGGAGTAGTTACCAAAGCAATCAGCCTTCCCTACCAATTTCAATGGTACGGTTGGCACAGCGGCTAAGTGATTGGCTTTCACCGGTATAGGTCTTAGGTTCCATTGCCGCATGACATAGATAGTTCGCTCCTTAATACATGGGACTCCGGCATCGGTAAAATGTTGGTGCACAATAGTATACCTCTGCCTAACCCTTCGGGGCATACAGCCGTTATCTTATATTACAAGTGTATTCTCCATCTTTCTTAGAGCGGTGGTCTAACAAACTAAATACTAAACGATGGTCTGCGCTAGCTCTAAATACTTCTTTCCCGTTTTCTGCACAGGAAAATGCGGAAGCAGTTTTTTATAGAACAACGCTCAACTTGGTAAAGTTTTTTTTAAGTTTATCAGTTTCAGAGTACCCCTAGAATTTATTCCAAGTTATAAGTCAACTGAAACAAATGAGACTCTTCGGTATATTTATTTCTGTACCCTGTTTTAAAATTATTAATACTTTCCAGGACAGACCGCCTCTCGACGTTATCTCCGTATATCGTTACGTGACAGTACGGCTAAGGGCGGTAGCTAAGTAGCCGCACTGTCTCATTACATTGCTCATTGTTAGTCATGGTATGACGTTCCGCCCATAGGCATCAACGTCTGTGGCCGTATTTGTCGTATCAAAAAATTAAAAATATATGTATTTTGATAGTACTGTAGACGGTATGATAAAATGTTTGGGATTTTTAAGTGTTATATCATGACATTTGCAAATAGTCAAGTGTCCCGGAACGTGTTAACAATATGTATAATGCATTGTAGGTACAGCAGTTTTGAATATTTTGTGTATATTTTATAATATTTAATTGGAGTGGTTAAGGTCAAGGCCAATAGATATAAATTGTTACTTAAGGAACTGATAGTCTTTGAAAACGGTATCAACGTCACCTCCAAGTGTTCCGTTATTTAATATTTTTAGATATTAGGCTTGCCTACTGAGATGTATACCACACGGTTTCATTTGAATATAATATTATAGGTACCTACTATTTGCCTAGAATAGTAAAACAACAAAACAGCATCACGCCTGTATTCCGCGAAGGGTTAGGCAGAGGTGTACTGTAGAGGTTTTACATAGCAGGATACAGTCTTTGGTACAAAGACTGGCCACCGATGAGAAAGAATAAAGTATTTGAAATAAGATGTCAATATGTATCACGGTAAAAAATATTGAATGTGAGATTTAATTCAATTGTATCTTTTAACTCGTAGCAGATATTACAGATTCAAATATTCTAACAGCAGTTTGATTCCGCCTCCCCCACAGTACTATACACCCACATTTCACCGATGCCATTTTATGTCTCATGTGATACTCCACAGTTCCAAACTCCGTGCTTCTACTGAGAATTTCCATCCAGCAAAACAACAGCAAAACACTTTGCCCGACCTGGGAATCGAATCCAAAACCTCACGGTTGCGCAGTGCAGTTCAGTTCATTCAGTAGAATAGTAATAATTTCATAATTAGCTACAACGAGGACCATCCGGCAATTAGACCTGTAAATTACCGTCTCACTCAACAGATGCAAAAACGAGAAATGACTAGAATATAGTATTGAATAATAATAATTACACACGTAGGTACCTTTAATTATGTCTATTACAGAATATAGGGCTCGTAATGAGACAATAAGAACTCACATTTTAATCAATTGCTCCCATAATTTCTCCCGTATCGTAGGAACAATTTTTAGATATCAATTTCACACACTCATACCCTGATACCCAGAACAACTTAGTACCTGGAGGCCATACAATTTTATTTATTTGCTGGGATCAAACCTGCGTCGCGTGATGCAGAAAGCTAATCAATTAGCCACTGCGCAAATCGTGTTGTCAATGAACACGTTAAACTTTATGTAACAAAGTGCAAGGAAATAGCCTCCACGAATGAGGAATCATGAGATCTTCTGGCGCACCCTAGACCATCAACCTCGATAGGACCATTGCTGACTGGCTAGTCTTTTCACTACGGCGTGAGCGACCTACATGTGATAGCTCGTGTCCATTCGATACTTAGATGTAGAAGATGTAACATAATATTTCTCCTAGTACGTAACTTCAAGCATTCTAATGTTATTCTTCATACCAATATAGTCAGGACGCCGCTTAACCGACAAGAGAAAAAAAGCAGAAAAATTACTGCACTTAATAAACTAAGGAATAAAATTATTTAAATTCAGCAAACGAGTCTCGGTTGATATTTCTGGACGATATTTTTTACTATTTTACACTCGGAGTTGAGTTTTATGTTTTAAACTTTTTCTAAAGGTGCTTTCAGATAGCGCGTCCGAGATGTCTGCTAACTTTTTTACGGTGTGTCCCGCCTCTGACTCCAGACTGAAAGAAAAATTAAATGCTTTGTTATAGATATAGCTTTCTATATTTTTTTATTGCTATAAATAAAGCCAAAAGCCAAATAACTGGCCTGTATCTATGTATATACGAGTAGTTTTTATGCATGTGTGATATAGTGTAACAGGTACTAGTCCTCTGAATTAGCTAATTATCTACTATTTGCGAGCGCTTTTTATGATGTCGGTAACCACTTTAAAACAGTTGTAAACTTCAAATTAACCCGTTAAGCATGAAGACCTATATGTTATAGATATATTATGAAGAAGATAATTTATTAAAACAAAAGAATATATAAAAAAGTCTCTATATTTAACCTGTTTAGTCGTCTTCATTGCTGCTCTGATAAAACAAAGCTAATTAAATACAGGCGTCACACGATCCATTAATCTTTCAAAGATTGGCATAATTGTCTAGGTACAGGTACATTTTGAGCCTAAGTCTGCCGCTTTGATTAATTAACAGGTACAACAAAATAAGATGGAGTGTTTTATTACGTTGGTGTTTATTAAATCCTACTTAGGTAAATGTAATTACGGCAAGTTTCTTGGAAACAAAATCTGTTGAATGTTTTGTACAAAAAAAAAATGGTATCTAACACTTTGCTGTAAACTTTGGATGGGAGTTTGAATATCAAATACCAATGTACTGATCATAAAGGATTTCTTGTGTTAAGCAATTGATTCGTGTGTGATAAGTCCTCAATTGAATCCCTATATGCCTACTTTCGGACAAGCTACATATACCCCTAAAATGCTATTTCTGGAAAAAGCGCAGTGCGCCGTAGACAATTTAAAGTCTCATGTGATAGCCGTGAGCCAGGGTTCATTTCCAATTCTAGGGTATTATAAAAAGCGAAAGTAAAATGTTACGAAAATGTCCAAATAATTTTATATTTTAGTCTAAAAACAAAATCAAAGCAAGACATCCACCAACTAATTAAAAAATAGAACGTAAAGCTACATTGAAAGTACCATAGAGTCAATAAAAGGTCTATAGTAAGGAAGCGTACCACATATTATGTCCGCCCGAAATCCCTATTAGAAACCTATGAGACATATTTGTTCGTACAAACGTTTACGGACGTCAATAAAATTTCACTTTCTTTGATCCTGCCCTACCCTCATCCATTTAAATCTGGGCTATCGTTTCCCTATCTTGGTAAGGAGGCTCCTTCTTTGTCGATCGAGCACCAATTGAAAGATTACATGTTGGTAAATAATACCCTTGAGTACTTTTAGATTTCCAATATTGTATACAGATAAAAATATTGAGAGATTCATATCATACGGCGTAATAATATAGTGCTCATTCAGTGGTGTATAATTGGTGTTTTCATCAAATACTGAATCAGTGTTAGTGTGTATGTGTGTTATTATTCTTAGAACTATTATTATTATCAGAACTAGAAATGATATCTGTTTGTTTCCCATACAAAGTAAATAAATAAATGTGCCAGTTACCTAAATAGGTTAAACAAAAAAATTATAAGTAAAAGCTATCAGACGGTGCTTATAAATTATGTTAACGGTCTACACAAGACGAATAGTCTCCACAGGAGTGACTACGAGTGTTGTTATCCATACCTGCTACATACTGCTTAGTACTGCACGGTACTCGTATCTACTGCTACGCACGTAGCACACGCGGCTGTTGTTGTGCGAACATTGTCGCCTCACATCTTAGTGACACGCATTTATGCTCGTAAATGCGCGACTGAACTCTATACATGTGGAAACGGCGATTTGAAGCACGCGACAGGAGACGCTAGGTGAAAGAAAGTACGCTTGACGAGATACCCTACTTACACCGATGCGTAACGTCATCAACAATCCTACCGAAACACGCAACATGCTATAAATATGGCCACGAAACTTTACTGCAAACAACAAACTAAATATTATTATAATTTTCGAGAATTCTTGCTTTAGGATATTTTTATTAAATTTTGCCACTGAATAATATATCTATATAAAGTTAATAATAAATTCATAACAAATGTTGACGTTACCTGCTATACATAGATATTGGAAACATCTCCTTACTTATTATTCATGTGGCTCATTTTATATAATCTTAAAGATTTTCTCTTATCGAATAAAGTCTCAAAGATTCCTACGAACTCCTTTGTGTATTCGATAACAGGCTTGCTCTGCAAGCTCTTTCCATATTATCTCGAAAGTCTTTATGTCTAAAGAGAAATCTATTTGAAGATGACGTATCATACTTAATAAGGTAATTAAGTTGTGTCCATCTAGGGTAGGTATGGTATAATCTTGGCAGAATTCCTAGCGCTTCAGTGGGCAATTAATGAACAAAGTTAGCGGTGCTCGAATGCGGTATTGTGATTTATGCAAAGAGTTTAGCCAGCGCGCCACCACACACCGTACATTGGCTTTCTCACTACATTTACAGCTAAACTAGTTCGACTATCTTGTCGAATTGGTTAGCTAATGTTATATGAACTAAACGGCGTATTAACACATCCAAGAATTAATCGGATTTGAAAAAAAAAAAAAATATAGTTTACCATAGTAATATTCGTCGTCAATATCCGTTGAAAGGAATATTTGAAATTTCTCATCATCCAGCCTTTTTCCCTGACTACGTCGGGATTGGCTTCCAGTCTAACCAGATGCGGCTGAATATCAATATTTTACACGGAGCGACTGCCATTTGAACTCCGCCACTCACAATTATTGGGCGACACTGATACTCTTTAGGCTGCTGACGCCCGTAACGGCTGTCATAGGTTACTTTTTAAGTATTGATTGTGCGTGATTCTAAGGGAACAACTTAACGTGCCCACCCATCTAAAGACTGACCGCAGCAAGCGCTACTAAACCTCGCAGATCGAGTGTTTTGTAGAGCAACTGAATAGCAACGAGCTCCTTAAAAGGTTATTTAAAATTATGCAGACAAAATATTTCATTTTTTTCAATATTGTCAGTATTCTATCACAATTATATTACTAACCTGCTATCTTTTCAATATATTCTTATTTACAGAATAATTTGAGCAATAGCTAGAGTATTTTTGTCTAGTCTTTCTAGAATATGATATCTACGTTTCGTTTGCGTAACACAGTTGATATTATCATAACATTATGTATATCTGTACCCCAGTGTCTGTTTGTTTATTCAGTTTATAAGGTAAGTATTATGAAATTTCCATTTTATTCAAAGGTATATTAAATAACTACAGTAAATTATTATGTGTTAAATGTATCTTTCCTTTTGCTAACTGATAAATATTTAGGCCAAGTAAATAAGTACTTTGTTCTTTGCTTCTATATTTTTTTAATTATAAAAGCACTTAAGACGAAGACGCTGAACGCAAATCGTCTACAAAATATTATTGAAGCCTAGAATTCTTTATAAGTAGGTCAAGCTTTAAGATTCGGCCAGCGGAGTTTACAAGCCTTTGAAGTTTTTGAATCTTTAATATTTCATATACAACAGCACACGTTGACCACATTTTAAGAAGCCAATCACTATACGTAGACATACACTAACTGATCTAAAAATTTACTTTTAAAGTCGAAAATGTAATCTCTAAAAGCTATCAAAATACTTTTTAAGAAATCTGTTTCTATAAAATTTGAGTCAATTAATGAACCTGGCATATCGTGGCATATAGCAGCAACATTGAAAAAAAAAATAACGTGTATAAATAATCACATAATTAAGCTTAATTAATTTCGTGAGTACACAACTCAAGCCTCAACTTTACTACTATAACAATAAAAATGCCTTTTTCACTTGATTAACCTCTTTGTCGACATTTGCACGACACGTTTCGTAACATTGCGTTATAAAATTAATTAAAAAAACACGCTTGACACCGTTGATTAAATACTATGCTTCAAACTGCAAGTCAGCTCTACTTACCTTAATTAATTTTCGGTACAACACCGAAAATTTAATATTAATTCAGATAATTCTGGTTAGACTTATCGTAAATTCGTGGAAACTTTATTGTTAATAGTCATTCAATATCCAATTAACTATTGTGGTTTTGTATAACTTTTTAGAACATAAATATTTAAGATCGTTTTATTGAATGTAAATTCTATACCTACAAATAATCTGCTGGTTTGATGAAATTTTAACAGACTTGATTTACAGCTTCTTTGAAATCGTATTTCCAATCGACCTACCGTGAGTTGGAGCTCAGTTTACGGTACGGAAAACTGCAATAAAATCTCATTATTCCCAGCATATATTAAACCTTAACAATCAAAGATTTCGATTTGAATCGTTCTGCTAAGACGCAGCTGATGAATGGCGAGTGTACGCGCGGTGGGCGCCGACCGACGCGGTCCCTCGCGGGCCGATTTTCATAATAAAACCATCTCGCTAAATGGACCCGCAGCAAATGTCGTCATTTCGCGCTCTCCCATAGCCCTTGCCAATTTGTTTTATACATTTTTTTCTTATTCTCCGCGGACAAATCATTGATTTCGTTCTGCGTATAGACATGTGAAGATAACGTTTGCATTGCTTTGCTTTAGTTTTATTTGTGACTGTAATCGGATTTCTGAAGCACAAAGAAAGATCTTTCAAAATCTTTGTGTAACAGCCTGTCTCTATCCATTACTGCATATTGGCATAAACAATGCTTATTTTGAAAATGATTAAACACCGAAATATCATCGAAAGAAACAAGAAACAAAACCAACAACTTTTTGAAAGTACCAAAAAAAGATAAAAAAAAAACTCCAACAATCTGTCATCGTTATTCTGTTTCAAACATATCAACTTAAAAGTAGATACAGGATATCCTTGTCGCCAAAGTTACCTGTGAGGGATGAAAGAAAGTGTCGGGTATTGAGGTCACCCTGAAGCACCCTTGACTGCTGAACGAGATCGCCGCCGGCACAAAGAACTAAGGTTTGTTTTACTCATGACGGCATTATGCCGTGATCTGTCTGCTGTTTAGAAAAAGGTATTACGTGTTATAACAATGTTTTTGAACCACTGAACCGGAGAATCAAGAAGTTCACGAAGGTTTTGAAGAAATTATCAGTTCACGTGTACCTAGAGAGAACATTTTAACACAAAAATCATATTAAACTTATTATGCAACTTTCCTAATTTGTTTATAACTTATATATTTTGACAATAACACTTTTCTCGACCTGGGAATCGAAACCAGGAAATCAAGCTCAGCAATCGTGCTTGCGACCACTTGACTAATGAGACAGTTTATTTATTTCACTACCTACCACTACCACTATCTTTTAAACTAATCATTATATTAGTTGATAAAATTACGCTGTTTGTGTAAAATTGACGACACAGTTGGCGCAGTGGCTAAGCGATTAGCTTTCTGCGCTAAGTGTCGCGGGTTCGATCCCCGCACGGAACAAATATTTGTATGATCTACAGATAGTTGTTTCGGGTCTGGTTGTTTGTGCATGTGACATGTATGTTTGTAAACTGTACCCACGATACAGGAGAAATCCAAGTGTGGGGCAATGTTTTAAAAAAAAAAAAAAAAAAAAAAAAAAAAAAAAAAAAAAAAAAATCGTTTACGATAAAGTAAGTAAAGAATTTTAAAAGGTTTAATTCATAAAAATACTTACAAATATTTGTAAAATGATAAGCTAATTTTGTTGCTAATAATACCTATAGTCATTTCGGTATTTGTAAGTGTACGGTAGGTCATGGTACAAGACGGTAGTAAGTGGTTACCATAGAAGCGCAATTATAAAACATTCAGGAGTTCAAGAAAGGGTTGCAGCAAATTCCTTTTTCCATTACAGCTTTCCCTTTACCATTTAACCAAGATATACGGCAATCATAAATTTATTATAGGTACGCCATAAATAAAAAACCACTGATTCGCTGTGTAATCTTATTGCCCGAAGCTAAAACCTTTAGATACATAAAGAATAAATGTTTTATCTGAAGTTTCAAAGCATAATTAATACCTATTTCTAATTAAAACTCGTCTGGCAGAGTAAATTAAATCTTAAATGAATTATGGTTGCAGTAAGAAATTTTAATGATGGCAACACCGCTTGTTGTTTTGTTGAAACGTTGAAAATAGCAGTTGAGTATGCCTCTGCATGAATATTATGTATAACGAATGTGAAAAGCATCAAAGAGCAGATCTTTTGTAGGTATAACATAATATTGCATCACGGCTCTACTCCAGGGTTAAGCGGAGTCGGTTATGGTACACCTACATTTTGCCGATACCGTAATTATGTAGTCTATTGCCATCGGAGCCACAATTCGAAATTCCGGGCTGCTAATGAGAATTTTCGAACAGAAAAAAAAATCAAATAAAACTACCGATTCCCACACCTCACATTGTACCGACGCGCTTGAGACCATTACACCTTTAAGCCTTTTTTTATATCGATCCTATTGTTTAACATTTTCGTACATCAAATTAATAATTGTACAAGGAAAAACTATAATAGTACGAATTCATATTTCATATTCATAGGAATCTCTTGATGCAATTTAAAGCAACGCATCCTAGCGTCTCATGCATGCATAAAACCGAAGTAGAAACGATCTCGTAAACAGATATGATATTATCCATATAAAACAGCTAAAGTGACGTCACTGCATATTAACGCAGTTCTTTCTGCTATCAAGCTATCCCTCTTTCATTCCTTTTCTTCTGTCGAGACGCCCCGATACATCACATGGAAGTCGCTCATGCCGTAGTGGAAAGAGTCAGCAATGATGGTATTGATGGTGATTGACCGGGGTGCGCCAGACGATTTCATGATTAATCACTCGTGAAGGCTTTTCCCTTGTACCCCACCCCCTTTAATTACGATTCTTCTACCATGGATACTTAATAAATAGTATCAAAGAATGAGCGTTTTCATGTGTGAACATCGTGACTATGATCCGTTTTCTATGTTTGATAACATTATAGCAATATTTCGTCACTAAAGCGGTGTTTGTATAAACATCACTATCACTACATATTATAAAACAAAGTCCCCCGCCGCGTCTGTCTGTCTGTTTGTTCGCGATAAACTCAAAAACTACTGAACAGATTTTCATGCGGTTTTCACCAATAGTCGGAGTAATTCATGAAGAAAGTTTAGGTGTATAATTCGTTAAGGTTTTGTGTAAATTGGCTGAAATATGAAGATGACAGTTGAAGATGTCGGAAAAATTCATGCCGACTGGGAGATTTACTGGCGTGTGCCGAGTAAATGCTCGACGTAACAGGCTGATACGACACTACAATAGAAAAAAAATGAAACCGTATATGCTCTGCTGCCCGTGCGAAGCCGGGACGGGTTGCTAGTATATTATATTTAATAGTCATAATGATATTGTCTCTTAAACACAAGTAGTGCCAACTTGACTTGACAGCTGTCAGTTGAGAAGCCAGTGGTGTGACCGTGGCATAACAAACTGTGTCTGGGAGAGACATCTAAGTCCGAAGCTTGGTGTAATTGCTGGTTCGCGCAGTGGTTGATTGACTGCTACGCTACGTGTCGGGGATTCGATCCCCACACGTAACAAATATTTTTATGACCTACACATAACTCCAAGTCTGGCTTTTTGTGCCTATATTTGTGTGCAAAGTGTGAGACAACGTTTTAAAAAAAAGTGAACCAGTGTTATATTAATACAACGAATATTAAATTAAAATTTGATGCGAATATTAGTGCCCTACCCATTTATTGCAACGGTTGCCATATTAACATATAGGTGTGTTATATATAGAACATGTTAGTAAACTGAAGCTAATCTATTTGTCTAATGGACGGCCCTCCGCTAAAGTCCAGTAGGCGTATGAATGGGGGACGCGCAAATAAACGGTCAAAACGCTCCGTCAATACAAGCCCGGCCGGCCATTAACATTGGCTTCTATCTGTATTTATTCCGTAGTTGCGTCGTTTTTGTATCGCACACAAAACCGCAACGCATTTTATGAGCTTCGACGACAGATTGTTGTGTGCGGAACCCCACTATGAATTATTCACAACTGCGTGAAGGGTTCAGACATGGATATAAAATTTCGCTGAAAGCATCATCTTGTAATTCCTGCACGTACTTCTAGGTACCATAGTAAAAGGATTAATAGCTTCGTATATGGGCAGGTGTAACCACTTTTCGTCCGGAATGTTACGGTTTTTAATTCCAAAACCGATTTAATCTAAGTAAGATCTAGGGTAAAAAACTAGCTAATTGTAACTATAACTTAATATCTCATAACAACATTATTAATTGCCTAAAAATTAGCTAAAATTATGTACTCATCTGAATATTCATTTACCAATCTAAAAATCTACATAATAATTATGTTTATAAGCAGGCGCTCTTATTATAATAATTAACCTGAATTCATTAACGTCAAACTAAATAAATCTTCACGAATTGAATGCGTATTTTATGATGATAAAACAGCAATTATTTGTAGTAAGTTTATTTGTCAATGAATTATCTAAGCTTATCAAATCCAGTAGGTATATTTATAACTTATTTGTGACCTTAGTGACGTCACCATAGGTCATCACAGAACACAAGTGAACGAGGTCACCGCAAAGTTCCTTTGCCTATCAACAGATAAATGTTTCATTTAATAAATTATCACGCAATATGTCTCGTGGCTGCTCAATCTAGATTTAAAATTGAAAACATATTTGATTTAATACTACAATATTTCTTTTCCCACGTCTAAATTATATTTTGTTTCACACATGTATGAATGATTTCAACATGCACTTTGACAATTTTCGTTAAGTATACGTTTCAAAAGTAAAGTAGCGTTTAGTACAGCCCATCAATAATAAATACGAGGTAGGTTTAAACTATGCAATTAACTAAAAAACATAAGGTTCTACTTCGGTGTCTATAACCTATACAAAAGTCAAAATTAATTGATTTCGTGAGCCCAAATTAATCAGGTGTTGTAGTACTGCGACTTTGAGGAATGTCTGTCTCATAATTTATTTGTTACTACATGATTGATATTTGAAGCTCAACCACCAAACAATACGTTCTAGTAATACCATCGTTATGATAAATTATGCAGCCAAGAAGCCTGGTAGGGGTTTCTACGTCTCGACCGACTCAAGGACGTTCGAAATAGAACGACCGGGTCGCGAGAAACGATTGCATTCACAAAAGTTATGCATCGATGATGAGCCCCTATCCGGCCACAGGGTTACAATATAAACTACGCAATATATAGTCTTACACCTATTTATTAGTACCTACATACACGTTCCGTATTAGCCTCGAAAACACGTTAAATTTATTATTAGCTAGCAACCGTTCGCCTACACGCGATACTAAGCGCGTAAGTGACAAATGTTCCAGTCATAGGCATTTGTTTGTAGATTTTGTCTGCAAGATGTGTGAACTGCTGTAATAGATATACAATAAACATTTTAATTCCACTGTAACTTAAGTAAATAAACACCTACACAGTTTAGAAACTAATTTATATTTCGAAATATTTCGGCATTCATTCAACAGTCGCCAATTAGTAATAAATCAAAAATGTCGCGGATATTTAGTACGAATTAATTCGCTTAACATTTCTGTTCCAAAAATATACGGAACGCTTCGCGGGGGCATACAATAGGGCATAATATTAGCATATCAATCAAAATTTCGTAAAATAACGTATATTAAATGCGTGTCCCCCGCTAATAGGTGGAGGAATGTTTTGGTGTTCGGCCTTGGCAGACGGCCTGTAGGCTATAGGCATTCGTCACGTTATCTTCATGGCTAAGCTTTCATAGCAGCTGAGTTATGGAAGGCTAAGCAAGATGTCACGCAGGCACGCACACTTGCCAAACAACTATTTTAAGCGTGGCTAATGTGGCCAGATGGCAGGCTTTTTGCGGGATTGTTTTACTTCAATTATACAAACGGGTCCAGACTTCGGAATGTCTTGTTTAAATGTACGATATTATTTGTAGGTAGGAATAATTATACGATTTACTTAGGACAAAGTAGAGTACAAATGCAGATCGCTACGTTTTCTTCTGTTCTTGGTTTGTTTCGCAATTAGTGATCTGTTGCAAAATTGACAGGCTTTATTCGTGATTGAATTTATGGTGATAGATATCCCTCGTAGATTTTAAAGAAAGTGCAATTCTTTTTAATTTTATTTATAGAATAACAACAGTCAACAACAACATATTACATGGAACTAAATATCGGTATCCGCGAGGGTACACCAGTACTTTTACACCTCTGCCTAACCCTTTGGGCAGTACAGGCGTAATGCTATGTATAGTATTCCTCTAATATTTACGAAATTTGGTCACAGCAAGCTATGTCACGGTTGCAATTTTTTCACATTTCCGTGAAACAAGACGGGCTTCAATATTTCCGCGGAGCCATATTTCGATGTAAATAAGTTTATTTTTATCGGAAATCATAGATTGTGGAATTATGTTATTTTATCGGTATACTTTCTATACCTTTAGTATTTAGACGAAGTTGAATGAATGGACCTAGCATTAACTAGTGGAAGACAACTTTTTTTTCCCGTGCGGGGATCGAACCCGCGACACGTTGCGCAGAAAGCAAATCGCTTAGCCACTGCGCCAACCATGTCGTCAAATCATCAGGGTATAATGGCTAGATAAAAAAAATGAAATGCAAATTCGGGTAATATCGCCTGATGATGTACGTCCTCTCCCTAGTGATAGGTAATGAATAATAGAACTGAAAAGAGAGAGAGAGAGAGAAACTTTGTGTATATGAAATGTGACAGTCACACATCTATGAAAAACTGTACCCACTGCACAAAAAAATTATATAGTGCAACAAAAATAAAAATGGGAATACGTAGCAAGATTATATTTAAGACATACTCCATACCCTTCTAAACCCACAGAAAGTTACTGTACTAAAGTTATATACTTACTTATAAGTTCCAAGTCTTGACATGGCTACGTACTTGTGTTCTTCAGAAGACGAAACCTTAAGAACTGACCAGTAAAGTTTTGATTGAGCTCGAAACATCAGGAGATAACTTTGATATCGGAGAGAGGCAAACAAATGAGTGTCGATCAGAAAATCGTCTCTTGTTACATCTTGTCTTCCCTCACTCCTGTGGCTACAGTTTGGTAAAGTTATCAAGGTTGTGGTATCATTTATTTTGCAATATTTTTTCTGTACCCCTAGTGTAAGTTTCTTTTGACAAATTCGATTTACTACATCGAACGCGTTCGGCGCGATTGGTGGAGAGCACAAAACGGACCAATCGAAGCGCCGAACGCGTTCGATATAGTAAATCGATTTTGTCAAAAGAAACTTACACTAGGGGTACTGATATTTATTATTATTTATGGACAGTCTCTATCCTTATTCGTCTAGTGAGTTTATGTCCTGGGCTCGATTCCCGGATTGGGTGATGTGTTACTTAATTTAAATTGTATTGTGTATACAAGTACGACATTGAACCAGTTAATAACACAAACATTTTTCATTGATTGATTTTATAATAATTATAACTAGTTCCAATAGATGTCACCACCATCATCATAAGGCTAATAATTATATGTGGAAGAAGGATTCGAAAGATCGTAGTAGCTCAGAGACTAGAGCAGCCGCTGTACTGAACCACAATGTCGCAGGTTTGATTCTAGTTCGAGGTCGAGTTCTTCTTACCAGAATTTATATCTTTAAAATGACTTTGCAGGCATTATTGTGTCATATAATTAATATAATTAATTTTGATACTGTAAAATGAAAATGTATACTCAACTACCTGTTTTTCAACCGCCCCTCGCAAGCTTACGCATTGTTTATGTTACAAAAAGCCGCTCAGTGTAAACATTGCCAGCTATTATCCGCCTAACGCGTCACACTTACCGTAGATCTGTTGGGCCAACACCCGCCAATTTCCACAAACACCCACCAACTCCCGCCAACTCCTACAAATGGAAAGTGTGAAACTCGTTCTCCTAAATTATGCAAGTATCTAGATGAAGATGGATGATAGTGTAAATAAGAGCCTTGTTCTAAATGTGCCTCCGCCGCCTCGGAATGTTCCTGGCTGGTATTTAGCTACCTTATTCTCGGCTCCTCTTGTTAGTTAAATATTCTCTGACTCCTCGCAAGTAACAAATGAGAGCTGTTCAAATATTTGAGGCGTATTTTCTTTCCATCTCCATTCAACTCTTTACAACCAATTGAAATCGTAATGATGACTAATTAAAATCGTGAATGAGTATTATTGTTTCATCAAGTGAGCAGCCATGCAAAAATTAACAATCAAATTATAATAATTACGTCATCATGTTAAATGTTGGGTGTAATGAGTGTCTTTGTGTGGTGCGACATCGGATATCGCCGGAACGCTTTCATTATAAACACGTTAAACACGAACGATGAAACTGTCAAAAACTATCTGTTATCAATTTTATTAATTTTCCGAATAAGTTGTACGGAAGTGGCGGTTTCTACACACTCAGGAGCTATTTTAGTAACTTTGTAGCCTTAACCTAGTACAAACGGCTTTGACACGGAAAGTTTTAATAACGAAACATAGACGTCGTCATATGGACGGCATGGGTGGTTGAGCGATCAGCTGCTATGCCATATATTGCGGGTTTGATCCACGCACGAAACAAATAATTGTAAGGTAATTGTAATTTATACATATAGTTGTTTTGGGTTTGGGTGTTTGTGCATGTAAATATTTCTGGGTTTATTTTAATAACTTTTGTCGACATGAAAGAAGATGAAACTATCTACATTAAACCCATACTGTACTTGGACATGATTGTGTAACAGTCGATCCGAACCTCCTGATAATAACGTCCCTGTTGCTTACATAGGCGTACTAATTTCTTTAATTGGGACGCCTGCTCTATATCTGAAAAATAAAGTATTTAATACCAAAAAAGCTATGTGAAACAAAAGTGAATAGGCACTATTTGAGCTAGCATACGTGATACTTTCTAGACAGCATCGTCACTTATCTTTACATAAGGTGAAGCCAAAGCCTCTTAATAAAAAATTTCAAATAAAAAAAAATGTTCAAAAATTCAAAAATATATTCTGCAGTCCATATTTATGCTTCAAAGGCCATATAAAGAATATTCCCTACCCACTAGGTTGTCAAGATCGTCTTCATTTATTTTTTCTTGGAGATGAAATAATATCTCAAGTGGTGAAGGAATCTCTCAAACGGAGCGTTTGAATGAACAAAGGGCACCTCTACATAAAGCTCAAAAAAATACCCGCATCTATTATAATAACGTGAACTTTAATATTATGGAGCCGTTCACTTTGCTTCTGTTATTTGTTTATTCTCAAATTTTTGCAGTTTGCAGTTGAAAATAGTTATTCAGTTTGTTACGAAAAAAATATTTTAAACTGTATACCAATGGTATCTAGTGAATATTTTTATGAGTAAGTTTTTTGTTGAGACTGTTAAGTTTTGTTCACAAATATTTTATTTTCATCATTGTTACAGAAACAATATTAATAATATTGATAATATTATGAACTCCCTTTTGAAAGATTAAAAGCAAGGGACTCGAGAGGTGCAAGGGGAGCAGTAGCTGCTATCTGGACCTGGCCGGCCACCCCTGTGCCCTTCTACGACCTATTAATTATATTATATTATATATTTTAAAAAATCCTACTTTGACCGAAACCCTCCTATCCCGTCTGGCCAACTCCCGTGGACCAAACATTTTACTACGCTTACAATTAGAAAGTAATCATAATTCATCATTGTACTGATATTTCGTGTTCATAAATTTACTTTGAACCAACTTTTGCCCCAGATACTAGTTTTTTCACACATGTTTCGTATACCAACTTTTAATATACTTATTGTAAGTTTGGAAACTCGTAAAATGTTAACAAATCTTATGTAAGTATTTTCATTAACAAAAAACCCAAAAAAGAATCGTGAATATTTCCAGGAAGGATCGTTTCACCATTCACGTTGCGCAAACTTTTGAATGGGAACATTTTCATTATTAAATCATAACATATATACATATATTTATATGTGTGTGTAAGCCACCGACGCGTCGTGATGAATGCCCAACATAAAGAAATGGCCCGTAAAAAGCGTGCTTACGGGAAATTTGAAAGGGACCTTAACTACAGCGTTCACAAACACACTGGGAAAGCGAATGTGTTGACCTGTTCCTTTAAATAGGTCAATTATAAACATTGCTTCCTAGATTCCGTGCTTTATCCGATTTAAATTAGACGAATAAATATTCATTGAAAACAGCACCTACTGTTTTTCAAATGCAAATTGAAATTAGAAACTCTTGAAAATTAGGAATATAATTTCTGACATTCATTACCTAATTGCGTTTACGCGGTAATAATGCCATAGTAAATCACACCATGTAGGTTCTCATTTTTATAATAAAATATCCTGTTTTTTATTCTTTCTGTTGATGAATTGAGAAGCGTGTTTGAGACAGTTGAAATAAATTGCATTATTCTAAAGTTAAGTGGATGCCAGTGGCAACGTAGAAAAATAATGCAATTTTCTTTTTCTATTTTGTATGAATGTCGCTCACGGCAACTCTGTGATGGGACAAGTAAAGCTCCACTTAAAAGCTTCGTACGTGGGCTTTTTATATAACAGGAAAGAGTACGTTAGCTTTTTATAACTATATTAAAAATGATTTTTATTCAGCGTAATGATTTTAGGGTATGTACGCATTTAGAATGTTTTAAATAATTTAAAGTTTTCTTTTTATAAACTAAATAAAATTATATCAATTGTCTACCACAGGAGTTTATTTTATACGTTAAATAACGTAACATTTGGTAGTTAGACGGTTCCTCTCGCAGTTCTGTTTACTTATCAAACCGAATCTGAATTCATGAATATGAACTAACCACTGCCGATATACAGATGGTACAGATAATGCTATTGTGTCGAGTGACGCTTATATATTTATTATCAAGTTATAATATCGAGGTTGAGAGACTGCAATCCGCGAAACTCATATTCACTTTGATAGTGCATAAATATCGATTGAGTAGTTCGATACAATATTCGGTTTCAATATCTCATAAAGATAACTAGTACCGAGATAGTTCTATGACAAAACTGCAGGGCGATCCTGTCTGACTACAGATGGTTCTATTATGGAAATGGTTCTGTCTCAACGTACAGATAAGTGAAGGTTACATGTAAATTATACAGCGACCGCCGTTGAATAACTATTGCATATCGACAGGGTTTCGGCGGTCCGATAAGCCAAACGTGCAGGAGCAAAACAAGGGGGAAGACGTTGCAAAAAGACGGTACAACGTAACATTCGGATGGAACACATCCGCGTCATATTTCATTAGGACGCGCGCTCACGAGACTGGCATGAGAATCCGCGGAAGCGAGATACAAACGGCGGCAAACATCACAGGCGGCAACCCCGCGGCTCGAGGCTGGCAACACCGGCGGTACTCCCATCCTAGTACGGCGTGTTTATTCTGCCGCGTATATCGACCGGCGGGCGGTCCCGCGGGCGCGCGCCGCCCGGCTCAGTCGCCACCGCCGCGCGCTCCAACCCACCCGTCTCCTACACCTGCACATGACAGCTGCCGACGATAACCCACACAACAATTCGCTGTGTTACAAACACTAATAAACTGTCACAACTGATATCAGTATTTGATTAAAACCAACCGCGCTACGGACGTTTACGCGAATGTGATTGAACCAAACAAAACGTTGTGACATGTGAGAGTGGTGCTTTTGCTTGCAAATCTTCAGGCGGCTGTCTAAACGGTAAGACGTTACTTTTATTTGAATAATGATAGGTAACTTGTATCGAAGGTCAACGCTCGTGATCGTTAGTATACTTATGTATAGCATGTGAGGTCGAGCAGGTAGTAAACATGTAAGGTTTTAATCTTTGATAAGAGGTTACGATAACCATTAAAATGCCTTCATAATTTCATTTTATGTTTTCCATAAATAGTTTAAACTATGAGTCGCAATATGGAGTGAGATTAGTTTTAAAATAATGGCGCTTTGTTACGAAAGTGTCGAATGTTTGGTATTGTTATGCGAAACTGTTCCTTGTGCGGTACAACGACCGTCTACGGAGTTGTATGGCTACGTCGTAGCAACTTCGTAGTAGAGTGTAGCAATTAGTGTCATATTGCCTGTATTATTTATGCCTGGGGGAGATCGTGAGGTTCCGTTCAATCAGTAGCGAAGCCTTTGTTTATTCACCACTTAGGGTTCGTAAAGCAAACGTCAAACTTTCTTTTATAAGTCTGCATCTGGTATTTAAAAATAAAATATAAATAAATAATAGTTGTTTGAAATACTCCTAAACAAGTATACTCAGATATCACACAAGGATATTAAGAGTAAAAAGAAACTTTAAGTTGTTCAACTATTTCTTTTAGTACTATTGCTTTTGTTTATCCTAAATATATGTAAGTACTTATCTTTTAGATATAGTTTGTGCTTTCAAGGGTTGATAAGAATATTATACAAACAATTTTAATTTTAATCTTAAGGTCTATTGTAGATAATACATACACTCATACATCCTTTTTCCCATGGGGGTAAGTAGACACAACAAAAAACAACGTATTACATCTTAATAATAAATCTTACATACCTTTTGTCTGTCCACATTGATGCATCGTCTATTAATATGCTTTAATTGTCCTAATTATATTTTATTTTTTCTTTTATATGTAATATACTTAAAAATCAAGTTGTGAAGGCGATAAAACTTTCATTCAATGCAATGCTATGTTCACAAGGCGCGCTTAAATTGATAGAGTATGTTATCCAAACTTTTAAACAATTTCCTTTAAGCTGCCATTTCTCTTAGTATCTCTTTATACCTTCCCGATTATTGTTTATTTATTTATCTTACACACGAATATATAAATTTAAAACACATTGTGTAATATAAATTGCTAATAACAAACTTACACATATATACAATTCAAACATAAAATAAACATACTATGAGCTAATTTTTTTTTTAAGAAATCATTCGAAATTTTCTAAGAGTTGATTTTTTTTATATTTTATAAATATTTTCAAAAATCTTACTTACCAAATACCTTACTATCCCCAGCTATGAAAGTTAACATTGAGTTATAGATGGATGGATGGATGGATATAGGAGAGTGTACTCTACCGCTTTAATAAATTATTGTACCGATATAAACGCGCCATTAATCTGATTTTAGATAAATAATTTCCGCTAACGTTTTGTTAACAAAGGATTTTGATAAAATATTAATTGAATCAAAAGATAATCCATTTGAATACTGAGTTTAAATAAACTTATATTCGAGTGTGTAGACTGGTTCATTATAATTTACTGCCTGATTGGTTTAGTGGTCGCCAGCACGAATGCTGAACTCGAGAATCGAACCGAAGACCACATGGTCTTCGGTTCGATTCTCGAGTTCGGCAAAGTTTTATTTGAATTGCAGAAAGTAAATTCTTAAGAGGAATTTGGAGTTTGAAATTGATCCCGATTGATGGCAAAAGGCCATATTATTTTCCGAAATATTAGTGTACAAAGGTACGCACGCCTCTACTAAACCCTTCTGAATATACACGCGTGATACTATGTTAATTTGAATACAATTTAATTTTTTCTCAATTTAAAAGTTTTTGAAGCTACAATATTTACAGTCAAGCTTGTTCGATTCTGGTAAAAATATTCATTTCGAAGAAGTCTCTGTCTCTGTGAATCATAGTAATTTCTGTCTACACATAATGGAAGAACATCTCTTCCATTAAGTGACCTATCTTGACAAGGGGTAACAATTACTCAGCTCCAAATAGAATTCAACAGAAATTTTATCATATAATCTAATGCCATAAGGTATAAAATAACATGCGACCAACTCGTAAACAAAAACATGAATAAATGTTGTATTTCAAATAGCATTAAGTTTCTTAGAACAACAAAAGACATCGAGACTAAGTAAACATTAAAAGCTTCGAACCGAAACTAAATTATACATCGATCTAATGCCTCCACGAATCTAGAATTATCGAATATAGAATTGTGGACAATTGCAGAATATTTCATTGTCTAGAGAGAGTACAAATATTTGATAGCAATGCGCATGCAAATCCCACATTACAATACAGTTAATGTAGCTGGTTATTTAATCTTTATTTTTCCTATTTTGCTTTTTACCAGCCAGCCAATGCAATTGGAAAAATAAATTGAATCTTCAGCATGCGACCCATGAAAGCTTTTATTATTTCAGTAGGTATCATTACAATTTTAAAAGACGAGACAGTATTTTCATTCTTTCTTTTCTAGTTCTTTCGTATTGCTTGACTTGTGGGTGGGCTGGATTGCCAGTGAATACGGAAATAACGACCAACTGCGATTCCCAATCCATTTGACAAGCGATGTGAATAAGAGGACGTGCACTAACAACCGCCAATTAAAGTGATGTGAGTGAGGAGTTCTATATTCAGAGGACGGAATTAAATCGTCCAGATTGCCAGCCGATAGATATGAAGATTGTTATACAACATAACACAGCATCACGTCTGTAGTCCCCGAAGAGTTAGGCAGAGATATATTAGTACTATTGTAAGGCATTTTACCGATGCCGTTATTAAGTCCAATGTAATAACTTATTGCCATCGCCCGGAGTGTCCATGGTTCCGGCTGCTGCTTAGAACAATAACACTTTACCCGGCCTTCGATCGATCGAACCTTGGATCTCACGCTCAGCACCCGCGCTTGCGGCTCTTATGAGACGTTTGATTTCTAGACGATTCTTTAAACCATCTGATGGAGCGTAAAATCTCGTGGGTACGCTCAACTTCCTTTTACGTGATATGTAAAGAATCTGTAAATACAATTGTCAATGGTTACATTTTTCTTCAACAGTTCAATCATTGGCCTTGTTTAGTTTATTCAAGGAAAACTCGGTTAAATAAACCGAAAGCTTTATACTTTCCGTTAAATAAATTTTACTATCATGGATTCCATCGGCAAACAAAATTATGAATAAAAATAAAGTAGTTTATATTTCAAATTACTTATAAACTTTTGGAAACTCTAACAGAAGGTGAGTAATAAATATGTTTTATATTAAACGATATATTAAGAGCGTTTTTAACTTTCGACCACAAGTGTACATCACCTAGATACATATCAGTATATCATTAACGAACTTTTACATACTAACATTAACACCCTAAATCAACATCTTAGATTGTTGGAAAATCCCTTCTAACAATTTGAAAAAAAATTCAAGTTGTGCAAAATTTCAAGATTCTGGATCCAGCGATATAGGCTGTAGGTACTTACTTATTGATATATGTAATAAAACGTTGCGCCACACTAGGAGTAATTCGTAAGTGCGTTTACAAACACAAATATTCACATGCACACACCCGGAACAGCTATCTGTAGGTCGTACATATATTTTTTCGTGCGGGAATCGAATTTGCAACGCGTAGCCCAGCACTCGATTGCTTACTGTGCCATCACTATTATTATGTCGGTGTTAGAGTTTCTTCTTTTATAGACAGGCACAGGTATAAACCCCAGACTATTGACTGCATGATACAATCCTATCCCACTTTAAACTGAAAACATTTAACAACGACACGGTTGGCACAGTGGCGAAGCGATTAACTTTCTGCGCTACGTGTCGTTGGTTCGATCCCCGCACGAAACAAATATTTGTATGATCTACAGATAGTTGTTTCGGGTCTGGTTGTGTGTGCATGTAACATGTATTTTTGTAAACTGCACCCACGATACAGGAGAAATCATAGTGCGCAGCAAGGTTTAACAAAAAAAAAATACGGTAGGTATACCTTAATCAATCCTCACCTTGACCGTACCCCTCGTACCGGTGTGATGTAAGACTGTTTATTTATTCACATCTACGTCACATCCGTCGAAACCGCGCTCACGCCGCTTTCTTCTTCACCTTTTACCATCAGACTAGACATTAATCGGTCAAGGTAAAAGCGGTTAAAGTATCATTTTCAAATGTGACAAGTTAAATATGGAACCGAATAAAGATTTTAAGTTTTAAGGCTTTAAATATCGAATAATATAAATATTCTACTGGCCTCGACACTGGCAGAATAGTCGCCATCGGTTCCATTGACATAATTAAAAATACATTCTACTGGTGTAATCATGATTTAAGAGATATATTTTTTTAATAATTTCAATTAGACTCATATCACTCAAAAACGTTCTGCGTAGTGATTAAGAGTCCCGAAATAAAGTAGAAACAATCGGACTAATTAGCGATCCTTATCCAACTACGTTTGGATAAACAGGAAATATAATATACCTTAATAATTCAGCATCATTCCTGAGCACTGGACTCTTCTGAAAATTGAAAGGATTTAGGGCTCAATTCACCTCGTTGGCATGATGTGAGTTCGCAGACTACACACACCATTGTAAATTTAATATTGCCCTCTCAAGTGTGCAGCTTTCCTCACGATGTTTTCCTTCACCGTTATCGAAACTGATAATCCAATTCTGATACGCACATGAAACCGAAAAGTCAAAGACCTTTGACTTGCGGGTTTTAACTCCAAACTCCTGTGTAAAGGCAAGCGTTCATCCAAGACTATCACATGTATACGTTTACTATTTAAACAACAGTGCCTACAAACTAGAAAAGTTAAACCTCTTAATATTAATCTAACCCCTATTTGCTCCATTCAGAATGCTTTCCAAACAGTTTAACAATGAACACAAGTGCTAGTTTATTTACAAACGTACCGAAATGATAAATACGTCCAGTGCAGCCGCGACACAACCTTCGGTGTACCTTTAACTGCATTAATCATGCGAACAGAGAAACATTTCACCCGTTTATTTAATTAAAAACCTAACGACCCTACGTTCCGTAATTGTACCCTCTAGAACAGTGTTTCCCAAAGAATGGGCCGCGAGCGATTTTTGGGTGGGACTTGAAAAATAATAAATAATAGGAAACAAATGCATCCTTTTCATTAAAAAATAGCACTCCTTGTATTTAAATATTAACACTTTGGTTCGGAACCGAATATTTTTTTTTTCATGTTTGTACAATTTTTCATTCATATAGTTATGCCCCTTTTTTCTTCACGAAAACCAAGAGCTGAGTCCCGAATTTCAAACTTTTTGTTAAGTGAGTCGCGGTCCAGTCAACTTTGGGAGCCACTGCTCTAGACCGTAAATATTACGCTTCTGGTTTCTAACAGGGTGGGCAGATCTACTTATGCTTTATCAGTTATGTTTATTACACAAAACATGCCACATGTTTCGAAAATTATTTTGGTATGTAAAAGGTACCTATTTTATTTTAAGGGCACCTACAGATAGACGGTTCTGACGGCTGTAGCTGTCAGTCGTCGTCACTTGCCGTTCACAGGCGTCGTCGGAACATTTTATCCTCTTTTACTATTTATATATTCTTGGAATTGACTTTAATTTATTCGCCACACGTTGTTACGATCAAAGCTTAAATGATGGAAGTTCCGCTTTTATGTTCTAAGACTAATTTTGAAAATTAGTTTTACCGTGTATTGTTAATATTGGTAAATGATTTGAATAATTTCTGAGTAAGTCGGTATAGATACACGTGTTTACTGTTGTTATGTTAATGTTTTAGGTAGAAAGGAAAAACGTTATGAAAGCGCAAACGAAAGTTTTTGTTCCAAATGTAAACTATGATTTTTTATGTGAATATGTTTATTTTTGGCTTATAATGATGAAAATACTTTTAAAGATACTGTTTTTTATTAAATGACAGATGGCTCAAGGTATTGAATTATTTTTATTTTTTCTAATAATAATAACGTAGTAGGTACTTAGGCCTATAGAGTCCAACTCAAAAAATGTATAGAAAAAACAGTACAATAGACTGTTATAAGTTAAAACAAGATATTTCATCTTGTATACGAAATTCAAGTATACGATAATAAGGCAGGAACAAAACCTAATTGCACGTAATTTCTTTTGTACGATCACCGTGATTTTCTATTTTGCGAAACAAGAGAAAATTAATTAATATTACGAAAATAATCACGAAGAATTATTGCTGGTACCGGCAATTCATTTAATCTATTGTGTAAGAATATAATGTACAATGCAAAGCTCTTATTAAATACAATACGGTGTTTTATGCGAAGAGCGAAAAAGAACCACTGGAATTAAAACACCACTAAATAATAATAAAAAAAGAAAAAAAAACCAAAAACCGGTAGGAAATATTTATCGGTTATTTTTAGTGACCTTAGAAAAATTGTCGGCTCAGCTTACAGTCGTGTCGTGCGTGCCAATCACGACGAACTCGAGCGACGCAAACAAAAGTATCACAAATATTTTTGTACAAGTTACCATATTTTTCGTGTAACTTTTAGTAGGTACTTATCGCGAAACACGTTTTGTTTTAGATGTTCCAATAAAACTTCTCGGTTTTACGAAATGTATACGTTGAAAATATTGAGTGAATTTTTGACTCTGAGACAACTGGGTTGGTTGAAGTTCTTTATTTCATCAGGCCCAAGAAGTCTAGACAATCTCAAGCTAAAGTCAGTCTAGAGTGCATGGATGTTCAATCGTTGTATCTCTTCATTCACAAGCATAATTCACGCAGACGCCAGAGTCGTAACTAACGAACACCGACTCGGCATGGACTCTCATCAGCTGCTTTCATTTCATGACATTTTTGGATGACCATACAAATAATAAAATACCAGGTGTCATATCCACCATCTACACAGACAGATCTTCGAACCCTAGCTAGTCCGTCACGGCAATGTGGTATGTCAAGTGCGCCTTACGTCTTCTTCACGAACAGGTTTTATATGGAAGTAGGTCGTTTAGTTAAACCAGTGCCAATATGCAGGACTAGAAATTCTCTCACGCTTTTCTCCTAGGTAAAACGTGAGTGAATTTTGTCCCGCATCCAGTTTGAAAATAAATTGAGAAACGTCCGCTGCGATTCTTCGTTTTTTATTATTTGAATATTTAGTTTAAAAACTCAAGCAAAATCAGATGTTATATGACTTCGCTTGAAATGTTACGCTTATCTTTGTAGATACTAGTTTAATTATCCATAATTGTTATATTTATTTTCAATAGAATCGAAACACACTAACGCGAAAGTTTTAGAGGATGTATGTCTGTTACTCTTTCACGCAAAAACTACTAAACGGATTTTGATGAAACTTTACAATAATAATTCTTATATTTGTATGAGATCTTACTTCTAAACAGTTCTAAAAAAAATAACCGTGACAAATTTATTCAGTTGTAGGCTGCTTTTTATACCCAAAAAAATGCACGGGTTCGTAATCCACGCGGTCGAAGCCGCGGGCGGAACCTAGTATCTAATAAGACTCGGTCAGTATTTCAACTTGTATTTTTAAGCGTTTCATCCTAAAATGTTGGCTGGTATAATAAATTATAAACAACGGGTCTCGTTCATTTTTGTTGACATAAAGGCTCGGGCCTCCGTCCTGTTATCGCGGCGTTTTTCACGCTTGACATACGTTTTTACTTTTTGGGCGTTATTTGATACCTTTCTAAAAATACTTCAGTTGAATTTTTGAGTATTTGTGTATCTACCAATTTTTACAATAAACAAACCTTTTTTTTTTATAAATAGTATCTACTTTTAGAAGATACGGAATGAGGCAACGATGGAACGTCAACAATAATTTTATTTACGCGACATGAAACGTTTATAAAGAATACTTTGTTTAATATTTCTTCCAATCAATTTACAATGTCGTGATGGAACGAAGTCCAAACAGTCTAGATGGACGATTTTTAGTAAACGTGCCTAAATGTCACGTAAATAGATTATGGAAAGTGAATAATGCCTTTATGGATAAATACTGAACAATCGAGGTTCCATACACTAATAATTGCACGCTATAGGTATTTTTAGAGAAAAGTGAATAAAGAAAAGGAATAATTATTATAAACTACTAGCAACCCGCCCCAGCTTCGCACGCATAGCAGAACATATACGCCTCCATTTTTTTTCTAAAACTGTCGCCTAATTTAATTTAATAAGGATATAAAACTCTATCGGTTTACACAGCGCACGCCCGTAAAGCTTCCAGTCGGCATGATTTATTCCGACATCTTCAACAATCATCGTCATATTTCAGCCAATTTCCACAAAACCTTAATGAATTATTACACCTAAACCTACCTCATGAATCACTCCGTCCATTAGTGAAAACAGTATGAAAATCTGTTTAGTAGTTTTTGAGTTTATATCGTTCACACAGACAGACAGACGTGGCGGGGGGACTTTCATTTGTGATTTCATAATTCTCTGTGGTCGTAATGGTGCGTGCACACGTGCAACATGCAACAGATTCAGTTTAATGCAACACAGTTCGCTTGTTTTAACGGTTTGCGTTATTAATAGTTAATATAATGGATAGTTGGAACCCCTTATTGCATAGTTTTTTCTTCATATTATCTATTTGAAGGATACCGTAACAAAATGCTAAAAATAAATCCTAATATTTATTCGTCTGTCTGTCAATCACAACTATGATAGCTACCCTTATCTTTGAAGATCTTCATGGAAATATTTGGAATAATTTGTGCTTATACTGGTCTTTATTATATGAATACTATATATAAAGTATTTGCTTGCATATAATGAACGGAACCCTTAAACGCGTGCCACACTCACAATTGAACAGTTTTGTATTTATTTTCGTCCATTAAACCCCCTTGTAACAATACACTTCGTACGTATACCTAGAGACTTGCAAGACATAGAAAAAAGTTTATAAATGCAAAGGTTTTAATGAACAACAACCTCACTTATTAAATTAACGAATTTACCTACCTACCTGCCATTGGATTTAGTTAATCTATACATATAAATAAAATTGGAGTGTCTGTTTGTAATATTGAAATAACCGTTTTTTACTACATGCATATGAATATATATACGGTACATACACCAAAATATCATTTTTTACAATTTTAGTCTGTCTGTCTGTTTGTATAGGCTAATCTCTGAAATAGCTGGACCGATTTTGACGGGACTTTTATTGGCAGGTAGCTGATGTCATAAGGAGGAACTTAGGCTACTTTTATTTTAGAAAAAAATAGGGTTAAGTGCATTTGGTCTCACTAAAAAATACATTGTTAAGTTCCGACATCCACGCGAACGAAGTCGCGGGCACAGCTAGTTTTACATATAATTTTATTTAATTTCCCAAATAGCCAAGTTATCAGAGGTGACTTACATATAAATGTATTTCAATTTTAATGATATAACACATAATGCACATATCATAAACATTGAGTTTCGATAAAATGTAACCCACGATATATATTATTCACTTAGTAAAAATGTCATAATACTCGTATATATTTTACTTCTTTGTATTTCTCTTAAATTATAACATCTAGCTATCTTAGGGGTCAAAAGTTTATAATAACGTAATATAACAATCACACTTAGCACGTGTTGCCGATTATTTACAAATCGGGAATCAAACCCACCACATGTAGCCCAGAAATCCCATCGAAGTCAAAGTCAAAGTTTTTTATTTCAAGTAGGTCTTTTCAGGCACTTTTAAAAAGTCGAGACTCTAGGCGCACGGTTCCAAAGGGGGTAGGTCCTATGGAGAAGATATCCATCCATCATACCACTGCACCATACGTGCGGTCAAACAGTGTTTATTCCTTATTTGAAATCCCGTGTTTATTCATAACTTAATAAAAAAAATAAAAAAACATAAGTTTGAAAATTAATTTGACGACACGGTTGGCGCAATGGCTAAGCAATTAGCTTTCTGCGCTAAGTGTCGCGGGTTCGATCCCCGCACGGAACAAATATTTGTATGATCTACAGATAATTGTTTCGGGTCTGGATGTTTGTGCATGTGAATATATGTGTTTGTAAACGCACCCACGATACAGGAATTACTCCTAGTGTGGGGCAACGTTTTTGTAAAAAAAAAAAAAAAAAAAATACAAAAATCAAGTTATTATTGATAGGCGTTCACTAGTAACTTACCAAGCTAAATATTGACCGCTGTAATCCGATCGCTTACTGCTCGCTCGTACTTAAAGTTATTTACTTCATATTTTTGCTGAACCTGAGGTATTGTTTCGATTTATACAATTGATGTTGTTTCTGCCGTCATCAACATAAATGTAGATGAACTTTATGATATTTTGAAATTAATTCATCAAAAAGGTAATTATTGTTCTTAACTAACTATTAGTAGTTGATAAACTTACGGTGTTGTATAATTAATTACAAAATTAGTAGAAACTTTTAATTTAATATAAAATCTTATAAAACTTTGTACTTAAAATGTAAAATATTATGAACTTCGTATTATGACTTTTGTCGTTGACTGTATCATGTGCGTGCATTTTTATAATGATCTATTTGTTTTATTTTTTGCACAACCTTCGCTTATCCTTGTCGCGGTTATGCAAGATTTTAAGTTAACCTGACTGCTTAGTTGGCCGTGGGTCGCAGTGTGACTGCTGAGCTGAAGTCCTGGTTTCCCAGGTCGGAAAAGGTGTTGTTGGGTTTTTTGTACAGAAATTCTCAGAAGCAGCACAGAGCTTAGCACTATAGCCGGTAGATGGCAATACGCTCGCCCCGAATTTAATAATGACATCAACTAAATGTGGGTGTACAATCGTACCTACACATCTGCACAACCTTTCGGGTAAAACAGGCGTAATGCTATATTTACGTTCACTAATCCAATATTTAATTCAAATTATAGAGAAACTAACTCACACATTAAAATTAAAATGGAATCTTAAACTATCATAAAAACTGTTCCAGCAAATATAATTTCTCAATTCCACTAAAGGATCAAGTTTTCAAAGAGAATGTGTTATCTCAGTCGTTCTGACTAATGCTTTTTGAATCGTCGCTCCGCGGGATACCCAACTTTATAATCTTGATCCCAACTTTTCGATGCGAAGCGAAAACTGCAATTTCTCAAGTACAAAGTTTTTATGATAAATTGATCGATCTAGAAAAAGCAGCAGATCTTCAAACTCGTTCTTGTGTTTTTAATGAAACATAATGGATCGGAATATTTAAGTATGCATACTTAGAATTACTTTACTTAAACAACCTACTTCTTTATTAAGTGAAAAAGGAAAAAGGTGGATTTGTGTTCTTTTCACTTCATTGAAATTCACTTGTTCCGAAGTGAGCGTAGGAAAGTACTTGAGGGAAGAAAAAGGTTTGACTATTTTATTATTGACTAGTCTGCCCGCGGCTCTGTTTGCGGAAATTCTGTTATTCTTATGCTCAAGTAGATTAAATTTTGAATTTCCTTCGTTGTTGAGAGACCTCGTTCGTTGTAAGTTCGTTGTAAAATGCGCATTTTATTTTGTTTCGTTCATCATTGCAAATCAACCAATTTTTCACGTTAGCTAAGTATTTATGTTTTTCGCTGAGAAACACAATATTTGTAATATTTATTTGCAAAATGAAGCTTTTATATCAAGATAAAAAAAAAATATCTTTACATTTTTCCGCTGAATACATGGAAATTTAATTACCTGTTGGTGTAAGAAAACAGAAATCGTCGGGTACCCAAAGTAAACTTTGTTCGCTTTGCAAAGGCAGTATGCATTAGAAAAATGTTTTTCCTTTTAAAATAAGCGCCATGCAATGCTTGATTACGTAAGTACTGTTCACATCACATTAAGATTCTGTTTCAATACAAATACTGGAAACATATGAAGAGCTAACATATCAAATGAAAGGGACAAAATAAACGCGTAATATATTTGCCAATTGCTATTAGCAATTCCTTTGTTATAAGATTCTTTGTTTGGACTTGTATTGCGATCCGTTTCGTGTCGTACATTATAAATAAGTTTAAAAGCGTCGTTTTAAATATAAACATGGGTCACGTAATAAACTGGGTTCAAAGGTTCAGGCGTACAGCTGGGTTCTCAAATATTGTCACACTTGAGATATTGCTCTTGATGCAAGACGTCGTGAGAACCGATGCTTGTTATTTCTCAATTGCGATGCAGAAGAAATATTGCAATTTTCAAATAAATATCTGTTTTACAAAACACATTTTTCACTTGTCTCGTGGGGATATTAGAACGATTTATTTATCCTTGGGATCAGTGATCGTTCTATGGGCGACTATCAAAAGAGTTTTGTTACGATTTGTTTTTCAAATATAGTTACTTACGTAAACGCAGTGCATTGTAAAGAAAAATGCTTGCGTTCATTAAAATCACAGTAGTTAAGGCTCCAGGCATTAGAAAAGGTTATTTAAAGAATACCCTGAGAACGATGCCAGGCGTAGCAATCCATTTGCGTAATGAGGGTAGGTATATCAATTGCTAAGCTATTACTATTAATAACAGCATCGGCGAAATGTGGGTGCACAATAGTACACCTCTGCTTAACTCTTTGGGGATACAGGCGTGATGATATATTATGTTTATGTTTGTAAGTATTACAAAATATAAGCTTGCTTTCCCCGAGTTGCACTATTGTACACCCACATTTCGTCGATGCCGTTATTGAGTCCCATGTTATAGGGGTCGAGACTATTGCCATCTACCTGGCACAGCTCCAAACTCCGTGCTGCTACTGAGAATTTCCATACAGAAAAACCCAATAAAACTTTGCTTGACCCGGGAATCGAGCCCAGGACCTCACGCGCTTGCGCCCACTAGACCAATGAGGCAGTCAGAAATATACCTAAGTTACTTAAGAAAATTATCATATTATATAAAATTGGTAGGTATATAAATATTACTACATCAAAAACATTTATCATCACCAACGATTTTATTAAATATAACACACGTGCATATTCATCTACATGCAATTATCTTAGCAAAAGCGCTCTGCATTGAAAATTCTCTACAAGATTGCCTATTTCAAAAAGGAAACAGAACTGAATATCTAACATCCATATTACCTATATGGAAACGCAGATTGCCTTTATGCATAAGTTCTAAACACATAGCATGCTAGCTAGATAGGTAGATATTACTTGAAGTTTTGAGTAAAGTAACCAATTTTTACGTACCTAGATATAAGTATATTATATTCAAACAAAACACAAAATTCAATTTGTCCAATTTCCCTGAGTCTAAGCATAAAAACATCCCTAGGGTGTTAAAATTCCGCCTCTGAAAAACATATTACAAACTGCGCGATGGAAAAACATTTCCTTTTTGGAGGCACAAAAGGAAAACCGATTATCTGTACCTGTGTCTCGTGCGTTCTCGCCGATGATGTCATCGAAAACCACTTAAATATTTACATGTTGTACACCGATGTACTGTATGTATTTTTACAATTTTTATTTAACACCCTGTAACAAAGTAGTGACAGCGTTATTTCTGTGTCGTCTTACGTCGTGATATTAGCATAGTCTTAAGCCTTATTTATCTATAGCCCATGGGAGCTTAAAACTAAAGGTTTATTATTATTTTTAGTATATTGTACGCATTACAAAGACTAACATTCTGTAAGAACAATTTATGTACGTACAAGTCTATCTAAAAAGTTTTATTTTGAAAAAGTATACATTGTTCCAGAAAATCATTCTGAAATAAAATCTTATATTTCACATACTTTCTAGAAGAACCCGTAAAGCTCGATGACGTCTTACTCTGAATACCTTTAAAGCCACTGTACTGCACTTAGAATTTGCGATGACAATGTGACATCGTTATCATAAAACTAGATGCTGCAACCCATTTAACTGATGTATCTTATCCCATAAAATATATAAACTAACTATAAAATTTCGGACTATTTAGATGACAAAATCGCTTGGGATTGAGCCATATATACAATTTTTACCATTAATTATTATATTATTTACTTCATTATTTTGACATTGTAATGTCATTTAAATTGAAATGATTTCTTATACATGAACGCTATTAATTTCATTAATTCTCACGATAACTGATCCATGCTTGTCCTCTGTTGCAACAGGTTAGCTCAAATAGTTATGACACTTTCTTCAAAAGGCTATTCCAACCTATATTTATCTCCCTTACATCATTACAATCTGTCTGGACTTTAAAATAGAACTTGACCCCTGAGTTTGTTTCGGCGATTCTTCTCAGGGATAGTCATAGAAAATGCCGACGCCATCTAGTTTAAAAAACACATGTAAAAGTGATTGAAATATCCTAATTGCAAAATAAATAATTTCATTTCATTTCCAAGGGGACAAAAGGGGTGACTTATTCTATAACAGCATTTACATTATTATAAATCCGTTAATAAGATATCTACATGCCTACCTCATATAAAGATTGATTTACTTTGCATCGGTTATAAAATTATCGAGCCTTAATTATTTCGGTAAGCCAATATTAAACAAACCGAATAATGTTGGCAGCACTTCGTAATTAAAACGTGTTGCTAACCAGAAGTTACTTAGGTAACGTAATATTTTTTAATTCCCTTCGGCTTATCGGATTGTACAAACTCTCAAAAATTTCCCAGTTGGCGAAAATTTTGTAAAATAAATTATGAACGCCCCAATTGTTTTTTTACTGTCTTTTATTTTGTCTAGTTAATTATTCGTTGTGCCTACTTGTATAAAAGAAAAAATGGGTGGTTAAGAACAGCAGAAATTAATTTCGAAGGAAAGTTTTTACTCCGGTAAAATATTAAAAAGGCCTAAAGGTATCAAATTGTACGCGTAAAAAGACTGCCTGCCGATTTTCCCAGTAATATAAGTTTACTAATGCAGGGTTCAAATGAACCTTTTGGGTTCATAGAAAGTAGTCAACGTTAAACAGGAATCATTAAATACCAAACCCTTTCTACATAAATTAATTAGATTATTAAACCTACCCTTATAAATACGTAAGTATACTAAGTAAAGAAATGACGTAAATCTCCAAAGCAGGAGCTTCTTATTAAATTATACAGGTTAATAATTAACCATAACTTCAGGCAGCCATACTTCAGTAATTAAATGAAATATTTTAGGGAAAAAAACATGAAACCTTCCATTAAACTGTAATTTATTCAACATCGCTATACTTTGCTTTATTCATTTCATATTTCTGGTACAATATCGACGTATAGTCGTGAACTACATTTAGTAGACGCTCCGTTTTATAGCTTCCGCACTTTATGGTAATGGCGAGCTCCGGTTGTTCACCGCCGCTTCTTCTGCTCACATTACGAATAACTTACAATTTTATCGACGTATTATGAGGCCCTCTACAATTACAAATCTTTCGACGGTTAGAAAGGGTTAAAAAGTATTTCAGTGAAGTTTAATGTTGCTTTATTTTATTTTTGTTGCGATGCTATCCTATCCAGCGGCGTGCACAGAGTATTTAGACATGATAGGCAGAGCATTTTTAAAAACTTACTTACCAAAAATACCTACTGCAGGTTGTGTATTGGTTCGTCGACTTGTCGATTAAATAATGATGTATATGATTTGCCACCTCAAATATATTATAATAAATATATATCTGAGTCATGTAGGGTAGGCAGTGTTTTTTTCTTTATGAACCGCACGCCACTGATCCTATCCTACTACCACTACCATATTATAATTGCGAAAGTTTGTGATGATGTATGTTTGTTACTCGTTCACGCAAAAACGACTGAACGGATTTAATTGAAATTTAAATTAGAGATAGCTTATACCCTGGATCAGGTAGCTTATGTAGCTACCTTTTATCCCGAAACGACACTGTTAGCGCGGGATGGTCAGCGTCACTTTCAACCGCGGTTAACACTGCAGAGTACAGCTATCTATACTAATATTATAAAGCTGAAGAGATTGTTTGTTTTTTTGAACGCGCTATATTTGGAACAATTTTTGCATGTTATAGCCTATTTATTGAAGAAGGTTGTAGGCTGCTTTGTAACCTAAAAAAAAAATGCACGTGTTCATAATCCACGCGGGCGGAAGGTAGTCCTTTAATATATAGGCTAACGCCTATTCAAATAAGTATCATAAATAGAATTATAAATGAAGATGTATCGTACCACTGAAAGCCGAAATGATATAAAAATATTACATGAGTTGGTGGCCGCATAAAGAATCAGCATGATATACTTATGGCCTATCTACCTGCCAATTGCGATAAATGTGACTTTTCTTTCGCAAAGTGTTCGAACCTTATTCAAATACTGAAAGTAGTCTAGACTGAAAGAATAGGCGGTTATGTTTAGGTTATATTATTTTACTGTATATTTTTCTAGTCGTCTAGATCTTGGGTTCGAACCCCGGTTCGGGCAAATTGTTATTGGGTGTTTTAGTTAAAACATATTCAATAGAAGCCCTAGTGTTTGGGATGTTAGACGGCAATAGTTGATGATACGGTTGGCACAATGGTTGAGCGTTCGACTGCTACGCTATGTTTCGCGGGTTTGGTTCCCACACGGAACAAATATTTGTATGACCTACAGATAGTTGTTCTGGGTCTAGATGTTTGTGTATGTGAATACTTCCATTTGTAAACGCACCCACGATACAGGAATTATTCCTAGAGGGGCAAGGTAAAAAAAAAAATTTAAAAAATGTGTGTGTACTTATGTATGCACGTAAGAAGTTATAGGTACTCCTTATTTTTTTTTTTCACTGATATGAATCACGTGTTACAGATGCACAAATATTTCAATAACTACCTACATTGAAAATAGCTATCAATTCTCAAGAAAATTTAAGTGACATTTACCAGCCAACTTCATGGTGTCGCTTTTACGAGTATCTGTCGGTGTGCATGCGCATCGTAAGAATTCACTCTCATCAAGCCAAAAGAAGTATTCAACACTTCAAAAATAGGCTCCCTACATCAACCATAACCTTAAACCTAAACTTAAACCTACCGGGCGTACTTACTTCTGTAATGTGTGATGCTTTAGGTACACGTTTTTTAAATTTTATATAGTTTTTCTCAAAATTAAATGTTAAATAACAACCATCATTATCCCGAAATTCCGACTGACCTATCCGAAACATAGATAAGTGTACATCTTAAAAGATTTCTTCTTTGGAATCAAGTAAAAAAGGCAGCAGGCTATTTATTGTACAAAGGTGCTCTCAATAGAGATACAACATAGAAAGCGACCTTTCGGGCACTCATTCACCGAACTCCGTGGCCTTTGCTGCACAATGGCTTGGATCTGAAGCCTTCGCTGGCGACACAGGAAACTTGCTTGTTAGTTATCACAATAGCCTGCTATATTACTTGTATACGTGTATCGGAAAGTTGGAGGGAATGGCGTTCTAGAAAGTCCAATTAAAGAGTTGTATGTGTTAGTGTTTATTTTTGATGTGTAAAGTATTTAGAACTACATATACCATAATAGAATCATCAACACCTGTACTCCTCGAAGGGTTGTTAGAGGTGTACTTGTTCGCCCACATATCGACAGTGCAGTTTATTATGTAATAGAGGATGAGCCTATTATATTATCTTCTACCAGGCACAGTTCCAAACTCCGCATTGCTACTGATAATTTTCTAACAGAAAATCGAATCTATGGACTGAACCGAAGACTTGTGACCACTAGACCAATGATCCATCATTTAGAACTATTTACGTTGCAAAGGTTTACGTAGAAATGCATTAAGTACCTATGGGGTGACAGGTTGCTTATTTATAGATGTTAAAGCAAAGACAACATGGTTGTTGGCCAGTAACCGTACTATTAACGTTTCGCCAAAATTACCAGTTACAAATATTTCATGGAAACTGCATACATTACTGAAAACCTTGGCCTTAAAATACTGAATAACATGTTAGGTGACATGCAACGAAAGTAAATTATACATTATCAACATACTACATATATACAGGTTACCCAATCTTACTTGGCCGCTCTGAAGTTAACAAAGTACCTGCGTATTAGACAATTTTATTCCTAAAAAATCCATTGCGCAGCCAAACGGCTAAACTCAAAACTGTGAAATAAAATACGTATTTACCGCATCAATGCACATTACTCCATAGGTACCTATGGAAATATTGTTACCTACTGTCTTAAACACCGTTAAAAATTAGCCTTACAAGGCCCGCCTTGTTATTTTAAAGCACCATTTTGCAGCACTTGGCCTCAGTAAAATTGCGAGGAACGAAGCACGATATTGCATATTATGGAAATAATGCACGCCGGCGATAACAATTTTATTAAAACGGCAGCTAAAAACTTTCCTTGAAATATTTATGTAGTACTTAATATGAGGTTAAAATGCGTGACCTTAAACAAATTTTCTGGTACTAGGTACAATTATCACTAACTGTAAGTACTAGAGGTACTTACTGTCAATGGTACTTTATAGACTAAATGGTATAGTCATTTTTGTTTGTTATACTATTGTCTGTCATTATTTTGTAATTATGATTTATAGAGCAATTTGGTAAATATCTACTGGTATTTTTTGTGCATTGAAAATAGAGTTTTTTTTAAACCTTTCCCCGCACCAGGATTTCTCCTGCATCGTGGGTACAGTTTACAAACATTCACAGGCACAAACAACCAGACCCGAAACAACTATCTGTAGATCATACAAATATTTGTTCCGTGCAGGGATCGAAACCGCGACACGTAGCGCAGAAAGCTAATCGCTTAGCCACTGCGCCAACTATGTCGTCAAAATTCCCTTTATCAGTTCGTATGCAGACATATTACCAACTTGACAAATACCGAAAATCGGGATAGCTGAAAGATGTTAATATTTGAGCTCATGTGGGTGGAGGACAATAACGAACACAATATTTTTGTCAGTCTATTGTTGTAACGCCGAATGGCGTATAAAATTTGTTAAATAAAATAGCTAAATTCAAATTTCATTTTCGGCTGACCTTTATCGAATTTGCGTAGCTCGGTAGGCAGAAATGTTCAATAAAATGTGAAATTCATTTTACAATATTCCTGAATATTTACATTTGTGATTGTGAAACGGAACCTTTTTTGAGTATAAAAAGTTTTTTTATACAGAGTCGCGGTATTGTTGATTACAATATGTAATGATTATTCTCGTTATTGAGAAATCGAAACGTATAATCTACTTGCTTTGCCATCCAGCGTCAAATGTTTTAGTTCCTGTCGCATTGTAAATGTAAAACATCAAAACCGTCTAGAAAGTTTCCTTTTACGTGTACATTTTGATTCAGGAGGCAGTCACACTGACTTACAAAACTATTTATTAAAACAAACTTTGATTTCGTTTATTTTTAGCAAGGGATCAGTGCCATCCCTAAATAATTCTCTTTCACGAACATAAAGTATTTTAACATAGATGAAACGGCATTTACTCTCTTGCCTCTTCCCAAACTTGAACAAGTACGTGAATAATGAAACGTGTTCCCTCAATTGCGAAGTAATTTGTCATTTGACATGATGTAAAATCCGGAAGCTGTGAATTTAATTTCGCAAATAAAACGTCTGACTCCTATAAAAATTCAGGGTAGGTTACTTTACGCTGTACTCTAAAAGCCTGTTTTATGATTGGTCGTAAAAAAGCGAGCCTCCGCGAGCCAATTTCGTTCTTTAATTAGGGTAACATTCTTGTTTTACACGAAGCATCGGAAATTACATAGTACCTACAAGTAGTTGAGGCTTATGATCCATTAGCCGGTGGCAATGTTAGTGAAGGAGTCATTCATAACTTATATGTAATCACGGATGAATACTCATTACCATTAGTGTTGTATGCTGAAATCTGCCTATAAGGACGTACCGAAACAACTCTATCGCACGAAAAACAAAAAAAAAATGTTTTCCGTCCGTGTAAGTCAAAGTCAATAAACCATAAACCTCTTTCAAGGTGTCTTAAAACTTGGTAACCAAGAATTTTACCGTCGAGCCCCAGAAGTAATCCTCTTTGTCTCATTTTATGCCGAATGATCTAAGACAGTTGGCTTTCTGTTAATATTTTCCTTAAATATTGGCAACAATGAGATTACTTCTGTACTGACGTGACTTTGTAAATTAAGCTTCAAGAACACCATACATATTTCGTTCCTGACTAATTTACAGTTTGCTTTGATTAAGAAACTAATAGTGTGTTCATTAGTGAACGAACATTTTCAAGCTAGTGAGTGTCAATCTCGAGAATATAGTAACGCAGTTTGTTGTTATCTATACAGACAAAATGTATCTTGACGGCACGGTTGGCGCAGTGGTTGAGCGATCGACTGCTACACTACGTGTCGCGGGTTCGGTTTCCGCATAGAACAAATATTTGTATGGCCTACAGATAGTTGTCCCGGTGTTTGTGAATGTGAATATTTGAGTTTGTAAACGCAACCACAGGATATTGGTAACATTTAGCAATCTGACCAAGTAGTGTTAATATTACGGGATCGGCCTTCACGTGGAAATAGCAGTAAGGTGACGCGATCGTGGGCTCGTACGTTATTAATATATACGGCGGTGCATTGGAGCCTTGACCCGGCCTTCACCACCCGCCCACCGCACCCCGCACTGTTACCCGCTCACAGATAATTTAACAAGTTCCACTAAAAATGCATTACATTCCATTTTCAACCCCACACAGCCGCATAATTTCATTAGGACATCTCCCCAGTTGACCTTTTCGAAGTGTGACTTATGTTGCCACAAAACCAACCGTATCACGTAACCCAGGTAACCCTTTGTACATATTTAGTTGTTGGAATGGTTGACAAGAAATTCGTTAGGTATAAAATTAACATATAATTTAAATAAAGTACATTAATTCGCATATTCTAAAGGACAGTGTCTTGGGTTGTGAAACAATAAAAAGAATCTATGGATACTTATCTATAAATTATTTAACATATAAACGCAATTTATTAAATACTAGCAGACCCGATAGACGTTGTTGGTTCCTGAACCTGTCTTAGAACTCAATAGCAGATCCATCCACCTCCGATTGTGAATCTAAACCATGCAGGGATTCACCCACATACAAAAAAAATCTTCAAAATCGGTCCAGCCGTTTAGGAGAAGTTCAGTGACATACAGACGTACAGAAGAATTATGTATATAAAGACTGGCGACCCGCCCCGGCTTCACACGGGTGCAATTTACTAATTAAGAAACTGAGTTATCCAGTGGATTTTCCATAAATTTTCTTTCTTACAAGCCTTGCCATGACCATTACGAATACAACAAAAAAAAACAGCCAAATCGAGCTATATATATATCCATAGATGAAGTATCGAACAATTTTAAAATATCATATCGCGTGATCAAAAATATATACATGACTGTGATCAGTTAAATTTTAATGAAAGTCGTAAAGTTTATCCACTTTATCTACTTTTAATATTATACCTACTATTAATATTACATATCTAGGTGATAATTTACAATGAATCGTTAAAAAATATATCAAAAATAGTCATACTGACTGCCTAACTGGTCTAGTGGTTGTAGCGCGACTGCTGAGCGTGAAATCCTGGGTTCGATTCTCGGATCGGGCACAATGTTATTGGAATTTTCTGTATGGAAATTCTCAGTCGCAGTACCGAGTCTAGTGCTTTGTCCAGTAGATGGCAATAGGCCCGCCTCCTAGTACACAGACCTATATTGCCTATCCCGTCATGACATACTGGTGTGATGCTATGTAAATAGTCTTACCTATGTAATCAACAACTTTTATCTTTAAAACTGTATTTGTACGCATCTGTGTTCGTCAAAATCTATATACCAAAAACTATGTATGCCAATAAACGAATATCTGTTGACTTATGCTAAAACTGAAGACTGCAACCTTCAGCCTTCAATCAGCAGTTCCACTTCAATAACAATATGAATCCAAACCGCTAATTAACATGAGAGAACTAAAACACTTATTGAATTGTAGGAATTTAGTTGTTAGTTTATGTATTCAACTCCATGTAAATTCTATTTGAATCAGCAGAAAATACCGCGCGATATTGAACGTTAAACTTTCACCTACAACTAGATCTACAGAGTGAAGTTTTGAAACGAAGGAACAAACATGAGCATATGAGCACATGATACCTATTGTCAACCCGGGTACAAATCCAGGACTTCACATTAAGACCAATAATCCAATCGTTATGTGATCAACAAATTGTTGTGTTGATTTGGAATTCAATTAGAATCCATTTATCAGAAATCCATTACCACTTGTAGAGGTGAAGGAAAACATCGTAAGGAAAGCTGCAAACCTGAAATGGTCCCAAAAATATCTCAATGATATGTGGCACATAATCCGTCACGTAATCAACTGGCCAAAGACCCGTGTCCAGCAATGGAACAATAACGGGCTTAAATAATACTATATCTATTCCCTATAGCCGTATGTCGGTGTTACTTATAAGTACATACGTGAACGCTGCCCATCCCCTTAATCACCTTTTACGACCAAGAAAGTGATGGAGTGGTTAGTACGATGACGCAACTCTTGTATACTAGTATTTAAGCCGATAACATGGCTGATTTATTACCCATATAAAGTTACTTGCTCCCCACCACACTAGGTAAATATACCAAAATATTTCCCTCCATTTAGGCACATAAACCGCGTATGAGGTGCGTACAAAATAATCCTGTCGCTTGTAATTATAGCTGTGAAAATTGCAGAGTAGGCCCAGAATAGTTGGAGTTCTCTTTTTACTAATAGGCATTGAACCATTCAACTTTGTGACGTGAATTGGATCGTAACAGTTAAGTTGCGGGATTTTAGCGCTGATAGAATAATTTGGCTATTTATCCAGTAATTTAACTTTGAAAAAAGTGTCTCGTTTCACTTGAAATCGACTGGTACTTAGAGATATACAAGGATAGTTATGATGTTTATCACATCATAAAGTTTCAGTCAATCGTGTTTTATATTCAGTAAAAATTCCAAAAAGAAAAGGTTCTTCCTTATTCTTCACAACAAAGAACTAATTAGATATTCTTTTTTCAATTTTGTATTTTATTTCTTGCTTTGCTCGTCCAGTACTTGAAGGTGCTGTTGCAAGCGTAGAAGGCAGATACTTACTACCAAAATATGTACCCGTTTGTAAAATTTAGGCGCCCTGCAACCCATGTAGACCACAATGTTGTATTCCCTGTACAACAAAGGTGAAAACGTGTAGAATGAACTTATTTTACCGTTGAGTCGTAAACCGCCACAATGTACGGCGCGCCGTTTCGTGTCGGTCGCCGTGAATTTGGGAGCAGCTGTGATTTCCTGACCACCTACGTTCGTGTTCTTTGCCTTTTGTAAGGCTGAATGCTAATTTATACATAGCACTTGTGGTGTAATTTTCATGTGGTCCGTTTGTTGTTTCAGGTGTAGGAGGCGCTTCAAAGGTCATGTAATATGGTATGTCATTAGTTGCTTAAACAATTTATTACGCGGTAATTTATTATACCGTTTTGAAGTAATTGGTGTGAAACATTTTCCTAATATTATTGTGTGCATAGAGTTGTACTACATTTTATTTACACTATCGATTTTTCATTGCAATAAAATAAGTAGTCAATTTGTATGTAGCAAACATATCAATGTATATTATTTCTACAAACAAGAGCTCACCGTTTGCCCTCACCGATATTTTGTTACAGATTCTACAAAATCAATTTACGAAGAGAAAATGAAATACAGCCTTCGGGCTGCGTTCACCACACTGAAAAGCTAATACTGTGATTTTGAGATATGGCTTGTGAATTTGAAATGACGTAGAAGAGTTGTCTGATGGTTATGTGTTAGTTTATTATGGGAGCCGCATGGAGTCGCGTGCGCAGATGAATCACGCGCTGCCGACCAAGCACCGCCCTGAGGCAACCTACAGGAGTTGCTCGCAGTCATTGCCGCTCGATATTCTGTAAGTATTCCTACTCCTTATGTATACAGGGTGGCGGTACGAACTGTACGACAATAAAAGAAACCACATTTTGATGTTCATGTATTATGAAGTTTTGAAGCAGCATTGACATTATAAAAAAATATAATAAATAGCCATGGATTCCTTCTATCTTCCATCATCTTAGGTTATTCAATATAATATAAAACTAAAATCGAGCAAAAACGATCAAATATTTTTTTATTTGAAACTAAAAATAAACATCCATGAAATTGGACGTGATAATCCATAAAATTGTTCGATAGTCCAAATAAAAACATGATTGCCCTCATACCTACGGCAATATCATCACACCTACGCAGTGTAAGAAGCACTTGTAATTTTACGATAAATAAAATTGAATACAAAACGTATTTATGAAAATTCAAAATTTGTACTATTATGTGGTCGCAATCACGACTTCTGAGCGTGAGGTCCTGGGTTCGATTCCCGGGTTGAGCAGTGTTATTGGGTTTTTCTGTATGGAAATTGTCAAAAGCAGCACTGAGTCTGGAACAGTGTCTAGTAGATGGCAATAAGCTCGTCCCCTATTACATGGGATTTAATAACGGCATCGGCGAAATATGGGTATATGTAGTATACCACTGCCTAACCCTTCGGGGAATACAGGGTGACGCTATGTTATGTTATGTTATTTATAATAAAAACAAAATAAATTAGTATTTTTTTATTGTATGTACATATTTAACATTAAAAACGTACTATATACAATATGGATGTCAAAGATCAAGTTTGAACGCCGTAGTTTAGTATAGGGAAAATACATGTTCATGAGTCGGCGTTTAAGTTTGATGGCTAGATCGCCTTTCATTAAGTCTTTCATGGACCAATAGCTCTTCCAGGCATTCTCGGTTCGTCTTGCGATTTCCTCATCTTGCTTTGCCACGCTATATACAATACAGCGTGGCAACGCTACCAGTGATTTTTTTATAAACATTGCCCCACACTAGGAATAATTCCTGTATCGTGGGTGCGTTTACAAACACAAATATGCGGAAAGCCAAAGTTGAGCTCAGTGGCGCTTACTGGGACACGCCTATGTCGAGCAGTGTACGAATGTGGACTAATAATGATGATGGTGGAATGTTAATATGTATCACATTATGAACCCATGAGATTAATACGTCCATAAGTTTTGTAAAGATTTCAAAATATGTGCTAAAAGCTAAGCGTAATCCCACAAAAATCGCTTTTGTTTCCGATCCTCTTAACTTTTATATCTTAACAGTAAAATTTTATTTTCTTTCCTTATCTTCAACTCACGGTTTTATAAATACAATTCTTCTGGTTGAAGTGCCTCTACAAAGTTGGCAGTGAGGTTCTCTACATTTATTAGTTGCTTGTAGAGCGACGCAATTAAACTCGGAAAATATATTGACACTTCTGTGTGGTGATCTATCATGTTCTTAAAGATCTCCAAGTAGGATAGAAGAACATTGGTGTGAAAAACGCCTTAGTAGGTGAAATTTCCAAGTGCTTGTCTTGAGTGACTTGGGTTATTTGGGACTTAGTTGTCTTGTGACGCAGATGGTTGCCGCGGTCGTCGTTCCGGCCGGCCGAGGGCGAGCTGGCAGACTGCGTGTTGGTGGTGGGCGTGTCGCGGCCCAAGCTCGCCGCGGCGCTGCTGTCCGTCACGCTGCTGTCGCTGTTCCTCACCTTCCATGTGTTGTATGACAGCGCGTTGTACAGCATACAGGTACAAACGCATCGGATTGTTGGTGACGTCACACATACGCATACAAACACGTTGCACGTGCTTATGGCACTGATTGTACCTGAACTCCCCTTTCAAATCTACGTTTATGCTATGTGTTCAAGAAATCCTATCCTACTAATATTATAAATGCGAAAGTTTGTGACGATGGATGGATGGATCTTTGTTACTCTTTCACGCCAGAACGGCTGAACGGATCTGGATGAAATTTGGCACAGACGTAGATTATAGCCTAAAATAGCACATAGGCTACTTTTTATCCCGGGAAAATGTAGAGGTTCGTAAACCACGCGGGCGAAGCCGCGGGCGGAAGCTAGTATTTTATATATTTACTATTCATACTAAATAAATAAGAAATACTTAACTAAATACGTCTCTCAGGCTACATTGGCCTTGACACAGCTATACTGCAGTGACCATAAACATATAGATTGCTCGTTTGCACGATACATTTTTTCCATGCGCACCTACTATTTATATTTGTTATACACGTTTTTACTTTAAGATTTTTTTATATTATCTTTAGGCATACACCTACTATAAAAACAGCATTTAATATTCTTAGTAATACATCTACGTGTACGATAGAGCAGGTCCCCGATACCATCTGCAGCAACTCGTAATACGCCCCTCTAAGCTTGTAACACTGAACTATAAATCGCGAGCAGAACACGCTTACCATACGGGCGGTAAGCTTGCAACCCCTTCGGCTAAGCGGCTTACTTTCCTCAAGCCAGCCTGACTTCCGCTGTGCGTGGCTTGCCGTGCCTCGAGGCGTGCCTGCCAAGCCCATGGCACCACTACCAACGACACAAAACACAAACAAAAGGTTCACTTATTTCACCGTTATAAAACCTCAAAATGCATTGTAGCGACTCAAAATCGATTTTGTGCTCATTTTTGTTATGTCTGGACAGTCAGTTGATAAACGCATAAGCCAAGAGACTTTTCAGCTTTATAATAAAAATATATGATAACGGTGTACAATTAAATAGGTAGCGTGTGTGTTGCAAGTTTTCCGAAACGACTATTTATGTTTGACTTTCAATCACGCTTTGCCAAGAATGAACCTTCTGCAGCCTCCTATATTGTACATCCTCGTAATCGTAATTAATGTTCTGAACCATTCTCCGCAGATAACGTACCGCCCTTTTTATGACACCCTTGTTTTACAATGTACCGAGTTTTACGACATCAACAAGTAGGTGAAACGAGTTACGGGTAGGCACAGTACATTCTGCAGATATATAGCCTTGGGCTTCAATGCCGGAAGGGGAGTGTAAAATTTTTGTCATGCGAATTTTTAAGGGAAAAACGAGTACCTTTTTATTACACACAAAAGAGTACAAGGTTATGATGTAGCCTCGCGTGAGTTATTCACAAATATGTTGAGCTAATTTTATATTTTGAACATAGAATAAAAAAATATACCAGAATTAAAGTTCACCTTTTTAAACCTAGTTTTAAGAGTGAATTTAAAAATCGAAGGTAATTATGAAGTAGCCACACAACCATGTAATCACTTATCAACCCACGTCTCCACTTAGAAATGTTAAGCGTTAATTAATTCAACAAAAGGCCCATCATCTATTATTTCAATTAACCACACAAAGCGAATCCAACCGAACACTAACTGACGTGAACATGGCAAATAGTGGCACTGGCAATTGTTTCATCTTAATCCATCCTTATTTCGTTTTCCTATAACTGTGATGATTACGGCAAAATGGTATATCAAAGCCAATGACACGGGTAAATTAGCTCTAACATCGAAATTGAACGACTGAATCACGCAAAATTGTCACTTAGAATTCACTTCATAGAAAGATTTTAATAGCTTTTCAATCAACTAAATAATAGAGCTTTTATTGTATAAATGTTCATTATTTGTAGTGTTGCAAACACTCGTATTATATAAATTTAGAATCCATGAGATTTAACATGAGAAACGGAGTTGTACTTATCGCGTAATTGACGTAACCTGTATTTGTAAATGTAAGGTGTAAGTAAGGTCAGAATTCAGTACTACATTTGCAACATACTAGTATATGATATGATAGGCGACAGACCTGAAAAATGTTACTGTACTGTACAATTAAATATATACGAACATACTCACGCAAACGCGTACCTTGTATAACTACTGCTTTAAAATTATCAAACCATGAGATTTTATACGTATCTTCAACTTTATATTTTATAGGTATTTCAGGGTGCATCTGTCAACAAATAATTGCAATCACCATTGTCAGAAATATTATGAACACTTCATTTACAACATAATGCATCAAAATTGTATCCGTGTCTTGTTTGCAATAATCCGGTGACATATCTACATATAAACTGGTATTTTGTTAGGCGGCGAGCATGGCATCGGCGGCGAGTGAAGGTCGTAAGATCCTGCAGAGCCAAGAGAGCAACACCCGCACGATAAACCACCCCATGGCGTTACGGAAGCGGTTACGACCTCCTCGACAACCTAGACCCGCACGCAGACTCCCACAGGTAAACATATCTAGGAAATTTCACTGATTACTTCCTCGAAATATTACGTCTCGTACGATTAGGTGTGGGTAAAAATGGCATTTCACTTTTAGCTCTTATGCTCAGCTCTGTAGTTTGAACAACAGACTTCCGTGAGTGGTAAAAAATTCGCCTCAGCTGCCGAAATCCAGCAACGATAACTTGAGCGACTAGTCGCCCATGAAATGTCAGTCTTAGCGGACATCTTTCAAATATACTGTACAAAGTGAACATTTCGTCACATAGATATTAACATAAGTTAATTTCAACTCATATTCGTTCACACATGAAGCAGACAGCTGCAAGTATTAACAATTACCAAAATTATTCATGTAAATTCCTAACGTGGCGATACTGTAACCGATTATGTTGAATGTCATGCCATAAACAGCCGCTCATATGCATTCCCCATAGACCGACAACTAGCGTTCTCATGGGGCTAATGTCTTGATCACTGCTACGCACTCGAATTCATGATTGCGGTATTTTATTTGATGTGCAGTATCTGTATGTGAGTCACGTTTGTTTTTCGTTGTTGTTATTTCCAAAAGCAATGGAGAACATTAGAAATATACTGATTTCAAATGATCAGTGATATTCTTTAACATCTCTGTTCCATTATTCAGAAAATCACACTTCTTATCACAAATTCTCACGAATTCTCAACCCAAAAGCGGAATCTGGCAAGTAGGTGCTTTAAAGGCCCGTTCGAGATTATGAAAGGAATTTTCAAAAATACCGTAAGGAGTCACACCATGGGGGTCGATTTTTGGGGTTCAAAATTTGTTTCAAATTTCTTTTTGCGTTGAAGGAGCTGCGGGCACAGCTAGGCATGAAATTCCGAGGTACAACTGGCCAAAATAAAACTTAATAAAAGGGTCTTCACACGACACAATGACTTCCTTCGAATCTTCTAACTTTATGCCAGCAATTTTACATTTAAATTTTGTTGTAGGCTCTTATAATAGGCGTTAGAAAATGCGGAACCCGAGCATTACTGGAAATGCTGTACCTCCACCCCATGGTACAGAAGGCGTCAGGAGAAGTGCACTTCTTCGATCGTGACGAGAACTACGCATTAGGACTGGAGTGGTACCGGAGTAAAATGCCACTGTCCTTCAAAGGGCAGATCACGATAGAAAAGAGCCCCAGTTATTTTGTCACCCCCGAGGTAAGCACCTGGCCTTTTTATCATTAAAATCAATTATTATTTGGTAAACTGATATTATAAATTAGTGCCCCATTTAAACTAATCAGCTGTAAATTCATTCGAACCATTTTCGATAAAGGTTCCTGAACGGGTCCGAGCAATGAACTCTTCAGTCCGTCTACTACTCATAGTCAGAGAGCCAGTAACACGCGCGATTTCCGACTACACGCAACTGCGCAGCCGCGCTACGCCTTCGGCGCCCGCGCACCCACTGTTGCCCAGCCACCCACTACCTGACGCCGCCAAGCCTTTCGAACATCTCGCCATCTCACCTGATGGATCTATTAACATTGCTTACAGGTTAGTATAACTTCTAACTTGGACAATTTTTTTATATTTATGTTTATCCTCATATTCACGTAATCATGTAACTTTATATAACAGACTGGAATACCTGTTTCTTGGTCTTGTTCCCATCTAATTATCATATTGAATATTGCCGTTGTTCCTGACAGGCCAATAGCCATATCTCTGTACCACGCGTACCTCCACCGGTGGCTGGAAGTGTTCCCGCGAGAGCAGATACTAGTGGTAAACGGTGACCTGCTAATTGAAGACCCGGTGCCGCAGCTCCGGCGCATCGAGAAGTTCCTTGGGCTTGAACATAAGATTGGTAAGTTATAGCAATTACTAATAGAAAGTCCAAATCATATGGTGACTAAAAAAGACTGAAAAAAAAAACTCAAAATGCTGTCAACAATTTTTCTAATCTAAAAGACTACGGAAAGAAACGTTATTTTTTTTTCCTAAAAAAAAATGTATTCTGAATATCCCCATGTTTTGTCCCAACAGGTAGAAAAAATTTCTATTTCAACGAAACGAAAGGCTTCTACTGCCTACGAAACGACACTACAGATAAGTGTTTGCGAGAGACTAAGGGCCGAAAGCATCCTCGTGTCGACCCTGCCGTCGTTACCAAGCTAAGAAAGTTCTTCATTCAGCATAACCAGAGGTTTTATGACCTCATTGGTGAAGACCTCGGTTGGCCAGAAGACTAGAGGAGAACTAAGATAAGGGTCATCTGCCTAGCGCGATGGCCGAACTAACTTGTTGTGATCAACATATCAAATACATATCATGATACATATCACTAGTCAGTAACTTTTTTAAAGTCGTTTATGTATACATTTAGCGTAACATAGATTAAGAAACCCGAAGAGATATTTTATTTATACCTAGCAACATTTTTTATTATATTAGTCGAGAATTTAAATTTAAAAAACGATTATCTATACTAGGCAATGGTTTTATCGATATATTTATTATTTTTGTGGTGTAGTTTGATGGAGGTTCGAACTTGAAAGGACACGTCTAAAGTATGGGAACAATATGAAGTTATGGTTATGTGGCATTTATGAATCCCAAATATTATTTTATTCACAAATTAAATAGATTATCCACAGGAAATTTTAAAGCACTGATTTGATAGACCGACCCACTGAAACCTTGAGCAATATATTTTTATATATAATTAAGTATTGTATTAATTATACAGCGTTTATTATACAGATGTGAACTTTTTTAATATTTGTGATAATTTCATTTGTTAGGATTAATGAATTTTATATAGGTATAAGTAATATGAAATTAATGTAACTGAACTATTTAATATTACGTTCAAAGTGAATGAATGTTGTACATTTTGCTTACTACATTAGGTGTCGTAATTTTGGTCGTGCGTTGTCCTAAATGTGTTTTATTTATTAGTGAATGTGATTTTTCCGATTCTTAGATACTTAATCTTTATCGTTCAAATAAATAACCTTCAGAAAATAAATTAAATCGTAGCCGAAATATAAAAACTGTCTCTACAGAGACAATCAGAAAAATCTACAATCTTGTGTGTCTATAGCTTCTAGTGACCATACACTTATCTTTGGTGTGTGTTGATTTACGCCATAGAATAGTTAAAACACGCAGACTCTACATAATTTACAAGTTTTGGAGAGATATAAATTCGACGCGGGTTTTAGAAGTATTCTATTTAAGTGTAACGTCCAAGACTGAAGAGTTAGTTGAATAAGTCTAAGTAATACCTATTTAGCATAAAATGTCCATAGGTAATACGCGAGACGGCGAGCCCTGAACACAGCTTTTTAAAGCTTTAAGTATCTTGTAAAATGTGAAACACCGGGTTTACATATGTTTAAATGGTGCCCGATATAAATAATTGTGCCGGTAACGTGTTTTAGGATATCTATTTGTTTCTTTTACGTCACTTCCTAAGGCAGTTACAATCAATTTACCGTTAATTATCTGTAATTAGAGGTAATTTGGATTTAACTACCGCTTATATAAAACTGGAGAAATATTATTCCGTTTTCATGTAAAAATCTATTAGAAAATCCAATATTTGTATATCTATATATCTTTTATATACGTATAAATTTTCGTATGCCTTTTATATTGGAACAAGTCGAAGCAAATACATAAAATATTCACCCATTTGTGTTAAGAATCAGGTACACAGACCATTTATAAGCGATAAAATTGTATCCATAGATAAGGTTCCTACACCAAAAACAAAGTTTGGACGGTAAATCTATGATTTACTTTACTGTTGGAGAAAAAAAAAGCTGTTGATAACGATTAAAAAGATACATACTAGTTCAAATGGGAATACATGTGTGATAAATATGATCCAAACTACCAGTCATTTTTAAAAACATCGCTGTAGAACACGACAGAATGGTCTTATCAAAATGATAGTGATGATTAATTTAGATGCTAAAAAAAAATATGACAAAAAGATCCTTATGTTCAGATTCTTTTGACACAATTCAGTGTTTCATATCTTATGACGTAAGGTACTTGATCTTTGTAAGGCAGAACACCAACCGCAAAGTTGAATGAGAACGAGGCGCAATCGGTGTAAGGGTGAAATTATTTTTAAGTAGAATATTTGCTTCCAAAATCCAGAATCAACGAATATTTATATGTTTTTAATGTCCCTTTTATTGGCGGATTCACGGTGAATATTCGTGATTATATTTCAGTGACCTATTGAAATTAAATTAATGTATTTACAACGGATTTATGAAAAGCACTCGCTGCGTATTTTATTGCAGTTTTTTGAAATTACTTCAAGTACAGTGATTCAGAAAAGACAAATAACGTACATTAAACGATAAGTAAATAAATATTTTTCACTATTTTATTGCAGCCATGAATATGATGTGAAAATATTATAGACATAAGACATGTGGCAAGTCTTGACATCAAATTACGTGATCCCATTAATTTCTAAGTCTTTATAAAAAATAAAAAAAATTGCACGCCTTCGTTTATACTAATATTAAAAAGAGGTAACATTTGTTTGTATGTATCCGATTCTAAAAAAAAAACTACTGGTAGATACCTACAATACATTATTTCTGACTGCTAGGCTATAAATTATATATTGCACGCAGGTTACGCGGACGAAGTCGCGGGAAAACCTAGTATTATATAAAATTTGATTTTAATATACAATCTCTTTTCTGGTAACAACTGTACTTGAAGATCGATTTCAAAAAGATGTATAAAACAAGAATATCAAACATATCAAAAATTTTCAATAACATAGTTAAGTTTTAAATATAATGTAAGATCTACATATATTAAGTTAAACTTTTAAATGAATAAGTAATCTTTATTTATTTAGGTAATTCACTAGTTGTTAGATAACTTTAATCACTGTTAAATGTTGTGCACGTTCATAAGATGTAGTTAAAGTTTTGATTAGGGCAATAATTTTTATAGTTATTAATAAAGATTATTTAGGAACATTGAAAATATCTGAAATATTATTTAAATAACGACAATTGTTAACTATTATTACATATATCTATGTTTCGCTTGTTATTTCTTTCAGCTTTTCTGAAAAATCATTTCGTATATTTGTTACTTTCTTAAATTATTTTACGGTTAGTCACAGACGTTTTAAAAGCATAAACTAAATTTTAAATGTTACCTTAACACCTTGTAAATATCTTCTAAATCTCCCTTCTGTAAGTTACATTGTACCTACATCTTCAATAAATAAAATACGAAGCAAAATGGCTTTTATTTCGCTGATAATTGGCTGCTCTTGTGAAAAATGTACGAACATAAAATGTGATTACATCTGTATTCCCCAAAGGGTTAGGCAAATATGTACAATTGTTCACTCACATGTTCTATGCATAGGTTCCAATTGACTCGTCTATTGCAATATATCGGACACAGTTCAAAACTCCATTCTGCTAGCTAGCTACTGGCTACAATTGAAAATTTCCATACAGAAAAATTCAATAAGACTGACCGAGCCGGGAATCGAGCCCAGGAGTTCACGGACAAAAGTTGCCCACTAGAACGATGAGAAGCTAAGATGTATGGAAAAACCAACATTTGTTGCTGCAACCGAAATAATAAAACTGCATGTTACAATTCTAATAATTGGTAAGTTACTGTGAAATATAGAAAACTATACGATTCTACAAATAATATATAATTCATCCACCTATTACTCCGTTGTCTCAGTGACCCAAAGTGTATTGGCCTCCGTTAGAAGAGAAAGCCACTCGTTTCGATCTTCCACCAACTAATAAAATCTTTTTCCGGAGCTATATAAATCAACAAGGTAACCCTGTCAGTCTGAACTAACGTAGGTAATACCTTACTAAACCCATAAATTTTTCTTGACCCTAAAATTGCTAGTCCAACCGACCACCACAATCAATCACAGGTAGGTCTTCGATCCTCCACGGCGCACGGAGGCAAATAGACGCCATTTCGATTGATATTAGACCACATAAAAAATATCTCGCACACCTGAGTAAGGTAAATAAATAGGTTTGAGCAAGGAACATTCGTTTTATTTCATCCTCCCCAGGGCAAAGTAAGTGTACCCAATATTACCCAATTTAAGGTTGTTTCTAGGAAATCAATCAAAAGTAACTTAGGGACTTTACCTTGCCTGTTAGTGTAAGTATATAGCAAATATGGTTCATAAATATTCATCGTGTAAACAACATACATAACATAAACGCCTAAACAAAGTCGAACTAGAAAGGCTACCGAGAGGTAGGGGTTTTAAATCATGGCAGATTTGAACAGACTGCTGCTGCTACGGTGTGCTTAAGTGAGACGTGGATGGATGTATGTATGTGTATTAAACATTCTAATGAGCCCCGCTCTTTGAATAATTCCTGTATCGTGAGTACAAACACAAATATTCACATGGAAGTACCCAGACCTGAAACAACTACGAGTATCCGTAAATTTTACAAATATTTGTTCCGTGCGGGAATCGAACACATGATATAGCGCAGTGGTCGATCCCTAAACAACTGCGCCAACCATGTCGTCTTTGAAATCTTTAAACTTAAACCTATTTTTCTTAGCTGGATGCGATACTATATTGTATATATGTATATGTCCCTCTATTTTGTACATGTCCAAACCAATATATCGTAACTATTTACACGCCATACTTTAAAGCTTGGTAGCTGTCCAATCGTAATATTATATGGCTCAGTCAACCCAGTATTTATGACTAGTAATAAACTGCATTTAATGTGCAGTCTTTTACACTTCTCATCGATTCTACACATAAATAAAAGTCGAAATGGTGAAGTTATCAACTATAAACGATGTCTCACCTTAATGCAGATATATTTTTTGATTGCATACAAGGTGGAGAATGATATCGCGTATTCAATTGTGCATTCTACAACCGCATACAAAACATCAGTCTAACTCTTTCAATATTTTGGTTTCAGGAATTCTCTTACGGTTTAATGTTTGTTTTTTTACAACGTTGCCCACACTAGGATTTCTCCTGTATCATGGGTACAGTTTACAAGTAAACATGTCACATGCACACACAATCCGCCCGAAACAACTATCTGTAGTTCATATAAATATTTGTTCCAGGCGGGGATCGAACCCATGACACATAGCAAAAAGCTAATCGCTTAGCCACTGCACCAACCGCGTCGTCATTTTACAAGTATTTATTTAATTAAATGAACGTAATTTACAAGGATGAGTGAAAATTATATTTTAATGACATATTGTCAACTCCACCTTGTATTCGTATATTAATGTAGGGTCAGCGACAAAAGTAGCTGATGCTATCAAAAAATTATGAAAAATAATTGATCTTAAATTTCAAAATTACGAAAACTAAATTTTCTTATCGACTGTAAGTTATCATAATAATTTACTAATCTTACACTTAAATAACTCAGCTCTTTTAAAAAGCAATGCTATGTTTTAAAATAATTGGAATTCGTCCTTTGAAAATGGATAATACGACTTTTAAGTCCTTTTTGACCCCTTTTATTAGATTCAAAGTTCAATGTAGGTAATGGCTTTCCATTTCAAGTTTTTATTATCCAATCTCCGTATACTATTGCCAAGATTATGCAGACAACTAAAATAAGCCAGGAGACCTAAATTTTATTTGCTATTTATTTTAACTCAGCTACATTTTTTTAAAATGAAAATCAGCCCATTTGCTTTTGCTGCAAAACATGGGTTCATATAACGACGCTTGGCAAAACATTTGAAGATCGGATTTTATTTTATTTGTTTTTAGAAAATATATGTAGAATGCGTCTATGAAAGAGGATGGCCTATTCATCGATAGTAAAACCTATACATAAAAATAATTATTTATTGGACTATTGTCTTTACAATTTCCGCTTCTTTTTGACTTTAGACAAGCAGCAAAGAGGCAGTCATCAGCGTCATCATCGTGTACTTGTAAGTTTATCGTCAATATGTACCCGAAACGGACGTATGTATCTACTATATAATAAGGCAAAATGTTATGAGATTATATCCAAAACTCAGTTTGTTACTGAACATTTCCTACCCTTTCCTTGATTCTAGATTAGCACCAAAACCATACTCGAGAGATGTCGTTGCCACCACTTGACCTTATAATATAATATACATATGTTTTAGCTCAACTGTGTAATTATGTAAGAGCCTCGTCGATCTACTGGTCGCAAATTTTACTGATAAGCGGGTGGTACAAGCATAATGCTGTTATTACATTTCAAATCAATACCTTTTACTTGCCCACAAAAAAAAAACTTAAACAAGCACATAACTTTCTACTAACGAGGTTTCCTACTGTTAAATAATCAAATGAATAACAAAATATAAACTAGTAAATAATGAGTTGTTATTTAAAAGCATGAATATTTTGTTACCCTATGATTTTAATAGCACTTTATATCACTCGGCATTGCTTGTGCAAATCTTTTATTTTATGAATGTTAGTACGAATAAATGGAATCGATAGGTATATATGTTTAATCGATTCTATTTATATATCGTACTAACTTGCCAGTACTTTGTTCGCATGGATTTCCATAATAAATAAGTTTCAAAGTTTTCAGAAATCCAGTATATTCCTTGCCTACATTGCTTATGGAACCTCTACACAAGTTTATAGACCCAAAGGTTTTGGCTATACGTTAATATGTCAGGTGGCCACTCTCTCACACAGATATATGAATATCAAAGGAGTATCTGTGGTTTGACAGTTTCTTTTTTACCTGTTTTTATTTTTTATACCGAGGTTTTATGATTTTCGTCGGAACATTTGCGATACATTACTTATTTTAGTAGTCTCTGAAGCTTTGAATAAGATAAATAAAAGTATGTCAATTAAATAGGAACCTGAAGTATACATAGGAATTTGACCTTTCGATGATTTTCACTAAAATACCTATTTTCGTTACCGAATGGCTCTTAGGAATAATTTGCACCCGCTATTATGATTTATAATAGTAGATTGCGTTAGATAAAATATGACAATAAATTGATATATATAAGTATAAAATACTGATCATAATATAATACAAGTTAGCCTATCACATCCCACTGCTGGGCAAAGGGTTCCCCCTTGATTTCCAAACTGTTCTGTTTTGTAACAAAGATGACCAGTTTTGCCAAATGTGTCCAGTACCTCTTTTATGAGTTTCTTACTATTTACCCTCATAGTAAATGTAAATTTTCATGCAAGCGATTTTAGTTCTTAACATGGTTATATTAGGGATTAGAGTTGCTAACATGACATCTCTATAATATAGTAAATAGTGAATCAAAACTTTACTATGACACATATGTCACATAAGCGACTCTAATCCATAATGTAACCAAGTTAAGAACTAAAATCGCTTGCATGAAAATTTACTTCACTATGATAGTAAATAGTAACAAAACTCGTGATAGCGATACAGTTCGTCCCACCATCTTTTTCGCAGTCTACTCCGCAGTTTTGCTGTGTCAGAGCTCCACTGCATATTATTTTGGCCCACAGCTCAAACGCCATGCAGCAGACGTGACCAGCTCAATCCCAGTTCAGCTGAGCTGCTTTTCGAGCCTCGTCAGTGATTTGATCAAATAAATATAAAATACATTTTGGGCATTAATTTTGAATACAATACCTTAATATACCGCAACCAATAAATACCAATGTAAAAAAGTTATCAAAAGCTCTATACATTTCTAAAACACACGAAACAAAAGAAAAGAATCCAATTAAAAGAATGCAGTCTTGCAGACGTTAAAGTTTTCTTTTTTCGTAAACGAAATTAACTCACAAATGTTAGCTTATCTGTCGATTAAATGTGGGTGTGTATGTGTGTGTGACTTCCATCTTGACTTCAACGTCCGTTACTAAAAAGTATTGTCAAAAATCCGAACTAATTGTATAAGTTTTTTAAAAGTAGGTACTACATGCAAAGAAATTTGATCAAAATTAAAATAACTAAAACTCAAAATAATACACCTATCTTATCAAAATCTAGCTATATTTATTTATTTAATTAAGTTAACCAACGATTGTTCACACAATACAATACAGCATACTAAATAAAGAACATTTACATGTGTAACAACCACTTACTGGCTAACACCACATGCTCAATAAACGGCAGAAATACTTAAAAAAATATTAAGATACAAATTAAAAATTAATATTTAAACGATAAAATATAAAAAAGAGACTGTAGAATTAGATAAAATAAACAAAAAATAATCAAGATACATTATTTATAAAAGCTCTAATAAATGGAAACATAATATCCATAATTATAAACTCAATATAGGTACTATTTAAGCATAAAATAGAAGCAATTTGCCAAGACTATCGGAAAACGATGTCACGAAATTCAGTTAACACCTTTCCTGCCGTACGTAATAAGAGGGGGCAATAACCTCGACTGCAAGTTGTTATTACTGAGACGGCGGTGTGCCTGCACTTGCATGCAGCTACCCTTTGTGGACTAATGAAGCGGTGAGTCTAGATTGCACGGAAAGGACGATACCGCACGGACGGATAGCACGTGTAATTTCATTTTTATTTTTTTGTGGGAAATGTAAATTGAAATGTACGGTCATTCAAAGTAGGTCGATTATCGTAGGTATTCAATGTATAGGTTAGGTTATGTATGGGGAATGTGAAAAAGCTATCATGTATACAAAAACTCTGTATTCCTGTTGTTAGGCCTATAGGTAATTTAATGTTCTCGCAAATTCCACTAAAGCGAATTAGGTAATGGCATTAGGTACAATATATGGAGTTACCCCCTAATTAGTTAGAGTGATCTATATTTACACGGATATTTTGTGGCGGTATCAAGGTTCAATACCAATTACTGGGTGTGGGCTTCCATTTTTATATACGATTCTACCTGCATTTAAAAGTTTTGATTACCTTGGATAAAAAGACCACTCTAACTTATATGCGGATTTCAAGTCATCAAAAGTCAGTAAAAAACAGATATATTTCTGTTAAAAAAAATCGTTGCTCTACACTAGGAATAATTCCTGTATCGCGGGTGCGTTTACAAACCCGAATATTCACATGGACATACACCCAAACCCAAAACAACTATTTGTAGATCATGCAAATATTTTGTTCCATGCAGGAATTGAACACGTAGCGTAGCAGTCGATCGCTCGACCGCTACGCCAACCGAGTCGACAAATTTAGCACTTATAATTTTTGGTAATACCTAATGTAGAAACCAGACATATTACTTTACAGTTAAACTTGCATTTCATAAACACAAAAGTTATAAATTGAACAATTTTGTGGAGCATTGTACCGTTTATTTTTACACAAAGTTACGCGAGTTTCGAGGGAGAATTATCTGCAGTCCGTACCCCGTTGTCTCATTTGGTCATTATGCAATATCTCGCGGTCCGTGGGACCGCGGCGCCTGCATACAGTATTCATTATCTGGGCTCATCCTAATGAGACAATGTATTCCAAGTTTGTGTTTCCACCACAAAGGACTTGGCTGGGCTGAGGTTTATCTAGTTGGTATTCCGATGGTGTGTGTTTACTGTGCCACCTTTATAAGTAGCTATATGTAAGCTTAATTATAATGTGCGGGGAATACGATGCATACCCACGCGGAGTGTGTTAAGCTTGTTGCTCCAAACGTTGAAGAGTAATGAAAGTTTTGGAAATAACGTATTATTTAAAAGTGGCACAGATTTTATTAATGAGGTACTAACTAGGTTGTTTCTTGGATTTTCTGGTACTTTTTAGTATCTTACCGTTAAGTTTAATAATTTTAAATGGGTACTAAGATGAGTGAAATAATAAGAAAGATATGGCTTTTTACAAAATAATGGTGGAAGACTACGGCGGAGATCACTGTCCAGCAGTGAGACAACAAAGATGATAAAAAATCCTTCGGTTTTACAAATGTCATGGTATTGTTACTATTTCTAATAATTATTTTAAGAAATGTTTAGCTATATCATAGGAATGTCCTTCATTATGATGAAAAACAATAAATAAAATCATCTCGTTATTCCAAGGATTGTCCAATTGTTACGAAATTTTATAGTACCTATACTAGGGGACCCGACAGACGTTGTCCTGCCCGAATCTGTTTTAGAACTCGATCGCAGCGCCATCTATTGGGTCCAATTTTTTTTTTGTTGTTTTCAAACCATCCAGGATCCTATTGAAATATACACACAACATTTCATGCAAATCGGTGCTGCCGTTAAGGAGGAGTTAGGTGACAAACACACATACAGAAGAACTATAATATATATATTAAGATAAAACATATTAAGTAGGTATCCGTATCTGCAAGTTTGGCATAGTATAAAATATTATTAAATAAATAAAAGTTATGCGTACTGTAATCAAGCTAACTAACATTGTGCAAAAATAATTACGCTGTTCATTTTATTTTTATTTATTTGAAAAATCTGTTATCTGTACCTCACAATGTAACCTCCGCAACAGAGTACGTGTTTTTAGGACGCACGTGGGTGTATGTATGTGCGTAAGAAAGTTTAGTAATAACATTTCAAATTAGTCTACATAATAAATTATAAAATAATTGTGACTTTGACCTTTATATTTCCATATCCAATTGGCTTCCAGGTCTGACCCTGTACAATTATAATGTTGAGAAGAATAGTTAAGATGCATGCATCTTGGCTTCATACATGGCTTTTATCCATTTTAATTTCACTATAGAATTTCCCAAATAGTATACCGTATATCAACAATAAGGCCAGAATAAAACTAAACTCATTTTCTCGTTCACATAAATTCAATTTGAACTCGAAAGATTTAAGCTACGAACACAACAACCACAAGATCCTGTGAGACTAAACTCATGCTTTAATGCACCACTGTCTACTGCAAAATATATGGGCCACGAAGGATGGACGAAAGTTGGGTTGGTCATAATAATCGTAGGGAAACGCGACGTGAATGCGAATATACGGGTATTACATAGATAAAGCTGAGGCAAATTGGGACGCCAATAAATAATTCAAAATTTGACTAATGACTGCCTTGGCAATAAGGAGAAATTTGCATCAATTTCTTCCTTACATCGTTTCATATTGTATGTTTAGATACTTATTTAAACTCACGCGTCATAATTATAATAACTAAATTGTTAAATAATCATAGTTATATTGTGCGTGCAAGCAGAAACTTTAATAAACTATGTAAACAGCACAATATTGATCATTTTACAACTAGTATGCCCTTAGCAAGAAGGTTGTTGAGCCTCAACTTTTTCAAATAAACCGATTGCATGTTCTGTTCTAAATAACTAATTATATTTTGTAAAGCATACTTTGTTTGCTCACATTTAAAAATGTTAACCAACTTCTATACGAGAGATCTTTTTATTGGCTTTCCGACGACTAAATTATTGGTATTTAGATTAATTTAGCTGTACGTTTTCCATGCTCTAAATAAATAAAAAAATCATAAATCTGTACACATTTTACCAAATGTTATGTTATAGATCACTTTGTGAATGCGTGTGTATTCATAAAAAGCAATACGGTGGTTTATTGCCCTTTATATACGACTGACTTTCTGCGATCATCGAGCCATGTCGATTGTGTAACAATCTGACTACAGCTCCATGTAATATTCTAAACACAGAGGTAAAATCTGGTTTTCCTTACAATAAATTAACTCAAGCTTCGCCCAATGAAGCGTGGTTAACCGGAGGAAAAGAACGAAATCCATAAATAACTCAGATTTTTTTTTTCGTATACCGTTTAAATTATATTCTTGTAATGAATTTTTGGTTTTTCTGAAAAAAGAATACAGTTTATACAGGCAGTAACTTAAGTTAAACTTATTAAACATTCAAAAGAAATCTATGGTAAAGTAGATGCTTACATAATTAAATCATTTAATATTACAGCTCCAAGTAAAATCCACCAAGTTTCAAATTAAAATATAAATATCTAAAAAGGGTATTTCATATTTTTTCTCTTTTCCTCAACGTAGATTTCCTAAGATTAATTAAGAATCCGGCCAGGCGCGAGTTCAACTCGAGTGCTAAAGGTCAGTACGCCATTTTAACTCTAAAATAGTAGTTATATTGACCTTTGACCTTTAACCTATTTAATGTCTTGACTTACAGTTACGAGTATTATGTTATTTTAATTCTGTGAGAACCAGCTCGAGTATATTCATATATATAATAATGGTAGCTACTAAATTCTACATAACATATAAATGAACCTTTGTTTTTGTGCTTATAATGTCTGCGACTTCGGTTATGTTGTAGATGGGTAACGATTTATGACACTATACCTGCTAGCGCTGCGTGTAAAATATTGATCTACAGTTGCATTAGGGATAATGCAAGGAAAGAGCCTCCACGAGTGATAAAACTTGAGAACGTTGAGCACACCTGGGCAAACAGCTACGATACCATCTGACTACAGCATGAGCGATTCCTATTATATTTAAGGGGATAATTTCAGGGGAGTCGGCATGAGCAATTTCTAATTGCTCATGCCGACTCCCCTGAAGTAGAAGCTACATCTGGTTTAAGTAGCCCAGCAAAGTTCAAAGAAGGCTATAGTCGTGATGATAGAACCAGAATGCGTACCTATAACATAATAATTTGTTGCCACGCTTGACGCAGTAGCGATTGCTAGTCGCAGGTTTGATTTCCGCCCGTAACAAATATTTGTATGACATACAGATACATTCCATATGCGCACACACCCAATGGTGTATCTGCATATGGGATTTACGTCTTTAAACTGTAAAAACAGGGGAGACAACAAAAATAAAATAGACTATGATATTAAAGAAAGAACAACTGCGAGTGACGAAACCTCAGTACATTCGACACACCCTAGGAAGTCACCCTTAATATGAAACTTGCTGACTGGCTAGTCTTTCCACCACGGCATGATGAAGTAAACCGGTGAATATTGCATACCGCATTATGTACCTAATACACGGGTTAACAGTGGTCAAAATCGTAAAAATAATACAATTTTCAAATGGATGAAGTTTAAATAAAAAATCTTGACGGAACAAACGAGCAGACACGAACGTATTTCTGCGAGTTTTCCGCATTTTCAATTTTAGTAGAGAATTCTAAAGCACTTCCGTGACTCATTTCCTGAACATTTTCTTTTCTCAGATAGAAAGGAGATTTATTCTAGATTGCCTGCAGTTTTTCGTGTCACGCAGAGATACGTAGGATTATATTTTAAAGTGGAGATTAAATACGTCAGATGTATAAGTATGCTTTGTTTGTACAATTACGTATAACATGACGTAGCTATAAATATTTTCGAAACTTGAGACAACGGACTGTGGGTCTATAACTGTTTCAACAATTACAACTAGAAATAGGGGACGAATCTATTGACATATCCCAGGCAAAATTCCTAAATGTCTCCTCAGAATATTCTAATTAAAAACCATAAAAATATCTAATCTATAGATCGAAACTAGTACCTGACACTGAGCAGCTGCGCTTGCAATAATCCCAATAAGGCAGACAATCGGTATTATATATTACAATAGATTTATATCCATTTTATTCAATAAAAAAATAAAAGATAAATAGACCATATAAAAATAAGTTTATACTTAACTACATGACCAAAAAGTTTTGTCACGATAATACCTACCTTACTTTTATTTTAAATTAAACTTATTTTATCGGACAAAAATCTCAAGCAATAACCTTTAGTTACATGTGATTCCAAGTAATAGCGTAATTTGAGTTCATAAACGAAACAATAAACATCAAATAACCCGTAACCACTCTATATAATAAATTACATTCTTTCGTATAAAGACTTTCTTGATGTGCAAAACGACTTTAACCAATACACGTTGTCGAAAGTCAAATATTCTATTAACCTTAATTATCGAATTAGAGTGAGTTATGCGGTCTTTATCAATGAACGCTATCAACGGTTAGTTACTGCAAAGAGGCGACAGTTTAATTAGCGAGGCGGGACGGAGCCCCTCGCGCCCTCAGCGACACCTAGCGTCGCGATTATCGACCTCCACGCGATCAACATTTAGCGAGATAGGATACCTAAAACACAGAGCATGTAACTTGGATACTTAGTCTGCACGCAGACGATATTTAATAACTTACCGATTTTCTATAATCGAATGATATAACATATTAACTGCAATATTGACGTGAACAGTTCTAACGTACTATCGAGAGCCTATCAAAATCGTCGAACGTAAAACATATAAATAAATAAGCTAGTCTAGTACACATAACATATCATCACACCTGTATTCCCAAAGGGTTAGGCATAGATGTACTTTTGTACAGCCACATTTCGCTGATGCCGTTATCGAGGGACTCAAAATGAGGGTGTAATATAATAGGGGGCGAGCCTATTGCCATCTACCGGGCACAGTTCCAAACTCCCTGCTGTTACTGAGAATTTCCATACAGAAAAACCCAATAACACTTTGCCTGATCCGGAAATTGAACCTAGAACCTCACGCTTAGCCGCCGCGCTCGCGATCACTAGACCAGTGAAGGAAGCTAGTCTACTATCTAAAATGTCTTCAGGCCAGCGTGGTGGACTGGACTGCACGTAGAAGACCTTGGACATTAGGTTAGAAATGGGCTGAAGTATAATGTTTTAAGTGTATAATAACTACTTAAGCTTATAACTTTAACTAATGCTATAATTGGTACCGTGCGCCTTGGAGCGTCTATTGTCTCATCAATGTATTGAACTGATATTCCCTGGAGTTTATTGGCCTCAATAGCAATTGAGATCTCAGACACACAACCTCATAACATTGAACACTAGACATACAAAGATATGATTTATTTATACTGTTTTAACCCGTAATGCAAATAAAAGACGATACAAAATGTATTTTGTATCATAGCGGGCAGCCGCGTGTGTATTAGTGGATTAGGCTTTGACGGAAAAATTAACCAGCGAAACCCATTTCCTCGGCTAGCAAATTTAGATATCTTTACCCCAGTAAAGAATTTATCGACTGCAGAACGCCAGTGAAATCCTCGAAGTCCATTACTATAGCTTAAAATCTACTAAATGCCACATTTAGTCCGACTTAGCTAAAAAATCGTAAAACAATAAAGAGGTATCAATAAAATCGCATAAAAAATCATTGCAACTCTTTCCAGTTTGAATTATGAAAGTAAGTAATATTTACATGAGGTTGTACGAAGCGTACTGTTATTTTATAGCAAAGGACTTAATTGGATTAAATGAATGGGAGTCCAATCAGTACGAGTAATTGTGGCTTATGTTTGTATAATTCTCATAACGTTGAATATAATTGTTTATCAACAAAATTAAAATGAATGAATTATGTTCTGAATTTTAACGTGATTTCTGGTTAATAATAAGCCGCTTTATGTCATCCAGTGGGTTTCGTAAATCACCAAAATTCGTTCAGCCAAATGCAGACCCAGATGCACAGCTTTGTGTGGCTTCAAAAACTTACCTTTAAGTTGTATCCTTGTTCCATGGGCCGTTACAATGCGAACTTATACATAAATTGGTCTAATCAAAGTATAAATTTAAAAAATACCACTCGTTATTTATCAGCAATAACACTCAAAATATCAAATATTTGAGTACCTAAATAATTATTTTGTTAAATTGTATTTAAATGTCGGATGTAAATTGGATCCTAAGTAAATGGAATTCTACTTAATAATGTCGAACAATCTATAATTGAATTAGATATCGCATTCGACGCCCGAAACTTGTTCAACAATGATAGGCTAAGATCCGTGTAGATGAATGGCCGCCCACGCGCTACGCCGTAGCCCGCCTACGCGCTACGAGCAGCCTACGAATCAGACAATACCACTACGAAGTGAAATGTTACAGTGGTCCCACTCCTGATTACGCGTGAAAATTAAGGTATTCGCACAGAAATAATTGCTAGGTTAAATGCTACTATAAAATAGACTCTGCATTGCACACGCTTAGTCATATATTTACTTCTTTCGGCATATCCGAGCATTTTCTCACGAGTAGGCACCGATACGATACAAACATCGATAACAGCAATGCAAACAACTTAAAAATACCTATGTTTGTATGAAAAGTAAAGATGTCATATCGACGTCAATAAATAAACATACCAAGCCAGTATTATAATGTATGCCATTTCATAATCACGATTAGAATTAGCCTTCTGTACCTATCTTTTAGATGCTACAATCAACAATGTGAGATTGTGGGCGACCACCCACTCGCACGAACGTGACTCGTTTGATATTTCGATCGTTCTTATGAGCCGCACAAAGAACAAATTATTCACACGTCCGGCTGAATTAGTGCCTGAGAGCATTTGGTATTTCGTGAATAGTGGTTGGTTTTTTCTGAAAAATTTTGAAAGTGGTATTAGAGGAAAATTTTGAGACTGAGAATTTACAACGATGTTTTAAAAATACAGATCGTATAGAATGATAAAATATTCTTTGTCTACGCTGCCTTTTTGCTTAAAATAGTCATTTGTTGATTTGTTTAATGGCACTGAACTGCTCCTAAACGGCTGAACCGATTTTGATGATTTTTTCGTGTGTGTCTAAGTTGGTTCCTGGATGTTTTAGATTCACATTTCGACGGTTTTCTGGTCCGCTAGTAGGTACGTCATACAGTTACAAAACAAATACGTTACAACTGAAATTGATCAAAACTGAGCGACTATCATTGTAAGTTCATCAACAGTAACATTAGCCGAAATATAATAGTTTATAACATCCCAATTTTCTTATTTTGACTAGTAAGACAACTTGGATGCCATTTCTATTGACAGCCTCGAATAGAATCACTATTACAATTTGTAATTAATTTCACATAATCAATAAATTTCCCAATAAATCACCATATAAGTCTAATTACCAACAGGATTGCCGTTAATGTTTGTGTGGGGGACCATTGTCCGGTAATCGGGTTGCAATGTCTTGTCGGAAGGAAAGCAACCAGGGGTCAGGAATATCATCAATCTTGTCAGATTTACGGCCTTACACCGACCAGTTTATCTCACACACTGACTGCCAGATTACTGGCAATGTGTTCATATTCATACATAAGGTAAATTTGCTTTTTTTTTTTGTTTAAAAAATTGTTGGAGATTCTTTTGTACGATGTTTTTTGGCGGACTGAATTTTTTTAGGGTTTATTACTCCTAAAGCACGCTCACAGTAAAAAAGAATAATTAAGTTATTTCTTCTACTTGTCAACAAAATTTTGTTTCGAATTTCGGTAATAAGACACAGTAAATATAAATAATAATAATAATATATTCCCTTAAAAATCTACAAGTTATAGTTGCAATCGACATGTTTTCTTAGCTATTAAAAGGACAATTTATTGCACACAAGCTGTCTGATATTTGCTGAATATCTAATAATAATCCATATAAACAAACATTTTCATTTACATTAACGTCACATTAATGTTAGTGATCATGTATCTGTGACCAATGTCTAACAAAACGCGGTAAATTTCAAAGTCCAGACAACAAAAAAGTGGGTAGTTAGTTTGTGAATAAAATTAGATTGTTACTGTGAATCAGAAATATAAAATTAGTGATGAAATTCTGAAACAATATAAACGAAAGATTGCCACAGTTGCTACGACAACCCTAATTAAATCGTAAAAAGGAAGTTAAATGAGTAGCGGATTGGGAATAACTGAAAATTATGTGAACAGGGAGTGATGCCATTACTAAGAAACAAAAGCAGGTACGTGGTATGTCGTTACCAGTAATAGCTGTAATTACATAATATAACATAGCATCACGCCTGTATTCCCCGAAAGGTTAGGCAAAGGTGTACAATTGTACACCCACGTTTCACCGATGCTATTATTGAGTCCCTTGTAATAGGGGGCAAGACGATTGCCATCTACCGGGCACAGTTCCAGACGCCGTACTGCTACTGAGAATTTCCATAAAGAAAAACTCAATAATACTTTGTCCGACCCGGGAATCGAACTCAGGACCTCACGCTTAGCAATCGCGCTTGCTACCATTAGACCAATGAGGCAGTTATCTCTAATTAATAGTATGGTTTAATTATATAATTACAAACATGAGTATGTTGAATCATTTTGAGAAGAAGTAGTAACAATAGATCACTGGGCAAGATTATAAGTAAATTATCTTACATCCAAGTCAATTAAAGTTGGCCTACCCAACTTAAATTCATGAAACTGTAATATTAGGGAAATAAAGTGGATAAAAGAAAGGGGAGTTTGTACCCAAGTGTAGGATAAGAGAGGAGTTTGTACCCAAATGTAGGATGGCATGGGGGTTCAAAACTACAAATTACTCGTATATGTTGAAAAACGACTGGTACTCAAATCTCTTAAAGATCTAAAGTAATTATTTAACTGTCAAAGAACTCACATTTGCTCAAGTTTTACAAGATCAACAAATAAAAAAACTCATGTCGTTTTTACAATGGGGACAAAAAGTGGGTCAGATTGACGGGAACGCTATGTCGGGAGTAACGCATGCCATCAGAACCGCACATTTTTATCCGCCGCGATCGCCGCATCGATACTAATGATCAGGGGTTAAAAACCCATCTGTACCGAAAGAGCAAATACAAGTTAATAATAAACACATGTTTTCGAGTGCCTATAAACTGTCGTTGAGTTTTTCTATTAGAAAATCCTTACTGGTACTTAATAACGAACGGCTTCGGTGAGATGTTGGTATACAACAGTACGCCTCTGCCTAAGCCCCTGCAGAATGCAAGCGTGATGATTTGTTAGTTTTCGAGTGTTTGTTCTAAAATTATGTCAGTTACCTCATGATAGACGTAAAATAACTTTGTTAATTCTGTAAGATACAAACAATATGACGGGTTAACAAAGATGACAAAACTCGCACATAAGATAAAGTTAAGATGATATTTTAGCTCAAAGTATTCTGTTACTAAACGTGGCATTTTTGTCGTCTGAAAGTCAGCAAGTCTCAGCACTCTTATACGACATTCTACGTTCCACTATCCTTGCTTTATAAACAGCTGAAATGTTTAGTTCTCCCATATAAAACTCGCTTATCGCCAACTGCGTTCTGCCCCTGACACCGCTATCTTATATTATAATACTCCCAAAAATAACTTATTATTTCGAGCACACTGCCATTTCATTCACGAAGAAAGCAATAACTGAGCCGTAATAAACGAAAACAATATATCATAATGTTATTCAGTTCAAACAAATGAACGATATTTGTCTTGACAAAGTTGCAAGACCTCAAATTCGTAATGTCAGCATTGAGTTTTTATTCAAACGCATTTGTCATGAAACTTCTAAAGAAGGGATCACCTGCTGTCTAATAAATCAGCATATTAATCAAAAGGCACAATTTATTGAGTGAATGTAGAAATGAAATAAACAATGGCCGGATCCGACTTCAAACGTATCTCATTAAATTACCAACTAAAATGATACTTTATTCTACAAATTGTTCCTAAATGAACAATTCACTTAAAATAATTATCGGAATAGCAGGAACTGAGCATCAAATACTGAATTTCAACGCGGATCACGTTGAATTGTTTAAAAGCTGGAATGAACAATCAAATTGCCTAATTACGTAGCTTCAATGACATTCAGAGTCGAATCCACTTGACGATTTCTATTACCTACCGTCAATTGTTATTACATTCGGATTTCTTTTAACGGATTTTTTATTATTAGGTCGCTTCCTGATATTGCTTTCCTCGGTTGAATCTGTCCAGATTTGGTAGAACATTGAAAATTAAGGTTTGTAGCTGAGATTTCCTAACTTGTATGTAATACAGGCTTAATGAAATATACACGCCTGGTATGTTTTCAGTATCGAATCTGTACAGAATATAAAGGAAGTAAGCGATTCCTCTGAATCAGTCAACTGGTCACAAATGGTAACCTAAACTCCCGGTGAGCACCCGCGCTCGCGACCACTAGACCACTGAGATGATTCGCATTTACATTTCTTTGAGATAAAATTTTACAGTTGTATAAGCTCGACAACCCCTAGGAAGTAATAACTCATTTGCGTCGTCGCGCGTCGTCGTAAAAATACGAAGTTAACAAAGTTACTTTATGAATATTAACGGCACTTACTCAGAACATAAATATGTATTTAAAAAGTAAATTACGTACTTAAATTCGCTTTGTATTGTCTTACTCCTGAGAGGATGTTATTAAGTTACATTTTTTTTACTCAACTGTGTATAAGCTGCATGATTAAATAAATGAACGAGCCCATTCTTCATCTACATTGTGGAATAAAGTCAAGAGTTCATATTTTAACTAGTTTTGGCTCTGGATCAACTACAAATTAACTTACTAGACAGAGGCCTGTCTCGAGACTGTAATGTTGAAAGTGTTCATATCCGTTCGTCGAAAACTTTCATGCTCAATAATGACATTTGTAAAAGAACAAGATCAATCTCAGATTAAGGTTAAGTTGACGAAACATTATACCTAGCTGTAACCTACTTCTAAACACGAAAACCCAGAAACAACCTGCTCCGACCAATCTCACCAGTCATATTAATATCAAAACTCATCGGCACAAGGCTATCGACACGGCAGTATTACGCAGGATCTCTGCAAATAGAGGGTTTAATCTCGCCAGAGTTAAAACAAAGCTACTAGACTCTCGGGACTCATATGACATAACGTGACGAATAGGCTGAGCAGATCCCTTTAATTTAATACCCTCGGCCGATCTAACGTTGCCGACCGCCAACCAACTAATTCTACACTCGGTTGCTACTTTGATAACATAAATCTTTGTGATACACAACCCGTGTTAACGTTTTTGGTGTGTTGATTTTGCTCACGAATATTTCCGGGACTCGTTTGTAAGATTAAGTAGGTATACCTTCTTGTATTTATTATGTATGCTACGGAAAGTAATTTGATAAAATGTTTCATTAAGTAATTTTAGCCAGACCGTTTTATTTGTGAACATTTTTTATTTGCTGATGGTTTTTGAATGCTCGCGTCACCACATGAAAATTTTAGCAAAATACACGCACATGTCGTTATTTGGACGAGTGCTGTTGACAATCTAGCTGTCAATATTGGTTTTAGTGGTACGGTGAATTTTGAATTCCGCTGAAAAAACTAGCTTTCTATTTTACCCGCAATTGCTTTGATTATTTTATTAATTGGACACAATAACGCAGCTTTATTGCAACATGAATCGATTAGCTAAATCTGTGCATACGTAAATGATGTCAGATATGCTCCAAATTAGTAAACTCGATAGCAGACTATCGAACATCCCACGATGCATCACATCAATATTAATATTCATTAACTAAAGAACTACACTACACTCGCTACACTACTCACTAGTAGTCTCAGCAGCTAATTGCAAAGTTAACTCACACATTTTATTAGAATTTCTCGTCGCAATCTTTCTCAGTGATACTCAAAGCTTTGGAGAATCTCTTAAAGCCAAAACTTCTATCGGCGGGGGAGAGCCCAAATCATTTCACTTTACAACCCTATTCGTCATTTCTACCGGCCATCCCTTAAACGGCTACTTTTTTCCCTAAATTTAGCAAAAGACCTTCTGAATATATTATCCTTGTTTTATCTTTAGTATTATTGACTCAGAATGCTGGCCTTTTCCGGGTTCCAGCAGATGCTTTTTATAGACTCTATAACTTTCGAACTTATTTCAATCTCGAAAAGTTTAGTCTGATAACTAAATAAATTATGGAGGAGTTTTATGTTGCTAAGTTTAGATTAAACCAAGATACTTTAAAATTAACGATCTATTTTGTTTATTTATTTAATTACCTAACTTATACATACATATTTACAATAAATCTACACAAACTACTTACAGGTACATAAGTATTAGTATTTGGTAAGGTTTAGTAGATTGTCTCGGTAGATTTCTGGAGCATTTTTACTAAAAGTAACGATTCTTGTCAAGTATGACTGTTTGTCTACTTCCAAGAATAAAAAGCAGTCAATATAATAAGAATCTAAAGATATAGCCGGACATTTAGTTTCAATCAATCAACTCGCCTACATACTCGTTCAAATGACGTAACAACACCTAACTCTCACTTAGCTATTTGTTGTTTATAAATAAATGTTCAAAGTTATTATAGATGTTACCGTCTCTGTTTAAAATCTTTAAATTAGTATGTAATATGTCAAGATTTTAAGTGTTAGTTTTGTCCACATTGGCTTTTTGATTTCAGTTGTAATTGTATAATTCAATATACCTACATCCTTTTTGGTATGACTGTAAAAATCCGAAGTGGTCGCGAAACATTGAAGACATCAGATTCATACTATATGTAAAAGTAATTAGCTGAATTGAAAGATCATCTCATGTAGTTTTTATCGTCAAAATTAATAATATAGTCACTTTAAATAAAAGTTTAATGAGACAAATCAACTAAGATAACATTTAAAATAATGGATATTTACTTTCTGAAGACACGGTTGGCGCAGTGGTTAAGCGATCGACTGCTGCGCTACGTGTCGCGGTTTCGATTCCCACAGGGAACAAATATTTGTATGATCTACAGATAGTTGTTTCGGGTCTGGGTGTATGTCCATGTGAATATTATTTTTTAATTTAATTTAATTATTCCGAGTGTTTGTTTCAATGTTTTATAATTAAAAAATCTTGTCGATAACGGAGTATTGATCAGCCATCTGTTCGAGATTACTGTTATTTTCTCATCTAAACGACAGTCATTTTTGTGTCACACTTTGTATTGTTTCAAATTGAAACAAAAAAATAATCAGTGATTATATAGCTTTCTCTGAAGGCCAAGAATAATTCTCTACCTAACAGGAGGTAACAAATATTACTTTCGGAAGTCTCTTAAAATTAATTAAGTAAATTGCAAGTGTAAGTGTCTAATAAAATAATATTTTATGCAAATACAGCAAGTTCGTGTTACTTCATTAAGTTCGCAGCGTTGGAAGTAAGCCAGGGTCGGTGCAGGTGGAAATATTTCTGGAGGTATGTACGTATACATTAATTGCTGAAGATAATTGTTTGGCTCAGTGCTCGTTATAAGCCGAGAGTCCGTGACTTTTGTTGCCTTAAGAATTATGAGGAAAGAACGGCACTGTCTGTTACAGACATGTTTATTTTGTTGGTTTTTCTATATGGACATTCTCAGTAACAGCACGGAGTCTGGAGCAGTGCCCAGCAGATGGCAATAGGCTCGACTCTTATTACATGGGACTCAATAACAGCATTCTCGAAATGTGGGTGTATAATAGAGTAATAATAATAATAATAAGTTTCTGTCTCTGGAGCCCTAACCACCGGTAGCTTGGACCCTGTTCCCGATATCGGTGGCTACCTATTGTTTATATTATTTTGTAAATAATATTTAAAAATATATTTTATATGTATTTAAATAAATAAAAGACAATAATAATAAAATATATTTTTATTCATATAGACCAGTTATAGGCTTTTATGAATAGTCAGACTCTAGTTGCCACGTTCCAAAGTGTTATTTTTCTATGGAGAAGAACGGGCAAGAATTTCCATGGTTACTCTTTTAAATTCTGATTGTTTAACATTTCATACTTATAAATACATTGTTCCCTCAACGTTATGTGCAGAAAATCTAGTACCAGGTCTAGACTAAATAAACTGATAACTATAATATCCAGTTTTTTTTTTATAATACTTCCGTGACATTTATGAATACCAGTTAGTCACCTCTGCCTAACCCTTCGGGGAATACATGCGTGATGCTACGTTAGTACTCTCGGTGATACTGTACCACTCAGAAACATTCCAATTGCCGTCTTGTTTACTAAAGTGAAAGTAATTTGTTTTTTTACCATCAAAATATTTTTATAGGACCAATTTTAGTCGATATTTCATTTTCTAATATAAGCCGAACAACTTTACTTAGTTTATATGTATCTTAGAAAATATAGTATTTCTATACCTACATATAAATAAAATTAGAGTGTCTGTTTGTAATATTGAAATAACCGTTTTTTATTACATGCATATGTGAATATATATACGGTACATACACCAAAATAACATTTTTTACAATTTTTGTGTCTGTCTGTTTGTATAGGCTAATCTCTGAAATGGCTGGACCGATTTTGACGGGATTTATTGGCAGGTAGCTGATGTGATAAGGAGTAACATAGGCTACTTTTATTTTAGAAACATTCTTTTATTTCAGAAAAAAAAATAGGGTTAAGTGCATTTGGTCTCACTAAAAAATACATTGTTAAGTTCCGACATCCACGCGAACGAATTCGCGGGCACAGCTAGTTTAATAATAAATTTTATAATAGAGTTTGGTAGTTGCTTGTAAGTTATAATATTTGTTTTAATAAGTGTTCAATTTTGTCACTAGCTCTCCAATAAATCAACGACTATGCCACAGTGCAATACCAATATAAAGAAGAATGTAATTTGAAGAATAGAATTTTACTTCGAAAGGATAATTCACGGCGTCGTTTATAAGTACACGGTATAAATATACACAAACAATCAATACTGGTACCTACTTTAACATAACATAACATCACGCCTGTATAGCCCGAAGGGTAAGACAGAGGTGTAGGTACTTTTTGTACACCAAACATTTCGTCGATGCCGTTATGAAGTCCCCTATAGCTATCTACCGGGCACAATGCTAAACTCCGGGCTGCTATTTTGAATTTCAGAAAACCGCAATAACACTTTGCCCGACCTGGGAATCGAACCCAGGACCTCATGCTCAGCAGCCGCGCTCGTGACTACTAGACCAATGAGGCAGTCCGGTACATTAAGAGTATCGTTTAGCTACCGGCTTCTGACAAAATTAACCTGAATTACGCGCATAATAGGTGTTTGGGGCGTTAACGTTTCCTACATACATATAAATCTTAACGAATTAATTTGATTTTGGTCTGTATCGTTTTGTCAGATTATAACCATGGTCGACACAATTAGATCACAATTTTGATTAATTTAATAATTATCACGAAATAAGAATAAGGAATATTTTTATTTAAAAAAAAAACTATTTCTCAATCTATAAACAATATCAAAAAAACAAAAACGTGACGACCTAGTTTTTACTTGTGTCTATAACATATAAGCAAAATCAGCTCATGTTTATTGAGGTAAAAACGTTAACGCATTTTGTATGAAAAAAACTTTTAACTAAACTAGTCTTAATTTTCACTAAATCGAATATCGAGACTACGATATTTTATTTGAACATCACTCACGACTTTGATAAAGATATCTAACAACTATCTAATTCGATAGAACAATTTGTTAACTTCCTCACTCGGAACAAATAGAAGAATAATTCGAGCCGGATCCCATTTAATTCGTATAATTATTGTCCTGGCCGAGCGATCGGACGTAATGTGGTGTAATTAATCCGGAATCGAATGTACTATCTACTAATTGAAACGGACGGATGAGACAAGCGTTTTGACTAAGCGTCACGTTGTTATAAAGTATGTAACATAATGAAGAGGTGAAAAATATATAATAAAATTGACGGCACGGTTAGCGCAGTCGATCGTCTGCTTCTTCTGCTTCGCTCCATATCATGGGTTCGATTACCGCACGGAAAAAACCAAGATATCAATAGGAATTATTCCTAGTCTTTAAAAAAAAATCTGCCAATTAACATAATTTAAATCAACCTGTAAGATTTTGCACACTGTAAACAAGTTAAAAACGTACGATGGAACTGGTATTATTTCTGTATTTCAAAATGGCTTATGGGTGCTTTTTGCTAAGGGTCTACTGCTATTAATTCCAAACACCTAAGCTAATATTTTTGCCAATACATAAACAATGAAAACAAAACATTGTTTATTCCCAAAAGATTAAACAGTCGGCAGCATAACATTGTTTTAGGCATCACTAAAAGCCGCGTATAACAAAGCAAATAACAAACATTAACACCGTAGAAATACAAATAAAATTATATATTTGAATCTTTTTGTTGGAAACAAACATTGTTCGTTCACACCTAGTTAATATGTTGAAGCGGTAGTTTAATCATAACTTTTCGACGCCGAACTTTAACCTTTTGTACCCGTTCCAAATTACGTGCACGTGCCAAAATTATGCATCAACACTATTATTACATTCAATTATACTACATTATTAATTATACAGCAGTTACCTCCACGTGCCACAATGCCATTCCATAAACTTAAACAAGGCAATACAAAAGCTCCCGTTTCTATGCTAATGTGGGCCAGCTACCCGCGGCGTTACCATAAATAAAGTATTTAAATATTCCAAAACAAGGACTTGCCGCGACATCCCCGACCATCACGACCTTGACCGTTTAACCCTCTTAATTAAAGCACATAGATGCACGAAGCTAATTATTAAAGTACAGGTAGATTACAGCAGTCATAAAAATGGCGGGTAGGTTTTGAAATTATGACTTTTTCAAGGCGAGTACCCCCGTCGAAGGACGGTCAGGGGCCACGCAATCCGGACACGACAGTCTATGTCGAACATGCAAATATAGACGTAGTAGCAAAACACAACATGTTTTGTATTGCGTGTTTCAGAAACTAGCAAAGTTTTTATTGTTCTACAATCAAAAGGCAAATTCTGTCCTTGAATGTTTTTACTGTAGCAAGTTTTATTTTTTTATTAATATCACACCTAATTACGGATACTATACCAATACAAGGCTATTCGAATATTTATGGTAATAATAAATTTATTTTGAACAAAGAACTTTATCAGCTATCAAATTATGTTCAACATTTAGTTAAACTAATATCTTCATTATAGATGTAAGTTTTACTAAGTAAATACCTCGCGTCACTGGTGAATCTTGATAAGTGAACTCCACATACCTAGTCTTCAAATCCGCGCATCCTTTTGTTTCGAATCCGTTCCACGACAAGCAGCATTCATTTTAAAAGACAAAACTGACTCCAAAAAACTCAAAAACAAAACTAATAACTAAAAAGCAAAAAATAAATGTTTTATTATACAATATAGTAGTTGAAGAATATTGAAGTCGGTGCCAAGTAAAACATAAAAGTAATATACCTTGCTGCTATAATAGCGACATTGAAACAGCAAGTTCACCAATTTTTCATCGCGTTGGACACGACAAATGCACTTCGCCAATCGTGTCGGTTTATCATTGCATTGCATTGCAAGTCGGTTAAATATCAGTGGAAAATACCTGAGGCATTAAGTCCGCCTCTGTACATTGTGCATACAGAATAAATAAATAAATATCAATATTATATTCCCCCCATAGAATATCAAAAACGATTCATAACCAAGAAAATATGAACAACAAGACCATAATTCATTACTTAATAACAACGACAATTTATTACGAAGGCAAGCACTGTCAGATCTGTTCATGTGTATTTCTCTTAATGAAATTCTCATGCGTTGAGAAATCCAAGCGAAGACACTGACATCAAACCAGAGGTCACATCTGCGTCATCGTGGAAATTACGTGAAAATATATTAAGACTACCAACAAAAACCATTTCGTGAGAAAAACAAACCGTAGACGCAAATAAGGAAAGTGAAGACGCTTATTTCTATTTACATTACACCACTTTGGTAAAAATGCTGACGAAACTTCGTCGAGAAAATTGCAGTAAATTACTCGATTACCATGGACACAACGTAATACAGGACCACCCGTGTAAATTAGCTTTATTTTGCGGCGCTTTGATATTTTTTACATGATAAATATATGAGCATGTTAGAATCTCACAAACAGTATAAAATTTAAATAATCTTCAAAAAATATATGTGGTACACCTCTATTTTTCCTGTCTCTTACACTAATAGTGTGCGGCATGAATAAAAAATAACATTGAAATTGATACAACCTTTTCGTAGACTATTATTCATTCATTTTTGAATAAGCGTATTTCTAAAGAAATAAAAAGTGAAGTGAATTCAAACCGAAAACGTTCTTTAGCGATGTAGACTAAAAAGCGATCTTTCACCGCAAAATAAACGTGTGGTAAAACTCGGTAAAACAGAATTCAAAGAAAGATAATAAATCAAGTCCACATTAGTATTGCGCACTATAATTACCGCTACTCAATTATGAAGGATATATTTACCGGGACTGTGAAACGCTTGTTTCGTGTTATACCACTTACGGCACAGTTTTAATTAGTTTTATTTTACTCAAACAAATAGAGGCGTACCTACAGGCGCGGGACATTATTCCCGGAATACCGGGACTGAATATAAAGGAAATGTTTCTTTTGTTTCCCGTTAGCGTTTTATGTCTTTAATTAGATGCACTATTTTATGTTAGCTTTGCCGTTTCACCTTGTTATTGCCTCCTTTTTTGTGTCTTTTTTAATTGCTAGACGCATAAATATTTTAAACGAAGTTTTTTATAGCTTCCTACATTTATTTAAGGCCATTAAAAACAGCCTTCACACTAGACGACGGCCTTATGTTAACATAACGTAACACACAACATAGCATCACGCCTGTATTCCCCGAAGAGTTGGGCAGAGGTGTACCATTGTACACTCATATTTCGCCGATGCCGTTATTGAGTCCCATGTTATAAGGGGCGAGCTTATAGCCAAATAGCTGAACTGTGCCCAGTAAGTAGATACTGTGCACAGTTCCAGACTCCGTGCTGCTACTGAGAATTTCTATACAGAAAAACCCAATAACACCCCGGACCCAGGAATCAAATCCTGGACCCCACGCTCAGCAGTCGCGATCGCGATCATTAGACTAATGAGGCAGTCATGAGTTCAAATAAATTTAACGTTCGACTTAATTTGGTAAACAACATAATATAGCTGCGAGACCCATGAAAAATTACCTGCTCCTCATAACGACTTTAATTCAACGTTAAGTAAGTCAGCCGACATGGAAATATAAAGGTAATACCAAAACTTGTAATAGTTCAATTTGGCTCCACGACGGGGTTGATGACGTCACTATGCGGGTGACAGGTGACGGATGGCTAAGAGTAATTTAATACGCGACCACCACCTTGTTCGGATGGAGTAATTCCAATGACAAAGCAGTATCTGGCCCTCATTACCCGAAGGTGTGGGCGTGGGCGTGGGCGTCTTAAAGATTTGGAGGGTGAAATTTTATAGTACCAACAGAAATACGGTGTTTCATCAACCCGCGAGCTAAAAGGGTGATGCTGTTAACGCAATTAATCTTTGCTTAAGGAATGGTGCGACAAAGGAATTTGCTCTTCGTAGAGGGTAAATGTAGGCCGCGTTTTACGTGATACGTGGCAGATTTATTGAAAGGTTCGTAACTAATTTTATTTGAATAGATGACGAGAATATTGATTTCGGTCCTTAATTTTAACAATTGATAGGAGTATTATACTATATATATATTATACTATTTCCATTTTTAAACGGAAACCTCACTGGTTTGATGGCATTTGGTCAATTAGTCTCAATTGCGACTGCAGAACACGAGCCCCTAGGTTCGATTCCCAGATTGGGTCAAGCTACATTGAGGTTTGAAATCGTCAGTAGTTCAGAGAATGAAATTTTTAATACAGATAGTCATAACCTCGCCCCTCATTCCACGTAGGTGTACACAAGTACACCTCTGCTTAACCCTTCAGGCAATACAAGCATGTTGCTATAAATATGTTAATAACAAAATTCTAGTTTTAATTCTCCCAAGAATAAAATATAAACGTCGCAAAACCAACAGTTCGGAAAAAGAGCTTCTCTCTTCAGCATGAAAAAACGGGAAGTAACCCGGCAAAGCGTTCTTTTTATATCTTCCAAGTTCCCGACTATTTAGTTCGTAACTATTTATTTTTGGTCGGAAGCTTGTAAATAAATGAAGCGTAGTTGCGCTGTAAAAAGCCGGATGGGGTAAGTATGACAGGATTTTTATTTACGAACTAAATATCTCTTATAACCGTGTATATGTGGATGTGCTCTCAGTATATACAGATACATCCACCGTTACGTAGGGTAGCGATAAAGCAAAAGATAATAGTAAGTATAATTTTCGTGATAGTTGTAGTAGGTACTCGGTAGTTGGCGGGCATCCGAGGCACGTAGCACCTTCGGTTGACGGAGGGTACTCCAGTTAAACTGGTCGCTGCGATAACTCTTGCCTAACTGCTCTCGCGTCAAGTGTCCGCCGTCTTGTACCAATGGCACTCGAGATTTGGCTTTTGTATACAACATGAGATAATTGTCCCATATATGTAGCTTTCCTTTATTGTGCCGTTGTTGTTAATGTGTTCGTTTATTTGTCTCTATGGGAAATAAAGATTATCGTAAACTGCTTGACGCTTATCAGTCGAGCTTTATCTTGTTCAGTAAACTTCTTTTATTACATAACATAGCAACACGCTTGTTTTACCCGCAGGGTTAGGCAGAGGCGTACTATTGTACACCCACATTTCGCAGACTCTGTTTTGAGTCCCATGTAATAGGGGGCGCGCCTATTGCACTCTATCGGGCACTGTTCCAGACTTCGTGTTGCTACTGAAAATTTCCATACAGAAAAACCCAATAACAGTTTTCCCGGACCCGGTAATCGAACCCAGGGCCTCATGCTCAGTAGTCGCGCTTGCGACCACTAGGCCAATGAGGCAGTCTAACTTCTTTTATGTCATTCCTATATTTGAAAATAGTGTGAATATAAATTATAATATCGAATTTATATTTAGACACTCCTAAACTGTAAAAATAATCGTCATAACACAACATAGCGTCACTTGTGTATTGCCCGAAGGGTTACCCATACTACGCCGATGTCGTTATTAAAAATAAATCTCATAATATATGAGATACGCCTATTGCCATCTACCCAACAGAATCCCAAACTCCAGACTTCAACTTAAAAGTTTCTTAAAGAAAATACACATGTATATTTTGCCTACCCCGTGGATCGAATCCAAGACCTTACACTTAGCAGTGAAACTTACGAAACTAGACCAATGAGACAGCTAAAATAATAATTCAGTCTTCCATATTTTGTTACCCACTAGGTTCTATTTAAACAGACAGGTATGTCTTAGAACCGACTTTTACAAATAAAATATATAACTTCATCATTTATGTACATTCCACGCAAACTCCAATTTCAGTGAACATGACATCAAGTTACAACCTAATTTCCATTCATAAATAGACTAAATGATGACGTCAAACGGTCTTATTAACATTTCAACCAAAATCTAATAGATTCATAATAAATCACGAGTTACCTCTGACATATCAGACCAGACTAGCTTGAGACCTTTAAAATCATGAAAAATTCATTCATTGATATTTAGGTTGCGAGTCACGATGAATACATATTAACGGCCAAACTACTAGTGGGGGAACAAACAAACCATTCTACCTAATATTTTATGGAGCACGTAAAGAAACAAACTACCTTTTTCGGGTAATGCCTTGTATGCCTTATACACAATAACCAGAGCGACTGCCATTTGTCCTCCGCCACCCAATTACTGGACTGGTTGTCAGACTGTTGGCTAAGGACTGTTGACACCCGTAATGACTGTCATAGGTCTTCATATAACATAATATAAGATAACATAGCATCACGCCTGTATTCTCCGAAGGGCTAGGCAGAGGTGTACTATAGTACACCAACATTTAGCCGATGCTGTTATTGAGTCCCATGTAATAAAGGCGAGCCATCTACCGGGCACTGTTTCAGACTGCGTGCTGCTACTGAGAATTTCCATACAGAAAAACCCAATAACACTTGCCTGACCTGGGAATTGAATCCAGGACCTCACGCTCAGCAGTCGCACTTGCGAGCACTAAACCAATGAGACAGTGAAATAAATATACAATATTTTTATATGAAGACCAAAATGTCTGGATGCATTAATTTGTGAATTAATGAATTACTTTTTTTACTTTATCTATATGTATGTGTACACGTACAGTATGTCTGTACACATACCGTTTATTACTGTACGAATCGACTGAAAACCTTCAAAGGTATCTCTTTGAGGATTATGGGAGTGACAGTTATACCGGAACGCCAAAGGCATAAACCCACACACTTCCATTGTTTCCACCCTTTTCGAGTTTTCTCTGTTCAAACATCAGTTCCAATGCATTTTAAACAAAATAAATACTGTACAAAGGGGTTTATCTATTTAAAGACAAAAGAAGGTTGGAAATGCACATACAGATATCATGCAACATTGGAACAACGTCCAGTATTTGTCCGTGTCTTAGAACAAAATATCTTTACGTTTCTTGAGTACCAAAGGTATTTGTGCTACTGATTCTTCACTGTTCAAGATGGACAATGTTGTTGCTTCGTTTCATTATTTTTACTGTCTGAGGAGTATTCCTTTGTATTCAATGTTTAATTTCAAACATGAACAATGTATTTCAGTGAACATTTTATTTTCCGACTGATTTGAAAGAACAATCTAATTATATATATATACCTATGAGGGAAAATCTTGGGGATGATGATGATGATCAAATAACAATACAAACTGGGGAGACCTTTTGCGACACCAGAAACGCATATGATGGGGCTTTGTCAATTTTTGAAAGGACTATTTCAACTGCCTTATTGGCCTAGGGGTCGCAAGCTGCTGAGCGATAGGTCCTGGGTCCGATTCCCGGATCAGGCAGTGTTATTATGGGTTTTTTTGCATGGAAATTTTCAGTAGCAGGACGGAGCCTGGAACTGTGCCCGATTGATGGCAATAGGCTCGCTCTCTATAATTGGGACTCAATAACGACATTGTTGAAATGTGGGTGTATATTAGTACATCTAAGTCCAACTCTTCGAGCAATACAGCATAATGCAATGCTAGGTTATCTTGTGGTGTGTGAAAATTTAAAACAGTACCGCTATCACGAGTTTTCTTATTATTTACTATCATACTAAAGTAAATTTTCATGATAGCGATTTGAGTTCTTAACTTGGTTACAATCTAGTCCCTAATGTAACCAGGTTAAGAATTAAAATCGCTTGCATGAAAATTTGCATTTACTATGAAAATAAATAGTAAAAAACTCATAACAGAGGATTGAGAGAACGATTATTATTTAAGTTTACAAAAGTGTACGAGGACTTTAATAAAGCCGTTATTGTTAAAACTACATGCTATTTACTTTCGGACCCCCGAGGGTACGAACGAAGCGTACATATCCCCCATCCCAGCTTTAAGCGATACGATAGCAATTAACGAAGTAACGGATAATCAATTTAAAGTAACATAAGGCATGTACAGTCAACTTCAAAAAGATGTATACACGTAGCGAAATTCAAACGCTTCTTTTCAAACGATTCTTGAAAATGTATTGGTTAAAGTAATAAAATTTAAATGTGACTATATATTTTTATTTATCCGCAGATACTATTTATGAAATTAGTCAAGATTTCAATCACCGTTTACTAAAAAACTCGCTTTTAAATTTAGCTATGTATATATCTTTTTGATGTTGACTGTACAGGGTGGAACCCTTAAACCGTATACCGAGTATCAGCGATTTTACCCGAAATTAATCGAATAAAGTGGCGCGCACATCACACGTAAACAAGAGTACCTTTTCGCAATGCTGTAATTAGGCAAATTTGTTACACTTGTGCATCTATGTGTGGATAATGGAGCTAACATTATAAGACGAACAGCGGGTTCCGAGGATACGAGACATTTAAATTATATAATTAGTTCTGTAATTAGTAAATTAGTGTCGCTGGTGAAATTACTCGAGTTGAGCATCTGTTTTCGCTTTACTAAAGCGGTAGAGATATTGTGTTTAGTGACGCAAGGGTCTAAACACAAACTCCTGTTCAGTAATTAAATCAGTGACTTTAGACTGCGAAGCAAAAAAAAATCAAGAGTATTTTTTTTTATTTGTTTCAAATTCCATCTTCCAAATATACTTTTCTGCCACAACCGCAAATGCTTCCCTTAACATTAAGATTTCCACATGGTAACGCACTACGTATTCTGTAGCAAATTAGATTTAGAATGAATCAATAAAATACACGCGTGAAAAAGGCAACATTTGAATAATGCGCGTGAGTGTCAGGATGTTGGGTTGACATTAGAATCTGCCATCGCAAATAAGCCTATAATTTATTACTGTGTCTTATACAGGTAGGTAATACCTGAACAGGTACAATGTAGTACCTTTAAAAATTACTACCTCTCTGTGTTCAAACATACACTTACTAAGACGTCAAGACGGTAGATTGAATACTGGTATAAGACACCTCGAAATAAATTTCTGTAGGTGTATTGTAGTATGTAATTTGTACTTCAACATATATCTAATTAATTTATGTTTCAACTGATGACTTCGACTTATTATGACCAATATACAATGTTTCATGCAACAATGTAATTAAGATGTCGAAAACGTAAAACGCGACCAAGAAAGTTGTCTGGACGTAGCCTAATATCAATTATTCCGACAACTTACGCGGATTGTAATTTCTGATATAATAATCTAATATTACTTTTGTTTCACTGCTGAAATTTAAATAAACGTTAATTAATGGAATCAGGCGTTACTTTGCGGAAATCCATGATATACAAAATATACAACTAGAATATTTAGTTTTAATTTCGCCAAACTAGTTCAGGCTTTGGTGTATGCAGCACCGCCCACACGCCCGCAAATATATGCACATGCAGAAGGTGTGATTGATATAATGTAACATGCACCCCAAACCGATCCTCGCCACGTGTTTCACCCGTCCACGGGGCGAGCCTAAACTAGTTTGGCAGAATTAAAACTAAATATTCTAGTTATATATCTTGTAAATAAACGTTGTCCTATTATTTTTTCTCATAACCAGACTTGTCCATGCCAGCGATTTGCTTCAGAGAAATACAAATAATAAAAAGAGAAACGTATAAAACCCAGGCAATTTAACTAAATACATACGTTAAACATTTTCTCAGTTAATATTTAAGTAAATCTACAAGGGATAAGTAATTAGAACGAAAACAACGTTATTATCATCTCATTTTACAAATAGATAACTTACACAGAAATCGAAAATATCTAATTATAATATGATGTGGGCGGGCTCCTTACTTTTGCTTATATAAAAGGTTATATACGATTACGTAGGCTATATGTAGGAGTAGAATATTTTTAATTAATTACTATGACGTCACTCAGAACTCTGCCACCACGTCATAATCACAACACACAACTTGTAAAAGAAAAAGCAGTTTCTCCAATGTATATAAGTAAATCAAGTTGCGGAAAGTCCATCGCAGCACCAGAAACAAACCTTCAGTACAAAATATATACTAAAGAAGGTCCGCTCCATACAAAGCTCCAAACACTTCCAAGCACGTAATTTCAAGTCAAACCTGCGACCTGAAACAAGTTCAAGTGTTCCTCGGTTTCGACCATTGTTATCTACGATTTGAGTTCACATAAATGCGCGCGCAGATTTTTTTTATACATTGGTAACTACAATCGAGACCCCCGATCGAGGCCCCCGGAGAAGTTCCCAATATAGCACTCAGTAGCAAATACAGTACCTATTCACTGTGCACGTAATCCTGATACGGAGGTCACACCCCCTAATGAGCCTAAGTAATTGTTAAGGCTGGCACAGTACTACGCTCTACTAGTAACAATTTGCAAGGCCATTTATACGGGAGGATTTTACACCGCAAATATTAGAATGGGTGTGTGAGAATGTAACATTCATATTTAGGTATATTTCATTCCATTTTTTTAAATTGTACGAATCTGCTATATTTGCGATCCTTCTGTCCTATATTTTTTTTTACCTGCGGCCTGTCTCTATCGATATTTCGCCGATTTTAAAATTATAAGAGACTAGCAAACCCGGCCACGCGTTGCTGTGGCTCAGTTAAAATACTAATTAATTTAAAATTATACTAAATTAAAAAATATATATAATGAGGGTGACATATGAGGATAACAACTATCCGATCTTTCAAGTTGGGCCAAACATTACCAAAATTCTATTAAAATCGGTTTAGTGGTTTCGGAGATTAGCGTAAACGAACATCGTGACACGAGATTTTTATATACATAAACTAGCCCGACAGACGTTGTCCTGTCTTCCTGGTCTTGAGTTCTTATAAATATCATATAGAAAAAGGCACTTCAGGATTTCCTGAATTGTCCATTTTTTGGGCCACATTTCCAATGTTTCAACATTAAAAAAATACCCATATCAGCCCAGCCGTTCTCAAGTGATGCACTTACCAACGAACAGCTTTAATTTTTTATATATATACATATATATGTAGATTGATTCGTAATCAGAAAACCCAATAGACGTACCTGATTGTGAAATCGAATCCGCTCTTGCAACCACCATATCAGTGAGAACAGATATGCAAATGTATTATAAACATTAAAAATAATATGCATTACGAAATTCTATGTGGCAAACCCAAAATAAGTACACATGTTTCTTTAATTTCCGTATAAATACACGCTCTCGTTAGCTTTTCGTTATTTCGGCTGTAGGTATATAACATTCAAACAGAATTTTGTATCGAACCTACCATGACAGGTTACGTCAAACACTCTCCCCGGGAATGTTTGATCGAAATAGAGGAAATACAACCCTGAACCAACATACAAATATTTATAAGCCAAAAAAGCCTTTTAATTTTTTTGCAAAATATGTATCTACTATAGCTTGTTTAATCGTTATAAAATGTGTGTCAACGTACCTACAACAGTATTAAAGGTTATTGGATTACGGTTTCACAAATAAGCCGACAAATCCGCTGTAAAAATACAGGGTGCACACGTACCTATGAATATTCTAAATGTATTGTTTATTTAACATTCACTGTTTCATCTGAAATTATGTGAGTAGTTCCCTGCGATATAAAGTTCTTCTATCAAATATAATTATAGTATTAACTTTTCTATCTGCTTTTTCAAGGGCGGATCCCCCCCCCTGGGCTGATTCTAGGTCGACCACGGATAAATTTTCTAATTGCATTGATTGTACAGATCGAATTTCCGGCTGATTTGAGCACTTTTTATATGTTGTTCTCCAGTCAATAGAAGCAGTTTTATTAGCTTGTATTTATTATTGTAATCGAATAGGAGCCTGTCCCGACTAGACTTTAAACATATGACCCCCCCCCCCTGACTTGAAAGCTGGATCCGCCCTTGTGCTGTTTATTTATACACAAATGTAGACACGACACATCACGGTGTTCAGACATAGTGACGTCAGAAACATTTGCATTTTGCATCCCGTCCACCAATCCGCGTGTCACGTCGCGCTTCCTCTGTGTACATTGCGCATTACTCACACAAATTTATCTTATTTCTGCACTTTTAAGGATAACATCAAAATTTCATGAAAGCTTTAATACTGACGAAGAATAATACCAGGAAGACGGCCAGCCATGCCATAGTGTACTGCAATTATCCGCCTGTTAAGGCAGGTAAGTGTTACAATAACCTCCGCTCGTGGCAGCGCTCTACGGAAAGGAACACATTAATTATTGTAAAGATAACAAGCGTTTCTACTAAGTGCACTTTAATGCAAGTTACGCGCAAATTAAAATTTGAATATTCTCCCTCTAATTACTAAGTGTACGCTGTTTACATGATCCTCTAGATAACGCATTATAGTTTGTGACGAAAATTGAAGAATAAATGTCGAACAAGATCCTTAATAGGTCGGTGTGAAGGCAGCCTTACCAATTTGTCAGTTGACATTTGAAATATTGTACGTTCTTCTCGTGTTTCCATCAAAAAATACATCTGTAGGTTATATAAACTAATATGTGCGTGGGAGTTTTACGTCCTTTGTGATAAAATAAAGGAAAAAAAGTATATAAAACGAAATTATTTGGAGCAGTATCTTAGTCAACAACTCAGCTGACGCAGTGGCCAAACGATGCCTTACTGTGTTATAAGTCGCAGGTTCGATTTTCTTCAACACATCGTTCTTTCAAATACTTTCGGTTCTCTGATCAAATTACAAAGCGTGGTACAATGTTAACACGGTCGTCTAAAGCCAACACTAACAGCTGTCGGGCTATCGTAACGACATCTGACTCGTTAACTGTGGTTAACTGTAATGAACATTCACCGGTTCCGTTGTAACCTTGTAGTGATGCGACAACTAAAGAAAACGCTTCGACTTCAAAAACTGGTAAAGCAAGAATGGAACAAAGCTTTTTCTTAAAAAATCCAATTGACATTACCATACCTATACTAAGAGATGACGAGGTACTGTCTTGCAAACACTCAATATTTTCAAATCGAATTTAGAATAATTTATTTCCCATATAATTTACATATTTACTTACACGAGAATTGTTAACACTGCTTGCTGAGCGGTATCTGTAGATACGTCACAAATATATGTACATCATAGGTACTTAGATACCTTTTAGCATACTCAAAATATTATAGCTTTAGCGTTTTTTTAGCGTTTAATAATTATAAGACGACACGGTTGGCGCAGTGGCTAAGCGATTAGCTTTCTGCGCTAAGTGTCGCGGGTTCGATCCCCGCACGGAACAAATATTTGTATGATCTTACAGATAATTGTTTCGGGTCTGGTTGTTTGTGCATGTGACATGTATGTTTGTAAACTGTACCCACGATACAGGAGAAATCCTAGTGTGGGGCAATTTTCTCAAAAAAAAAAAAAAAAAAAAAAAAAACATTTAAAGAAAGAAAGAAAATATATTAATTTTTCTTACACACTTTATCAGTACACAAGAATTTAAATATTACGTACTACATATGATATAATATAGCAGTGATAGCCTAGCGGTTGAACGCTTGCCTTCCATGCAATCCTTGGGTATGAGTGCAAATCATGTGTGAATCAGAATTTGATTATCACTTGCGTTAAAGGTGAAAGAAAACTTTGTGATGAAACCTGCACACCTGAAAGGCTCCATAAAGTTCTCGATGGGTTGTGTAGTCCACCAACCCGCACCCGGCCCGCGTGGTGGACTAAGGCCTAACCCTTCTCATTTTCAGAAGAGGCCCTTGCTCAACAGGGGGGCCGTAATGGGCTGAATTTAATTTAATTTAATAACGTAATTTAATATACCACTCATTCACTCCAAATCTCAGGCGCTATAAAGTCTATAAACTTGAAATTCGGCAACTAGGTTACGGTGACGGCATGGTTGGCGCAGTAGTTGATAGATCGACTCCTGCACGTGTCGCGGGTTCGTGTCGGTCCCGCACGGAACAAATATTTGTATGATCTACAGATAGTTGTTTCAGGTCTGGGTCTTTGTATATGTGAATATATTTGTTTGTAAACGTACCCACGATACAGGAATTATTCTTAGGGCGGTGCATAGCTAAAAAAAGGAGCTGCTAGTAAAGATACATAGCTAAATGAAACAAATGAATCTTAACTCACCACTGTGCCCCTTCGTAGTCATCAAACACCTCTGGGTTTCTATGAGCATTGCCAGATGACATTATGTAACTCTGGATTTAACGTTGAATACTCACGTGGGTGTGTACAGTGTATACATACGGTGTAGGGGTATACATTTACATTACTTGTTGTGGGTTTGATGGCGTGGGTGTCATAATTTAGTGTTTACAAAGGATGGATGGAGATTATTAGGACTAGCTTTTTAATTATTAAAAGGTATAATGTCAGATCATTAAATAAATCATACTAATATTATAAATGTGAAAGTTTGTGAGGATGGATGGATGGATGGATGGATGTTTGTTACTCTTTCACGCCAGAACGGCTGAACGGATCTGAAAGAAATTTGGCACAGAGATTATATTATGATTATAGTCTGGAATAGCACATAGGCTACTTTTTATCCCGGGAAAATGTACGGGTTCGTAAACCACGCGGGCGAGCCCGCGCGCGGAAGCTAGTAAATAAATAATTCAACCCATTACTGTCCCACTGCTGAGTAAGGGTCTCTTCTCAGAATGAGAAGGATTAGGCCTTAGTCCAACACGCTGGCCTGGTGCGGGTTGGCGGACTACCCACACTTTTAAGAACTTTATAGAGCCCTCTCAGGTGGGCAGGTTTCCTCACGATGTTTTCCTTCACCGTAAACGCAAGAGATAATCAAGTTCTGATCCGCACATGATTCCGAAAAGTCAGAGGTGGGGGCCGGGTTTGAACTCAGACCCTCCCGCATGGAATGCAGGCGTTCAACCGCTAGGCTATCACTGCCTTATGTCAAATGATTATTTTTTATAAATTCATCAAGTTTTTAGAGTCTCTAATATCGTTTTATGTAGCAGTCTATTGGAGCTCGTGTTCATTGAAGCCTTAACTAGCTGTTATTTATAGGATTATGGGACAAACATGAGGTAATTGAGTGAGTTAGCTAACGGGCCTAAAAAGGTCCCTAAACAATTCGTCTACAATTTGCACAGTAACTATCAAACAGATTCATTGCTAAATATGACCCTAATTATGTGGCCGTTTTAAGGTTTGTCAAATCTAACATGGACTTTTTATACTTACCGAAAAAACCTTCACTATAAAATGAGCATTTACATAACATAACATAGCATCACGCCTGTATTTCCCAAAAGGTTAGGCAGAGGTGTACTATTGTACACCCAGATTTTGACAATGCTTAGGGAGTGAGCTTATTGCCATCTATCGGGCACAGTTTCAGAGTCCGTGCTGCTACTGAGAATGTCCATACAGAACAACCCTATAACACTTTACCTGACCTGGGAGTCGAACCCAAGAGCTCACGCTCAACAGTCGCGCTTGCGACCACTAGACCAATGAGACAATCAGAACATTTATACAACCTACTAAATTAAACCTGTATAAATACTAATGACCTGTTTTTTTTTTTTTTTTTTTAAAACGTTGTTCCACACTAGGATTTCTCCTGTGTCGTGGGTACAGTTTACAAACATACATGTCACATACACACACAACCAGACCCGAAACAACTATCTGTAGATCATACAAATATTTATTCCGTGCGGGGATCGAACCCGCGACACATAGCACAGAACGCTAATCGCTTAACCACTGCGCCAACCGTGTCGTTTATACCAAGCGCTTCTAATAAACGGCTTAATTTATAAGAAATTAATATTTCAATTACTTAGAAGTAATTAAAATACTCATCTTCAGTATTTTACCTTAGGAAAGTAGTTACGATACATGAATGAAACATGATATCTCGTATAATTTTCCCGTAATTATGTTGTTAATACCATACACTTTCAGGGGTAATACAAGGTTAACGTTGTTACTTTGTAAATCTGATATAACAGTCTACGATAACACACCCTCTGAAATTAATTGTATCAATTAAGTTGTCTACTTAACTAACCGCACCGAAACAATTGTTTAGTAATCAACGATTCCACCCATTAGGCGGACAGGAGGTGATATGAACAAATGAAATTAAAATTAAACACATTTTATATACAACATACAACGTATATGAGATAGCCATTTCGTCCGAAAATTCCGTTCCCTAACCGCGCTCTTGGGACATAGACAGTGTCTAACAAAATTGCTAACTATTACACCAAATTATTCCAAATATGTTCGTCCATTAACGTTAAAGGCAAACGACTTTTATAATACGCATTGATTTTTATCGCCGTTTTTTACGGCGCTGTAAAATATTATACGACAGGCGTTATTGTTAATGCAATGCCCATTGATACATATAAAGTTTAACAGACATAAAGAAAAGAATATCGAAAAATAAATTGACAACGACCCAATAAATGTTACGCGAAAGACCTATTAGTGGTATTAAAAATGTAAATGTTAAAAGACTTACTGTAGGACGCTTGATAATCAACTTGGCTAAGTACACAACCTACATAAGTAAAAGCCAAAAGCTTTTCGTCTGACTTCTGTAGAACATAATAGAGACCTGATTTACGTAAAAAATATGGCAGGTTGAGTGGTGCTATTCAGTTGTGAGTGGTTTGTCCGTCCACCGGTGGAAATTTGTGTCGAGTTTCACTTTGCATTGAAATATACAACAGCATGACGTGATAGCTTCGGCATGACGTCATATATGGGAACATAAATGCGCGCCGGGAGACGTAAAGTCATCCATTTCAGTTGCGCACGAACTATTCTACGAATTACTATAGATTTTAGTTTAGTACATGACTCTGAAGAGTTACGCTACTGTTAAATAGAACCCTCCCTGAAACCAATGTGAATCCCAACGTTTTCAAACGCAATAACGAAAAGTATAATCACACTGTGGCTACGTATATCTTAGTTATCGTCAGAGTTTAAAGACAATCTAGTTAACTTGAACCATTTCGCTAACCGTGAGAACGTAATAAGAGAAGGTGGTTCAATGAACTTTGTAAAACATCGCAAACAACGTCCACTTGGAAAATGGCCACTCATTTCTATTAGAGAAATGGCAGTACAGTGCATGTCGGTACAAATACGGTAATAAACGAGAGGGATGGATATTGTTGAGGACGCAGAGGGCATCCATCACGGCGCTGTGGTGTGCAGCTGCCGACGTGCGCAGTTTAATTGATAACCCCTCCTCACTCCGGCTCTAAACTTCAAACAGCAGACACCTGGGTTTTGTTCCATTAATTTATTGCACCACTAAGCTTGATAGATAACATCGATGAATAATATTGGAACACAAATTGTACTCGCTAATAGCATTCAGAAAATAGGTATTTTAAGGTATTCTGAATAAGCTGCGGTACCTCTTACTGAACATAGCATCACGCCTGTATCACCGAAGGGTTAGGTAGAGGTGTAGTATTGTGCGTTATTAAGTCCCATGAAGTATTTGCCATCAACATTTCCAAACTCCGTTCTGCTACTGAGAATTTCTATATATTATAAAAAAAACCAGTGATATTGCCCGACCCGGGAATCGAACCCAGGACCTCACGTTCAACAGTCGCGCTTGTGACCACTAGACCAATGAGGCAATCTGACAGATTTTTTTTACGGATCTTAATCTACGTAACGGAAGATTATACTTTAAGGAATAAACACAAGATTTAGAATAAGTGATCTTTTACCCTTCATACGTACAGGCTTTAGCCAAAAATCTTGGTAAATTAGACGTATCATCCGCGAAGCTACATTATATTGACAGTGTGATTTAGACGGAGAACGGGCGCCGCGCCGCGAGACTTGAATTCAAATCGACAGTCTCAATACATCGTGAGGCCGAATAGAACAATATACTCATATTTCAGGGGGATCCTCGACTTGAATATTTCACAGTTACGTGGTTACGTAACCCGAGAATAGTGTAATGTGTATTTATGGTGATGTAACGTAAGCACATGAACTGAGGTGACACTTCGGCTAACTAAGCTTCGTTACGCTTGCCTCGTATTTTTATTTCCTTTTAGTTTGCCTCCACTTAACGGTGTCATCCGGCCCTCGGATCCTTTTAAGTGGTTTTGTGTTTAACAATGTTTTGCTGTGTTATTTTTTAATTAGCGTTACAGACTAGATGCAGTATCTAATATTTTCTTGGAATTAAAATTGGAATTTTCACTCTTTTAATACGGTATGTATTATAATTATAATTATAATGTTTCATTCCATGAAATTCGCGTCAAAATAAAGCACATCATAATATTTTGCTCGGGTCGTGCGTAACTATAAAAAATAGGAATTCGCAGCGGTGCAAACTAGTTAAAAGTTTTAGGATTCCGACGTGATGAATATAAAATTCCCATCCATTAAAAACGAACTGCATAGGTAGGTAAATAAACAGTTTATACCGTGCTGGAAATATCCATTAAAAACTGTCGATTTTTCTCAGTTTTCACGACCCGTAATATAAATCCTTAAAATTTTAGTACCTTGTAATAATACAGTCACTTTTTAAAGTTCAGTTCTGATGAAATTGTATCTAAATACGAGCGAACAAGACATTCAAAAGCTAAAAGCATAAAAATAGAAGAGAAGAGCCGACGTTACAGTTGAATAAATTCACAAAACGATCAAATATTCTACGCGATACACATCACTATCCATTTCACACAAGCATTTTCATTTTCTATACTTTGACTATGTTATACCGGAATACCTAGTTCGCAATAAAAATTCGATGTCCGCCAATCACGTATAGACCATGAGAATAAAACAAGCATTCTCTTTGCCACAGGGCGGTGGGGGTGAAGGGGGGAGGGTGTTGCTGCAAAATACGATAACGTCAGTGGAATTGTGTCTAGCCGTTCAGTTTCATGTATGCGGGAATTTTGCTTAAATTTTAAACCTACATCGAGTTGCGCGGCCCGATACCGACAGCAACGGCAAATCCTGCAGATATTTTTTTGTGTTTTTCATTCGCGGCACAAAGGGACGTTCCCCAGTTGCGTCTTAACCAACGTATATAATATACTGAGCTTTATTTTAATATTGTTGCAGTCTACAGCCATTGCCGTGATGACTCATACAGCCCTTTTAAAGTTATAATTATTTATGTGTCCTAGAATAACTTTCAATCATTAATATAGTTCTTGTTTTTGTCGTGTCAGCACATGTCGCTGGTGCCGTAGTGGAAAGATTAGTCAGTCAGCAATGGTAGTATCGTGACTGAAGGGCTATACCCAGGGCGCCCCAGACGATCTCAGGGTTTCGTCACTCGTGGCAGCATCAATACAGTTAAGAAATCATTTTGCAGAAAACATGATGTATAAATAAACACATCACCACCCGCCTAGCCTCTTCCCGACTAGGTATATTGGAGTTGGCCCTCAGTCAAACTGGTTGCGGCTGAATCTCCGTGTATTTAACACAGAGCGTTTGCCATCTGCACTCCGCCGCCAAATTACTGACACTGATCCTCTAAAGTTAGATAGGCTGTCAGACTGCTGACACCTGTAACGACTGTCATAAGTATCACACACAAGACCAACAGCGTGACGTGCTTTCCGAGGCACGGAGGGGTTTCAATTCATAGATCGAAACCCCTCCGTGCCTCGAAACGGTCACCCATCCAAGTACTGACCGCGTAAAGCGTTGCTTAACCTTGCAGATCGTCTGTTCTGCGCGGTAGTTACGAGCCTCAAATGTATTATTAAACACATTAAGACTCATATTCAAATATGATCCATGTACTTCATCTTTATCCAGTGACATTGTACATACATTTACACCTACGTCTTTATTCGACTGCTCCGTGTTTCACAACGAAATTATCCTACAGGATTGTTAGGTAAACAAAACATTTTCGATTACGCGGAACTATTAAAGCGAGTTGAAAACTTAACCATGTTTCCATGCAGATAACTACTATCAACATTGAAGCGATCCAATGTCTAGCAGCGGAGGTAAATAATTGAAGCCTTCCGGCCACGCTCCACTTTTACGAAACACTTTTAAAAACATGCTAGGTATGTGAGGCAGTAACGTCCACTTAATCAAGAGCCATACATCCTGTTACAATCTCATACTACACACCACCAACTACGGCTCATCCAGGCTGGTCGTACCGAGAGAAGTGAGATTTTACATACTTTATATAGCATGGCGGACCGAGGGAAGTTTAGACAACTGATAGAGCCCTAACTTTGTCTGATAGTAGCTAGTAGCTCACCGTAATGGTGAATTTATATTGGATGGGGTGTTACGATAAGAACTCGATATAAAGTGATTCTTTTTCTAGCCGAACACTTGATTCAGAAAAATAAAGTTCCCACATATAGTGGTGCTTTATCAAAACGTTTCAATCTTTCAATTACATGGGCTACTGTTAGGGTTAACATACATTTGCTTGGGTCTCTCTATACAAGGGTAACTGGTATGCAAAAAAATAGAGTGCTATAGGTATACTTTTTTATTATATTTGGCTTTATTGCTGATTAGATGCTGGAACTTAAGTATGCGGCATTCTTTTAAAGTATAATTTCTACACGAAAACATAGGACCAATTTATGAATTTTTGGTATTTATGAAACGCCTTCTTTGGTCAAGACAATATACGTACATACATACAAATGATCGACCTAAGTTTTGACAGCTATGATACGCATCTTGTCACGTTTAATTCATCATCATCATCATCATCATCATCAGCCAGAAGACGTCCACTGCTGAACGAAGGCCTCCCCCTTAGACCACCACATCGAACGACATTCCGCCACTTGCATCCATCGGTTGCCCGCGACTCTCACAATGTCGTCGGTCCACCTAGTAGGAGGCCTTCCTACGCTGCGTCTTCCGGTTCGTGGTCGCCACTCGAGAACCTTTCTTCCCCATCGGTTGTCCGTTCTTCGAGCGATGTGGCCTGCCCATTGCCACTTCAGCTTGCAAATCCTGAGAGCTATGTCGGTGACCTTGGTTCTTTGGCGAATATCCTCGTTCCGGATTTTATCGCGCAAAGAGACTCCGAGCATAGCTCTCTCCATTGCCCGCTGTGTGACTCTGAGCCTCTCTAAGAGGCCAACAGTTAACGACCACGTCTCAGTGCCATATGTCATCACTGGCAACACACACTGGTTGAAGACCTTTGTCTTCAGGCACTGTGGAATTTTGGACGAGAAGATATCACGCAATTTCCCGAACGCTGCCCATCCGAGTTGGATTCTTCGAGCGACCTCTTTCTCGAAGTTGGACCTACCTAACTGAACAATCTGTCCAAGGTAGTTGTAGTGGTCGACAACTTCGAGCGTATCGTTCTCAACGACGACCGGTACAGGTGCAACATGGACATTTGACATAATTTTCGTCTTGTCCATGTTCATTTTAAGACCCACCTGTTGGGAAACGCTACTGAGGTCGTTGAGCATAGTATTGAGGTCCTCCAGCGACTCTGCCATTACGACTATATCATCGGCAAAACGAAGGTGAGTGATGTATTCGCCATTGATGTTGATGCCAAATCCGTCCCAGTCCAAGAGCTTGAAAACGTCCTCCAATGCGTTCGTGAACAGTTTCGGAGAAATAACGTCTCCCTGTCTCACGCCTTTCTGCAATTGAATTGGTTTCGTGCTCTCGTCCCGTAATCGGATTGACATGGTGGCGTTTCTATACAAACACTCCAACACTTCGATATACCTATAGTCGATATGGCATCGCTGAAGGGACTGCAATACCGCCCAGGTCTCGATAGAATCAAAGGCTTTCTCATAGTCCACAAACGCTAGACATAATGGCCGATTATACTCCTGAGTCTTCTGTATAATTTGGCGGAGCGTGTGTATGTGGTCTATGGTGCCAAAGCCCTTACGGAACCCGGCTTGTTCGGGAGGCTGGAAGTCATCAAACCTGCGTTCGAGACGGTTCGTAATGACTCTCGAGAACAGCTTATACACATGGCTCAGGAGCGAGATGGGTCTATAATTCTTCAATAAGGTGTTATCACCTTTTTTGAAGAAGAGCACCACCATGCTCCTGTGCCATGCTTCTGGCGTAGTACCTTCGGCTACTACGTTTAATTAAACCACGCAAATTAACGTCATTTCTACACAAAATTTAACAGATTGTAGCAAAATATGATCATGAATATCATATAAAATGATAACATACAACAGTATACTGTCTAAAAATTGAAATGATGTGTACATTATGAATGACCCGGCTACGTCTTAAAACTGCGACCAGACACCAGAGGACGGGCAGCAGCGTCCTCTCACTAATCGGTGAGCCACTGCGATCCCCAAGCCGCCTGCCAAGCGTGGGGATTATAGCAAACCCCCCCACTTGGGGGCCTTCGTTCAGCAGTGGACGTCTTCTGGCTGATGATGATGATGATGTACATTATGACCTCTCATTGATTGTTTTTACTGAAAATAACGACATTGTTAATGGTTTATTAATACTGGCTCTCAACCAACCATCCTTTTTACATTTTACGCTTTTATGAATGATACCTAACTGTCATTCGACTTTGACAGCTTTCTCTTACTATCTGTGTCTCAAAGTCAAAGTCAAAGTCAAATATTTTTATTTCGAGTAGGCCTTTACAGGCTCTTTCAAAACTTTGTGATTCTAGGTGCACGGTTCCAAAGTGGGGGTAGGTCCTATGGAGAAGAGACCGGCAAGAAACTCCATGGATACTCTTTTAAAATAATAGTTTTAAACTGGTTACAATCTTTAACGGTAAAGACTATGCGAGTACAATGCAAGCCAATGTGCGCAAAACGATATGGTATGTACCATAGGTATTGTTAATTTACTCATCCAAATAAAATTAACCAATCTTTTTTTTTCTCGCCCTCTAATCCATCATAGGCTAGACTTAGTTTACAATACAAATTACAGTTACCATAACAAAACTTCACAAAACCCGTTCGCCACTTTAACTGATTTCCAGATTGTAGTTGGTCGTGCCTTCATCCAAACAAATTCACGGTTCGAAGCGGCGAAGGTTCATGCAATTTAACTTTTTACTGAGCGGGAACGACGACAACTTTATCTTTGTCTCCGCTTATTCGATTAAGTGTGGAAATCATAGTTTTTTTTTTAAATGGAATTCTGATTTTTCTTTCTGCTTTATAACTGGAGGTGAGCTGTGAGATGAATTTATAGTTTTAGTTGACTTGTTATGATTTAAATTAGATTCAAGACTATGCTTAATAAAGCATAGTCATACTCAGTAGAGTATGACCATTCTGACAAATTGATTTCTTAAAATAGTCATACTCAATAATGTGCGCTAATTAGACTATTGATTAATCCATCTTCCCTGAGTTTTCGTAAATCATCTTCACGTGCGTTAGTAACAACGCATTGCAATCGCCAAACCTATGGAAAAACGTGATGATTATGTTTCTTGCTGCGAAGTAGATATAAGAAGGCCACATTTTATTTTAACCAAGTCATATGTTCTGGCCATTTCTGCCTCATGGTCTCAAACGCGGACTCTGAACATGATGTCTTAGGTTAGACTCTTAGGTCTTGAATGGCCCAGCGGACCACCCCTGTTAGGTGGCACTTAAAGATGGCATAACATCAGCAGAACATGATAGTACAACAATACACCTCTGCCCAACCCTTCAGAGGAAACAGCGTGATGCTATATTGAGCCAGGCTTTTCATTCAGAATTACCTCGGATCAATGAATAAAACAATACTGTTCATTAGTTGCATGTAAATAAATAAATGGAAAATATACGGTAGACTGATTCGGCCTCGTTTAGTTATAGACGCTCGTTACAATGTTGTAGGCAATTTCCATAACTTGATAATAACCGTCACGAAAAAGGTAGTAATGAAGGCGGTCAGTGACCCCTAATTACCATTAAATATAAGTACAAGTGAAGTGGGTCTTAACCATTGGTTGTTTTAAGAAACGCTTATTAGTTTTAGGCAATAAAGATTAATTATACTAATTTCAAGTACTTGTAGGTTTTTGTGATTTCCAACGCATATAAGATCTCTTTTCTTTCTCTTTATTGGATGGGCTTTGTCGCTGATGTGATTATGTAGCCGTCCAAGATATTACTTGACCAGACTTACGAGTAAGATATACCTACCTTTTCATTTCTTGTATTTTTATATACGTAATAAATACCTCGTTATTATTATAGAAGCTTTATTTGACTGCCTGTGCCTTTATTTGGCTCCATTGGTGTTGTGATCACAGCCTTATCGATCAAGCGGTTACAAGTGCAACTGCTAAGCATAAGTTTCTAGGTTCGACGCCCAGGACAGACAGTGTTATTGGATTTTTCTGTGTAAAAGTTCTCCGTAATCGGTCTGTCGTCTGGAATAGGTTCGCCCCCTATTATATGGGACTCAATAACAGCATCGGCGAAATGTGCCTGTACAATAATACACCTCTGTTTAACCCGTCGAGAAATACAGGCGTGCTTCTTTTTGTTATTTGACAACTTTATCAATCTAGTGGTCGCGAGCCCGACTGTTAATCGGTCGTGAGTTCGATTCCTGGATTAGGACACGTATTTTTGGTTTTCTAGAACGGATATTCTCAGTAACGGTAGATAGGTAACAATAGGCTAGCCCCCTATTACATGAGATTCAATAACAGCATTGTCGAAAAGTGAGTGTCTAGTAGACGCACCCTTCGAATAATAGGCGTGATACTATGTTATTACTTTTGATAAACTAGGCTTTCTTTTGAAGATTATTTTGTTGGTAATGTTAACGATCCGGGTACGTCTTAAAACTGCGGCCAGACACCGGAGGACGGGCAGCAGCGTCCTCTCATTAATCGGTGAGCCACTGCGATCCCCAAGCCGCGTGCCTTCGTGGGGATTATGGCAAACCCCCCCTTGAGGGAGGCCTTCGTACAGCAGTGGACGTCTCCTGGCTGATGATGATGATGATGAATGTTAAGTGTATCACCGCACCGCACCACACAAGTTCCAATCTAATACAAGTTATTGGGGAACGAGTCCAGCAGTGATATCTGCAGATGTTACGGTATAGACACCTCTGAGACTTCTGTAAAGATTCGCCTAATTGTATTTATGTGAAAGACAACTGCACCTCTATTTTAGTACCTTCGTAAGTGTCCTGGAACGCTCAAACAATGTTTTTCTAGTGTCTAACTCACGCTGCGCATCGAATTTCTCTAATTCCAGTATTGGTGAAATCACGAATATTTAAACGTAACCTTATAAGCGTGAACCAGTGTTCTCCAACCTATACTACCATTAGTAGGTTACCCTGTCAAAAGCCCAAAAAATCTGACAACCAACCAACCGTATCAGTGTCTCCCTGTAATAAGTCAGTGGAGGTCGCATTTGGTTAGACTGACCCCAACATACTTCGAAAAAGGCTAGGCAAATTACTGGCCATCTAATAATATAAACCCTTTATACGAAAAAACCTTACCTAAAATTAAAAAACTTAAGTGTATTTAAAATTAGACACTCCGTAACTTACATTATGTCTTATATCGCATCGAAACAGCGAGACCAAGTCTTTCGCCATACAGAGAGTCTCCCGATTTACAGCTCAACCCAAACTTTGTCGGAAATCTTCAATCTACGTAATTCTCCACACCGCTTTCATGAAATAAAATTTGCATAGCTGTGAACTTGAAACATAACTGTTTATACTAACGTATATGCCCGTATGGAAGGCGGCGTGTACGTTAAGCAAAATAATAAAATAGGGTAATTTACTGTGAGGGTTTTTGCCTTGTATGATATAAGCAAAATTTTAAGAGGTTTCTGTGTTTAGTACATATTGCAAGGACTACTACGGGTTTTTATTTAAAGTGCGACCTTCGTGCTTTAGTGTCGTCGATTTAATTTCTACATCGAGGCTAATGTTCTTGTGCCAATACCAATCTAAAATCTTTCCATGGCCGATTTTCGCAAAATAAACAAACTAGCTTTAAACACACGTATCTATATAAAATTGGATATCTCTGTATAATGGATTGGTCATTTACATAATGAATGACCCATTATGTTGGGTATTCAAACTGGGTAAATTATTTGACTATATTCGCTGTGAATATCAGTTTCAAATAAGGCTCATTCAAAAATTTAAATTGCTTAGTATATAAGTAGACTAATATATTAGTATAAGAATAAATAAATTACCAACAAAATAATTAATCCATGCCCTACATACGTAAGTATAGTGAATCATATGTTATATAGTGTATGATGTAACGAAAAATCATAAAGAAAACATAATCATTATCGAATACCGTTTGATTTCAACCAAATGCTGTGAAAAAAAGGTAGAAGTACACATGAGATGAGCTAGGATACAGCTTATCGTCATGATATCTACAACTATTACACAGAGTATCACACACTTGGTATCCAGTGGCGTTTAAAGGGGAGGTCATGAACACGTCATATTGACAAAATATGACCCCGTAAATATAAAAATCGTACACGTCATATTGACAAACCTCCTAAAAATTGACAATTAAAGAACATTATTTTATAAAAATAAAATTAAGTTCCTGCTTATAACGTTTAAACCATAGACTTAGAATTTCGCTTATTAAACAATGAAATCAAAAATAAGTAGTTTTTTTTTTTTAATATAATATATTTTCACTGTGCAATCAATTCTTATTTGATCCACTTTAATAAGACCCGCCCCCTCTCCCAATGTCACATTACCGTTAATATGACCACCCCCAAAGTCACTTTACCGTTAATATGACCACCCCCAAAGTCTTTGGCTAGGACCACTTCTGTTGGTACGCTAAGTGGCTGTAGAATCTTTCTATGATAAATAGATATACTACCTATAGGTACAACAAACAACTTTTGCCCTAAGAAGAAAGTAACTTCCCATAAAATGTTTAACTGTTGTTGAAAATTGATGAAAAAATTATTGGGATGATATTTTCTTTTATTTCCAAAAGCTGAGGAGCCAAAGTCGCTTCTTTAAATAAAATTTAAATAAAATCAGAAAATAAATTCCCAAGTTTGTCAAATGTACCAGATAACGTGAGACGATGACGTGACATGATGACGAAACATAATACAAGATGACGGTGAATATTCCGGGCAGAAAGCAATTTATTATGTATGTGTGTATTTACATATTACGTAACATGTGTATTACCACACGTCACAGCCATATCGTTCGATAATAAGTATTAAGCTCAATCACAGTTTCAATTATTCATATCGGAGACTTTAGTAGGGGTGTGTCGGAAGTGGGGCGACTGTAATCAATTTAAGGGCTTCTGGAACCGGCAAAGTTTGTCTCGTCACGTGCCTGTAGGTTCGTCGTTAACTACGCCGCCAAATTGTCTTGCCGACTGCCGTCTATCTCGTTAGTGTTTTAAGCCGAAACTACTAATTGAATACGATTCGTTTAGACATACGGAAAGTTACAAAATTCATAAGCTAACTTTGTGTCGCTCTATAAATAAAAACTAGGACTCGTATTATGAAATCTGGACTTATCTGTGGCCTATTATCGCAAAGAACAGGGCCTCTCTGCAAATTTATAACACTTGAGAAAAGTTGACTATGTCTAAATTAAAAAAAGTATTCTCAATGAGCTCAGTACATACTGCGATCACCATTATATTGGTAGTCAGATAAATAGGCAGATGTGGTGATAGTGACAATATTCTCTCACGATCATCAACTGTACCGGTCATTAAAGAAACGCATGTTTAAAGAACGCTAACGGATCGATCTGAATAATCTAAAAGCCTTTCACACTTTCAGTCCGTGATACGTTTTAACTACCGTTCGTTAGAAAGTCAGGCTACATGTTTACTACTCAATTATTTTCTCAAAGCAACGTGTGCCAATGAAACTTTGCACACGGGAACTTTGCGCGAAACTGCACCTGCACTCACGCCTTATAGTGAAACAACCCAGTTGGAAAATACCTATGCTAAGAAAATATACCCACTGCTCTCTCGGGATACCGAGTAAAGTATTATTTCCTCCTTTGTTACTCAATCAGCTTTCGAATGCTATTTAACACAATAAACGCAACATCAGGAAAATAGGTTAGCTTCACCCGTGTTAAAAACACGAGGAACTTTTAATGAGAAACAAGCAGTGGAATATCTGACATTTTTACGATATTTTCCGGTTATAAGGATGTCCATTTTTTATATAAACTGGCGTAATTATGGCTCCCATACACGTTACGATTTCTTTTCGCAAGTTCTGGCTTGCCCAATTTTGCAGTAGCAGGACATATGCTGTGTATAGGCACACAGCATATGTCCCACACAAAGGACGATCTCTTTGTCTTGACGCTGTCGACGTCCGTGTGACATCATATCCAAGGATATTGACGCAAATTCTTCCCACACACGTAACTGCAAAATTGGGCAAGCCTGAACTTGCAAAAAGAAATCGTCCGGACAACCTGAAAGCTACGTCAGATTGACTACGCCATATTCATTGAAAATACTTGAATTTTGAACTCTGATTAATTATTAAAATAAGACTATTGCCTTGTTGCTTGCGACTGAATTTATTGAATCGGCCGCAATAGTTTGACGTGCGAGTGAGAAGACTGGAATACGAACCCCAGTCGTTGCACTATTGACGCGAAACCAAACCTATCACAAACACGTTTAGCTAAGCGAATGAATTGTGCTATTATTTAATGACACTGGTCAATAATTGTTAGACTTATATTTTAAATTCCTATTGCATTGTATTTATGTTCCTGTAAACTCAGCTCATTACTGTCCCAATGTTGGGCAAACGCCTCTTCTCAGTGTGCAACAGTCTTATAGCAGTTACAAAACCTGCTACAAAATTCTACCCATTTAATTTATTTAACACAAACATATAAAATTGTTCATACTTTTTGGGACACTGTTCCGTGTATTAATTAAAACATACAGGAAAAAGTGGCCGTATTGTAGAGGATATGTATATATATACGTATATATATATAACCATACAAATGTGTCGTACATAACAGACACGGGTTTCACGTCCAACTTATGTTTGAACGATTATCATAACTAAATCGTATTCAGCAAACCTTGTCGAAATCTCAGTGGTAAGCTAAACTTTTTTACTAACTCCATCATTGGTCTAGTTGTTGCTGTTCCTGAGTTCGATCCCTGAGTCAGGCAAATTTAATTGGGTTTTTCTGTTAGAAAATTCTTAGTAGCAGCATGTAGTTTGAATTGTGCCCGGTAGATGGCAAATGGCTCGACCCAATCGATCTGAAAAGCGGCATTGGCGAAATGTGACTGTACACTTAAGGTCTAAATAACCCTCCGGGCAATACAAACATGCTATTTTTATGACTGAATTTGAAACGCTACATTCAATCTCATTAGAACACGTTGCATAAAACGTAAATTTACAATATGGTTTTGTTTCTTTTTCTTCGAAAGTCCAGCCTTCCCGTAGTATGTAAGCTTCGTCATCCACCTCAGTCGTCTCAAATATTCAACGTTAATTTAACTCATTGTAAAACTTTTAAGTACATAGTACCCAGTTCAAAAATACCTCTGATGAAAAATACCTTTGACGCCAAAGTATTCGTTTAGGATAGGTTTTCATTTTTGTTTTTTAAAAGTTTAATTCAAACATTAGCATAAATAGTTAGTAAAATGTAAATATATATTTCTTATAGGTAGTTAAATAGTATCTCTGATAAACGACAATTTAAAATGAATAAGTAACCGTTACTGAACCTCCCATATATTTAAACCACTAACATCAAACCTGCCAAAAGACCTAATCTTATGAAATAATCAAACACTATACTTGATATATTTCATAACATTAAGTGTTCGTGCATATTTTTTGCGAATTAATTTCTTGTTAAATTACTACATAAATCTCTGTAAGCTATCAAAATTAATAGTAGCCTTAATGGCTGCGGGTGTGCTTATCTACAATAATAACTTATTTCTAATGCAGCCAAGATTTAAAGAAAGAACATGTACTTGGCAATTTATATTCTCATAAAAATTAAACTTTTTTTTTGCAAATTTTATAGATATAATATTTAAATGACATTTGGAAGAACACATATTATTTACAGGTTTTACATTTTACTGATGATGATCTGTGTCGTTAATAGAACATATTTTCATTATTTGTTATGTACTATTTTTAAATAATATTTCTATTATATCCAAGTTTAAAATAAATAAAATATGAACTGTAATGTATTCCCAATAACCATACATGGGGGCGTGCAGGCAACACGGGTGGCGGGGTGCACCCGTGATAATTAATAAGCCGGCAGTATTAGGGTGACTATAAAAATGTATGTCGCCGTAAAATTGTAAACTCTTTAATACTTGCTGTGTCACAATGTGACGGCAAGATACGGATAGATTTGTATATACTAACGAATTTTGATGCGTTTTATTCTAAATGAAATTATCTGTTCACAATTTATCGCAAGTTTACAATTTCGCGACGGTATTTACAATATGGGGTGACATCCGTGTGTTCGTAATTCTTTTCCTCCTAAACAGTTTGATCGATATTGATGATTTTTTTTTGTACTTCTGGGGTCACTTCTGTAGTTGGATCCTATGGGCGTTGTTATCGATATCCAAAAAAGGATTCGTTAGTACACGTAGGTATATAAATCTTTCGTAATGATCAATTATAATATTTATTCTGGTAAACCGTTAAAATAATAAATACGTGTTCATTAAATTTCGTTAAGGTAAAACATATTCAATATTGTGTATTGGTTAACAACATATCCTGTAGATATAAGGCTTTTCATCTGTTTTATTATATTTATTGCTACCAGAAAAATAAAACAGCGATACATATCAACGAGTGCAGCCTTCACATATATCATGTTAACGAATATTTACTTGTTCATATTTCCGAGCCGTGACAGGCGAATTCGACTCAAATTTTATTATCGACTCAATAAATATAGACCGAAAATAAATAACAACAACAGAAGAACATGAAATTGACAGAAATATGGAAAATACATCAATTTTATATTCTCGCGGGATAAGGAAACAACAGTCGTGAAAATTCAACTTTTTCATTTGTTGAGAATTTTAAATGGATTCAAAAACATACGCTTTGAAATTACGCCCGTATTTTTAGCATTCAAAGTCGTACAAACTGAGCGGGATAAAAATGTCACCCATGTTGTTACTCAGACACTGAATAAACGGAAAGGTTGAACTCGACAGCTGCATCGTGTAAAAATATCACGAACGTCGACCAAGGCGGTATAAAGTTTTTATTTAAATAATGGTGACAAATCGACTAACTTTCTCAAAAAGATCTAAACAAAGCGAGAAAGAATAAAACAAAAGAATGTCATTTGTCAAAGGGGGCGAATTTTTCCCGAACTATTAACAGTAGCAATAATTTTATTTGGACTACTGACTGGTACCAGCGATAACTACTGCTTTTTATCACTTTTAAAATACCAAAAGATCCTTAAAAATTTGATTAGACTTCTACAGAATGAGCGACTGTAAATTATAACTAGTAAAACATCCAAACCTTCACTTGCCCTAATTTTTCTTATACCTCATATAAAAGTTGTGAAATATCGAATCTGATCTGACTCCTCTGACGTCACAAATGTAGCCAGTACCAGCGCTAATTTGAGATTCAGCCCGCGCAAGCCGACACTCCGAAGCTACCCTGAATATTTGCAATTAGATTACCTACATTCAGTGTACAGCGGCGAGATTTAAATTATCAGACATATGCGGCATTTGCACTTGCAGACCTACGTGAAAATGCATAAGAATTATGCAGGTGGTGCAAAGTTGATGTGAAATCTCTTTGTCTAAGTATTGTCCTAGCGATGCCAAACATCTAAAAAGACACCCTATAACAACGTCTTAAGATAGCTACATAATTTTACTATAATTTGACACAGATATCCTGGGCATATTGCCGGCCGAGGGATGAATATATTTTTTTGTCATTTTCCCGAATTCTCTTTAATCTTATAGTCATTTCTGCTACCATAACTTATACAGGCACGTACCTAACCAAAGGAAATTCATAGCGTTAACACACAAAAAGAGTAACGCCAACAACCAACTTAATACTTCTCAAAGAAACCCCAATCCATTCAGTAACTTTATAAACGCAGAAAAAGGAGACATATTGCGTATTTTTTCTTATTTTCTATGTCTACAACCAAAAATTCCCGAAAAAAGGAAATCATTATCTAAATATTCCTTTCCTTGAATATTTCATAGAGATAACTCGATAAAAGGAATAGATACCGGCGGCCCCCGGTGTGTGCGTACTGTGCAAATATCAAAGACGATCGTACTTACGATCGCAAAATACTGAGGTCGTGTTGATACTGCATCCTTAAACGATACGAATGTGGAGGCTGTGATAACCCGTAGCTTTCCCTATAAACACGCCTTCCTTTTCACGCCACGTTTCAGTTGTTTAGCGTGATTCGCACACGCTTTCAAAGTAATGCGTGACAAAATTTCTTGAAACGTGTGACGTATACAAAATTTTTTATCGATGTGGACTATCTGTATATCATGTGCGGAATGAACTTTCATAACTTTGACGAAGTTTATTACGTAGCTACACTGACTTCGAAGACGCAGGTTCTGTAGGCCTAGCACAAATCTTCTTCTTAGTCGTTTCGCTCTTGACAGAGCGGTCGTGGTCGTCATGTCGTAGTATCGGAGGCGGCATGTAAAATGCGTTTCACGATGTCCCGCCATTTCTCCCTGTTGGAGGTCATCCTGCTGCACTCGTTTAAGGGACCGCCCACAGCTGCCTTAATCTGGTCAGTCCAACGCATTGGTGACCTCCCGCGCGGTCTAGTGCCTTCTACTTTCCCCTGGATGACGAGGCGTTCTATGGACTGGTTGTCGCGTCTAGAAACGTGTCCGAAGAAAGCCAGTATTCGAGATTGTACTATGGAAAATAAGCGCTGCTTGATGCCGAGTTCTTGAAGTATCGAGACATTCGTGCGAAACTCGGTCCACGATACTCCAAGCATTCTTCTCCACACAAATATTTTGACGTATAGAAACGTAACCGTATCGTCAATATCACAGAACAGATAACTTTTATCTGTTCTGTGGTCGATATTCATGAATTTTGAATCGAGAATACAACTGTTCTATAATTATTTATTTTTTTATTTTATGCGTGTCCCACAATTTGTATCATATTAAAATATGAATAAAGTCTTAAATTCAACAAAAGATTATGTTCGAAATGAGTGTTTTCAATCAAAATTGACGCACGTTAACGATACGGTTACGATAACAGACGTCAAAATGTTACTGCCAGGGATACTAAACATACATCTAGTTTAGAAGTCAGGGTAGTTATAAATCCTAGACTTAAACCTTTTATTCTTGTTTTAATTTGAATATCGATAATGGAACAATAAATTAGGATTGCATTTATTTAACCTACTAGTCAACGCTATTTTTTTGTTTTCAAATATTGAATCAGTTTATCTCGAGAAAACCAAAAATCTCTGAGAATTTTCTAACAGTGTGGATTTTTTCCACAAAATCTTTGCCCGATTTAGGGATTAAGCCCAATACCTCACGCTTACTACACCAATAAGATAGTGCTTAACAAAATGGCGATAAGATGAGGCCTATCCCTTATCATATTAGCCAAGACCATCATCCCCGAAATAATTTGTAACCACCCATAGGGATAATAGACCTCTGCCTACCCCTTGCGTAATACAGCCTCATGGCTATATCACGTAAATAAAAATATTGTTTAACCATTTCCATACACCACATACAAGTTTGTAAATAAAAACAACTGAATAAATTACAAGTCTCTTAAACATCCATTAGGGTAGGTGATAAAATAGCCAAGGAAATAGCTACCAAAGAGAATGAGGGTAGAGAGACCATTTGTCACAGTAGTTCCTTTAGTAATATTGTTAATTTGGCATTGGAAGGCAACATGTGGACCTACCCCTGTGCAGCGTCACGCAAGTAATTGAACGTGTTAACAAAATGGCCACGGTATTTTGGAAACAATTTTGCATGGTTATTTAAATGTTAGATAGTAAATGTTTCCAGAATTGTTTCCGACCGTCTATATTGATAATTTCTTGTTTAGTTGTAATGGGTCTCGTGGTAGCAAGTGTGAATGCTGAGCGTCACGACCTAGGTTCGATTCAAGGTCGGGCAAAATGTTATTTGTTCATCTCAATACCAGTACGCAGTTTGATATTATGCCCGATAAACAGGTAGCTCGCTACCAATTACATGAGACTCAATTATTGAATCCGTGAAATGTCGGTGTATAATATAAATAATACACCTCTGCCTAACCCTCTGGAGAATACAGGCGTGTTGCTTTGTTTATTTAATACAATAATTCCTTTAGTTGGTTTTGTCTTTTAGTTTTCAAATTAATATCAATCAGATTATCTGGCTTAAGTACTAAAAGTTATAACAAATTGACGACACGGTTGGCGCAGTGGCTAAGCCATTAGCTTTCTGCGCTATGTGTCGCGGGTTCGATCCCCGCACGGAACAAATATTTGTATGATCTACAGATAGTTGTTTCGGGTCTGGTTGTGTGTGCATGTGACATGTATGTTTGTAAACTGTACCCACGACACAGGAGAAATCCTAGTGTGGGGCAACGTTTTTAAAAAAAAAAAATACAATTTTAACACAAAAAATATGACATCCTTCTATTTAAAACCATTATTTCTCCATACCCTCTTTGTATATAAAAGTAGAGAGTTACAAAAAAGTAAACCTTCCAAATCTTCCACGAATTATATACGCAAGTACCCCTACCTACTATTGCCTCATAAATTCTATTCTACTTACTTCTTAGATAGCACAGGCATTTTTACAAACATACGATACTGCTAGCACAAAATGAAAAACCGTAGTACTCATAATATTTTTGTTAATGGCAAGTGAAAACGGTATACATATGTATATAGGGTAATGAGTAACTGATACTTACATGGGTGGTTAAACGGGATGTACTCATGATTGCTTTCCCAAAGAAACATAACACTGTATCTCGACTGTATTCCCCGAAGGGTTATGCAGAGGTGAACTAATTGCAACCACATTTTGTCGATGCCGTTGACTCCCATGTAATAGGCGGCGAGCCTGTTGCCATCTACCGAGCACGGTTCCCTGCGTGCTGTTACTGAGAATTCATACAGAAAAACTTAATAACACTTAACCCGACTCGGGAATCAAACCCAGGACCTCACGCTTAGCAACCGCGTTTGCAACCACTAGACCAATGAAACAGTCACCCGAAGAATTTTTTTGATCGACTGTTGCCGTGACGACTCATCACCACGTCATTTGTTGCCAAGTTATATGATAGTATGAAACTAAAATATAAAATATGCATGAAAGGAGGTCATGATATTAAGGTTGTTTTTAAAGAAAAAAAATGTTCTTTATTTAAAAAATACATATTCAGTGAATACCTAACGTACTCGTTTATCTTATATTTTATTTTTGATTATGCCATATTTATTTCCTTTCATAAACTATTCTTTTATGCATATTATCTGTACAAAATAATTTCGATGTTTCACATCTGCCAGGCGACCCGCGACAACTCGCTTTTTTTTATAAATATAAATAAAAAAATAAGTACCGATCAGTTATATCCAGTCATCCTATGTTTATTTACATACAGCTATTGCTCATGTCATAATATATAATAATATACATAATCATATGAGTCAAGAAAAGTGTTAAAAAATATAAAGATGACGTGTACTCGGCAGCTAATAACAACATCCACCCTATACCTTCACCGCAGTTGAGGCTTCTATTATTGTCACAGTATTTAGTTAATAACCTGTGAAAGGCGACAGCACGCAACACTTCACGCAATTTGTATAAAATTGATCACTAGCTTTTGCCCGCAACTACGCGTGCAATTTAGAATCTGATATTTTCCTGCGGTAAAATGGAGCCTATATTTTAAGTTAGACCTCTAGCAATACATCGGTGAAAACTGCATTCAATTCCATGCAGAAGTTTTTGCGTGATGCGTCTACAAACATACAGACAGATAGACATACGAAAATTCTAAAAACTGTTGTTTTGGCTTCTGTTGCTCTAATAAGGACCCCCCATTTTTTTTTGTTTTTCTCCAATATCTATAATGTACAGACATCGGCCTGTTAGAATTTAATTATTTGTATAGATATGATATGGCGTTAATTACTATTCCAAATAATCCTTTCACGTAAAAAACAAAGTTTTGCGAGTTATTCTTGGTACTTGTTGATATTTTGGGACCTATTTTGACGTATTTTCGTGACGAATTATGTCAGCAGATTCGTTTTTTTCCTAGAACTATGAAAAATTAACAAAAATATTATAACATAACAAAGCATCGTACCTGTATTCCTCGGAGAATTAGGCAAATGTGCACCTATTGTACGCCCACACTTCGCCGATGCCGTTATTGAGTCCTATGTAGGCGAGCTTATTACCATCAACCGGGGACAGTTCCAGACTTCGTGCTATTACTAAAAATCTCCGTACTGAAAAACTCAATAACAATTTGTCCGACCCAGGAATCGAAACCAGGACCTCACGCTCAGCATCCGCGTTTGCGACCACTATACCAATGGTGCAGTGAAACAAAACTATTATTTACTACAATATACGTAAAGTAATGTGAAACCAAATAAGTATAGGTACTTAGATTGTCATCGTGTCATAATCAGACCGCTTTAACCGGTTCTAACAACTAAATCCTATATCGATAGCCGGGATCAGACAGCTTAAATTGGCCCAGTAGCACCAGAATATTAGATGAGAATCCCAAGAGTTTACATATTTACTCTATAATTCCACTGAATGTATTACTCACCCTTTTTCGTACTTTATGGTATCAGTTAGAGCATTTAAATATACCAACATATTTTTATGCATAAAGAAATCCAAAGCCGCTTAAAAAGTGATAAATTATTAACAAGCTCTTAAATACAGTAATTTCCATTAGAAAATATCCGTTTCAAGTTAAAAGGGAATCCTTTTGAAATTATACGTCATTTAATATTGTAAGTATATTTCATCATCATCATCATCATCATCATCAGCCATAAGACGTCCACTACTGAACAAAGGCCTCCCTCAAGGGGGGGTTCGTCATAATCCCCACGCTTGGCAGGCAGCTTGGGGATCGCAGTGGCTCACCGATTAGTGAAAGGACGCTGCTGCCCGTCCTCCGGTGTCTGGCCGCAGTTTAAAGACGTACCCGGGGTAAGTATATTTGACGGAATTATATTCTTTCGGGGGAATGTCTGTCGTTTTCATCTACCTTGTAGATTAAAGGCACAATAAGCATACTTAAAGAAAAAAAGAAAGAGAGGAACATTTATTTGTCAGAATATGTGTGTACGAATTTGAAGGTGTTCACATTTCAGGTGGTAGCCATACTCTACCATTATCTGGCGTACAAAATAATGGATAATATATTAAACATAACATTTCCCTTTGCTCCTCATATACCGTGGGTACAGATAACAAATAATCCCACATGCACACACACCACATCATACAATTTATTGCGAGTAATAAAAAAACTGATTTAATTTTAATTCGGACTTTCTTTGCACTTTTCGCACAACTTTAAAATTAATATTTATATTGGCATGACGAATTTAACAAGCGAAATATGAAGAACTGTGTTATTAAAAAAGTTCTGTAAAAACAAGGGCGGATCCAGCTTTCAAGTCAGGGGGAGGTCACATAGTTGAAGTCTAGTCAAAACAGACATTCGATTACAATAATAAATCTGATTAAAATGAAATATTATTTTTCATACAAAGTATTTATTTTATTAAATTTATCAATGCGTTGAAAAAAATTATCAGTGGTCGACCTAGACACAGCCCAGGGGGGGGGGTCATGACCCCAATGACCCCCCCTGGATCCGCCCTTGTGCAAAAATACTACATATCAGGCAAATAAAAAAAATCTATTCTATTCTAAAAACATCGGCAGAAAGTCAACCACTTAGCCAATGCACAAACTATGTCTTAATTATTCAACAGTGTCGCCCGTGACCACGAAAACACTTGCAACTACTTTATTCAAAATGTCTGCCAACCGTCTAGTCCCTTAAAACTTTATCATAATTTATTTAAGTCCTAAGTAGAGTCCGTAACGCGGACATAACGCATAATTATTTTAGTCAGACACTAAAACGGTAGGCTCAACACATATTACCTTGGCCCTTATATAATCCCTAGGGTCTATCAAAACCCAGACATGATCTACTTAAGGCTGGGTCTGGCATATGACGGGGCTAAGCAAGGCCTTGATATAGCAAGCGGTATATCTGAGGTGTAGTTTGTGGAATAACATATCAGTTGGATCAATACTGCTCCAGTATTGTGTCAGAAATATTCATATCTATCAGGGCGGCCGACCAAGATTGCAGTTCAAGCCAGAATCATTTTTGCTAGATTTTATTTAATTTGCCTTGTTTGTATGTCTCCATCAAACATGTTCGCGCCTGTATACACGAAGGGTTACACAAAGGTGTACTATTGTGCACCCACATTTAGACAAGTCCCATGTAATAGGGGGCGAGCCTATTGCCATAAACCGAGCACAGTTCCAAACCACATGCTGCGAATTTGCATGAAAAAATAACACTTTGACCAACCCAGTACCTCATGCTCAGCATTCGCGCTTGCAACCACTAGACCAATTAAGCTGTCTTTAAACTTACGCTACCTTAAACAGAGTATGGGATCTAAAAAGATAGAAGTAAATAACGAACCAATTTGTCAACGAAACAATTCTTAACACTATTCTACGTATTTACAATATACGACCTGAATACATACAGGCCAAGCGCCATTTGAATCGTAGCATGTTTCGTAGCACGTAGCACCTTTCGTAGTATCGTAGCGCTTGTAGCTCCGCATGCAATTCGGTGAAAAGGGCGGAGCAATCCGCGTCTTATTAATTGCTTTCTATAAAGAAACACATCTGGATGTTATTTCCAGTAATGGTTACGTATCTACGCCCTTTCGACATTAATTATGTATAGCGGTTCATTTTAGCAAAGGGAAAGATTGGGGCAAAGTACACAAACTGTAATTTCATTCGTTGTTATTATAAACTTAATTACTGAGTTACGAGAATTTTCTTGATATAAGAGTTCCATTCTAATATACCATTGATATGAACGTGGTGTTGGTGGTAACTAATACAACTTCTTAATTATCTGACGAAGTGATTAAAAGAATACTCATAATATTCCTAAATAAATGATATTGAATATGTGCTTTCTAAGCTGTGATTACGTCGCTACAAAAGATCACACTTATCACTCCTAAATTCCTCTAAGGTGGTGAGGTGTTCTAATGTACTCACATATACTTCGGCGATGCTATTAGGAGTCCTATATTCTTGGGGACGAGATTAGTATTGTTCTAAAAAAAAACCTAAGAACATTTTATCCTAACCGTGAATTGAACAAAGGACCTCACGCTCAACATCCGCCCTCGTGACCACTAGACCAATGAGGTACTTACCATTACGTTTCTATCACATTTCAACAACTTTCTATGTGTATGACCGATCCAGCAATACACCTTTAGATCCATACAGTGAGAATAACAATCAAACAATACGGTAGTTGACTACTAGTCATCTGAGTTACTTTTTATGAACTGTCAAAAACGATATTTTGTGTTTGGAATAGCAAGGAGTGACGTCATTTTCATTGCTATCGACGTGTACTTAAAGTGTGATTTTGATAAATTAAAAACTCCAAAGATAAGGAAGAGATTAAGTTTTACTAAGTTTTTAGCGACCTGGGTACGTCTTAAAACTGCGGCCAGACACCGGAGGACGGGCAGCGTTCCTCTCACTAATCGGTGAGCCACTGCGATCCCCAAGCTGCCTGCCAAGCGTGGGGATTATGGCAACCCCCCCCCCCCTTGGGGGAGGCCTTCGTTCAGCAGTGGACGTCTTCTGGCTGATGATGATGATGAAGTTTTTAGAAGGAAAACAATTTACCAAACAAGATTTTAGAATTTAGTTTTGATGAAGTCAACTAGCCTATTATTTACATACATATCTACTGCAAAAGTCATAACTCAACCCTCCATTCCTACAAACTAGTTCCCCGTTAACATTACCAACGCCAGTCGAAATGAACCTTAAAATACTCAAACCAAGATATCTAGCCGCCTTAATTACATACTAGGTCCAACCGAGTGTCGGCTTAATTAAGGGAAGTTCGTGCGAGTTCACTCGAGTTCGTGCGAATAGTGCGAGTTTAATAATGACGATGTTTTTACGCCAGGAGTTTGCATGACTGTGAAAATTATGGACTGCACGCAACGTGAAATGCCTTTTCTTTGGCCCCACATTTGGTTTAAGCTTTCTTTCTTTCTTTTTAAAAAACGTTGCCCCACACTAGGATTTCTACTGTGTCGTTGGTACAGTTTACAAACATACATGTCACATACACACACAACCAGACCCGAAACAACTATCTGTAGATCATACAAATATTTGTTCCGTGCGGGGATCGAACCCGCGACACATAGCGCAGAAAGCTAATCGTTAACCACTGCGCCAACCGTGTCGTAAAAGTAAGCTTATGTTAAGTATATTGATATGTATATGTTTATTGGTGAAACATAATTTTTTTGGATGTCATCTAATTTGTATGTGGAGTATTAATAATTGTATTACAAAAGCTTGTTAGATTATAAACGAATGTACGTTTTGCTACTGTTGATGTTACACGCACACAGTTTGACATTACTAAACTGTTGTTATTCGTAATTAAAATTATTATAGTACACACAATTAATTTCTTAGCTGGTGCAAAGAAATTATAACGAATTCAAGCAAAACAATTTTCAATTTGCGACCTAGAAACGTCACAACGCCAATGCTGTTCTTATCTCCTATGTAATAGCTTCCCTACTAACGGGCCCAATTCCAAGCTCCATTCTGCTACTGAGAGTTTCCCGACCCAGGAATCGAACCCAGGAACGAGCACAGCAGTCGCGTTTGCGAACAGTGACCAATGGGACAATTAGAGATCTAGCAAATATTTATAAATCACGATGATATACATTATCCTATCCCTATTTTTTTATTATCAGAAAATTACCTGTACATCCTTCTAACAAACTTTTTAAATAGGATAGCGTCCAAAATCGACACAAAACCTGGGCCAAAATTTATGAAATAGTCGTTCTATTTCATACATTTTGGCCCAGGTATCAATTTTTGCATGGAACACCTGTTTTTTTTTATCAATCCAGATAATGCAGAATAATAACCATTATATGCCCTTAATTTCTCTCTAGTAGTCAAAACATCGAATGTTTTAAAACAAGACATGTAACTTCGGTCATCAGAACCTAGACACAGACATTCATTCGGATTAGTCGACACCTCGCCATAAGTTCCTACAATTTTGAAACAGTACACATAATTAAATGAATTTACATACAATAACAGATACATAAACGGTATATAACCATCGATTATGTAAATAGTAAATCCATAACAAGCCGGACAGTGATTGTGTGCCGAAGAGTTAATTAACAGGGTGATCCAATAATCGAATCTCTCCCGGACTGTCCGGACACGAGGGCCGCCGTCCGGCCGTTATAATTGTATTTATTTTATTACTGACGTCACTATTGTCGGCTATAACAATATGAATACCGTTTTATGATTCTACATTTTACTTTAATGCTGGCAAAGTATTTAATGAGATGATGACAGAAAAATAAATTACGAGCTTCCGCCCGCGGCTTCGCCCGCGTGGTTTACGAACCCGTACATTTTCCCGGGATAAAAAGTAGCCTATATGCTATTCCAGACTATAATCTATCTCTGTGCCAAATATCATCCAGATCCGTTCTGGCGTGGAAGGGTAACAAAGATCCATCTATCCATCCATCCATCCTCACGAACTTTCACATTTATAATATTAGTCAGGATAGTAGGAAGTAGGATAAGATAGGATAAGTATTTGTTTTAACGTTACCCCACAGTACGTACACTACTCCAGTATCGTATATCATCACACGCGTAAATATGGAACAACTATCTATAGGTCATACAAGTATGTACTTGATCCGATGAGAATAAACTTTATAAATGTAGCACAGAAAGCTAATCGATTAGCCACTACACCAATCGTGCCATCAAATTCGTTTTTGGAATATTTATCTGGATAACATTGAGCATTCGCTATATTCTGATAACTGCAGCTATCTTCATGGTATTTCAAGAGTACACACAGCAGCAGTTAGGGACGCGAATCGTTTACTTTCTGATGAAATAATACGCAGAGTATTTATGGGTTTAAGTTTATTATGGAACAAAAAAAAAAGTTTCTTAAAAGTGCCTTTGAAGACCTTATTTTAATACCCATTGTATCTTATTATTCCTAAATCAGCATAAAACTTTCCTTCTAAATCTTTACTATTTGTGTAGGATGCTTATTGTTAATTTATTCCAAAGTTTCTGAGCTGACGAGTCTCGATAACTATTTAAGTCCCCAGACAGTCGGCAAACAGTACAGCTGGCATAACATGAAGCATTTTGTATCATAATAAACAAGATTTTTGCTCCAGCCAATATCCATTTATGTTAACAAAGTCAAGGATTTGGACCATCTCCGGTCTCCAGGGACATTCCTACTTCATTAACAATGCAAAAAATGTATTACAAACTCTTTCTGCTTAGCGTCTTCCCCTTAGTTCGTATTTCATAGAAAGTTTGGGGGAGAGGGTTATGGTGACCTGCCGTTTCACATAAATTGGGATAGTATAAAATATTAACTTCCGTCCGCGGCGTTTCGCCCGCAATATTTACGAACCCGTATATTTTCCCGGGATAAAAAGTAGCCTATGTGCTATTCCAGACTATAGAGATAGATTATAATTTATCTCTGTGCCAAATTTCATCCATATCCGTTCAGCCGTTCTAGCGTGAAAGAGTAATAAAGATCCATCCATCCATCCTCACAAACTTTCACATTTATAATATTAGTAGGATCAGATAAGTTTAGACATATGTATGTTAGGTTTACAACACAAAATACGTGGAAGCAGTTCATAAGCCTGAATTAACATCTTAAAACAATCTCCGCGACTGTACTAACCTGTGTAAATACACCTTTCCAAATTAGAAACGGTAGAATGTTTATGTACAAGTCAGGCCAATAAATGTGTAGCGATGCGATAAGTTGAGCCGTTACACTCAACTGTAACTAGCTTAATAAGGACACGCGGTAAGTTGACAAATCCCTAGAGATTGATACTCAACATAATATTTCCTAACCCGCTAATACATGGTACAACATAAACGTTTATAAGAAGTATAAACAGACCCACCCCAATTGGGGAGGTGGGACTAATTTAAAACATTACGCGCCGCCATGATAAAATGGTGCCATTATCAACTCAAAGGGTTGTGTACGGAAAAATATTACACCAGCGAGACGTTGGTGATTTTGTAAATATAATAATTTTGTACTTTGTTATAACGGTATGCGAGATACAAGTATTTGAAGCTCTCGGTGATACTGACAAATATTGTAACAAATATTGACATTTGGTGATACTGACAAACATTGAAATAAATAAAAAAAGTCCATTCACATACTCACTCACTACATACGACTCGTATTAAACCATATACGAAAACTCCTTAAAGCATAGTATCCGCAAAGAAAAACCTATCTAAAATAACCCCTTAAAGGGGTTGAATCTCCCTATGAAGTAATGAATAATCTTTCTAAGGCCATGCTTAGGAAGCTAGCCCTATATCCTTGCAATATCAATATTACTAGTGCACTATCATAGTATTACTGACAACGAAACAGTTATTTAACCAAGAGAAGAAACTTATTGGTCTAATGATCGCAAGCGCGAATGCTGAGCGTTAGGTCCTGGGTTCGATTCCCGGGTTGGAGGTTTTTTCTGTACGGAAACATCTCAGTAGCAGCACGGAGTCTGGAACTGTGCTGATAGATGGCGATATGCCTATTAAATGGGACTCAATAACGACATCATCAAAATGTTGTTGTATAATAATAGTACACCTCTGCCTAACCCTTCTCGGAATACAGGCGTGATACTATGTTATGTTATGAGAAGAAACCGTATCCTGCGCAAGTTATTACACACTTTCAGAATTTTGCAAGCTCGTAACTTACAACAAAGTTAATATTTGCCTTCATAAAGTACTGGGGTGGGGAGCTGGTGATCTGTTATGCATCTTCTACTTACAGAATCCTTTTATCTATATATATAAATATAGATAAAAATGAAAAATACCTACTATATATACTACTACTAAAAATTTATTTTAAAAATAAACGTTGCTCCACTCTAGGAGTAATTCCTGTATCGTGGGTGCGTTTACAAACACATAAATATATTCACAAACATCCAGAACTGGAACTACTATCTATAGGTCATACAAATATTTGTTCTGTGCGGGAATCGAACCCGCGACATGTAGCGCAGCGGTCAATCGTTCAACCACCAACCGTGCCATTGTTAAAGTGAAATATCACTCATTCACTGACTTATCACAAAATCTCAGAAACTATACTAATGTTCATAAAGCTGATTGCCTCATAGGTCTCTAGGACGCAATCGCGACAGCTGAGCATAAGATCCTGGGTTTGATTCCCGGGTCGGGCCATGTGTTATTGGGTTTTTCTGTAGGGAAATTCTCCCTAGCAGCACGGAGTTTAGAACTGTGCCCGGTAGATGGCAATAGGCTCGCCCCCTATTACATGGGACTTATTAATGGCTTCGGTGAAATGTGGGTGTACATAGTACGCCTCTGCCTAACCCTTCGAGGAATACATACGTAAAGGTATGTAGCATAAAGCTTATGAACTAGATTTCTTTTTGACAGTAAGGTTCTTTGTCGCGTGTAGACACCCGCTAAGAAAGAATTTGTCTAAATTCAATCCCTAAGGGGGTAAAATGGAAGTTCAACGTTTGTATGAGAAGTCTTTTTACAAGGAAGGAATCGTGAGCATAACTAGCTCTCTAATTAGAGAGAAATGTTTCGTTTTGCATATCTAGGTAAACAAGTAAACTCTCGCATTGCCACTAACGGGTGAAGTATAGTTACGATGTGCCAAAGATCTAATTGAAATCACGTTCCACAGTCACGCAAAGACAGTTAAATGGCACTACGTATTGGCAAGTTGCCAGTTTACGCAAATCGACTTTTACGACTCGTCCACCGTGACATGCAGTCGGGGAAGAATTTGAATTTACTTACTTAGGCCGATTATGAAATGCTTTGTTCGGTGTGCGATGACAACGATGCCATAACGAACTTAAGTGCGTCCGAACTACCTCAGTTACGATGAAATAACATAACATAGCATCACGCCTGTATTCCCCGAAGGGTTAGAAAAAGGTGTACTAGTACACCCAGATTTCGCCGATGCCATTATTGAGTTCCATGTAATAGGGGGCGAGTCTATTTCCATCAACCGGGCACAGTTCCAAACTCCGTGCTGCTACTGAGAATTTCCATACAGAAAAACCCAATAACGCTTTGCCCGAGGTTCGAACTCAGGACCTCACGCTTAGCAGTCGCGCTTGCAACCACTAGATGTGTGAGGCAGTCACGGTGTTACGATGAAATACTATTTAGTGAAACTTTATTGACCGACTGCAAAAACATAATTCGTTTATCGATGCTGACTCGCAACCGTGTACAAGCAGCCTAATTCATTCCTGCTTTCGAAACAGTGAAAATTACTTTCCGCTTTTATAATGATTAGGTACTCATAAAATTCAACAAAGAGAAAATCCACCTTTTTAGAGAAAAACAAAAGAATAAGTAAGAAAGTTAAATGATTACATTACTTAAAGACGCCGCTGTTTATTACACCGTAATTAATACTCAACTTGTACTTACCCAGGCATTACTTGAAGCCATTGAATAATTAATTTACGGTCGAGGCGACAGCGGTCAAGTTTTTAATATAAAAACAAGGAAGTACAAAAACTTTGTTGCTGGGTTCTTTAATGGGATTGGGATTAAACCTGGCCGCTCTTGGTAATACCTGTTTAGTTGGGAACGACCGTCTTATTGAAAAGGGTAATAGAAACAGCGATAAACAGGCAACTTGGTAGATATTTGTGTATCTTTGAAATAAAGTACTACTAGTGCATAATAGTGTCTTGGGTTTAGGTAAAAAGTTTCTTTGATATACAGGTACAATTTTTTTTTGACAAACATACAGACAGACAAAACTTTTTTTTTTAAACTTTTCTTTCTTTATTTAACAACTAGCTTCCGCCCGCGGCTTCGCCCACATTGATTACGAACCCGTGCATTTTTTCGGTTTACACGTAGCGCCATCTAGCATTCTATAGCAATTGTGACCGTTGAAAGTTGTTTTCCCTTGGGAATAGTATTTTTTTCTGGATGAAAGATACCTTATGTCCTTTTCTGTACACAAACATTGTATGTGCAAAATTTCATGATGATCGGTTCAGTGGTTTAGGCGTGAAAAGGTAACAAACAAACTTACTTTCGCATTTATAATATTAGTTAGGATAGAATATACTAAAATCAGTGAAAAATATTTCCATTTATTCGACTTTTTATGTAAAAGAGAGAATTGTGCAAAAAAAAACAAAAAAAAAACGGTTTTTGCCACACCCAATTAACAAACTTCAAACAAAATACTCTATATAAAAATCTTCATGAACATTCTCATACGTATGTATAAACGTATAGACGAGCGATTGTTTAAGTTTTCCATCAAATTAGGTGCTTACGATTACATGTCCGCTTGAATTGACCTTTGTCGCACCTCATGCCCAACGAGCTGGCATAACTCTGGCATTGAACGACTATACTTTGTAAATAATACGGGTATTAATAGATAGGGGAAAACGACTGTTAATTTTAAAGGGACTCGATAGCCATCATCGCCCAGTCTCCTACAGCTATGTGCTTCATAATTCTAGCGAGTCACGACTTGTGTGTGTTCGTGTATTTGTAAATGAGATGATAAATAATCTCTTCAAGCCGATTTCGGCTACGGCGATTAAACTTGACGACTAATTTTGAGAGCATGGGTGGTTTGCTCTCATGTGGCTGATGTACCCTATTTTGGCCAAAAAAGTCCGTGCGCAGTGTGGATACGTCAGATAATAATGATAAATGAGATTATTATATGATAATAATAAATTATATGATAAATGAGATATTAAATCCATTATTCAGATAAGTCTATACTATCCTGGCCTTCCAGCTAGAATAGGAAGGCAGACGACTGAATGACGTGACCCAGCTCAGTACAGTGAGCTTATTGAACTATTTGTTTTTAAATTTTATTCTTGAATTGTGTGACTGGTTATATAATGAAATAATGCAGCTGTCTGATACTAGATACTTAAAAAAGTCTTACAACAAACAACGTACTTCATTATTTGTTATAATTTATTAAAGTCTCCTATTATATTGACCTCTTTCAAGGACGAATAAGTTCAAATACAATTTGAAAGTGGTGCGGTTCGCTTCGCTTCTGAAAAATAACACCAACCGCTGAGTACGTACGGTGTTAACAAAAACATACATACAAGCTACCATCAATCAGCGTTGCAAATGTGGGGATTTATGAGATAAATATGAATGAAACATGGGATTTGACGCCATAAATCCAAATCGGGAACAACATGGTGCAGGATAAACGGACGCACAACATAATCCCCAATCGTTCATCGTATACAAATAATAAGCCACCTGTGTAACACAGGAATCGTTCTGAAACCGAGTTATGGAAAAAACTTACTAAAAAAAGTGCGTCACTACGTGCTATTTGCTGAGATGACGCCTCCATCGTCATAAACTCCTTTAATTTTCCAATTAATAAGTGCTATAAATGTTCTTTACGTTTGTCAAGCTTCCTCAAGTTTATAGATAACTCTATCGTCAATAAGAACTCATACAAGTAGCCAGAAACGTTAAAATAATTACTGTGTCAAGAAGCCCGTACTGTTACAGCTCACTAAAAATGTACCAGCCTGAAATACCTGACGTGCCTATTTTAGGCAACGTCTCGTGCATGTCTGAGATTTTGTAGCATTTTGGTAAGTTATTTTTATTGGTATAGTTTTATCGGTACAGAATTAACCCAATTAAATATTTATATATTCATGCCAGTTAGTATCCTGTTCATTATCTCCAACAAGACAATAAAAAATATCAGTCTATTGGTAAAACTGATACTTCTTACTGTATCGTTAGTGGGAATGGCTACAGGGAATAACTATGCAACTACTAAAGAATTATAGTTTTAAAACGTAGCTAATTAAACATGGAGTAAAATTCATAAGAATTTTTAAAGAAAACTTGTAGCACCTCAGAAAGTTCTGATGTGTGGCTACAGAGAATTCGTAGAACCTTGTGTATTAAGAGCAACTACAGAAAATCCTTAGAAGCTCGAAAAATGTTTAAGAGTGGCTACTGAGATTTCTTCGTACCTCGTAAAGTTGTACATAGTAGTAACAAAGTTTAGTAGAATCCGGAAAGCTGTAAAGAGTGGCTATAGAACACTTTAATGGTACCGTATGGCTACAGAGAATTCGTAGCAGCTGTAGACATTGGCTACAGAGACTTCGTAGCACCACAATGAGTTGTAGTCGATATTACGTTTTACAACTGATGCGAGGATACATTTATCTAAGGATATGTCAAGATTCGCTTAGAATTTGCTAAATCATATCATCTCAAGTACTCGTTAAAGAACATATTTTTTGAACTCCTACCATGCGGATAAAATCGCGAGCGGAAACTAGTTAACTATATACTTAGTAGGTGTACATGACTATAATCTCCGACCCCAATTTACTGAACAGTGGGACACGGCACAAACACATAACATCCCTCGGGACAGGTGGTTAATTGAAGTGGAAAGCGAAGTGAAATGAAACGGCATAAAATTTAATGTGCCGTAATGTGCGATTGCTATCGCTATACAATATGTTCACTGTAAGAGAATTCAAACGATTCCACTATACGGAGCTCTAACAATGCGGGACTCGAAATGCAAAAATAATTGCTATTTATAATATTGTATTCACTTGTAATGTGTCTAAAACGGCTGGCTTACCGCGCCTCGTTGCGCGATTTTGCACCGCCGCAACCGCAGGAAATAAAAATTTATATGACCACACACGCCAAGCATGGTGGACTTGTCATTCAAAAGAGATCCATACCTAGAAGTAAGACTGTCATAGGCTGAGTTATTATTGATACTTGTTCCGCGGTATGGATGTTTAAGCAAATAAGATACATGGCTGTAAATTGAGCCCACGACATCTGTAGGAGAAATTCTAACATGGATCGACACGGAGCAAAACAAGCGCTTAGAGTCATCGCAAGAAACATTTGACAAGATTTCTCAATTTCTTGGAATTTTCCCAGATCAGATAAAACTGTGCCTCAATGTATTTTCTATTCTCCAAACAGTCACTGGTCAGTAAGACTACAAGTTAGGAAGAACATTGGAAATAAGCCGATAATAAATTATCTAAAGTAATTAAAAGGTATGAGCGGTTTGCTGACACACTGCACACAGTAACTGGAAAGCCTGTGTGCTCGTATAATGTTGACAGGTACTTCTCCGAAGCAATCTTATTGATTTTAAGATATTGTTTTTGTTAGTGGAAATAAAATTAGGTCGTGGAGTGAAGCAGATTCTATGTAGTAGTTATAATACTGAAAAAATTAAGTTCATACGTCAGGTTTTGCAGGTAGATAATTATGTATTTAATTAGGTATTTATTGTAGTACCTACTCAATAATATTCACTGTGCTATGCCACGTCTATGGGATGCAATTACGCGGCTTACGATCATCTGCTAATTATCTATACATATAAATAAAATTGGAGTGTCTGTTTGTAATATTGAAATAACCGTTTTTTACTACATGCATATGAATATATATACGGAACATACACCAAAATAACATTTTTTACAATTTTTGTCTGTCTGTCTGTCTGTCTGTCTGTTTGTATAGGCTAATCTCTGAAATGGCTGGACCGATTTTAACGGGACTTTTATTGGCAGGTAGCTGATGTAATAAGGAGTAACTTAGGCTACTCTTATTTTAGAAAAATTCTTTTATTTTAGAAAAATATAGGGTTAAGTGCATTTGGTCTCACAAAAAAATACATTGTTAAGTTCCGACATCCACGCGAACGAAGTCGCGGGCACAGCTAGTTTTTAAATACGGATAAAACCATAATTAAAGCTAACCATAATTTCTGAATGTTTTCGATACATCCCACGGTTTAAAATCACATAGGTACCTATAACAAGGACACAAAATATTGTTACCAAGTGCAACGTACTTAGATATGTGGGGCATTTTTTTTTATGATACTTCTACAAAATAAAATTTACAAGAATACAAGTGACAAGTTTTTTTTTACAAGTTCATTCATGTGTATACATGTTTTGTGCTAAAAAGGTAAAACCCAATGTCAAAAATAGTGTTGTTAACATTTTAAAGACTGGGCGTTTACTTTTTTAAATAATAAAAGCTAAAACGCCACAATTTTGAGTCCAGAGAACCATTCGTGCTATAAACCGTATTCTCGCCAGATAAGGAAGCTGTGCACCTAATGCACCATACTACTTAAGTTCAAACAGCTGGACGTATCTCGACCGACGTAATAGCCGACACGCTCTGCGGAAAGTAAATTGGACCATTAGCACTCTGTTGTAGAAAATAATAAAGTTCTAAACACTACGCTGACAAAGTGAAATTAAATGATCATCACTAAGCGAATATTATTTGGACGTTCATCATTAAACTGTAAATTGGTTTGATATAAGCTCCGAATGATGATGATGATGATGATAAAAGGGAGAAGACTATGATTCCTAAAAATTTACGCATCTAATTATGCTTCATCAGTCAAGCGGCCAGGCTAAGGAAGCTAAATTATGATGAGATGTTTATGTAGGCTAGGGCCTAGCCTTTATGAACATCAATTTCGGGCTTCTGACTACCCTACCCAATATCGTGTTGACTTTAAATATACCGTAGCAGTCACCTGGATGTAAGCCTTCACATGCACTCCGGAACTCCGAGTTAAAAAGAGATCTCCATGCGTAATGATCCATCCATGAACTGAACGCGGCAAATCTTGCAGATCGGCTGGTTTGATCTTAACAGTAGCCAAAAATCGTGTCCGGATTATCTTTTCAATTATAATGACTTCTAACTCAAAAATAAGAACGCAAGCCAATCTACACTCTTTTTATGTGTTTTGGTGTATTAAGCATCATTTATTATAAACAATCTTTGTTTTTGGTTTTTGTATATGTGAGTTGACTAACGCCATCTATAGAAATACTTGAGCAATACATATATTTGCGTCGGTAAACGTTTGGGTTGGAAATAATGGGCTGTTTTCAATATTTTTGTCTGATATTACTATTGAAGGTTAAAGAAAGATAGACGGGATTAATTAATTCTGTATAAAAACATGGTCTGGGTCTCTGTAACATCGTAGTCCAAAAGTTGAACAAACATTGACTGTCAATTTGAATTTGACAATGATACTGTCTAACAGTTGAACTACCAATCTAACCAAAATATTTTCGTAACGTATCAGGAATAGGATGTTTAGTGAATTTGTAGCGATTGTAAAATTTAATAATTCATCAAGAAGTGTGAAAATATAATATCTATACCAAAATATAATTAGTCAAAAATGGTACGCAGACAGCGCGAACAAAGCACCACAGAGGATGAAATCGTAATTGGTAAATAATTTAACCTTTGTTTTGTTGACATTACCAAACGCTTAAAGTAATAATAAAATGATAAATTTATAGACACACCGCCGCAGAAAAAACATAAAAGGCACAAGCACAAAAAGCATAAGAAGAGGAAACTAGAAAATGAGTATGATAGCGAATCCTCGATCGACGTATCGTACGAAGATGGTATGGAAAAGCCATATAAAATTAAGGTGAAAGGAAGAGACATACCGGCTACTTCTGCCGCTGATCTGTTAAAAGCCCAAACTATGAAGTCGTCATCTGACTCCCGAAGGTCTATACCTGGTTCGTCATCCAGCACACCACCAAAGGCTTCTTCATCAAAGAAAAAGAAGAAAGGCAGAGACAGCGGGACCTCTAGCGAAGAGGAAAGATGGCTGGATGCTATCAAATCTGGCAAACTGGAAGAAGTAAGTAAAACAAATAATTATCCAGACTTTTATTCATGTCCAGGCTGGAATAGTGAAAATTAGTATTTATATATATATATATATATATATATATATATATATATATATATATATATGTGTTCAAACATGGAGATTTTGCCTTGAAATCATGTTACATATTACTATAATTGGATCCTGTTTATACTTTAAGGTTGATGAAGAGCTCAAGAAAATAAAACCTAAAGACCCTAAAATGATGACAGCAAGACAAAGAGCCATGTATGAACGAGGAACAGATAAGGAGACTAGTCCTGGGGGAGAAGTACTTCTTGCACTACCGTCAGGCTATAAAGAAAAGGTTATGACAGAGGAAGCCATACAGAAAGCTGCCTTAAAGTCACAGAAACGCAAACAGATGGCCGATGAGAAAAGAGAAAAGGATAAAAAGAAAACCATGGATAGACTTCTTAAAAAACAGGAATCTAAATTGAAGATGTCAAAAGGCAGACCAACTAGAAAGCTAGAACCAATGATTGTGTATAAAAACAATAACAATGAAATCTCATTATCGTTACCACCTGGCGTGCCATTCCCATTGGAAAAGAAAAATCCAATTGATCCTCCAAAACCAGTAACATGTGGTGTGAATGGATGTGACAATTTAAAAAAGTATAACTGTTCTAAAACAGGGATCCCTTTATGCAGTTTAGAATGTTACAAAAGTAATTTAATAACTACTCAATAAAGTATTACTCAATAAGAAATGGAATTGAAAAAGTAAAAAATCACATATAGGTAAATTAAAATAAAACAATTGAGGACAGCTAAACAGTGAGCATATTATATTTTGTAAGGATATAACAAGTGTTACAAATTTTACAATAATCACGACACTTCATATGGCTTCTATAGTAACGAAACCAGTCTTGCGATGTACTAGGAAGGACTTCGTGCTCGTTTTGTACAATCACTAATTATTATAACTTATTTTAAATCCATCAATTAAATTAGCCTCTACTTCTGGTTGATGATATCCTTCATACTTATCTTAATAAATCTACTTTTTTATAATAATATGAATGAAAAATGTCTGTAGTATGACCTATTTACTTGTAAAATAAAATCAATTTATGCACTATTTATGCTTATGTGCAAGTCACATATTGGAAAAAGTATGCACAATTATCGTTTTATAATCATTCTTAGTACTTCTTAGGAGCTCCTTTTTTTTTTTCACAATGCTCTCTACAAATGCTGTGCGCCATAACCTATCTCTTCATATTACAAAAAGTTAAACGGAACAATGAAATACTAGACTAGATTGTGTTTTACAATCTGAATAACATCATTACCATTCCACATACTTTTTACGATTATATTATTTATATTCTCAATCAACTACAATCACATTACCTATAAAATTTGGCAAAAACATACACACCATGTCCCTTACAATACTAAGAGTAAAAATTTATTTTCTGTTGTAGACTATTACATGCTTTTTTAAGATATTTAAAATTGTCTAACAAGTTTATAAATCCAAGTATATGGTCAGGTGACAGTTTGAGAAGACAGTGCAATGCAGTAATCCATTAATATATTTATTTTTCGAAAAACATTAATTCTCCATGCTCCACCTTCATTCTTAAAGGAGAGGTTGGAACTAGGAATACATCACAACAAAAAGTTTGTATTAAATTATGAGCTTCATCCTCTAGAGATGCATCAGGAACAAGATTCTAATACTAGACAACATCGATTTGGCAAATCACTTGAGCTGTGTAAGTTGTGTGATAATAATAAGCGTAAAATTACTTTATATATTAGAATTATGACATAGATGTACTGCACAGCTTGTACACATTGTTTCACATAGAATCTTAGATAGTACATTACACTATTTTACATTTATATCATGCAACATTAATTAATCAATGTACATTTTCATTGCCTCCAGACTCCTTATGACTGCCACTGAAAGCTGATACATATGACAAGTGTCTAAGCTTTAATTGCATGTCAGCATTTATATTACACCTAATAATTTTACACATGAACAACAAATACTGTAGAATTTAATCAAACACACAATAATATTATGATTTGTATACTAGACATCAACCACATTTTGATATACTAGAGGTATGGACTGGAACATGAATCCAAGATATGTTTACTGCATCATAATTTGCACTATGAATGTCATATTTTTTCTATTAATCTTCATCTGGTTTAATGTACACACTAGACACAGAACAGCCACATTGACACATTAGTATTAACAGAAGTTGTCCATAGTATGATCAACTATAATCATAAATGCCTCATGCCATTTTCATTCCTCCACAATCAAGAGAGCCACAGAAATGAGTCCACAAGACCAATATTGAAGACAGCTCAGAAAAGTCTACAGACCAAAGCAAGGCAACCAGCAAAATGGCAAAAAGAAGCCAGCTTGGTATCAGACATTTGTCCGTTTCGAGCTTCGAAGGCGCGCCAAGCCGGACTGTAACCGCTAAGATTGATTATTCTGCTTATTCGACCTGAGTCGTGCTAAGCCAGATCGCTCCTCTTCCTCATCACTAGTGCAAGAGAGCCCGCCAACGGCACCGCGGGATGAGGTTGCCTGTATTAAATCTTGATCTGGTCCATTTCTACTCTCATACAGTAAGATTCCCAAAGTCTCTTCATAAATTCTGGCTTCAGGAAATTCAACTTTAGTGTGCTTTTTGTCAGTAGCATACACAATAGATGTGCAACAAACTTCAGCACATTTCTTGCCATGTCCAAAAAATGACCAGCAACAAATTTCATTTGAACCAATCACATCCTTTATAAATAGTACACGGCCACTGAAGCGCAGAGAGAGCTTGTCAAATAGTTCAATATTCTTCAATAGATTGTCATCTGAAGTGCTTGTATAAGAATATTTGTTGTTATGTCTGTTTATCAGGAGTTTGACAACAGGCTGAAACATAAAAATAATCATACATTTATTTTTAACAAACGAATAATAACAAACAATGACCTATTTTCTTCACTGAACTCTTACAACATCCTGGAAAAAATATAATTATATTTGTAACAAAGGTAGATTTAATTATTTGGTAGAACAGTCTTTCTTAAGATTTCTTTTTGGAAATAGATATTATTTTATACCTTTGAAGTGGACATAATAAGCAGTTGTTCTTCTTTGTGGGAAGTAATCAAGGGAACTCTGCAGATAGGTTCTGCTTCTCTTTCCTTCTTAGCCAATGCCTGTTGACAAGAATCCGTTAGTTCTTCTATCAGGAAATATTTGGCTTCAGCTAGAAGTTCCATGATCTCACGGTAACTGTCAGGTAGGGCTACTGTACCATCACGAAGGTAATTGAGTATAGTGCCGAAGTGCTTTCCGCACCGGTCAATTAGTATCCACCCTGAAATAAAAATCTCATCAGTTTATTGAAATTAACGTGAATATTACGTACTCTGATTAATAAAAGCAAGATAACAAGGTTTAATCACAGTTATAATGCACATACCTTCCGAATCAGTCAGTACTTCCATCCTGCCACTGAACATCGTTCGCAACATATTGTCACTCTTGGTAAGAGTACCTATGGTTGTATAAAACAGCGTCCCGCCCACGTTCAACTTTACATACTGCGACGGGCTGCCTTTTATCAATGTTTTGTGGTCGCCCGACATTTTAACAAGCAATATGCGTACGACGAATACAATACGAATTTTACCAAAAAAAAATTACACTCGAACTACAAAAATCAGATGCAAATAGAGATTATTTCCATTTGAGTTTTAATTTCCACATATTTCATAGCAATTCGAAATCCACTGTTTGAGAAATAATAATTTCAGTAACACACAAAATAATCCCGTAAATATAATCTATATCTGCCCAAAGACTAACAAAGAGTCTATAAATTAAAAATAATTCAGAAAAATATCTTTACTCTTTGATAACATTATGCCCTTGCCCGCTTAAAATATGACATAACTCGCCTAAAAGAAGAAATTTTTAGCAACAATCGATTTGGAGAAACCATGAGCTTGGTTTTTGGGTAAATTAATTTCAAGGACTGGTAATTACAATAACCTGGATGAGAGAGGAAGAAAACTGGCAGTTATTTTGTTTTGCGTGTTGCGTCTGGCTCGACTTGTTTAAATATAATATATTTCATGGAAATGCCGTTGTAGCCTATTTGTGGGCACAAATGAACTAAAGCAAAATATTTAACATTAATACGAGTGATGATAGTGGTGATAGACTTACGAGTAAGTGAACTTAAGGCAGGAGCTCCGATCTTTTTTGAGCTCTTTAAGTGGGTAAACATATAAACCACCGAGCTAACCGTTTGTCGGTTACTTATTGACTTTTCCTAACGCATTTTTCATCACTACAAGCCGAGCGCCATAATTCTGTATAACGCCGTCTTATCGTAAGTATTTTTTCCTATCGGTATTCAAAATGTTATAATTCTGATATAACACATGTACAGATAATATAATTAGTTTACATTTTCTAAGTAACATCCACTATGTTACTTTTAAAATATAAATATATGCATTTTTTAAAAACCTAGTCTGATTTTTCTTAAAATGAAATAACTAAAAGTAAATTCGTAGGAGATTAATAAATTTGTGTGTGTACATGGCCATGGCTTTCTTTATGGACGATTTTGTTCGTTTATTCGTTCATATTTAAGTTCTCACTTACTCAACTCGGGTTAGTTTAACGTGTGATAGCAATTCAGCAAAAGTGAAATCAAAGCATATAAAATCCTTGCATATTTTTTATTAAAATAAGTTTTAGCCAGCTGGTTAATAATATCTAACTGAAAGACATAATTTACATTTAGTACCCATTTAAAAATATTAGAGTGACGTAATATCGGATTCTGTTGATCTGTTTTTTAGTTTCACCGATGTATAAGAAGTTTGGTCCTTTCGTCCAAACTTTTGAGCGTCTTTTAAAGTTTCTGGCAGTTTTGCATTCAACGTTTCAGGTAAAAAGAACGACGATGCAATTCCGCCTAGCACTGTCATAGCAATCAATATAGCGCTTGGATAGCGAGCGTCCAACCGGCGTCCCTAAAATTTGATAAAGGTTACACATTCTTTACTGTATAATATAAAGTAAATTTATATAATTAAATCATTGATACAACCTGCCATGTAATATTTAATTTGTTTTAACTATATTTTTGGAGTATGTGCACAGATCTTCAAATATTTTATATAAATGGTAAATAAAACTTTCTCTACCCAGAACAGAAGATTATTGGAGAAGATTGTTTAATAATATCTATACGAATCTATAAAAATAAATAAAATTTAAGTGTCTGCCTGTTTATTTCAGCTGATCTCCGAAAGGGCTGGACCGATTTTGAGGGGATTTTCACAGGCAGATAGCTGATATCATAAGGAGTAACTTAGGCTTACTTAGGTGACCTTTATTTTAGAAAAAGAATCAGGGATTCGCGCAAAAATGAAAACTTGAAAACTCTTAAAATTGTGAACATAATCCTATTCAAATAGGTTCGTAATTCACGCGGGCTAAGCTGCAGGCGGAAGTTAGTTTTTTTAACAAAACCTACACAATAAACTCACCAAATATAAAATGTATGGTGCTAATGCACCTGCTCCACCACTTACTACATTGCCTAATGACATTCCTGATTGTCTGAGACACGTAGGATAGAGTTCCATGTTTAATAAGTTAATTATATAATATGAAACTGTTATTGACAATCTTTGGGTAATAATCAAGAAAGTACCCAGCCATTTGTTTTTTAACCAGTCTGTGCTACCTGAAATTAAAATGGATATAAACGAACTGCATATAATTTATTATAATATTATTTTTTATGTTATCAACTTACTAATTTCGCGATAACCATATATAATCCATATACAAGTTACCAACGCCGATGAATAAATTCCCGTATATCGTCTACCAATACGATCTGCAAGCAATGCTGCAATAAAATACCCAGGTATTTCCGCTAAAGATTGCCAGGCAAAGTCCAAGAATGGATTTCCATTAGATTTTTCAGCAGAACTCAGTAATACAACCGTGTAATTTACAGATACGCAAACCCTATGTAATAAAGTATACATTGTGTAAATTAAAATAAACAATACATTTAATTTAAGTGCATATTATACGTTCAGGTCTTACCACAAACATAGTTGTAAAATGGTATTGATAGCTAACCGACGACCAGAAAATAGTGCTAATGGTCCTAAAACTTCAGCGTTACTGGTTGTTGAAGGGCCACTTGTCATAATTTCGTTCTCGATATCAGGACTCAATTTAGATTTATTTATTGTAGCAATGTGCTTCAGATTTTGGACACATCTTTTAGAATTTCGGTTCACCCAAAGCCATTGTGGAGATTCTATTAACTTCCTGAAATTATGATCGTCAATGCATTGCCATGAATTTTAAATATGTTTAAAATGTATTAAGAAATGGTATTACCAAGAAAACAATAAATACGGCAACTGTGTTGCTGTCGTAACAATAAGAAAAGGTTTCCAATTTCCAAACCACCAGTAGAACAGAGGCATTAAGCACAGGCCACAACTCGAAGCGACCAATCTCAATTTTGCTACTGTAGCTCGTCGTTTAGGTGAAGATATTTCTAATGATATTATAGCTGTGCTCTGCATCGCTGACCACGACGGAAAAGAAGCTATAATGCATCCGATTGCAAATAATACAAATGAAGAACTGGCTATAACAGAAGTAAATCTACCAATAATTAGCATAGCTAAAGACATAATATACGTGGGTTTACGGCCATATCTGAAACAGACAAAATTGAGGGTTGGTCTTGAAAAAGCTAAATAAACTCGTTCGTTTCTTTTAAAGAGTTAAAATGAAAACCTTCAAACGATTTTATTTCGTTTTTTTAAGATATTTGTATAATCTAACGCAGAGATCATAATCTCTGTGTTGAAAGTTAGATTAAAATACAAATTAAAATGGACGTTGCAAAGATCCAACAAGATCCAGGACTATCTGTAGAATATTTGTTCCAAGCAGGAATCAAAAACGCGTGCCCGCACCCATAGTGCAAAAGGCCACTCGGCCAGGTCACCCCTACGCCGCCACCTCCAACAGTGTCATCAAATACAATTGATTTGTATGTATTAATAAAGAAATACAAAACTCACACATCTCCAAACCATCCAAAAAATAACGACCCGACGATTTCTCCAATTCGACTATATGCGAGAATATTTGGCACATAAAGTTCATTTTCACAAACCCAATTATTTTCAGAAGGGACTGTTGTTTCAAACCAAGTCTTGTCGTAATCGTAGACCTCACATCCTGAAACACGAGTATTAAGTATATGATATTATAGTATTGTATAAAACTCAGGCTCATATTAAAGTTACTAAGTATACTTTACCTTTAGTGTTATTGTTTTCTTGACTTGCATAAACTAAACAGTCGCTAAATTTTTCTTTTCCGGCTGCATCTTTAATGCTAAATTTTAACACAATTATGCAAATAAAGTCTGAACTAGTATTATCAATTACTTACTTGAAAAATAAAAAATAGGTTAGCTTACGTAGGAATGAATTTTAATTTCCATATTTGTTCACTCATATTATCGGGTTTTTTGGGAAGTTTACATACGTGTGGTGTAACCGTAAGCGCTAATATTATATTATTATATGCCATGGCCCACAATCCTGCAAATACCACATTATATATAATATCAAAATTAATTTGAAATGTTCCATCTTGCCCTATTTCTGATAACGCGCGCTCGTAAATGCTGTTACTACAATCCATCCTGCTACTATCACTCGCACCTAACGAGTAGTTGCAGTTATATACACAGTAATCTAAAAGAGATACAATATCAATACAAATATATTTTTGCTAGCAGCTACACTTTGTTATCTATCAGACACTATTTCTTTGCTTATTTATCGAGCTTCTTAATCATTATTGCCATGAACTTTATGAACGTAATCGTCGATATAATATTAATTACTAGTTTTGCCCGCGACTCCGTCCGCATGGACTTCGGATGCTCGATTTTTGTTTTGCCTATACATGATTCCAAATATTATAAGACAAGAAGTTTCTGCGTTCGAGCCGGTTGCAAACTTGCACTTGTGAGATATATCAGTCGTGACCTACTGCAGTCTGGCCATTAACCGCTGTTTACTTGACTGACTAGTAATGATATTAATTATACAAATAGCCTTTCCTAAGGTTGAAAATGTCTCGCATAGTTTCCTTTAGATATAGTGTGATATTTTTTTATCACAAATCAACGTGACAATTATCCAGTGCACAAAAATAGTCCCTCTAGATTTTTATTATAGTATAGATAATATAGTTGTTTTGTTTTGTCACACTCTTTTTTGGTATTTTACAGTGAGATAAAAGTTAGGTAACACATGTTCCCGAAACCCGAGTACATTAAAAATATCAACTAAAAAGCGAAAAATCAACTCTCTCTCACACACACACACACACACACAAAATAATTTAAATGTTGAAAAAGGTATTGCAAGCAAGGGACAAACAAAGAATTACAAAACATATTTATTGTAAAAATTTAAGCTGTGGTTGTCTTTAAATGAAAATCTGTACTAATTAGATTACATTTTTGGTAAGATTTATTCGATAGTTTTATTTTTCCCTATCGCCCTATCACTCCCACAATAAGAAGAATATAATGACACATCGTATGTTAAAATCCGTCAAATCGTGCCAAAGAAATAGAATACATTCGTACACCTACACTACCTTCCTTCCGCAGTCGGGTAATAATACACGATAATATCGAATACGGCCGAAGAGAAAGAAGAGATAATTTAGTAACACTTCCAAAATGTAAATGAGCATAGCATAGCATCATGCCTGTATTCCCCGAAGGCTTAGGCAGATGTGTATTATTGTACAACCACATTTCGCCAATGCCATTGCCCATAGTTGATTCCATGTAAAAGGGGACCAGTCTATTGCTATCTACTAGATTCACAGTTCTAAACTCCATGCTTCTTTTGAGAATTTCCATACAGAAAAACCCAATAACACTTTGCCCAACCCGGGAATCATACTCAGGACCACATGCTCAGCAGTAGACCAACAAGGCAATTAAAAATCTATATAAGATAAATACAATATTTATTTATATGTACTTAGATGACAGAACAATGAGAACAAATTGTGTATCCATACACAGATTCTGGGCACAGAAAAGTACACACGACACTACAGTATGTTCTGCATTTAGAATATTTTGAAACATTCAAGTACATTAAGTTGGTCATGAAAAGACCTTCGTATGTGTGTAGTCCCTCCACCCCTACGGAAGTGAAACCATGGGCAATAAGGCATACATATTCCCGTACGTATGACCCGGGTACGTCTTAAAACTGGGGCCAGACACCGGAGGACGGGCAGCAGCGTCTTCTCACTAATCGGTGAGCCACTGCGATCCCCAAGCCAGGCGGCGGCCAGGTGGCAGGCGCCAAGCGTGGGGATTATGGCAAGCCCCCCTTGAGCCTTCGTTCAGCAGTGGACGTCTTCTGGCTGTTAATGATAATGATTCCCGTACCCTTCATGTTTGGAGATGAACAAGTTGAGGAGGATTGTATAGCAAGATAAGTATAGCATTGCCTTCAATAAAACCTGTTGAGATGGTTTTGACAAAAATAAAAGAAGAGCACCACCGACAGTAGCCACTCTGTCTTATAAAAGATGCTGCAAGAAAAAGAGCCGGAACACTCTGTCTTACTGGATCGAATGTTAAACAGTACAGCCGACTAAGAGCTTCAACAAACTTCTTGTAACAAAACACTAAAACCAAAAAAAAGAAAATATATCTAATGGCAGGAAGAAAATATGCCAAGGATTTGATCCTTACTGTCTACATTTAGATGGATTCCAATTTAAATATCATCTTTCTGAATTTTTAATATGCACTCGTGCAGTGTCATCTGACGGAACGTTGAAATGCTGTAACGAATTTTGCTCGACCTCAATCGTCGTTACCGTTAAACCAACAATGAATGAAAATATCGTGTCTGGCTTGTATTATTTTGGTATTTTGGCACAAACTTCAATGGTCAATAATGTTGGTATCTATCACCCCCAGGTACGTTCAATATGAGTTACTGTTTATGAAGCCATACAAAAGTGCAGACAAAAACCGAGTTGCCTCGATTAATGTATTTATTTGTATCTTATTGTTTTTCTAAACATTAGAAATAACAAGTGGAAAATTATTAGAGTGTGGCCAAATTATAATCGATTTGAATGAAGAATAGATTGCCTAAAAATCATTGCGATGTTACCAGTATCAGCTACACTATAAAAAATTGAGCTTAGTTTAAGGCTAAATTGTTTTTCAATAGTGGTAACACAATTCTCGGCGGTTGACTGACTCTGGTTAGCTTGCCGCCTGTGTGATTTTTGGGAGGTTTTCGCGCCTCAATTACCTATTTATTTTATGTAATTATAATTCATGTTTATATCATTCCAACATGGGTGCATATTTGTCTGAGCCCGTTACAGAAAAAGTGTCCAGCGATGAAGCTAACGATAAACTAGAGTGCGGTGCAAGCTCCATGCAAGGATGGCGTGTCAATCAAGAGGTACTATATTGTTTCGCCCATGATTGCTTATTTCGGTCTTCTAAAATGCTGATAACTATATTACGTACAATTTGCGATCGTTATCACACCTCGACACAAAAAATTATTAGCGTTGTGCATTTCTAGTTCTGTGCATGTCTAACTGATCGTGTTTAGCACTATTTCTAGGCATCATACTTATGTCCAATGTCCAAAGCACGAACAAATTGCTAAGACGTTTTTTTACCGTAATTAGGTGTAAACAACAAGGTGTACTATTCGAGATACGTAGGTTCAGTAGTGATTATAACTGTATCTGTGCAAGTATGTATGTCGAAAGCTTTTACAAATGCATGCATCTTCCATTGCTGTTATATCAGGTATTAGAAGCCTCAATATAGTAAATAATGTTTTCAAGTCATTTATTTATCTTTTAATTTCTAGGATGCACACAACACAATTCTAGAGTATGACTCCAACACTTCACTCTTTGCTGTGTATGATGGGCATGGTGGTGCTGAAGTGGCCACATACTGTTCACAAAATCTCCCAAACTTCGTTAAAAACACAGAAGCATACAAAAGTGGTGAGCTGACAAAAGCTTTGGAGGATGCTTTCCTCCAGTTTGATGCAACAATTCCCACGAAAGAAGTCATGGACATTCTGAAAGAGCTAGCTGGTAAGTGCAGGTTTTCTAACCTATTTTATTCATACCAAACATAAACAGCGTATTCTATGATCAAAAATAATTTTGTTAAAGAATGGGTGATAAATATAACCTACAAAAAGATTGTGATTTGTTTTCATTGCATTAGAGGTTATAATTCGATGGAAATTCAAACTAGTACACTACTATAGAATTACATATTTTAAATAGATATTTGATAATAACTCACCTCTATATGTCCCATTATAAATTTATTATTATAACATTTTAGATTATTTTTTCATACTTGAAATTATTGATTATATGATAGAGGTCAAATGTATGCTAAATATAATTATAATTTACCATTATTGTGTTAAAACTTTATGAAATTATTTTAATGTAAATTATTGTGTGTTGTACATGCAAACATTTAATAGCTAGCATATAAATGTGATGTCTTGTATTGTTCTTTAACTATACATATAAATAAAATTGGAGTGTCTGTTTGTTATATTGAAATAACCGTTTATTACTACATGCATATGAATATATATACGGTACATACACCAAAATAACATTTTTGTCTGTTTGTATAGGCTAATGTCTGAAATGGCTGGACTGATTTTGACGGGACTTTTATTGGCAGGTAGCTGATGTAATAAGGAGTAACTTAGGCTACTTTTATTTTAGAAAAATCTTTTATTTTAGAAAAAAATAGGGTGTAATGTATTTTTTAGTGAGACCAAATGCACTTAGCATTTGGTCTCACTAAAAAATACATTGTTAAGGTCCGAAATCCACGCGAACGAAGTCGCAGGCACAGCTAGTTTTTTACATAAAATAGTAGTTTGAAATTGTGCCTCATAAAATTGTTATGCCCTGTTGTAAGCTTATATTTGTCCATAATGCCTTGTCAAGTCCTGTTCCTGTTTTAATTTAATAATGACACTGCAGTGTTTAGTTTCCGATTGCGATTTATGTTTATGGCTCCACCATTATTCAATGATTTTGCCAAAAGTTTGGTTTTATTGCATTAAACAATTTACTATATTCTTTGACTAAATGCCTATACACACATAATAACAATTAGAGTTCTATTATGTCTTACAAAGTGTTCATGGCATTCCATGTCAGCCAGCAGGTTTACCATATAATACACATGCTCAAGCTGCTGTAGTTTTATTTATTTACTAGCTGTGCCCGTGACTTTGTTCGCGTGGATGTCGGAACTTAACAATGTATTTTTTAGTGAGACCAAATGCACTTAACCCTATTTTTTCTAAAATAAAAGAATTTTTCTAAAATAAAAGTAGCCTAAGTTACTCCTTATTACATCAGCTACCTGCCAATAAAAGTCCCGTCAAAATCGGTCCAGCCATTTCAGAGATTAGCCTATACAAACAGACAGACAGACACAAAAATTGTAAAAAATGTTATTTTGGTGTATGTACCGTATATATATTTATATGCATGTAGTAAAAAATGGTTATTTCAATATTACAAACAGACACTCCAATTTTATTTAAATGTATAGATTTCATTACAATAACATGGTAACTCTAAAATAAGTCCATTAATTTTGTCTTGAAATTAATTGGATTTCAATCATTATGTAATTTCCCAAAGTTACATTACATGGAAGACCTCAAAGAAATGAAGATAGCAGCTCAGGGTGCAACAGTTCTTTTTTTGGATATTTATTTTTAGAATTTATTTCCCTTTTTTTAGCTTAGCATGGGTGTATATTTTATTTTTGTTTAAACTTGCTTTTATGTCAAATATTTTAGGTGAAATAAATCCGCCAGGTCCAAGTGATAATGAAGAAGAATCAGAAGATGAGAATGTGAGCAACTTATATCAAGAAGCAAGACTCCCCTTACAGGTATAAATTTTCATCTTTATAAAAGCCAAATTATGCCACAAGCCCCTCAAAGAAAATTACTCAAACAATAATAAAAAAAAAAAACAAAAAAAAACTGTCGCCATTCTAGTTCTTCCTCCCCAATGTTGTGTCCACATACCATGAATGTCAATATATTTGTGTAAATGAAAACCAGGATCGAGAGAAACATATTTAAATTATGTGCAAAGGAAGATGTGTAACATAAAATGAAGACATTAACTTAAGGCTTTTCTCCTATGCTCACTGCACTCATAGAATAGGTTGCATTATGTATTACTAATTCGAAATCCATTTGGAGGAACTTGCAGGCACCACTAGTAATTATGAATGTGTAGTATATTATAGTATATGATAAAATTTATTTCCTTAACTTTGCCTTATGATTTTATTAATTGGCTAGTAATTATGAATGTGTAGTATATTATAGTATATGATAAAATTTATTTCCTTAACTTTGCCTTATGATTTTATTAATTGGTACAAGCTTTCAACAAATCTATTATACTGAAATAAAATTCTATAATTTATAGGAAGTATTGGCTAAATACGAAAATAAATTGAGCACTCTTCACCGTGCACGTCTGGGAGACACCGCCACACCATTGTCTCCATGCCTTCGTGCCAAAAGAAACCCTGATGAAGCTGGTGGTTCAGGTACACAGTTCTGTTCTGTCATATAATTTTAGTGGCTTTGTCATATTACGGTTCAAAGGTTTATCTAAAGTTCCCTAGATAATTAAGAGAGAGAGGGATAAACTTTGATTGTTAAAAAGTAAGGCAGGTGAACATGGTCACATTTACACGAGTTCCTGTTGCAGTAAAAAGCTCTGCCAAAATGATAAAGCTGAGTACTAGTTGGACAGCGAAAAGGTTTTCAAGCTGTACATTTCTAAAATTAGGTGCCGGTGCATCAAGTTCCAGTTCTGGTTTCACATTTGCAGCTGGCTCAAGTTCTGAACTGCCGACTGGAGAAGCTTCATCAAGCAAGAATGGTTTGTCCTCTACTAAGGAGGCTACAGAGGGCAGCAATGCAGATGAAGACACTGGAGGTGTTTCCTCCACAAACTCCTATGAAGAAGATAAAGATGTGAATGGAGAAGTGAGTTTTCTTTTCATCAGATTTTTCATTTTATAGGTTTCATGTGCATTTCATTAAATATAGTATGTATAATTTAGTAGTCTTAGGTTAAGTAGTTAGGGGCTTGTGGCTAAATAGTTATCTCACTGGTTGTAATTAGATTGTTTAAAACGGTTAGAATTAGATGGTTTGAAACTATAGACATTGAGGTGTCCGTGCCATGCAAGCACATAGTCATTGGTCCTGATTCCAATTGAATAATTGGGTGGAATTCTAACAACCAATTGAAATTGGTGTGACTCAGATGGCAGTTGCTCCATTTAAAATACTGATGTTTATGTGCATCTTATTGGCTGGAAGCCAACTTCAACATAGCTGAAAATGTCTACCCTTATAGTCAAGTAACCATTAATTACCATGATTAATATTTTAAGGTATCAACCAGTGAACCCATCGAGAAAGTAAAGGAACCAGTTGCTATGGAGGTGGACAAAGCTAATTCTACAGCCCCAGATAGCTCTGAAGACAACTGCCTTCAACCAGAACAGAGTGAGGATGCCAAGACCTCAGTGAGTACTGGAAATGGTGCTGCCTCTGAAACTTGTAATGGAGAGGTTTCGGACTCTAAGCAAGTTGATGGCGAAGAAAGTAATATTACGTCTTCCAATGGTTCTGCTGCATCAGCAAAGTCAGGGAAAGGCAAAGGTAATTTGTTATTTTAATTATAATGTATTAAAAAAGTAGGGTAAGATTATACAATTAATTTTATTAGGCTGAAAGATTTTATCTACATAAATTAAAAACAAAGTGTTACTGGTTTTTTCTGGTAAAAAAATCTCATTAGCCACCCGTAGTTTGGACCTGTGCCCAGTAGATGGCAATTGTGTTGCCTTATGTATGTGATTTAAACAACATTGCAGAAATGTGGGTGTACCATAATAG